>JALAZF010000006.1:0-2400000 GCA_022829125.1 Lathyrus tuberosus | reverse complement strand
ACCCCACTGCCTACGTATCTCATCGGGAACATGAGAATCAGAGCGACGTAGTTCCCCTCAACGAGGGTCGCTGTGTTTGTGTTTTTTAGTGGAAACGTCAGAGTGCACGTTCCAGCAGTTAGGTGTTGCAGCTCGCTGTTGGGAGACTTAGGCGTTACCTGTATGTGGTGGAACGAACATTGACAAGTCCTTAAGGAATGAGTGAATGAGATGAGAGAAGAAGTTCCCAAAGGAAAGACGTTATTGTTTGTTTTTGTCTTTTAGAAAGAAGTGTTTTGATTATTGGTGTTTTGTAACACGTATTGCATTCAAGTCTATGATATAGGATCGAATGCGTAGCATGGTCGTCCTAACAGGCCGTATGCTAAACATTCTAGGAAGGTGGAGAGAAACCCTCCTCCTTCCATTTCCATACTTTAGGTTTAAGTGCAATACATGTTATGCCATCATTAAGTGTTTTTTTACTTTTGTTTTAAGATGAGAAGAAGAGACTCAAAAGAAGGAGAAAGGTAAAATTTAATGCGGGGGACTAAGACTCAATCCTAATGTTATCATATATGGTGATCCTAAGGTTAATGTGGTTTAAGAAACCTAATCCTAGAAGAAAGGAGAAGAAAAGCAAAAGAAGCAACTTACTTCCAAAATGGAAGTTAAGTTGATCTTAAAAAGGGATGAAGAAGAAGTTATTCAAGGAAAGCATATAAATGCTTAACATGATCACAAGTTGAATTGTTAAAATAAATAAGAGAAGATGAGAAAGAATTGCATATGGAAGCATATCCACACACATACTTACCATTTGCACCTACATGAAAAAGTTAGTTCAAAAACCAATTACATGTAGTGGAATAAAGAAAGGATAACAAGCAGTGATCAAAACAATTAAGAACCAATGAAATAGGATCCTAAGAGATGAAACTCAATTAAAGTCAGAACCTACATCTAAAGGTGTTCTCTAATATTAAGGTATCAAACACATACTAACTATGCACAATTACATGTCCTAAACACCAAAGAAGTGAATCATGGAAGAAATAGATGAAGAAAAAATGAATATACAAAGTAATCATGCATTAATGCTTCATACAATACCAAAGTCAGAACCAATGTCATTTAGGAATACCTCACAATGTATATGAATCATCGTACAATTCCTAAATGAAATGATGTAAGAAGAAGAGATGAGAAAGAGAAGGAACATAGAAAAGAAACATGCTAAAACTTCAAGTTAATATGAACAAACTTATGTCAAATATAAGAACATGTTAAGATGACTTAGAATATCATGAGAAGTGACCTATAATATCATGAAAATGACCAATAAAGTATGCACAATCAATCACAAAAAAAAGTTGCACAAATGCTTCACCGAAACATGCTAGAATGAAGTGGAAGAAAGTACCCAAAAATACCTTCCATTACAAGGCATCAAAACAACATCAAAGCACATATGAATATTATTCAAATATGATTCTAATCAACCTAAGTCAGAGGCTAAACACATATAAAAGGCATAGCAAAAAAATCAACAAGAAATGTGCTCAAATGAGTTCACAACTTCACCTTGAAACACATCCATAGCAAGCTCAATTATGTACATCAAAACACATGAGAAAATGAGTTTAAAAATGCAACCAAAATATTTTTATATGCTTCAGTATGTTATTTAACCAATGGAAAAATAATGAGCAAAAAATGTTGTGCGAGATGGGAGAAATAAAATGTACAAGTGCAAGTATCAAAGAAAAGTTCATTTGAAAAAGAAATTGAAAAGAAATTATGAAAATATGATCCACAACTATTAAAATATGAATTAAAAATAATAGAAAATTATTTAAATGGGTTAAGAACACATGTAAATTATTACGGAATTTTTGGAGTTTATATGATATTTTCAAAAATCAAATATGAAAGGTATATGCAAAGTGAATAAAAGAAAGGAAGAAAATAAAAGGGGGTGTTGCAAAAGTAGTTTCTAGCTCAAAAATAACATTGGGCTTAACATGGGGGTGTGAAAAACACATTCAATCCAGTCCAATAAGGGCTTGTGTAATCGTGTGGTGACGGTGCACACTCGGTCCCACGTATCTTCAATCCAATCCACACGATCATGCCATGATGATCTTGTAACAAGAGTATGCTTAATCAACGGATTACAACGCACGCACACGCAACTCACTATGCACGCGCACGCACTTGAACACTGCAGAGCTCACGTGAGGGATTTAGTGGTATCATTAATGTGCTGCTATTTTCCTATTGGTCCGCCGCAAAGTAAAGTGTCCACACCAATCAAAATCTCCCACACGCGCCTTCTCTCTCTCACCATCATTCTTCCATCATTACTAATTAATCATTGAAACCAAGAACACGGCCAATACAATTCGAACACATCACCATCTTCATCATTAATTCATGCAAAATGATACCAAACTCATATAAAAACGCAGAATTTTTGCCAATCTTCTACCTCAAATAACTCCATCAATTCTTAATGAAAATTAACAAAATAAGATACCAAACTGAAGCCCAAACTTCATAGATCATGAATATGCTAATTAAAGCTCAAAAAGATCATTCTAACATCAAGAAAAATGGCACGAAAGTGGCATGTTCAAACATAAATTTCACAAAAATCACCAAATCAAATAAAATCCAAATTGAACAACCAATGGTGTGCCATCATTTCAGGACTTCCAGATGCAATGCATGATCACTAATTTCACAATATAAATCCCTAAAATCATGATGAAATAAAGCAAAAGTTTCAAGATCCCTAACCTTGTGAGATGCTAATTTGTGTTTTTGAAATCCAAGAACTTCTTGCAAGATCTTCAAATAAACACTTTGAGCCAAATAAAGGCAAAAATCAGATCCTATGCTTGATTGGAGTAGAAATTTGGAGTGATGAGTGAAACTTGAGATTTTTCAATGGTGGATTCAAGCAAATCCAATGCATACAGTAGAAAGAGGAGGTTATGGAGGTGATGCTGCTCAAAGAATCTTCGAAAATGATGGAGAAATGAGAGCAAAATCCTGATCTGAACTCTTGAGAGTGAGAGAGAAACTTGAGATTTCTTGAGAGAGATTGTGATGAAAATGTGAGAAATGTGTGAGATTAGAGAGAGAATAGAGAGAATAATTGAGAATAATTTCTGAAAAATGTAAAAATGAGAGAGAGTGAAATTGTGTGTGTATTTTTCATTATATATGTTGAGTTAAATGGTAACCATGGTGGTTAATTGAGTTGGTTAAATGAGTTGGGGTTGGGTTAACTGAGTCCAACCTAACTAACTGAGTTGAGTTAGTTAGGGAGTGAGTTGTGAAGGGTTGGTTAAGGTGTGGGTGAGTTCATGAAGTGTATGGTGAGGTTTAAAGTGGATGGTGGTGATGTAAGGGAATGTTTTTAGCTTAATGAAGTAAAATGTGGACTGGTGTGTAGTATGTGTGTGACTTGAATCTCAGTATCAAGGACAATATCAAACATTTCCCACTTTGGCAGTTTGGTTTTAATTCAAACAAGGGACTTTGGTGATGAATATCTCTCACTTTAATGAATGGAAATGTGTGATTTTGGTGGCAAATGAAAGAGTAGATATAGGAGAATAAGTTTGATGTTGAAATTGAATTGAATAGAGGATTGTAGGGTGGTATAAAATGACTCCAAACATCATGGTTCAAAACTGGTGCATGGGCGTGGCAAGTTGGTAGGTTGGCATGGCAACTTGACTTGGAAAATTCAGCATGAACACGTCAACTTGGGACCATCATAACCCCATCATAACTTGCTCAAATGGAAAAATGTCCAACATCAAAGTTGAAGAGGACATTGAGATGAACAACTATGATGTTCAAAATTTTTTCATTTGGAGTTTCCATCATTGAGAAAAGTGGTTGGACATTTGGAACACCAAGTGTTTGACAAAATTATGGCGCATGGGCCTGAACTTGCCTTGCCATGACTTTGTTTTTGACCTAGTTTTGTCAAACTTTGATGGATCGTAACTCCCTCAATTTTGATCCAATGGAAGAGTTATTTATATGGATTTGAAGCTTAGAACGTGAAATTTAATTGGATCAACTTGGGCCTGAGGTTTGGAGCTTTTATCTTAAAGAAAGAGAGCCTCAAGGTGTGGTGCAAAATGGTCCAAACTTGCCATTTTTTGGAAATCCTAAACTTCCAAAAATGGAAACTTTGTGCATTTCTTGATTTTCCATGATTCCTCCGTCATTTCTTGATCAAATCTTGTCCAATGAATATATGTAACTTGAATTTCATGATTTTGACCTTAAAAGTCAGGAGTTGACTTTTTCCACTGCACAGTTGACTTTTTCCCCAATTCTCCTGATTTTGAATCCTCTACCCAATTGAAACCTTTCTGAAACCAATTGATGAGCAATTTTCCATCCATATACACTTAGGAATACAAGGAATACCATGAAATCAAGTTTTTTCCAAAAAATCAGAAATGAACTGATTTTATGTCAAACCCTAATTTTGGTGCCCTCTAGTTAGGAGGAAATAACACATCTTCCAAATCCAAATTCCTCTGAATATGATGTATATCCTTTCTAGCAAAGATGAGATATGACATTTGGAGGTGATAAAAACTCAAAGAGCTTGCCCATTTGAGGGTCAAATCCCAATTTTAGACTGCTTTGTGTTGGAGATGATGCACTATGCAATCTTCTTGATGAATCCCCATCTTCCAATGACTTGGGGGATCAATTGAGATGGCATATAATATAAGAGACCCTTAAGGCTTGTTTGAATACCTTTGGCTCTTTTTTCCTTGCATTGAATGATCCACCTTTTTGAGAAACAACTGACCACATGCCCTCATGTAAGATGCAATGCTAAATGCTTTATGTTTTATTTTTCTATGCTGGAACGCAATGCAATGAAATGAAAGAATATGCTAAATGATATGAAGAATGAGAGGGCAAATTTTGGGGAATTACAGCTGCCCCTATTCAATCACTGTAGACCTGAATGGATGATAGCGATTGTTGTCAGACTTTCAAGGTATGGAGGGATTGAATACCAAAAATAACACGAAAATTTGCACTCTGTAGAGAAGAAGAAAAGGGATATAAACCAAACCAAAAGAACTCTGCTTTGATAAAACTCTTATGGGAAGAATAGAACTGGAGAGATGTCTTTTGTGCAACGCCAAGCGACTACTGGCCTGCCACACTGCGGGTGGACTTTAAGAATGTCTTTTGGCACAACGCCAGACGACTACTGGCTTGCCACGCTATGGGTGGACTTTAGCAATGTCTTTTGTACAACGCCAGACGACTACTGGCTTGCCACGCTACGGGTGGACTTTAGCAATGTCTTTTGTACAATGCCAGACGACTACTGGCTTGCCACGCTACGGGTGAACTTTAGCAATGTCTTTTGTACAATGCCAGACGACTACGGGCCCGCCACACTACGAGTGGACTTTAGCAATGTCTTTTGTACAACGCCAGGCGACTACTGGCCTGCCACACTACGGGTGGACTTTAACAATGTCTTTTATACAACGCCAGACGACTACTGGCCTGCCACACTACGGGTGGATTTTTGCCAATCTACGGTTGGTCTTGAAACTGTCTTTTTGAATGGAGTCAGATGACTACTGACTTGCCACACTGCGGGTGGACTTTCGCCAATCTACTGTTGGACTTAGCTGTAGCTTTTTTGAATGGAGTCAGACGACTACTGACTTACCACACTGCGGGTGGACTTTCGCCAATCTACGGTTGGACTTTGTCTTCTATGCCACCCTTGGATGGACTTTTGCCAATCTACGGTTGGACTTTGCTGCTTTGCCACCCTTGGATGGACTTTCGCCAATCTACGGTTGGACTTTGTCTTCTATGCCACCCTTGGATGGACTTTTGCCAATCTACGGTTGGACTTTCCAGCCTTGCCACCCTTGGATGAACTTTTACCAATCTACGGTTGGACTTTGCTGCCTTGCCACCCTTGGATGGACTTTTGCCAATCTACGGTTGGACTTTGTCTTCTTTTCCACCCTTGGATGGACTTTTGCCAATCTACGGTTGGGCTTTGATAACATTCCAATACTGGATTACGCTCTGCATGCACATCAAACATCTCTGCTGACTCTGCTGAGGAACAATGATCAATGATTTGACTTTAGAGACTCCTGAAAGGATGGTATCTCTGTTGGAGAATGAATGAACAATCTGTTTGCTTTGAATTGTCACGCCTGCTAAAAATAAATTGGACTTTGAGATATGATAACGTTGCTAGGAACTACATCTGACTGGGGACGAATTTTGGTCATAGCAACTTCGCTGGGGATGAGAATTTTCTGACTTGGATGAGGAAAAAATGTACTAACACTCAGCTGAAGAAGACAAGTCGTTCAAACTCTGCTTGGGGATCTATCAAACTCGAGGAGAATATGCTGACACTCTGCTGAGGAAGAGATTCTGTTGACCTGATAAACTTCTGCGGGGAAGAAAAATAACTCAGCTGGCAAATGTATTGTTGACAAGATTCAATGCTGAACTCTGTGGGGAGTACAACTACTAGAGATACGATCTTGCAGGGGACCGGAATTACTCTGTCGGGGTACACAAATCCTGGTTAGAAGACCTTCTGTCGTGACTTGCTGGGAAAAAGTTCTCAGAGATCTGCTGGGAAAGACATAAGGAAAATCCACTGGGGATAACGAGTTGACAACAAAATCTGATGGGGAGAACTGCTTTAAAGCGTCTCCTATTGGGAATGCCTTTTAAGAGGATTTTACAGAAGACCAAGCATCTTCAAACTCTTAAGCGAATGCTGAGACTTGAACGGTCACTCTACTAGAGATAATAGATCTGGAACACATCTCACTGGGGAATTTTATGATCCCTCATGTTTGGGAAGGACCACAAACTTGCTTTTGCCCCGGATTACACGACTGATCTGAAGAAAATGTCCCAAGAGGATTTTACAGAAGGCTTGGCATCTTTAAACTCCTGACCATTAACAGCGAGGCAGCTCTACTGGGGAACTTGCAACCGTTATCGACACAGAAAAGCTTGTAGTTGTTGGAAGTACTGAATAGGAGAATCGGCTTAATAAGATCCAACAATACCCAGTTAAAATTAACTTGTCGATATCGAATCGTCGTGAGCGATCGTCGGCCGAAGATGGACTCAATTAGTAAACGTTGTGACAAAAGGTGACCTGGGGACTCTTCTTGAACTTGACTGCCCCGGTATTCTGCATGGGGATAAGTGATTCCTCGTCTGGAAGACATGATCCCCGCTCTAGGAATACTTGTACCTGTTACCTGCAACAAAAGAATATGCACACATGCCCGGTATATTGCGTGGTTTGAATCCACCACCCAGGATTACTCAACATTCAAAGTGATTGTAAATATTTTTCTGCGCATGTTATTTGTAAGGCCACAGTGTTTTCAAATGCAATGTTTTATAAAAAATTAGGACGTTTTTGCAAACAAAGCAGTAAAGACAAAATACGAAGCTTTTGACTGAAATTCAATTTATTATTTGAAAAGCCCAAAATAGGCAAGTACAATTGGGAAGCAAACCCTGGAAAGAGGAGAATGATGTAAATTGAGAAAGGAAACTAGCCTAATGGCAATGTGAAAACAGCATTCCCCTGAGTTTCAATTCTGCTATGGCCAGTATGTCTTCAAGACTCCCCGACCTTTCCTTCTGAGGAGTGATTAGACTGATTCCTACCCTTTGGAAAGTCAGTTGTTGAAACGGTGATGGAGTACAGATAACTCAGACCGTAGTCATTCGCTAAGATCCCTTTTTTGCATGGACCGCCCTTTCGGGTTTTCAATCCATCGGGATACCCCTTTTTTCCTGAGTTGTCCTTGCGGATTTTCAACTCACCGGGTGTACAATTTTTTTATTTTATATCCCTAATTTTTGCCCGAACCTTTTTATTCTATTTTTGTGGTTCACCGGGATGCCCTTTTTTTCCTGGACTTTTCTTTTTTTGTCCAGCGGGTCTTTTTATGCAAAGTATTTTTTGACTACGTCTGAGTTGACAGGGGATGGAAAGTCTTCGTCGTCCATGGTTGTAAGTAATAAGGCTCCGCCCGAGAAGACCTTCTTAACCATGAATGAACCTTCATAGTTGGGAGTCCATTTACCCCTGTGATCTGTACTAGGAGGAAGGATCCTTTTTAGTACCACATCTCCCACCTTGTAAACCCGAGGACGCACCTTTTGGTCAAATGCTTGCTTCATCCTCTGTTGGTATAACTGCCGATGACACACAGCTGCCAGTCGTTTCTCTTCAATAAGGCTCAACTGATTAAATCTGGCATGAACCCATTCAGCTTCGTCTAACTTGACATCCATCATGACTCAGAGGGATGGAATCTCAACTTCAACCGGTAATATTGCCTCCATACCGTATACAAGTGAGAATGGTGTTGCCCCAGTGGACGTGCGTACTGACGTTCGATACCCATGCAAAGCGAATGGTAGCATCTCATGTCAATCTTTGTATGTGACAACCATCTTCTGCACAATCTTCTTAATATTCTTGTTGGCCGCCTCCATAGCGCCGTTCATCTTCGGGCGATACGGAGAAGAATTGTGATGCTCGATTTTGAAATCCCGGCACAGCTTAGCCATCATCTTGTTGTTCAGATTAGAACCATTATTAATAATGATTCTCTCGGGCACTCCATAGAGACAAATGATATCCCGTTTCAGGAAACGAGCTACCACTTGCTTAGTGACATTGGCATAAGATGCTGCTTCAACCCACTTTGTGAAATAATCAATGGCGACCAAGATGAAACGATGGCCGTTTGAAGCAGTAGGCTCAATCTTTCCGATCATGTAGATGCCCCACATTGCAAAAGGCCAAGGAGAGGACATGACACTCAACGGATTTGGAGGAACATGCACTTTGTCTGCATAAATCTGGCATTTGTGACACTTGCGGGCGTACTTACAACAATCTGCCTCCATTGTCAACCAATAATACCTTGACCTCAATAATTTCTTTGCCATTGCGTGTCCTCCGACATGGGTACCGAAAGAGCCTTCATGTACCTCCTGCATTAACATGTTTGCTTCGTGTCTATCCACGCATCTGAGCAGAACCATATCAAAATTCCGTTTGTACAGCACGTCATCCTGATTCAAGAAGAAGCTACCAGACAGTCTCCTTAATTTCTTCTTGTCTTTGGTAGATGCCCCAGGCGGGTACTCTTGACTTTTCAAGAAACACTTAATATCATGAAACCATGGTTTATCATCAGACGTTGCATCAACAGCAAATCCAAATGTAGGTCTATCAAGGTGAGACACTTCAATCTTAGGTACATGGTTCCACCTCTGCACTTTGATCATAAAAGATAATGTGGCCAAGGCATCAGCAAACTTGTTCTCATCCCGAGGAATATGATATAACTTCACTGTTGTGAAAAATGTCAATAATCTCCTCGTATAATCTCTATACGGAATCAAATGTGCTTGGTGCGTGTACCAACCCCCCTTCACTTGATTGATTACCAAAGCTGAATCACCGAAGATATCGAGGGTCTTAATTCGCAAATTAATTGCCTCCTCAATCCCCATTATACAAGCTTCATACTCTGCTTCATTGTTGGTGCATCCGAAAGTTATTCGGGCAGTGAAAGGCATATGAACACCTTCCGGCATGATAATAACTGCTCCAACTCCGTACCCACTCATGTTGACAGCCCCATCAAACATCAAACTCCATTTGGATTCAGGGTCTGGTCCCTCCTCCAGGAGTGGTTCCTCGCAATCTTTAGCTTTGAGAAACATGATGTCCTCATCAGGGAAATTAAATTTCATGGGTTGGTAATCATCAATCGGCTGTTGCGCAAGATAGTCTGACAAGATACTTTCTTTGATGGCCTTTTGAGAAGTATAATGGATATCATATTCTGTCAAAACCATTTGCCACCGTGCAACTCTGCCTGTTAGTGCTGGTTTCTCGAAGATGTACTTGATAGGATCCATTTTTGAAATCAACAGAGTTGTGTGCCTGATCATATATTGCCTCAATCGCTTAGCAGCCCATGCTAGTGCACAACATGTCTTCTCAAGCATTGAGTACCGGGACTCGCAGTCATTGAACTTTTTGCTCAGGTGGTAGATAGCATACTCTTTCCTACCTGTCTCGTCATGTTGACCGAGAACACAACCCATGGAACCTTTAAGCACCGTCAAATACATTATCAAAGGTCTTCCTGCAACTGGAGGCATGAGAATTGGAGGTTCCTGCAAGTATTCTTTTATTTTATCGAATGCTAATTGGCAATTGTCATTCCACCTGACCGTTTGATCTTTTCTTAGCAGTTTAAATATTGGTTCGCACGTGGCAGTTAGGTGAGATATGAACCTTGCAATGTAGTTCAATCTACCCAAGAAACCACGAACCTCTTTTTCTATTCTCGGTTCAGGCATGTCTTGTACTGCGTTCACTTTCGCATAATCAACCTTAATTCCTTTTTTGCTTACAATGAAACCCAGCAGCTTTCCAGAACGTACTCCGAAAGTGCACTTGTTCGGATTCAGCCTTAGACAAAACTTTCTCAACCTTTTAAACAACTTTTTCAAGTTAATCAGATGTTCTTCTTCAGTTCGCGACTTGGCAATAATGACATCCACATAACATTCAATCTCTTTGTGAATCAAGTCGTGGAATAATGTCACCATTGCCCGCTGATATGTTGCCCCTGCGTTTTTCAACCCGAAAGGCACCACCTTATAACAGTATGTACCCTATGGAGTAATGAACGTGGTCTTCTCCATATCCTCAGGCGCCATCTTAATCTGGTTGTACCCGGAGAAACCGTCCATAAATGAGAACACTGAAAACTGAGTTGTATTGTCAACCAACACATCGATTTGTTAAAGTTATACATAGCCATAGCAGAACCGTTATCAATGGAATTCGGAGGATCAAGTCTGCACGAATGGGTTCATGCTTTATTTTAGAATTTATTTTTAAACAAAAAGAAACGAAACATTGCCATTTTATTATTTTTTGTGCAAAAATAAAAATGAAAGACAAGAAACAAAATCTAAGTGCAAAACGTCCTTTATTAATGATTAAAATTGCAATTGCAAACAGGTGGCCCTACAAACGAATCTGTACGCCTTGGGCAGAGCGCAAGATTTTGATGCATTATGGTTAGAAAAACAAATAAAATTACTCTGTTTGAAGAGTAACTTGAACGACTTCTTCAATGGACCAGTTCTGCAATTGTTGTCCCAGAGCACGTGGGCGTACCCAGTTGTCCAGTTCACAGTCACTATCAATCCCGTCTTCTATAGCTGCACAAGACTGGTCTGGGTAAATGATTCCCCCACTGCTAAACATGATGGGTCCACTGTTCTTTGCAACTGAAGTCATAGAGGGTTGATAGCCAATACCAAATTTATCTTCCTTCACTGGTGCCTCTACCAGCTTGCCCCAGCCTTGGGAATTACCTGCTTTGACAACCTCGACAACTTGCTTATAGGACGAAATGGATGTGCTGGCTCTATCTGGAGTAAGGGAAGATTCATACACTTTATCAATATTCACCGCTTCAAACGACTGACAAAGCATTTCGTGGATTTCCCCATCCATCTCAATGTACTTGAACGTGGACAAATGACTGTCAAAATTGTCCTCTTCACCACATACAGTCACTACTTGTCCCTCGAACTCATATTTCAGCTTCTGGTGTAAGGTGGATGTAACAGCCCCGGCCGCATGAATCCAAGGGTGGCCTAATAAGCAGCTCTAGGCAGGCTGTATATCCATCACGTGGAATGTAGATTTGAACACCTGAGGTCCAATTTGCACGGGTAATTCCACTTCACCAAACACAGATCTCTTCGTCCCATCGAACGCTCTGACTACCAAATCACTTGGCCTTAAGATAAAACCATCAACTTCTAGCTTCATTAGCACCTTCTTAGGCAAGACGTTGAGTGAGGAACCAGTGTCTACCAACACATGAGACAACACTGCGCCCCTGCACTCCATTGTAATGTGCAAAGCTTTATTGTGGTTTCTTCCTTCAGACATCAAATCCCTGATTGTGAACCCCAATCCATGGCTGACGTTGACATTAGAGATCACACCTTCAAGCTGATTGACGGTAATTTCTTGTGGAACGTAGGCTCTCTTCAACACCTTCAGCAAAGTTTCTCGATGCACATCAGAACACATCAACAATGAGAAAATGGAGATTTTCGAGGGTGTTTGGTTCAATTGATCGACAATCTTGTAATCACTTTTCTTTATGATCCGCATGAACTCCTCTACCTCATTGTCAAATGTAATCTTGGACTCTGTTTCAGGTACAGGTACACTCTCAGCCACTTGTTTTCCCTTAGCTTTTACCGCAGCCTCAATCTCTTTATCACTGCACAAAGTTTGGGGAGCAAATAATCTTCCAATTCTAGTAAATCCACCTACACCACCCACATTATCAATATTTGAACTGGCTGATGTCTCAACTTCCTGCTTTTTTCCTTCATAATACACGCCTGCCCTATAGTGCCATGGGATTGCCTTCGTAGAGGTAAACGGAACTAGTCCTGGTACCGTGATGGTAACAGGACTGGATCTGTCTGGCGCAACACTTGCTATAGGAGCTATACTTACAGGCACCTGAATCTCAATAGAAGTATAATAAATGGTCACAGTTGACACCTCATCAGTATCCTTCACAACCTGGTCAAACTGTAGACGGCCCTCATCAATCAGACTCTACAAACCGACTCTCAATTTATCATAACCATTCTCTTGACCCATACATTCAGAACAATCTTGATCACATCCCGGGAACACCTGCCCCTTCAACAAACGGTCTGTCACCACTAGCAATGAAGTCTTCACATGATTGATGTCTGCCACCAAATTCAGTCTCTTCCCGTCCTCAATAGCATGCACATCTGCCACACCATGATTAGGCATGGGGTTCTGGATAACATTAGGAGGCAGAGAGAAATTGAGTGCTTTGGCATCGATCAAGTCTTGCACCTTATTCTGAAACACCTAGTACTTTTCAGTAGTATGCCCATGAGCACCTGAGTGGAAATCACAACGAGCGTTAACATCAAAATTAGGTGGCAAGTTGCCTGCAGCAAGAGGTCTCATAGTACGGAGTTCAACCAACTTTAGTTGTAGTAGCTGAGGTAGCAATGCTGAATATGTCATATGGAGAGGGTCAATCTTACGGTCCCTCTGCCTAGACCTTTGCTGGAAAGGAGGTTGCTGCTGTTGCTGATGAGCTTGCTATTGTGGTTGTTGTTGCTGAACAGACGGTGCGGGGATCGTCACTGCACCTACTTGATGGTAACCCTGAGAACGTCCTCTGCCTCGTCCTCTATACACAGCATTTGTATCACCTTCTCTTCTTTTCTGACCACTAGCAAACAGTTTCTTCGTTCCAAAAGAGCCAGCCCCACTTACATCTTGGATCTTCCCAAGTTTCAACAGACTCTCGATTCTTTCCCCAACAATCACAATATCAGAAAATTTGGTCGATGGACAAGCAGCCAACCTTTCAAGAAATGTCCCTTGCAGGGTGCCCATAAACATGTCTGCCATTTCCCTATCCAGCAAAGGAGGTTGAACCTGAGCAGCCATCTCTCTCCACCTTTGAGCATATTCTTTGAAACTTTCCTTAGCATTCTGTGACAACCCTTGCAGTTGAGTGCGGTTGGGCGCCATGTCGATATTGTACTGGTATTGCTTCAGGAACGCTTCTGCCAGATCCTTCCAGCTTCTCACAGCAGCTCTGTTCAATTTCATATACCAAGTCAGTGAAGCTCCGACCAAACTGTCTTGAAAGTAATGTATCCATAACTTTTCATCATCCGTATGGGCTGAGATCCTCCCAAAATAAGCTTGGATATGTGTCTGGGGATACATATTGCCATGATATTTGTCAAACGTGGGCGGCTTGAACTTTGGAGAAATCCTGACTCCTGGTACCAAACCCAAACTAGTCACATCAATACCCATAGAATTCTTGCACTCTATAGCCCGGATCTTCTCAGCCAGCTCATCATACCTTCTATCACCAGGATTGCCCATATCAGCATCCAATAGGGTGAATTGGTCTTCCAGAACATCTTCTTGAACACCGCCTACATTTCTGCCATTTCCATTACCCAGATTACCGACAGGAGGAGGGTTGCCGCCAGGAGGGGGAGTGCCATGTGTCTGTGAATTGTCATTCTGATTACCTCCGAGTGTGCCTTCTGGACGCCCGACCAGAAGTCTCAATCTTTCTTGAACCTGTGCCATACCAGTCATGAGATTCATGAACTGGTCCATACGTGCCCTCATCTCAGCCAAATCATTCTGCATTTGGTCCATGATCCTTGCTTGATTTCTTCGAGTTGAGTACCGGTGAATGTGATTCTCAGCTATAATGCCTGAAACCAAATAAAGGTTAGAGAGCTCCTGCAACAAGTACCTGCTATGCAAAAATGAAATGTTATGCAATGTGAAGGCCATGCAAATGCCATGTTTATCATTTCTAGGGCATCTCAACCACGATTCCAGTCTTAATCACGAAAAGAGGCGCAAGATACAGATATTATCAAGAGAAACTGTGTTGTGACATCGTGTTGTGATAAAGTATTTATGAGTGGAGCACTGGCAAAGAGCTACTTCTGAATACCAATCACTTCAATTTAATAGAAAAACAATACACATTGAAGCGTTCCATAATGAATTTAAAGCAGGAAATACATCAAGACAGTGGATCCATCAACAAGCCTGATGGTAACCACAGTACATCAACAAAGCTATATTAAGAAAACGAGCCCATAAGATTAAACATCTAACTCCAAATCCTTTAGTTTTTCACTAGAATGCTTGATTTCTTCAAAAAGGATTCTAGTGCGCTGATGAACCGGCCTCTCAACCAACTCTTTGATCAAAATGGCTCTCCTCTTCAGAGCTTCGACCAATGAATCTGCGTGCATCAAGAGAGCTTCATCAGTACTCACTTCCTTAAACCTTTTCATCCCAGCTTGTATCTTGAGTCTCCCCATCTCCATCATGGCATCCTCGAGCTTTTTCTTGGACATTTTCAGTTCATCATTAACATTTTTCAGCAGCTTTTGGCTTTTTTCAAAGTCTTCCCGATGCTTTCTCCGTTGTTCGTGCGCTCTAAGAAGTTCGTCGTCTTTGGCCTTTGATTGCTCGTGCAACTGTGCATTCTCTATTCTGACCTCATCCCAGGCTTGACGAAGCTTGGCTAGTGTGTCCTTGGTCTGGGCTAAAGCCTGCTTGGTCTTCTTATGAGCTTGAGTGGCAGCATCGGCACCCTTGCTGATTTTCTGGAAATGTTGAGCTCTTTTGGCAAAATCCTTTTCTTTTGCCGCTAAGATTTTTTCAGCTTCTTGGGCTTTCTGTTCCAATCTTTTGTTGGTATATAGCACATCTTGCAGATGACTGTTCAACTCAGAATTCTCTTCTTGAAGCTTTTCCACCAAAGCTTGCAACTTGTCGAATTCTTCCACAGTGACAGTACTTCTTTCTTTCTCATCATCTGGATACAGACGGGGCGCATCACCAAAAGGCAAGTGAAAATCTTAAACTCTTTTCTTCACCCACTCTTCATATGATGGATAAGCCCGATTATTGGGTTTGCCTAGAGCAACTTTCCCTTTCTTCATTACACTAACCCAACTTTCAGAAGCTTTTTGTGCTGTTTCCCAACCATCTGATGTGTGGAAATACAGGGACTCCTCTACATCTCTCTTAATAGGCGGACCCGTCAGAGCATACCCAAATTGCCGGACGGCCAAAGAAGGGTTGTAGTTGATTCCCCCTTTTCTTCCTATTAGTGGAACATTAGGAAACTCACCACAACTATGGATAATGTTCTTGCCAACTAGCCCATGGTCTACCCATATGATGTCCTTGGCAACCAGTCCCATTAAATACTGACTCCATTCTAGAGAATGTTTAGAATCCACAAAAGCTCCTGATTGCGGTAAGCGACTTGCAAACCACCTGTAGAACAAAGATGCGCAGCAACGAACTATCCCTCCTCTTTTCTTTTCATTTCTGTTGTACAAGGAGTAGTGAAGATCTCCCAACAATGTTGGTACCATATTTTTCATCATAAATATCCGAATGGCATCCGTATCAACAAAATCAAGCTCGTTCGGAAACAATACAATACCATATACACAAAGGGCTAGCAAGGCATTAAAAACAACCCAATTCTCGTCTTTCGCAGCCTCCAGAGCCTTCTTTACCAAATACCCCAGCTTGTAACCTCGAAGCTTCCCTTTGTTGGAGATATTGGCTTCTAACTCTACCTTGCTCAAGTAAAGAGCATCAGCTACTTTTCCAAAGTCAAGATCACCCACAGACCCAAAGAAAGGAGGCTCCTCCTTAATAGCAATCCCTAACATGCTGGAATACTCCTCTAAGGTAGGGACCAACACATAATCTGGAAATACAAAACACCTCAGAGGCGGATCGTAGAACTGCATCAATGTATGGAGACCCCTGTATTCGTACTCACTGACATTGTAGACAACAGATAAAATCCACCCATATTTCTCTTCAAAAGCTGCTCGCACTTCAGGGCTCGCCATTCCCTTCAGGGCAATATTATGGCCTAGAGTAGGCGCGAGGAACTTGTAACTGATGATATTCTTCCTTTCTTTGGTATTCATCCTTGTGAGAACCTGCTGATTGGAATCAGGAGTAAAATATGCACCTGGAAATGAAACACATGTACGTTAGGATATGTAAATGCAATGCAAAGGGCATGGTATCAAGGTGCCAAGTGTCTGTGCTGGACTGTGAACGGTGTCAGTGTATCTCTAAGAACAATATAGAACCATAGATAAAGATCATCTGAATACAATATGATGAATTCTTCTCCTTTTATGCAATGATAGCAGAAAACCAGGTATGTAGGAGGTTATGGTTACCTGCAAACCTGTAAACAACCCGCCCTTCTCGCGTGTGGGTACTAAGATCCTGAGTATCCCGGGCTCTCAGGTCGAGAAATGATGATACGTTCACCATTTCTGGTTTGGAATCATCATTAATCGAGGAGGCCTCAACTGATTCACAAAAACGAAAGATCCTCAGCTTCAGGCACAGAGGTCGAGAAGCAACAGTACATTCATCCCTCGGGGTACAGTACCATCGCCAATCGAGGAGTGCCTCCACTGATTCTCTTTCAAAAAGGGCATCCTATAGCAAGTTCCCAGCATGGGGTCCTCGGATCGAGAATGTGCAATGGGTTTGCCACAAAACGTGGTCTGCCACTGTCACATCTCGGGAGGAGTGCCACAACTGAGTCCTCGGGAATGGTCACCAGAGTCGACAGTTCCTCAAGAGAATAACTACTGGCCTGTATAACATGCAGTAGCAGAAAGCTCCTGATAGAACCTCGTCTGGTTGTGGGTCTCATGAACAACAATACGTGGTCACCACCACGCAAGCATCATGACTATCCACTATAATACCTCTGTGTATACTCAAGCCTGGGTAGTGGGCTTAGCTCTCAGAACACCCTGCCCGCCAAACAGGAAACAACAGCACAGTCCAGCATAATAATGATACGTAATGCGGTAAATGCAATAAATGCAGTAAAGTACAGTAAAGCGGTAATACAGTAAATAACAATACAGTACAACAGTAAATACTGCAATACACAGCACCACGGTAAACACCCAATGAAAGAAAACACACAAGTGCTAGGATTGACTACTAAGGAAACCAGAGATTCTGGGTTCGATCCCCAGCAGAGTCGCCAGCTGTCGCTCCCAGGATTTTCATCCAAGTACAAACGCAAAAGTGGCACGAAACAGAGTCGCCAGCAATGTGAATTTATCCCAAGAGAGGGAAAGGAAACACTACATAAACCTCGAGGAAGGAAAGAGCATGGTCTTGCGACCAAGAGAACTGGGTTCGGGAGTCGGTTACGCGAGAGGAAGGTATTAGCACCCCCACGCATCCATCGTACCCGATGGGATCCACGCTTGCTTGTCTCGATCAAAGGGTGATAGAAAAGATACTGGAAAAGGAACTGCTAGCTGGAGAACAGGAAAAGGAAAGGAGAGGGAAAGAGAACAAATGTAGGGAAAATAAAAGAAGTGCTCGAATGGGCCCTACCCCACTGCCTACGTATCTCATCGAGAACATGAGAATCAGAGCGATGTAGTTCCCCTCAATGAGGGTCGCTGTGTTTGTGTTTTTTAGTGGAAACGTCGGAGTGTGCGTTCCAGCAGTTAGGTGTTGCAGCTCGCTGTTGGGAGACTTAGGCGTTACCTGTTTGCGGTGGAACAAACATTGACGAGTCCTTAAGGAATGAGTGAATGAGATGAGAGAAGAAGTTCCCGAAGGAAAGACGTTATTGTTTGTTTTTGTCTTTTAGAAAGAAGTGTTTTGATTATTGGTGTTTTGTAACACGTATTTCATTCAAGTCTATGACATAGGATCGAATGCGTAGCATGGTCGTCCTAACAGGACGTATGCTAAACATTCTAGGAAGGTGGAGAGAAACCCTCCTCCTTCCATTTCCATACTTTAGGTTTAAGTGAAATACATGTTATGCCATCATTAAGTGTTTTTTTACTTTTGTTTTAAGATGAGAAGAAGAGACTCAAAAGAAGGAGAAAGGTAAAATCTAATGCGGGGGACTAAGACTCAATCCTAATGTTATCATATATGGTGATCCTAAGGTTAATGTGGTTTAAGAAACCTAATCCTAGAAGAAAGGAGAATAAAAGCAAAAGAAGCAACTTACTTCCAAAATGTAAGTTAAGTTGATCTTAAAGAGGGATGAAGAAGAAGTTATTCAAGGAAAGCATATAAATGCTTAACATGATCACAAGTTGAATTGTTAAAAGAAATAAGAGAAGATGAGAAAGAATTGCATGTGGAAGCATATCCACACACATACTTACCATTTGCACCTACATGAAAAAGTTAGTTCAAAAACCAATTACAAGTAGTGGAATGAAGAAAGGATAACAAGCAATGATCAAAACAATTAAGAACCAATGAAATAGGATCCTAAGAGATGAAATTCAATTAAAGTCAGAACCTACATCTAAAGGTGTTCTCTAATATTAAGGTATCAAATGCATACTAACTATGCACAATTACATGTCCTAAACACCAAAGAAGTGAATCATGGAAGAAATAGATGAAGAAAAAATGAATATGCAAAGTAATCATGCATTAATGCTTCATACAAGACCAAAGTCAGAACCAATTTCATTTAGGAATACCTCACAATGTATATGAATCATCGTACAATTCGTAAATGAAATCATGTAAGAAGAAGAGATGAGAAAGAGAAGGAACATAGAAAAGAAACATGCTAAAACTTCAAGTTAATATGCACAAACTTATGTCATTTATAAGCACATGTTAAGATGACTTAGAATATCATGAGAAGTGACCTATAATATCATGAAAATGACCTATAAAGTATGCACAATCAATCACAAAAAAAAGTTGCACAAATGCTTCACCGAAACATGCTAGAATGAAGTGGAAGAAAGTACCCAAAAATACCTTCCATTAGAAGGAATCAAAACAACATCAAATCACATATGAAAATTATGCAAATATGATTATAATCAACCTAAGTCAGAGGATAAACACATATAAAAAGCATAGCACAAAAATCAACAAGAAATGTGCTCAAATGAGTTCACAACTTCACCTTGAAACACATCCATAGCAAGCTCAATTATGCACATCAAAACACATGATAAAATGAGTTTAAAAATGAAAATAAAATATTTTTATATACTTCAGTATGTTATTTAACCAATGCAAAAAGAATGAGCAAAAAATTTTGTGCGAGATGGGAGAAATAAAATGTACAAGTGCAAGTATCAAAGAAAAGTTTAATTGAAAAGAAATTATGAAAATATGATCCACCACTATTAAAATCTGAATTAAAAATAATATAAAATTATTTAAATGGGTTAAGAACACATGTGAATTATTACGGAGTTTTTGGAGATTATATGATATTTTTTAAAATCAAATATGAAAGGTATATGCAAAGTGAATAAAAGAAAGGAAGAAAATAAAAGGGGGTGTTGGAAAAGTAGTTTCTTGCTCAAAAATAGCATTGGGCTTAACATAGGGGTGTGAAAAACACATTCAATCCAGTCCAGCAAGGGCTTGTGTAATCGTGTGGTGACGGTGCACACTCGGTCCCACGTATCTTCAATCCAATCCACACGATCATGCCATGATGATCTTGTAACAAGAGTATGCTTAATCAACGGATTACAACGCACACACACGCAACTCACTATGCACGCGCACGCACTTGAACACTGCAGAGCTCACGTGAGGGATTTAGTGGTATCATTAATGTGCTGCTATTTTCCTATTGGTCCGCCGCAAAGTAAAGTGTCCACACCAATCAAAATCTCCCACACGCGCCTTCTCTCTCTCACCATCATTCTTCCATCATTACTAATTAATCATTGAAACCAAGAACATGGCCAATACAATTAGGACACATCACCATCTTCATCATTAATTCATGCAAAATGATACTAAACTCATACAAAAACGCAGAATTTTTGCCAATCTTCTACCTCAAATAACTCCATCAATTCTTTATGAAAATTAACAAAATAAGATACCAAACTGAAGCCCAAACTTCATAGATCATGAATATGCTAATTAAAGCTCAAAAAGATCATTCTAACATCAAGAAAAATGGCACGAAAGTGGCATGTTCAAACATAAATTTCACAAAAATCACCAAATCACATAAAATCCAAATTGAACAACCAATGGCGTGCCATCATTTCAGGACTTCCAGATGCAATGCATGATCACTAATTTCACATTATAAATCCCTAAAATCATGATGAAATAAAGAAAAAGTTTCAAGATCCCTAACCTTGTGAGATGCTAATTTGTGTTTTAGAAATCCAAGAACTTCTTGCAAGATCTTCAAATCAACACTTTGAGCCAAATAAAGGCAAAAACCAGATCCTATGCTTGATTGGAGTAGAAATTTGGATTGATGAGTGAAACTTGAGATTTTTCAATGGTGGATTCAAGAAAATCCAATGAATACAGTAGAAAGAGGAGGTTATGGAGGTGATGCTGCTCAAAGAATCTTCGAAAATGATGGAGAAATGAGAGCGAAATCCTGATCTGAACTCTTGAGAGTGAGAGAGAAACTTGAGATTTCTTGAGAGAGATTGTGATGAAAATGTGAGAAATGTGTGAGATTAGAGAGAGAATAGAGAGAATGATTGAGAATAATTTCTGAAAAATGTAAAAATGAGAGAGAGAGTGAAATTGTGTGTGTATTTTTCATTATATATGTTGAGTTAAATGGTAACCATGGTGGTTAATTGAGTTGGTTAAATGAGTTGGGGTTGGGTTAACTGAGTCCAACCTAACTAACTGAGTTGAGTTAGTTAGGGGGTGAGTTGTGAAGGGTTGGTTAAGGTGTGGGTGAGTTCATGAAGTGTATGGTGAGGTTTAAAGTGGATGGTGGTGATGTAAGGGAATGTTTTTAGCTTTATGAAGTAAAATGTGGACTGGTGTGTAGTATGTGTGTGACTTGAATCTCAGTAACAAGGACAATATCAAACACTTCCCACTTTGGAAGCTTGGTTTTAATGCAAACAAGGGACTTTGGTGATGAATATCTCTCACTTTAATGAATGGAAATGTGTGATTTTCGTGGCAAATGAAAGAGTAGATATAGGAGAATAAGTTTGATGTTGAAATTGAATTGAATAGTGGCTTGTAGGGTGCTGTAAAATGACTCCAAACATCATGGTTCAAAACTGGTGCATGGGCGTGGCAAGTTGGTAGGTTGGCATGGCAACCTGACTTGGAAAATTCAGCATGAACACGTCAACTTGGGACCATCATAACCCCATCATAACTTGCTCAAATGGAAAAATGTCCAACATCAAAGTTGAATAGGACATTGAGATGAACAACTTTTATGTTCAACATTTTTCCATTTGGAGCTTCCATCATTGAGAAAAATGGCTGGACATTTGGCACACCAAGTGTTTGACAAAATTATGGCGCATGGGCCTGAACTTGCCTTGCCATGACTTGGTTTTTGACCTAGTTTTGTCAAACTTTGATGGATCATAACTCCCTCAATTTTGATCCAATGGAAGAGTTCTTTATATGGATTTGAAGCTTAGAACATGAAATTTAATTGGCACAACTTGGGCCTGAGGTTTGGAGCTTTTATCTTGCAGAAAGAGAGCCTCAAGGTGTGGTGCAAAAAGGTCCAAACTTGCCATTTTTTGGAAATCCTAAATTTCCAAAAATGGAAACTTTGTGTATTTCTTGATTTTCCATGATTCCTCCATCATTTCTTGATCAAATCTTGTCCAATGAATATATGTAACTTGAATTTCATGATTTTGACCTTAAAAGTCAGGAGTTGACTTTTTCCACTGCACAATTGACTTTTTCCCCAATTCTCCTGATTTTGAATCCTCTGCCCAATTGAAACCTTTCTGAAACCAATTGATGAGCAATTTTCCATCCATATACACTTAGGAACACAAGGAATACTATGAAATCAAGTTTTGTCCAAAAAATCAGAAATAAACTAATTTTATGTCAAACCCTAATTTTGGTGCCCTCTAGTTAGGAGGAAATAACACATCTTCCAAATCCAAATTCCTCTGAATATGATGTATATCTTTTCTAACAAATATGAGATATGACATTTGGAGGTGATAAAAACTCAAAGAGCTTGCCCATTTGAGGGTTATATCCCAATTTTAAACTGCTTTGTGTAGGAGATGATGCACTATCCAATCTTCTTGATGAATCCCCATCTTCCAATGACTTGGGGGATCAATTGAGATGGCATATAATATAAGAGACCCTTAAGGCTTGTTTGAAGACCTTTGGCTCTTTTTTCCTTGCATTGAATGATCCACCTTTTTGAGAAACAACTTACCACATGCCCTCATGCAAGATGCAATGCTAAATGCTTTATGTTTTATTTTTCTATGCTGGAATGCAATGCAATGAAATGAAAGAATATGCTAAATGATATGAAGAATGAGAGGGCAAATTTTGGGGTATTACAAATCACTCCCTTAGGTTTAGGCAAATTTTTGTTTCAATTACCTTTAGAAATTTCCCCTTGTTTGTTTACCCGACCACGTTACAACCTTGAAAGTTCTTGTGATTCTTGTCTTTGTATGTTCAATATGAATTTGTGGATGTATGCATAATTTAGTCATTTGTTTGCATGAATGTTGTGTGAATGTAAAGTACCTTATTGTATGTTTTACATCTACCGATGATTGTTTTTACTAGGTGTGATTCACTTTGGAACTTGTGTTGTTTTAGAATTTTTGGCATGATTTTTGTATTTTGCATTTGTTTTGTGACTATGTTGTCGTCGTAGTTTAGTGGTAAGTATTTAATTTTTGTATGTACCATTTTCATTTGAACCATTCATTCGTTTCCGTTTTTCAAAACCTGTTGATTCGTCTTTCTTTGGATATCGTTTTTGTGTTTTCAAGTTCGTTTAATTCTTGTTTGTGGAAAAACAAGTATGTAAGTTGGGGAGAGTTGATAAGTGCAAAATGTACCTATTTTTGTATATATCTTTTGTTGCACTTATCAACGCTTTGTGGTAAATATCGTGAGAATAACACCCGATTTGTTTATAAATACGTTTACGATACTTTTTAGTGTATATATTGTGTATAGTGTAAATATCATTGAGTTTAATTGATTTTCTCTCATTTTTGTAGGTATTCAATCAATGATATCTTGCCATTGTTGTATATAGCATTGAATAAGCTTTCCAGCGCTTCGAACCGGGAAAAAAACAGAGTTACAGTTCAAAAATTACGAATAAAACAATGCTGTATTTTTTTGCTGACTGATGTGCTGGGCCGGGGGGTGCAGGGGCGGTAGAAAAAAGTGATAAATGAATTTCCAGTGGCGTTCCCTAATTTTTGGCTAGCGCCGGGCGCCCAAAACACCGTCGGACGGTACTGGACGGAAAAAAACACCATTAAAGGGCCAAAAACACAATTTTTTGGTTATGGTTTTGGGGTTTTGTGATCCCAACTCCATCAAACCTCATTATTCATTGGAGAGCTTAGAAAACAACTTGGAAGCTTGCATACGGATGAACCGGGGTGGATTTCTCATCGATCGGATCTGACAATCCGTGAAGTGTTTGGTTCATTTCTCTTCTTCTTTGTGTTTTTCTTCTATGTTGGGTTGTTGTATATGTATCTACTATGAACTCATGTATATTTGTCGCACATGGCGTTGTATAAAACTTATTTTCCAAATCTTTATTGGTGATTGTCTCTGATTTTTACTTTATGCGCGGTGTTTGAGTTGCGTTAGAGATAATCCTCACAAACTTCGATTAGGGATGATTATCTGTTAGTTTATGGACTCTAGCGATAGATTTAAGAGCTAACAATCTTCAATAGGTGTCGAAGCTTGATGTCTTCCGTGTTTCGAGGCTTCGCTCGTGAGGGTGACGAAGAGAGTGACACAGTTGTTATCTCAACTTTGCGTTAGAAATAACCTTTATTGTGAGCGATGCTGGGTGATATTGAGGAGTATTATAGGTGGAGTATAACTGGTCGGTAAGTTTAAGTTTGTGAGGAGTGATTTATATGCATTGTCGGACGAGTTTTTCTCTCTGAAGAATGATTTCTTTTTGTTTTAATGTTTACTTTTATGCTTTCTTGTTTGAAACTATTTTAATCCAAACTCATAAACGCGAGAGACTGTCGAACGACATTCTTTCCCTCGAACCGATCTCTGTGGACACGACATAAATCCCGGAGGGAATTCTTCCAAAAATAAATATTTTTGCTTGCTTACGCTATTCTGCAACCAACAGAATCACTTTCTATTATGATCAAAGGAGCTTCTGCTTTGAATATGTTTTCTGGCTTTGGATATGGAATTGGCGAAACAATTGATATGCTTCAATTCGCTAACGACACCTTGATATTTAGTGATGGCGGGTATCATAATCTTTGGGAAATCAAGTATATTCTTCGAGGACTCGAAATGGTGTCCGGTTTAAGAATCAATTTTTCCAAGAGTTGTTTATTTGGTATTGGTATCGAGGAGGGCTTTATTAGTGTTGCTGCTTCTTTCCTTTTCTGCAAGACTGGTGCGTTTCCTTTGAAATTTCTGGGAATCCAAATAGGAGGCAATCAAAGGAGAAGAGTGTTTTGGAAGTCCATATTTGAGAGTTTGAAGAAAAGGTTGAACTCTTGGGTTGGCAGAAACTTGTCTATTGGAGGAAGGGTCACCTTAATTAACTCTGTCTTGGCAAACTTACCGATTCATTATCTTTCCTTCTTCTTGGCTCCCTCGAAAACTATTAAAGACATTATTGCCATACAACGTCGTTTCTTATGGTCGGGTATGGCGGATAAAAGTAAAATAGCTTGGATTAAATGGAGTGATATATGTCAACCCAAGGACAAGGGTGGGCTTGGTATAAAGAACATTCGATTGTTTAACAAATCCTTGCTTACCAAGCGGTTGTGGAAGTTTTTGAAAGGCGGTAATGAAATTTGGCGTAACTTCATGGCCGTTCGGTATGGGAACCTTTCTTATTGGGTGATGAACTCTGATCCGAATAATCATCCCAAGGACGCTTCATTATGGATGAGGGACATCCTCTATGCCAAGAATAGTGGTGATTCTCCTAATTTTAATTTGTGCATTAAACCGGAGATAGGTAATGGCTGCAATGTTCCTTTCTGGAGTTCTATTTGGTGTGGCTCTCTTCAATTGAACCTTTCATTCCCAAATCTGTTTGATGCTGCTGTGAAACGAGACAGCGTAGTTGCAGAATACGGTTCTTGGCATGATGGCCATTGGCTGTGGAATTTTGACAACTGTTGGAAGCAAGGGTCCATTGTCGAATAGGACATGAGTTCTTTTTTGCAGGTTCTTACTATGGAAGCAGATTGCTGCGGATTGAGAAGGATATTTGGGAGTGGAACGCGGATCAAAGCAAGGAATTTTGGGTAAAAAGTTCGTACGATTACTTATCTCATTCAGTCCATGGTGCTTGATCGATAAAATAGCAAGTGTACTATTTTAACGATGTAGTAGTAAGTGGGGTTATCCCCAAAATCGATCTCTCGAGGACTGTGTATAATTTGTAAGTGCAGATGCTATTTCAATTAGACAAAAGTTCCTTTTGGGGGTTTTAAATTTTTAAATAATTCTAATGACAGAAGGAAACAAGCAGAATAATAAAATGACTTTAACAATTATGAGAAGTTATGCTAGGAAAGGTGTATGAATTGCTCAGCAAGAACCTTAAAATATCCTCAAAGAGATATTCCTCCAAACCTTAATTTTACTGACCCTCAAATATTTTTCTTAAATTCCTTAACTGAAAACCCTTTGATATTTCCCCCTGACCCTAATTCCTTAGCAGTCAAGAGATAACATCAAGCAATATCTACCGTAATGTATTATGCAAAAATAATAGATTTGTTTTTCAGGCCAAATCCATAACCGTAAATCGTTCCCAATTTGTACGATCGAAAAAAGTATTATTTTATTTGCATAACAAAAGATTAAGGTAAGACAGCATAAACTCATCAAATAATATTCGAAGAAAACAAAATACAAAATAATGACATTACAAGAATTGGTGATAAAAGTTGATCTTCAATTTCTTCTGATCATGAAAATCTCCTCTTTTCCCAATCCTACAGAGCTCTATCCTTTCTCTGTAATTCTTTCGTACGATGAAAAATGTCTATTTTTCTCTTTCCACACAGCCTAAGTAGTTCCAAATCACTAAAACAATACGAAATTTCCAGAATACCCCTCGGAGCACTACACTTAGAAAGTATAAAAAAAATCACAAAATTTTCTCTCCCAGGCTTGCTGACACGGGCCGTGTCAGGCGACACGGGCACCCGTATCAGCTCTCTGACTTCCTCCCAAATCTTCAATTTCAAACGCGTGTTATTCCAGGCCTTCTGACACGGGCCGTGTCAGGCGACACGGGCACCCGTGTCAGCCCACTGTCCTCATTCCAATTTCATTCCAAATTTTACGATTTTTCTCGATGTTTCGCTCCGATTCTTCCTGAATGTTTTTGTGAACCTGAAAACACTAAAGAACACAACCAAGGCATAAAATGCAGTAAAAGAGATGTAAAAAAAATAAACAATAACAAAATGGTAATTAAAATAAATAGCGAAATGACGTATGAAAACCACTGATCAAACTCTCCCAAACTTAAACCGTTGCTTGACCTCAAGCAACAAGCTTGCATAAAAATTGTTAGATCAAATGGTATAAATCCAATGGAAGACCTGTGAAGATAAGGTATGTCGATACTCATACCTGAGCCTTTGATCCGATCGGTTAAAACTAGTTCTCTTGGTAATCGTTCATTAACGAAGGTATTCCACAAACATAAACCGCGATAAAACCACCGACCTACATCCCCCTTTTCTGTTACCTCTCCAACTATGCTTTGGGCTTAAGTCTTTTCTTCGATTCTCTACCCCTTTCATTCGGATAATCATTTTAAGGCATATTTTTGTTCGTTTCCCTCACATGTACACAATCGATAGAAAGTTTTTCTAGGCACCATTATCTCTTTTTCTCGCTTATAGGCGTTTATTAGTCCTCTTTGGGACGACAATTGAGACTCAACCGCCGTTAGGCTAAGTAACCGGGTGAGGGTTACCCAACTTAGAAGGACAAGTTGTCTTTATCGCCATTATTCAATTTTCTTTTTGGTGCCTTAGGTCATTCACTCAATTAAACCTGTACAAGCAATTCTCTTTAGTCATGCCGGACTATCATTATGAACTAATTAGGGAATACTTCTCAAATCCAAGTACTATGGCACAAATCTACACGTTGGATTCGTTTCCTTACTCCAGGGAATCTAGGGTGTTCGGGTCATTCCTAAGTTTTCAAACTTTCCCAATCTCCCTAATTCTAACTCCTCTTCCCTCAAACTCTATATACTTTCTTGAGCACTTCAAAATCACAGTATTCACAAGAAAAATTTTAACGGTTCAAATTCGGGGAGAATTCAGAATGGTTTTCACACACAAAACAGACATGACCCGTACAAAAAGGAAAAACTAAAAGAAGTAAATCCTCCCCCAAACTTGAACTACACATTGGCCCCAATGTGTTCGAACAAGAGCGAGAGAGGTCACTCACAGAGATCCTTCTCAGGATGCTAACGGTAATGCAACACCACTGCTACATCATTGTTTGCACATGTAGAATCTAGATTATTTCCTGCAACCAAAACAAAACAAACAGCAAAAAGAAAGAAATTAATCAGACAAGCGTGGGTTGCCTCCCACGTAGCGCTTCGTTTAACATCGCATGGCTCGACGGTCCACTCCCCATAGTTATGGGGGATACTTCAGCTTCCCCATCTTGTTGCGTGACATTTCCGCAACCAAGAACTGACCTGATGTAGAGATCCGAGCTACTTGTTGCCTCAAGTCAACACCCACTTCTATATCCTTCCTTCGAAGTTTCTTTTTCTTTCTTTTCTTGATTTCATGAGTGGACCTTGGCGTATTGTTGCCCTGTGCAATAGATGACCGAGACTCTGCATTCTTGGAGATTATGCCCGAGACTTTTTCAAGAGGTGATCTTGCACTTCTGCTTTTTTTCACCATTCCGATCATTCCAATTGAAGCTTGCTTACCCTTACCTTCATTTTTCTTCTTGATATCCAACACATTCAAAGTGATTTCCTCATCAAAAGATTTAAAAGTCACCATGCCTTTGTCAATATCGAGATTGCACTGACTAGTGAGCAGGAAAGGTCTACCGAGGATGACAGGGGTGTCTTCATCTTCTAGAATATTCATGATCTCAAAGTCAACTGGAAAAACCAATTCACCGATCGTCACTAACACATCCTCAGCTACCCCATAAGATTTCTCAGTTGCATGGTTTGCAAATTTTAAATTTGTTCCCGTATCGCTCACCCTTCCAATTCCCAACTTTTTATAAATGGACAATGGCATGAGACTAACACTAGCACCTGAATCGATCAGAACTTTTTTGAAATTTCTGTCTTTTATAGTGCACAGTATTGCCACAGATCCAGGATCCTTCTGGTTGGAATGGATTTTCCTATTTTGGAGTACTTCACTACACTTCTCATTTACATTTTTCAGCTCTTCCTCCATAGGTTTCGTTTTAGTGATCACCTCTTTCATGAATTTCGGATACAACGACATTTGCTCTAGTGCCTCAAAGAATGGCATATGAACCTCTAACTTTTTGAACAATGTGACAAATTTCTCAAAGTCCTTCTCTTGTGTCTCCTTCTTTGTCGCTCTTGAGGGGTACGGTAACTTGATCTTAGGTTTGACCGCTTCTTTTCTTTTCTCTCCGAAATCCTCACTTGACTCACCACTTCCAGTCACGATGGCATTCACATTCTGGTTATCTCTAGGGTTTATCACTGTTGCACTTGGTAAGGCACCTGGTGTTTGGGAATGTGCTAGTTGTTGAGCTATCTGGCTCATCTGAACTTCAATATTTTTTATGGAGGCTGTGGTATTCCTATAGCTATTCCGGGTCTCTTCTTGAAATTGTAGGTTATGAGTTGCCATCTTCTCAATGACAATCTCCCATTTTACTTTTTGGGGAGCTTGTTGCTGCTGTGGGTATTATTGTTGATTCTGATCTTTCCAGGAGAAGTTAGGATGATTCTTCCACCCTGGATTATAATTTTGAGCGTAGGTATTATTCTACTTCAGGAATTTTATTTCTTCAATTTGTTGCGGAGTCGCAACACAATGTGAAGTATAATGAGGTCCACTACAAATCTCACAACTCACGGGTTGACCAGTTCCAAATTGTACCACACTTTGAGTACCCACTTTCATAGCCTTTAACCTTCTTTCAACTTCCGCCGCAATCTGATATTCCACCTTCACAATCTGTTTATTCAACTTCAAGTTAATCACACCCTCAGATTTACTCACACTTCGATCATATAACTCCAAATGTTCGTTAGCGGCTATGGCTTTAATGATCTTTTTGACACCAGTGGCTGTAGTAAAATTAGATGAGCCACTGGCAGATGTATCAATTAGTTGCTTAGTCTTTATTTGGAGGCCATTGACGAACACCTGCATCTGCTCAGTTTGATCCATGTTGTGAGTCGGACAGGCTACCAAAACTTTCTTGAACCTCTTGTATGCATCTCCGAGAGATTCTCCGTCCTTCTATTTAAAGTTCATAATATCATATCTTTTTCGGATATAAACAGAGGCCGGAAAATACTCATTCAGAAATGCCCTCTCCATCTCTTCCCAAGTGGTAATACTCCCAGCAGGTAACGAGTAGAACCACTCTTCAGCCTCTTCCGCCAGAGTGAAAGGAAACATTCTTAACTTTTTAGCTTCCTCGGTGTGCCCCTCAATCTTGAGAGTGGTGCTCATATTCAGAAATCTCTGTAGATGTTTGTTGGCATATTAACCTTTCCGGTGAAAGGTCTCCCCTCAAGTTGAGTGATGGTGCTAGGATGCAGCTGGAAATTCGGCACATTCACCGGTTGGTTCACAATGGTCAACCTACCAGCCGGTGCATTTGCCCCACCATAGTCGCCCAGAAGTCTCTCTGCTGGTTGATTTCCAGCCATGGTCACTGTATCTTCGTCTGACTCTGAACCTGAGTTTGAGTGCTTGGACGGTTCAGCTTCAGACGCTGCAAGTTTTGCTTGTCTACGCCTCTCGTGTAGCGTTCTTTCAATTTCTGCGTCAAAAAGAAAATTTACTGAGGATTCTCCTCGCATAAAAATGTTAGACGCAGATTAGTAACAACAGTAATAATCCCAAAGGTAAAAAATGAAAATAAAAATAACAAAAAAATAAAATTTTAGTCACTGAGTGAAAAACTTCCAATTGAATTAAAAAACACTTAAAATTTGGCAGTCCCCGGCATCGGCACCAAAAACTTGATCGATAAAATAGCAAGTGTACTATTTTAACGATGTAGTAATAAGTGGGGTTATCCCCAGAATCGATCTCTCGAGGACTGCGTATAATTTGTAAGTGCAGATGTTATTTCAATTAGACAAAAGTTCCTTTTGGGGGTTTTAAAATTTTAAATAATTCTAATGACAGAACGAAACAAGCAGAATAATAAAATGACTTGAACAATTATGAGAAGTTATGCTAGGAAAGGTGTATGAATTGCTCAGCAAGAACCTTAAATTAACCTCAAAGAGATATTCCTCCAAACCTTAATTTTATTGACCCTCAAATATTTTTTCTTAAATTCCTTAACAGAAAAACCTTTGATATTTCCCCCTGACCCTAATTCCTTAGCAGTCAAGAGAGAACATCAAGCAATAGTTCTAACAAGGTCGTTTAGTCACTACGGGGTATCCCTATTCCTAGGCAATATCTACCATAATGTATTATGCAAAAATAATAGATTGGTTTTTCAGGCCAAATCCCTAACTGTAAATCGTTCCCAATTTGTACGATCGAAAAAAGTATTAATTTAGTTGCATAACTAAAGATTAAGGTAAGAAAGCATAAACTCATCAAATAATTCAACAACGGTTTATTACATCACAGTTCAGGGACACCCCCTAGCATTGGGGGGTTTAGCTACTCATAATATTCGAAGAAAACAAAATACAAAATAAAGGCATTACAAGAATTGGTGATAAAAGTTGATCTTCAATTTCTTCTGATCATGAAAATCTCATCTTTTCCCAATCCTCCAGAGCTCTATCCTTTCTCTATAATTCTTTCGTACGATGAAAAGTGTCTATTTTTCTCTCTCCACACAACCTAAGTAGTTCCAAATCACTAAAACAGTAAGAAATTCCCAGAATACCCCTCGGAGCACTAAACTTAGAAAGTATAAAAAAATTACAAAATTTTCTCTCCCAGGCTTGCTGACACGGGCCGTGTCAGGCGACACGAGCACCCGTGTCAGCTCTCTGACTTCCTCCCAAATCTTCAATTTCAAACGTGTGTTGCTCCAAGCCTTCTGACACGGGCCGTGTCAGGCGACACGGGCACCCGTGTCATCCCACTGTCCTCATTCCAATTTCATTCCAAATTTTATGATTTTTCTCGATGTTTTGCTCCGATTCTTCCTGAATGTTTATGTGAACCTGAAAACACTAAAGAACACAACCAAGGCATAAAATACAGTAAAAGAGATGTAAAACAAATAAACAATAACAAAACGGTAATTAAAACAAATAGCGAAATGACCTATGAAAACCACTGATCAGTGCTCTTCTTCAACAGTCAGAGATTTTGCTTTTGAAAGTGATTTGGAAGACTAAAGTTCCATTGAAGACTCAAATTTTTGCTTGGGGATTAACTCGTGATAGATTGCCGACTCGTTCCAATCTTGTGTTTAGAAGTGCTATATCTTCTTTTCAACATAAGGAATGTGTGTTGTGTTCCCGTGAGGACGAGGATGCATTACATCTTTTTCTTATATTGTCCGAGAATTCAATCCCTTTGGTTGAAAGTATCTAGTTGGTTAGGCGTCCAACCGATCATCGCGGATAGCATTAGTAACAATGTGCTGTTATGGTTTTTGGCCCTTTATCATAAAGGGAAGGAAGATATGAGCTGTTTTATTTGGATCGTTTCATCTTGGTGTATTTGGAATATGAGGAATAACATTATCTTCAAAGGCTTAGTTTGGGATGAGGATGAAGTTTTCAACCGTATTGTCTCTATTTCTTGGAGATGGTTAGGAATAGGTCGTAAGAGATGTATTTTTTATGATTGGAAGTATCATCCTTTAGATTTCTTGTAGTTTTCTACAGGTTGTTTCTTCCCTTCTCCCTTTGATTGGCTTTTTGTAATGGGTTGGAGAATCATTGTTTCTCCCTTTTAATACAAATAGCTTATCAAAAAAAATAAAGTGCTTTTATAGGGGTAATCATATAATAGCGTTTACTCATGAAGTGCTATATTAGAGATAAACTTTTAATAACATCTATAATAGCGTTTACTTATAAAGTGATTTTTTTGTTTTTTTTGTTAATACTCTATAATAGCGCTTTGAAAAAAAGTGCTATTATATGGTGATAGCTATAATAGTGCCCGACCAAAAAGCGCTATTATAAGTTGCTATGAGAAATTTTTAATAGCGTTTTAGTAAAAAGCGCTATTAAAGTGGGGCTATTATATGTCAAAATTATGCTAAACTGGAGTTCGATCCAAAATCTCACACGATGTATTTAAAAAAAATGTTTATTCACCTCGATTTTCTTCTTGGCTGACAAGATAGTTAATCGTTTTTTTACTATATGCATCGAACTTAAATAAATCTTTGTCGTCCATTTAATTTTTATCAACGCTTAAGAATATGTCATTAGTGATCCGCGTGAAACCTAGGGGACATCCGTTATAAAAGCATGCTAAATATTGAAAATCTAACCTAAATGAAACATGAAGCTCTTGAAACATAAAGTTGTTTTGAAAAATTCTCTAAGATTACTTGGGTTTAAAGTTTGTTTTCTTGAATATTTATTTAAGCACAAAATCATATATTTGAATATTCATTTCATTTATCTTACCCTTATTTTATTTTACTTTAGAAACAGATGCAAGCTAGATCCGTAGAGAATAATCTTGCACCCAAACATTTTGATCTTTCGCAAGACTCAATAATTCGAAGATCTAAGATCTAGATCTTCAGGGAATTTGATTTTTACCTTGTTCTCTAGGGAATTTGAATTTTATTTTAAACAATGTAATGTTCTTGGTAAACAATGTAATATTCTGGGTAAACAATGTAACAATTTAAAAAATAATCTTCATCCTCGGTTTTCAAGATAAACCGAGATGAAAGATAAGCTAAGTTTGGAAATAATAAAAGTGTTGTCGCTGGGGTTCGAATCCATGTGCATTTAACTTTACCTCTCGTTTTTAATTTCGCCGAGGTAATAAATGGCGAGTTTTCATGTCGCCCTTCGTTACATCGCTTCTATAGCCGAGGTACTATGCATTTCACGTCCGAGGTAAGAAGCGCTTTTTGTAGTAGTGCAAATTGGACATCCAACAGGTAGATGTGAATAGTTCTTTTTTGAATGACATTCTCCAAGAGGAAGTGTACATGACTCAGCCTTCTGGGTTTGTTGTTGCTGATAAAACTCTGTTGTGCAAGCTCAACAAAGCCCATCTATGGCCTCAAGCAAGCTCTTAAGGCCTGGTATGTGAAACTTACACATGCCCTAATTCAATTTGGCTTTGTTCATTCAAGGTGTGACCACTCTCTGTTTGTGTACTGTCGCCAAGTGGTATCTCTCAATGTTCTTGTATATGTTGATGACATTTTGATTACAGGTTCCAGCTTTACATTAATTCAAAAGCTCATTAACAAAATGCATGATGAACTTGCCTTGAAGAAGTTAGGTCGACCATCCTACTTTATGGGAATAGAAGTCAACCTTCAGCCCAATGTCTTCTTGTTGCTTACTCAAACCAAATATATTTGTGATTTATTGACAAGAGCCAACATGGTGAATGCTAATGGATTCCTACCCCCATGCCCAGTTCATGTAAACTATGTAAGCACTTTTTTGCATCCTTATTTGATTCATCACAGTATCGCTCCATTAGGTGCTTTGCAGTATGTATCATTGACTAGACCAGATATTGCTTTAGTATTAACAAGGCATGTCAGTTTCTGGCGACTCCTCTTTAGGAACATTGGTAAGCTGTTAGCTAGAAGGATCGTACGATACCTTAGTGGTACTGTTTCACATGATTTGCTTCTTTCTCCATCTCTATCAGACAATTTTTTTTTCTTCGAGCATACAAGGATTTTGATTGGGGAAGCGATCCAGATGATCGAAGATCAACATCTGGAACATGTATTTTCTTTGGTCGTAATCTCATCTATTGGAGTTCCAAAAATCAGTCCCAAGTTGCTCGTTCAAGTGCTGAAGCCAAGTACCGTGCGTTAGCGCATTTTGCTTCTGAACTTTTATGGATCAAATCCCTTATGACTGAACTTGGAGTGCAGTTTCATACACCAACCTTACTATGTGTTAATATGAGTGAAATGTTAATGCCTCAATCCTGTTTTACATGCTCGCGCCAAGAATATCGAGCTTGAACCGATAGTGGTATAATTGAAGAGGTGCAAGAGGTGAAGGGTTTTATTAAGGACTATTATCATACCAGATTTTCCAAAGTTGTTATAAGGAGACCTAGATTGAAGGTTGATGACTTACCAAAGTTAAACTCAGATGATAGAAGGCTTTTAGAAAAGAAGTTTACAGCTGATGAAATTCGTGAGGCTGTTTTCAATTGTGACGGCTCAAAGAGCCCTCGACTGGACGGTTTTAGCCTTGAATTTATCAAATGGAGGTGGGGCATTATTGGTGCTGAAGTCGGGAATTGCATTGTCGATTTTCATTATTCTGCAAAGTTACCCAAGTCGATGGCTTCTTTCTTCCTAGCACTGATAGCGAAAGTGGAGAATCCCCAAGGGCTTAAAGATTACAGGCTGATTTGTTTGATTAGATGTATTTATAAAATCCTTTCGAAACTTTTAGTTGCTCGTTTAAAAAAGGTCATTGGTAAAGTAGTTGCCCATACACAAACTGCTTTTATTCTAGGTCGAAACATTCTTGACAGGGTGTTAGTTCTCAATGAGTTAATTGATTTGGTGAAGCGTAAGAAAAAGTCTTGCCTTATGTTGAAGTTGGACTTTGAGCAGGCGTATGATTGCGTCGATTGGGAATTCTTAATTTCGTTGATGAAAGCCACGGGCTTTGGTTCTAGGTGGATTAAATGGATGAAAGGTAGCGTGTTAAATAGTTTTCTTCCGGTTCTGGTGAATGGGGGTACTACGGCAGATTTTAAGGCGTCGAAGGGTTTACGTCAAGGGGATCCGCTGTCGCCATTTTTATTTGCTTTGGTAGCTGAAGGTCTGGCCCTGTTGGTCCGCAGAAGCAGCAGGTTAGGTAAACTAACAGGTTATTCGTTAAGTAACAATGTCGATTACAATTTTTTACAGTTCGCGGATGATACCATGATTTTATGTGAAGCTTCTTGGGCTAACTTATGGGGTCTGAAAACTGTTATATGGGGATTCGAGTTGATTTTCGGCCTTAAGTTTAATTCTTGGAAGAGTAGTATTATAGGGATAGGAGTGAATTCTGAATTTATTAGTGCAGCGTCTCAGTTTCTTTCTTGCAGGGTTGGTGTTACTCCTTTCAAATTTCTAGGTTTAACAGTAGGGGGAAACCATAAGAAGGAGTCATTTTGGAGGCCTTTAATTGATATTTTTAGAAGCCGACTAGCAACTTGGAGAGGTAGGGTGTTGTCAATAGGGGGAAGGGTGACACTCATTAATTCGGTTCTTGCGAATTTACATATCCATTGGTTCTCGTTTTTTCTGGCGCCAAAGGTTGTAATTAAGAAGATTCGTACAATCCAGCGAAATTTTTTATGGTCAGGAACAACTGATAAAGGAACTGTTGCGTGGGTGAGTTGGAATACCGTCTGCAGAGCGAAAGAGAAGGGTCGTCATGGCATTTGGGACATTAGTGTTTTCAACAAATCTTTGGTTGCAAAATGGTTATGGCGTTTAATAAAAGATAAAGAAGCAATATGGTCTGGAATTATTAGAGAAAAATATGGTGAGGTCAGTTCGGATTTACTAGTTAGGGAAGCATCGTCGGGTAACAGGTTTCACTCGCTATGGTGGCATGATATTCTCAGGTTAAAGGATGACACGCACAGGGGCAGTTTTCTAGACGGTATCAGGTTTAATTTGGGAAGGGGGAATACCTGTCTATTTTGGAAGCATGGTTGGTTGAATGTAGGTTATTTAAGTACTTCTTTCCACTGTTGTACGAGGCTGCTGTCGACAAAAACATTGTGGTTAATCAGGCAGGCGAATGGAGGGATATAGGATAGTTTTGGAATGATTTTGCTTCATTTTCAGGTCGCTCAATTTTATCTACTTCAGAGACTAATAAGTGGCAGCAGTTAGCGAAGGTTTTGGATGCTTTGCAGCCTGTCATGGAAGGTAATGACGACATAAAATGGATGTGGAGTTCTTAAAAAATGTATACTGTTGATTCTTTTTATCATAGGTATATGGAAGAAGAGAACTCAATTGGTTCAAATCATAATTTAGATGATACTTTAGAAATTTTATGGAAAACGTCGATTCCACTGAAAGTCAAGATTTTTGGTTGGCGGTTATTGGTTGATAGACTTCCTACTAGGGCTAATTTGTTTAGTAGAAGTATAATTTCCAACCCTCATGACTGTGTATGTGTGTTTTGTTTTCTAGTCATGGAAGATAATAAACATGTGTTTTGCCACTATCTGAAAACTCTGCAAATTTGGAATAAAGTTGGGAAGTGGATTGGTATTAAACCTCTTGCTCATGGCGATTGCATCGACTTTGTGAAGGAGTGGTTCAGAAGGATCTCTAAGGTTTGTTCTGTTAGTAATGCTTGTATGGTTTGGTATGCTACTTACTGGATTAAATGGTAGTCAAGAAATATCATTATTTTTAATGGAGAAATTTTTGATTTGGATTCGATTTTTCTTAGAATAGTTTTTTATATCTTGGTGGTGGTTGGCTTTGAGTAAGAAAAAGAGGAATTTCGGGTGTAGTAATTACGATTGGATTTCGCATCCTTTGGATTTCTTGTAATGTAGTGTCTTGAATGTTATGTGTATTTAGGTTGGAGTACCCATAGTACTCCCATTTATACAATTATTTTGCTTATAAATAAAAAAGAATATCAGGCTTGACATTCACTTCATCCATCCGTGAGAGAGTTGTTTTCAAGAAATTGCAGATTCAGCATGTTCCACCTATGACACAAATTACAGACACTTTGATGAACCCATTGAGAGCCAAACTCAAGGTTACATGTATATATCCACCTTGAGCCTATAGGGGGTTTTAGAGATAAAATTTCTCCTTAGCTAATAATAGTGTATTTTTCACATTGTTTGTCTCGCTCTCTCTATTATGTGAGTTTAACACTGTTAGCCTTTGTGCATTGGTGGGTTAGTTAGGTTATAGTTAGGGGTTATATATAACTGTAACTGTTAGCTAGAGATACAAGATTTTTGTATCTAATTTTAACACAATGAATATACTATTCAATTTCTCATCTAATTTTAACACAATGAATATACTATACACTTTAAATTCTCTTTGTTCAGAATCAATATTATTCTCTGAATATGAAACTATATAGATATTGAATTCTAACATATTTTAATAAAATGTATTTCTAGAAAAATAAAAGACATTGTATTGGATTTTATTTACTTAAAATATGAACTTCGGTCAAAATAAACAATTTCAAACACCATCAAGAAAGTAAAAAATAATATTTTTATTTAAATATAATACAAATATAGAATGTTACATATTGTATTTTAAAAAAAAAGTTATAAAAAAAGCGAAATATACAAGAAAAAAAGGCATAAGTATCAAGATAAAATAATAAAATATCTAGAGATGGTGATTATTGAAGGAAATTTGTTTTCTTCTCTAATTCTTTAGTCACAAATCATAGTGGCAAACACATAAAATTTTTAAAATCCAATTAAATTTGAATCATTTCATATGCATTGAATTTTTCAATCAATTTTTTATAAATATTCAATCTATACTATAATTATAAGGTTTAATATAGCACAGACCATCTCTAAGAATGTTAATAAATTTGTTTTTATTATAACACAACTAACAGTAAATGTCTAGTTAATATTTTGGTCGGTTTTAGTATATGTCTAATTAATATTTTGTGTTGGTTTTAATGGGATAATTCAATATATTAATTCCGTCCCGTTAAATACATGAACTCTTTTGACAATTTTCAAAGACATCAAATTTACAAAGACATTAAAATATTTAAAAATATTTAATAGTTAATAATATATGTGTTATATTGAAAGAATTGTTTTATTTTATTATAGAGAGATTCTGTAATGAATATTAAGATTTGTTACTAGAGAATTGAATATAAAAGTTGATTGCATGTTTACTTTAAATAACATTTTAAATTTTTGTATTCAACAAAAATATATATTTTTATTTATTAACTAAATAACAATTGTCATCTATAGAAATATTTGTCTATCATTATTATTTTTTATATCATTATTTTAAAAAGTTAATAAATATTTAATTTCTAAAAATATAATGTGATTTGAGTTTTGGTGATCTCTATATAAATTACAATTAAAAAGGACTATGAATAATAAACAACGCAAACATGGATTTTAGCTCTCCAATCATCTCCCAACTCATTCAATATTTTGTCGTTGTTTCTTTGTTTTGTACTGTTAATTGTTTAGAAACAAATACTCAATTAACCAATCAAACTTTTCGATCAGAAGAAGAATTTCACAAGTTGAATAAGATTATAGGTACCCGTTTAAACCAAATCAACAAGTCTACACTTAAGACCATTCTTGTAAGTAAAAATAAAGTTTAAAATATTTGTAGTGTTAGTTGCAGTAATATTCTAATTTATTTAAATTTATAGAGAAATTTTAATTCTTTAATCTAAACTATTTTCAAGTATACTGTTTATTTTGTGCGAATTTATATGTATGTATGTATTTTGCATTCATTGTTGCAGAGTCCCGATGGCGATATAATAGATTGTATTTTGACACATAAACAACCAGCTTTTGATCATCCTCTATTGAAAGGACAAAAACCATTGGTATTTTATTAAATTAAGAAAATTTAGAAATAGTTTTTGAAGCTATTTCCATAATTTGAAAATTTTAAAGCATTTTTTAAATACAGGATCCTCCAAAATTACCAAGAGGTCATAATCAAAGGGGTAATTTGAGTGAAAACTTTCAAACGTGGAGTTTATCCGGAGAATCATGTCCTGATGGAACAATACCAATTAGAAGAATAACAAAACAAGACATGTTAAGAGCAAAGCATGCTAGCAGATTTGGAAAAAAAATCACCGATGCCGACGCCAGTGAAACACACCTAGTATACATTTTCAGAAACGCAATTTTATTCTCTCAATTTCTTTAAATTATGGTTTCATCATTCACCTATAAGTTTGAGTGTGTATTTTTTATGCCTTAAGATAAGGTGTCTCTTTGGATTAAAATTGATTTTTGTTTTTTTGCGCAGCATGGAGTTGCGATAATTAACGGGGAAAAGATATATGGAGGAAGGGCTGGCATAAATGTGTGGAAACCTCACGTTGAAAGAAGTCCAAGAGTATTCAGCTTGGCTCAAATATGGGTAATGTCGGGTACAGATGGAGAAGACCTCAACACCATTGAAGCTGGTTGGCAGGCATGTTAATTATTCGCATATTATATTAATTAGTTCATCTTAATAAATTCATTATTTCTTAGAGCATTTTTTATTTCCCCTGCTCCTAGTTCTCATGATTATGCTCATATTTATGCTTAAAGTTAGAGTTTTCTTGACTTTAATTTCCTAGTATATGTTGATAGTCAGGCTGGTCCTGACTTTTTAGAGGTCCGGAGCAAATAATAAAAATGGACTCCTAGTAAAAAATATTATTTTTAAAATAAAAAAGACATCATCTATTTAAATTGTAAATAGCATCAACTATATCAAAAATAATCGTTTATCCATGTAACTAACCTAAAAAAAACATATTCTATTAAATCTTATCAAAATAACTTTAAGCTACTTAAAAAAAATCTTCCTTCTAGCATTTTTTGAAGCAAATTCTTCAATCAAGTCTTCATACTGTATATTCTCCAACAAGTCATTCTCAATTGCTATCAATGCTAACTCATTATTTCTTGTAACATGGTAGACCGCAAGTAAGACTTCAACAACTTCAATTTTGAAAAACTTCTGTCTCCTGAGGCAACTGTCACAGGAATAGTCAATAAAATTCTATAAGCAATGAGTGTATTAAGAAAAAAATTCATGCCTTTCAAAAATCTTAATATATTAGTAAATAAATTTAGAACCTGAAATTGAAATTGATCAATCCCGCAACATTGAAATTGAACCGATAAATTCCACAGCATTGAATTTGAACAAATACACTTTAAAAATTAAGAAATTAGTAAATAAAATTAACATTTACACATTAAATCAAATTAAAAAATTACACGTGTGTAATAAAATTAAGAAATTATACATTAAAGATATGTAATATTTTATAAAATTAAGAAATTACACATTAAAGATATGTAATATGTGAAATTAAGAAATTAAACAATAATATTTAATATTTAAATATGTGTAATAAAATCAAGAAATTACACATTAAAGAAATTACACATTAAGGTTGTAAAAAAAGTTATAAAAGTACAAAAGCTAGATTAAAGTAAATTAATTTATGCTAACAAGTTTGAGATATTGTTTTCTTAATTGAGATAAGACAAACAAATAGTAATAGGTTCCATCAAGTTGACAATTAAAATTAATTTAATTTCACGAATTACATCATGTATGGATTATGTGTAGATTCAAATTCATATAATAGTAGAAATTGAGAAAAACTACCAACCTGTATTTGACGAGAGAGAATTGCAAAGGTGTATTTGAGGGAGAGTGACATCCAAAGAAAAAAAATTCAAATCCTATTATTAGCTATTGGAAAACCTAAATACAAATTAATATTCAAATAATTTTTTTTATGTAATAATAATAATAATAATAATCTATTTTATTTTGTTGGACCTATTACTAATTGGGCCTATTAATTTACAATTTGATTGAGTTATTTTTGCTTTAGTAGATCTAATATTGATTGGGTCTATTATAAAACTACCTAAATAAAAAAAAATGAGGCCCCTATTTATTTGGAGGCCCTGGGAAGTGGACCTGCTTGCCCTGCCCCAAAACCGGGTCTGTTGATAGTGTGACTTCTGTTGAAAAATAAGTGTGAGTTTTAAGTCTAAATATTGCTTAGAAAAATAGAGATTGAGCACTATGGGAGAGTTACTTTGATAAACTCTATCTTGACGAATATGCCTATACACCACTTATCTTTTTTCAAAGCCCCTAGTTGTGTTTTGAAGGAAATTGTTGCTATTCAGAGAAGTTTCTTATGGTCAGGATCGGATTCGAGTAGGGGAGTCGCTTGGGTCAGTTGGGAAAACATCTACAAACCAAAAGAGAAAGGAGGGCTGGGAGTGAAAAACCTGAGAATTTTCAACATTGTATTGTTGGCCAAATGGATATGGAGGTTCCTCACAGAACCAAGTGCTAATTGGTGCGGAATTTTGAGAGAAAAATACGGTGATTTCAGCAAATCTATACTTTCTTGTGACGAGTTCTAGCCAAGCAAATTCCATTCTCAGTGGTGGAAAGATATAAGGAGAATTTACGTTTTGTAACACCCCCTTTCTATACCCCCAAATAATCATTTAAATCATTTAGGCACATATTCAAAAGTTCGCCAGAGTACAATTAAAGCATGGCATAAAAAGGCATGTCACATTATGCTTGAAATTAAAACATACAACACCTGCTCAAAACATTGATATGCAACAGTGGGGTAACTTGCTACAGAGGAACTTTGTCCTTACACCCACATCTCAATATTTAGAATTAAAGCGGAAAATCCAAACATTGAAATACATCAAAATATATATACATACATATACATATGTATGCTTCATCAACACACTTCATGTTTACATAAACATTTATCCACAAGATACATATACAAATGTATCACAAAAGAATAATATACATCCTAGCTACCCGGTGCTACATATCAGAGCCAACCGACCAAAAGAATGAAGACACGCTTCACCAAAAAGACCTCCAGCATACCTACTCTGCAATGCCTCATAGAGCATCATAAAACAGCAGAAGGGTGAGAAATATTATCATAATAACGTTGCATATATTTATATATCTCAACACAAGAGTATACACACAACACATCCTCACCATTCTACCATTCCACATAACATACATATTATATTCATTCTTCAATGCATCATTACAACGATACAATTCTTATCACAATTCATCACATCTCATTCAATATACATCGCAAGGCATATATATATATACACAAAACCAAGCATAGTCATCACAATGCTTATCATTCAACATAAACACATATATTCATGTTTATTCACCAATGCACATATACAAAGATGACCAATGCAAATCATAGAGACCGACTCACGACTCTATGCAAATGCAATGCGGTACCGACTCATTTCATCTCAAGTTCAATTGAAGAACTTATTGGAACCATCGCTTGTTACTTAACGTAACTCCCCGCCGGGCATACGATGTTCACCCATTGCTACCACCTCTCAAAAGGCTTACAATGTTTATGGATTGCTTTCGGTCCTCTTTGTATAAGGCTCACAATCCGATCGCTTTCGGTCCTCTTTGTATAAGGCTCACGATCGTTTGTAATCATCGCTCCCACCTCTCAAAAGGCTTACGACGTTACAACGGGTTCATCTTAGAACCCCACAATGCAATAATGCACATCATGATGTTTCACATACAACATGACTCATGACACTTTTGACATGCATACATATCCACAATATAGTCATGCATTCATCACACACAATCCACATATATTCACATCAATTGTGCCAAACGGCAACCGAACGTTTTCACAAATAACCAAACAATTCGACTTACGGTTTACCGGAAAAGTTGGTGAAAAGTCAGCTAAAAATATAATTTCTTATCACCATCAATTAGTACATATCAATACCTTCAATTCGATATAAAGAACTCTCAAATCCGATAAACAACGAACAAGTTATGAATATTTCAATCTAACGCAAAAACATAAACCGGACACCCGACACTACGAAACGATTCGTAAAAACTGTACCGATTGGACCAAGTTCAGACCCCAAAACTATTTTTCCTAGAAAGAACATCTCGTTAGCTTCCCAACGCTTCGAACGGGGATCAAAACCGACTTACGGTTCAAGAGATATGAATTTCCGAAGTTTCCCCGACAAACCAGAATTTCTGCTTCAGCACAGTAGGTATCGATACATAGGCTTTATGTATCGATACATAAAGACCTCATGTATCGATCCCTAACTCGCATGTATCGATCCCTGCTGTAGTAAAAATTCCATTTTTCCCAATTTTCCCAGTAGGGATCGATCCCTGGGATTATGTATCGATCCCTAACCCTGTTTTTCACAAAAAACCAGATTTTTCAAATTACAACTTTGCTGTCCTTTTCCCGAATCCCCGAAAACTCGACTAAATCGAACATTTTCACCGAAACAAACATATACGCGCAATCACCAAATACATAAGAACAATTTAGAACACATAAACGAAATTTCTACGACGTTCGATTTTTCGATTAAATTTCAACCTTTCAAAAACCAGAATTTTTAAACTTCACCAAATCGAATAAAAAGCACGACATACGACGACCTAACCTTCCTCGATACAACTACGTAATTTATTTCGAATTCTAACCGTGAAAACATCGTTTTCTATCAATTTCCTATAATTCGACCTAAACGGAAACAACAACGGAACCATACCGAAAACTAACCGAAACATAACCAAACTTAATGAAACTTCAAACAGCAGCTCACATACATATAACCAACCAACACATGTATTTATACGACTTTCCGACCGTAGAAACATCGGTTTCTATCGATTTCGTCCAATACGGCATAAACGGAAACATATAAAAACCACCCAAAACATTCATACAAAACTCATACATAATCATACACAAAGTTATAATAACAATGTTTCACACCCTTACCCGATTTCTCGATTCTTGGAAGCTTGATCTTGATGATTTGTAGCTTTCCTTCTTTTTCTCTTCTCTTTTTCTCTCTTGCTCTCAAAATTCTGTTTTTCTCTCTTTCTCACCTCTAACTTTCTATTTCTATTCTTTTTCTTTCTTTTTTATACTTTTCTTAAAATATCTCCTCTATAATAATTAACCAAAATATCTCACAAATATCTAATAATACATTTTCTCACTTAAAAATATATAATTTAACAATTATTATGAAATGTCTAAAATACCCTCCAATCTAATTTCCCCCGAAAACTCTCAAAAACGGTAAAATAATATAACACGCCAACATATCGGATTAAAACACCAATTTCACAATAACATAATTATTGCCCAAATTAAATAAAAGACTCAACCAAATAGAATCAATCAACACGAAAATGGAAATATCAAAATCGGGCTGTTACAACTCTCCCCCACTTTAGAAATTTTCGTCCTCGAAAATATTACCTGATTCAAACAACTCCGGATACGACTCGCGCATCCCACTTTCCAATTCCCAAGTCATATTGCCTTCTGAAGCGCCTCCCCACGCCACTTTCACAAGCGCAATATCTTTACCTCTTAACTTCTTAACTTCGCGATCCAAAATCTTAATCGGTAAAACTTCAACCGTAAGATTATCTCTCACTTCCACCTCGTCCATAGGAATAACATGTGACGAATCCGGAACATACTTTCGAAGTTGCGAAACATGGAAAACGTCATGCAAATTCGAAAGATTCGGAGGCAACGCCACCCGATAAACCACATCGCCAACACGTGCAATAATCTGATACGGACCAATAAAACGAGAAGTCAACTTCTTCGACTTCAAGGCACGACCCACACCCGTAACCGGTGTAACTCTCAAAAACACATGGTCGCCTTCTTGAAACTCAAGATCTTTCCTTCTCTTGTCATGATAGCTCTTTTGTCTACTTTGAGAAGCTTTCATCCTTTCCCGAATAAGCTTCACTTTCTCCGTCGTTTGTTGTACCATTTCCGGTCCAACTATCGTCCTCTCGCCGGTTTCATGCCAACACAAAGGTGTTCGACATCTCCGACCATACAAAGCCTCAAATGGTGCCATACCAATACTCGAATGAAAACTGTTATTATAGGTGAACTCAATCAACGCTAAATAACTATCCCAAGCACCACCTTGCTCTAGCACACAAGCACGTAACAAATCCTCTAACGATTGAATCGTCCTCTCGGTTTGACCATCTGTTTGCGGATGGTAAGCCGAACTCAATCTTAGCTTAGAACCCAAAGCCTTTTGTAAACTCTCCCAAAACCTTGATGTAAATCTAGGATCTCTATCCGATACAATACTCTTAGGAACTCCATGTAACTTCACCACCACAAGAACATAAATCTCGGCTAACTTCTCCAAAGGATAACTAATATCAATTGGAATAAAGTGAGCAGATTTAGTAAGCCTATCAACAATCACCCAAATAGCATTATGACCTCTTTGCGTATTCGGCAATCCCGTAACAAAATCCATCGATATACTATCCCATTTCCATTCCGGAATATCCAACGGTTGCAACAAACCACTAGGCTTCTGATGTTCCACCTTCGACTTTTGACAAGTCAAACATGCATATACAAATTGAGCAACATCCCTCTTTAATCCGGACCACCAAAAGATTTTCCTCAAATCTTGATACATTTTGTTCGCTCCCGGATGAATACTTAAGTTACTTCGGTGCCCTTCTTCCAATATCATCTTTTTCAACTCCGCATCATCGGGAATACAAATACGACCACGGAATCTCAAAACTCCAAAATTATCAACCTTGAAATCCTCATTCTCATTCAACATTAAATCAACGAACTTCAACTCCAATTTTTGCTTTTCACTAACCGTTGCAAGAAAATCATTCGTAACATGTAACATACCAAGTCTCACACTTCGCGGCGTCATTTCACAAACCAAACTCAAATCTCTGAAATCCTCCAAAAGTTCCCATTCTTTCATCATTAATGCGGACATATGTAACAACTTTCGACTTAAGGCATCAGCCACCACATTCGCCTTACCCGGATGGTAATTCAAACTAAAATCAAAATCCTTCAAAAGCTCTAACCATCTTCGTTGTCTCATGTTCAACTCCTTTTGATCAAATAAATATTTCAAGCTCTTGTGATCACTAAAAACTTCAAATCTCGCACCATAAAGATAATGCCTCCATATTTTCAAAACAAACACCACGGCCGCTAACTCCAAGTCATGCGTAGGATAATTCTTTTCATGCACTCTCAATTGTCGTGAAGCATATGCCACAACTTTTCCATCTTGCATCAAAACACCACCTAAACCTGTCAATGAAGCATCACAATACACAACAAATGGTTCATTAGGATTAGGCAAAATCAAGATCGGAGTCGTTGTCAACCTTCTCTTTAGCTCATTGAAACTCTCTTCACAATGAATATCCCAAATGAAAGCCTTTCCTTTACAAGTCAATTGCGTTAAAGGAAGTGCCAACTTCGAAAATCCTTCTATAAACCTCCGATAATAACCCGCCAAGCCTAAAAAGCTTCGAATCTCCGTAACCGACCTAGGAGCCTCCCATTGCATCACCGCATCTATCTTGGATGGATCAACACTAATACCACTACCGGAAATAACATGTCCAAGGAAACTTACTTCCGACAACCAAAATTCACATTTTGACAACTTAGCATACAATTGTTTCTCTTTCAAAATTTGCAACACAATTCTCAAATGCTCTTCATGCTCCACTTGAGACTTAGAGTAAATCAAAATATCATCGATGAACACAACCACAAAACGATCCAACTGTTCATGAAAAATACGATTCATGTATTCCATAAACACACCCGGCGCATTAGAAACCCCGAATGGCATCACGAAATATTCGTAATGACCATACCGTGTCCTAAATGCCGTCTTTTGAATATCCTCTCCTTTCAGACGAATCTGGTGATATCCCGATCTCAAATCAATCTTACTAAAAACATTCGCACCAACCAATTGGTCCATCAAATCATCGATCCTTGGAAGCGGATACTTGTTCTTAATCGTCACTTTGTTCAATTGTCGATAATCAATGCATAATCGCATACTCCCGTCCTTCTTCTTTACCAACAATACCGGAGCACCCCAAGGAGAAACACTTGGTCTTACAAATTTCTTATCCAACAAGTCATTCAATTGCTTTTTCAATTCTACCAACTCCGATGCCGACATACGATACGGTGCCATCGAAATCGGTCTAGTACCCGGAACTAGATCAATAGAAAATTCAACTTCTCTTTCCGGCGGTACATCCGTAATATCCTCCGGAAACACTTCTGGAAATTCCCGCACCACTGGGAACACATCAAGTGAAACTTTACTTTCCACCGACAATGATGCAAACAAACCAAACAATTAAGCTTCATCCGCTAAAAGTTTCTTCAACTCTTTAGTGGATAGGAAACTCTCAAATTCATCATCTTCCAATGAAGGAAACCTTACTAACTTGTGATAGCAATCTATATGAACTCGATTAAATTGCAACCAGTTCATACCCAAGATTACGTCCAAACCCACCAACGGCAAACACACTAAATCCATAACAAAGTCTTTACCATACATGGTTAAAGGACAACTCATACACACCAAAGATGTAGTTACCGACCCTGAAGCAGGAGTCTCAATAACCATCTCACCACCCATCAAAGACAACGCAAGATTTAAACGCATCGCGCACTCCGAAGAAATAAACGAATGAGTCGCTCCCGTATCAATAACAGCAACTAAAGGTGTACTATTAATAAAGCATGTACCTTTAATCAAACGGTCTGCACTAGTGGTCTGAGTCCCCGCCAATGCAAACACCTTACCTCCCGCTTGAGCTTGTTTCGGCTTAGTACACTTAGTACTAATGTGACCCACTTCTCCACAATTAAAACACTTCACCATATTCCTCCTACACTCAGCAGTAGAATGCCCAATTCCTCCACAGTTAGAACATTTTCCAACGGGCTTCCTACACTCAGTTGCTTTATGACCCATTCCACCACAATTGAAACATTTAATGAACCCCGAACTTCCTCCTCCAGATCTCTTATTAAAGTTTCCCTTATATTTACCCTTATCAGCGGGTGTCACATAAGGTCCACTTCTAGCTTGTTGTTTTCCCTTCCTCTCGTTCAAACTCTTGTAATGTGTAGAACGAGCTTTGCTATCTTCCTCGAAGATTCTACAACATTCAGTCAAATCCGAAAACCTCCTAATTCTTTGATATCCCACAGCTTGCTTAATCTCAGGACGCAAACCATTCTCATATTTAATACACTTTGAGAACTCAGCAGTAATCGCGGCATAATGAGAATGAAATTGAACCAATTCCACAAACTTAGCAGTATAGTCCACCACTGACATACCACCTTGTTTCAATTCCAGGAATTCCATCTCCTTCTTCCCTTTCACACTTTCAGGGTAATACTTCAGCAAAAACTCGGTACGAAACAATTCCCAAGTTACCTCTTCATTATCCACCTCAAGAATTTCGCGCATACCGACCCACCAATCATCGGCTTCTTCCCTCAGCATGTGAGATCCAAGCCTCACCTTATTCTCTTCCGTACAGTCCATAACTCTGAAGATTCTTTCAATCTCTTTCAACCAATTTTGAGCTCCATCGGGATCAAATCTTCCTTTGAAAACCGGTGGTTGATTCTTCCTGAACTCTTCATTAGCATTTACATTCGGCGCACCCTGCACCGCCCTAGCCAATGCTTCCATAGCAGCAGCCATAGCATTATCGTTTCTACCAGCCATATTCTGATCATTCCCAAAAATAACAACAAAGGTTAAACAACAGTTCAACCAACACAACTACAAGACAGACACAACTGACTCAACTCTGGCTCTGATACCACTTAATGTAACACCCCCTTTCTATACCCCCAAATAATCATTTAAATCATTTAGGCACATATTCAAAAGTTCGCCAGAGTACAATTAAAGCATGGCATAAAAAGGCATGTCACATTATGCTTGAAATTAAAACATACAACACCTGCTCAAAACATTGATATGCAACAGTGGGGTAACTTGCTACAGAGGAACTTTGTCCTTACACCCACATCTCAATATTTAGAATTAAAGCGGAAAATCCAAACATTGAAATACATCAAAATATATATACATACATATACATATGTATGCTTCATCAACACACTTCATGTTTACATAAACATTTATCCACAAGATACATATACAAATGTATCACAATAGAATAATATACATCCTAGCTACCCGGTGCTACATATCAGAGCCAACCGACCAAAAGAATGAAGACACGCTTCACCAAAAAGACCTCCAGCATACCTACTCTGCAATGCCTCATAGAGCATCATAAAACAGCAGAAGGGTGAGAAATATTATCATAATAACGTTGCATATATTTATATATCTCAACACAAGAGTATACACACAACACATCCTCACCATTCTACCATTCCACATAACATACATATTATATTCATTCTTCAATGCATCATTACAACGATACAATTCTTATCACAATTCATCACATCTCATTCAATATACATCGCAAGGCATATATATATATACACAAAACCAAGCATAGTCATCACAATGCTTATCATTCAACATAAACACATATATTCATGTTTATTCACCAATGCACATATACAAAGATGACCAATGCAAATCATAGAGACCGACTCACGACTCTATGCAAATGCAATGCGGTACCGACTCATTTCATCTCAAGTTCAATTGAAGAACTTATTGTAACCATCGCTTGTTACTTAACGTAACTCCCCGTCGGGCATACGATGTTCACCCATTGCTACCACCTCTCAAAAGGCTTACAATGTTTATGGATTGCTTTCGGTCCTCTTTGTATAAGGCTCACAATCCGATCGCTTTCGGTCCTCTTTGTATAAGGCTCACGATCGTTTGTAATCATCGCTCCCACCTCTCAAAAGGCTTACGACGTTACAACGGGTTCATCTTAGAACCCCACAATGCAATAATGCACATCATGATGCTTCACATACAACATGACTCATGACACTTTTGACATGCATACATATCCACAATATAGTCATGCATTCATCACACACAATCCACATATATTCACATCAATTGTGCCAAACGGCAACCGAACGTTTTCACAAATAACCAAACAATTCGACTTACGGTTTACCGGAAAAGTTGGTGAAAAGTCAGCTAAAAATATAATTTCTTATCACCATAAATTAGTACATATCAATACCTTCAATTCGATATAAAGAACTCTCAAATCCGATAAACAACGAACAAGTTATGAATATTTCAATCTAACGCAAAAACATAAACCGGACACCCGACACTACGAAACGATTCGTAAAAACTGTACCGATTGGACCAAGTTCAGACCCCAAAACTATTTTTCCTAGAAAGAACATCTCGTTAGCTTCCCAACGCTTCGAACGGGGATCAAAACCGACTTACGGTTCAAGAGATATGAATTTCCGAAGTTTCCCCGACAAACCAGAATTTCTGCTTCAGCACAGTAGGTATCGATACATAGGCTTTATGTATCGATACATAAAGACCTCATGTATCGATCCCTAACTCGCATGTATCGATCCCTGCTGTAGTAAAAATTCCATTTTTCCCAATTTTCCCAGTAGGGATCGATCCCTGGGATTATGTATCGATCCCTAACCCTGTTTTTCACAAAAAACCAGATTTTTCAAATTACAACTTTGCTGTCCTTTTCCCGAATCCCCGAAAACTCGACTAAATCGAACATTTTCACCGAAACAAACATATACGCGCAACCACCAAATACATAAGAACAATTTAGAACACATAAACGAAATTTCTACGACGTTCAATTTTTCGATTAAATTTCAACCTTTCAAAAACCAGAATTTTTAAACTTCACCAAATCGAATAAAAAGCACGACATACGACGACCTAACCTTCCTCGATACAACTACGTAATTTATTTCGAATTCTAACCGTGAAAACATCGTTTTCTATCAATTTCCTATAATTCGACCTAAACGGAAACAACAACGGAACCATACCGAAAACTAACCGAAACATAACCAAACTTAATGAAACTTCAAACAGCAGCTCACATACATATAACCAACCAACACATGTATTTATACGACTTTCCGACCGTAGAAACATCGGTTTCTATCGATTTCGTCCAATACGGCATAAACGGAAACATATAAAAACCACCCAAAACATTCATACAAAACTCATACATAATCATACACAAAGTTATAATAACAATGTTTCACACCCTTACCCGATTTCTCGATTCTTGGAAGCTTGATCTTGATGATTTGTAGCTTTCCTTCTTTTTCTCTTCTCTTTTTCTCTCTTGCTCTCAAAATTCTGTTTTTCTCTCTTTCTCACCTCTAACTTTCTATTTCTATTCTTTTTCTTTCTTTTTTATACTTTTCTTAAAATATCTCCTCTATAATAATTAACCAAAATATCTCACAAATATCTAATAATACATTTTCTCACTTAAAAATATATAATTTAACAATAATTATGAAATGTCTAAAATACCCTCCAATCTAATTTCCCCCGAAAACTCTCAAAAACGGTAAAATAATATAACACGCCAACATATCGGATTAAAACACCAATTTCACAATAACATAATTATTGCCCAAATTAAATAAAAGACTCAACCAAATAGAATCAATCAACACGAAAATGGAAATATCAAAATCGGGCTGTTACACGTTTCGTCGAATTTCGCTTTGTTTGGAGATTTCATTTCTGTTAGGCTGGGAGATGACAAAAATATTCCTTTTTGGAAGACTCAGTGGGTAGGATCTCAACCTCTGAAACAAGTTTTCCCTAATCTTTTTCAAGAGGTGCTTTCTCAGGAGTTTTGCGTGGCTAACATGGGGTCGATGGTCAGATCAATATGGGAATGGAACTTGCAGATAGCACGTGAACAGTTGCCTTTGGAAGCAGCAGACAAGTTGAGACAACTGCAGATTATTTTGGCTGACATTAGTCTGTTTTAACTAAAACCAGATGTGGTGCTGTGGAATTGTGGGTCTTTAAGTTCTTTAATTTACTGTCAAATCTTAGTATACAGGTAATACCTGAAGGCCTGGAGCAGAGTTTGGTGGAAGACACTTCACTTGCAGCTTTGAAGCTATATTGGAACTCTTCTATCATAACCAAAATCAATTTGTTCTGTTGGCGGCTGATCCTCAATAGGTTACCTACTAGAAACAATTTAATTAGTAAGGAGGGAGATCATTACCAACAGCCACGAAACTTGTTGCGTTTTCTGTTTTCGGTTTGACGAAGAAGTCGACCATTTGTTTTTGACCTGCCATAGGAGTATCATCATTTGGAACAAGGTATGTTGTTGGATGGGGAGGAAACCAATTCAAGGTAACTCTATCTCTTCTCATTTCCTTGAATGGACTTTAGGTTTTCAAGGAAGAATCAAAAGCAACTTGGCTTCTAGTTTTTGGATGGTGGTTAGTTGGGTCATTTGGACTTCGAGAAATAACATCATTTTCAGGGGCGAAATTTGTGATCCGGAGTTGTGCCTAACCCGCATTAAATTTTACGCTTGGTGGTGGATACTTACTTTAGATAGAGGATTTATGAATTGTTCTTTTTATGAGTGGCATAAGTATCCTCTTCAAATTTTATAACTGATTTGTATTGGGGGCTGTATTTTTTGACTGGTGGTACACATTGTACCTTCTGATATATATTTATACCTGGCTTATAAAAAAAAACCTTAAGGTTTTTTTAATCTTTTTGTGAGTCTTTGACTCAATGTGAATACTTCCGCTTATAATGACTAGTCAGTAAATGTGTTAGTTTTATGGAAATTTCATAATGATTCGATCGCCTTATGTGTGACAACAATCGTGAAAGATGTAGTTGACAAAATTGTTTTTCTTTTAATCTATGTGGAATAGAGAGTAAAATTAAAAAGTTGAAGATGAAGGAGTTTGATAGAATACTTGGAGTTTTTTTTTATGATCCAAGAATCTAAGATCTATAAGGTGTTGGCCTCTCTGGTGTATTATCTTTGGGAGAATCTTTTTGTGAGTGGAGTTTTGTCTAAGTGGTAGGTAATAATGGAGCTCTCCTCTCTATATTGTGTAGCTTAAAAGGGATCGTCATCAGATTTAGAATTTTTTTGTGTGTTTACCTAGAATGAGAGGCTTCTAAAACTTTTCGCTTTTTGTTAATGTATATTCTAGGTGTACTTTTATAGATAAAGGGAACACGTTAAATGATTGTTTATGCAATGAATATTAGGGGTGATATATGGTGTATTCTTGGTAATTTTAATTTGGTTTGCTCTAATTTTGAGAGGATCGACACTGATGGTTTTCATCACCTTGGTGTGACGTCTGATTATCTTGGGTTCTATAATTTTATTTCCCATATAACCTTAGTGACCTTCCCCTCTGTGGAATAAACTTAACTCACATTTAACCTAAGAAGAGTTTGGTAGTAGACTTGACATAATTATTATGTCAAACTCTTTTCTTTTTTAAATGGTAAAATAATATATTAATAAAAAAGGTAAAAACCACTAAAATACAAATAATTGTAAAGCACAATAAGTGCCAAGAAGAGTACCAAGAATAAAAAAATAAAAAACCAACAGGAATCAAACTCCATAAACAACATAAATAACAATCCAAAACTAAAAGGCAAGGAAAAATATCCAAGCAGCCATTCCTTAAGACTTAACTTAAAGCTCGAGATTCTAGAACCATCGCCCACATATCAGACTCTACCAACAAAAAACAAAAGCCAAATACCAAAACCTACATTAGAATCTAGGAAAATACTCAATCTTTTATTTTGTTGTGTGTGATGACTGTATTTAAAATTTACTTTAAAGAATGAACAAGTTAAATTATAATATTTTGAAATTTTGTAGGAGTTTTTATATTTTTAAGAGTCGAGCCATCTAGTTTGATCGATTTAATAACTATAAAGTTTTGTTATAAAGATTTATTTATTCATCTGCGTTATCCTATTTGATCTGGATTAGTCATACGGTTTGACCAGTAACCTAATGGTTCGACTAATAAACCAGTGACCTAGTGCTCTCATCGATTTATGTCAGACCCAATTTTTAAAATATTTAATAATATCATTATGGGCTTTCCAAATGTTTAAGTAGTGTATTAGATCATAACAAAATCACCATTAAATTTAACCCTACCACCTAAAAAAAAGAAAGACTAAAAAATAAATCTATCATCACTAGTAAGAGCCTCCTGCCAATCTAACTACTAGAAGATCATATATCAGGCAAACAAAACAATAACATGCCTTATAGCCTTTCTCATATGGGTTGTAATTAATTGGATTCAACTTTCACAATATTGTTTACATTGATTTGTTTTCCTTAACATATTCTGTAGCTATGGTACCTTAGATTTTCCCATACATTTTCTTTCTATTTTGCTACCACTTTTGTAATTCTTCAAAAATGCTCTAAATAATATTATAGATCACTTTTAAATGACTTAGGATTAAAGTCAGTGGCATATGAACTAGTCACTTCTCAATTTAACTAAGTTCAAAAACATTTTATGCAGGTATATTCGGAAATGTATGGAGACAACCGCTCTAGATTATTTATTTATTGGACGGTAAGTAAATCAATGAAAGTAAAAAGATGAAAAAGTATATTATTCTCTAGATTATTTAAATTTATTGTACGACAAATATATTTGATCTATATAATAGTTCAAATAAAATAGTTGTTTAATAAATTTTAAAATTTTAGCTTTTTCTTATAATAAGAATCTTAAAGAGTATTATGTACTAAAAATTTTATTGGAAATAAATTATGATATTTACAATTACAGGCTGATAATTATAAAAATACTGGTTGCTACAATTTAGACTGCCCAGGCTTTGTTCATACTAACAACAAAATTGCACTTGGAGCTGCAATTTCTCCAACTTCTACATTTAATGGAAATCAAATTGATATTACCTTATCCGTTTGGAAGGTAATTTTTACATTGTTATACACTTCTAGTATTATGAGTCAATTTGAGTAATAAATTGTAATTTCCTTATGTTTTACCTTGATTTTTTTTTTGTGTGAAGGATATAGAGACGGGAAATTGGTGGCTTGGTTATGGATCTGAAAATATAATTGGTTATTGGCCATCCTTCTTATTCACGCACTTGAAGGATGTTGCAACTGAAGTTAATTGGGGCGGAGAAATAACAAATAACCATTTCCCACAAGCTTCTTCCACCCAAATGGGTAGTGGACACTTTCCTGAAGAAGGTTACAAAAAAGCTTCATATTTTAGAAATATTGAAGTTCTAAATTCTAATAACACATGGGTTCCATTGTATGCAGAACCCATTTATGTTGCATCTAATGCAAATTGTTATAATATTAAAGGTGGAAGAAATCGTGATTGGGGTAATCACTTTTACTATGGTGGACCTGGCAAGAATAACAAGTGTCCTTAAGAAAATATTATTGCATATTCTAGCATTTGGCATCATTATTTGGAGTTAGACTCTTTGTAATCATTTAAAATAAAGGATGGTATTAGTCATCATGTGCTAGCTTTCATCTTAGCCAATATTTTAAGTAACTCTAACTACCTAATGTTATAACAAACTTAACTAAGAGTTAGCTATACATGAGCTTGGCTTATTATGCTAATGAATCCTTATTTCTTATCTCACAAGTAACTTTATCATTTTATAAGAGCATTTCTTCATACACCATCCAAGTTTCTTAGGCACCACGTGAAATTTCTTAAAAAACGTTGATGCGTTTCGGATAAGCATATCCGGAAAAATTCCGGAAGATCCGGAACAATTTCTTATAAATTCGCGCCAGACATCTTTCTCCCCTCATTCTTCACATTTTCATTTTCCAAACACCAAACTCCCTCAAACTCTCAAATTCTCAATCACACAAATTTTGACTTTATTCACTCACGTTCGGCGCTGAGCAACTTCTACAACGTTCAAGACACTCCAAATCCTCCGTATCTCAATTTAATCGGTAAATTTTTGAATTTAAGAGTGTCGGAGTTATTTTCGAGTAATCGATTTAGAGTAGTTATTAAAGTGTAGAAATTGTTAGATAGTATGAATAACATAAGTTAGAGACAATGTAGGTATTGTTTGCTGTGTCAAACAGACGATCAGGGCATTAAAATGTCCTTTTCCATGGTACAACAGCCATGACTGCAATTTTTGAACTTGAAAATACGTACCAGATGTGCACATCCGGAAGAATTTTAACTTTAAACATTCTGAGTACTTCCGGATGTGCACATCCGAAAAAACCAACGTTAAAAATTCTGAGTACTTCCGGATGTGCAAATCCGGAAGGTCTCTATTTTTTTTTTTTAATTATTTTTAAAAAATTCTAATTTATTTATTATGCTTTGCAGATTACATGACTGGCAGAGACGATGGTATCATACATGGACGAATAGCTCAGCACATATTTGTCCAACGTGAGCGGACGCAATCTACACCGAGGCTTCCGGCGCAGAGAGAGTTGGGGTAGCCCCTACAGCTGAGGGACATCCTACACCGCATCCTACACCACAACCTTCCACATCATAGGTTCAGACCACTTCCACATCACAGGTTCAGGCCACTCCCTCGTCAGCCGTCGATTCTACATTTCAGAGGCGTCGGGCTTCTGCTGCTGGTTCATCAGGTTCCCAGCCCGCACGGAGGCGTCGTCGGGAGACTCCAGCTCCATCCCCAGTTCCTGTTCCTGTTCTTGAGGGTGATCACCCAACACTTGAGGGTGGTGACGTCGATGACGATTTCGATGAGCTGGACGGTTACCCCGGGGAACTGTCTGATATGTCCCTACTCGTGGGGTACTCTGAGCATACTTCCAGATATGTCTGGCTAGGACATGTAACCTTTCTCGGTTTATTTGTAGAATTGTATTCGTTGAAAATATGTTCATTTGTAACATTGTTTTATTTGGAAATTTTCAGGAGAAGGATTCACAGAAGTTCTATAACCATGGGGGCAAGGTAATGGACATGCTTGCGGCGCTACTAGGGGATGAGTGGTTCACGTCTGCACTTGCTACCACTGGTCTTAGAGGTTTGTCTAGGATTAGGGCTACCCCAGAGGAGGCACTTGCGGAGGTGACGCAGTTGAGAGGCGCACACATCCGGTTCTCTGATAAGTGCAAATTGTACCTATTTTTGTATATATGTTTTGTTGCACTTATCGATTCTTTTTGGTAAATATCGTGCGAATAAAATCCAATTTGTTTGTAAATACGTTTACTTTACATTTTCGGTGTACAGTGCGTTACCGCGTAAATATCATTGAGTCTAATCGATTTTCATTTATTTTTGAAGGTGTTCCAGCAATTGGATTTTTCCATATTCATAAAGAGCATTGAATAAGCTTTCCAACGCTTCAAATCGTGCGTCAATCGGAGTTACGGTTCAAGAGTTATGAAGAAAACAAGTTCTGGTTTTCTGTCATGCTCGCTAGGCGAGCCCCCGTAGCGAACACTCGCTAGCTTGTTCGCTAGGCGAACCGGGGTGAACGAAAAGTTCCAGAATCGTGAAAAAACTCAACAGAAAGGCGGTTTACGTTCGCCTAGCGAACGGGGACTCGCTAGGCAAACCTGGAAATGCAGAATTGCCCATTTAAGCCATTTTTCATCATTTTTTAGTGATGGGTTTGATATTTTTAGTTCCAAATCCATCCAATAGCATTTTTTGACCAGAATTAGGCTAGAAAACACATTGGAGCATGAATTAGGATGATTCGGAGTTGAATCCTTCATGAATCGGAGCCGACAACTTTTGAGATGTTTGGTTTTTCTCCATTTCTTCTCTATGTATTTCTCTATTTTGTGGGTTATGTTTGTATTGTTACTCTAAACCTATGTACATGTATTGATCATGGTTGTATAATATATATGCTTTACAAATCATTATCGATGTCTTCCTTGATCTTTTTGCATTTATGTTTGGATTTGTGTTGTGTTAGAGATAAACATCATGAATCTTGATTAGGGATGGATATCTATTGTCTAGACTCTAGAGATAGATTTAGATAATAATCTTTATGGTGTCAGAACTTAATGTCTTCCGTGTTTCGAGGCGTCGTGCGCGAGAGCGTCGACGAGAGTAATACGGTTGCTCTCTCAACTGTGCGTTAGACATAACCTTTGTTGTGAGCGATACGTGATGATTTTGATGAGTATTATATGTTGAATGCGACCGATTGATAGGTTTACGTTTGTTCTGAGTAGTGTATATTCATGCTTGATAGGTTTCTTCTCTTCAAAGAATGTACTTTTTTTATGTTCATCTTTACTTTTCTGTTTGTTTTTACTTGTAAACCATTTTAATCCAAACTCATAAACGCGAGAGACTGTCGAACGACATTCTTTCCCTCGAACCGATCTCTGTGGACACGACATAAATCCCAGAGGGAATTCTTCCGAAAATAAATATTTTTGCTTGCTTGCCCTATTCTGCATTCAACAAAATGGCGCCGTTGCCGGGGATCGGTTTTGATATTGAATTGCATTGCGATAGTTTATTTGTTTTTGAGTTTTGTAAATATCGTATATTGTGTATATTTTCACTTGTCTATACTAATACTTGTACATTTTTGTTTCTTTTAACGTTTGTTCAAGTGTTTGGTTAGGACGCTTGCTTTTGGTTGCGCGGTGAAACATCACCATGGCATGAAGAGAGGAAGTTTCTAGCTAAGCATTGTAAAGGCGTCGAGCTTACGACGTAAAACAAACATGTTTTATAGTTTTTCTTTTCTAAAGTTTTGTTTGTTGTTTGGTTGCAAGTCTTGGTCGACTTATTTGAGGATGCTTTTGTGATTTTCCAAGTTGGTTCGTTTCAACTTGCGGATGTTTGGTAATGATCTTGTTAAGTTTTGTACACGTGCGAGGTATGTATTTATCGTTTTCTATACTTTAGCATATTCATGATACTTAGGCATTTTACAAACTTCCATGCCATCCATTCTTTTGTATACTTGTTCTTATTGTGAATCACTTTAGTTCCCACCTTTTTGTGAGGTAGCCTTCTATTGTTCATATATGCGCAGAGAACCAACATTCTTGTTATAACTGGATTTTATTATGTTGAATCTTTTGTTTGTGTTGAGTATATGAATGCATGAAAAGGATCAAGGCAATTGTTTCATTTTGAGCACAACTACCTTAGCCAAATAGTCAATTCACCTTGTGAGTGTGTGAGAATTCGTAACCCCTTTGAGCTTTTTGATCCATGTTTCTATTTGAACTTAATGCTTGTCTATGAGTATTTAGTTCACTTATTTTTGAATGATTGTTGTTTTTACTTGGACCTCAACTTTGTGTTGTTGTATGGATTTTTTCCTTGCCTTAGAAAGTAGGGAGTATTCACATGATGATGTGGTTGAATTCAAGTTGGGGAGAGAATGGTTGTTTACTCATTGGTTGGATTCTATGAGGATTGAAAAAGAAAAGAAAAAAGAGAAAAATATGACAAAGAAAAGAAAAGAAAAAAGTGAAAAAGAAAGAAAAAAGAAAAATCCTTGAAAAAGGAAACAAAAAGAGTTGCAATAATTGTGCTAAATAAGTATTGTGTGTTGTGTAGCACTTGGGATTTTGGAAGAAGTTGGTTGAAATTTTGTGTGTGAATCTTTGTGAGTTTTCACTCCCTTAGGTTTAGGCAAGTTTTTGTTTCAATTACCTTTAGAAAATGCCCCTTGTTTGTTTACCCGACCACGTTACAACCTTGAAAGTCCTTGTGATTCTTGCCTTTGTATGTTCAATATGATTTTTGGATGTATGCATAATTTAGTCTTTTGTTTGCAAGATTGTTGTGTGAGTGAAAGAACCTCATTTTGTGTTTTTCATCTACCGATGATTGTTTTTGCTAGGTGTGATTCACATTTGAACTTGTGTTGTTTTAGAATTTTTGGCATGACTTTTGTACTTTGCTTTTGTTTCGTGACTATGATATCGTTGCAGTTTAGTGGTAAGTATTTACTTTTTGTGTGTACCGTTTTCATTTGAACCATTCATTCGTTTCCGTTTTTCAAAACCTGTTGATTCGTCTTTCTTTGGATATCGCTTTTGCATTTTCAAGTTTGTTTGATTTTTGTTTGTGGACAAACAAGTAGGTAAGTTGGGGAGAGTTTGATAAGTGCAAATTGTACCTATTTTTGTATATATGTTTTGTTGCACTTATCGATTCTTTTTGGTAAATATCGTGCGAATAAAACCCAATTTGTTTGTAAATACGTTTACTTTACGTTTTCGGTGTATAGTGCGTTACCGCGTAAATATCATCGAGTTTAATCGATTTTCATTTATTTTTGAAGGTGTTCCAGCAATTGGATTTTTCCATATTCATAAAGAGCATTGAATAAGCTTTCCAACGCTTCAAACCGTGCGTCAATCGGAGTTACGGTTCAAGAGTTATGAAGAAAACAAGTTCTGGTTTTCTGTCATGCTCGCTATCGAGCCCCCGTAGCGAACACTCGCTAGCTTGTTCGCTAGGCGAACCGGGGCGAACGAAAAGTTCCAGAATCGTGAAAAAACTCAACAGAAAGGCGGTTTACGTTCGCCTAGCGAACGGGGACTCGCTAGGCGAACCTGGAAATGCAGAATTGCCCATTTAAGCCATTTTTCATCATTTTTTAGTGATGGGTTTGATATTTTTAGTTCCAAATCCATCCAATAGCATTTTTTTACCAGAATTAGGCTAGAAAACACATTGGAGCATTAATTAGGATGATCCGGAGTTGAATCCTTCATGAATCGGAGCCGACAACTTTTGAGATGTTTGGTTTTTCTCCATTTCTTCTCTATGTATTTCTCTATTCTGTGGGTTATGTTTGTATTGTTACTCTAAACCTATGTACATGTATTGATCATGGTTGTATAATATATATGCTTTACAAATCATTATCGATGTCTTCCTTGATCTTTTTGCATTTATGTTTGGATTTGTGTTGTGTTAGAGATAAACATCATGAATCTTGATTAGGGATGGATATCTATTGTCTAGACTCTAGAGATAGATTTAGATAATAATCTTTATGGTGTCGGAACTTAATGTCTTCCGTGTTTCGAGGCGTCGTGCGCGAGAGCGTCGACGAGAGTAATACGGTTGCTCTCTCAACTGTGCGTTAGACATAACCTTTGTTGTGAGCGATACGTGATGATTTTGATGAGTATTATATGTTGAATGCGACCGATTGATAGGTTTACGTTTGTTCTGAGTAGTGTATATTCATGCTTGATAGGTTTCTTCTCTTCAAAGAATGTACTTTTTTTATGTTCATCTTTACTTTTCTGTTTGTTTTTACTTGTAAACCATTTTAATCCAAACTCATAAACGCGAGAGACTGTCGAACGGCATTCTTTCCCTCGAACCGATCTCTGTGGACACGACATAAATCCCGGAGGGAATTCTTCCGAAAATAAATATTTTTGCTTGCTTGCCCTATTCTGCATTCAACAAAATGGCGTCGTTGCCGGGGATCGGTTTTGATATTGAATTGCATTGCGATAGTTTATTTGTTTTTGAGTTTTGTAAATATCGTATATTGTGTATATTTTCACTTGTCTATACTAATACTTGTACATTTTTGTTTCTTTTAACGTTTGTTCAAGTGTTTGGTTAGGACGCTTGCTTTTGGTTGCGCGGTGAAACATCGCCATGGCATGAAGAGAGGAAGTTTCTAGCTAAGCATTGTAAAGGCGTCGAGCTTACGACGTAAAACAAACATGTTTTATAGTTTTTCTTTTCTAAAGTTTTGTTTGTTGTTTGGTTGCAAGTCTTGGTCGACTTATTTGAGGATGCTTTTGTGATTTTCCAAGTTGGTTCGTTTCAACTTGCGGATGTTTGGTAATGATCTTGTTAAGTTTTGTACACGTGCGGGGTATGTATTTATCGTTTTCTATACTTTAGCATATTCATGATACTTAGGCATTTTACAAACTTCCATGCCATCCATTCTTTTGTATACTTGTTCTTATTGTGAATCACTTTAGTTCCCACCTTTTTGGGAGGTAGCCTTCTATTGTTCATATATGCGCAGAGAACCAACATTCTTGTTATAACTGGATTTTATTATGTTGAATCTTTTGTTTGTGTTGAGTATATGAATGCATGAAAAGGATCAAGGCAATTGTTTCATTTTGAGCACAACTACCTTAGCCAAATAGTCAATTCACCTTGTGAGTGTGTGAGAATTCGTAACCCCTTTGAGCTTTTTGATCCATGTTTCTATTTGAACTTAATGCTTGTCTATGAGTATTTAGTTCACTTATTTTTGAATGATTGTTGTTTTTACTTGGACCTCAACTTTGTGTTGTTGTATGGATTTTTTCCTTGCCTTAGAAAGTAGGGAGTATTCACATGATGATGTGGTTGAATTCAAGTTGGGGAGAGAATGGTTGTTTACTCATTGGTTGGATTCTATGAGGATTGAAAAAGAAAAGAAAAAAGAGAAAAATATGACAAAGAAAAGAAAAGAAAAAAGTGAAAAAGAAAGAAAAAAGAAAAATCCTTGAAAAAGGAAACAAAAAGAGTTGCAATAATTGTGCTAAATAAGTATTGTGTGTTGTGTAGCACTTGGGATTTTGGAAGAAGTTGGTTGAAATTTTGTGTGTGAATCTTTGTGAGTTTTCACTCCCTTAGGTTTAGGCAAGTTTTTGTTTCAATTACCTTTAGAAAATGCCCCTTGTTTGTTTACCCGACCACGTTATAACCTTGAAAGTCCTTGTGATTCTTGCCTTTGTATGTTCAATATGATTTTTGGATGTATGCATAATTTAGTCTTTTGTTTGCAAGATTGTTGTGTGAGTGAAAGAACCTCATTTTGTGTTTTTCATCTACCGATGATTGTTTTTGCTAGGTGTGATTCACATTTGAACTTGTGTTGTTTTAGAATTTTTGGCATGACTTTTGTACTTTGCTTTTGTTTCGTGACTATGTTATCGTTGCAGTTTAGTGGTAAGTATTTACTTTTTGTGTGTACCGTTTTCATTTGAACCATTCATTCGTTTCCGTTTTTCAAAACCTGTTGATTCGTCTTTCTTTGGATATCGCTTTTGCATTTTCAAGTTTGTTTGATTTTTGTTTGTGGACAAACAAGTAGGTAAGTTGGGGAGAGTTTGATAAGTGCAAATTGTACCTATTTTTGTATATATGTTTTGTTGCACTTATCGATTCTTTTTGGTAAATATCGTGCGAATAAAACCCAATTTGTTTGTAAATACGTTTACTTTACGTTTTCGGTGTATAGTGCGTTACCGCGTAAATATCATTGAGTTTAATCGATTTTCATTTATTTTTGAAGGTGTTCCAGCAATTGGATTTTTCCATATTCATAAAGAGCATTGAATAAGCTTTCCAACGCTTCAAACCGTGCGTCAATCGGAGTTACGGTTCAAGAGTTATGAAGAAAACAAGTTCTGGTTTTCTGTCATGCTCGCTAGGCGAGCCCCCGTAGCGAACACTCGCTAGCTTGTTCGCTAGGCGAACCGGGGCGAACGAAAAGTTCCAGAATCGTGAAAAAACTCAACAGAAAGGCGGTTTACGTTCGCCTAGCGAACGGGGACTCGCTAGGCGAACCTGGAAATGCAGAATTGCCCATTTAAGCCATTTTTCATCATTTTTTAGTGATGGGTTTGATATTTTTAGTTCCAAATCCATCCAATAGCATTTTTTTACCAGAATTAGGCTAGAAAACACATTGGAGCATGAATTAGGATGATCCGGAGTTGAATCCTTCATGAATCGGAGCCGACAACTTTTGAGATGTTTGGTTTTTCTCCATTTCTTCTCTATGTATTTCTCTATTTTGTGGGTTATGTTTGTATTGTTACTCTAAACCTATGTACATGTATTGATCATGGATGTATAATATATATGCTTTACAAATCATTATCGATGTCTTCCTTGATCTTTTTGCATTTATGTTTGGATTTATGTTGTGTTAGAGATAAACATCATGAATCTTGATTAGGGATGGATATCTATTGTCTAGACTATAGAGATAGATTTAGATAATAATCTTTATGGTGTCGGAACTTAATGTCTTCCGTGTTTCGAGGCGTCGTGCGCGAGAGCGTCAACGAGAGTAATACGGTTGCTCTCTCAACTGTGCGTTAGACATAACCTTTGTTGTGAGCGATACACGATGATTTTGATGAGTATTATATGTTGAATGCGACCGATTGATAGGTTTACGTTTGTTCTGAGTAGTGTATATTCATGCTTGATAGGTTTCTTCTCTTCAAAGAATGTACTTTTTTTATGTTCATCTTTACTTTTCTGTTTGTTTTTACTTGTAAACCATTTTAATCCAAACTCATAAACGCGAGAGACTGTCGAACGGCATTCTTTCCCTCGAACCGATCTCTGTGGACACGACATAAATCCCGGAGGGAATTCTTCCGAAAATAAATATTTTTGCTTGCTTGCCCTATTCTGCATTCAACAAAATGGCGTCGTTGCCGGGGATCGGTTTTGATATTGAATTGCATTGCGATAGTTTATTTGTTTTTGAGTTTTGTAAATATCGTATATTGTGTATATTTTCACTTGTCTATACTAATACTTGTACATTTTTGTTTCTTTTAACGTTTGTTCAAGTGTTTGGTTAGGACGCTTGCTTTTGGTTGCGCGGTGAAACATCGCCATGGCATGAAGAGAGGAAGTTTCTAGCTAAGCATTGTAAAGGCGTCGAGCTTACGACGTAAAACAAACATGTTTTATAGTTTTTCTTTTCTAAAGTTTTGTTTGTTGTTTGGTTGCAAGTCTTGGTCGACTTATTTGAGGATGCTTTTGTGATTTTCCAAGTTGGTTCGTTTCAACTTGCGGATGTTTGGTAATGATCTTGTTAAGTTTTGTACACGTGCGAGGTATGTATTTATCGTTTTCTATACTTTAGCATATTCATGATACTTAGGCATTTTACAAACTTCCATGCCATCCATTCTTTTGTATACTTGTTCTTATTGTGAATCACTTTAGTTCCCACCTTTTTGGGAGGTAGCCTTCTATTGTTCATATATGCGCAGAGAACCAACATTCTTGTTATAACTGGATTTTATTATGTTGAATCTTTTGTTTGTGTTGAGTATATGAATGCATGAAAAGGATCAAGGCAATTGTTTCATTTTGAGCACAACTACCTTAGCCAAATAGTCAATTCACCTTGTGAGTGTGTGAGAATTCGTAACCCCTTTGAGCTTTTTGATCCATGTTTCTATTTGAACTTAATGCTTGTCTATGAGTATTTAGTTCACTTATTTTTGAATGATTGTTGTTTTTACTTGGACCTCAACTTTGTGTTGTTGTATGGATTTTTTCCTTGCCTTTGAAAGTAGGGAGTATTCACATGATGATGTGGTTGAATTCAAGTTGGGGAGAGAATGGTTGTTTACTCATTGGTTGGATTCTATGAGGATTGAAAAAGAAAAGAAAAAAGAGAAAAATATGACAAAGAAAAGAAAAGAAAAAAGTGAAAAAGAAAGAAAAAAGAAAAATCCTTGAAAAAGGAAACAAAAAGAGTTGCAATAATTGTGCTAAATAAGTATTGTGTGTTGTGTAGCACTTGGGATTTTGGAAGAAGTTGGTTGAAATTTTGTGTGTGAATCTTTGTGAGTTTTCACTCCCTTAGGTTTAGGCAAGTTTTTGTTTCAATTACCTTTAGAAAATGCCCCTTGTTTGTTTACCCGACCACGTTACAACCTTGAAAGTCCTTGTGATTCTTGCCTTTGTATGTTCAATATGATTTTTGGATGTATGCATAATTTAGTCTTTTGTTTGCAAGATTGTTGTGTGAGTGAAAGAACCTCATTTTGTGTTTTTCATCTACCGATGATTGTTTTTGCTAGGTGTGATTCACATTTGAACTTGTGTTGTTTTAGAATTTTTGGCATGACTTTTGTACTTTGCTTTTGTTTCGTGACTATGTTATCGTTGCAGTTTAGTGGTAAGTATTTACTTTTTGTGTGTACCGTTTTCATTTGAACCATTCATTCGTTTCCGTTTTTCAAAACCTGTTGATTCGTCTTTCTTTGGATATCGCTTTTGCATTTTCAAGTTTGTTTGATTTTTGTTTGTGGACAAACAAGTAGGTAAGTTGGGGAGAGTTTGATAAGTGCAAATTGTACCTATTTTTGTATATATGTTTTGTTGCACTTATCGATTCTTTTTGGTAAATATCGTGCGAATAAAACCCAATTTGTTTGTAAATACGTTTACTTTACGTTTTCGGTGTATAGTGCGTTACCGCGTAAATATCATTGAGTTTAATCGATTTTCATTTATTTTTGAAGGTGTTCCAGCAATTGGATTTTTCCATATTCATAAAGAGCATTGAATAAGCTTTCCAACGCTTCAAACCGTGCGTCAATCGGAGTTACGGTTCAAGAGTTATGAAGAAAACAAGTTCTGGTTTTCTGTCATGCTCGCTAGGCGAGCCCCCGTAGCGAACACTCGCTAGCTTGTTCGCTAGGCGAACCGGGGCGAACGAAAAGTTCCAGAATCGTGTAAAAACTCAACAGAAAGGCGGTTTACGTTCGCCTAGCGAACGGGGACTCGCTAGGCGAACCTGGAAATGCAGAATTGCCCATTTAAGCCATTTTTCATCATTTTTTTAGTGATGGGTTTGATATTTTTAGTTCCAAATCCATCCAATAGCATTTTTTTACCAGAATTAGGCTAGAAAACACATTGGAGCATGAATTAGGATGATCCGGAGTTGAATCCTTCATGAATCGGAGCCGACAACTTTTGAGATGTTTGGTTTTTCTCCATTTCTTCTCTATGTATTTCTCTATTTTGTGGGTTATGTTTGTATTGTTACTCTAAACCTATGTACATGTATTGATCATGGTTGTATAATATATATGCTTTACAAATCATTATCGATGTCTTCCTTGATCTTTTTGCATTTATGTTTGGATTTGTGTTGTGTTAGAGATAAACATCATGAATCTTGATTAGGGATGGATATCTATTGTCTAGACTCTAGAGATAGATTTAGATAATAATCTTTATGGTGTCGGAACTTAATGTCTTCCGTGTTTCGAGGCGTCGTGCGCGAGAGCGTCGACGAGAGTAATACGGTTGCTCTCTCAACTGTGCGTTAGACACAACCTTTGTTGTGAGCGATACGTGATGATTTTGATGAGTATTATATGTTGAATGCGACCGATTGATAGGTTTACGTTTGTTCTGAGTAGTGTATATTCATGCTTGATAGGTTTCTTCTCTTCAAAGAATGTACTTTTTTTATGTTCATCTTTACTTTTCTGTTTGTTTTTACTTGTAAACCATTTTAATCCAAACTCATAAACGCGAGAGACTGTCGAACGGCATTCTTTCCCTCGAACCGATCTCTGTGGACACGACATAAATCCCGGAGGGAATTCTTCCGAAAATAAATATTTTTGCTTGCTTGCCCTATTCTGCATTCAACAAAATGGCGCCGTTGCCGGGGATCGGTTTTGATATTGAATTGCATTGCGATAGTTTATTTGTTTTTGAGTTTTGTAAATATCGTATATTGTGTATATTTTCACTTGTCTATACTAATACTTGTACATTTTTGTTTCTATTAACGTTTGTTCAAGTGTTTGGTTAGGACGCTTGCTTTTGGTTGCGCGGTGAAACATCACCATGGCATGAAGAGAGGAAGTTTCTAGCTAAGCATTGTAAAGGCGTCGAGCTTACGACGTAAAACAAACATGTTTTATAGTTTTTCTTTTCTAAAGTTTTGTTTGTTGTTTGGTTGCAAGTCTTGGTCGACTTATTTGAGGATGCTTTTGTGATTTTCCAAGTTGGTTCGTTTCAACTTGCGGATGTTTGGTAATGATCTTGTTAAGTTTTGTACACGTGCGAGGTATGTATTTATCGTTTTCTATACTTTAGCATATTCATGATACTTAGGCATTTTACAAACTTCCATGCCATCCATTCTTTTGTATACTTGTTCTTATTGTGAATCACTTTAGTTCCCACCTTTTTGTGAGGTAGCCTTCTATTGTTCATATATGCGCAGAGAACCAACATTCTTGTTATAACTGGATTTTATTATGTTGAATCTTTTGTTTGTGTTGAGTATATGAATGCATGAAAAGGATCAAGGCAATTGTTTCATTTTGAGCACAACTACCTTAGCCAAATAGTCAATTCACCTTGTGAGTGTGTGAGAATTCGTAACCCCTTTGAGCTTTTTGATCCATGTTTCTATTTGAACTTAATGCTTGTCTATGAGTATTTAGTTCACTTATTTTTGAATGATTGTTGTTTTTACTTGGACCTCAACTTTGTGTTGTTGTATGGATTTTTTCCTTGCCTTAGAAAGTAGGGAGTATTCACATGATGATGTGGTTGAATTCAAGTTGGGGAGAGAATGGTTGTTTACTCATTGGTTGGATTCTATGAGGATTGAAAAAGAAAAGAAAAAAGAGAAAAATATGACAAAGAAAAGAAAAGAAAAAAGTGAAAAAGAAAGAAAAAAGAAAAATCCTTGAAAAAGGAAACAAAAAGAGTTGCAATAATTGTGCTAAATAAGTATTGTGTGTTGTGTAGCACTTGGGATTTTGGAAGAAGTTGGTTGAAATTTTGTGTGTGAATCTTTGTGAGTTTTCACTCCCTTAGGTTTAGGCAAGTTTTTGTTTCAATTACCTTTAGAAAATGCCCATTGTTTGTTTACCCGACCACGTTACAACCTTGAAAGTCCTTGTGATTCTTGCCTTTGTATGTTCAATATGATTTTTGGATGTATGCATAATTTAGTCTTTTGTTTGCAAGATTGTTGTGTGAGTGAAAGAACCTCATTTTGTGTTTTTCATCTACCGATGATTGTTTTTGCTAGGTGTGATTCACATTTGAACTTGTGTTGTTTTAGAATTTTTGGCATGACTTTTGTACTTTGCTTTTGTTTCGTGACTATGTTATCGTTGCAGTTTAGTGGTAAGTATTTACTTTTTGTGTGTACCGTTTTCATTTGAACCATTCATTCGTTTCCGTTTTTCAAAACCTGTTGATTCGTCTTTCTTTGGATATCGCTTTTGCATTTTCAAGTTTGTTTGATTTTTGTTTGTGGACAAACAAGTAGGTAAGTTGGGGAGAGTTTGATAAGTGCAAATTGTACCTATTTTTGTATATATGTTTTGTTGCACTTATCGATTCTTTTTGGTAAATATCGTGCGAATAAAACCCAATTTGTTTGTAAATACGTTTACTTTACGTTTTCGGTGTATAGTGCGTTACCGCGTAAATATCATTGAGTTTAATCGATTTTCATTTATTTTTGAAGGTGTTCCAGCAATTGGATTTTTCCATATTCATAAAGAGCATTGAATAAGCTTTCCAACGCTTCAAACCGTGCGTCAATCGGAGTTACGGTTCAAGAGTTATGAAGAAAACAAGTTCTGGTTTTCTGTCATGCTCGCTAGGCGAGCCCCCGTAGCGAACACTCGCTAGCTTGTTCGCTAGGCGAACCGGGGCGAACGAAAAGTTCCAGAATCGTGAAAAAACTCAACAGAAAGGCGGTTTACGTTCGCCTAGCGAACGGGGACTCGCTAGGCGAACCTGGAAATGCAGAATTGCCCATTTAAGCCATTTTTCATCATTTTTTTAGTGATGGGTTTGATATTTTTATTTCCAAATCCATCCAATAGCATTTTTTTACCAGAATTAGGCTAGAAAACACATTGGAGCATGAATTAGGATGATCCGGAGTTGAATCCTTCATGAATCGGAGCCGACAACTTTTGAGATGTTTGGTTTTTCTCCATTTCTTCTCTATGTATTTCTCTATTTTGTGGGTTATGTTTGTATTGTTACTCTAAACCTATGTACATGTATTGATCATGGTTGTATAATATATATGCTTTACAAATCATTATCGATGTCTTCCTTGATCTTTTTGCATTTATGTTTGGATTTGTGTTGTGTTAGAGATAAACATCATGAATCTTGATTAGGGATGGATATCTATTGTCTAGACTCTAGAGATAGATTTAGATAATAATCTTTATGGTGTCGGAACTTAATGTCTTCCGTGTTTCGAGGCGTCGTGCGCGAGAGCGTCGACGAGAGTAATACGGTTGCTCTCTCAACTGTGCGTTAGACATAACCTTTGTTGTGAGCGATACGTGATGATTTTGATGAGTATTATATGTTGAATGCGACCGATTGATAGGTTTACGTTTGTTCTGAGTAGTGTATATTCATGCTTGATAGGTTTCTTCTCTTCAAAGAATGTACTTTTTATATGTTCATCTTTACTTTTCTGTTTGTTTTTACTTGTAAACCATTTTAATCCAAACTCATAAACGCGAGAGACTGTCGAACGGCATTCTTTCCCTCGAACCGATCTCTGTGGACACGACATAAATCCCGGAGGGAATTCTTCCGAAAATAAATATTTTTGCATGCTTGCCCTATTCTGCATTCAACAAAATGGCGCCGTTGCCGGGGATCGGTTTTGATATTGAATTGCATTGCGATAGTTTATTTGTTTTTGAGTTTTGTAAATATCGTATATTGTGTATATTTTCACTTGTCTATACTAATACTTGTACATTTTTGTTTCTTTTAACGTTTGTTCAAGTGTTTGGTTAGGACGCTTGCTTTTGGTTGCGCGGTGAAACATCGCCATGGCATGAAGAGAGGAAGTTTCTAGCTAAGCATTGTAAAGGCGTCGAGCTTACGACGTAAAACAAACATGTTTTATAGTTTTTCTTTTCTAAAGTTTTGTTTGTTGTTTGGTTGCAAGTCTTGGTCGACTTATTTGAGGATGCTTTTGTGATTTTCCAAGTTGGTTCGTTTCAACTTGCGGATGTTTGGTAATGATCTTGTTAAGTTTTGTACACGTGCGAGGTATGTATTTATCGTTTTCTATACTTTAGCATATTCATGATACTTAGGCATTTTACAAACTTCCATGCCATCCATTCTTTTGTATACTTGTTCTTATTGTGAATCACTTTAGTTCCCACCTTTTTGTGAGGTAGCCTTCTATTGTTCATATATGCGCAGAGAACCAACATTCTTGTTATAACTGGATTTTATTATGTTGAATCTTTTGTTTGTGTTGAGTATATGAATGCATGAAAAGGATCAAGGCAATTGTTTCATTTTGAGCACAACTACCTTAGCCAAATAGTCAATTCACCTTGTGAGTGTGTGAGAATTCGTAACCCCTTTGAGCTTTTTGATCCATGTTTCTATTTGAACTTAATGCTTGTCTATGAGTATTTAGTTCACTTATTTTTGAATGATTGTTGTTTTTACTTGGACCTCAACTTTGTGTTGTTGTATGGATTTTTTCCTTGCCTTAGAAAGTAGGGAGTATTCACATGATGATGTGGTTGAATTCAAGTTGGGGAGAGAATGGTTGTTTACTCATTGGTTGGATTCTATGAGGATTGAAAAAGAAAAGAAAAAAGAGAAAAATATGACAAAGAAAAGAAAAGAAAAAAGTGAAAAAGAAAGAAAAAAGAAAAATCCTTGAAAAAGGAAACAAAAAGAGTTGCAATAATTGTGCTAAATAAGTATTGTGTGTTGTGTAGCACTTGGGATTTTGGAAGAAGTTGGTTGAAATTTTGTGTGTGAATCTTTGTGAGTTTTCACTCCCTTAGGTTTAGGCAAGTTTTTGTTTCAATTACCTTTAGAAAATGCCCATTGTTTGTTTACCCGACCACGTTACAACCTTGAAAGTCCTTGTGATTCTTGCCTTTGTATGTTCAATATGATTTTTGGATGTATGCATAATTTAGTCTTTTGTTTGCAAGATTGTTGTGTGAGTGAAAGAACCTCATTTTGTGTTTTTCATCTACCGATGATTGTTTTTGCTAGGTGTGATTCACATTTGAACTTGTGTTGTTTTAGAATTTTTGGCATGACTTTTGTACTTTGCTTTTGTTTCGTGACTATGTTATCGTTGCAGTTTAGTGGTAAGTATTTACTTTTTGTGTGTACCGTTTTCATTTGAACCATTCATTCGTTTCCGTTTTTCAAAACCTGTTGATTCGTCTTTCTTTGGATATCGCTTTTGCATTTTCAAGTTTGTTTGATTTTTGTTTGTGGACAAACAAGTAGGTAAGTTGGGGAGAGTTTGATAAGTGCAAATTGTACCTATTTTTGTATATATGTTTTGTTGCACTTATCGATTCTTTTTGGTAAATATCGTGCGAATAAAACCCAATTTGTTTGTAAATACGTTTACTTTACGTTTTCGGTGTATAGTGCGTTACCGCGTAAATATCATTGAGTTTAATCGATTTTCATTTATTTTTGAAGGTGTTCCAGCAATTGGATTTTTCCATATTCATAAAGAGCATTGAATAAGCTTTCCAACGCTTCAAACCGTGCGTCAATCGGAGTTACGGTTCAAGAGTTATGAAGAAAACAAGTTCTGGTTTTCTGTCATGCTCGCTAGGCGAGCCCCCGTAGCGAACACTCGCTAGCTTGTTCGCTAGGCGAACCGGGGCGAACGAAAAGTTCCAGAATCGTGAAAAAACTCAACAGAAAGGCGGTTTACGTTCGCCTAGCGAACGGGGACTCGCTAGGCGAACCTGGAAATGCAGAATTGCCCATTTAAGCCATTTTTCATCATTTTTTTAGTGATGGGTTTGATATTTTTATTTCCAAATCCATCCAATAGCATTTTTTTACCAGAATTAGGCTAGAAAACACATTGGAGCATGAATTAGGATGATCCGGAGTTGAATCCTTCATGAATCGGAGCCGACAACTTTTGAGATGTTTGGTTTTTCTCCATTTCTTCTCTATGTATTTCTCTATTTTGTGGGTTATGTTTGTATTGTTACTCTAAACCTATGTACATGTATTGATCATGGTTGTATAATATATATGCTTTACAAATCATTATCGATGTCTTCCTTGATCTTTTTGCATTTATGTTTGGATTTGTGTTGTGTTAGAGATAAACATCATGAATCTTGATTAGGGATGGATATCTATTGTCTAGACTCTAGAGATAGATTTAGATAATAATCTTTATGGTGTCGGAACTTAATGTCTTCCGTGTTTCGAGGCGTCGTGCGCGAGAGCGTCGACGAGAGTAATACGGTTGCTCTCTCAACTGTGCGTTAGACATAACCTTTGTTGTGAGCGATACGTGATGATTTTGATGAGTATTATATGTTGAATGCGACCGATTGATAGGTTTACGTTTGTTCTGAGTAGTGTATATTCATGCTTGATAGGTTTCTTCTCTTCAAAGAATGTACTTTTTATATGTTCATCTTTACTTTTCTGTTTGTTTTTACTTGTAAACCATTTTAATCCAAACTCATAAACGCGAGAGACTGTCGAACGGCATTCTTTCCCTCGAACCGATCTCTGTGGACACGACATAAATCCCGGAGGGAATTCTTCCGAAAATAAATATTTTTGCATGCTTGCCCTATTCTGCATTCAACAAAATGGCGCCGTTGCCGGGGATCGGTTTTGATATTGAATTGCATTGCGATAGTTTATTTGTTTTTGAGTTTTGTAAATATCGTATATTGTGTATATTTTCACTTGTCTATACTAATACTTGTACATTTTTGTTTCTTTTAACGTTTGTTCAAGTGTTTGGTTAGGACGCTTGCTTTTGGTTGCGCGGTGAAACATCGCCATGGCATGAAGAGAGGAAGTTTCTAGCTAAGCATTGTAAAGGCGTCGAGCTTACGACGTAAAACAAACATGTTTTATAGTTTTTCTTTTCTAAAGTTTTGTTTGTTGTTTGGTTGCAAGTCTTGGTCGACTTATTTGAGGATGCTTTTGTGATTTTCCAAGTTGGTTCGTTTCAACTTGCGGATGTTTGGTAATGATCTTGTTAAGTTTTGTACACGTGCGAGGTATGTATTTATCGTTTTCTATACTTTAGCATATTCATGATACTTAGGCATTTTACAAACTTCCATGCCATCCATTCTTTTGTATACTTGTTCTTATTGTGAATCACTTTAGTTCCCACCTTTTTGTGAGGTAGCCTTCTATTGTTCATATATGCGCAGAGAACCAACATTCTTGTTATAACTGGATTTTATTATGTTGAATCTTTTGTTTGTGTTGAGTATATGAATGCATGAAAAGGATCAAGGCAATTGTTTCATTTTGAGCACAACTACCTTAGCCAAATAGTCAATTCACCTTGTGAGTGTGTGAGAATTCGTAACCCCTTTGAGCTTTTTGATCCATGTTTCTATTTGAACTTAATGCTTGTCTATGAGTATTTAGTTCACTTATTTTTGAATGATTGTTGTTTTTACTTGGACCTCAACTTTGTGTTGTTGTATGGATTTTTTCCTTGCCTTAGAAAGTAGGGAGTATTCACATGATGATGTGGTTGAATTCAAGTTGGGGAGAGAATGGTTGTTTACTCATTGGTTGGATTCTATGAGGATTGAAAAAGAAAAGAAAAAAGAGAAAAATATGACAAAGAAAAGAAAAGAAAAAAGTGAAAAAGAAAGAAAAAAGAAAAATCCTTGAAAAAGGAAACAAAAAGAGTTGCAATAATTGTGCTAAATAAGTATTGTGTGTTGTGTAGCACTTGGGATTTTGGAAGAAGTTGGTTGAAATTTTGTGTGTGAATCTTTGTGAGTTTTCACTCCCTTAGGTTTAGGCAAGTTTTTGTTTCAATTACCTTTAGAAAATGCCCCTTGTTTGTTTACCCGACCACGTTACAACCTTGAAAGTCCTTGTGATTCTTGCCTTTGTATGTTCAATATGATTTTTGGATGTATGCATAATTTAGTCTTTTGTTTGCAAGATTGTTGTGTGAGTGAAAGAACCTCATTTTGTGTTTTTCATCTACCGATGATTGTTTTTGCTAGGTGTGATTCACATTTGAACTTGTGTTGTTTTAGAATTTTTGGCATGACTTTTGTACTTTGCTTTTGTTTCGTGACTATGTTATCGTTGCAGTTTAGTGGTAAGTATTTACTTTTTGTGTGTACCGTTTTCATTTGAACCATTCATTCGTTTCCGTTTTTCAAAACCTGTTGATTCGTCTTTCTTTGGATATCGCTTTTGCATTTTCAAGTTTGTTTGATTTTTGTTTGTGGACAAACAAGTAGGTAAGTTGGGGAGAGTTTGATAAGTGCAAATTGTACCTATTTTTGTATATATGTTTTGTTGCACTTATCGATTCTTTTTGGTAAATATCGTGCGAATAAAACCCAATTTGTTTGTAAATACGTTTACTTTACGTTTTCGGTGTATAGTGCGTTACCGCGTAAATATCATTGAGTTTAATCGATTTTCATTTATTTTTGAAGGTGTTCCAGCAATTGGATTTTTCCATATTCATAAAGAGCATTGAATAAGCTTTCCAACGCTTCAAACCGTGCGTCAATCGGAGTTACGGTTCAAGAGTTATGAAGAAAACAAGTTCTGGTTTTCTGTCATGCTCGCTAGGCGAGCCCCCGTAGCGAACACTCGCTAGCTTGTTCGCTAGGCCAACTGGGGCGAACGAAAAGTTCCAGAATCGTGAAAAAACTCAACAGAAAGGCGGTTTACGTTCGCCTAGCGAATGGGGACTCGCTAGGCGAACCTGGAAATGCAGAATTGCCCATTTAAGCCATTTTTCATCATTTTTTTAGTGATGGGTTTGATATTTTTAGTTCCAAATCCATCCAATAGCATTTTTTTACCAGAATTAGGCTAGAAAACACATTGGAGCATGAATTAGGATGATCCGGAGTTGAATCCTTCATGAATCGGAGCCGACAACTTTTGAGATGTTTGGTTTTTCTCCATTTCTTCTCTATGTATTTCTCTATTTTGTGGGTTATGTTTGTATTGTTACTCTAAACCTATGTACATGTATTGATCATGGTTGTATAATATATATGCTTTACAAATCATTATCGATGTCTTCCTTGATCTTTTTGCATTTATGTTTGGATTTGTGTTGTGTTAGAGATAAACATCATGAATCTTGATTAGGGATGGATATCTATTGTCTAGACTCTAGAGATAGATTTAGATAATAATCTTTATGGTGTCGGAACTTAATGTCTTCCGTGTTTCGAGGCGTCGTGCGCGAGAGCGTCGACGAGAGTAATACGGTTGCTCTCTCAACTGTGCATTAGACATAACCTTTGTTGTGAGCGATACGTGATGATTTTGATGAGTATTATATGTTGAATGCGACCGATTGATAGGTTTACGTTTGTTCTGAGTAGTGTATATTCATGCTTGATAGGTTTCTTCTCTTCAAAGAATGTACTTTTTTTATGTTCATCTTTACTTTTCTGTTTGTTTTTACTTGTAAACCATTTTAATCCAAACTCATAAACGCGAGAAACTGTCGAACGGCATTCTTTCCCTCGAACCGATCTCTGTGGACACGACATAAATCCCGGAGGGAATTCTTCCGAAAATAAATATTTTTGCTTGCTTGCCCTATTCTGCATTCAACAAAATGGCGCCGTTGCCGGGGATCGGTTTTGATATTGAATTGCATTGCGATAGTTTATTTGTTTTTGAGTTTTGTAAATATCGTATATTGTGTATATTTTCACTTGTCTATACTAATACTTGTACATTTTTGTTTCTTTTAACGTTTGTTCAAGTGTTTGGTTAGGACGCTTGCTTTTGGTTGCGCGGTGAAACATCGCCATGGCATGAAGAGAGGAAGTTTCTAGCTAAGCATTGTAAAGGCGTCGAGCTTACGACGTAAAACAAACATGTTTTATAGTTTTTCTTTTCTAAAGTTTTGTTTGTTGTTTGGTTGCAAGTCTTGGTCGACTTATTTGAGGATGCTTTTGTGATTTTCCAAGTTGGTTCGTTTCAACTTGCGGATGTTTGGTAATGATCTTGTTAAGTTTTGTACACGTGCGAGGTATGTATTTATCGTTTTCTATACTTTAGCATATTCATGATACTTAGGCATTTTACAAACTTCCATGCCATCCATTCTTTTGTATACTTGTTCTTATTGTGAATCACTTTAGTTCCCACCTTTTTGTGAGGTAGCCTTCTATTGTTCATATATGCGCAGAGAACCAACATTCTTGTTATAACTGGATTTTATTATGTTGAATCTTTTGTTTGTGTTGAGTATATGAATGCATGAAAAGGATCAAGGCAATTGTTTCATTTTGAGCACAACTACCTTAGCCAAATAGTCAATTCACCTTGTGAGTGTGTGAGAATTCGTAACCCCTTTGAGCTTTTTGATCCATGTTTCTATTTGAACTTAATGCTTGTCTATGAGTATTTAGTTCACTTATTTTTGAATGATTGTTGTTTTTACTTGGACCTCAACTTTGTGTTGTTGTATGGATTTTTTCCTTGCCTTAGAAAGTAGGGAGTATTCACATGATGATGTGGTTGAATTCAAGTTGGGGAGAGAATGGTTGTTTACTCATTGGTTGGATTCTATGAGGATTGAAAAAGAAAAGAAAAAAGAGAAAAATATGACAAAGAAAAGAAAAGAAAAAAGTGAAAAAGAAAGAAAAAAGAAAAATCCTTGAAAAAGGAAACAAAAAGAGTTGCAATAATTGTGCTAAATAAGTATTGTGTGTTGTGTAGCACTTGGGATTTTGGAAGAAGTTGGTTGAAATTTTGTGTGTGAATCTTTGTGAGTTTTCACTCCCTTAGGTTTAGGCAAGTTTTTGTTTCAATTACCTTTAGAAAATGCCCCTTGTTTGTTTACCCGACCACGTTACAACCTTGAAAGTCCTTGTGATTCTTGCCTTTGTATGTTCAATATGATTTTTGGATGTATGCATAATTTAGTCTTTTGTTTGCAAGATTGTTGTGTGAGTGAAAGAACCTCATTTTGTGTTTTTCATCTACCGATGATTGTTTTTGCTAGGTGTGATTCACATTTGAACTTGTGTTGTTTTAGAATTTTTGGCATGACTTTTGTACTTTGCTTTTGTTTCGTGACTATGTTATCGTTGCAGTTTAGTGGTAAGTATTTACTTTTTGTGTGTACCGTTTTCATTTGAACCATTCATTCGTTTCCGTTTTTCAAAACCTGTTGATTCGTCTTTCTTTGGATATCGCTTTTGCATTTTCAAGTTTGTTTGATTTTTGTTTGTGGACAAACAAGTAGGTAAGTTGGGGAGAGTTTGATAAGTGCAAATTGTACCTATTTTTGTATATATGTTTTGTTGCACTTATCGATTCTTTTTGGTAAATATCGTGCGAATAAAACCCAATTTGTTTGTAAATACGTTTACTTTACGTTTTCGGTGTATAGTGCGTTACCGCGTAAATATCATTGAGTTTAATCGATTTTCATTTATTTTTGAAGGTGTTCCAGCAATTGGATTTTTCCATATTCATAAAGAGCATTGAATAAGCTTTCCAACGCTTCAAACCGTGCGTCAATCGGAGTTACGGTTCAAGAGTTATGAAGAAAATAAGTTCTGGTTTTCTGTCATGCTCGCTAGGCGAGCCCCCGTAGCGAACACTCGCTAGCTTGTTCGCTAGGCGAACCGGGGCGAACGAAAAGTTCCAGAATCGTGAAAAAACTCAACAGAAAGGCGGTTTACGTTCGCCTAGCGAACGGGGACTCGCTAGGCGAACCTGGAAATGCAGAATTGCCCATTTAAGCCATTTTTCATCATTTTTTTAGTGATGGGTTTGATATTTTTAGTTCCAAATCCATCCAATAGCATTTTTTTACCAGAATTAGGCTAGAAAACACATTGGAGCATGAATTAGGATGATCCGGAGTTGAATCCTTCATGAATCGGAGCCGACAACTTTTGAGATGTTTGGTTTTTCTCCATTTCTTCTCTATGTATTTCTCTATTTTGTGGGTTATGTTTGTATTGTTACTCTAAACCTATGTACATGTATTGATCATGGTTGTATAATATATATGCTTTACAAATCATTATCGATGTCTTCCTTGATCTTTTTGCATTTATGTTTGGATTTGTGTTGTTTTAGAGATAAACATCATGAATCTTGATTAGGGATGGATATCTATTGTCTAGACTCTAGAGATAGATTTAGATAATAATCTTTATGGTGTCGGAACTTAATGTCTTCCGTGTTTCGAGGCGTCGTGCGCGAGAGCGTCGACGAGAGTAATACGGTTGCTCTCTCAACTGTGCGTTAGACACAACCTTTGTTGTGAGCGATACGTGATGATTTTGATGAGTATTATATGTTGAATGCGACCGATTGATAGGTTTACGTTTGTTCTGAGTAGTGTATATTCATGCTTGATAGGTTTCTTCTCTTCAAAGAATGTACTTTTTTTATGTTCATCTTTACTTTTCTGTTTGTTTTTACTTGTAAACCATTTTTATCCAAACTCATAAACGCGAGAGACTGTCGAACGGCATTCTTTCCCTCGAACCGATCTCTGTGGACACGACATAAATCCCGGAGGGAATTCTTCCGAAAATAAATATTTTTGCTTGCTTGCCCTATTCTGCATTCAACAAAATGGCGCCGTTGCCGGGGATCGGTTTTGATATTGAATTGCATTGCGATAGTTTATTTGTTTTTGAGTTTTGTAAATATCGTATATTGTGTATATTTTCACTTGTCTATACTAATACTTGTACATTTTTGTTTCTTTTAACGTTTGTTCAAGTGTTTGGTTAGGACACTTGCTTTTGGTTGCGCGGTGAAACATCGCCATGGCATGAAGAGAGGAAGTTTCTAGCTAAGCATTGTAAAGGCGTCGAGCTTACGACGTAAAACAAACATGTTTTATAGTTTTTCTTTTCTAAAGTTTTGTTTGTTGTTTGGTTGCAAGTCTTGGTCGACTTATTTGAGGATGCTTTTGTGATTTTCCAAGTTGGTTCGTTTCAACTTGCGGATGTTTGGTAATGATCTTGTTAAGTTTTGTACACGTGCGAGGTATGTATTTATCGTTTTCTATACTTTAGCATATTCATGATACTTAGGCATTTTACAAACTTCCATGCCATCCATTCTTTTGTATACTTGTTCTTATTGTGAATCACTTTAGTTCCCACCTTTTTGTGAGGTAGCCTTCTATTGTTCATATATGCGCAGAGAACCAACATTCTTGTTATAACTGGATTTTATTATGTTGAATCTTTTGTTTGTGTTGAGTATATGAATGCATGAAAAGGATCAAGGCAATTGTTTCATTTTGAGCACAACTACCTTAGCCAAATAGTCAATTCACCTTGTGAGTGTGTGAGAATTCGTAACCCCTTTGAGCTTTTTGATCCATGTTTCTATTTGAACTTAATGCTTGTCTATGAGTATTTAGTTCACTTATTTTTGAATGATTGTTGTTTTTACTTGGACCTCAACTTTGTGTTGTTGTATGGATTTTTTCCTTGCCTTAGAAAGTAGGGAGTATTCACATGATGATGTGGTTGAATTCAAGTTGGGGAGAGAATGGTTGTTTACTCATTGGTTGGATTCTATGAGGATTGAAAAAGAAAAGAAAAAAGAGAAAAATATGACAAAGAAAAGAAAAGAAAAAAGTGAAAAAGAAAGAAAAAAGAAAAATCCTTGAAAAAGGAAACAAAAAGAGTTGCAATAATTGTGCTAAATAAGTATTGTGTGTTGTGTAGCACTTGGGATTTTGGAAGAAGTTGGTTGAAATTTTGTGTGTGAATCTTTGTGAGTTTTCACTCCCTTAGGTTTAGGCAAGTTTTTGTTTCAATTACCTTTAGAAAATGCCCCTTGTTTGTTTACCCGACCACGTTACAACCTTGAAAGTCCTTGTGATTCTTGCCTTTGTATGTTCAATATGATTTTTGGATGTATGCATAATTTAGTCTTTTGTTTGCAAGATTGTTGTGTGAGTGAAAGAACCTCATTTTGTGTTTTTCATCTACCGATGATTGTTTTTGCTAGGTGTGATTCACATTTGAACTTGTGTTGTTTTAGAATTTTTGGCATGACTTTTGTACTTTGCTTTTGTTTCGTGACTATGTTATCGTTGCAGTTTAGTGGTAAGTATTTACTTTTTGTGTGTACCGTTTTCATTTGAACCATTCATTCGTTTCCGTTTTTCAAAACCTGTTGATTCGTCTTTCTTTGGATATCGCTTTTGCATTTTCAAGTTTGTTTGATTTTTGTTTGTGGACAAACAAGTAGGTAAGTTGGGGAGAGTTTGATAAGTGCAAATTGTACCTATTTTTGTATATATGTTTTGTTGCACTTATCGATTCTTTTTGGTAAATATCGTGCGAATAAAACCCAATTTGTTTGTAAATACGTTTACTTTACGTTTTCGGTGTATAGTGCGTTACCGCGTAAATATCATTGAGTTTAATCGATTTTCATTTATTTTTGAAGGTGTTCCAGCAATTGGATTTTTCCATATTCATAAAGAGCATTGAATAAGCTTTCCAACGCTTCAAACCGTGCGTCAATCGGAGTTACGGTTCAAGAGTTATGAAGAAAACAAGTTCTGGTTTTCTGTCATGCTCGCTAGGCGAGCCCCCGTAGCGAACACTCGCTAGCTTCAAACTCTGGGGATCTATCAAACTCGAGGAGAATATGCTGACACTCTGCTGAGGAAGAGATTCTGTTGACCTGATAAACTTCTGCGGGGAAGAAAAATAACTCAGCTGGCAAAAGTATTGTTGACAAGATTCAATGCTGAACTCTGTGGGGAGTACAACTACTAGAGATACGATCTTGCAGGGGACCGGAATTACTCTGTCGGGGTACACAAATCCTGGTTAGAAGACCTTCTGTCGTGACTTGCTGGGAAAAAGTTCCCAGAGATCTGCTGGGAAAGACATAAGGAAAATCCACTGGGGATAACGAGTTGACAACAAAATCTGATGGGGAGAACTGCTTTAAAGCGTCTCCTATTGGGAATGCCTTTTAAGAGGATTTTACAGAAGACCAAGCATCTTCAAACTCTTAAGCGAATGCTGAGACTTGAACGGTCACTCTACTAGAGATAATAGATCTGGAACACATCTCACTGGGGAATTTTATGATCCCTCATGTTTGGGAAGGACCACAAACTTGCTTTTGCCCCGGATTACACGACTGATCTGAAGAAAATGTCCCAAGAGGATTTTACAGAAGGCTTGGCATCTTTAAACTCCTGACCATTAACAGCGAGGCAGCTCTACTGGGGAACTTGCAACCGTTATCGACACAGAAAAGCTTGTAGTTGTTGGAAGTACTGAATAGGAGAATCGGCTTAATAAGATCCAACAATACCCAGTTAAAATTAACTTGTCGATATCGAATCGTCGTGAGCGATCGTCGGCCGAAGATGGACTCAATTAGTAAACGTTGTGACAAAAGGTGACCTGGGGACTCTTCTTGAACTTGACTGCCCCGGTATTCTGCATGGGGATAAGTGATTCCTCGTCTGGAAGACATGATCCCCGCTCTAGGAATACTTGTACCTGTTACCTGCAACAAAAGAATATGCACACATGCCCGGTATATTGCGTGGTTTGAATCCACCACCCAGGATTACTCAACATTCAAAGTGATTGTAAATATTTTTCTGCGCATGTTATTTGTAAGGCCACAGTGTTTTCAAATGCAATGTTTTATAAAAAATTAGGACGTTTTTGCAAACAAAGCAGTAAAGACAAAATACGAAGCTTTTGACTGAAATTCAATTTATTATTTGAAAAGCCCAAAATAGGCAAGTACAATTGGGAAGCAAACCCTGGAAAGAGGAGAATGATGTAAATTGAGAAAGGAAACTAGCCTAATGGCAATGTGAAAACAGCATTCCCCTGAGTTTCAATTCTGCTATGGCCAGTATGTCTTCAAGACTCCCCGACCTTTCCTTCTGAGGAGTGATTAGACTGATTCCTACCCTTTGGAAAGTCAGTTGTTGAAACGGTGATGGAGTACAGATAACTCAGACCGTAGTCATTCGCTAAGATCCCTTTTTTGCATGGACCGCCCTTTCGGGTTTTCAATCCATCGGGATACCCCTTTTTTCCTGAGTTGTCCTTGCGGATTTTCAACTCACCGGGTGTACAATTTTTTTATTTTATATCCCTAATTTTTGCCCGAACCTTTTTATTCTATTTTTGTGGTTCACCGGGATGCCCTTTTTTTCCTGGACTTTTCTTTTTTTGTCCAGCGGGTCTTTTTATGCAAAGTATTTTTTGACTACGTCTGAGTTGACAGGGGATGGAAAGTCTTCGTCGTCCATGGTTGTAAGTAATAAGGCTCCGCCCGAGAAGACCTTCTTAACCATGAATGAACCTTCATAGTTGGGAGTCCATTTACCCCTGTGATCTGTACTAGGAGGAAGGATCCTTTTTAGTACCACATCTCCCACCTTGTAAACCCGAGGACGCACCTTTTGGTCAAATGCTTGCTTCATCCTCTGTTGGTATAACTGCCGATGACACACAGCTGCCAGTCGTTTCTCTTCAATAAGGCTCAACTGATTAAATCTGGCATGAACCCATTCAGCTTCGTCTAACTTGACATCCATCATGACTCAGAGGGATGGAATCTCAACTTCAACCGGTAATATTGCCTCCATACCGTATACAAGTGAGAATGGTGTTGCCCCAGTGGACGTGCGTACTGACGTTCGATACCCATGCAAAGCGAATGGTAGCATCTCATGTCAATCTTTGTATGTGACAACCATCTTCTGCACAATCTTCTTAATATTCTTGTTGGCCGCCTCCATAGCGCCGTTCATCTTCGGGCGATACGGAGAAGAATTGTGATGCTCGATTTTGAAATCCCGGCACAGCTTAGCCATCATCTTGTTGTTCAGATTAGAACCATTATTAATAATGATTCTCTCGGGCACTCCATAGAGACAAATGATATCCCGTTTCAGGAAACGAGCTACCACTTGCTTAGTGACATTGGCATAAGATGCTGCTTCAACCCACTTTGTGAAATAATCAATGGCGACCAAGATGAAACGATGGCCGTTTGAAGCAGTAGGCTCAATCTTTCCGATCATGTAGATGCCCCACATTGCAAAAGGCCAAGGAGAGGACATGACACTCAACGGATTTGGAGGAACATGCACTTTGTCTGCATAAATCTGGCATTTGTGACACTTGCGGGCGTACTTACAACAATCTGCCTCCATTGTCAACCAATAATACCTTGACCTCAATAATTTCTTTGCCATTGCGTGTCCTCCGACATGGGTACCGAAAGAGCCTTCATGTACCTCCTGCATTAACATGTTTGCTTCGTGTCTATCCACGCATCTCAGCAGAACCATATCAAAATTCCGTTTGTACAGCACGTCATCCTGATTCAAGAAGAAGCTACCAGACAGTCTCCTTAATTTCTTCTTGTCTTTGGTAGATGCCCCAGGCGGGTACTCTTGACTTTTCAAGAAACACTTAATATCATGAAACCATGGTTTATCATCAGACGTTGCATCAACAGCAAATCCAAATGTAGGTCTATCAAGGTGAGACACTTCAATCTTAGGTACATGGTTCCACCTCTGCACTTTGATCATAAAAGATAATGTGGCCAAGGCATCAGCAAACTTGTTCTCATCCCGAGGAATATGATATAACTTCACTGTTGTGAAAAATGTCAATAATCTCCTCGTATAATCTCTATACGGAATCAAATGTGCTTGGTGCGTGTACCAACCCCCCTTCACTTGATTGATTACCAAAGCTGAATCACCGAAGATATCGAGGGTCTTAATTCGCAAATTAATTGCCTCCTCAATCCCCATTATACAAGCTTCATACTCTGCTTCATTGTTGGTGCATCCGAAAGTTATTCGGGCAGTGAAAGGCATATGAACACCTTCCGGCATGATAATAACTGCTCCAACTCCGTACCCACTCATGTTGACAGCCCCATCAAACATCAAACTCCATTTGGATTCAGGGTCTGGTCCCTCCTCCAGGAGTGGTTCCTCGCAATCTTTAGCTTTGAGAAACATGATGTCCTCATCAGGGAAATTAAATTTCATGGGTTGGTAATCATCAATCGGCTGTTGCGCAAGATAGTCTGACAAGATACTTTCTTTGATGGCCTTTTGAGAAGTATAATGGATATCATATTCTGTCAAAACCATTTGCCACCGTGCAACTCTGCCTGTTAGTGCTGGTTTCTCGAAGATGTACTTGATAGGATCCATTTTTGAAATCAACAGAGTTGTGTGCCTGATCATATATTGCCTCAATCGCTTAGCAGCCCATGCCAGTGCACAACATGTCTTCTCAAGCATTGAGTACCGGGACTCGCAGTCATTGAACTTTTTGCTCAGGTGGTAGATAGCATACTCTTTCCTACCTGTCTCGTCATGTTGACCGAGAACACAACCCATGGAACCTTTAAGCACCGTCAAATACATTATCAAAGGTCTTCCTGCAACTGGAGGCATGAGAATTGGAGGTTCCTGCAAGTATTCTTTTATTTTATCGAATGCTAATTGGCAATTGTCATTCCACCTGACCGTTTGATCTTTTCTTAGCAGTTTAAATATTGGTTCGCACGTGGCAGTTAGGTGAGATATGAACCTTGCAATGTAGTTCAATCTACCCAAGAAACCACGAACCTCTTTTTCTATTCTCGGTTCAGGCATGTCTTGTACTGCGTTCACTTTCGCATAATCAACCTTAATTCCTTTTTTGCTTACAATGAAACCCAGCAGCTTTCCAGAACGTACTCCGAAAGTGCACTTGTTCGGATTCAGCCTTAGACAAAACTTTCTCAACCTTTTAAACAACTTTTTCAAGTTAATCAGATGTTCTTCTTCAGTTCGCGACTTGGCAATAATGACATCCACATAACATTCAATCTCTTTGTGAATCAAGTCGTGGAATAATGTCACCATTGCCCGCTGATATGTTGCCCCTGCGTTTTTCAACCCGAAAGGCACCACCTTATAACAGTATGTACCCTATGGAGTAATGAACGTGGTCTTCTCCATATCCTCAGGCGCCATCTTAATCTGGTTGTACCCGGAGAAACCGTCCATAAATGAGAACACTGAAAACTGAGTTGTATTGTCAACCAACACATCGATTTGTTAAAGTTATACATAGCCATAGCAGAACCGTTATCAATGGAATTCGGAGGATCAAGTCTGCACGAATGGGTTCATGCTTTATTTTAGAATTTATTTTTAAACAAAAAGAAACGAAACATTGCCATTTTATTATTTTTTGTGCAAAAATAAAAATGAAAGACAAGAAACAAAATCTAAGTGCAAAACGTCCTTTATTAATGATTAAAATTGCAATTGCAAACAGGTGGCCCTACAAACGAATCTGTACGCCTTGGGCAGAGCGCAAGATTTTGATGCATTATGGTTAGAAAAACAAATAAAATTACTCTGTTTGAAGAGTAACTTGAACGACTTCTTCAATGGACCAGTTCTGCAATTGTTGTCCCAGAGCACGTGGGCGTACCCAGTTGTCCAGTTCACAGTCACTATCAATCCCGTCTTCTATAGCTGCACAAGACTGGTCTGGGTAAATGATTCCCCCACTGCTAAACATGATGGGTCCACTGTTCTTTGCAACTGAAGTCATAGAGGGTTGATAGCCAATACCAAATTTATCTTCCTTCACTGGTGCCTCTACCAGCTTGCCCCAGCCTTGGGAATTACCTGCTTTGACAACCTCGACAACTTGCTTATAGGACGAAATGGATGTGCTGGCTCTATCTGGAGTAAGGGAAGATTCATACACTTTATCAATATTCACCGCTTCAAACGACTGACAAAGCATTTCGTGGATTTCCCCATCCATCTCAATGTACTTGAACGTGGACAAATGACTGTCAAAATTGTCCTCTTCACCACATACAGTCACTACTTGTCCCTCGAACTCATATTTCAGCTTCTGGTGTAAGGTGGATGTAACAGCCCCGGCCGCATGAATCCAAGGGTGGCCTAATAAGCAGCTCTAGGCAGGCTGTATATCCATCACGTGGAATGTAGATTTGAACACCTGAGGTCCAATTTGCACGGGTAATTCCACTTCACCAAACACAGATCTCTTTGTCCCATCGAACGCTCTGACTACCAAATCACTTGGCCTTAAGATAAAACCATCAACTTCTAGCTTCATTAGCACCTTCTTAGGCAAGACGTTGAGTGAGGAACCAGTGTCTACCAACACATGAGACAACACTGCGCCCCTGCACTCCATTGTAATGTGCAAAGCTTTATTGTGGTTTCTTCCTTCAGACATCAAATCCCTGATTGTGAACCCCAATCCATGGCTGACGTTGACATTAGAGATCACACCTTCAAGCTGATTGACGGTAATTTCTTGTGGAACGTAGGCTCTCTTCAACACCTTCAGCAAAGTTTCTCGATGCACATCAGAACACATCAACAATGAGAAAATGGAGATTTTCGAGGGTGTTTGGTTCAATTGATCGACAATCTTGTAATCACTTTTCTTTATGATCCGCATGAACTCCTCTACCTCATTGTCAAATGTAATCTTGGACTCTGTTTCAGGTACAGGTACACTCTCAGCCACTTGTTTTCCCTTAGCTTTTACCGCAGCCTCAATCTCTTTATCACTGCACAAAGTTTGGGGAGCAAATAATCTTCCAATTCTAGTAAATCCACCTACACCACCCACATTATCAATATTTGAACTGGCTGATGTCTCAACTTCCTGCTTTTTTCCTTCATAATACACGCCTGCCCTATAGTGCCATGGGATTGCCTTCGTAGAGGTAAACGGAACTAGTCCTGGTACCGTGATGGTAACAGGACTGGATCTGTCTGGCGCAACACTTGCTATAGGAGCTATACTTACAGGCACCTGAATCTCAATAGAAGTATAATAAATGGTCACAGTTGACACCTCATCAGTATCCTTCACAACCTGGTCAAACTGTAGACGGCCCTCATCAATCAGACTCTACAAACCGACTCTCAATTTATCATAACCATTCTCTTGACCCATACATTCAGAACAATCTTGATCACATCCCGGGAACACCTGCCCCTTCAACAAACGGTCTGTCACCACTAGCAATGAAGTCTTCACATGATTGATGTCTGCCACCAAATTCAGTCTCTTCCCGTCCTCAATAGCATGCACATCTGCCACACCATGATTAGGCATGGGGTTCTGGATAACATTAGGAGGCAGAGAGAAATTGAGTGCTTTGGCATCGATCAAGTCTTGCACCTTATTCTGAAACACCTAGTACTTTTCAGTAGTATGCCCATGAGCACCTGAGTGGAAATCACAACGAGCGTTAACATCAAAATTAGGTGGCAAGTTGCCTGCAGCAAGAGGTCTCATAGTACGGAGTTCAACCAACTTTAGTTGTAGTAGCTGAGGTAGCAATGCTGAATATGTCATATGGAGAGGGTCAATCTTACGGTCCCTCTGCCTAGACCTTTGCTGGAAAGGAGGTTGCTGCTGTTGCTGATGAGCTTGCTATTGTGGTTGTTGTTGCTGAACAGACGGTGCGGGGATCGTCACTGCACCTACTTGATGGTAACCCTGAGAACGTCCTCTGCCTCGTCCTCTATACACAGCATTTGTATCACCTTCTCTTCTTTTCTGACCACTAGCAAACAGTTTCTTCGTTCCAAAAGAGCCAGCCCCACTTACATCTTGGATCTTCCCTAGTTTCAACAGACTCTCGATTCTTTCCCCAACAATCACAATATCAGAAAATTTGGTCGATGGACAAGCAGCCAACCTTTCAAGAAATGTCCCTTGCAGGGTGCCCATAAACATGTCTGCCATTTCCCTATCCAGCAAAGGAGGTTGAACCTGAGCAGCCATCTCTCTCCACCTTTGAGCATATTCTTTGAAACTTTCCTTAGCATTCTGTGACAACCCTTGCAGTTGAGTGCGGTTGGGCGCCATGTCGATATTGTACTGGTATTGCTTCAGGAACGCTTCTGCCAGATCCTTCCAGCTTCTCACAGCAGCTCTGTTCAATTTCATATACCAAGTCAGTGAAGCTCCGACCAAACTGTCTTGAAAGTAATGTATCCATAACTTTTCATCATCCGTATGGGCTGAGATCCTCCCAAAATAAGCTTGGATATGTGTCTGGGGATACATATTGCCATGATATTTGTCAAACGTGGGCGGCTTGAACTTTGGAGAAATCCTGACTCCTGGTACCAAACCCAAACTAGTCACATCAATACCCATAGAATTCTTGCACTCTATAGCCCGGATCTTCTCAGCCAGCTCATCATACCTTCTATCACCAGGATTGCCCATATCAGCATCCAATAGGGTGAATTGGTCTTCCAGAACATCTTCTTGAACACCGCCTACATTTCTGCCATTTCCATTACCCAGATTACCGACAGGAGGAGGGTTGCCGCCAGGAGGGGGAGTGCCATGTGTCTGTGAATTGTCATTCTGATTACCTCCGAGTGTGCCTTCTGGACGCCCGACCAGAAGTCTCAATCTTTCTTGAACCTGTGCCATACCAGTCATGAGATTCATGAACTGGTCCATACGTGCCCTCATCTCAGCCAAATCATTCTGCATTTGGTCCATGATCCTTGCTTGATTTCTTCGAGTTGAGTACCGGTGAATGTGATTCTCAGCTATAATGCCTGAAACCAAATAAAGGTTAGAGAGCTCCTGCAACAAGTACCTGCTATGCAAAAATGAAATGTTATGCAATGTGAAGGCCATGCAAATGCCATGTTTATCATTTCTAGGGCATCTCAACCACGATTCCAGTCTTAATCACGAAAAGAGGCGCAAGATACAGATATTATCAAGAGAAACTGTGTTGTGACATCGTGTTGTGATAAAGTATTTATGAGTGGAGCACTGGCAAAGAGCTACTTCTGAATACCAATCACTTCAATTTAATAGAAAAACAATACACATTGAAGCGTTCCATAATGAATTTAAAGCAGGAAATACATCAAGACAGTGGATCCATCAACAAGCCTGATGGTAACCACAGTACATCAACAAAGCTATATTAAGAAAACGAGCCCATAAGATTAAACATCTAACTCCAAATCCTTTAGTTTTTCACTAGAATGCTTGATTTCTTCAAAAAGGATTCTAGTGCGCTGATGAACCGGCCTCTCAACCAACTCTTTGATCAAAATGGCTCTCCTCTTCAGAGCTTCGACCAATGAATCTGCGTGCATCAAGAGAGCTTCATCAGTACTCACTTCCTTAAACCTTTTCATCCCAGCTTGTATCTTGAGCTCCCCATCTCCATCATGGCATCCTCGAGCTTTTTCTTGGACATTTTCAGTTCATCATTAACATTTTTCAGCAGCTTTTGGCTTTTTTCAAAGTCTTCCCGATGCTTTCTCAGTTGTTCGTGCGCTCTAAGAAGTTCGTCGTCTTTGGCCTTTGATTGCTCGTGCAACTGTGCATTCTCTATTCTGACCTCATCCCAGGCTTGACGAAGCTTGGCTAGTGTGTCCTTGGTCTGGGCTAAAGCCTGCTTGGTCTTCTTATGAGCTTGAGTGGCAGCATCGGCACCCTTGCTGATTTTCTGGAAATGTTGAGCTCTTTTGGCAAAATCCTTTTCTTTTGCCGCTAAGATTTTTTCAGCTTCTTGGGCTTTCTGTTCCAATCTTTTGTTGGTATATAGCACATCTTGCAGATGACTGTTCAACTCAGAATTCTCTTCTTGAAGCTTTTCCACCAAAGCTTGCAACTTGTCGAATTCTTCCACAGTGACAGTACTTCTTTCTTTCTCATCATCTGGATACAGACGGGGCGCATCACCAAAAGGCAAGTGAAAATCTTAAACTCTTTTCTTCACCCACTCTTCATATGATGGATAAGCCCGATTATTGGGTTTGCCTAGAGCAACTTTCCCTTTCTTCATTACACTAACCCAACTTTCAGAAGCTTTTTGTGCTGTTTCCCAACCATCTGATGTGTGGAAATACAGGGACTCCTCTACATCTCTCTTAATAGGCGGACCCGTCAGAGCATACCCAAATTGCCGGACGGCCAAAGAAGGGTTGTAGTTGATTCCCCCTTTTCTTCCTATTAGTGGAACATTAGGAAACTCACCACAACTATGGATAATGTTCTTGCCAACTAGCCCATGGTCTACCCATATGATGTCCTTGGCAACCAGTCCCATTAAATACTGACTCCATTCTAGAGAATGTTTAGAATCCACAAAAGCTCCTGATTGCGGTAAGCGACTTGCAAACCACCTGTAGAACAAAGATGCGCAGCAACGAACTATCCCTCCTCTTTTCTTTTCATTTCTGTTGTACAAGGAGTAGTGAAGATCTCCCAACAATGTTGGTACCATATTTTTCATCATAAATATCCGAATGGCATCCGTATCAACAAAATCAAGCTCGTTCGGAAACAATACAATACCATATACACAAAGGGCTAGCAAGGCATTAAAAACAACCCAATTCTCGTCTTTCGCAGCCTCCAGAGCCTTCTTTACCAAATACCCCAGCTTGTAACCTCGAAGCTTCCCTTTGTTGGAGATATTGGCTTCTAACTCTACCTTGCTCAAGTAAAGAGCATCAGCTACTTTTCCAAAGTCAAGATCACCCACAGACCCAAAGAAAGGAGGCTCCTCCTTAATAGCAATCCCTAACATGCTGGAATACTCCTCTAAGGTAGGGACCAACACATAATCTGGAAATACAAAACACCTCAGAGGCGGATCGTAGAACTGCATCAATGTATGGAGACCCCTGTATTCGTACTCACTGACATTGTAGACAACAGATAAAATCCACCCATATTTCTCTTCAAAAGCTGCTCGCACTTCAGGGCTCGCCATTCCCTTCAGGGCAATATTATGGCCTAGAGTAGGCGCGAGGAACTTGTAACTGATGATATTCTTCCTTTCTTTGGTATTCATCCTAGTGAGAACCTGCTGATTGGAATCAGGAGTAAAATATGCACCTGGAAATGAAACACATGTACGTTAGGATATGTAAATGCAATGCAAAGGGCATGGTATCAAGGTGCCAAGTGTCTGTGCTGGACTGTGAACGGTGTCAGTGTATCTCTAAGAACAATATAGAACCATAGATAAAGATCATCTGAATACAATATGATGAATTCTTCTCCTTTTATGCAATGATAGCAGAAAACCAGGTATGTAGGAGGTTATGGTTACCTGCAAACCTGTAAACAACCCGCCCTTCTCGCGTGTGGGTACTAAGATCCTGAGTATCCCGGGCTCTCAGGTCGAGAAATGATGATACGTTCACCATTTCTGGTTTGGAATCATCATTAATCGAGGAGGCCTCAACTGATTCACAAAAACGAAAGATCCTCAGCTTCAGGCACAGAGGTCGAGAAGCAACAGTACATTCATCCCTCGGGGTACAGTACCATCGCCAATCGAGGAGTGCCTCCACTGATTCTCTTTCAAAAAGGGCATCCTATAGCAAGTTCCCAGCATGGGGTCCTCGGATCGAGAATGTGCAATGGGTTTGCCACAAAACGTGGTCTGCCACTGTCACATCTCGGGAGGAGTGCCACAACTGAGTCCTCGGGAATGGTCACCAGAGTCGACAGTTCCTCAAGAGAATAACTACTGGCCTGTATAACATGCAGTAGCAGAAAGCTCCTGATAGAACCTCGTCTGGTTGTGGGTCTCATGAACAACAATACGTGGTCACCACCACGCAAGCATCATGACTATCCACTATAATACCTCTGTGTATACTCAAGCCTGGGTAGTGGGCTTAGCTCTCAGAACACCCTGCCCGCCAAACAGGAAACAACAGCACAGTCCAGCATAATAATGATACGTAATGCGGTAAATGCAATAAATGCAGTAAAGTACAGTAAAGCGGTAATACAGTAAATAACAATACAGTACAACAGTAAATACTGCAATACACAGCACCACGGTAAACACCCAATGAAAGAAAACACACAAGTGCTAGGATTGACTACTAAGGAAACCAGAGATTCTGGGTTCGATCCCCAGCAGAGTCGCCAGCTGTCGCTCCCAGGATTTTCATCCAAGTACAAACGCAAAAGTGGCACGAAACAGAGTCGCCAGCAATGTGAATTTATCCCAAGAGAGGGAAAGGAAACACTACATAAACCTCGAGGAAGGAAAGAGCATGGTCTTGCGACCAAGAGAACTGGGTTCGGGAGTCGGTTACGCGAGAGGAAGGTATTAGCACCCCCACGCATCCATCGTACCCGATGGGATCCACGCTTGCTTGTCTCGATCAAAGGGTGATAGAAAAGATACTGGAAAAGGAACTGCTAGCTGGAGAACAGGAAAAGGAAAGGAGAGGGAAAGAGAACAAATGTAGGGAAAATAAAAGAAGTGCTCGAATGGGCCCTACCCCACTGCCTACGTATCTCATCGAGAACATGAGAATCAGAGCGATGTAGTTCCCCTCAATGAGGGTCGCTGTGTTTGTGTTTTTTAGTGGAAACGTCGGAGTGTGCGTTCCAGCAGTTAGGTGTTGCAGCTCGCTGTTGGGAGACTTAGGCGTTACCTGTTTGCGGTGGAACAAACATTGACGAGTCCTTAAGGAATGAGTGAATGAGATGAGAGAAGAAGTTCCCGAAGGAAAGACGTTATTGTTTGTTTTTGTCTTTTAGAAAGAAGTGTTTTGATTATTGGTGTTTTGTAACACGTATTTCATTCAAGTCTATGACATAGGATCGAATGCGTAGCATGGTCGTCCTAACAGGACGTATGCTAAACATTCTAGGAAGGTGGAGAGAAACCCTCCTCCTTCCATTTCCATACTTTAGGTTTAAGTGAAATACATGTTATGCCATCATTAAGTGTTTTTTTACTTTTGTTTTAAGATGAGAAGAAGAGACTCAAAAGAAGGAGAAAGGTAAAATCTAATGCGGGGGACTAAGACTCAATCCTAATGTTATCATATATGGTGATCCTAAGGTTAATGTGGTTTAAGAAACCTAATCCTAGAAGAAAGGAGAAGAAAAGCAAAAGAAGCAACTTACTTCCAAAATGTAAGTTAAGTTGATCTTAAAGAGGGATGAAGAAGAAGTTATTCAAGGAAAGCATATAAATGCTTAACATGATCACAAGTTGAATTGTTAAAAGAAATAAGAGAAGATGAGAAAGAATTGCATGTGGAAGCATATCCACACACATACTTACCATTTGCACCTACATGAAAAAGTTAGTTCAAAAACCAATTACAAGTAGTGGAATGAAGAAAGGATAACAAGCAATGATCAAAACAATTAAGAACCAATGAAATAGGATCCTAAGAGATGAAATTCAATTAAAGTCAGAACCTACATCTAAAGGTGTTCTCTAATATTAAGGTATCAAATGCATACTAACTATGCACAATTACATGTCCTAAACACCAAAGAAGTGAATCATGGAAGAAATAGATGAAGAAAAAATGAATATGCAAAGTAATCATGCATTAATGCTTCATACAAGACCAAAGTCAGAACCAATTTCATTTAGGAATACCTCACAATGTATATGAATCATCGTACAATTCGTAAATGAAATCATGTAAGAAGAAGAGATGAGAAAGAGAAGGAACATAGAAAAGAAACATGCTAAAACTTCAAGTTAATATGCACAAACTTATGTCATTTATAAGCACATGTTAAGATGACTTAGAATATCATGAGAAGTGACCTATAATATCATGAAAATGACCTATAAAGTATGCACAATCAATCACAAAAAAAAGTTGCACAAATGCTTCACCGAAACATGCTAGAATGAAGTGGAAGAAAGTACCCAAAAATACCTTCCATTAGAAGGAATCAAAACAACATCAAATCACATATGAAAATTATGCAAATATGATTATAATCAACCTAAGTCAGAGGCTAAACACATATAAAAAGCATAGCACAAAAATCAACAAGAAATGTGCTCAAATGAGTTCACAACTTCACCTTGAAACACATCCATAGCAAGCTCAATTATGCACATCAAAACACATGATAAAATGAGTTTAAAAATGAAAATAAAATATTTTTATATACTTCAGTATGTTATTTAACCAATGCAAAAAGAATGAGCAAAAAATTTTGTGCGAGATGGGAGAAATAAAATGTACAAGTGCAAGTATCAAAGAAAAGTTTAATTGAAAAGAAATTATGAAAATATGATCCACCACTATTAAAATCTGAATTAAAAATAATATAAAATTATTTAAATGGGTTAAGAACACATGTGAATTATTACGGAGTTTTTGGAGATTATATGATATTTTTTAAAATCAAATATGAAAGGTATATGCAAAGTGAATAAAAGAAAGGAAGAAAATAAAAGGGGGTGTTGGAAAAGTAGTTTCTTGCTCAAAAATAGCATTGGGCTTAACATAGGGGTGTGAAAAACACATTCAATCCAGTCCAGCAAGGGCTTGTGTAATCGTGTGGTGACGGTGCACACTCGGTCCCACGTATCTTCAATCCAATCCACACGATCATGCCATGATGATCTTGTAACAAGAGTATGCTTAATCAACGGATTACAACGCACACACACGCAACTCACTATGCACGCGCACGCACTTGAACACTGCAGAGCTCACGTGAGGGATTTAGTGGTATCATTAATGTGCTGCTATTTTCCTATTGGTCCGCCGCAAAGTAAAGTGTCCACACCAATCAAAATCTCCCACACGCGCCTTCTCTCTCTCACCATCATTCTTCCATCATTACTAATTAATCATTGAAACCAAGAACATGGCCAATACAATTAGGACACATCACCATCTTCATCATTAATTCATGCAAAATGATACTAAACTCATACAAAAACGCAGAATTTTTGCCAATCTTCTACCTCAAATAACTCCATCAATTCTTTATGAAAATTAACAAAATAAGATACCAAACTGAAGCCCAAACTTCATAGATCATGAATATGCTAATTAAAGCTCAAAAAGATCATTCTAACATCAAGAAAAATGGCACGAAAGTGGCATGTTCAAACATAAATTTCACAAAAATCACCAAATCACATAAAATCCAAATTGAACAACCAATGGCGTGCCATCATTTCAGGACTTCCAGATGCAATGCATGATCACTAATTTCACATTATAAATCCCTAAAATCATGATGAAATAAAGAAAAAGTTTCAAGATCCCTAACCTTGTGAGATGCTAATTTGTGTTTTAGAAATCCAAGAACTTCTTGCAAGATCTTCAAATCAACACTTTGAGCCAAATAAAGGCAAAAACCAGATCCTATGCTTGATTGGAGTAGAAATTTGGATTGATGAGTGAAACTTGAGATTTTTCAATGGTGGATTCAAGAAAATCCAATGAATACAGTAGAAAGAGGAGGTTATGGAGGTGATGCTGCTCAAAGAATCTTCGAAAATGATGGAGAAATGAGAGCGAAATCCTGATCTGAACTCTTGAGAGTGAGAGAGAAACTTGAGATTTCTTGAGAGAGATTGTGATGAAAATGTGAGAAATGTGTGAGATTAGAGAGAGAATAGAGAGAATGATTGAGAATAATTTCTGAAAAATGTAAAAATGAGAGAGAGAGTGAAATTGTGTGTGTATTTTTCATTATATATGTTGAGTTAAATGGTAACCATGGTGGTTAATTGAGTTGGTTAAATGAGTTGGGGTTGGGTTAACTGAGTCCAACCTAACTAACTGAGTTGAGTTAGTTAGGGGGTGAGTTGTGAAGGGTTGGTTAAGGTGTGGGTGAGTTCATGAAGTGTATGGTGAGGTTTAAAGTGGATGGTGGTGATGTAAGGGAATGTTTTTAGCTTTATGAAGTAAAATGTGGACTGGTGTGTAGTATGTGTGTGACTTGAATCTCAGTAACAAGGACAATATCAAACACTTCCCACTTTGGAAGCTTGGTTTTAATGCAAACAAGGGACTTTGGTGATGAATATCTCTCACTTTAATGAATGGAAATGTGTGATTTTCGTGGCAAATGAAAGAGTAGATATAGGAGAATAAGTTTGATGTTGAAATTGAATTGAATAGTGGCTTGTAGGGTGCTGTAAAATGACTCCAAACATCATGGTTCAAAACTGGTGCATGGGCGTGGCAAGTTGGTAGGTTGGCATGGCAACCTGACTTGGAAAATTCAGCATGAACACGTCAACTTGGGACCATCATAACCCCATCATAACTTGCTCAAATGGAAAAATGTCCAACATCAAAGTTGAATAGGACATTGAGATGAACAACTTTTATGTTCAACATTTTTCCATTTGGAGCTTCCATCATTGAGAAAAATGGCTGGACATTTGGCACACCAAGTGTTTGACAAAATTATGGCGCATGGGCCTGAACTTGCCTTGCCATGACTTGGTTTTTGACCTAGTTTTGTCAAACTTTGATGGATCATAACTCCCTCAATTTTGATCCAATGGAAGAGTTCTTTATATGGATTTGAAGCTTAGAACATGAAATTTAATTGGCACAACTTGGGCCTGAGGTTTGGAGCTTTTATCTTGCAGAAAGAGAGCCTCAAGGTGTGGTGCAAAAAGGTCCAAACTTGCCATTTTTTGGAAATCCTAAATTTCCAAAAATGGAAACTTTGTGTATTTCTTGATTTTCCATGATTCCTCCATCATTTCTTGATCAAATCTTGTCCAATGAATATATGTAACTTGAATTTCATGATTTTGACCTTAAAAGTCAGGAGTTGACTTTTTCCACTGCACAATTGACTTTTTCCCCAATTCTCCTGATTTTGAATCCTCTGCCCAATTGAAACCTTTCTGAAACCAATTGATGAGCAATTTTCCATCCATATACACTTAGGAACACAAGGAATACTATGAAATCAAGTTTTGTCCAAAAAATCAGAAATAAACTAATTTTATGTCAAACCCTAATTTTGGTGCCCTCTAGTTAGGAGGAAATAACACATCTTCCAAATCCAAATTCCTCTGAATATGATGTATATCTTTTCTAACAAATATGAGATATGACATTTGGAGGTGATAAAAACTCAAAGAGCTTGCCCATTTGAGGGTTATATCCCAATTTTAAACTGCTTTGTGTAGGAGATGATGCACTATCCAATCTTCTTGATGAATCCCCATCTTCCAATGACTTGGGGGATCAATTGAGATGGCATATAATATAAGAGACCCTTAAGGCTTGTTTGAAGACCTTTGGCTCTTTTTTCCTTGCATTGAATGATCCACCTTTTTGAGAAACAACTTACCACATGCCCTCATGCAAGATGCAATGCTAAATGCTTTATGTTTTATTTTTCTATGCTGGAATGCAATGCAATGAAATGAAAGAATATGCTAAATGATATGAAGAATGAGAGGGCAAATTTTGGGGTATTACAAATCACTCCCTTAGGTTTAGGCAAATTTTTGTTTCAATTACCTTTAGAAATTTCCCCTTGTTTGTTTACCCGACCACGTTACAACCTTGAAAGTTCTTGTGATTCTTGTCTTTGTATGTTCAATATGAATTTGTGGATGTATGCATAATTTAGTCATTTGTTTGCATGAATGTTGTGTGAATGTAAAGTACCTTATTGTATGTTTTACATCTACCGATGATTGTTTTTACTAGGTGTGATTCACTTTGGAACTTGTGTTGTTTTAGAATTTTTGGCATGATTTTTGTATTTTGCATTTGTTTTGTGACTATGTTGTCGTCGTAGTTTAGTGGTAAGTATTTACTTTTTGTATGTACCATTTTCATTTGAACCATTCATTCGTTTCCGTTTTTCAAAACCTGTTGATTCGTCTTTCTTTGGATATCGTTTTTGTGTTTTCAAGTTCGTTTAATTCTTGTTTGTGGAAAAACAAGTATGTAAGTTGGGGAGAGTTGATAAGTGCAAAATGTACCTATTTTTGTATATATCTTTTGTTGCACTTATCAACGCTTTGTGGTAAATATCGTGAGAATAACACCCGATTTGTTTATAAATACGTTTACGATACTTTTTAGTGTATATATTGTGTATAGTGTAAATATCATTGAGTTTAATTGATTTTCTCTCATTTTTGTAGGTATTCAATCAATGATATCTTGCCATTGTTGTATATAGCATTGAATAAGCTTTCCAGCGCTTCGAACCGGGAAAAAAACAGAGTTACAGTTCAAAAATTACGAATAAAACAATGCTGTATTTTTTTGCTGACTGATGTGCTGGGCCGGGGGGTGCAGGGGCGGTAGAAAAAAGTGATAAATGAATTTCCAGTGGCGTTCCCTAATTTTTGGCTAGCGCCGGGCGCCCAAAACACCGTCGGACGGTACTGGACGGAAAAAAACACCATTAAAGGGCCAAAAACACAATTTTTTGGTTATGGTTTTGGGGTTTTGTGATCCCAACTCCATCAAACCTCATTATTCATTGGAGAGCTTAGAAAACAACTTGGAAGCTTGCATACGGATGAACCGGGGTGGATTTCTCATCGATCGGATCTGACAATCCGTGAAGTGTTTGGTTCATTTCTCTTCTTCTTTGTGTTTTTCTTCTATGTTGGGTTGTTGTATATGTATCTACTATGAACTCATGTATATTTGTCGCACATGGCGTTGTATAAAACTTATTTTCCAAATCTTTATTGGTGATTGTCTCTGATTTTTACTTTATGCGCGGTGTTTGAGTTGCGTTAGAGATAATCCTCACAAACTTCGATTAGGGATGATTATCTGTTAGTTTATGGACTCTAGCGATAGATTTAAGAGCTAACAATCTTCAATAGGTGTCGAAGCTTGATGTCTTCCGTGTTTCGAGGCTTCGCTCGTGAGGGTGACGAAGAGAGTGACACAGTTGTTATCTCAACTTTGCGTTAGAAATAACCTTTATTGTGAGCGATGCTGGGTGATATTGAGGAGTATTATAGGTGGAGTATAACTGGTCGGTAAGTTTAAGTTTGTGAGGAGTGATTTATATGCATTGTCGGACGAGTTTTTCTCTCTGAAGAATGATTTCTTTTTGTTTTAATGTTTACTTTTATGCTTTCTTGTTTGAAACTATTTTAATCCAAACTCATAAACGCGAGAGACTGTCGAACGACATTCTTTCCCTCGAACCGATCTCTGTGGACACGACATAAATCCCGGAGGGAATTCTTCCAAAAATAAATATTTTTGCTTGCTTACGCTATTCTGCAACCAACAGAATCACTTTCTATTATGATCAAAGGAGCTTCTGCTTTGAATATGTTTTCTGGCTTTGGATATGGAATTGGCGAAACAATTGATATGCTTCAATTCGCTAACGACACCTTGATATTTAGTGATGGCGGGTATCATAATCTTTGGGAAATCAAGTATATTCTTCGAGGACTCGAAATGGTGTCCGGTTTAAGAATCAATTTTTCCAAGAGTTGTTTATTTGGTATTGGTATCGAGGAGGGCTTTATTAGTGTTGCTGCTTCTTTCCTTTTCTGCAAGACTGGTGCGTTTCCTTTGAAATTTCTGGGAATCCAAATAGGAGGCAATCAAAGGAGAAGAGTGTTTTGGAAGTCCATATTTGAGAGTTTGAAGAAAAGGTTGAACTCTTGGGTTGGCAGAAACTTGTCTATTGGAGGAAGGGTCACCTTAATTAACTCTGTCTTGGCAAACTTACCGATTCATTATCTTTCCTTCTTCTTGGCTCCCTCGAAAACTATTAAAGACATTATTGCCATACAACGTCGTTTCTTATGGTCGGGTATGGCGGATAAAAGTAAAATAGCTTGGATTAAATGGAGTGATATATGTCAACCCAAGGACAAGGGTGGGCTTGGTATAAAGAACATTCGATTGTTTAACAAATCCTTGCTTACCAAGCGGTTGTGGAAGTTTTTGAAAGGCGGTAATGAAATTTGGCGTAACTTCATGGCCGTTCGGTATGGGAACCTTTCTTATTGGGTGATGAACTCTGATCCGAATAATCATCCCAAGGACGCTTCATTATGGATGAGGGACATCCTCTATGCCAAGAATAGTGGTGATTCTCCTAATTTTAATTTGTGCATTAAACCGGAGATAGGTAATGGCTGCAATGTTCCTTTCTGGAGTTCTATTTGGTGTGGCTCTCTTCAATTGAACCTTTCATTCCCAAATCTGTTTGATGCTGCTGTGAAACGAGACAGCGTAGTTGCAGAATACGGTTCTTGGCATGATGGCCATTGGCTGTGGAATTTTGACAACTGTTGGAAGCAAGGGTCCATTGTCGAATAGGACATGAGTTCTTTTTTGCAGGTTCTTACTATGGAAGCAGATTGCTGTGGATTGAGAAGGATATTTGGGAGTGGAACGCGGATCAAAGCAAGGAATTTTGGGTAAAAAGTTCGTACGATTACTTATCTCATTCAGTCCATGGTGCTTGATCGATAAAATAGCAAGTGTACTATTTTAACGATGTAGTAATAAGTGGGGTTATCCCCAAAATCGATCTCTCGAGGACTGTGTATAATTTGTAAGTGCAGATGCTATTTCAATTAGACAAAAGTTCCTTTTGGGGGTTTTAAATTTTTAAATAATTCTAATGACAGAAGGAAACAAGCAGAATAATAAAATGACTTTAACAATTATGAGAAGTTATGCTAGGAAAGGTGTATGAATTGCTCAGCAAGAACCTTAAAATATCCTCAAAGAGATATTCCTCCAAACCTTAATTTTACTGACCCTCAAATATTTTTCTTAAATTCCTTAACTGAAAACCCTTTGATATTTCCCCCTGACCCTAATTCCTTAGCAGTCAAGAGATAACATCAAGCAATATCTACCGTAATGTATTATGCAAAAATAATAGATTTGTTTTTCAGGCCAAATCCATAACCGTAAATCGTTCCCAATTTGTACGATCGAAAAAAGTATTATTTTATTTGCATAACAAAAGATTAAGGTAAGACAGCATAAACTCATCAAATAATATTCGAAGAAAACAAAATACAAAATAATGACATTACAAGAATTGGTGATAAAAGTTGATCTTCAATTTCTTCTGATCATGAAAATCTCCTCTTTTCCCAATCCTACAGAGCTCTATCCTTTCTCTGTAATTCTTTCGTACGATGAAAAATGTCTATTTTTCTCTTTCCACACAGCCTAAGTAGTTCCAAATCACTAAAACAATACGAAATTTCCAGAATACCCCTCGGAGCACTACACTTAGAAAGTATAAAAAAAATCACAAAATTTTCTCTCCCAGGCTTGCTGACACGGGCCGTGTCAGGCGACACGGGCACCCGTATCAGCTCTCTGACTTCCTCCCAAATCTTCAATTTCAAACACGTGTTATTCCAGGCCTTCTGACACGGGCCGTGTCAGGCGACACGGGCACCCGTGTCAGCCCACTGTCCTCATTCCAATTTCATTCCAAATTTTACGATTTTTCTCGATGTTTCGCACCGATTCTTCCTGAATGTTTTTGTGAACCTGAAAACACTAAAGAACACAACCAAGGCATAAAATGCAGTAAAAGAGATGTAAAAAAAATAAACAATAACAAAATGGTAATTAAAATAAATAGCGAAATGACGTATGAAAACCACTGATCAAACTCTCCCAAACTTAAACCGTTGCTTGACCTCAAGCAACAAGCTTGCATAAAAATTGTTAGATCAAATGGTATAAATCCAATGGAAGACCTGTGAAGATAAGGTATGTCGATACTCATACCTGAGCCTTTGATCCGATCGGTTAAAACTAGTTCTCTTGGTAATCGTTCATTAACGAAGGTATTCCACAAACATAAACCGCGATAAAACCACCGACCTACATCCCCCTTTTTTGTTACCTCTCCAACTATGCTTTGGGCTTAAGTCTTTTCTTCGATTCTCTACCCCTTTCATTCGGATAATCATTTTAAGGCATATTTTTGTTCGTTTCCCTCACATGTACACAATCGATAGAAAGTTTTTCTAGGCACCATTATCTCTTTTTCTCGCTTATAGGCGTTTATTAGTCCTCTTTGGGACGACAATTGAGACTCAACCGCCGTTAGGCTAAGTAACCGGGTGAGGGTTACCCAACTTAGAAGGACAAGTTGTCTTTATCGCCATTATTCAATTTTCTTTTTGGTGCCTTAGGTCATTCACTCAATTAAACCTGTACAAGCAATTCTCTTTAGTCATGCCGGACTATCATTATGAACTAATTAGGGAATACTTCTCAAATCCAAGTACTATGGCACAAATCTACACGTTGGATTCGTTTCCTTACTCCAGGGAATCTAGGGTGTTCGGGTCATTCCTAAGTTTTCAAACTTTCCCAATCTCCCTAATTCTAACTCCTCTTCCCTCAAACTCTATATACTTTCTTGAGCACTTCAAAATCACAGTATTCACAAGAAAAATTTTAACGGTTCAAATTCGGGGAGAATTCAGAATGGTTTTCACACACAAAACAGACATGACCCGTACAAAAAGGAAAAACTAAAAGAAGTAAATCCTCCCCCAAACTTGAACTACACATTGGCCCCAATGTGTTCGAACAAGAGCGAGAGAGGTCACTCACAGAGATCCTTCTCAGGATGCTAACGGTAATGCAACACCACTGCTACATCATTGTTTGCACATGTAGAATCTAGATTATTTCCTGCAACCAAAACAAAACAAACAGCAAAAAGAAAGAAATTAATCAGACAAGCGTGGGTTGCCTCCCACGTAGCGCTTCGTTTAACATCGCATGGCTCGACGGTCCACTCCCCATAGTTATGGGGGATACTTCAGCTTCCCCATCTTGTTGCGTGACATTTCCGCAACCAAGAACTGACCTGATGTAGAGATCCGAGCTACTTGTTGCCTCAAGTCAACACCCACTTCTATATCCTTCCTTCGAAGTTTCTTTTTCTTTCTTTTCTTGATTTCATGAGTGGACCTTGGCGTATTGTTGCCCTGTGCAATAGATGACCGAGACTCTGCATTCTTGGAGATTATGCCCGAGACTTTTTCAAGAGGTGATCTTGCACTTCTGCTTTTTTTCACCATTCCGATCATTCCAATTGAAGCTTGCTTACCCTTACCTTCATTTTTCTTCTTGATATCCAACACATTCAAAGTGATTTCCTCATCAAAAGATTTAAAAGTCACCATGCCTTTGTCAATATCGAGATTGCACTGACTAGTGAGCAGGAAAGGTCTACCGAGGATGACAGGGGTGTCTTCATCTTCTAGAATATTCATGATCTCAAAGTCAACTGGAAAAACCAATTCACCGATCGTCACTAACACATCCTCAACTACCCCATAAGATTTCTCAGTTGCATGGTTTGCAAATTTTAAATTTGTTCCCGTATCGCTCACCCTTCCAATTCCCAACTTTTTATAAATGGACAATGGCATGAGACTAACACTAGCACCTGAATCGATCAGAACTTTTTTGAAATTTCTGTCTTTTATAGTGCACAGTATTGCCACAGATCCAGGATCCTTCTGGTTGGAATGGATTTTCCTATTTTGGAGTACTTCACTACACTTCTCATTTACATTTTTCAGCTCTTCCTCCATAGGTTTCGTTTTAGTGATCACCTCTTTCATGAATTTCGGATACAACGACATTTGCTCTAGTGCCTCAAAGAATGGCATATGAACCTCTAACTTTTTGAACAATGTGACAAATTTCTCAAAGTCCTTCTCTTGTGTCTCCTTCTTTGTCGCTCTTGAGGGGTACGGTAACTTGATCTTAGGTTTGACCGCTTCTTTTCTTTTCTCTCCGAAATCCTCACTTGACTCACCACTTCCAGTCACGATGGCATTCACATTCTGGTTATCTCTAGGGTTTATCACTGTTGCACTTGGTAAGGCACCTGGTGTTTGGGAATGTGCTAGTTGTTGAGCTATCTGGCTCATCTGAACTTCAATATTTTTTATGGAGGCTGTGGTATTCCTATAGCTATTCCGGGTCTCTTCTTGAAATTGTAGGTTATGAGTTGCCATCTTCTCAATGACAATCTCCCATTTTACTTTTTGGGGAGCTTGTTGCTGCTGTGGGTATTATTGTTGATTCTGATCTTTCCAGGAGAAGTTAGGATGATTCTTCCACCCTGGATTATAATTTTGAGCGTAGGTATTATTCTACTTCAGGAATTTTATTTCTTCAATTTGTTGCGGAGTCGCAACACAATGTGAAGTATAATGAGGTCCACTACAAATCTCACAACTCACGGGTTGACCAGTTCCAAATTGTACCACACTTTGAGTACCCACTTTCATAGCCTTTAACCTTCTTTCAACTTCCGCCGCAATCTGATATTCCACCTTCACAATCTGTTTATTCAACTTCAAGTTAATCACACCCTCAGATTTACTCACACTTCGATCATATAACTCCAAATGTTCGTTAGCGGCTATGGCTTTAATGATCTTTTTGACACCAGTGGCTGTAGTAAAATTAGATGAGCCACTGGCAGATGTATCAATTAGTTGCTTAGTCTTTATTTGGAGGCCATTGACGAACACCTGCATCTGCTCAGTTTGATCCATGTTGTGAGTCGGACAGGCTACCAAAACTTTCTTGAACCTCTTGTATGCATCTCCGAGAGATTCTCCGTCCTTCTATTTAAAGTTCATAATATCATATCTTTTTCGGATATAAACAGAGGCCGGAAAATACTCATTCAGAAATGCCCTCTCCATCTCTTCCCAAGTGGTAATACTCCCAGCAGGTAACGAGTAGAACCACTCTTCAGCCTCTTCCGCCAGAGTGAAAGGAAACATTCTTAACTTTTTAGCTTCCTCGGTGTGCCCCTCAATCTTGAGAGTGGTGCTCATATTCAGAAATCTCTGTAGATGTTTGTTGGCATATTAACCTTTCCGGTGAAAGGTCTCCCCTCAAGTTGAGTGATGGTGCTAGGATGCAGCTGGAAATTCGGCACATTCACCGGTTGGTTCACAATGGTCAACCTACCAGCCGGTGCATTTGCCCCACCATAGTCTCCCAGAAGTCTCTCTGCTGGTTGATTTCCAGCCATGGTCACTGTATCTTCGTCTGACTCTGAACCTGAGTTTGAGTGCTTGGACGGTTCAGCTTCAGACGCTGCAAGTTTTGCTTGTCTACGCCTCTCGTGTAGCGTTCTTTCAATTTCTGCGTCAAAAAGAAAATTTACTGAGGATTCTCCTCGCATAAAAATGTTAGACGCAGATTAGTAACAACAGTAATAATCCCAAAGGTAAAAAATGAAAATAAAAATAACAAAAAAATAAAATTTTAGTCACTGAGTGAAAAACTTCCAATTGAATTAAAAAACACTTAAAATTTGGCAGTCCCCGGCATCGGCACCAAAAACTTGATCGATAAAATAGCAAGTGTACTATTTTAACGATGTAGTAATAAGTGGGGTTATCCCCAGAATCGATCTCTCGAGGACTGCGTATAATTTGTAAGTGCAGATGTTATTTCAATTAGACAAAAGTTCCTTTTGGGGGTTTTAAAATTTTAAATAATTCTAATGACAGAACGAAACAAGCAGAATAATAAAATGACTTTAACAATTATGAGAAGTTATGCTAGGAAAGGTGTATGAATTGCTCAGCAAGAACCTTAAATTAACCTCAAAGAGATATTCCTCCAAACCTTAATTTTATTGACCCTCAAATATTTTTTCTTAAATTCCTTAACAGAAAAACCTTTGATATTTCCCCCTGACCCTAATTCCTTAGCAGTCAAGAGAGAACATCAAGCAATAGTTCTAACAAGGTCGTTTAGTCACTACGGGGTATCCCTATTCCTAGGCAATATCTACCATAATGTATTATGCAAAAATAATAGATTGGTTTTTCAGGCCAAATCCCTAACTGTAAATCGTTCCCAATTTGTACGATCGAAAAAAGTATTAATTTAGTTGCATAACAAAAGATTAAGGTAAGAAAGCATAAACTCATCAAATAATTCAACAACGGTTTATTACATCACAGTTCAGGGACACCCCCTAGCATTGGGGGGTTTAGCTACTCATAATATTCGAAGAAAACAAAATACAAAATAAAGGCATTACAAGAATTGGTGATAAAAGTTGATCTTCAATTTCTTCTGATCATGAAAATCTCATCTTTTCCCAATCCTCCAGAGCTCTATCCTTTCTCTATAATTCTTTCGTACGATGAAAAGTGTCTATTTTTCTCTCTCCACACAACCTAAGTAGTTCCAAATCACTAAAACAGTAAGAAATTCCCAGAATACCCCTCGGAGCACTAAACTTAGAAAGTATAAAAAAATTACAAAATTTTCTCTCCCAGGCTTGCTGACACGGGCCGTGTCAGGCGACACGAGCACCCGTGTCAGCTCTCTGACTTCCTCCCAAATCTTCAATTTCAAACGTGTGTTGCTCCAAGCCTTCTGACACGGGCCGTGTCAGGCGACACGGGCACCCGTGTCATCCCACTGTCCTCATTCCAATTTCATTCCAAATTTTATGATTTTTCTCGATGTTTTGCTCCGATTCTTCCTGAATGTTTATGTGAACCTGAAAACACTAAAGAACACAACCAAGGCATAAAATACAGTAAAAGAGATGTAAAACAAATAAACAATAACAAAACGGTAATTAAAACAAATAGCGAAATGACCTATGAAAACCACTGATCAGTGCTCTTCTTCAACAGTCAGAGATTTTGCTTTTGAAAGTGATTTGGAAGACTAAAGTTCCATTGAAGACTCAAATTTTTGCTTGGGGATTAACTCGTGATAGATTGCCGACTCGTTCCAATCTTGTGTTTAGAAGTGCTATATCTTCTTTTCAACATAAGGAATGTGTGTTGTGTTCCCGTGAGGACGAGGATGCATTACATCTTTTTCTTATATTGTCCGAGAATTCAATCCCTTTGGTTGAAAGTATCTAGTTGGTTAGGCGTCCAACCGATCATCGCGGATAGCATTAGTAACAATGTGCTGTTATGGTTTTTGGCCCTTTATCATAAAGGGAAGGAAGATATGAGCTGTTTTATTTGGATCGTTTCATCTTGGTGTATTTGGAATATGAGGAATACCATTATCTTCAAAGGCTTAGTTTGGGATGAGGATGAAGTTTTTAACCGTATTGTCTCTATTTCTTGGAGATGGTTAGGAATAGGTCGTAAGAGATGTATTTTTTATGATTGGAAGTATCATCCTTTAGATTTCTTGTAGTTTTCTACAGGTTGTTTCTTCCCTTCTCCCTTTGATTGGCTTTTTGTAATGGGTTGGAGAATCATTGTTTCTCCCTTTTAATACAAATAGCTTATCAAAAAAAATAAAGTGCTTTTATAGGGGTAATCATATAATAGCGTTTACTCATGAAGTGCTATATTAGAGATAAACTTTTAATAACATCTATAATAGCGTTTACTTATAAAGTGATTTTTTTGTTTTTTTTGTTAATACTCTATAATAGCGCTTTGAAAAAAAGTGCTATTATATGGTGATAGCTATAATAGTGCCCGACCAAAAAGCGCTATTATAAGTTGCTATGAGAAATTTTTAATAGCGTTTTAGTAAAAAGCGCTATTAAAGTGGGGCTATTGTATGTCAAAATTATGCTAAACTGGAGTTCGATCCAAAATCTCACACGATGTATTTAAAAAAAATGTTTATTCACCTCGATTTTCTTCTTGGCTGACAAGATAGTTAATCGTTTTTTTACTATATGCATCGAACTTAAATAAATCTTTGTCGTCCATTTAATTTTTATCAACGCTTAAGAATATGTCATTAGTGATCCGCGTGAAACCTAGGGGACATCCGTTATAAAAGCATGCTAAATATTGAAAATCTAACCTAAATGAAACATGAAGCTCTTGAAACATAAAGTTGTTTTGAAAAATTCTCTAAGATTACTTGGGTTTAAAGTTTGTTTTCTTGAATATTTATTTAAGCACAAAATCATATATTTGAATATTCATTTCATTTATCTTACCCTTATTTTATTTTACTTTAGAAACAGATGCAAGCTAGATCCGTAGAGAATAATCTTGCACCCAAACATTTTGATCTTTCGCAAGACTCAATAATTCGAAGATCTAAGATCTAGATCTTCAGGGAATTTGATTTTTACCTTGTTCTCTAGGGAATTTGAATTTTATTTTAAACAATGTAATGTTCTTGGTAAACAATGTAATATTCTGGGTAAACAATGTAACAATTTAAAAAATAATCTTCATCCTCGGTTTTCAAGATAAACCGAGATGAAAGATAAGCTAAGTTTGGAAATAATAAAAGTGTTGTCGCTGGGGTTCGAATCCATGTGCATTTAACTTTACCTCTCGTTTTTAATTTCGCCGAGGTAATAAATGGCGAGTTTTCATGTCGCCCTTCGTTACATCGCTTCTATAGCCGAGGTACTATGCATTTCACGTCCGAGGTAAGAAGCGCTTTTTGTAGTAGTGCAAATTGGACATCCAACAGGTAGATGTGAATAGTTCTTTTTTGAATGACATTCTCCAAGAGGAAGTGTACATGACTCAGCCTTCTGGGTTTGTTGTTGCTGATAAAACTCTGTTGTGCAAGCTCAACAAAGCCCATCTATGGCCTCAAGCAAGCTCTTAAGGCCTGGTATGTGAAACTTACACATGCCCTAATTCAATTTGGCTTTGTTCATTCAAGGTGTGACCACTCTCTGTTTGTGTACTGTCGCCAAGTGGTATCTCTCAATGTTCTTGTATATGTTGATGACATTTTGATTACAGGTTCCAGCTTTACATTAATTCAAAAGCTCATTAACAAAATGCATGATGAACTTGCCTTGAAGAAGTTAGGTCGACCATCCTACTTTATGGGAATAGAAGTCAACCTTCAGCCCAATGTCTTCTTGTTGCTTACTCAAACCAAATATATTTGTGATTTATTGACAAGAGCCAACATGGTGAATGCTAATGGATTCCTACCCCCATGCCCAGTTCATGTAAACTATGTAAGCACTTTTTTGCATCCTTATTTGATTCATCACAGTATCGCTCCATTAGGTGCTTTGCAGTATGTATCATTGACTAGACCAGATATTGCTTTAGTATTAACAAGGCATGTCAGTTTCTGGCGACTCCTCTTTAGGAACATTGGTAAGCTGTTAGCTAGAAGGATCGTACGATACCTTAGTGGTACTGTTTCACATGATTTGCTTCTTTCTCCATCTCTATCAGACAATTTTTTTTTCTTCGAGCATACAAGGATTTTGATTGGGGAAGCGATCCAGATGATCGAAGATCAACATCTGGAACATGTATTTTCTTTGGTCGTAATCTCATCTATTGGAGTTCCAAAAATCAGTCCCAAGTTGCTCGTTCAAGTGCTGAAGCCAAGTACCGTGCGTTAGCGCATTTTGCTTCTGAACTTTTATGGATCAAATCCCTTATGACTGAACTTGGAGTGCAGTTTCATACACCAACCTTACTATGTGTTAATATGAGTGAAATGTTAATGCCTCAATCCTGTTTTACATGCTCGCGCCAAGAATATCGAGCTTGAACCGATAGTGGTATAATTGAAGAGGTGCAAGAGGTGAAGGGTTTTATTAAGGACTATTATCATACCATATTTTCCAAAGTTGTTATAAGGAGACCTAGATTGAAGGTTGATGACTTACCAAAGTTAAACTCAGATGATAGAAGGCTTTTAGAAAAGAAGTTTACAGCTGATGAAATTCGTGAGGCTGTTTTCAATTGTGACGGCTCAAAGAGCCCTCGACTGGACGGTTTTAGCCTTGAATTTATCAAATGGAGGTGGGGCATTATTGGTGCTGAAGTCGGGAATTGCATTGTCGATTTTCATTATTCTGCAAAGTTACCCAAGTCGATGGCTTCTTTCTTCCTAGCACTGATAGCGAAAGTGGAGAATCCCCAAGGGCTTAAAGATTACAGGCTGATTTGTTTGATTAGATGTATTTATAAAATCCTTTCGAAACTTTTAGTTGCTCGTTTAAAAAAGGTCATTGGTAAAGTAGTTGCCCATACACAAACTGCTTTTATTCTAGGTCGAAACATTCTTGACAGGGTGTTAGTTCTCAATGAGTTAATTGATTTGGTGAAGCGTAAGAAAAAGTCTTGCCTTATGTTGAAGTTGGACTTTGAGCAGGCGTATGATTGCGTCGATTGGGAATTCTTAATTTCGTTGATGAAAGCCACGGGCTTTGGTTCTAGGTGGATTAAATGGATGAAAGGTAGCGTGTTAAATAGTTTTCTTCCGGTTCTGGTGAATGGGGGTACTACGGCAGATTTTAAGGCGTCGAAGGGTTTACGTCAAGGGGATCCGCTGTCGCCATTTTTATTTGCTTTGGTAGCTGAAGGTCTGGCCCTGTTGGTCCGCAGAAGCAGCAGGTTAGGTAAACTAACAGGTTATTCGTTAAGTAACAATGTCGATTACAATTTTTTACAGTTCGCGGATGATACCATGATTTTATGTGAAGCTTCTTGGGCTAACTTATGGGGTCTGAAAACTGTTATATGGGGATTCGAGTTGATTTTCGGCCTTAAGTTTAATTCTTGGAAGAGTAGTATTATAGGGATAGGAGTGAATTCTGAATTTATTAGTGCAGCGTCTCAGTTTCTTTCTTGCAGGGTTGGTGTTACTCCTTTCAAATTTCTAGGTTTAACAGTAGGGGGAAACCATAAGAAGGAGTCATTTTGGAGGCCTTTAATTGATATTTTTAGAAGCCGACTAGCAACTTGGAGAGGTAGGGTGTTGTCAATAGGGGGAAGGGTGACACTCATTAATTCGGTTCTTGCGAATTTACATATCCATTGGTTCTCGTTTTTTCTGGCGCCAAAGGTTGTAATTAAGAAGATTCGTACAATCCAGCGAAATTTTTTATGGTCAGGAACAACTGATAAAGGAACTGTTGCGTGGGTGAGTTGGAATACCGTCTGCAGAGCGAAAGAGAAGGGTCGTCATGGCATTTGGGACATTAGTGTTTTCAACAAATCTTTGGTTGCAAAATGGTTATGGCGTTTAATAAAAGATAAAGAAGCAATATGGTCTGGAATTATTAGAGAAAAATATGGTGAGGTCAGTTCGGATTTACTAGTTAGGGAAGCATCGTCGGGTAACAGGTTTCACTCGCTATGGTGGCATGATATTCTCAGGTTAAAGGATGACACGCACAGGGGCAGTTTTCTAGACGGTATCAGGTTTAATTTGGGAAGGGGGAATACCTGTCTATTTTGGAAGCATGGTTGGTTGAATGTAGGTTATTTAAGTACTTCTTTCCACTGTTGTACGAGGCTGCTGTCGACAAAAACATTGTGGTTAATCAGGCAGGCGAATGGAGGGATATAGGATAGTTTTGGAATGATTTTGCTTCATTTTCAGGTCGCTCAATTTTATCTACTTCAGAGACTAATAAGTGGCAGCAGTTAGCGAAGGTTTTGGATACTTTGCAGCCTGTCATGGAAGGTAATGACGACATAAAATGGATGTGGAGTTCTTAAAAAATGTATACTGTTGATTCTTTTTATCATAGGTATATGGAAGAAGAGAACTCAATTGGTTCAAATCATAATTTAGATGATACTTTAGAAATTTTATGGAAAACGTCGATTCCACTGAAAGTCAAGATTTTTGGTTGGCGGTTATTGGTTGATAGACTTCCTACTAGGGCTAATTTGTTTAGTAGAAGTATAATTTCCAACCCTCATGACTGTGTATGTGTGTTTTGTTTTCTAGTCATGGAAGATAATAAACATGTGTTTTGCCACTATCTGAAAACTCTTCAAATTTGGAATAAAGTTGGGAAGTGGATTGGTATTAAACCTCTTGCTCATGGCGATTGCATCGACTTTGTGAAGGAGTGGTTCAGAAGGATCTCTAAGGTTTGTTCTGTTAGTAATGCTTGTATGGTTTGGTATGCTACTTACTGGATTAAATGGCAGTCAAGAAATATCATTATTTTTAATGGAGAAATTTTTGATTTGGATTCGATTTTTCTTAGAATAGTTTTTTATATCTTGGTGGTGGTTGGCTTTGAGTAAGAAAAAGAGGAATTTCGGGTGTAGTAATTACGATTGGATTTCGCATCCTTTGGATTTCTTGTAATGTAGTGTCTTGAATGTTATGTGTATTTAGGTTGGAGTACCCATAGTACTCCCATTTATACAATTATTTTGCTTATAAATAAAAAAGAATATCAGGCTTGACATTCACTTCATCCATCCGTGAGAGAGTTGTTTTCAAGAAATTGCAGATTCAGCATGTTCCACCTATGACACAAATTACAGACACTTTGATGAACCCATTGAGAGCCAAACTCAAGGTTACATGTATATATCCACCTTGAGCCTATAGGGGGTTTTAGAGATAAAATTTCTCCTTAGCTAATAATAGTGTATTTTTCACATTGTTTGTCTCGCTCTCTCTATTATGTGAGTTTAACACTGTTAGCCTTTGTGCATTGGTGGGTTAGTTAGGTTATAGTTAGGGGTTATATATAACTGTAACTGTTAGCTAGAGATACAAGATTTTTGTATCTAATTTTAACACAATGAATATACTATTCAATTTCTCATCTAATTTTAACACAATGAATATACTATACACTTTAAATTCTCTTTGTTCAGAATCAATATTATTCTCTGAATATGAAACTATATAGATATTGAATTCTAACATATTTTAATAAAATGTATTTCTAGAAAAATAAAAGACATTGTATTGGATTTTATTTACTTAAAATATGAACTTCGGTCAAAATAAACAATTTCAAACACCATCAAGAAAGTAAAAAATAATATTTTTATTTAAATATAATACAAATATAGAATGTTACATATTGTATTTTAAAAAAAAGTTATAAAAAAAGCGAAATATACAAGAAAAAAAGGCATAAGTATCAAGATAAAATAATAAAATATCTAGAGATGGTGATTATTGAAGGAAATTTGTTTTCTTCTCTAATTCTTTAGTCACAAATCATAGTGGCAAACACATAAAATTTTTAAAATCCAATTAAATTTGAATCATTTCATATGCATTGAATTTTTCAATCAATTTTTTATAAATATTCAATCTATACTATAATTATAAGGTTTAATATAGCACAGACCATCTCTAAGAATGTTAATAAATTTGTTTTTATTATAACACAACTAACAGTAAATGTCTAGTTAATATTTTGGTCGGTTTTAGTATATGTCTAATTAATATTTTGTGTTGGTTTTAATGGGATAATTCAATATATTAATTCCGTCCCGTTAAATACATGAACTCTTTTGACAATTTTCAAAGACATCAAATTTACAAAGACATTAAAATATTTAAAAATATTTAATAGTTAATAATATATGTGTTATATTGAAAGAATTGTTTTATTTTATTATAGAGAGATTCTGTAATGAATATTAAGATTTGTTACTAGAGAATTGAATATAAAAGTTGATTGCATGTTTACTTTAAATAACATTTTAAATTTTTGTATTCAACAAAAATATATATTTTTATTTATTAACTAAATAACAATTGTCATCTATAGAAATATTTGTCTATCATTATTATTTTTTATATCATTATTTTAAAAAGTTAATAAATATTTAATTTCTAAAAATATAATGTGATTTGAGTTTTGGTGATCTCTATATAAATTACAATTAAAAAGGACTATGAATAATAAACAACGCAAACATGGATTTTAGCTCTCCAATCATCTCCCAACTCATTCAATATTTTGTCGTTGTTTCTTTGTTTTGTACTGTTAATTGTTTAGAAACAAATACTCAATTAACCAATCAAACTTTTCGATCAGAAGAAGAATTTCACAAGTTGAATAAGATTATAGGTACCCGTTTAAACCAAATCAACAAGTCTACACTTAAGACCATTCTTGTAAGTAAAAATAAAGTTTAAAATATTTGTAGTGTTAGTTGCAGTAATATTCTAATTTATTTAAATTTATAGAGAAATTTTAATTCTTTAATCTAAACTATTTTCAAGTATACTGTTTATTTTGTGCGAATTTATATGTATGTATGTATTTTGCATTCATTGTTGCAGAGTCCCGATGGCGATATAATAGATTGTATTTTGACACATAAACAACCAGCTTTTGATCATCCTCTATTGAAAGGACAAAAACCATTGGTATTTTATTAAATTAAGAAAATTTAGAAATAGTTTTTGAAGCTATTTCCATAATTTGAAAATTTTAAAGCATTTTTTAAATACAGGATCCTCCAAAATTACCAAGAGGTCATAATCAAAGGGGTAATTTGAGTGAAAACTTTCAAACGTGGAGTTTATCCGGAGAATCATGTCCTGATGGAACAATACCAATTAGAAGAATAACAAAACAAGACATGTTAAGAGCAAAGCATGCTAGCAGATTTGGAAAAAAAATCACCGATGCCGACGCCAGTGAAACACACCTAGTATACATTTTCAGAAACGCAATTTTATTCTCTCAATTTCTTTAAATTATGGTTTCATCATTCACCTATAAGTTTGAGTGTGTATTTTTTATGCCTTAAGATAAGGTGTCTCTTTGGATTAAAATTGATTTTTGTTTTTTTGCGCAGCATGGAGTTGCGATAATTAACGGGGAAAAGATATATGGAGGAAGGGCTGGCATAAATGTGTGGAAACCTCACGTTGAAAGAAGTCCAAGAGTATTCAGCTTGGCTCAAATATGGGTAATGTCGGGTACAGATGGAGAAGACCTCAACACCATTGAAGCTGGTTGGCAGGCATGTTAATTATTCGCATATTATATTAATTAGTTCATCTTAATAAATTCATTATTTCTTAGAGCATTTTTTATTTCCCCTGCTCCTAGTTCTCATGATTATGCTCATATTTATGCTTAAAGTTAGAGTTTTCTTGACTTTAATTTCCTAGTATATGTTGATAGTCAGGCTGGTCCTGACTTTTTAGAGGTCCGGAGCAAATAATAAAAATGGACTCCTAGTAAAAAATATTATTTTTAAAATAAAAAAGACATCATCTATTTAAATTGTAAATAGCATCAACTATATCAAAAATAATCGTTTATCCATGTAACTAACCTAAAAAAAACATATTCTATTAAATCTTATCAAAATAACTTTAAGCTACTTAAAAAAAATCTTCCTTCTAGCATTTTTTGAAGCAAATTCTTCAATCAAGTCTTCATACTGTATATTCTCCAACAAGTCATTCTCAATTGCTATCAATGCTAACTCATTATTTCTTGTAACATGGTAGACCGCAAGTAAGACTTCAACAACTTCAATTTTGAAAAACTTCTGTCTCCTGAGGCAACTGTCACAGGAATAGTCAATAAAATTCTATAAGCAATGAGTGTATTAAGAAAAAAATTCATGCCTTTCAAAAATCTTAATATATTAGTAAATAAATTTAGAACCTGAAATTGAAATTGATCAATCCCGCAACATTGAAATTGAACCGATAAATTCCACAGCATTGAATTTGAACAAATACACTTTAAAAATTAAGAAATTAGTAAATAAAATTAACATTTACACATTAAATCAAATTAAAAAATTACACGTGTGTAATAAAATTAAGAAATTATACATTAAAGATATGTAATATTTTATAAAATTAAGAAATTACACATTAAAGATATGTAATATGTGAAATTAAGAAATTAAACAATAATATTTAATATTTAAATATGTGTAATAAAATCAAGAAATTACACATTAAAGAAATTACACATTAAGGTTGTAAAAAAAGTTATAAAAGTACAAAAGCTAGATTAAAGTAAATTAATTTATGCTAACAAGTTTGAGATATTGTTTTCTTAATTGAGATAAGACAAACAAATAGTAATAGGTTCCATCAAGTTGACAATTAAAATTAATTTAATTTCACGAATTACATCATGTATGGATTATGTGTAGATTCAAATTCATATAATAGTAGAAATTGAGAAAAACTACCAACCTGTATTTGACGAGAGAGAATTGCAAAGGTGTATTTGAGGGAGAGTGACATCCAAAGAAAAAAAATTCAAATCCTATTATTAGCTATTGGAAAACCTAAATACAAATTAATATTCAAATAATTTTTTTTATGTAATAATAATAATAATAATAATCTATTTTATTTTGTTGGACCTATTACTAATTGGGCCTATTAATTTACAATTTGATTGAGTTATTTTTGCTTTAGTAGATCTAATATTGATTGGGTCTATTATAAAACTACCTAAATAAAAAAAAATGAGGCCCCTATTTATTTGGAGGCCCTGGGAAGTGGACCTGCTTGCCCTGCCCCAAAACCGGGTCTGTTGATAGTGTGACTTCTGTTGAAAAATAAGTGTGAGTTTTAAGTCTAAATATTGCTTAGAAAAATAGAGATTGAGCACTATGGGAGAGTTACTTTGATAAACTCTATCTTGACGAATATGCCTATACACCACTTATCTTTTTTCAAAGCCCCTAGTTGTGTTTTGAAGGAAATTGTTGCTATTCAGAGAAGTTTCTTATGGTCAGGATCGGATTCGAGTAGGGGAGTCGCTTGGGTCAGTTGGGAAAACATCTACAAACCAAAAGAGAAAGGAGGGCTGGGAGTGAAAAACCTGAGAATTTTCAACATTGTATTGTTGGCCAAATGGATATGGAGGTTCCTCACAGAACCAAGTGCTAATTGGTGCGGAATTTTGAGAGAAAAATACGGTGATTTCAGCAAATCTATACTTTCTTGTGACGAGTTCTAGCCAAGCAAATTCCATTCTCAGTGGTGGAAAGATATAAGGAGAATTTACGTTTTGTAACACCCCCTTTCTATACCCCCAAATAATCATTTAAATCATTTAGGCACATATTCAAAAGTTCGCCAGAGTACAATTAAAGCATGGCATAAAAAGGCATGTCACATTATGCTTGAAATTAAAACATACAACACCTGCTCAAAACATTGATATGCAACAGTGGGGTAACTTGCTACAGAGGAACTTTGTCCTTACACCCACATCTCAATATTTAGAATTAAAGCGGAAAATCCAAACATTGAAATACATCAAAATATATATACATACATATACATATGTATGCTTCATCAACACACTTCATGTTTACATAAACATTTATCCACAAGATACATATACAAATGTATCACAAAAGAATAATATACATCCTAGCTACCCGGTGCTACATATCAGAGCCAACCGACCAAAAGAATGAAGACACGCTTCACCAAAAAGACCTCCAGCATACCTACTCTGCAATGCCTCATAGAGCATCATAAAACAGCAGAAGGGTGAGAAATATTATCATAATAACGTTGCATATATTTATATATCTCAACACAAGAGTATACACACAACACATCCTCACCATTCTACCATTCCACATAACATACATATTATATTCATTCTTCAATGCATCATTACAACGATACAATTCTTATCACAATTCATCACATCTCATTCAATATACATCGCAAGGCATATATATATATACACAAAACCAAGCATAGTCATCACAATGCTTATCATTCAACATAAACACATATATTCATGTTTATTCACCAATGCACATATACAAAGATGACCAATGCAAATCATAGAGACCGACTCACGACTCTATGCAAATGCAATGCGGTACCGACTCATTTCATCTCAAGTTCAATTGAAGAACTTATTGGAACCATCGCTTGTTACTTAACGTAACTCCCCGCCGGGCATACGATGTTCACCCATTGCTACCACCTCTCAAAAGGCTTACAATGTTTATGGATTGCTTTCGGTCCTCTTTGTATAAGGCTCACAATCCGATCGCTTTCGGTCCTCTTTGTATAAGGCTCACGATCGTTTGTAATCATCGCTCCCACCTCTCAAAAGGCTTACGACGTTACAACGGGTTCATCTTAGAACCCCACAATGCAATAATGCACATCATGATGCTTCACATACAACATGACTCATGACACTTTTGACATGCATACATATCCACAATATAGTCATGCATTCATCACACACAATCCACATATATTCACATCAATTGTGCCAAACGGCAACCGAACGTTTTCACAAATAACCAAACAATTCGACTTACGGTTTACCGGAAAAGTTGGTGAAAAGTCAGCTAAAAATATAATTTCTTATCACCATCAATTAGTACATATCAATACCTTCAATTCGATATAAAGAACTCTCAAATCCGATAAACAACGAACAAGTTATGAATATTTCAATCTAACGCAAAAACATAAACCGGACACCCGACACTACGAAACGATTCGTAAAAACTGTACCGATTGGACCAAGTTCAGACCCCAAAACTATTTTTCCTAGAAAGAACATCTCGTTAGCTTCCCAACGCTTCGAACGGGGATCAAAACCGACTTACGGTTCAAGAGATATGAATTTCCGAAGTTTCCCCGACAAACCAGAATTTCTGCTTCAGCACAGTAGGTATCGATACATAGGCTTTATGTATCGATACATAAAGACCTCATGTATCGATCCCTAACTCGCATGTATCGATCCCTGCTGTAGTAAAAATTCCATTTTTCCCAATTTTCCCAGTAGGGATCGATCCCTGGGATTATGTATCGATCCCTAACCCTGTTTTTCACAAAAAACCAGATTTTTCAAATTACAACTTTGCTGTCCTTTTCCCGAATCCCCGAAAACTCGACTAAATCGAACATTTTCACCGAAACAAACATATACGCGCAATCACCAAATACATAAGAACAATTTAGAACACATAAACGAAATTTCTACGACGTTCGATTTTTCGATTAAATTTCAACCTTTCAAAAACCAGAATTTTTAAACTTCACCAAATCGAATAAAAAGCACGACATACGACGACCTAACCTTCCTCGATACAACTACGTAATTTATTTCGAATTCTAACCGTGAAAACATCGTTTTCTATCAATTTCCTATAATTCGACCTAAACGGAAACAACAACGGAACCATACCGAAAACTAACCGAAACATAACCAAACTTAATGAAACTTCAAACAGCAGCTCACATACATATAACCAACCAACACATGTATTTATACGACTTTCCGACCGTAGAAACATCGGTTTCTATCGATTTCGTCCAATACGGCATAAACGGAAACATATAAAAACCACCCAAAACATTCATACAAAACTCATACATAATCATACACAAAGTTATAATAACAATGTTTCACACCCTTACCCGATTTCTCGATTCTTGGAAGCTTGATCTTGATGATTTGTAGCTTTCCTTCTTTTTCTCTTCTCTTTTTCTCTCTTGCTCTCAAAATTCTGTTTTTCTCTCTTTCTCACCTCTAACTTTCTATTTCTATTCTTTTTCTTTCTTTTTTATACTTTTCTTAAAATATCTCCTCTATAATAATTAACCAAAATATCTCACAAATATCTAATAATACATTTTCTCACTTAAAAATATATAATTTAACAATTATTATGAAATGTCTAAAATACCCTCCAATCTAATTTCCCCCGAAAACTCTCAAAAACGGTAAAATAATATAACACGCCAACATATCGGATTAAAACACCAATTTCACAATAACATAATTATTGCCCAAATTAAATAAAAGACTCAACCAAATAGAATCAATCAACACGAAAATGGAAATATCAAAATCGGGCTGTTACAACTCTCCCCCACTTTAGAAATTTTCGTCCTCGAAAATATTACCTGATTCAAACAACTCCGGATACGACTCGCGCATCCCACTTTCCAATTCCCAAGTCATATTGCCTTCTGAAGCGCCTCCCCACGCCACTTTCACAAGCGCAATATCTTTACCTCTTAACTTCTTAACTTCGCGATCCAAAATCTTAATCGGTAAAACTTCAACCGTAAGATTATCTCTCACTTCCACCTCGTCCATAGGAATAACATGTGACGAATCCGGAACATACTTTCGAAGTTGCGAAACATGGAAAACGTCATGCAAATTCGAAAGATTCGGAGGCAACGCCACCCGATAAACCACATCGCCAACACGTGCAATAATCTGATACGGACCAATAAAACGAGAAGTCAACTTCTTCGACTTCAAGGCACGACCCACACCCGTAACCGGTGTAACTCTCAAAAACACATGGTCGCCTTCTTGAAACTCAAGATCTTTCCTTCTCTTGTCATGATAGCTCTTTTGTCTACTTTGAGAAGCTTTCATCCTTTCCCGAATAAGCTTCACTTTCTCCGTCGTTTGTTGTACCATTTCCGGTCCAACTATCGTCCTCTCGCCGGTTTCATGCCAACACAAAGGTGTTCGACATCTCCGACCATACAAAGCCTCAAATGGTGCCATACCAATACTCGAATGAAAACTGTTATTATAGGTGAACTCAATCAACGCTAAATAACTATCCCAAGCACCACCTTGCTCTAGCACACAAGCACGTAACAAATCCTCTAACGATTGAATCGTCCTCTCGGTTTGACCATCTGTTTGCGGATGGTAAGCCGAACTCAATCTTAGCTTAGAACCCAAAGCCTTTTGTAAACTCTCCCAAAACCTTGATGTAAATCTAGGATCTCTATCCGATACAATACTCTTAGGAACTCCATGTAACTTCACCACCACAAGAACATAAATCTCGGCTAACTTCTCCAAAGGATAACTAATATCAATTGGAATAAAGTGAGCAGATTTAGTAAGCCTATCAACAATCACCCAAATAGCATTATGACCTCTTTGCGTATTCGGCAATCCCGTAACAAAATCCATCGATATACTATCCCATTTCCATTCCGGAATATCCAACGGTTGCAACAAACCACTAGGCTTCTGATGTTCCACCTTCGACTTTTGACAAGTCAAACATGCATATACAAATTGAGCAACATCCCTCTTTAATCCGGACCACCAAAAGATTTTCCTCAAATCTTGATACATTTTGTTCGCTCCCGGATGAATACTTAAGTTACTTCGGTGCCCTTCTTCCAATATCATCTTTTTCAACTCCGCATCATCGGGAATACAAATACGACCACGGAATCTCAAAACTCCAAAATTATCAACCTTGAAATCCTCATTCTCATTCAACATTAAATCAACGAACTTCAACTCCAATTTTTGCTTTTCACTAACCGTTGCAAGAAAATCATTCGTAACATGTAACATACCAAGTCTCACACTTCGCGGCGTCATTTCACAAACCAAACTCAAATCTCTGAAATCCTCCAAAAGTTCCCATTCTTTCATCATTAATGCGGACATATGTAACAACTTTCGACTTAAGGCATCAGCCACCACATTCGCCTTACCCGGATGGTAATTCAAACTAAAATCAAAATCCTTCAAAAGCTCTAACCATCTTCGTTGTCTCATGTTCAACTCCTTTTGATCAAATAAATATTTCAAGCTCTTGTGATCACTAAAAACTTCAAATCTCGCACCATAAAGATAATGCCTCCATATTTTCAAAACAAACACCACGGCCGCTAACTCCAAGTCATGCGTAGGATAATTCTTTTCATGCACTCTCAATTGTCGTGAAGCATATGCCACAACTTTTCCATCTTGCATCAAAACACCACCTAAACCTGTCAATGAAGCATCACAATACACAACAAATGGTTCATTAGGATTAGGCAAAATCAAGATCGGAGTCGTTGTCAACCTTCTCTTTAGCTCATTGAAACTCTCTTCACAATGAATATCCCAAATGAAAGCCTTTCCTTTACAAGTCAATTGCGTTAAAGGAAGTGCCAACTTCGAAAATCCTTCTATAAACCTCCGATAATAACCCGCCAAGCCTAAAAAGCTTCGAATCTCCGTAACCGACCTAGGAGCCTCCCATTGCATCACCGCATCTATCTTGGATGGATCAACACTAATACCACTACCGGAAATAACATGTCCAAGGAAACTTACTTCCGACAACCAAAATTCACATTTTGACAACTTAGCATACAATTGTTTCTCTTTCAAAATTTGCAACACAATTCTCAAATGCTCTTCATGCTCCTCTTGAGACTTAGAGTAAATCAAAATATCATCGATGAACACAACCACAAAACGATCCAACTGTTCATGAAAAATACGATTCATGTATTCCATAAACACACCCGGCGCATTAGAAACCCCGAATGGCATCACGAAATATTCGTAATGACCATACCGTGTCCTAAATGTCGTCTTTTGAATATCCTCTCCTTTCACACGAATCTGGTGATATCCCGATCTCAAATCAATCTTACTAAAAACATTCGCACCAACCAATTGGTCCATCAAATCATCGATCCTTGGAAGCGGATACTTGTTCTTAATCGTCACTTTGTTCAATTGTCGATAATCAATGCATAATCGCATACTCCCGTCCTTCTTCTTTACCAACAATACCGGAGCACCCCAAGGAGAAACACTTGGTCTTACAAATTTCTTATCCAACAAGTCATTCAATTGCTTTTTCAATTCTACCAACTCCGATGCCGACATACGATACGGTGCCATCGAAATCGGTCTAGTACCCGGAACTAGATCAATAGAAAATTCAACTTCTCTTTCCGGCGGTACATCCGTAATATCCTCCGGAAACACTTCTGGAAATTCCCGCACCACTGGGAACACATCAAGTGAAACTTTACTTTCCACCGACAATGATGCAAACAAACCAAACAATTGAGCTTCATCCGCTAAAAGTTTCTTCAACTCTTTAGTGGATAGGAAACTCTCAAATTCATCATCTTCCAATGAAGGAAACCTTACTAACTTGTGATAGCAATCTATATGAACTCGATTAAATTGCAACCAGTTCATACCCAAGATTACGTCCAAACCCACCAACGGCAAACACACTAAATCCATAACAAAGTCTTTACCATACATGGTTAAAGGACAACTCATACACACCAAAGATGTAGTTACCGACCCTGAAGCAGGAGTCTCAATAACCATCTCACCACCCATCAAAGACAACGCAAGATTTAAACGCATCGCGCACTCCGAAGAAATAAACGAATGAGTCGCTCCCGTATCAATAACAGCAACTAAAGGTGTACTATTAATAAAGCATGTACCTTTAATCAAACGGTCTGCACTAGTGGTCTGAGTCCCCGCCAATGCAAACACCTTACCTCCCGCTTGAGCTTGTTTCGGCTTAGTACACTTAGTACTAATGTGACCCACTTCTCCACAATTAAAACACTTCACCATATTCCTCCTACACTCAGCAGTAGAATGCCCAATTCCTCCACAGTTAGAACATTTTCCAACGGGCTTCCTACACTCAGTTGCTTTATGACCCATTCCACCACAATTGAAACATTTAATGAACCCCGAACTTCCTCCTCCAGATCTCTTATTAAAGTTTCCCTTATATTTACCCTTATCAGCGGGTGTCACATAAGGTCCACTTCTAGCTTGTTGTTTTCCCTTCCTCTCGTTCAAACTCTTGTAATGTGTAGAACGAGCTTTGCTATCTTCCTCGAAGATTCTACAACATTCAGTCAAATCCGAAAACCTCCTAATTCTTTGATATCCCACAGCTTGCTTAATCTCAGGACGCAAACCATTCTCATATTTAATACACTTTGAGAACTCAGCAGTAATCGCGGCATAATGAGAATGAAATTGAACCAATTCCACAAACTTAGCAGTATAGTCCACCACTGACATACCACCTTGTTTCAATTCCAGGAATTCCATCTCCTTCTTCCCTTTCACACTTTCAGGGTAATACTTCAGCAAAAACTCGGTACGAAACAATTCCCAAGTTACCTCTTCATTATCCACCTCAAGAATTTCGCGCATACCGACCCACCAATCATCGGCTTCTTCCCTCAGCATGTGAGATCCAAGCCTCACCTTATTCTCTTCCGTACAGTCCATAACTCTGAAGATTCTTTCAATCTCTTTCAACCAATTTTGAGCTCCATCGGGATCAAATCTTCCTTTGAAAACCGGTGGTTGATTCTTCCTGAACTCTTCATTAGCATTTACATTCGGCGCACCCTGCACCGCCCTAGCCAATGCTTCCATAGCAGCAGCCATAGCATTATCGTTTCTACCAGCCATATTCTGATCATTCCCAAAAATAACAACAAAGGTTAAACAACAGTTCAACCAACACAACTACAAGACAGACACAACTGACTCAACTCTGGCTCTGATACCACTTAATGTAACACCCCCTTTCTATACCCCCAAATAATCATTTAAATCATTTAGGCACATATTCAAAAGTTCGCCAGAGTACAATTAAAGCATGGCATAAAAAGGCATGTCACATTATGCTTGAAATTAAAACATACAACACCTGCTCAAAACATTGATATGCAACAGTGGGGTAACTTGCTACAGAGGAACTTTGTCCTTACACCCACATCTCAATATTTAGAATTAAAGCGGAAAATCCAAACATTGAAATACATCAAAATATATATACATACATATACATATGTATGCTTCATCAACACACTTCATGTTTACATAAACATTTATCCACAAGATACATATACAAATGTATCACAAAAGAATAATATACATCCTAGCTACCCGGTGCTACATATCAGAGCCAACCGACCAAAAGAATGAAGACACGCTTCACCAAAAAGACCTCCAGCATACCTACTCTGCAATGCCTCATAGAGCATCATAAAACAGCAGAAGGGTGAGAAATATTATCATAATAACGTTGCATATATTTATATATCTCAACACAAGAGTATACACACAACACATCCTCACCATTCTACCATTCCACATAACATACATATTATATTCATTCTTCAATGCATCATTACAACGATACAATTCTTATCACAATTCATCACATCTCATTCAATATACATCGCAAGGCATATATATATATACACAAAACCAAGCATAGTCATCACAATGCTTATCATTCAACATAAACACATATATTCATGTTTATTCACCAATGCACATATACAAAGATGACCAATGCAAATCATAGAGACCGACTCACGACTCTATGCAAATGCAATGCGGGTACCGACTCATTTCATCTCAAGTTCAATTGAAGAACTTATTGGAACCATCGCTTGTTACTTAACGTAACTCCCCGTCGGGCATACGATGTTCACCCATTGCTACCACCTCTCAAAAGGCTTACAATGTTTATGGATTGCTTTCGGTCCTCTTTGTATAAGGCTCACAATCCGATCGCTTTCGGTCCTCTTTGTATAAGGCTCACGATCGTTTGTAATCATCGCTCCCACCTCTCAAAAGGCTTACGACGTTACAACGGGTTCATCTTAGAACCCCACAATGCAATAATGCACATCATGATGCTTCACATACAACATGACTCATGACACTTTTGACATGCATACATATCCACAATATAGTCATGCATTCATCACACACAATCCACATATATTCACATCAATTGTGCCAAACGGCAACCGAACGTTTTCACAAATAACCAAACAATTCGACTTACGGTTTACCGGAAAAGTTGGTGAAAAGTCAGCTAAAAATATAATTTCTTATCACCATCAATTAGTACATATCAATACCTTCAATTCGATATAAAGAACTCTCAAATCCGATAAACAACGAACAAGTTATGAATATTTCAATCTAACGCAAAAACATAAACCGGACACCCGACACTACGAAACGATTCGTAAAAACTGTACCGATTGGACCAAGTTCAGACCCCAAAACTATTTTTCCTAGAAAGAACATCTCGTTAGCTTCCCAACGCTTCGAACGGGGATCAAAACCGACTTACGGTTCAAGAGATATGAATTTCCGAAGTTTCCCCGACAAACCAGAATTTCTGCTTCAGCACAGTAGGTATCGATACATAGGCTTTATGTATCGATACATAAAGACCTCATGTATCGATCCCTAACTCGCATGTATCGATCCCTGCTGTAGTAAAAATTCCATTTTTCCCAATTTTCCCAGTAGGGATCGATCCCTGGGATTATGTATCGATCCCTAACCCTGTTTTTCACAAAAAACCAGATTTTTCAAATTACAACTTTGCTGTCCTTTTCCCGAATCCCCGAAAACTCGACTAAATCGAACATTTTCACCGAAACAAACATATACGCGCAACCACCAAATACATAAGAACAATTTAGAACACATAAACGAAATTTCTACGACGTTCGATTTTTCGATTAAATTTCAACCTTTCAAAAACCAGAATTTTTAAACTTCACCAAATCGAATAAAAAGCACGACATACGACGACCTAACCTTCCTCGATACAACTACGTAATTTATTTCGAATTCTAACCGTGAAAACATCGTTTTCTATCAATTTCCTATAATTCGACCTAAACGGAAACAACAACGGAACCATACCGAAAACTAACCGAAACATAACCAAACTTAATGAAACTTCAAACAGCAGCTCACATACATATAACCAACCAACACATGTATTTATACGACTTTCCGACCGTAGAAACATCGGTTTCTATCGATTTCGTCCAATACGGCATAAACGGAAACATATAAAAACCACCCAAAACATTCATACAAAACTCATACATAATCATACACAAAGTTATAATAACAATGTTTCACACCCTTACCCGATTTCTCGATTCTTGGAAGCTTGATCTTGATGATTTGTAGCTTTCCTTCTTTTTCTCTTCTCTTTTTCTCTCTTGCTCTCAAAATTCTGTTTTTCTCTCTTTCTCACCTCTAACTTTCTATTTCTATTCTTTTTCTTTCTTTTTTATACTTTTCTTAAAATATCTCCTCTATAATAATTAACCAAAATATCTCACAAATATCTAATAATACATTTTCTCACTTAAAAATATATAATTTAACAATAATTATGAAATGTCTAAAATACCCTCCAATCTAATTTCCCCCGAAAACTCTCAAAAACGGTAAAATAATATAACACGCCAACATATCGGATTAAAACACCAATTTCACAATAACATAATTATTGCCCAAATTAAATAAAAGACTCAACCAAATAGAATCAATCAACACGAAAATGGAAATATCAAAATCGGGCTGTTACACGTTTCGTCGAATTTCGCTTCGTTTGGAGATTTCATTTCTGTTAGGCTGGGAGATGACAAAAATATTCCTTTTTGGAAGACTCAGTGGGTAGGATCTCAACCTCTGAAACAAGTTTTCCCTAATCTTTTTCAAGAGGTGCTTTCTCAGGAGTTTTGCGTGGCTAACATGGGGTCGATGGTCAGATCAATATGGGAATGGAACTTGCAGATAGCACGTGAACAGTTGCCTTTGGAAGCAGCAGACAAGTTGAGACAACTGCAGATTATTTTGGCTGACATTAGTCTGTTTTAACTAAAACCAGATGTGGTGCTGTGGAATTGTGGGTCTTTAAGTTCTTTAATTTACTGTCAAATCTTAGTATACAGGTAATACCTGAAGGCCTGGAGCAGAGTTTGGTGGAAGACACTTCACTTGCAGCTTTGAAGCTATATTGGAACTCTTCTATCATAACCAAAATCAATTTGTTCTGTTGGCGGCTGATCCTCAATAGGTTACCTACTAGAAACAATTTAATTAGTAAGGAGGGAGATCATTACCAACAGCCACGAAACTTGTTGCGTTTTCTGTTTTCGGTTTGACGAAGAAGTCGACCATTTGTTTTTGACCTGCCATAGGAGTATCATCATTTGGAACAAGGTATGTTGTTGGATGGGGAGGAAACCAATTCAAGGTAACTCTATCTCTTCTCATTTCCTTGAATGGACTTTAGGTTTTCAAGGAAGAATCAAAAGCAACTTGGCTTCTAGTTTTTGGATGGTGGTTAGTTGGGTCATTTGGACTTCGAGAAATAACATCATTTTCAGGGGCGAAATTTGTGATCCGGAGTTGTGCCTAACCCGCATTAAATTTTACGCTTGGTGGTGGATACTTACTTTAGATAGAGGATTTATGAATTGTTCTTTTTATGAGTGGCATAAGTATCCTCTTCAATTTTTATAACTGATTTGTATTGGGGGCTGTATTTTTTGACTGGTGGTACACATTGTACCTTCTGATATATATTTATACCTGGCTTATAAAAAAAAACCTTAAGGTTTTTTTAATCTTTTTGTGAGTCTTTGACTCAATGTGAATACTTCCGCTTATAATGACTAGTCAGTAAATGTGTTAGTTTTATGGAAATTTCATAATGATTCGATCGCCTTATGTGTGACAACAATCGTGAAAGATGTAGTTGACAAAATTGTTTTTCTTTTAATCTATGTGGAATAGAGAGTAAAATTAAAAAGTTGAAGATGAAGGAGTTTGATAGAATACTTGGAGTTTTTTTTTATGATCCAAGAATCTAAGATCTATAAGGTGTTGGCCTCTCTGGTGTATTATCTTTGGGAGAATCTTTTTGTGAGTGGAGTTTTGTCTAAGTGGTAGGTAATAATGGAGCTCTCCTCTCTATATTGTGTAGCTTAAAAGGGATCGTCATCAGATTTAGAATTTTTTTGTGTGTTTACCTAGAATGAGAGGCTTCTAAAACTTTTCGCTTTTTGTTAATGTATATTCTAGGTGTACTTTTATAGATAAAGGGAACACGTTAAATGATTGTTTATGCAATGAATATTAGGGGTGATATATGGTGTATTCTTGGTAATTTTAATTTGGTTTGCTCTAATTTTGAGAGGATCGACACTGATGGTTTTCATCACCTTGGTGTGACGTCTGATTATCTTGGGTTCTATAATTTTATTTCCCATATAACCTTAGTGACCTTCCCCTCTGTGGAATAAACTTAACTCACATTTAACCTAAGAAGAGTTTGGTAGTAGACTTGACATAATTATTATGTCAAACTCTTTTCTTTTTTAAATGGTAAAATAATATATTAATAAAAAAGGTAAAAACCACTAAAATACAAATAATTGTAAAGCACAATAAGTGCCAAGAAGAGTACCAAGAATAAAAAAATAAAAAACCAACAGGAATCAAACTCCATAAACAACATAAATAACAATCCAAAACTAAAAGGCAAGGAAAAATATCCAAGCAGCCATTCCTTAAGACTTAACTTAAAGCTCGAGATTCTAGAACCATCGCCCACATATCAGACTCTACCAACAAAAAACAAAAGCCAAATACCAAAACCTACATTAGAATCTAGGAAAATACTCAATCTTTTATTTTGTTGTGTGTGATGACTGTATTTAAAATTTACTTTAAAGAATGAACAAGTTAAATTATAATATTTTGAAATTTTGTAGGAGTTTTTATATTTTTAAGAGTCGAGCCATCTAGTTTGATCGATTTAATAACTATAAAGTTTTGTTATAAAGATTTATTTATTCATCTGCGTTATCCTATTTGATCTGGATTAGTCATACGGTTTGACCAGTAACCTAATGGTTCGACTAATAAACCAGTGACCTAGTGCTCTCATCGATTTATGTCAGACCCAATTTTTAAAATATTTAATAATATCATTATGGGCTTTCCAAATGTTTAAGTAGTGTATTAGATCATAACAAAATCACCATTAAATTTAACCCTACCACCTAAAAAAAAGAAAGACTAAAAAATAAATCTATCATCACTAGTAAGAGCCTCCTGCCAATCTAACTACTAGAAGATCATATATCAGGCAAACAAAACAATAACATGCCTTATAGCCTTTCTCATATGGGTTGTAATTAATTGGATTCAACTTTCACAATATTGTTTACATTGATTTGTTTTCCTTAACATATTCTGTAGCTATGGTACCTTAGATTTTCCCATACATTTTCTTTCTATTTTGCTACCACTTTTGTAATTCTTCAAAAATGCTCTAAATAATATTATAGATCACTTTTAAATGACTTAGGATTAAAGTCAGTGGCATATGAACTAGTCACTTCTCAATTTAACTAAGTTCAAAAACATTTTATGCAGGTATATTCGGAAATGTATGGAGACAACCGCTCTAGATTATTTATTTATTGGACGGTAAGTAAATCAATGAAAGTAAAAAGATGAAAAAGTATATTATTCTCTAGATTATTTAAATTTATTGTACGACAAATATATTTGATCTATATAATAGTTCAAATAAAATAGTTGTTTAATAAATTTTAAAATTTTAGCTTTTTCTTATAATAAGAATCTTAAAGAGTATTATGTACTAAAAATTTTATTGGAAATAAATTATGATATTTACAATTACAGGCTGATAATTATAAAAATACTGGTTGCTACAATTTAGACTGCCCAGGCTTTGTTCATACTAACAACAAAATTGCACTTGGAGCTGCAATTTCTCCAACTTCTACATTTAATGGAAATCAAATTGATATTACCTTATCCGTTTGGAAGGTAATTTTTACATTGTTATACACTTCTAGTATTATGAGTCAATTTGACTAATAAATTGTAATTTCCTTATGTTTTACCTTGATTTTTTTTTTGTGTGAAGGATATAGAGACGGGAAATTGGTGGCTTGGTTATGGATCTGAAAATATAATTGGTTATTGGCCATCCTTCTTATTCACGCACTTGAAGGATGTTGCAACTGAAGTTAATTGGGGCGGAGAAATAACAAATAACCATTTCCCACAAGCTTCTTCCACCCAAATGGGTAGTGGACACTTTCCTGAAGAAGGTTACAAAAAAGCTTCATATTTTAGAAATATTGAAGTTCTAAATTCTAATAACACATGGGTTCCATTGTATGCAGAACCCATTTATGTTGCATCTAATGCAAATTGTTATAATATTAAAGGTGGAAGAAATCGTGATTGGGGTAATCACTTTTACTATGGTGGACCTGGCAAGAATAACAAGTGTCCTTAAGAAAATATTATTGCATATTCTAGCATTTGGCATCATTATTTGGAGTTAGACTCTTTGTAATCATTTAAAATAAAGGATGGTATTAGTCATCATGTGCTAGCTTTCATCTTAGCCAATATTTTAAGTAACTCTAACTACCTAATGTTATAACAAACTTAACTAAGAGTTAGCTATACATGAGCTTGGCTTATTATGCTAATGAATCCTTATTTCTTATCTCACAAGTAACATTATCATTTTATAAGAGCATTTCTTCATACACCATCCAAGTTTCTTAGGCACCACGTGAAATTTCTTAAAAAACGTTGATGCGTTTCGGATAAGCATATCCGGAAAAATTCCGGAAGATCCGGAACAATTTCTTATAAATTCGCGCCAGACATCTTTCTCCCCTCATTCTTCACATTTTCATTTTCCAAACACCAAACTCCCTCAAACTCTCAAATTCTCAATCACACAAATTTTGACTTTATTCACTCACGTTCGGCGCTGAGCAACTTCTACAACGTTCAAGACACTCCAAATCCTCCGTATCTCAATTTAATCGGTAAATTTTTGAATTTAAGAGTGTCGGAGTTATTTTCGAGTAATCGATTTAGAGTAGTTATTAAAGTGTAGAAATTGTTAGATAGTATGAATAACATAAGTTAGAGACAATGTAGGTATTGTTTGCTGTGTCAAACAGACGATCAGGGCATTAAAATGTCCTTTTCCATGGTACAACAGCCATGACTGCAATTTTTGAACTTGAAAATACGTACCAGATGTGCACATCCGGAAGAATTTTAACTTTAAACATTCTGAGTACTTCCGGATGTGCACATCCGAAAAAACCAACGTTAAAAATTCTGAGTACTTCCGGATGTGCAAATCCGGAAGGTCTCTATTTTTTTTTTTTAATTATTTTTAAAAAATTCTAATTTATTTATTATGCTTTGCAGATTACATGACTGGCAGAGACGATGGTATCATACATGGACGAATAGCTCAGCACATATTTGTCCAACGTGAGCGGACGCAATCTACACCGAGGCTTCCGGCGCAGAGAGAGTTGGGGTAGCCCCTACAGCTGAGGGACATCCTACACCGCATCCTACACCACAACCTTCCACATCATAGGTTCAGACCACTTCCACATCACAGGTTCAGGCCACTCCCTCGTCAGCCGTCGATTCTACATTTCAGAGGCGTCGGGCTTCTGCTGCTGGTTCATCAGGTTCCCAGCCCGCACGGAGGCGTCGTCGGGAGACTCCAGCTCCATCCCCAGTTCCTGTTCCTGTTCTTGAGGGTGATCACCCAACACTTGAGGGTGGTGACGTCGATGACGATTTCGATGAGCTGGACGGTTACCCCGGGGAACTGTCTGATATGTCCCTACTCGTGGGGTACTCTGAGCATACTTCCAGATATGTCTGGCTAGGACATGTAACCTTTCTCGGTTTATTTGTAGAATTGTATTCGTTGAAAATATGTTCATTTGTAACATTGTTTTATTTGGAAATTTTCAGGAGAAGGATTCACAGAAGTTCTATAACCATGGGGGCAAGGTAATGGACATGCTTGCGGCGCTACTAGGGGATGAGTGGTTCACGTCTGCACTTGCTACCACTGGTCTTAGAGGTTTGTCTAGGATTAGGGCTACCCCAGAGGAGGCACTTGCGGAGGTGACGCAGTTGAGAGGCGCACACATCCGGTTCTCTGATAAGTGCAAATTGTACCTATTTTTGTATATATGTTTTGTTGCACTTATCGATTCTTTTTGGTAAATATCGTGCGAATAAAATCCAATTTGTTTGTAAATACGTTTACTTTACATTTTCGGTGTACAGTGCGTTACCGCGTAAATATCATTGAGTCTAATCGATTTTCATTTATTTTTGAAGGTGTTCCAGCAATTGGATTTTTCCATATTCATAAAGAGCATTGAATAAGCTTTCCAACGCTTCAAATCGTGCGTCAATCGGAGTTACGGTTCAAGAGTTATGAAGAAAACAAGTTCTGGTTTTCTGTCATGCTCGCTAGGCGAGCCCCCGTAGCGAACACTCGCTAGCTTGTTCGCTAGGCGAACCGGGGTGAACGAAAAGTTCCAGAATCGTGAAAAAACTCAACAGAAAGGCGGTTTACGTTCGCCTAGCGAACGGGGACTCGCTAGGCAAACCTGGAAATGCAGAATTGCCCATTTAAGCCATTTTTCATCATTTTTTAGTGATGGGTTTGATATTTTTAGTTCCAAATCCATCCAATAGCATTTTTTGACCAGAATTAGGCTAGAAAACACATTGGAGCATGAATTAGGATGATTCGGAGTTGAATCCTTCATGAATCGGAGCCGACAACTTTTGAGATGTTTGGTTTTTCTCCATTTCTTCTCTATGTATTTCTCTATTTTGTGGGTTATGTTTGTATTGTTACTCTAAACCTATGTACATGTATTGATCATGGTTGTATAATATATATGCTTTACAAATCATTATCGATGTCTTCCTTGATCTTTTTGCATTTATGTTTGGATTTGTGTTGTGTTAGAGATAAACATCATGAATCTTGATTAGGGATGGATATCTATTGTCTAGACTCTAGAGATAGATTTAGATAATAATCTTTATGGTGTCGGAACTTAATGTCTTCCGTGTTTCGAGGCGTCGTGCGCGAGAGCGTCGACGAGAGTAATACGGTTGCTCTCTCAACTGTGCGTTAGACATAACCTTTGTTGTGAGCGATACGTGATGATTTTGATGAGTATTATATGTTGAATGCGACCGATTGATAGGTTTACGTTTGTTCTGAGTAGTGTATATTCATGCTTGATAGGTTTCTTCTCTTCAAAGAATGTACTTTTTTTATGTTCATCTTTACTTTTCTGTTTGTTTTTACTTGTAAACCATTTTAATCCAAACTCATAAACGCGAGAGACTGTCGAACGACATTCTTTCCCTCGAACCGATCTCTGTGGACACGACATAAATCCCAGAGGGAATTCTTCCGAAAATAAATATTTTTGCTTGCTTGCCATATTCTGCATTCAACAAAATGGCGCCGTTGCCGGGGATCGGTTTTGATATTGAATTGCATTGCGATAGTTTATTTGTTTTTGAGTTTTGTAAATATCGTATATTGTGTATATTTTCACTTGTCTATACTAATACTTGTACATTTTTGTTTCTTTTAACGTTTGTTCAAGTGTTTGGTTAGGACGCTTGCTTTTGGTTGCGCGGTGAAACATCACCATGGCATGAAGAGAGGAAGTTTCTAGCTAAGCATTGTAAAGGCGTCGAGCTTACGACGTAAAACAAACATGTTTTATAGTTTTTCTTTTCTAAAGTTTTGTTTGTTGTTTGGTTGCAAGTCTTGGTCGACTTATTTGAGGATGCTTTTGTGATTTTCCAAGTTGGTTCGTTTCAACTTGCGGATGTTTGGTAATGATCTTGTTAAGTTTTGTACACGTGCGAGGTATGTATTTATCGTTTTCTATACTTTAGCATATTCATGATACTTAGGCATTTTACAAACTTCCATGCCATCCATTCTTTTGTATACTTGTTCTTATTGTGAATCACTTTAGTTCCCACCTTTTTGTGAGGTAGCCTTCTATTGTTCATATATGCGCAGAGAACCAACATTCTTGTTATAACTGGATTTTATTATGTTGAATCTTTTGTTTGTGTTGAGTATATGAATGCATGAAAAGGATCAAGGCAATTGTTTCATTTTGAGCACAACTACCTTAGCCAAATAGTCAATTCACCTTGTGAGTGTGTGAGAATTCGTAACCCCTTTGAGCTTTTTGATCCATGTTTCTATTTGAACTTAATGCTTGTCTATGAGTATTTAGTTCACTTATTTTTGAATGATTGTTGTTTTTACTTGGACCTCAACTTTGTGTTGTTGTATGGATTTTTTCCTTGCCTTAGAAAGTAGGGAGTATTCACATGATGATGTGGTTGAATTCAAGTTGGGGAGAGAATGGTTGTTTACTCATTGGTTGGATTCTATGAGGATTGAAAAAGAAAAGAAAAAAGAGAAAAATATGACAAAGAAAAGAAAAGAAAAAAGTGAAAAAGAAAGAAAAAAGAAAAATCCTTGAAAAAGGAAACAAAAAGAGTTGCAATAATTGTGCTAAATAAGTATTGTGTGTTGTGTAGCACTTGGGATTTTGGAAGAAGTTGGTTGAAATTTTGTGTGTGAATCTTTGTGAGTTTTCACTCCCTTAGGTTTAGGCAAGTTTTTGTTTCAATTACCTTTAGAAAATGCCCCTTGTTTGTTTACCCGACCACGTTACAACCTTGAAAGTCCTTGTGATTCTTGCCTTTGTATGTTCAATATGATTTTTGGATGTATGCATAATTTAGTCTTTTGTTTGCAAGATTGTTGTGTGAGTGAAAGAACCTCATTTTGTGTTTTTCATCTACCGATGATTGTTTTTGCTAGGTGTGATTCACATTTGAACTTGTGTTGTTTTAGAATTTTTGGCATGACTTTTGTACTTTGCTTTTGTTTCGTGACTATGTTATCGTTGCAGTTTAGTGGTAAGTATTTACTTTTTGTGTGTACCGTTTTCATTTGAACCATTCATTCGTTTCCGTTTTTCAAAACCTGTTGATTCGTCTTTCTTTGGATATCGCTTTTGCATTTTCAAGTTTGTTTGATTTTTGTTTGTGGACAAACAAGTAGGTAAGTTGGGGAGAGTTTGATAAGTGCAAATTGTACCTATTTTTGTATATATGTTTTGTTGCACTTATCGATTCTTTTTGGTAAATATCGTGCGAATAAAACCCAATTTGTTTGTAAATACGTTTACTTTACGTTTTCGGTGTATAGTGCGTTACCGCGTAAATATCATCGAGTTTAATCGATTTTCATTTATTTTTGAAGGTGTTCCAGCAATTGGATTTTTCCATATTCATAAAGAGCATTGAATAAGCTTTCCAACGCTTCAAACCGTGCGTCAATCGGAGTTACGGTTCAAGAGTTATGAAGAAAACAAGTTCTGGTTTTCTGTCATGCTCGCTATCGAGCCCCCGTAGCGAACACTCGCTAGCTTGTTCGCTAGGCGAACCGGGGCGAACGAAAAGTTCCAGAATCGTGAAAAAACTCAACAGAAAGGCGGTTTACGTTCGCCTAGCGAACGGGGACTCGCTAGGCGAACCTGGAAATGCAGAATTGCCCATTTAAGCCATTTTTCATCATTTTTTAGTGATGGGTTTGATATTTTTAGTTCCAAATCCATCCAATAGCATTTTTTTACCAGAATTAGGCTAGAAAACACATTGGAGCATGAATTAGGATGATCCGGAGTTGAATCCTTCATGAATCGGAGCCGACAACTTTTGAGATGTTTGGTTTTTCTCCATTTCTTCTCTATGTATTTCTCTATTCTGTGGGTTATGTTTGTATTGTTACTCTAAACCTATGTACATGTATTGATCATGGTTGTATAATATATATGCTTTACAAATCATTATCGATGTCTTCCTTGATCTTTTTGCATTTATGTTTGGATTTGTGTTGTGTTAGAGATAAACATCATGAATCTTGATTAGGGATGGATATCTATTGTCTAGACTCTAGAGATAGATTTAGATAATAATCTTTATGGTGTCGGAACTTAATGTCTTCCGTGTTTCGAGGCGTCGTGCGCGAGAGCGTCGACGAGAGTAATACGGTTGCTCTCTCAACTGTGCGTTAGACATAACCTTTGTTGTGAGCGATACGTGATGATTTTGATGAGTATTATATGTTGAATGCGACCGATTGATAGGTTTACGTTTGTTCTGAGTAGTGTATATTCATGCTTGATAGGTTTCTTCTCTTCAAAGAATGTACTTTTTTTATGTTCATCTTTACTTTTCTGTTTGTTTTTACTTGTAAACCATTTTAATCCAAACTCATAAACGCGAGAGACTATCGAACGGCATTCTTTCCCTCGAACCGATCTCTGTGGACACGACATAAATCCCGGAGGGAATTCTTCCGAAAATAAATATTTTTGCTTGCTTGCCCTATTCTGCATTCAACAAAATGGCGCCGTTGCCGGGGATCGGTTTTGATATTGAATTGCATTGCGATAGTTTATTTGTTTTTGAGTTTTGTAAATATCGTATATTGTGTATATTTTCACTTGTCTATACTAATACTTGTACATTTTTGTTTCTTTTAACGTTTGTTCAAGTGTTTGGTTAGGACGCTTGCTTTTGGTTGCGCGGTGAAACATCGCCATGGCATGAAGAGAGGAAGTTTCTAGCTAAGCATTGTAAAGGCGTCGAGCTTACGACGTAAAACAAACATGTTTTATAGTTTTTCTTTTCTAAAGTTTTGTTTGTTGTTTGGTTGCAAGTCTTGGTCGACTTATTTGAGGATGCTTTTGTGATTTTCCAAGTTGGTTCGTTTCAACTTGCGGATGTTTGGTAATGATCTTGTTAAGTTTTGTACACGTGCGGAGTATGTATTTATCGTTTTCTATACTTTAGCATATTCATGATACTTAGGCATTTTACAAACTTCCATGCCATCCATTCTTTTGTATACTTGTTCTTATTGTGAATCACTTTAGTTCCCACCTTTTTGGGAGGTAGCCTTCTATTGTTCATATATGCGCAGAGAACCAACATTCTTGTTATAACTGGATTTTATTATGTTGAATCTTTTGTTTGTGTTGAGTATATGAATGCATGAAAAGGATCAAGGCAATTGTTTCATTTTGAGCACAACTACCTTAGCCAAATAGTCAATTCACCTTGTGAGTGTGTGAGAATTCGTAACCCCTTTGAGCTTTTTGATCCATGTTTCTATTTGAACTTAATGCTTGTCTATGAGTATTTAGTTCACTTATTTTTGAATGATTGTTGTTTTTACTTGGACCTCAACTTTGTGTTGTTGTATGGATTTTTTCCTTGCCTTAGAAAGTAGGGAGTATTCACATGATGATGTGGTTGAATTCAAGTTGGGGAGAGAATGGTTGTTTACTCATTGGTTGGATTCTATGAGGATTGAAAAAGAAAAGAAAAAAGAGAAAAATATGACAAAGAAAAGAAAAGAAAAAAGTGAAAAAGAAAGAAAAAAGAAAAATCCTTGAAAAAGGAAACAAAAAGAGTTGCAATAATTGTGCTAAATAAGTATTGTGTGTTGTGTAGCACTTGGGATTTTGGAAGAAGTTGGTTGAAATTTTGTGTGTGAATCTTTGTGAGTTTTCACTCCCTTAGGTTTAGGCAAGTTTTTGTTTCAATTACCTTTAGAAAATGCCCCTTGTTTGTTTACCCGACCACGTTACAACCTTGAAAGTCCTTGTGATTCTTGCCTTTGTATGTTCAATATGATTTTTGGATGTATGCATAATTTAGTCTTTTGTTTGCAAGATTGTTGTGTGAGTGAAAGAACCTCATTTTGTGTTTTTCATCTACCGATGATTGTTTTTGCTAGGTGTGATTCACATTTGAACTTGTGTTGTTTTAGAATTTTTGGCATGACTTTTGTACTTTGCTTTTGTTTCGTGACTATGTTATCGTTGCAGTTTAGTGGTAAGTATTTACTTTTTGTGTGTACCGTTTTCATTTGAACCATTCATTCGTTTCCGTTTTTCAAAACCTGTTGATTCGTCTTTCTTTGGATATCGCTTTTGCATTTTCAAGTTTGTTTGATTTTTGTTTGTGGACAAACAAGTAGGTAAGTTGGGGAGAGTTTGATAAGTGCAAATTGTACCTATTTTTGTATATATGTTTTGTTGCACTTATCGATTCTTTTTGGTAAATATCGTGCGAATAAAACCCAATTTGTTTGTAAATACGTTTACTTTACGTTTTCGGTGTATAGTGCGTTACCGCGTAAATATCATTGAGTTTAATCGATTATCATTTATTTTTGAAGGTGTTCCAGCAATTGGATTTTTCCATATTCATAAAGAGCATTGAATAAGCTTTCCAACGCTTCAAACCGTGCGTCAATCGGAGTTACGGTTCAAGAGTTATGAAGAAAACAAGTTCTGGTTTTCTGTCATGCTCGCTAGGCGAGCCCCCGTAGCGAACACTCGCTAGCTTGTTCGCTAGGCGAACCGGGGCGAACGAAAAGTTCCAGAATCGTGAAAAAACTCAACAGAAAGGCGGTTTACGTTCGCCTAGCGAACGGGGACTCGCTAGGCGAACCTGGAAATGCAGAATTGCCCATTTAAGCCATTTTTCATCATTTTTTTAGTGATGGGTTTGATATTTTTAGTTCCAAATCCATCCAATAGCATTTTTTTACCAGAATTAGGCTAGAAAACACATTGGAGCATGAATTAGGATGATCCGGAGTTGAATCCTTCATGAATCGGAGCCGACAACTTTTGAGATGTTTGGTTTTTCTCCATTTCTTCTCTATGTATTTCTCTATTTTGTGGGTTATGTTTGTATTGTTACTCTAAACCTATGTACATGTATTGATCATGGTTGTATAATATATATGCTTTACAAATCATTATCGATGTCTTCCTTGATCTTTTTGCATTTATGTTTGGATTTGTGTTGTGTTAGAGATAAACATCATGAATCTTGATTAGGGATGGATATCTATTGTCTAGACTCTAGAGATAGATTTAGATAATAATCTTTATGGTGTCGGAACTTAATGTCTTCCGTGTTTCGAGGCGTCGTGCGCGAGAGCGTCGACGAGAGTAATACGGTTGCTCTCTCAACTGTGCGTTAGACACAACCTTTGTTGTGAGCGATACGTGATGATTTTGATGAGTATTATATGTTGAATGCGACCGATTGATAGGTTTACGTTTGTTCTGAGTAGTGTATATTCATGCTTGATAGGTTTCTTCTCTTCAAAGAATGTACTTTTTTTATGTTCATCTTTACTTTTCTGTTTGTTTTTACTTGTAAACCATTTTAATCCAAACTCATAAACGCGAGAGACTGTCGAACGGCATTCTTTCCCTCGAACCGATCTCTGTGGACACGACATAAATCCCGGAGGGAATTCTTCCGAAAATAAATATTTTTGCTTGCTTGCCCTATTCTGCATTCAACAAAATGGCGTCGTTGCCGGGGATCGGTTTTGATATTGAATTGCATTGCGATAGTTTATTTGTTTTTGAGTTTTGTAAATATCGTATATTGTGTATATTTTCACTTGTCTATACTAATACTTGTACATTTTTGTTTCTTTTAACGTTTGTTCAAGTGTTTGGTTAGGACGCTTGCTTTTGGTTGCGCGGTGAAACATCGCCATGGCATGAAGAGAGGAAGTTTCTAGCTAAGCATTGTAAAGGCGTCGAGCTTACGACGTAAAACAAACATGTTTTATAGTTTTTCTTTTCTAAAGTTTTGTTTGTTGTTTGGTTGCAAGTCTTGGTCGACTTATTTGAGGATGCTTTTGTGATTTTCCAAGTTGGTTCGTTTCAACTTGCGGATGTTTGGTAATGATCTTGTTAAGTTTTGTACACGTGCGAGGTATGTATTTATCGTTTTCTATACTTTAGCATATTCATGATACTTAGGCATTTTACAAACTTCCATGCCATCCATTCTTTTGTATACTTGTTCTTATTGTGAATCACTTTAGTTCCCACCTTTTTGGGAGGTAGCCTTCTATTGTTCATATATGCGCAGAGAACCAACATTCTTGTTATAACTGGATTTTATTATGTTGAATCTTTTGTTTGTGTTGAGTATATGAATGCATGAAAAGGATCAAGGCAATTGTTTCATTTTGAGCACAACTACCTTAGCCAAATAGTCAATTCACCTTGTGAGTGTGTGAGAATTCGTAACCCCTTTGAGCTTTTTGATCCATGTTTCTATTTGAACTTAATGCTTGTCTATGAGTATTTAGTTCACTTATTTTTGAATGATTGTTGTTTTTACTTGGACCTCAACTTTGTGTTGTTGTATGGATTTTTTCCTTGCCTTTGAAAGTAGGGAGTATTCACATGATGATGTGGTTGAATTCAAGTTGGGGAGAGAATGGTTGTTTACTCATTGGTTGGATTCTATGAGGATTGAAAAAGAAAAGAAAAAAGAGAAAAATATGACAAAGAAAAGAAAAGAAAAAAGTGAAAAAGAAAGAAAAAAGAAAAATCCTTGAAAAAGGAAACAAAAAGAGTTGCAATAATTGTGCTAAATAAGTATTGTGTGTTGTGTAGCACTTGGGATTTTGGAAGAAGTTGGTTGAAATTTTGTGTGTGAATCTTTGTGAGTTTTCACTCCCTTAGGTTTAGGCAAGTTTTTGTTTCAATTACCTTTAGAAAATGCCCCTTGTTTGTTTACCCGACCACGTTACAACCTTGAAAGTCCTTGTGATTCTTGCCTTTGTATGTTCAATATGATTTTTGGATGTATGCATAATTTAGTCTTTTGTTTGCAAGATTGTTGTGTGAGTGAAAGAACCTCATTTTGTGTTTTTCATCTACCGATGATTGTTTTTGCTAGGTGTGATTCACATTTGAACTTGTGTTGTTTTAGAATTTTTGGCATGACTTTTGTACTTTGCTTTTGTTTCGTGACTATGTTATCGTTGCAGTTTAGTGGTAAGTATTTACTTTTTGTGTGTACCGTTTTCATTTGAACCATTCATTCGTTTCCGTTTTTCAAAACCTGTTGATTCGTCTTTCTTTGGATATCGCTTTTGCATTTTCAAGTTTGTTTGATTTTTGTTTGTGGACAAACAAGTAGGTAAGTTGGGGAGAGTTTGATAAGTGCAAATTGTACCTATTTTTGTATATATGTTTTGTTGCACTTATCGATTCTTTTTGGTAAATATCGTGCGAATAAAACCCAATTTGTTTGTAAATACGTTTACTTTACGTTTTCGGTGTATAGTGCGTTACCGCGTAAATATCATTGAGTTTAATCGATTTTCATTTATTTTTGAAGGTGTTCCAGCAATTGGATTTTTCCATATTCATAAAGAGCATTGAATAAGCTTTCCAACGCTTCAAACCGTGCGTCAATCGGAGTTACGGTTCAAGAGTTATGAAGAAAACAAGTTCTGGTTTTCTGTCATGCTCGCTAGGCGAGCCCCCGTAGCGAACACTCGCTAGCTTGTTCGCTAGGCGAACCGGGGCGAACGAAAAGTTCCAGAATCGTGAAAAAACTCAACAGAAAGGCGGTTTACGTTCGCCTAGCGAACGGGGACTCGCTAGGCGAACCTGGAAATGCAGAATTGCCCATTTAAGCCATTTTTCATCATTTTTTTAGTGATGGGTTTGATATTTTTAGTTCCAAATCCATCCAATAGCATTTTTTTACCAGAATTAGGCTAGAAAACACATTGGAGCATGAATTAGGATGATCCGGAGTTGAATCCTTCATGAATCGGAGCCGACAACTTTTGAGATGTTTGGTTTTTCTCCATTTCTTCTCTATGTATTTCTCTATTTTGTGGGTTATGTTTGTATTGTTACTCTAAACCTATGTACATGTATTGATCATGGTTGTATAATATATATGCTTTACAAATCATTATCGATGTCTTCCTTGATCTTTTTGCATTTATGTTTGGATTTGTGTTGTGTTAGAGATAAACATCATGAATCTTGATTAGGGATGGATATCTATTGTCTAGACTCTAGAGATAGATTTAGATAATAATCTTTATGGTGTCGGAACTTAATGTCTTCCGTGTTTCGAGGCGTCGTGCGCGAGAGCGTCGACGAGAGTAATACGGTTGCTCTCTCAACTGTGCGTTAGACACAACCTTTGTTGTGAGCGATACGTGATGATTTTGATGAGTATTATATGTTGAATGCGACCGATTGATAGGTTTACGTTTGTTCTGAGTAGTGTATATTCATGCTTGATAGGTTTCTTCTCTTCAAAGAATGTACTTTTTTTATGTTCATCTTTACTTTTCTGTTTGTTTTTACTTGTAAACCATTTTAATCCAAACTCATAAACGCGAGAGACTGTCGAACGGCATTCTTTCCCTCGAACCGATCTCTGTGGACACGACATAAATCCCGGAGGGAATTCTTCCGAAAATAAATATTTTTGCTTGCTTGCCCTATTCTGCATTCAACAAAATGGCGCCGTTGCCGGGGATCGGTTTTGATATTGAATTGCATTGCGATAGTTTATTTGTTTTTGAGTTTTGTAAATATCGTATATTGTGTATATTTTCACTTGTCTATACTAATACTTGTACATTTTTGTTTCTTTTAACGTTTGTTCAAGTGTTTGGTTAGGACGCTTGCTTTTGGTTGCGCGGTGAAACATCACCATGGCATGAAGAGAGGAAGTTTCTAGCTAAGCATTGTAAAGGCGTCGAGCTTACGACGTAAAACAAACATGTTTTATAGTTTTTCTTTTCTAAAGTTTTGTTTGTTGTTTGGTTGCAAGTCTTGGTCGACTTATTTGAGGATGCTTTTGTGATTTTCCAAGTTGGTTCGTTTCAACTTGCGGATGTTTGGTAATGATCTTGTTAAGTTTTGTACACGTGCGAGGTATGTATTTATCGTTTTCTATACTTTAGCATATTCATGATACTTAGGCATTTTACAAACTTCCATGCCATCCATTCTTTTGTATACTTGTTCTTATTGTGAATCACTTTAGTTCCCACCTTTTTGTGAGGTAGCCTTCTATTGTTCATATATGCGCAGAGAACCAACATTCTTGTTATAACTGGATTTTATTATGTTGAATCTTTTGTTTGTGTTGAGTATATGAATGCATGAAAAGGATCAAGGCAATTGTTTCATTTTGAGCACAACTACCTTAGCCAAATAGTCAATTCACCTTGTGAGTGTGTGAGAATTCGTAACCCCTTTGAGCTTTTTGATCCATGTTTCTATTTGAACTTAATGCTTGTCTATGAGTATTTAGTTCACTTATTTTTGAATGATTGTTGTTTTTACTTGGACCTCAACTTTGTGTTGTTGTATGGATTTTTTCCTTGCCTTAGAAAGTAGGGAGTATTCACATGATGATGTGGTTGAATTCAAGTTGGGGAGAGAATGGTTGTTTACTCATTGGTTGGATTCTATGAGGATTGAAAAAGAAAAGAAAAAAGAGAAAAATATGACAAAGAAAAGAAAAGAAAAAAGTGAAAAAGAAAGAAAAAAGAAAAATCCTTGAAAAAGGAAACAAAAAGAGTTGCAATAATTGTGCTAAATAAGTATTGTGTGTTGTGTAGCACTTGGGATTTTGGAAGAAGTTGGTTGAAATTTTGTGTGTGAATCTTTGTGAGTTTTCACTCCCTTAGGTTTAGGCAAGTTTTTGTTTCAATTACCTTTAGAAAATGCCCATTGTTTGTTTACCCGACCACGTTACAACCTTGAAAGTCCTTGTGATTCTTGCCTTTGTATGTTCAATATGATTTTTGGATGTATGCATAATTTAGTCTTTTGTTTGCAAGATTGTTGTGTGAGTGAAAGAACCTCATTTTGTGTTTTTCATCTACCGATGATTGTTTTTGCTAGGTGTGATTCACATTTGAACTTGTGTTGTTTTAGAATTTTTGGCATGACTTTTGTACTTTGCTTTTGTTTCGTGACTATGTTATCGTTGCAGTTTAGTGGTAACTATTTACTTTTTGTGTGTACCGTTTTCATTTGAACCATTCATTCGTTTCCGTTTTTCAAAACCTGTTGATTCGTCTTTCTTTGGATATCGCTTTTGCATTTTCAAGTTTGTTTGATTTTTGTTTGTGGACAAACAAGTAGGTAAGTTGGGGAGAGTTTGATAAGTGCAAATTGTACCTATTTTTGTATATATGTTTTGTTGCACTTATCGATTCTTTTTGGTAAATATCGTGCGAATAAAACCCAATTTGTTTGTAAATACGTTTACTTTACGTTTTCGGTGTATAGTGCGTTACCGCGTAAATATCATTGAGTTTAATCGATTTTCATTTATTTTTGAAGGTGTTCCAGCAATTGGATTTTTCCATATTCATAAAGAGCATTGAATAAGCTTTCCAACGCTTCAAACCGTGCGTCAATCGGAGTTACGGTTCAAGAGTTATGAAGAAAACAAGTTCTGGTTTTCTGTCATGCTCGCTAGGCGAGCCCCCGTAGCGAACACTCGCTAGCTTGTTCGCTAGGCGAACCGGGGCGAACGAAAAGTTCCAGAATCGTGAAAAAACTCAACAGAAAGGCGGTTTACGTTCGCCTAGCGAACGGGGACTCGCTAGGCGAACCTGGAAATGCAGAATTGCCCATTTAAGCCATTTTTCATCATTTTTTTAGTGATGGGTTTGATATTTTTATTTCCAAATCCATCCAATAGCATTTTTTTACCAGAATTAGGCTAGAAAACACATTGGAGCATGAATTAGGATGATCCGGAGTTGAATCCTTCATGAATCGGAGCCGACAACTTTTGAGATGTTTGGTTTTTCTCCATTTCTTCTCTATGTATTTCTCTATTTTGTGGGTTATGTTTGTATTGTTACTCTAAACCTATGTACATGTATTGATCATGGTTGTATAATATATATGCTTTACAAATCATTATCGATGTCTTCCTTGATCTTTTTGCATTTATGTTTGGATTTGTGTTGTGTTAGAGATAAACATCATGAATCTTGATTAGGGATGGATATCTATTGTCTAGACTCTAGAGATAGATTTAGATAATAATCTTTATGGTGTCGGAACTTAATGTCTTCCGTGTTTCGAGGCGTCGTGCGCGAGAGCGTCGACGAGAGTAATACGGTTGCTCTCTCAACTGTGCGTTAGACATAACCTTTGTTGTGAGCGATACGTGATGATTTTGATGAGTATTATATGTTGAATGCGACCGATTGATAGGTTTACGTTTGTTCTGAGTAGTGTATATTCATGCTTGATAGGTTTCTTCTCTTCAAAGAATGTACTTTTTATATGTTCATCTTTACTTTTCTGTTTGTTTTTACTTGTAAACCATTTTAATCCAAACTCATAAACGCGAGAGACTGTCGAACGGCATTCTTTCCCTCGAACCGATCTCTGTGGACACGACATAAATCCCGGAGGGAATTCTTCCGAAAATAAATATTTTTGCATGCTTGCCCTATTCTGCATTCAACAAAATGGCGCCGTTGCCGGGGATCGGTTTTGATATTGAATTGCATTGCGATAGTTTATTTGTTTTTGAGTTTTGTAAATATCGTATATTGTGTATATTTTCACTTGTCTATACTAATACTTGTACATTTTTGTTTCTTTTAACGTTTGTTCAAGTGTTTGGTTAGGACGCTTGCTTTTGGTTGCGCGGTGAAACATCGCCATGGCATGAAGAGAGGAAGTTTCTAGCTAAGCATTGTAAAGGCGTCGAGCTTACGACGTAAAACAAACATGTTTTATAGTTTTTCTTTTCTAAAGTTTTGTTTGTTGTTTGGTTGCAAGTCTTGGTCGACTTATTTGAGGATGCTTTTGTGATTTTCCAAGTTGGTTCGTTTCAACTTGCGGATGTTTGGTAATGATCTTGTTAAGTTTTGTACACGTGCGAGGTATGTATTTATCGTTTTCTATACTTTAGCATATTCATGATACTTAGGCATTTTACAAACTTCCATGCCATCCATTCTTTTGTATACTTGTTCTTATTGTGAATCACTTTAGTTCCCACCTTTTTGGGAGGTAGCCTTCTATTGTTCATATATGCGCAGAGAACCAACATTCTTGTTATAACTGGATTTTATTATGTTGAATCTTTTGTTTGTGTTGAGTATATGAATGCATGAAAAGGATCAAGGCAATTGTTTCATTTTGAGCACAACTACCTTAGCCAAATAGTCAATTCACCTTGTGAGTGTGTGAGAATTCGTAACCCCTTTGAGCTTTTTGATCCATGTTTCTATTTGAACTTAATGCTTGTCTATGAGTATTTAGTTCACTTATTTTTGAATGATTGTTGTTTTTACTTGGACCTCAACTTTGTGTTGTTGTATGGATTTTTTCCTTGCCTTAGAAAGTAGGGAGTATTCACATGATGATGTGGTTGAATTCAAGTTGGGGAGAGAATGGTTGTTTACTCATTGGTTGGATTCTATGAGGATTGAAAAAGAAAAGAAAAAAGAGAAAAATATGACAAAGAAAAGAAAAGAAAAAAGTGAAAAAGAAAGAAAAAAGAAAAATCCTTGAAAAAGGAAACAAAAAGAGTTGCAATAATTGTGCTAAATAAGTATTGTGTGTTGTGTAGCACTTGGGATTTTGGAAGAAGTTGGTTGAAATTTTGTGTGTGAATCTTTGTGAGTTTTCACTCCCTTAGGTTTAGGCAAGTTTTTGTTTCAATTACCTTTAGAAAATGCCCCTTGTTTGTTTACCCGACCACGTTACAACCTTGAAAGTCCTTGTGATTCTTGCCTTTGTATGTTCAATATGATTTTTGGATGTATGCATAATTTAGTCTTTTGTTTGCAAGATTGTTGTGTGAGTGAAAGAACCTCATTTTGTGTTTTTCATCTACCGATGATTGTTTTTGCTAGGTGTGATTCACATTTGAACTTGTGTTGTTTTAGAATTTTTGGCATGACTTTTGTACTTTGCTTTTGTTTCGTGACTATGTTATCGTTGCAGTTTAGTGGTAAGTATTTACTTTTTGTGTGTACCGTTTTCATTTGAACCATTCATTCGTTTCCGTTTTTCAAAACCTGTTGATTCGTCTTTCTTTGGATATCGCTTTTGCATTTTCAAGTTTGTTTGATTTTTGTTTGTGGACAAACAAGTAGGTAAGTTGGGGAGAGTTTGATAAGTGCAAATTGTACCTATTTTTGTATATATGTTTTGTTGCACTTATCGATTCTTTTTGGTAAATATCGTGCGAATAAAACCCAATTTGTTTGTAAATACGTTTACTTTACGTTTTCGGTGTATAGTGCGTTACCGCGTAAATATCATTGAGTTTAATCGATTTTCATTTATTTTTGAAGGTGTTCCAGCAATTGGATTTTTCCATATTCATAAAGAGCATTGAATAAGCTTTCCAACGCTTCAAACCGTGCGTCAATCGGAGTTACGGTTCAAGAGTTATGAAGAAAACAAGTTCTGGTTTTCTGTCATGCTCGCTAGGCGAGCCCCCGTAGCGAACACTCGCTAGCTTGTTCGCTAGGCGAACCGGGGCGAACGAAAAGTTCCAGAATCGTGAAAAAACTCAACAGAAAGGCGGTTTACGTTCGCCTAGCGAACGGGGACTCGCTAGGCGAACCTGGAAATGCAGAATTGCCCATTTAAGCCATTTTTCATCATTTTTTTAGTGATGGGTTTGATATTTTTAGTTCCAAATCCATCCAATAGCATTTTTTTACCAGAATTAGGCTAGAAAACACATTGGAGCATGAATTAGGATGATCCGGAGTTGAATCCTTCATGAATCGGAGCCGACAACTTTTGAGATGTTTGGTTTTTCTCCATTTCTTCTCTATGTATTTCTCTATTTTGTGGGTTATGTTTGTATTGTTACTCTAAACCTATGTACATGTATTGATCATGGTTGTATAATATATATGCTTTACAAATCATTATCGATGTCTTCCTTGATCTTTTTGCATTTATGTTTGGATTTGTGTTGTGTTAGAGATAAACATCATGAATCTTGATTAGGGATGGATATCTATTGTCTAGACTCTAGAGATAGATTTAGATAATAATCTTTATGGTGTCGGAACTTAATGTCTTCCGTGTTTCGAGGCGTCGTGCGCGAGAGCGTCGACGAGAGTAATACGGTTGCTCTCTCAACTGTGCATTAGACATAACCTTTGTTGTGAGCGATACGTGATGATTTTGATGAGTATTATATGTTGAATGCGACCGATTGATAGGTTTACGTTTGTTCTGAGTAGTGTATATTCATGCTTGATAGGTTTCTTCTCTTCAAAGAATGTACTTTTTTTATGTTCATCTTTACTTTTCTGTTTGTTTTTACTTGTAAACCATTTTAATCCAAACTCATAAACGCGAGAGACTGTCGAACGGCATTCTTTCCCTCGAACCGATCTCTGTGGACACGACATAAATCCCGGAGGGAATTCTTCCGAAAATAAATATTTTTGCTTGCTTGCCCTATTCTGCATTCAACAAAATGGCGCCGTTGCCGGGGATCGGTTTTGATATTGAATTGCATTGCGATAGTTTATTTGTTTTTGAGTTTTGTAAATATCGTATATTGTGTATATTTTCACTTGTCTATACTAATACTTGTACATTTTTGTTTCTTTTAACGTTTGTTCAAGTGTTTGGTTAGGACGCTTGCTTTTGGTTGCGCGGTGAAACATCGCCATGGCATGAAGAGAGGAAGTTTCTAGCTAAGCATTGTAAAGGCGTCGAGCTTACGACGTAAAACAAACATGTTTTATAGTTTTTCTTTTCTAAAGTTTTGTTTGTTGTTTGGTTGCAAGTCTTGGTCGACTTATTTGAGGATGCTTTTGTGATTTTCCAAGTTGGTTCGTTTCAACTTGCGGATGTTTGGTAATGATCTTGTTAAGTTTTGTACACGTGCGAGGTATGTATTTATCGTTTTCTATACTTTAGCATATTCATGATACTTAGGCATTTTACAAACTTCCATGCCATCCATTCTTTTGTATACTTGTTCTTATTGTGAATCACTTTAGTTCCCACCTTTTTGTGAGGTAGCCTTCTATTGTTCATATATGCGCAGAGAACCAACATTCTTGTTATAACTGGATTTTATTATGTTGAATCTTTTGTTTGTGTTGAGTATATGAATGCATGAAAAGGATCAAGGCAATTGTTTCATTTTGAGCACAACTACCTTAGCCAAATAGTCAATTCACCTTGTGAGTGTGTGAGAATTCGTAACCCCTTTGAGCTTTTTGATCCATGTTTCTATTTGAACTTAATGCTTGTCTATGAGTATTTAGTTCACTTATTTTTGAATGATTGTTGTTTTTACTTGGACCTCAACTTTGTGTTGTTGTATGGATTTTTTCCTTGCCTTAGAAAGTAGGGAGTATTCACATGATGATGTGGTTGAATTCAAGTTGGGGAGAGAATGGTTGTTTACTCATTGGTTGGATTCTATGAGGATTGAAAAAGAAAAGAAAAAAGAGAAAAATATGACAAAGAAAAGAAAAGAAAAAAGTGAAAAAGAAAGAAAAAAGAAAAATCCTTGAAAAAGGAAACAAAAAGAGTTGCAATAATTGTGCTAAATAAGTATTGTGTGTTGTGTAGCACTTGGGATTTTGGAAGAAGTTGGTTGAAATTTTGTGTGTGAATCTTTGTGAGTTTTCACTCCCTTAGGTTTAGGCAAGTTTTTGTTTCAATTACCTTTAGAAAATGCCCCTTGTTTGTTTACCCGACCACGTTACAACCTTGAAAGTCCTTGTGATTCTTGCCTTTGTATGTTCAATATGATTTTTGGATGTATGCATAATTTAGTCTTTTGTTTGCAAGATTGTTGTGTGAGTGAAAGAACCTCATTTTGTGTTTTTCATCTACCGATGATTGTTTTTGCTAGGTGTGATTCACATTTGAACTTGTGTTGTTTTAGAATTTTTGGCATGACTTTTGTACTTTGCTTTTGTTTCGTGACTATGTTATCGTTGCAGTTTAGTGGTAAGTATTTACTTTTTGTGTGTACCGTTTTCATTTGAACCATTCATTCGTTTCCGTTTTTCAAAACCTGTTGATTCGTCTTTCTTTGGATATCGCTTTTGCATTTTCAAGTTTGTTTGATTTTTGTTTGTGGACAAACAAGTAGGTAAGTTGGGGAGAGTTTGATAAGTGCAAATTGTACCTATTTTTGTATATATGTTTTGTTGCACTTATCGATTCTTTTTGGTAAATATCGTGCGAATAAAACCCAATTTGTTTGTAAATACGTTTACTTTACGTTTTCGGTGTATAGTGCGTTACCGCGTAAATATCATTGAGTTTAATCGATTTTCATTTATTTTTGAAGGTGTTCCAGCAATTGGATTTTTCCATATTCATAAAGAGCATTGAATAAGCTTTCCAACGCTTCAAACCGTGCGTCAATCGGAGTTACGGTTCAAGAGTTATGAAGAAAACAAGTTCTGGTTTTCTGTCATGCTCGCTAGGCGAGCCCCCGTAGCGAACACTCGCTAGCTTGTTCGCTAGGCGAACCGGGGCGAACGAAAAGTTCCAGAATCGTGAAAAAACTCAACAGAAAGGCGGTTTACGTTCGCCTAGCGAACGGGGACTCGCTAGGCGAACCTGGAAATGCAGAATTGCCCATTTAAGCCATTTTTCATCATTTTTTTAGTGATGGGTTTGATATTTTTAGTTCCAAATCCATCCAATAGCATTTTTTTACCAGAATTAGGCTAGAAAACACATTGGAGCATGAATTAGGATGATCCGGAGTTGAATCCTTCATGAATCGGAGCCGACAACTTTTGAGATGTTTGGTTTTTCTCCATTTCTTCTCTATGTATTTCTCTATTTTGTGGGTTATGTTTGTATTGTTACTCTAAACCTATGTACATGTATTGATCATGGTTGTATAATATATATGCTTTACAAATCATTATCGATGTCTTCCTTGATCTTTTTGCATTTATGTTTGGATTTGTGTTGTGTTAGAGATAAACATCATGAATCTTGATTAGGGATGGATATCTATTGTCTAGACTCTAGAGATAGATTTAGATAATAATCTTTATGGTGTCGGAACTTAATGTCTTCCGTGTTTCGAGGCGTCGTGCGCGAGAGCGTCGACGAGAGTAATACGGTTGCTCTCTCAACTGTGCGTTAGACATAACCTTTGTTGTGAGCGATACGTGATGATTTTGATGAGTATTATATGTTGAATGCGACCGATTGATAGGTTTACGTTTGTTCTGAGTAGTGTATATTCATGCTTGATAGGTTTCTTCTCTTCAAAGAATGTACTTTTTTTATGTTCATCTTTACTTTTCTGTTTGTTTTTACTTGTAAACCATTTTAATCCAAACTCATAAACGCGAGAGACTGTCGAACGGCATTCTTTCCCTCGAACCGATCTCTGTGGACACGACATAAATCCCGGAGGGAATTCTTCCGAAAATAAATATTTTTGCTTGCTTGCCCTATTCTGCATTCAACAAAATGGCGCCGTTGCCGGGGATCGGTTTTGATATTGAATTGCATTGCGATAGTTTATTTGTTTTTGAGTTTTGTAAATATCGTATATTGTGTATATTTTCACTTGTCTATACTAATACTTGTACATTTTTGTTTCTTTTAACGTTTGTTCAAGTGTTTGGTTAGGACGCTTGCTTTTGGTTGCGCGGTGAAACATCGCCATGGCATGAAGAGAGGAAGTTTCTAGCTAAGCATTGTAAAGGCGTCGAGCTTACGACGTAAAACAAACATGTTTTATAGTTTTTCTTTTCTAAAGTTTTGTTTGTTGTTTGGTTGCAAGTCTTGGTCGACTTATTTGAGGATGCTTTTGTGATTTTCCAAGTTGGTTCGTTTCAACTTGCGGATGTTTGGTAATGATCTTGTTAAGTTTTGTACACGTGCGAGGTATGTATTTATCGTTTTCTATACTTTAGCATATTCATGATACTTAGGCATTTTACAAACTTCCATGCCATCCATTCTTTTGTATACTTGTTCTTATTGTGAATCACTTTAGTTCCCACCTTTTTGTGAGGTAGCCTTCTATTGTTCATATATGCGCAGAGAACCAACATTCTTGTTATAACTGGATTTTATTATGTTGAATCTTTTGTTTGTGTTGAGTATATGAATGCATGAAAAGGATCAAGGCAATTGTTTCATTTTGAGCACAACTACCTTAGCCAAATAGTCAATTCACCTTGTGAGTGTGTGAGAATTCGTAACCCCTTTGAGCTTTTTGATCCATGTTTCTATTTGAACTTAATGCTTGTCTATGAGTATTTAGTTCACTTATTTTTGAATGATTGTTGTTTTTACTTGGACCTCAACTTTGTGCTGTTGTATGGATTTTTTCCTTGCCTTAGAAAGTAGGGAGTATTCACATGATGATGTGGTTGAATTCAAGTTGGGGAGAGAATGGTTGTTTACTCATTGGTTGGATTCTATGAGGATTGAAAAAGAAAAGAAAAAAGAGAAAAATATGACAAAGAAAAGAAAAGAAAAAAGTGAAAAAGAAAGAAAAAAGAAAAATCCTTGAAAAAGGAAACAAAAAGAGTTGCAATAATTGTGCTAAATAAGTATTGTGTGTTGTGTAGCACTTGGGATTTTGGAAGAAGTTGGTTGAAATTTTGTGTGTGAATCTTTGTGAGTTTTCACTCCCTTAGGTTTAGGCAAGTTTTTGTTTCAATTACCTTTAGAAAATGCCCCTTGTTTGTTTACCCGACCACGTTACAACCTTGAAAGTCCTTGTGATTCTTGCCTTTGTATGTTCAATATGATTTTTGGATGTATGCATAATTTAGTCTTTTGTTTGCAAGATTGTTGTGTGAGTGAAAGAACCTCATTTTGTGGTTTTCATCTACCGATGATTGTTTTTGCTAGGTGTGATTCACATTTGAACTTGTGTTGTTTTAGAATTTTTGGCATGACTTTTGTACTTTGCTTTTGTTTCGTGACTATGTTATCGTTGCAGTTTAGTGGTAAGTATTTACTTTTTGTGTGTACCGTTTTCATTTGAACCATTCATTCGTTTCCGTTTTTCAAAACCTGTTGATTCGTCTTTCTTTGGATATCGCTTTTGCATTTTCAAGTTTGTTTGATTTTTGTTTGTGGACAAACAAGTAGGTAAGTTGGGGAGAGTTTGATAAGTGCAAATTGTACCTATTTTTGTATATATGTTTTGTTGCACTTATCGATTCTTTTTGGTAAATATCGTGCGAATAAAACCCAATTTGTTTGTAAATACGTTTACTTTACGTTTTCGGTGTATAGTGCGTTACCGCGTAAATATCATTGAGTTTAATCGATTTTCATTTATTTTTGAAGGTATTCCAGCAATTGGATTTTTCCATATTCATAAAGAGCATTGAATAAGCTTTCCAACGCTTCAAACCGTGCGTCAATCGGAGTTACGGTTCAAGAGTTATGAAGAAAATAAGTTCTGGTTTTCTGTCATGCTCGCTAGGCGAGCCCCCGTAGCGAACACTCGCTAGCTTGTTCGCTAGGCGAACCGGGGCGAATGAAAAGTTCCAGAATCGTGAAAAAACTCAACAGAAAGGCGGTTTACGTTCGCCTAGCGAACGGGGACTCGCTAGGCGAACCTGGAAATGCAGAATTGCCCATTTAAGCCATTTTTCATCATTTTTTTAGTGATGGGTTTGATATTTTTAGTTCCAAATCCATCCAATAGCATTTTTTTACCAGAATTAGGCTAGAAAACACATTGGAGCATGAATTAGGATGATCCGGAGTTGAATCCTTCATGAATCGGAGCCGACAACTTTTGAGATGTTTGGTTTTTCTCCATTTCTTCTCTATGTATTTCTCTATTTTGTGGGTTATGTTTGTATTGTTACTCTAAACCTATGTACATGTATTGATCATGGTTGTATAATATATATGCTTTACAAATCATTATCGATGTCTTCCTTGATCTTTTTGCATTTATGTTTGGATTTGTGTTGTGTTAGAGATAAACATCATGAATCTTGATTAGGGATGGATATCTATTGTCTAGACTCTAGAGATAGATTTAGATAATAATCTTTATGGTGTCGGAACTTAATGTCTTCCGTGTTTCGAGGCGTCGTGCGCGAGAGCGTCGACGAGAGTAATACGGTTGCTCTCTCAACTGTGCGTTAGACACAACCTTTGTTGTGAGCGATACGTGATGATTTTGATGAGTATTATATGTTGAATGCGACCGATTGATAGGTTTACGTTTGTTCTGAGTAGTGTATATTCATGCTTGATAGGTTTCTTCTCTTCAAAGAATGTACTTTTTTTATGTTCATCTTTACTTTTCTGTTTGTTTTTACTTGTAAACCATTTTTATCCAAACTCATAAACGCGAGAGACTGTCGAACGGCATTCTTTCCCTCGAACCGATCTCTGTGGACACGACATAAATCCCGGAGGGAATTCTTCCGAAAATAAATATTTTTGCTTGCTTGCCCTATTCTGCATTCAACAAAATGGCGCCGTTGCCGGGGATCGGTTTTGATATTGAATTGCATTGCGATAGTTTATTTGTTTTTGAGTTTTGTAAATATCGTATATTGTGTATATTTTCACTTGTCTATACTAATACTTGTACATTTTTGTTTCTTTTAACGTTTGTTCAAGTGTTTGGTTAGGACGCTTGCTTTTGGTTGCGCGGTGAAACATCGCCATGGCATGAAGAGAGGAAGTTTCTAGCTAAGCATTGTAAAGGCGTCGAGCTTACGACGTAAAACAAACATGTTTTTATAGTTTTTCTTTTCTAAAGTTTTGTTTGTTGTTTGGTTGCAAGTCTTGGTCGACTTATTTGAGGATGCTTTTGTGATTTTCCAAGTTGGTTCGTTTCAACTTGCGGATGTTTGGTAATGATCTTGTTAAGTTTTGTACACGTGCGAGGTATGTATTTATCGTTTTCTATACTTTAGCATATTCATGATACTTAGGCATTTTACAAACTTCCATGCCATCCATTCTTTTGTATACTTGTTCTTATTGTGAATCACTTTAGTTCCCACCTTTTTGTGAGGTAGCCTTCTATTGTTCATATATGCGCAGAGAACCAACATTCTTGTTATAACTGGATTTTATTATGTTGAATCTTTTGTTTGTGTTGAGTATATGAATGCATGAAAAGGATCAAGGCAATTGTTTCATTTTGAGCACAACTACCTTAGCCAAATAGTCAATTCACCTTGTGAGTGTGTGAGAATTCGTAACCCCTTTGAGCTTTTTGATCCATGTTTCTATTTGAACTTAATGCTTGTCTATGAGTATTTAGTTCACTTATTTTTGAATGATTGTTGTTTTTACTTGGACCTCAACTTTGTGTTGTTGTATGGATTTTTTCCTTGCCTTAGAAAGTAGGGAGTATTCACATGATGATGTGGTTGAATTCAAGTTGGGGAGAGAATGGTTGTTTACTCATTGGTTGGATTCTATGAGGATTGAAAAAGAAAAGAAAAAAGAGAAAAATATGACAAAGAAAAGAAAAGAAAAAAGTGAAAAAGAAAGAAAAAAGAAAAATCCTTGAAAAAGGAAACAAAAAGAGTTGCAATAATTGTGCTAAATAAGTATTGTGTGTTGTGTAGCACTTGGGATTTTGGAAGAAGTTGGTTGAAATTTTGTGTGTGAATCTTTGTGAGTTTTCACTCCCTTAGGTTTAGGCAAGTTTTTGTTTCAATTACCTTTAGAAAATGCCCCTTGTTTGTTTACCCGACCACGTTACAACCTTGAAAGTCCTTGTGATTCTTGCCTTTGTATGTTCAATATGATTTTTGGATGTATGCATAATTTAGTCTTTTGTTTGCAAGATTGTTGTGTGAGTGAAAGAACCTCATTTTGTGTTTTTCATCTACCGATGATTGTTTTTGCTAGGTGTGATTCACATTTGAACTTGTGTTGTTTTAGAATTTTTGGCATGACTTTTGTACTTTGCTTTTGTTTCGTGACTATGTTATCGTTGCAGTTTAGTGGTAAGTATTTACTTTTTGTGTGTACCGTTTTCATTTGAACCATTCATTCGTTTCCGTTTTTCAAAACCTGTTGATTCGTCTTTCTTTGGATATCGCTTTTGCATTTTCAAGTTTGTTTGATTTTTGTTTGTGGACAAACAAGTAGGTAAGTTGGGGAGAGTTTGATAAGTGCAAATTGTACCTATTTTTGTATATATGTTTTGTTGCACTTATCGATTCTTTTTGGTAAATATCGTGCGAATAAAACCCAATTTGTTTGTAAATACGTTTACTTTACGTTTTCGGTGTATAGTGCGTTACCGCGTAAATATCATTGAGTTTAATCGATTTTCATTTATTTTTGAAGGTGTTCCAGCAATTGGATTTTTCCATATTCATAAAGAGCATTGAATAAGCTTTCCAACGCTTCAAACCGTGCGTCAATCGGAGTTACGGTTCAAGAGTTATGAAGAAAACAAGTTCTGGTTTTCTGTCATGCTCGCTAGGCGAGCCCCCGTAGCGAACACTCGCTAGCTTGTTCGCTAGGCGAACCGGGGCGAACGAAAAGTTCCAGAATCGTGAAAAAACTCAACAGAAAGGCGGTTTACGTTCGCCTAGCGAACGGGGACTCGCTAGGCGAACCTGGAAATGCAGAATTGCCCATTTAAGCCATTTTTCATCATTTTTTTAGTGATGGGTTTGATATTTTTAGTTCCAAATCCATCCAATAGCATTTTTTTACCAGAATTAGGCTAGAAAACACATTGGAGCATGAATTAGGATGATCCGGAGTTGAATCCTTCATGAATCGGAGCCGACAACTTTTGAGATGTTTGGTTTTTCTCCATTTCTTCTCTATGTATTTCTCTATTTTGTGGGTTATGTTTGTATTGTTACTCTAAACCTATGTACATGTATTGATCATGGTTGTATAATATATATGCTTTACAAATCATTATCGATGTCTTCCTTGATCTTTTTGCATTTATGTTTGGATTTGTGTTGTGTTAGAGATAAACATCATGAATCTTGATTAGGGATGGATATCTATTGTCTAGACTCTAGAGATAGATTTAGATAATAATCTTTATGGTGTCGGAACTTAATGTCTTCCGTGTTTCGAGGCGTCGTGCGCGAGAGCGTCGACGAGAGTAATACGGTTGCTCTCTCAACTGTGCGTTAGACACAACCTTTGTTGTGAGCGATACGTGATGATTTTGATGAGTATTATATGTTGAATGCGACCGATTGATAGGTTTACGTTTGTTCTGAGTAGTGTATATTCATGCTTGATAGGTTTCTTCTCTTCAAAGAATGTACTTTTTTTATGTTCATCTTTACTTTTCTGTTTGTTTTTACTTGTAAACCATTTTTATCCAAACTCATAAACGCGAGAGACTGTCGAACGGCATTCTTTCCCTCGAACCGATCTCTGTGGACACGACATAAATCCCGGAGGGAATTCTTCCGAAAATAAATATTTTTGCTTGCTTGCCCTATTCTGCATTCAACAAAATGGCGCCGTTGCCGGGGATCGGTTTTGATATTGAATTGCATTGCGATAGTTTATTTGTTTTTGAGTTTTGTAAATATCGTATATTGTGTATATTTTCACTTGTCTATACTAATACTTGTACATTTTTGTTTCTTTTAACGTTTGTTCAAGTGTTTGGTTAGGACGCTTGCTTTTGGTTGCGCGGTGAAACATCGCCATGGCATGAAGAGAGGAAGTTTCTAGCTAAGCATTGTAAAGGCGTCGAGCTTACGACGTAAAACAAACATGTTTTATAGTTTTTCTTTTCTAAAGTTTTGTTTGTTGTTTGGTTGCAAGTCTTGGTCGACTTATTTGAGGATGCTTTTGTGATTTTCCAAGTTGGTTCGTTTCAACTTGCGGATGTTTGGTAATGATCTTGTTAAGTTTTGTACACGTGCGAGGTATGTATTTATCGTTTTCTATACTTTAGCATATTCATGATACTTAGGCATTTTACAAACTTCCATGCCATCCATTCTTTTGTATACTTGTTCTTATTGTGAATCACTTTAGTTCCCACCTTTTTGTGAGGTAGCCTTCTATTGTTCATATATGCGCAGAGAACCAACATTCTTGTTATAACTGGATTTTATTATGTTGAATCTTTTGTTTGTGTTGAGTATATGAATGCATGAAAAGGATCAAGGCAATTGTTTCATTTTGAGCACAACTACCTTAGCCAAATAGTCAATTCACCTTGTGAGTGTGTGAGAATTCGTAACCCCTTTGAGCTTTTTGATCCATGTTTCTATTTGAACTTAATGCTTGTCTATGAGTATTTAGTTCACTTATTTTTGAATGATTGTTGTTTTTACTTGGACCTCAACTTTGTGTTGTTGTATGGATTTTTTCCTTGCCTTAGAAAGTAGGGAGTATTCACATGATGATGTGGTTGAATTCAAGTTGGGGAGAGAATGGTTGTTTACTCATTGGTTGGATTCTATGAGGATTGAAAAAGAAAAGAAAAAAGAGAAAAATATGACAAAGAAAAGAAAAGAAAAAAGTGAAAAAGAAAGAAAAAAGAAAAATCCTTGAAAAAGGAAACAAAAAGAGTTGCAATAATTGTGCTAAATAAGTATTGTGTGTTGTGTAGCACTTGGGATTTTGGAAGAAGTTGGTTGAAATTTTGTGTGTGAATCTTTGTGAGTTTTCACTCCCTTAGGTTTAGGCAAGTTTTTGTTTCAATTACCTTTAGAAAATGCCCCTTGTTTGTTTACCCGACCACGTTACAACCTTGAAAGTCCTTGTGATTCTTGCCTTTGTATGTTCAATATGATTTTTGGATGTATGCATAATTTAGTCTTTTGTTTGCAAGATTGTTGTGTGAGTGAAAGAACCTCATTTTGTGTTTTTCATCTACCGATGATTGTTTTTGCTAGGTGTGATTCACATTTGAACTTGTGTTGTTTTAGAATTTTTGGCATGACTTTTGTACTTTGCTTTTGTTTCGTGACTATGTTATCGTTGCAGTTTAGTGGTAAGTATTTACTTTTTGTGTGTACCGTTTTCATTTGAACCATTCATTCGTTTCCGTTTTTCAAAACCTGTTGATTCGTCTTTCTTTGGATATCGCTTTTGCATTTTCAAGTTTGTTTGATTTTTGTTTGTGGACAAACAAGTAGGTAAGTTGGGGAGAGTTTGATAAGTGCAAATTGTACCTATTTTTGTATATATGTTTTGTTGCACTTATCGATTCTTTTTGGTAAATATCGTGCGAATAAAACCCAATTTGTTTGTAAATACGTTTACTTTACGTTTTCGGTGTATAGTGCGTTACCGCGTAAATATCATTGAGTTTAATCGATTTTCATTTATTTTTGAAGGTGTTCCAGCAATTGGATTTTTCCATATTCATAAAGAGCATTGAATAAGCTTTCCAACGCTTCAAACCGTGCGTCAATCGGAGTTACGGTTCAAGAGTTATGAAGAAAACAAGTTCTGGTTTTCTGTCATGCTCGCTAGGCGAGCCCCCGTAGCGAACACTCGCTAGCTTGTTCGCTAGGCGAACCGGGGCGAACGAAAAGTTCCAGAATCGTGAAAAAACTCAACAGAAAGGCGGTTTACGTTCGCCTAGCGAACGGGGACTCGCTAGGCGAACCTGGAAATGCAGAATTGCCCATTTAAGCCATTTTTCATCATTTTTTTAGTGATGGGTTTGATATTTTTAGTTCCAAATCCATCCAATAGCATTTTTTTACCAGAATTAGGCTAGAAAACACATTGGAGCATGAATTAGGATGATCCGGAGTTGAATCCTTCATGAATCGGAGCCGACAACTTTTGAGATGTTTGGTTTTTCTCCATTTCTTCTCTATGTATTTCTCTATTTTGTGGGTTATGTTTGTATTGTTACTCTAAACCTATGTACATGTATTGATCATGGTTGTATAATATATATGCTTTACAAATCATTATCGATGTCTTCCTTGATCTTTTTGCATTTATGTTTGGATTTGTGTTGTGTTAGAGATAAACATCATGAATCTTGATTAGGGATGGATATCTATTGTCTAGACTCTAGAGATAGATTTAGATAATAATCTTTATGGTGTCGGAACTTAATGTCTTCCGTGTTTCGAGGCGTCGTGCGCGAGAGCGTCGACGAGAGTAATACGGTTGCTCTCTCAACTGTGCGTTAGACACAACCTTTGTTGTGAGCGATACGTGATGATTTTGATGAGTATTATATGTTGAATGCGACCGATTGATAGGTTTACGTTTGTTCTGAGTAGTGTATATTCATGCTTGATAGGTTTCTTCTCTTCAAAGAATGTACTTTTTTTATGTTCATCTTTACTTTTCTGTTTGTTTTTACTTGTAAACCATTTTAATCCAAACTCATAAACGCGAGAGACTGTCGAACGGCATTCTTTCCCTCGAACCGATCTCTGTGGACACGACATAAATCCCGGAGGGAATTCTTCCGAAAATAAATATTTTTGCTTGCTTGCCCTATTCTGCATTCAACAAAATGGCGCCGTTGCCGGGGATCGGTTTTGATATTGAATTGCATTGCGATAGTTTATTTGTTTTTGAGTTTTGTAAATATCGTATATTGTGTATATTTTCACTTGTCTATACTAATACTTGTACATTTTTGTTTCTTTTAACGTTTGTTCAAGTGTTTGGTTAGGACGCTTGCTTTTGGTTGCGCGGTGAAACATCGCCATGGCATGAAGAGAGGAAGTTTCTAGCTAAGCATTGTAAAGGCGTCGAGCTTACGACGTAAAACAAACATGTTTTATAGTTTTTCTTTTCTAAAGTTTTGTTTGTTGTTTGGTTGCAAGTCTTGGTCGACTTATTTGAGGATGCTTTTGTGATTTTCCAAGTTGGTTCGTTTCAACTTGCGGATGTTTGGTAATGATCTTGTTAAGTTTTGTACACGTGCGAGGTATGTATTTATCGTTTTCTATACTTTAGCATATTCATGATACTTAGGCATTTTACAAACTTCCATGCCATCCATTCTTTTGTATACTTGTTCTTATTGTGAATCACTTTAGTTCCCACCTTTTTGTGAGGTAGCCTTCTATTGTTCATATATGCGCAGAGAACCAACATTCTTGTTATAACTGGATTTTATTATGTTGAATCTTTTGTTTGTGTTGAGTATATGAATGCATGAAAAGGATCAAGGCAATTGTTTCATTTTGAGCACACCTACCTTAGCCAAATAGTCAATTCACCTTGTGAGTGTGTGAGAATTCGTAACCCCTTTGAGCTTTTTGATCCATGTTTCTATTTGAACTTAATGCTTGTCTATGAGTATTTAGTTCACTTATTTTTGAATGATTGTTGTTTTTACTTGGACCTCAACTTTGTGTTGTTGTATGGATTTTTTCCTTGCCTTAGAAAGTAGGGAGTATTCACATGATGATGTGGTTGAATTCAAGTTGGGGAGAGAATGGTTGTTTACCCATTGGTTGGATTCTATGAGGATTGAAAAAGAAAAGAAAAAAGAGAAAAATATGACAAAGAAAAGAAAAGAAAAAAGTGAAAAAGAAAGAAAAAAGAAAAATCCTTGAAAAAGGAAACAAAAAGAGTTGCAATAATTGTGCTAAATAAGTATTGTGTGTTGTGTAGCACTTGGGATTTTGGAAGAAGTTGGTTGAAATTTTGTGTGTGAATCTTTGTGAGTTTTCACTCCCTTAGGTTTAGGCAAGTTTTTGTTTCAATTACCTTTAGAAAATGCCCCTTGTTTGTTTACCCGACCACGTTACAACCTTGAAAGTCCTTGTGATTCTTGCCTTTGTATGTTCAATATGATTTTTGGATGTATGCATAATTTAGTCTTTTGTTTGCAAGATTGTTGTGTGAGTGAAAGAACCTCATTTTGTGTTTTTCATCTACCGATGATTGTTTTTGCTAGGTGTGATTCACATTTGAACTTGTGTTGTTTTAGAATTTTTGGCATGACTTTTGTACTTTGCTTTTGTTTCGTGACTATGTTATCGTTGCAGTTTAGTGGTAAGTATTTACTTTTTGTGTGTACCGTTTTCATTTGAACCATTCATTCGTTTCCGTTTTTCAAAACCTGTTGATTCGTCTTTCTTTGGATATCGCTTTTGCATTTTCAAGTTTGTTTGATTTTTGTTTGTGGACAAACAAGTAGGTAAGTTGGGGAGAGTTTGATAAGTGCAAATTGTACCTATTTTTGTATATATGTTTTGTTGCACTTATCGATTCTTTTTGGTAAATATCGTGCGAATAAAACCCAATTTGTTTGTAAATACGTTTACTTTACGTTTTCGGTGTATAGTGCGTTACCGCGTAAATATCATTGAGTTTAATCGATTTTCATTTATTTTTGAAGGTGTTCCAGCAATTGGATTTTTCCATATTCATAAAGAGCATTGAATAAGCTTTCCAACGCTTCAAACCGTGCGTCAATCGGAGTTACGGTTCAAGAGTTATGAAGAAAACAAGTTCTGGTTTTCTGTCATGCTCGCTAGGCGAGCCCCCGTAGCGAACACTCGCTAGCTTGTTCGCTAGGAGAACCGGGGCGAACGAAAAGTTCCAGAATCGTGAAAAAACTCAACAGAAAGGCGGTTTACGTTCGCCTAGCGAACGGGGACTCGCTAGGCGAACCTGGAAATGCAGAATTGCCCATTTAAGCCATTTTTCATCATTTTTTTAGTGATGGGTTTGATATTTTTAGTTCCAAATCCATCCAATAGCATTTTTTTACCAGAATTAGGCTAGAAAACACATTGGAGCATGAATTAGGATGATCCGGAGTTGAATCCTTCATGAATCGGAGCCGACAACTTTTGAGATGTTTGGTTTTTCTCCATTTCTTCTCTATGTATTTCTCTATTTTGTGGGTTATGTTTGTATTGTTACTCTAAACCTATGTACATGTATTGATCATGGTTGTATAATATATATGCTTTACAAATCATTATCGATGTCTTCCTTGATCTTTTTGCATTTATGTTTGGATTTGTGTTGTGTTAGAGATAAACATCATGAATCTTGATTAGGGATGGATATCTATTGTCTAGACTCTAGAGATAGATTTAGATAATAATCTTTATGGTGTCGGAACTTAATGTCTTCCGTGTTTCGAGGCGTCGTGCGCGAGAGCGTCGACGAGAGTAATACGGTTGCTCTCTCAACTGTGCGTTAGACATAACCTTTGTTGTGAGCGATACGTGATGATTTTGATGAGTATTATATGTTGAATGCGACGGATTGATAGGTTTACGTTTGTTCTGAGTAGTGTATATTCATGCTTGATAGGTTTCTTCTCTTCAAAGAATGTACTTTTTTTATGTTCATCTTTACTTTTCTGTTTGTTTTTACTTGTAAACCATTTTAATCCAAACTCATAAACGCGAGAGACTGTCGAACGGCATTCTTTCCCTCGAACCGATCTCTGTGGACACGACATAAATCCCGGAGGGAATTCTTCCGAAAATAAATATTTTTGCTTGCTTGCCCTATTCTGCATTCAACAAAATGGCGCCGTTGCCGGGGATCGGTTTTGATATTGAATTGCATTGCGATAGTTTATTTGTTTTTGAGTTTTGTAAATATCGTATATTGTGTATATTTTCACTTGTCTATACTAATACTTGTACATTTTTGTTTCTTTTAACGTTTGTTCAAGTGTTTGGTTAGGACGCTTGCTTTTGGTTGTGCGGTGAAACATCGCCATGGCATGAAGAGAGGAAGTTTCTAGCTAAGCATTGTAAAGGCGTCGAGCTTACGACGTAAAACAAACATGTTTTATAGTTTTTCTTTTCTAAAGTTTTGTTTGTTGTTTGGTTGCAAGTCTTGGTCGACTTATTTGAGGATGCTTTTGTGATTTTCCAAGTTGGTTCGTTTCAACTTGCGGATGTTTGGTAATGATCTTGTTAAGTTTTGTACACGTGCGAGGTATGTATTTATCGTTTTCTATACTTTAGCATATTCATGATACTTAGGCATTTTACAAACTTCCATGCCATCCATTCTTTTGTATACTTGTTCTTATTGTGAATCACTTTAGTTCCCACCTTTTTGTGAGGTAGCCTTCTATTGTTCATATATGCGCAGAGAACCAACATTCTTGTTATAACTGGATTTTATTATGTTGAATCTTTTGTTTGTGTTGAGTATATGAATGCATGAAAAGGATCAAGGCAATTGTTTCATTTTGAGCACACCTACCTTAGCCAAATAGTCAATTCACCTTGTGAGTGTGTGAGAATTCGTAACCCCTTTGAGCTTTTTGATCCATGTTTCTATTTGAACTTAATGCTTGTCTATGAGTATTTAGTTCACTTATTTTTGAATGATTGTTGTTTTTACTTGGACCTCAACTTTGTGTTGTTGTATGGATTTTTTCCTTGCCTTAGAAAGTAGGGAGTATTCACATGATGATGTGGTTGAATTCAAGTTGGGGAGAGAATGATTGTTTACTCATTGGTTGGATTCTATGAGGATTGAAAAAGAAAAGAAAAAAGAGAAAAATATGACAAAGAAAAGAAAAGAAAAAAGTGAAAAAGAAAGAAAAAAGAAAAATCCTTGAAAAAGGAAACAAAAAGAGTTGCAATAATTGTGCTAAATAAGTATTGTGTGTTGTGTAGCACTTGGGATTTTGGAAGAAGTTGGTTGAAATTTTGTGTGTGAATCTTTGTGAGTTTTCACTCCCTTAGGTTTAGGCAAGTTTTTGTTTCAATTACCTTTAGAAAATGCCCCTTGTTTGTTTACCCGACCACGTTACAACCTTGAAAGTCCTTGTGATTCTTGCCTTTGTATGTTCAATATGATTTTTGGATGTATGCATAATTTAGTCTTTTGTTTGCAAGATTGTTGTGTGAGTGAAAGAACCTCATTTTGTGTTTTTCATCTACCGATGATTGTTTTTGCTAGGTGTGATTCACATTTGAACTTGTGTTGTTTTAGAATTTTTGGCATGACTTTTGTACTTTGCTTTTGTTTCGTGACTATGTTATCGTTGCAGTTTAGTGGTAAGTATTTACTTTTTGTGTGTACCGTTTTCATTTGAACCATTCATTCGTTTCCGTTTTTCAAAACCTGTTGATTCGTCTTTCTTTGGATATCGCTTTTGCATTTTCAAGTTTGTTTGATTTTTGTTTGTGGACAAACAAGTAGGTAAGTTGGGGAGAGTTTGATAAGTGCAAATTGTACCTATTTTTGTATATATGTTTTGTTGCACTTATCGATTCTTTTTGGTAAATATCGTGCGAATAAAACCCAATTTGTTTGTAAATACGTTTACTTTACGTTTTCGGTGTATAGTGCGTTACCGCGTAAATATCATTGAGTTTAATCGATTTTCATTTATTTTTGAAGGTGTTCCAGCAATTGGATTTTTCCATATTCATAAAGAGCATTGAATAAGCTTTCCAACGCTTCAAACCGTGCGTCAATCGGAGTTACGGTTCAAGAGTTATGAAGAAAACAAGTTCTGGTTTTCTGTCATGCTCGCTAGGCGAGCCCCCGTAGCGAACACTCGCTAGCTTGTTCGCTAGGCGAACCGGGGCGAACGAAAAGTTCCAGAATCGTGAAAAAACTCAACAGAAAGGCGGTTTACGTTCGCCTAGCGAACGGGGACTCGCTAGGCGAACCTGGAAATGCAGAATTGCCCATTTAAGCCATTTTTCATCATTTTTTTAGTGATGGGTTTGATATTTTTAGTTCCAAATCCATCCAATAGCATTTTTTTACCAGAATTAGGCTAGAAAACACATTGGAGCATGAATTAGGATGATCCGGAGTTGAATCCTTCATGAATCGGAGCCGACAACTTTTGAGATGTTTCGTTTTTCTCCATTTCTTCTCTATGTATTTCTCTATTTTGTGGGTTATGTTTGTATTGTTACTCTAAACCTATGTACATGTATTGATCATGGTTGTATAATATATATGCTTTACAAATCATTATCGATGTCTTCCTTGATCTTTTTGCATTTATGTTTGGATTTGTGTTGTGTTAGAGATAAACATCATGAATCTTGATTAGGGATGGATATCTATTGTCTAGACTCTAGAGATAGATTTAGATAATAATCTTTATGGTGTCGGAACTTAATGTCTTCCGTGTTTCGAGGCGTCGTGCACGAGAGCGTCGACGAGAGTAATACGGTTGCTCTCTCAACTGTGCGTTAGACATAACCTTTGTTGTGAGCGATACGTGATGATTTTGATGAGTATTATATGTTGAATGCGACCGATTGATAGGTTTACGTTTGTTCTGAGTAGTGTATATTCATGCTTGATAGGTTTCTTCTCTTCAAAGAATGTACTTTTTTTATGTTCATCTTTACTTTTCTGTTTGTTTTTACTTGTAAACCATTTTAATCCAAACTCATAAACGCGAGAGACTGTCGAACGGCATTCTTTCCCTCGAACCGATCTCTGTGGACACGACATAAATCCCGGAGGGAATTCTTCCGAAAATAAATATTTTTGCTTGCTTGCCCTATTCTGCATTCAACAAAATGGCGCCGTTGCCGGGGATCGGTTTTGATATTGAATTGCATTGCGATAGTTTATTTGTTTTTGAGTTTTGTAAATATCGTATATTGTGTATATTTTCACTTGTCTATACTAATACTTGTACATTTTTGTTTCTTTTAACGTTTGTTCAAGTGTTTGGTTAGGACGCTTGCTTTTGGTTGTGCGGTGAAACATCGCCATGGCATGAAGAGAGGAAGTTTCTAGCTAAGCATTGTAAAGGCGTCGAGCTTACGACGTAAAACAAACATGTTTTATAGTTTTTCTTTTCTAAAGTTTTGTTTGTTGTTTGGTTGCAAGTCTTGGTCGACTTATTTGAGGATGCTTTTGTGATTTTCCAAGTTGGTTCGTTTCAACTTGCGGATGTTTGGTAATGATCTTGTTAAGTTTTGTACACGTGCGAGGTATGTATTTATCGTTTTCTATACTTTAGCATATTCATGATACTTAGGCATTTTACAAACTTCCATGCCATCCATTCTTTTGTATACTTGTTCTTATTGTGAATCACTTTAGTTCCCACCTTTTTGTGAGGTAGCCTTCTATTGTTCATATATGCGCAGAGAACCAACATTCTTGTTATAACTGGATTTTATTATGTTGAATCTTTTGTTTGTGTTGAGTATATGAATGCATGAAAAGGATCAAGGCAATTGTTTCATTTTGAGCACACCTACCTTAGCCAAATAGTCAATTCACCTTATGAGTGTGTGAGAATTCGTAACCCCTTTGAGCTTTTTGATCCATGTTTCTATTTGAACTTAATGCTTGTCTATGAGTATTTAGTTCACTTATTTTTGAATGATTGTTGTTTTTACTTGGACCTCAACTTTGTGTTGTTGTATGGATTTTTTCTTTGCCTTAGAAAGTAGGGAGTATTCACATGATGATGTGGTTGAATTCAAGTTGGGGAGAGAATGGTTGTTTACTCATTGGTTGGATTCTATGAGGATTGAAAAAGAAAAGAAAAAAGAGAAAAATATGACAAAGAAAAGAAAAGAAAAAAGTGAAAAAGAAAGAAAAAAGAAAAATCCTTGAAAAAGGAAACAAAAAGAGTTGCAATAATTGTGCTAAATAAGTATTGTGTGTTGTGTAGCACTTGGGATTTTGGAAGAAGTTGGTTGAAATTTTGTGTGTGAATCTTTGTGAGTTTTCACTCCCTTAGGTTTAGGCAAGTTTTTGTTTCAATTACCTTTAGAAAATGCCCCTTGTTTGTTTACCCGACCACGTTACAACCTTGAAAGTCCTTGTGATTCTTGCCTTTGTATGTTCAATATGATTTTTGGATGTATGCATAATTTAGTCTTTTGTTTGCAAGATTGTTGTGTGAGTGAAAGAACCTCATTTTGTGTTTTTCATCTACCGATGATTGTTTTTGCTAGGTGTGATTCACATTTGAACTTGTGTTGTTTTAGAATTTTTGGCATGACTTTTGTACTTTGCTTTTGTTTCGTGACTATGTTATCGTTGCAGTTTAGTGGTAAGTATTTACTTTTTGTGTGTACCGTTTTCATTTGAACCATTCATTCGTTTCCGTTTTTCAAAACCTGTTGATTCGTCTTTCTTTGGATATCGCTTTTGCATTTTCAAGTTTGTTTGATTTTTGTTTGTGGACAAACAAGTAGGTAAGTTGGGGAGAGTTTGATAAGTGCAAATTGTACCTATTTTTGTATATATGTTTTGTTGCACTTATCGATTCTTTTTGGTAAATATCGTGCGAATAAAACCCAATTTGTTTGTAAATACGTTTACTTTACGTTTTCGGTGTATAGTGCGTTACCGCGTAAATATCATTGAGTTTAATCGATTTTCATTTATTTTTGAAGGTGTTCCAGCAATTGGATTTTTCCATATTCATAAAGAGCATTGAATAAGCTTTCCAACGCTTCAAACCGTGCGTCAATCGGAGTTACGGTTCAAGAGTTATGAAGAAAACAAGTTCTGGTTTTCTGTCATGCTCGCTAGGCGAGCCCCCGTAGCGAACACTCGCTAGCTTGTTCGCTAGGCGAACCGGGGCGAACGAAAAGTTCCAGAATCGTGAAAAAACTCAACAGAAAGGCGGTTTACGTTCGCCTAGCGAACGGGGACTCGCTAGGCGAACCTGGAAATGCAGAATTGCCCATTTAAGCCATTTTTCATCATTTTTTTAGTGATGGGTTTGATATTTTTAGTTCCAAATCCATCCAATAGCATTTTTTTACCAGAATTAGGCTAGAAAACACATTGGAGCATGAATTAGGATGATCCGGAGTTGAATCCTTCATGAATCGGAGCCGACAACTTTTGAGATGTTTGGTTTTTCTCCATTTCTTCTCTATGTATTTCTCTATTTTGTGGGTTATGTTTGTATTGTTACTCTAAACCTATGTACATGTATTGATCATGGTTGTATAATATATATGCTTTACAAATCATTATCGATGTCTTCCTTGATCTTTTTGCATTTATGTTTGGATTTGTGTTGTGTTAGAGATAAACATCATGAATCTTGATTAGGGATGGATATCTATTGTCTAGACTCTAGAGATAGATTTAGATAATAATCTTTATGGTGTCGGAACATAATGTCTTCCGTGTTTCGAGGCGTCGTGCGCGAGAGCGTCGACGAGAGTAATACGGTTGCTCTCTCAACTGTGCGTTAGACACAACCTTTGTTGTGAGCGATACGTGATGATTTTGATGAGTATTATATGTTGAATGCGACCGATTGATAGGTTTACGTTTGTTCTGAGTAGTGTATATTCATGCTTGATAGGTTTCTTCTCTTCAAAGAATGTACTTTTTTTATGTTCATCTTTACTTTTCTGTTTGTTTTTACTTGTAAACCATTTTAATCCAAACTCATAAACGCGAGAGACTGTCGAACGGCATTCTTTCCCTCGAACCGATCTCTGTGGACACGACATAAATCCCGGAGGGAATTCTTCCGAAAATAAATATTTTTGCTTGCTTGCCCTATTCTGCATTCAACAAAATGGCGCCGTTGCCGGGGATCGGTTTTGATATTGAATTGCATTGCGATAGTTTATTTGTTTTTGAGTTTTGTAAATATCGTATATTGTGTATATTTTCACTTGTCTATACTAATACTTGTACATTTTTGTTTCTTTTAACGTTTGTTCAAGTGTTTGGTTAGGACGCTTGCTTTTGGTTGCGCGGTGAAACATCGCCATGGCATGAAGAGAGGAAGTTTCTAGCTAAGCATTGTAAAGGCGTCGAGCTTACGACGTAAAACAAACATGTTTTATAGTTTTTCTTTTCTAAAGTTTTGTTTGTTGTTTGGTTGCAAGTCTTGGTCGACTTATTTGAGGATGCTTTTGTGATTTTCCAAGTTGGTTCGTTTCAACTTGCGGATGTTTGGTAATGATCTTGTTAAGTTTTGTACACGTGCGAGGTATGTATTTATCGTTTTCTATACTTTAGCATATTCATGATACTTAGGCATTTTACAAACTTCCATGCCATCCATTCTTTTGTATACTTGTTCTTATTGTGAATCACTTTAGTTCCCACCTTTTTGTGAGGTAGCCTTCTATTGTTCATATATGCGCAGAGAACCAACATTCTTGTTATAACTGGATTTTATTATGTTGAATCTTTTGTTTGTGTTGAGTATATGAATGCATGAAAAGGATCAAGGCAATTGTTTCATTTTGAGCACAACTACCTTAGCCAAATAGTCAATTCACCTTGTGAGTGTGTGAGAATTCGTAACCCCTTTGAGCTTTTTGATCCATGTTTCTATTTGAACTTAATGCTTGTCTATGAGTATTTAGTTCACTTATTTTTGAATGATTGTTGTTTTTACTTGGACCTCAACTTTGTGTTGTTGTATGGATTTTTTCCTTGCCTTAGAAAGTAGGGAGTATTCACATGATGATGTGGTTGAATTCAAGTTGGGGAGAGAATGGTTGTTTACTCATTGGTTGGATTCTATGAGGATTGAAAAAGAAAAGAAAAAAGAGAAAAATATGACAAAGAAAAGAAAAGAAAAAAGTGAAAAAGAAAGAAAAAAGAAAAATCCTTGAAAAAGGAAACAAAAAGAGTTGCAATAATTGTGCTAAATAAGTATTGTGTGTTGTGTAGCACTTGGGATTTTGGAAGAAGTTGGTTGAAATTTTGTGTGTGAATCTTTGTGAGTTTTCACTCCCTTAGGTTTAGGCAAGTTTTTGTTTCAATTACCTTTAGAAAATGCCCCTTGTTTGTTTACCCGACCACGTTACAACCTTGAAAGTCCTTGTGATTCTTGCCTTTGTATGTTCAATATGATTTTTGGATGTATGCATAATTTAGTCTTTTGTTTGCAAGATTGTTGTGTGAGTGAAAGAACCTCATTTTGTGTTTTTCATCTACCGATGATTGTTTTTGCTATGTGTGATTCACATTTGAACTTGTGTTGTTTTAGAATTTTTGGCATGACTTTTGTACTTTGCTTTTGTTTCGTGACTATGTTATCGTTGCAGTTTAGTGGTAAGTATTTACTTTTTGTGTGTACCGTTTTCATTTGAACCATTCATTCGTTTCCGTTTTTCAAAACCTGTTGATTCGTCTTTCTTTGGATATCGCTTTTGCATTTTCAAGTTTGTTTGATTTTTGTTTGTGGACAAACAAGTAGGTAAGTTGGGGAGAGTTTGATAAGTGCAAATTGTACCTATTTTTGTATATATGTTTTGTTGCACTTATCGATTCTTTTTGGTAAATATCGTGCGAATAAAACCCAATTTGTTTGTAAATACGTTTACTTTACGTTTTCGGTGTATAGTGCGTTACCGCGTAAATATCATTGAGTTTAATCGATTTTCATTTATTTTTGAAGGTGTTCCAGCAATTGGATTTTTCCATATTCATAAAGAGCATTGAATAAGCTTTTCCAAGACTGTGGCAGGCAGTTGTACGTTATACGTGGTAACAATCTAATATTCTAAGTCATTTTTTCATTTCTTTTCTGTCTATACTGATTATTATGTTTGACACCGATGTTATGTTTTCCATTTCAGGTGTGGATATTTCAACACTTTCCCAAGATTACTGGTTGTGGGAGTGTCGACAGGTACACTAAGGATATGCCACGTGCTGCTGCATTTCTCCTGCTTAGAGGGAACCAGGCGCCCGACCCCTACAGAGTGTATCATGATCGGATGGCTGCTGAGGGCGTTTTTTTATGACACCTATACAGATCACCGTGTGACGCGCCCGTTCGATGAGGTTTCGCTGTTCTCAGGATGGTTGGCATGCAGCTCGACCATTACTGCTCGATACCTTCCGGAGCGCGTCTTGCGCCAGTTCGGTTACACGCGGACGATCCCCAGGATGCCTCATGAGTCTGCTCCTCTAGGCCTGACCCGCATGCAGATAGATGTGATATATGCTGACTTCCAGTCCCACTTGGTACCGGAAGAAGCTCGGGCGACCAGAGCGCCAAGAGATGGGAGCGTTGCTGCCTGGTACATCATGTGGTTCTACACCGTCTCACACCCATGCATGGTGCCCACTGCTGAGGGATCACCACCCAGACCTTTTCATCAGGAGATATTATAGGAGTGACAGTCTCAGCTGGACCATACTCAGGATGTCCTACCTCGTTGTCGTGAGATATAACAGATAGTGCGGGCGGCCATTGCGGGATGGTCACCTCCCTGAGGGCTCTGATGCCAGTCTTGCCGTGGATAGGATTATTGAGATTGCTTAGGGGGCACTTCAGTACCGCAACATCGAGCCAGGATGGTGGGTCAGGGCAGAGGAGCAGGGGAGCCAGGAGAGATCCTTCGCCATACGCAGTAGTTTTTTTTTATGTATTCTTTTTTTATTACATGTATGTACTGTATTTTGACAAAGGTTTAATATGTATATATATCATTTTATTTTATATATGGATTTTGTCGAATGTATATTAAGTTGCGACGATATATTAATATATGCGACCAACCAACAAAACCGATTTTAAAAAAAAAATTAAATTTCTACTTTTCCCGGATCTGCATATCCGGAATTTTTCAGGATGTGCATATCCGTAACACATCAACGTTTTTTAAAAATTTGGTGCGTCCGGATGTGCACATCCGAAATCAGAGGACAAAAACGGAAATTCAGGTGGTGCCTAAGAAACATAGGTGGTGTATTAAGAAATGCTCTTTTATAATATCGCTCCACAATTTCACAGTCGATAGTTTTCACTAAGTGACTTCGAATATAAGATGGGGAATGGGGTGATTTGTATTATATGGTTTTTAAATTTTTTTTAAAAGAATGATTTTAAGGTTGATCTATTTAATGAAAGAAGATGAAGTAAAAAATTATGCATTGAATATAAATTGCATAAATATAAAAAAGAAGAGTTGAAAAAGCACATCAGAATTTATACTTGCTTGACATTCAATCACACGGTCTAATCCAATTTCCAAGAACTTCCTCTTGAGATTTATGTACTTTTATCACAAGATCAACCTACAATCTTTTTATACCACACATTTACACATGTTTAATTTGCAACCTTTATATCACTTACAATGTTAAAAAAGAATTAAACACATGATTTACAATTATGATTCAATCCAATTAGAACAACATATTAAATTTCCCTTATTTTAAACATTTTACACTATATAATGATTAGTTAATAAAAATAGTTTATATCACGAGATGAGTTAAAATGAATAGTATAAAAATCAGATTTTTTTGTGCTTAGAAGATTGCCCAATGACTCCTTTATATATGAAAAGACATTATGCGAATAATGGATATAACCTATGGATTGAGGTCGCTATCTAAGATTTGGAATGTGTATACTTCTTCTCATTTGGTATTATTAAAAAAAAAGAAAACAAATAATCACAGAAGAAATAAAATAACGTACAGAGAAAAATAGATGAAAATTACTCATATAAAAACAACATAGTGGGAGGCATCCAACTTGAGACCTACTCATTGAGTGAAACTCTTTTTTGACCTTTTGAATTCCATTTGAGCTTTATGTGTGTATTTATGTCATTTTTCTTCTTTTATTTTATTCAAATTTAAATGGAATCTGCATTGTCTTGTTAGTCCACCTAACACGAAGAATTAATGTAATATTCCATATTCTCTAAAATGCTCAATTGAGTGTTAGTTGAGATCAACTGAGCTCATATGTACTCTATCTTGTGTCAGTTAGAACAATTGTACCTCCTCAGTACTCTCAATGTTATCTGTTGGAACCAATAGAGTAACTAGTGAATTCTGAAGAAATCAATTATTGATAAAAGAGACATGCCAAAATTAATAAGGGCAAGAGAGGACATTTTGGTAACGACAGTAACTGGTCAATTGGTGTCAGATAACAAAATATCAATTGGAGTATTTTGAATCATAGTATATAATATTATATTATATGTATTATATATTTATGAATAAGAAGAGAAGAAGAAGTTAGTAAGAAAAACGAAAAGAAGAAAAAGAGAGAAAGAAGGAAAGATAGAAAGAGGAAAGAAGAAAGAGAAGAAGAAAACCTAGAAGTGGACTCATCATCATTCATCTTCATTATCTAACAATTTCGTCTTCCTCATTGTAAGGCGAATTCCATTAGATATTGTAGCTCGGGGGGGGGGGGGGGGGGGGGGGGGGGGAGAACATGAGAATAATTGGTGGGTTAGGTTTTGTGTGGAAATGGAATTAATGTTGTTTTTCATGTTGTCATTGATGAATTTTGTGCTTGATGATGTTATAACATGACATTTCGGTGTTTTGGGTGCTATATGGACATGTGAGTTTAAGATTTTGGCCATGGTTCCCTTCCAATCGCATTCTGTGGATTTTGAATTTCGTTTGCGTCGCCGAGCGAGCTTAGGTGAGCCTGGGGCGACCTGATTTTCTGGTACAGTCGTTAGGTGAGCTTTGGCAAACAAAAGGCGAGCTTCTCGCTGGTTGGTCGCTAGGCGACCATGATGCAAGAAGTTTTTGTCTGTCCCTCGCATGTGGTTCACTGGGCGAACTAAAAGCGAGCCAGACTCACTGGCTGCTCGCTGGGCAACCATTATAGGGTGCAGTTTTTTGTTTCTTATTTTCCTTATATCTTGAGAACCGTAACTAAGATAAGGCACGGTCGGAAACGTTGCAAATATGGATGTGTTATTGATTGATAGAATAACAATAGATTGAATTGATTGTAGAATAATATGTGAACGAGTGAAGATAAACACCTAGAATTTTGATGAACACGATATGAAGTTGTTTGATATTTGGTGAGGAACCTTTATTCCGAAAGTCCTATTTATTATGTGATCATGAGTTAACTGAGAAGGTTGGTAGAGGATAATGATGATCTTATACCTTATGTGAAATGTTTATGCTTGATGTGTTATGCTATGCTGCCATATGTGTTTTATGCATGATATATATGTATATTGATCGAATGATTGATTATGGAATAACAAGCCTAAAACACTATGAGGATGAGTGAGGAAATCTAGGCTCGAATTTAGGTAAATTAATTAAAAAGATAACTAGGCTGCAAGTATGACTTAGATATACTAGAAGGTGATATTCATGCTATGTGATACCTAGGAGTGTATCATGCATGATTACCATAGATGTGAGTGACTTGCATTGTATGGAACATGTATGGTTAGTGTGTTGTTTTATAATTAATGTGAATGTCTTCATCTTGTGATTATCGAATACGATCATATTATGTTATATTTTTCACATAGTCGGAAACAACTCCCTAAAGGTGTCGTCCCAAGAGTGATGCTTATGTAGAGCTCCTTTGAGATGTACGTACTAGTACTTTAACAGGTTTAAGTCCACGTAAGGGAATGAAGCCTACGGGTAAAAGACTTAAAATGGGTTGGAAGTCCCATAGGAGGCAACGATTCTTAAGGTTGAGGAGTCCCTTAGAATCTGAATCCATTTCGTATGTCAAAGTACGTTACAAGGATTCGTGACCCGTGCCAAAAGTCCTAGACGTAGGAGAGAACGAGGAAGGATGCCTTGGTATGGTTTCCGAGCTAGTGATTGTTTGAGTTGATGAACTTAAGAGACTTTTTTCATACATTGTAAGTTGTGTGAACTCAAGTCTTTCTCTTTTGACTTGGGTTAGAATTTGATTAGAATCGTGTAAAGCTGAGTGAACCCATAAGATAGGGGAACTCACTGAGATTAATATCTCACCCCAATATTGTTGCTGCTATTCAGGTATTAATTGCAGTTTTAGCATATAAGAGGAGAGTTACATGGATGTTTCAAGGGATGCAGTTTATTATGACTTTCGGCTATGTATTTAGTACATTGATGGACATTGTACTTATATCTTATATTTTATTGTTCTTGGCACTTTTCCATATCTTGTACCATAAGTTGTCTTTATTGTTTTGTAAATGATTAAGTATGTAAATGATGTCAATAGGCACTTATGATGGTGTCGGTACCAAATAATAACACTTGTATGATATTATTCTAGATATATATTATATGGGTTGAAACAATTACTATGATACAATTTAAAATGACATAATAAAATACTCGTTCAAACAAATGAAAATGGTAACATCTAAGGTTGATCACAATTATTATTCCTCATACCCTCTAACCTTTGACATCATTGTTGATATTAAATTTTAGATTTCAATTTGCATTTTACATTCCTTAAGCAACTTTTCAATATGTTGATTTATTTAAAAATGTATTGCGCTTTTGAGATATTTTATATGTTGTTCATTGCGATAATGGTCTTTCAAGCTTGTTCATTATTTGGGTATGTTCTTTCTTTCGAGGTCCTATCCTCATAAAAAATACTACAAAAAATTTTAGCATTGTTTTAAGGTTCATAATCTTGACCACATTTATTATAAGTTTCTGTTTGATTACATATAATGAGATTCAAATTGTCTTTCTCTTTGGTCAATTTATGCAGTTTGTAATACAAATCATTAATTTTGTTTTCTAAAAGTTTGTATTTTTCAAACTTGCTAGAGTTATCAAAGTTTTTAGAAAAAAATAAGGAGAGTTGTGAATTAGACGAGCTTATTTCTCTATAAGACAATAGTGGGGCAGTTTGTTTTAGCTTTAAAAAAATGAATTTTTTCTTTGTATTTTTGAAAATGGATTCTACAAATATGTTTTACAAAATATTACAAGTTTTTTAAATTTGTTTTTTATAAATTAAAAGACCAATTTTGATATTCTATACCATAAAAATATACATCATTAAAGATCAAAACATAGAAAAATCAATAAAAAAATATTCTAGAGAGAGAAACTCTCACGTCTCTCTAGGTTCTTCATCTTCAACTGTTACATTGTACCCCCTCCCCGCCGGACGCCAGAACCACTCGTCTCAATGTATCAAGTTCATTAAGGTTAGCTCCAATTCCTCTTTCTCCTTGTTCAATCTTATCATTTGTTCCATAACTTCAAAATCAATGTACGAAGGGGATACTGGTTGAACTTCCCCTTATCTTCAGCTTAAATTCTTGACTTTAGGGCTCAGGGGCCTTGGTAAGGAGTTGCCTGATACTGGGTTCCTCGGAGTCTTTGATTAGCTGAAGTCTCGGTTTTGATCTGTATTAACTTATGAGAGGCTAGAGTTACTTTGAGGCTAGAAGAAGGACATTTTTCTGCATTTTTGGGTAAAATAGTGGTTTTGAGGCGGCTGGGGTAGCACCGATAATATTCGTTCTGTCGGTTTAGGTTTCTCTGGATGTGTCAGATGGGGTTCTATAATGTCACCGGCCATAACAAAGGAACATGGGTGGAAGTAGGGAACAAGAAGACTCGGAATCAAATGTTGGGGAAAATGTCGATCTGGAAAAATAACAAAGGTAAGGTTACAAAGTCCCTGAGCCTTTCTCCCCTATAGTGATAGCAGGTGATTTAAGGAATTCTTTTAAAGATCATACTATGGAAGTAAGCGATGAAGAGATTGAGTTTTCTGGAAAGGTGGCTCCAGCTGCCACCAATTGTATCAGAGATGAGGAAAGAGGCGATGCAATCCAATCTGAGAATCATATTTTATCTCAAGATAGAGATAAGTCAGATTTGAAGGGTGGAGAAAGAGAGGGTGATAGCAGTGATAAAAGTCATATTATAGTTTCTAGCCAGGACCATGTGACATGTTCCCTTGTGAAACTAAAAAGTGGGGTCAATATGGTGACTTCTTCGATTGCTGATGATGATAATAGATTAGCAGGTGGTGACATATCTAAAGATGTTGACGTATCTTCTTATCAAGAAGTGCAGAGAGGAGATACTGATCCTATGGCTGATGTAACTAAAGGGGGGTCTTCTATGAGGAAGAAGAAGATACTTGTAGAAGATATTTACAAGAGGATAAAAATTCCGCTCAAACCTTCGTATTATGCTGCACTTCTGCGGGCTGATTGTTCGACCTCTAGAACTGTCATGGAGCAACATAGACAGACTGTTGTATCAGAGGAAAATCAGGCCTGTGTTCCTATCTTTAAGGGATCTGGTTCTAGTGATCATCTATGAGTGATTCTGGTTTCCTCCAGAACAATTCAAGGATTAAGAAGAAATTAGAAAGTCTTCCTTCGAGAGTTTGGGAGGTTATTAAAAGTTTAGGAATAGAAGCGAAAGAGGATGATGAAGTTTTCAAAAGTATTCTGAGAAATCTTGAAGTAGTTGACAGAAAATCGAAGAGAGGGAAGAAGGAGGTAGCTATTGGTTCTATATGAATATAGTAACATACAACATTAGAGGGTGTGGGGGTGTTTTAAAGCGAAAGAAAATTAGAGATACGCTAAATAAGGTAGGAGCTGAAATTTGTTTTTTATAGGAAACTAAAAGAACAAAGATGTCTGATGAGATGGTGATTAGCTTATGGGGAGACAGTTTGTGTCAGTGGTCAGCTACTAGTTCTAATGGCCTTTTAGGAGGTATAGTAACTATATGGAAAAATGGAGCCGTGGATCCTATATGCAGCTATAGGGGCAAGGGATACTTAGGTTTGCAAGCATATTGGAGAGGTCTGAAATGTTATTTCTTTAATATTTACTCTCCATGTAATATTGTGGAGAAAAGGGTGCTTTGGCCTAGTCTTATCAATCTTAAAAACAGCTTAGAACCTGGAGAGTGGATCCTTGGTGGTGACTTTAACTCAATAAATTTTCCTACCGAACAAATAGGTTACTCCAGTTTTAATAGAAGATATATGGAAGAGTTCTCAGAGTTCATTAATATGATCGGGTGTGTGGACTTGCCTTTGAGTGGAAATAATTATTCATGGTTTAAAGCGAAGGACAAGATATGTAGCCATCTCGATAGATTCATTGTCACCCCTGGAGTATTTAATGAATGGAACATGGTGTGCCAAAAGATTGGAGACCGAGACGTATCGGACCATAGGCCGGTGTGGATTTCAGTGAGAAATACGAACTGGGGGCCTAAACCGCTCAAGGTTATGTCATGTTTGTTTGCATATACAAGTTTCATGGATTTTGTCAAAAAGGAATGGGATGAGTATAAGGTAATAGGGAAGGCATCTTTCATTCTGGCTAAGAAGATGAAGAATCTTAGAGAGAAACTTCGACGGTGGAATATTAATGTTTTCGGTTGGGTAGACACCAAAATCAAGACAGATACAGGTATTATCAATGAGATAAAAGATCTTATTGTTTCAAAAAAAAGGAGGTATATCAGCAGAGGATCTGGAGAATAGGAATTATGCGGAAGACGATTTATGGAGATCATTGAGAATTAAAGAAAGTATCTTAAAGCAAAAATCTAGGTTAAAATGGAGCGTTGATGGTGACGTTAACACTAAGTTCTTTCATGCAGCATTGAGAAATCGTATCAATCCGAACACCATAAATTCTGTAAGTGTTAATGGCAAATCTGTGGAGGATGTTGTCATACCCTAAATTTTGACCGGACGTTTTTATTTTTGCTCATTTCATCTGTCTATATTTTTTATACTGTGTCGTCTGCATACAATATAGTATATTTTCTTCATGAATATTTTTTGAATTATCAGCCGGATTTAAAGTATAAAATTTTCATGTATTTTTGGTCAAACTGAAAAGTCAACTGACGCAGAAAGTCAAAGTTTGACTTTTTGGTCAACTATGAGCTTCACAAGCCATTACTCAAGAAAATATGATGGATGATTTAATTTGATCAAATTTAAATCAAGAAATAATGCAAAATTGCAAAATTGATCAAATTGAAGGAAACTTAGAAATCTTTTCTAAGTTAAAATCATGTTCAAGTGCACAACTTTTCAAGGTTGTAACTATTGATCCAAGCATCCATTGTTTTTGCTTAAGGGCTACTTTTAAAGAGGGTATTTGATACTTCAACATTGTAGAAGGAATCAACTCAAAATATCATAAGGATTGAAAGATATAAGTGATCAAAGTTGGGAATTCTTAATGTCAAATGTTTCAACATTTCATGGGACATCATTAATAATTTTCCAGCAAGAATGTCCCAACTTCAAGGATGTTTTTCTCCATGATCCAAGTTGATTCAAGAAAAACCCTGGGCATGAAAGTTGAAGTACGTCATCTCACCTTTCCGGAAAGTCCTAGAAAGCTCATGTATCATCCTCGAGCAGAAAGTTATGGTCTCTGCAAAAGACATTGATAAAACAGAATTTTCATGACAGCTTTTAGGACAGATTTGACTACACAAGTTCAAGACCATTTTTGATGACTTTGCAAGCTGAACCAAGACCAAAGTCAAACATCAAAGTTAAAGTATGTCATTAGGGCTTTCCAAAATGTACAAGAACTCCCATTGATTCAACTTGAGCAAGGAGTTATGAACCTCACAACATGCCTTGCTCGGGCTGATTTTTTCGGACAGATTTTGTGCACTTTTCTTGTGCCACACAATTTTCAAGCTTTGTCACCATGCAAGACAAGCATCAAAGATGCAATTCACTTCAACTCAAAATATCATAGTGGATTAAAATATACAAGTGATTAAAGTTTGGAATTATTAATGTTGACATTGCATATGACATCATTAATATTTTTCCAGCAAGAATGTCCCAACTCAAGGCTGTTTTTCTCCATGATCCAAGTTGAACCAGGTCTGGGGCCAAACATGAAAGTTGAAGTACATCATCTCAGCTTTCTAGAAAGTCCTAGAACGTCCATGTAGCATTCTCGAGCAGGGAGTTATGGATTTTACAAAAAGGCTTGCTGTAGCTGAATTTTTTATGGGGCAGATTTGCACATTTCTTGTGCCACACGAATTTCCAAGCCTTGCCATCACTTTGGACACCTCTGAGGATCAAATCTAAAGGGGACAATCACTGAGCCAAGCCTCCAAAGTCCTTGGAACAAGAAGTAGCATGTTATTCCTAAAAATCCCTAAAAGAGGGACAAGACTCCAATTTTGGATTGAAGCATTTAATAGATGCTTATAGGTGGCATGGACTGAGCTTTCTCTAACTGAATTCAGTCAAGATTCCTCCAACAAGTAGGGAACCAGCAGCCTGTGCCCTAACCTCTAGTCAATGGCTAGAGGAGACTTGGATTTTCATTGTCCAACATTGAACAAACCTCTGCTGCAGTTGCCATTCACTGTTGCTACGAAAACAAACTTGCTCTACTATAAATATAGCTCATTTGTGTTCTGTTTGAGTACACCAAAGCCATCAAACAGATGTTTTCCTCAAAATCTCTTCTTTCACCTTAAATTTGCCTTCCAAAGCAAGTAATTCTGAGTTTTTGAGTTAGAGGGCAATTCCACTCAAACTAATCACACACACACCTCATATATATCATATGTAAGTTGTGAAAACTATCACAAGTGACCTGTAATCACAAAATCACAAAGTCACTTCTCAAAACCTCAAAATATCACTTTTTTGCATTTTTCAAGCCATGTCTTGATTCAGTCACTTTCCAAACCAGATAAAACCTCAAACACACTCCAAATATCATCCTTGAACTGTCCCAAATGGTTCCCACCATCTGGAACACCATTTGAGAGAGTTGCTATTTTGGTCACTTTTACTCCCTTTTGCAAGAAAGGGACAGTTTGTGTTTTTGCAGGTACCAGCTGATTTCAACCATCCTAAATACTTCTAAGAGGTCATTTGAGGGTGTCCAAAGCATCAAATCATTTCTGGAACAAAGCACTTGGTAGGTTGCACAAAATCTCCAAAAAAAGAGGTAAAATTCATAACTTGAATTCTTTGAATCATGCTTATCTTTGATGTCCACATACATGCATCATATTGAAAAATTCTTGGAGAAAAAATGTAGTCCTTAATGTGTATGTTATGATCCTCCTACTGTTTGCACTTTAACATGTTCATATTTGGAGTTTATGTTGTTTTAAACTTAAGGTACAGATCTGGTTTTTTGCTTTGTGTGGTATGTACATTAAGTTTCAATATGCATGAGTAATACCATTGGATTCCTTGCAAAAAATTGGTCAAGATAGGCTCTTCCGGATCTTAATTCCGTTAAAAATTGAGAGAGTTATGAATGCTTGAAGTTTGATAGAAAAGATGTTGAAAATCAAGGTGCAGTTCTGGTTTTTGTCTGATGTCGAATGTGATGTTGTGACATCGTCCCTTTTTCTCTTATCTTCAAAACTCATGAGTGATGTCGAATGTGATGTTGTGACATCATTCCTCTTTTTCTTAGTTTATCTTCAAAACTCAACCAATTCTTTTACATAGCAAAAATCATCATTTTCCAATTCTGTTTTACACACTTCTTATTCATACTCCATAATATTTTAATCCACCAAAAAATCACAAAAAATATTATTATTTGATATATTTTTAATATATTCAAAAATATTGTTTTAAATTATTTTAAATGCTTTTAAAATGATTTCTTTTTCTTGATTTTTAAAACCAAAATGATTTTTAATATTCATGTGGATAGAATACTTTTTCATAAACCTTAATCCTTGTTTATAACATGATTAATGATTTTATTTGATATTTTTATCATTTTTTACTTGATTTCTCTTTGAAAAATACCTTTAAAAAATGAAATTAGGGTTTCTTTGATATTTTATCTTTATCAAACATTTTCAAACCTTTTTGGGCCTCTATTAGAGTGTAAGACCCAACCCCCTTTTAACCAAAACCTTTTTTGGGCCTCCACTTGAGTATAAGTCCCTTTACTTTTGTTTCACCACACGACGCTTTCCCGTGTATGTTTATTTATCAACACGATGTTCTTCTGTGTATGTTTTATTTCACATGACGTTCTTCCATGTATAATTGACTCTGATTTTATGGGTCTCTCCTTGAGCTATAAGCCCCAATTTTTCTTTCAAAACAATTTCTCCTTTGATTTTGAATATACTGTTGTTTTCAATCTTTCTTTGTTAAACAACTAACTAAACAGCATGAAAGCTCTACAACCGAGTAAGTGTTTACCCGCTTTCATTTATCGCTTTCATATGTATATAACTGTATTGTGGGGCTGTTTCACTGTAAGTCTCCTTTCACAAACTCATATATATATATATATATATATATATAATTGTATTGTGGGGCTGCTCACTGTAAGTCTCCTTTCATAAACTCATATCAACTGTGTAATAATAGTATAGATATTTAGAGTTCCCCCGCCAACTACGTCTAGTACTAGGTAAAGCCGTTTCGATTACTTGTAGAAATAGACAGCTAGATCCCCAATAGGATCACCAGATACAGTATTCTCTTCGGCTGTCCTCATTAGGAATTATCAAGAAACTCTACTCCCAGAGATGAATATATTCTCCGTGAATGGCATCTTTGAATTTCTTCCAAATTCTCAAACTTTCCTGACTTGATATATTCCTTGTGAATAGCTTGCCTTGAATTTCTCGGGGTTTGGGGACCCACGGGCTTCTTAAAAGCATCGGCCTCCTCTTGGGCATCGTACAAGGACCCACAGGCAACCCCGCCTTCTCTTGGGCATTGTACAAGGACCCGTCGGCTTCTTAGAATTATTCACAACCTTCTCTTAGGCTTCGTATAATGATCTCTTCCTCCGGGAATGATGGCCTCCTCTTGGGCTTCGTACAAGGACCCGTCGGCTTCTTAAAAGCTTCCAGCCTCCTTTTAGGCTTCGTACAAATTGTCCCGACGACCTCCTAGAGGTTTAGGAACAGAACTTAGTCGTCTTAATAGAACAGTCTTTCTAAGAGTCTAAAACCTACTACTGTTTCTCAAAAAATAGTACAAAAGATGAAACTCTAGACTTGGACAGTCTAATTTCCTTGAGTCTCAAAAACATTCTCAAGGGCCCCCTTTCAAAAATAGGAAGGAAACCCGTAGACTCGGACAGTCTCAATACCCTTTGGACTTCCCAGTTCCTTAAAGAACAGGAAATAACCCTGATCCCCGAATCCAGTCCCAGAGTGCAAACATTACTCATATAAGAACTTATTTTCTCTTTAAATCAGTATATCGAATCTGTCACCCAACTGAAACAGTAACCATCAGCCTCCTCTTGGGCTTTGTACAAGGATGCTCCCCGGTAGAGCAAACCTCTTTAGCCTCCATCTCGGGCTTTGTACGAGATACAAAAAAGACTCTCTTGTTGAGTCGAACTCCTTTTAGCCTCCATCTCGGGCTTCGTACGAGATACAAAAAGGTTCTTATTGAGCCAAACACTTTTAGCCTCCATCTCGAGCTTTATACGAGATACAAAAACACTCTCTTGTTGATTCAAACCCTTTTAGCCTCCATCTTGGGCGTTGTACAAGATACACGTATAAACACTCTCTTGTTAAGTAAGTTAGCCTCCTCTTAGGCTTTGTATAAAGAAATCCCCGGTTGAGTCAATCAACCTTTCAGCGTCAAAATATGCTTTGCTCACAGCATACAAACATCAACAACTCCTCTTTGGAGATGACAAAACCCCTCTCAATTAAGACACCTTTAGCTTCACGTCTTGGGTTTTGAACAAGACACCAAAGCAACCCTTTTCTCTTTTTTAACATCTGATGTTTTCCCGGATATTCCCTCTATTTTCATCTGATGCTTTCCCGGATATTCCTTTTCTTTTCATCCGACGCTTTTCCGGATATTCCCTCTATTTTCATCCGATGTTTTTCCTAGATATTCATATCTCAATCTTTAATCTCTTCACTCTTTTTAATCAATTCCCACAAATACCCTTTTAGCTTCAATCTTGGTCTTTGAACCAGATACCCAAATATCTTTTTTTTCCTCCCATAGAATAGGAGGAACTACGATCGCTCTGATTTCCCTGTTTCGTTAAACGGGAATACGTAGGCATAAGATTGAAAGAAAAATCTTAGCGAGCACACCATATCAAAAACCTCAGGTCCCATACTCTCACATACTCATCAAAAACTCCACATTTAGCACCTGCACACATTAGTCAAGAAAAGCAAATCAGTATCCTAACCAAAATCCTCCCTAACAGACAAAACATTCCCTCCTTAAACAAAATAAGCCTAAGAAAGGCCCCCCATCTCAGGTAGCATCTGTAAACTAACAGTAGTCTGTTTAATCTCAGTATGCAAGCAGGGTTAATTGGAGACATCTATTTCCCTTCCTTAATCAGCTCACAATAGGATAAAAAATGAATCGAATTGCAGCCCAACGGTGTGACTCGCAACCACAAAAACCGCGCTACAGATGTTCAAGGGGTCAAAGAGGCTATCAAAGACCACTTTGCTAAGAGGTTTTCCAGAGTTTCCAGACCTTTCCCGTATGTGGGAGATACAGGATTCAAGTGTCTTTCTAGGTCGGACAGAGATGAGCTAGAGTCTGTAGTGGATATAGAAGAAATCAGAAGAGCTGTTTTCGAGTGCGCTAGAGACCGTAGCCCTGGTCCTGACGGATTCTGCTTTGAGTTCCACAAGAAGTGTTGGAGTATAGTTGGTATTAACTTTACAAATTATATTATGGAATTTTTCAAGGGTGACAAATTACACAAGGTGTTTGCTTCCTCATTTGTGGTGCTTATTCCCAAAATTGAGAACCCTAAGAATTTGGATGACTACAGGTCTATATCACTTGTTAGCTCGGTCTATAAAGTAGTGTCGAATGAAATTCTGGTATCAGATGTGTGATGTTAAGGTGTGATGTCACAACAACACACTATGCACTATGGACAGCAATAACAGTAAAATAACACCAAGAATTGTTGACCCAGTTCGGTTACAACCAACCTACTCTGGGGGCTACCAAGCCAGGGATGGAATTCACTACTTGTAGATATAATTTACAAACTCAACAACCCATTGACAATCTCCTAAACTTATACTCTACTAATGACTTCCTACCTAAGAAACCACTTAGGTATGAGAACACCACTCAATCCCTTACAAACACTCAAAGAACCCACTTTGAGTACCCTTGATCTTACTTCACAGCTTCGATGAATTCAAACAACTCTCTTTGCTTCACAGCTTTAGAGAGGACAGATCACCAATTCACCCTTGAATGGTTTACTCACGATTCGTACAAATATCTAAGACACTTAGCCTCTGTTCTTGATCTTCAATCTGTACTTTTTCCTTTGGTCTTGTGCGCTTTATATAGCTCCTGAATTGGGCTTGGACTTGTCACAATATTTGATCAGATTTGTTAATTAAAACTGAATCTTCAAAACAGATTTTATCCCCAAAATCCTTTTAAATCTTCAACCTTTTAATTCTCCAACAGACCTGCAATCAAATCTCCCATGTAACAGAAAATATCTATCCCAAGATATTCTCATCCAATGAGTCAACCACTCTCCACAATTCCAGCTAATACGCGTGCCCTAATAACATGTCCTGCTGTTATTAATTCTGCAGGTCTGATGTTACAACATCACCTGTGTGACATCAGACATCCAACTTCAACACTTAACTACTTAACACAGCCCAGTGTTAAGACTTCAATGTTACAACATCAGCACCTTGACATCAACATTGAATATACTTTGTTTTACCAAAATTCCAGCCAATCCAGGAACTATCATCGAAGATTCTTGCATCCAGACTGAAAAAGAAAATTGGAACTGTTATATCAAACACTCAGACGGCGTTCATAAAAGGAAGAAATCTGTTAGACGGAGTCCTTGTGTTAAATGAAGCCATTGACTTTGCTAAACGTTCAAAGAAAGATCTTATGCTTCTAAAGGTTGATTTTGCTAAAGCATACAACTGTGTCGATTGGAAGTACTTACGTGATGTCATGAAAATTATGGGGTTCGGTAATTCATGGCTGAGATGGATGGACTTGGGGGTTTTCAATAGTTTTTCCTCTGTATTGGTTAACGGGTACCCAACCGTGGATTTTATTGTATCTAGGGGCCTCAAGCAAGGCGATCCCCTTGCTCCCCCCTATTCACTATCGCTGCTGAAGGACTTGCAGTCTTGATGAAAAGAGCTTTGGAGAATGGTATATTCTCAGGTTTTAAACTCAACTCGGAGGTTTTGTTCCACTTGCTGCAATACGCAGATGATTCAATTCTATTAGGAGATGGTTCATGGAAAAATATCCTGGCAGCCAAGACTATTCTTAAAGGCTTTCATTTAATCTCAGGTTTGGAGATAAACTTCAATAAGAGTTCCCTATATGGTGTAGGTGTTGATGATCTGTTTTTATCGGCTGCTGGAAACTACCTCACTTGTAAGATATTTGACTCTGACTATCTATTCAAATTTCTAGGAATATATATTGGAGGAAATCACACTCTAGTCTCTTTTTGGAAGCCGCTGATAGACAAGGTTCGATCTAGATTGAACTCTTGGAAAAGTCGATTCTTATCTATGGGAGGTAGAGTAACCTTGATCAATTCGGTCCTAGCTAATTTACCGATTCATCTCATGTCTTTTTATAAACTGCTTGTCAAAGTAATACGTATTCTGACGTCTATTCAAAAGTCTTTCTTGTGGAATGGTACGGTGTCTAAAAAGGGAGTGGCATGGGTGTCTTGGTCTACGGTTTGTAACAAGAAAGAAAACGGCGGTTTAGGGGTGAAAGACATAAAAATTTTCAATTTCGCGTTACTGTTCAAGTGGACTTGGAAAATTCTGGAACATAAGAACAATTTGTGGAAGGAATTAATAGAAGCTAGGTACCCTAATCATCAATTCGACCTTCATACCGGTGAATGCTCGAAACAACTTGTTGCTCCCTCTTTATGGTGGAGAGACTTGCTGCAGCTCTCTTTACTCGATGAGAGGAATGTAATGTTTGAGCTTATATCCTACAACTTGGGCAGTGGAGATCTCGTTCCGTTTTGGTGTTCTCGTTGGGTGGCCAAAGCGTCCTGTTCTTGTCATTTCCAGATTTATGGATATATGCTGAAAATAAGAGTAGCTCAGTGGCTGAGAATGGTTATTGGGATGGTGGCAAATGGTGCTGGGATATCAAATTATCTCAATCTAATTTGTCTGAAGAAGCTATGATGCAGCGGACAGATCTGAACTCTATGCTGGAACAATTAGAACCTGTAGCAGGAGCTGAAAATTCCGTCAGCTGGCTACTTAATGATCATAATAGTTTTTCTGTGTCTTCTTTGTATGAATTTCTGCAGGTAAATAGTTCTTCTTCTGTTAGGATTTTTGGGGAGGATTTGAGAGCTGCTTTCAAACTTATTTGGATAGCACAGATCCCATTCAAGGTGAAAGTGTTCGGTTGGCGGATGCTACATAAGAGAATTCCAACTCGAGTCAATCTCGCCCGTAGAGGAATAATCACCAACAGACACGAAAAATCTTGCCCTTTCTGTTTCTTAGTGGAGGAAAGTGTGGAGCATGTTCTATTTTTATGCCATAAGGCCAGTCTGATATGGAAATTCGCATGTAACTGGCTGGGCATTCCGGAGATTATAGTGGGAGATATGCTGAATCACTTAACTTGTTGGGTATCGGAGTATGCTAGAAATAATGTTTTAATCGGCAATGCAGTCGGAATATGGCTTATAATTTTTTTGGATCAATTAGTCATCTAGAAACAACATTTTATTTAGAGGCGAGTTTTGGGATTATGACACGATTTCGAATCGTATAGTTATCTATTCTTGGTGGTGGATAGGAAAGAATCACAATAGTGCTCACAATTGTAACTATTACACTTGGGTAAATTACCCTAGTGATTTTTTTAGGCCTTGTTTTTTAGAGATGCTTTTGATGTATACGGGTTGGGATACCTGTAACACCCCAATTCCCATCGCGAATAAATAATACATAATTATATCAGAGTAACTAAAAATTTATTTTTTTCCGACAGAAACAGGGATGCCACATTTAAAGAAATAAAATACAATCCCTGCTCAATTGTTTTTGATACATAACACACAAAGGAATAATCCACCAAGGGAAACTTTTACCAACGAAAGTAAGATCAATTATGGAATAAAGCGGACAGATCCATAACTGACTTGTTTTACAAAATAAATGGTTTTATACATCAAAATATTCACAAGGATAAACAAAACAACATAAGCGTTCCCCGACTCCCGTGTTACGTATTAGAGCAGACACCAAAGACCCAAGCAAACTGAAGATATAACTCTTCCACTTGCCTCCACTCCTCTAAAGCTGACAATCTGCACTATGCCATAAAAAGCATATTCCAGCAGAAGGGTGAGAAAAACAACCATAATATAAATGCATAAAATTATGTACTACAACATAAACATATAACACATATTCTCACCACAACTCATCATATATCACAATATAGATATATCATCAAGCATATTCATTATGCATACATTCACCATTATCATCATTCCACATAAACATACATATTATGTCTACTATGTCACAATCATCACATCTCACTCAATATATATCGCAAGGCATATATATATAAAACCAAGCATATTCCTCATAATGTTTATCATTCAACATAAACACACATATTCATGTTTATCCATCCATGCACACCGGCACAATTCTACTCATTCCACATCAACATATACATATATATGTTTATTCATCAATGCACAAATACAATGATGACAAATGCAACTCATAGAGACCGACTCACGACTCTATGCAGATGCATGCGGTACCGACTCATCACCCGAGCTCAATTGAAGAACTCAATGGAAATATCCTCCCTGCCGGGCCTACGATATTTCCCCATCGCTCATACCATCATGGCATCTGATGTTTCTGGATTGTTCACGCAGACACAATCCGATTGCTCAAACCCCACAAGGGCACACAATCATTCTGAAGATTCCCACGGAATCAAGTGTAACTCATCGCAACGATTACACCCATTGACTACGCAATGTTCAGAGGATCCTCAAATGATCATTTCTGTAATCAATCACTCACACCCAATAGGGACGCGATATTACACTCGATTCTCCACGAATCGCGACACATGAATGCATGTCATGATGTTTCTTATACAAAATGACCACATACACTCATGAAATGCACACATATTTCACAATATAGTCATGCATTCATCACATATAATCCACATACATTCACATCAATTGTATAACAACATACACAATTATCCAAACAATTCAATTTACGGTTCACCGGAAAAGTCGGTTAAAAGTCGACAAAACACACTATTCAGACATCATACATCCATCACCAATACATATCAATCATGAACAACATTTTATCACATATACTCACGTCATATAACAGCACACAAACTATACATTACATATCAAAAGCATGTAGCATGATAACACATTATTCGCATACCAATACGACGGTAAAAATCCAACAATACAACACTTTTTCAAATTCACGACTTAAATAAATCATCTACTGACCTCCAACCCATTTTTATTAGAAAGAATATTTCATAAGCTTTCCAACGCTTCGAACGGGGGTCAAAACGGATTTACGGATCAAAAGTTACGATCGAAACAATTTTGAAAGAAAACCTACAGCAGGCCTGACACGGCCCCCGTGTTGTGGGACACGGCCCGTGTCACCCCAAAATCCCAAAATTCAATTTTTTTCACGTTTCCACCCTCCATAGTCAGTGGTCTGACACGGCCCCCGTGTTGTGTGACACGGGCCATGTCAGAGCCCAGAAAATTGCAATTTTATCGTCGGAAGCCTTCCGGACCTCCGATTTCGATTCCGTAAAAAGCCCCGGTCTCAGAATTCAATGTACAACAATATTTTCTCCATCAAAGAGCCATCCAACACATTTTCTATTTTTGAAATATTTTGAAACATAGTTTTATCAATTAAACCTCAACTCCAAACTCGCTCAAAACCACTCGAAAAACACAAAAACAACCATTCCCGATTAATTCCTATCCTTACCCGATTAAATATCAACCTATACCAATGTTACCAGACATATCCAAACACTTTTACTCAATCACAACATATTTTGCACAAAAACATTAACATATATCAAAAACTCAAAAGTTATAAATTCAACTCGATTCAATCAAACGATCACACTAAATCACGACCCAACACCCCTCGACTCTACTACGCGATTTATTCCGAATTTCATCCGTGAAAACATCGATTTCTAACCATTTTTCTCATTTCGACCTATATTTGGACAACCAACCATATTTCCACACAAACATACATAATCATATACAAATATAGTATAATCGAGTTTCGCACCCTTACCCGATAAATTCGTGTTTGAAAAGTCGGTTGAATCGGTTCCTAAATCCCCAAGTTTTTCCTCTTTTTCTTCTTCTCTTTCTCTTCTCTTCTTTTCTTCTCCTCTTTCTCTCAATTTTTCTATTTTTTTCTCTCTTTTCTCTCTTTCTTACTACTTTCTATTTTTATGAAAATCAAAATATCTAACCACCCAAAAAGACCAAAATACCCCTACGCTCAAATATCTCCCAAACGCTCTCAAAATGCGATAAAACATAAACAGCGATGAAATGTATTTCGGGAAATAAAAGTTGAAAAGAAAAATATAATTTAATGCAAATATTTTACCTATCAGAGAAATTAACCAATTAACTCTATTAGCAGATAAAATACAATAAATTCACACATTTCACAAAATTCACATAAATGAAATAAATAAATACAATTAAACAAATCGGGGCGTTACAATACCTCTATTGTATCCCTGATTAATATATTTTAGCTTATAAAAAAAAGATCAAAACATAGTCAAAATCACATTTTTTTCAAAAAGTTGTATTTCAAAAATGATTTTTATGAAAAACTATTTGAAATAGCTTCAAAATTAAGTGATTTTTTGAAATTTTGATATCCAAAAAAAGTTTCGATAAAATGATGAAATATCTGAAGTAACATTTTAAGAATAATTATTCATACCAAATTTTCATTTGAAGCTTTTATGAAAAGTTTCTTTGTAAATTTTTTTTTCCACAATATTTTGTTACACTACAAAAATCATTTTTAAAAAAAGGCAAAACAAACGGGCCCTATATATTTCCTCTTACTAATATTTATTTTCTTATGTAAGAGAGGATATCCTTCTTGCCTCGATTCTTACTCCTCATACCGACTAACCTTTTTCATTTTGGCTGATGTAGAATTTTAGATTTCATTTTTCATTTTACATTCCTTAAGTACCTTTTCAATATGTTGATTTACTTAAACATGTCTTTCAATTTTGAGATATTTCATATGTTGTTCATAGAGATATTGATCTTTCAAGCTTGTTGCTCTATTCCGGAACTAGAATTTAATTAAGAAGTAGTGATGATGGTGGATCAGTGCTTCAGACACACTAGAGAGGTGATTGACCTACAAGGTTATCACTTAAATGCTCAAGTCAGTATGTGAGGAAATAAAAAACTTTCTATATTTTAGGAGTGAATTACGAAGGCCATTGGATGCACTTGCATTTGACATTCCTTATAACTATCAGGATGATATCTCTCGTGTGCTAAGAAGGTTCTGAAAGGAGTGTGATATCTTCATAGTGGTTGGTTGGAGTCTATATGGTCGGCCCAAATTAGTTTCCTCCCCGAGCCTTTGCATATGTGCAATAATGCAATGGTTTGTTATGTCTGCCTCGAATGCCAACCACTCCATTGATTACTTTTGGACGGTAGAAAGAGAAACATTTCAATTTCTTAGGAGTTCGTGCATTTAATGCTCCATAATGCAAATGTCTCTTTGAAGAAGTCATCATTACGAATCTTGAGAACTAAAATACGTAAATGTTGTATGAGAGTGATTAAACATGTTTGGTAGAGTCTACTTTCTTTTGCATGCTTCAATATATCTATTGAAGATTCACTATTATTTATTATCTTCCCTGGAGTCATTTTTCAATTTAGCGGGTATCTTCTTCCTCGACGTTTCATTTTCCTGCATCTAAAAAGTTAGTGTTTAATGGGTAAGAAATCATATAAGAGTTCTCACACGTCCTTGAAGAATACTCCGTCTTTTAGGTGGATCCATCTTTACACTATATCTCTTGACCCCCACTAAGGATGAAAGAATATGGAATAAATATGGCGATTGCGACATTCTCTTTTATGAATGCACTTTTTCATTATGGGTATTTGTCTACCTTTCACTGCATTCAAGATAAAAGTTTGGAAGCAATTGGCGATGGCTCTTTACACCTGACAATTTAGACAATATTGATTGATTTTAAGGAGAAAGGGTTTGCAAAAACTCTAAAAAGATTCCTATAAATAGAACCACATACGTCAAACAAGGTACTCAAAATTCCTTACAATTTTATACTCGGTGTTCAAATTCTCTGCAATGACGGAAATAAAGGCAGGCCCAAAGACTCAATTTGGTGGCGAGATTTACTGTTGAACGGTTTCGATAAATCTCTTATGTCCGACTCGTTTGCTGAATCTGTGAGCTATAAGTTGGGGAATGGCAGAGACTTACCTTTCTGGTATGGGCAGTGGATCGGAGTTTGCAGCCTGAGGCAGGCATTTCCCATCGTGTTTAATGAGTGCTCCTTCAAGTCTGCAACTGTGGCTGAAGCGGGTTTTAACAGTGTTCAAGGGTGGATTTGGAAATGTTCGATGGCTTTCATCCAGTCTCATACGGCGTTGAGTTGCAAAATGGAGAATCTTCTTATTCTCCTCAATACAGTAGACCTTAATGTGCAGAGAAAAGACTCTTTGATTTGGAATTATGCAGATGAGGAAAAATTTTCCGTTGCTTTCTGTTATTCTCTGGTACAACAGGCCCAAGAGGTGGTGGAGAGTGAACTAGTTACTTCTGCAGGCTTGAATTACCTTTGGAACACCAAGCTGCCGTCAAAGATTCAGGTCTTTGTATGGAGACTAATGAGGGATATAATCGCTACCAAAGTTCAGCTCGCTAAGAGAGGTGTTTTTGACGTAAATTCGAATCTGGCTTGTAGTTGCTGTGGTGGTGATGAAGAAACCGCTTCCCATTTGTTTATGGATTGTCAGTTTGCGCATAACATATGGAAAGCTGTGGAGGTCTGACTGGGCTTTGAGGTTGATTTGTCCATAAACTTCGCCTCTTCTCTTGTGGATTACGGTAGAGCAGTGCGGAAAAAGACAGGTAAAGATCTAGGGGTTGTTATATGGGCTTTTACGTGTTGGAGTATTTGGATCGACAGAAATAATTTCATATTTAGAGAAGATAATTTTTCTGTCATGGTTTTAGTCAATAGTATCAAGTTTCTGTCTTGGAGGTGGATTTGCTCCCTTGCTTGGGCAATAGGTTCTAGTTCTTTCTATGATTGGTTTGTTGCTCCTCTCAATTGCATAGCTAGTTCTTGAGCTGTTTTGTTTCTCGTTTAGTTTTTGTATTCGGGTTGGAGGACCCCTTGTTCTCCCTTTCATTAATTCCATTGCTTTAAAAAAAAAAACTAACTTGTGTGTTTGAATTTTTACAACCAACATACAACAAACCATTCGCGCAGCCAAAAAGATATCAATATTTAGAACCGATGATGGCCAAAACCTAGTTTTTATCGTAAAATAAACTTCCTTAAAGAAAGAAACACTCAACTTGAAATAAGTTTTACAATAAAACATTAAAATTTTAGGTCTTTAAGAACCATAAATAAATGCAATCAGATGTCTAAAGACATTAAGAAATAAATATAAAATAATGACTAGCCATTAAAAATATATTTTTGATATTTTTACTTGATAATATTAAATTGATTACTTTGATTAAATGTAGGGGCCGTTTATTTCAATTTTTTATCAAACAAGTTGTAGTAATAAATATTTTAGTTATATAAATTTTAAAGAATTTCCTAACTAAAGTTTTAAATACAAAATTGGTTTAAATACTTTTCTATAAAATATTAGTAGATATTCTTATCTTATGTTATTATTATATTTTTTTAAATAAAATTTTTAAAAATCAATTAAATTTGAAGCTAATTTGAATAACTTTTTAAAAAGAAAAATAGTTTTTGAGATATACTTTTTTGAAACATTATGTGATTTCATAATAATTTTTAATATTTTGAGAAAAAATCATAGAAATTACTTTTAAAACGCACAGAGAAAAAATTATTTGTTAAATATTTTATTTTTAATTATTTATTTACCTAAAGGTGTTTAATATAAATATTTTTGATAAAATAGTTTTTTTTAGGCTTAAATGCAATTTTGGTCCCTATAGTATTATTTTTCTAAACTTTTGATCCCGCTTAAAAAAATCCAGATTTTTGGTCCCTTGTTTTGATTTTTTTTGAGATTATTTTGGTCCCCTCTCAAAATTAGAATATGTGGCATTTTCCTCGCTGATGTGGATTGCTGATTAGGATTATTTATTATTTTATATTTATTTACATAATTAATTGATAATTTTAATAAAGTTTCTCTAAAATTTAATTAATAAATATTTTTTGGAAATTAGATAATTATATTTTTTAAAAACAATTTGGGCCACAAACCTAACTCATTTAAACACTAGCCCAATACACAAGTTTACACTTGGTAGTCTTAATGAACTATATAAACACTAACCACTTTTGTTAAAAAATCAATGTGGGACTTTATTGGAAAATGCAAAACCCACACTACACCTATAATTTCAATGGAAACAATGTGAGACTCTAACTGTCTCACATTTTGTGGACGGAAGAATTTCAGGTTTTGAAAGTTTTTCTCCAACTGAGGTTATAGCCTGCTTGAAAACTAACCACCACGGATTGGAATCATTAGTTGCAGTTAATAAAGGACGCCCCAAATAGTCTCTGTTGGTCCTTTCTTTGTGATCTGCAATATTTGATTTGTCAAGAAATAAATGGTAAAGAAACTGATTTTAACAACAGAGCCACTGTTTCAGTAATATCTTTTTTCCTTCTTACTTTATATACATTCCTAAAATAAATTATTGATAAAGAAATGTTCTGCCATGGTAGTAGAGACCATTTGATGAAGAATAAAATCTAACAGTATAAGAGAAAGGGGGTTCTAAGTTTCCAACAGGCCATCAATAGAATAAGCCATCACAAGATTTTATACATTGTATATAACATGTTAACTAAAAGAGAAAGGGGGTTCTAAGATTCCAACAGACCATCAACTCATTGAGGAAAAATTAATTAAAATAATTGATCTAATTTTTACAAAGCCCATGATCAAAAGAGATGAAGAATTATCTCAGAAGAAAAATAAGCTTCAGACTTTAGTAGAAAGAAAAACTCCTTACATTTTCCATTAAAGTTCCACATTGATTTTTTAACAAAAGTGGAGAAAAAGGTGGAGAGGAAAAGAAGAAGAGGAGTGAGAGAGAGAAGGAGGAGAATAAATTTAATATAAAAAATTAGTGTTAGAAACGGAAAACTTTAGGAGGACCAAACTTTGAAGAAAATTTTTTTAGGGACTAAACCTCAAAGTTGGGTTATTTTCAGGGACCTAATATTTATTTAACCCATAAAAAATTAAATACTTTAGAATTATGTTTTAAATATTTTATCAATACATCTAATTAAAAATAATCAAGTCATTGGTAGAGTTCAAAAGATATTCATTTAATGCATAATAAATATATTAAAAACAACTTCGATAAAAAAAGGTTTAAATAAATTTGCATAAATTATATTTTTATATTTTGTCTTTTTCTAAATATCAAAATTTTAAATCAAAGAAAAAAATATCATTTGTTTTTGTCCTTTCAATAAAAAATAATTAAAAACTGATTGTTGATGTGTTAAAACAATCTATGATGTTAGCGTTAGGACTATGCGAGTATACAAAATTACATAAGCTTATGATTTAAAAAAAAATGTGTTTCTAGAAAAAGATTGTATTAGATTTTATTTACTTAAAATATGTACTGCGGTCTAAATAAACCAAATCAAACACCTTTAAGGAAATAAAAATAATAATTTTTTAAATTAAATATAATACACATATAGAATGTTATATATTTTATTTTTACAGTCTGTTACTCAGTTAGGTCCAGTGGAGAGGAATGATAGTGCTATGTCATTAGTTTGGAAAGTTGAAGTCCCCTTTAATATCAGAACGTTTAGTTGGCGTATTTTGTCGAACAGATTACCGACAAGGGACCTTTTGTTGTCTAGAGGGATTATCCCTTCTTCGAGCGATCCGTTGTGCCCTTATTGCAATGCTACTACGGAGAATCTTTCTCACATTCTTTTGTTTGGTCCTGTGGCTAGTTTGGTGTGGAAAGACATTGCAGACTGGATCGGTTTCCATGGATATGGCGAGAACGACTTGAAGGGTAGTTTCCTCGATTGGATTGCTTTCGGAAAATTCAAGAAGTTTAAGAAAGGGAAACAAGGAAGCATCTGGTTGGCTGTTTGTTGGGTGCTTTGGACGGTTAGAAACGACATTCTATTTAAGAACGATGTTTGGAATATAGTCGACGTTGTTTGGAAGGTGAAACTCTTTATTTGGAGATGGTCTTTGATTGGGGAAATTACCCATCCCAAATGTAATCTGTATGACTTCAACAAGGATCCGATCTTGTTTTTGTCTTAGTCTCCTTTTGGTTTGTAATTTCTCTGTTTTTCGCCAAGTGTGTTTTTGTATTGGTTGAGTACTTTTGGTGTTCTTATTAATATATATTTCTTTCCTTCTAAAAAAATATTTTATTTTTAAAAAACTTATAAAAAAAGTGAAATAATTTTTTTTAAATTATAGTGGCGAGCACTTTTGTATTCAATTAAATCATTTAACTTCTTGGCCTGTTCCATCTCTAGAATCTCTTTCTTTCCTCGCCTACCTTCCTTCCTTCCTCTGCTCTTTTCTGGTTTTTATCGGTGATGATCCAGGTACACTAGCGGTTTAAGCCATGATTATTCATGTGGCATCTTGGGATGTGTTTGGATTAAACTCCTAATTTTCGAATTAGGGTCCTTCTCATTCTATTTTGCTGGGTGGTAGTCTGTGGTGGTTCTCGCGTTGGTGTGCTTTCTCTATTTGTGTCTGGTTTTTCTGGTTACGATGGAGTGGAAAACTGTTACGAGAAGACGTTTTCGTAATATCGCTCCTAGATGGTAAGTTTTTTCAAAGGGGAAGGGGCGCAGCGAGGGCGTTGATCCTGTCTTAGTGTCTATTTACTTTTCGGAGTTTCCCGACCGGATGAAATCGAAAGAAATTTTTGACCTGTTTGGGTGTGTAGCTGACGTTGTTGAGGTGATGATCTCTCCGAGGAGAAACAATATCGATAAAAGATTCGGTTTCGCCAGGTTTAAAGGAGTCAAGGATGCGAGAGTTTTAGCGATTGAACTTGATAACATCCAGATTGATGCTCGTAAAATCCATGCCAACATCCCGAGGTTTGATAGGAGCATTCGTGGAGACCGAATTATGCATAAGGAGGATTATGGTAAGTTTAAAGGTAACATGCAAAGAGGTTTTTTCATTCTTCTCTTGAACCCAGAAGTCGCGTTTTGGCTCATAAGAGGGTTGGTAAGAGCTCTTTTGCGGAAGTTGTCGGTAAGAGTTTAGAGACGTCTCAGAGTGGTTCGAAGGAGGAAGAAAAAGCAGTGGTGGTTTACTCATCTGAAACTTCGATAAAAGAAAAATTTCGCAAAGCTTATATTGGCATTTTCCTTGAAGCGGGGAAGTCTTACAATGTGCAATCCGGATTAGAAGCTGAAGGTTATTTCTTGATAAAGGTTACCCCATTGGGGTCGAATCTTTGTTTGCTCGAAGAATCTGAGGAAGGTGAGATCCACGACCTTATTGTTGAGGGTGAATCATGGTGGAAAAACTGGTTCCATGTTATTAGACCATGGAGGGAGACGGATGTGGATAATGATAGGGTAGTGTGGGTGCGGTTATTCGGAGTTCCTTGTCACGCATGGCATTCGGATTTCTTCTAGTCGTTAGTGGGCGTCTTTGGAGAATTTATTTGTGTTGACGCTAATACTACTGCTGGTGTGTGTAAAGATGTTGCATGGGTTTTGGTGAAGGTTCCGCGTGGTTTCGTGGTGAAAGACTCCATGAGGGTGGAGATCGATAATATTCCGTTCCAGATACTTTTACGGGAAGACACTCATGGTCCGGTGAGACTGGCTCCGAACAAGCTATCAAATCGGTTTTCTGAGGAGGGTTCTGATTCGCATAGCTTTGAAGATGAGTTGAGAAGTTTTCTCAATGGCTTTTCGGAAGAAAATATGGAGGTGAGGTCGGAGGTTTCGGGCTATGGTGTTATGTGGCCAGTTCGCGAAGAGGAGCGCAGGGAGGAAGACGAAGAGTTTTGCCCTTTGGATAATAAAGTGGATTGTACTAATTAGTTTTTAATTCAAGATGATAGGGACAGGGGTAGTGAAGTGGCAAAAGAGGCGGAGATATCTTCCTTTGATAAAGCTATTTACTCTCTAAAAGGCTCTTTTCACCAGCCACCTAATAGCATTGCGTGTAGTACAGAAAGGGATGGTTTACCTGCTATAGTGGGGGCCACGGTTCCTTGCCCTTTGTCCCAAGAGTCTTCGATGGATAAGGTGGCTTTGGGTGAGAATAATTCTGGTGTGGACCCCATTCACGATTTCACTAACAGAAGTGGCAAGAAGAAAGTTTTGAAATGGTTAAAGCTTAAACACTTGTACGAAAAAGGTGGACCTTTTAATAGTTTTAATAGGAGGCCGAGGAAGCATAAAAAGATCAAAGATAAGAGAAGTTTGTCTGCAAGTGGGGGTGTATTTTTGGGAGATAGTATTTCGCTTTTATCCTCTAATGCAAACAGTGGGGGGTTGGACAACAGTATTTATTTCCATGGTGACAATTCGGCGGAGACCGGTATCGAAAGGTGTAATCTCAGAATATTAGATAATTTTGATACTAATCTCGGGGACAGATTATGGATGGCCATTTCCAATTTGGGGGTTGCGAAGGGCGAATCAAAGAGAGATTTTCAAAAAAGAATTGCCGAAATGGAGAGAGCCGATAAAGTGAAAATGTTTGGTGGGATGGCGAATATTAGAGGGGGTTGTAGTCGGGTGAAGAGGAGCCGAATTTCTCACGTTTTTTCAAAGGGTAAAGCGGACTTATTTTTACTTCAAGAGACAAAAATTCAAGATTTATCGGATAAGGTGGCGCGAAGTTTTTGGAGGTGGGAAGATATTGATTACTCTTATTCCAATTCGGAGGGCATGTCGGGTGGTTTGCTTATTCTTTGGAAAGTGAACTCGGTTGAAGTACTATGCAGCTTCAGAGGATCGGGGTTCTTCAGAGTTAAGGTTAGGTGGAAGAATAAATTTTATTATGTGGTTAATATTTACGCTTCTTGTTCCATTGCTTCGAAAAGAATTTTATGGAAGAGTTTATTGGATTTAATGTCCAATTATACGGATGGAGAGTGGGTGTTTGGAGGAGACTTTAACGCCGTTAAAAACATTCATGAGAGGAGTGGGAGAACGGCTTTTAATTTTGGTTACGGAATGGAGGGAGTTTGAGTCTTTTATTTCGAAGGGCAATTTGGTGGATTTTCCTTGCAAAGGGAAAAAATATAGTTGGTATGGTGGTGATGGTAAGGCTAAAAGTAAGATTGATCGTTTCTTGGTTACTAATGGTGTCAGTGATGATTGGGGGGCCGTCGGCCCATTGATTGGGGAGAGAGATATCTCGGACCATTGCCCGATTTGGCTTATTGTCGATTAAGAAGATTGGGGTCATAAACCTTTTAAAGTCAATAATGAATGGTTTTCTTTCCCTTCTTTCATTTCTTTTGTGGAAGTTGCGTGGAAAAATTTACTTGTCGATGGGAGGAAAGATTTTGTGCTCAAGGAGAAATTGCCTCTGTTAAAGGAGAGCCTTAAGTGGTGGAATTCTAAAATTTTTGGTAGGTATGATTTGGAAGCGGAAGAGGGAGTAAAGGGATTGAATGAAGGGGATGACGTGGATGTAGATTTGGGGGAGATGGAGGGGGAAGAGTTAATGAGGAAGAAAAAGAGGGCTAGTAGCAAGTTTTGGGTGAATTTAAAGATCAAGGAGAACATGCTTATTCAAAAGGCTAGATTAAAGTGGTTAAATGATGTGGATTCTAATAGTCGCTATTTCCATGGAGTCATGAAAGAGAGGAGGAGGTGTAATTTTATCGGCTCTATTATGTCGGAAAACGGTATTGTTGATAAGGTGGAGGAGGTTAAGGAGGAAGTTAGGAGTCATTTTGCTTCGAAGTTTGTTGAGCCGGTTTTTGATAGACCAGAGATTGAAGACTTTCCTTTTAGAGGTATTAGTCCCTTGGAGAGAGATTTTCTTGAAGCTCCTTTTACGGAGGAAGAGATTAAAGAGGCGGTGTGGAGTTGTGATGGTTCCAAAAGTCCGGGTCCCGACGGTTACTCTTTTCTCTTTATTAAAAGATGTTGGCATTTTATGAAGGATGATTTTATTAGATGTTTCCAAAGCTTTCATTCCGGAGCTTTGTTTTCTAAATCCTTTATTTCCTCTTTTTTTACTTTAGTTCCCAAATCTTCTAATCCTTTGAGTTTGGATGATTATAGACCTATATGCCTTGTTGGTTGTGTTTATAAAGCTTTATCGAAGCTTTTGGCGGCAAGATTGAAGACGGTGTTGAATTCCATTATTTATAATTGTCAAAGTGCATTCGTTCCGGGTAGGCAATAGCTCGATGGCGTTTTGGTGGCTAATGAGGTTGTTGATTTTGCTAAATAAGAGGGAAGAGATTGCTTACTTTTCAAGGTTGACTTCAAAAAAGCGTATGACAAGGTTAGTTGGACTTCTTTAGATTTATGCGTCGTAAGTTGGGCTTTGGGGAGGTTTGGTTGAAATGGATGGAAGCTTTAATTTTCTCGAGTAAGATGTCGGTTCTAGTTAACGGTAGCCCTACGAAGGAATTTAAGGCAGAGAGAGGTTTGAGACAAGGTGATCCTCTTTCTCCCTTTCTTTATGTGTTAGTTGCGGAAGGTTTGAAGGTTTTGGTTAGTAGATCGGTGGAAATTGGTGAGTTTTCGGGCTTAAATATAAGAGGCAAGTGTTTTGTTGATATTCTCCAATTCGCGGATGATACTTTATTGTTTGGGGATGGTAGTTGGAAACACCTATGGGCTATTAAATCGGTTTTAAGAGGCTTTGAATTAGTTTTTGGTTTGGGAATTAACTTTCATAAGAGCAAACTTATAGGTGTGAACATTGGTTCTCGGTTTATGGAGGTTGCTTCCTTTTTCCTCAATTGTAGGACGGAGGAAAATAATTTTGTGTTCCTTGGGATTCCGATTGGCTTCAAGTTCAATAGGTTTGATATGTGGACGGATTTGGTGGGGAAGTTGAAACGGAGGCTCTCTTGTTGGAATAATAGATTTCTTAGTTTTTGGGGAAGGCTTACTTTATTAAAATCGATGCTTTCTAGTGTTTCTATTTTCATGCTTTCGTTTTATAAAGCTCCAGTGAAAGTTGTCAAAGAGATTACTAGAATCCAAAGTAATTTCCTTTGGGGGAGTAAGGAGGATAAGAGAAAAATTCATTGGGTTAGTTGGAAGGAGGTGTGCCTTCCGATCGATAAGGGAGGGCTTGGATTGAGAAGGGTGGATGACGTCTTAAAGGCTAGGTACGGAGATATAAATTTGAAGATGGTGGCTTCCGGGCTTTGTCCAAAAAAGGAGTATAGTGATTCTTTTTGGTGGAAGAAATTATGTTGTTTTGAAAAGGGATTACCGAAAAATTGTTTTATCTCTAATTGTAATTTTTCTATTGGCACTGGTTTTTTAACCTCTTTTTGGCTCTCTAGATGGATAGGAAATGTTGCCTAAAGGACAAATTTCCTACTCTTTATAACTTGTCTTGTCTTAAAGAAGTTTCGGTGGCTTGCATGGGAGGATGGCATGGAGAGAGGTGGATTTGGGGTGATTTCGGGATGGTCGGGCTGGTTGGCGTCGAGACCGCCGCGTAGCTATTGGTGTTGCGTTCTTTGCTTGAGTTCGTTCGGCCGGATTTACATGGTGTTGGAGCGGTTTAATGGTTGTTGCGTCCTTTGGAGGGTTACTCGGTGAGTAGTTTTTAAAATCTTATTAATGATTTCCGCATTCCTTATGGTCCGTGGAATGAATTCGATGAGGCTTTTTCTTTGGTGTGGGAAGTCATGGTCCCTTATAAAATAAAGGCTTTCGGATGGAGATGCTTCTTGAATAGACTCCCCACTAAGGATGCTCTGCTCTTTAGAGGTTGTGTGTTTTCGGATAGTGTTTCAGATTGTGTTTTTTGTTCTTCGGAGGAAGAATCTCTTTATCACATTTTTTTGGATTGTTGTGTTTCTTTATTGGTGTGGAAGGAAATGGCCGATTGAATTGGTTTTGAGGATTTCGGAGCTACTAATATTAAAGATAGTTTCTTAAAATAGTTTGCTTTCTTTAAGCATAATAGGGTGAGGAAAGGCAAAGAAGGAATTGTTTGGTTGGCAACAACTTGGTATTTGTGGAAGTTACGGAATGCTATTATTTTCCGTAATGAGACGTGGAATGTGTTGGATGTGGTTTGGAACATAAAGGCGTTAGTGTGGAGATGGTCTTTCATCGGAAAAATTACCCGTTCCAATTATAGCTTTTACGAGTTTAGTAAGTTCCCTTTGAACTATTTAGCTTAAAGCTTAATTGGGTTGTAATTTTCTTTTTGTTTCCGAGGTGTGCCTCGTTTTTCTGTAAGTGAGTTCGAGAACCTATTGTTCTCGCTATCAATGAAATCCTTGCTTATTGAAAAAAAAATCATTTAACTTCGACTTGTAAAAGTCTAATTTTTTTTTTGTATTTTAAAATGATTTTTTTTTAATTCTCTCAATTTCAAAATCATTTTCCTTTAATAAATAAAAATATCATATATTCTATAATATGTTCATTTTATCTCTTATTCTTTTTGTCATTATTTTTAATTTTTTAATTTTTCTTATTACTATTTATTAGCTTCTAATTTGTATTTTTCACATTGTATTTTAGTTCTATTTTATTTTTTCGTTTGAAGTGTTATAATTTTTTAAATTAATCACTTTATTGATTTTGAATCTTTGATACCAAATGATGATATCTATATTTTATCTAAATAATTTTCAATAATTTCGTAAAATATTTTTATGATTTTAATCATCGTCTACATAGTCACAAAGTTCATTATTTGTTATTAAATCTAAATATATATTGTAAATCCATCATAATACATTTTTATTAGAAAATAAGACTTTATTACAATTAAACAGTTTATACAAAACCAATCCAAGGATGATCCAGGTGGGTTAGAACAATAATAAAAAACTACTCACACAGCTATAGAACACCAAATTACTCTATGCCTACTGTATCAGTCATATGCATTTTCAATGTTCTCTCCTCTCACTAGAAACCTTTGGCCATTGTTAACTTATTTTTATGACCTTTCACTCATGGACTTTGTATAGGCAGTATTAGCGGAAGCTTTCTGGTATTTTCGACTTAAACTCCTAGCCTTAGGGCTAGGGGCCTTGGTACCAATTTAGTTCTTAGTTAGCTGCTTATTCTTAGTTCTCTTTTGAGTGGTTTTTTTATCAGGAACTTGTATTTTCAGTTATGAATTGGAAGAAAGTGTCTTACAAGAAGTTTAACAGATCTGCTATTGGATTCTCGGTTTGGAAAGAGCGGGGGGGGGGGGGGGGGGGGGGGGTGTATGGGAGCGGATGCTAGTGAACCAGTAACATCCTTCTTCATTTCTGATTTCCCCGAGAATGTGTTTGCGAGAGAGTTGTTTGAAATGTTCAAGGTATACGGTGTCATCTCCGAGGTTTTCATCCCTGGAAGGAAAGACAAAAGAGGAAAGAGATTCGGTTTTGTACGTTTTAGAAAGGTTCATGACCCTAGGATTTTAGAGGTTAAACTGGATAGTATTTTCATTCAGGGTACAAAGATGCATGCCAACACCCCAAGGTTTCAGAAGGATAAACATTATATTAACGGAGTCGGTTCTCTGAAGGGGAGACTCAATCATGCTTCTAGTAAAGGACTTGAAGGAAACAGACCTAGAGAAGGATGTCATTCGAAAAATCTTTCTTACTCTCAAATCGCGAGGATGAATCTGGGAGGCGGGAAGATTGATATACAGAAGTCAGCTAGCAATATCAGCTGTATTAGTCTTGTGATTCCTAATGTGAGTAGATTCAAACAGGCTTTAGTGGGAGAGGTCTTGAACAACATTAACCCGTTTGTGATACAGCAAAGCCTTTTTTAGGAAGGATTTTTTGATATAAAGTCAACTCCTTTAGGAGCTGGTTTATGCTTACTTGAATCATATAAGAAAGGAGTGGTGCAAGACTTCATTTTGGAAGCCAAGGAATGGTGTGATAAATGGTTTGTCAAGATTGAACCTTGGAATATAGATGTAGTGGATAGATAAAGACATGGGTGGGTAAAATGCTATGGTCTCCCTTGTTTCGCGTGGAATCTTGATTCATTTTGCAGTGTTACTAAGCATTTAGGACAGTTTATTGAATATGATTCTGATACTTCGAAGCACATTATTTTTGATGAGGCAAGGTTTCTTATTAAAACTAATAGGAGTGAGTTTATCAATGAGGTCCTAGATTTGGAGATAAACGGTTCTACGTTCGTTGTTAGGGTGATTGAAGATTTTTCAAAACCTTATAGAGGTAAGGATTTGTTGGAAGATGAAGTGGATAGCTTAAAGGGATCTTTGTTTTCAGATGGAGAAGATAGTATTAGCTCTTGGTCTAAAGGTCTTGAAGAAGATGAAGGTGTTTCCAGCCCTAATAGCTCTATGTTTTCTAGGGTGGCGCATAGATGTAAGGAAAAAGAGACTTTTTCTGACATTGATGGTAGAAGTGGTGATATTTCCCAATCCTATGTTAGTAATTTCTCAGGTGTCAGAGAGGTAGAAAGCATAAAGGCCTTTGGTGAGGCGACTGATCTAGCTAAGGTCAACTTGGATTTTTTGGACCTCTCACTCCTTGCGGTGATTTTGACAGCTTAGGCAGAAATTCCAAATGCCAAGGAAAATTTGAATTCAACTTTTAAGAATGGGGTCAGTGTGGATTTGGGGTCCCCTTTGTTATTGGGCTCTCCTACTGGTCTGGACAAAACAGGTGGGTTGAATACTCTTGGCATGGGCCCAATAGCAACCAAATTAGATAATCATGTTGGATCACTACGCCAAAATTACTCTTTGGCAGCACTACATAGGCAGCGCTTTATTACAAAAGCGCTGCTATAAGTTAAAAAATTTAGAAAACACGGAAACTATTCACTTAGAAAAATAAAAGCGCGTCTAAATATAAGACTTTAGACAACGCTTTTGAGGAAAGCGCTTTCTAAGGTCTTATAAATTAAAAAAAAAAATTAAAGGAAAATATTAGACAGCGCTTTCCTTAAAAGCGCTGTCTAAGGTCTTATAAATTAAAAAAAAATATAAGACCTGAGACAACGCTTTTGAGGAAAGCGCTTTCTAAGGTCTTATAAATTAAAAAAAAAAATTAAAGGAAAATATTAGACAGCGCTTTACTCAAAAGCGCTATCTAAGGTCTTATAAATTAATAAAAAAAATCAAAAGCGCTGTCTAAGGCCCATATGAGACAGCGCTTTCAAAAGCGCTTTCTAAGGCCCACCTTAGACAGCGCTTTCATTCAAAGCGCTGTCTAAGGTCCTTTTAATTAAAATAAAAATTGAAATGGTATCAGTATTCTATACTTTTTCATTTCATTCTTTCCTTCTTTCCCTCTCTTTCTGCGAACAAGAACGAACCAGCTGAAACCACCGCTGTCGTCCGTCCTTTCACCGCCGTCGTCTGTCCTTTCTCGCCGTCGTCCTTCCGGCCGTCGTCCTTCCTACTTTGTCCTCCACCATCCTCCACCATACTCCACCGTGCTCCACTGTTCCGGTAAGATTTTTTCTTTTTATGTTAGGTTTTGTTCTTGTTACCATATTTTTGGAGTTCTTTAGATATAATGATGTTCTGTTAGGTTTTGTTCTGTTAGGTTTTGGAGTTCTTTTGATATAATGATGTTCTTTTAATAGAATATGAGTAGTTTAGATTAGTGTTAATGTTGCTATACATTGTTATTGCTATATAATGTGTTAGTTTAGTTTAGGTTAGTTTAGGTTAGTGTTAGTGTTAGTGTTAATATTGCTCATTATTTTAATATTGTAAATCCTTGAGGTTGTTAGTGTTATTTTGTTATTTTAATACTGTGTTATGTTAGAAGCCCTGTTAGAAGCTCATTCAATGTTCTATGTTTTATCATAACTTTCCTCCTCATTCAATGTTTTGATTCCTCATATAATAGTGTTTTTGTTGACCTTAATAAGTAGGAAAACCATAGATAAAAAATGGATGGATGTCGATCGATTGTCCAAAGAGTACGAGAATGGGGTATTGGATTTCGTTAAGTTTCCTGTTCAACACGTTAAAGACCCCAATCGAATGGACTGTCCTTGCTTGGGTTGTTGTTATGTGGGTAAGGTTGACGCAGACGGATTGAAATCACAAATACTGATGCATGGAATTGATCGAAGTTATAATTGTTGGATACATCGTGGTGATAAAATTAACGAGAATGTTGAACCGAAGGGGAAAAGTAATACGACCTATGCTTCAGATGACAAAGACACAGAAACATGCGATTGTGATCGAGTCGAAGAGATTGCAGAAGCAGTTGAAGAAGATCTTCATGATTGTCCCGAAATGTTTGAGAGGTTGGTAAGCGATGCAGAGAAACCGCTCTATCAAGGTTGCACTAAATTCACAAGATTGTCTGCGGTATTGAAGTTGTACAACTTAAAGGAGGGCAATGGATGGTCGGATAAAAGTTTCACAGAGTTGTTGGCCCTTTTGAGAGAAATCCTACCGGAGGATAATGTTCTTCCCAATCGAACCTATGAGGCCAAAAAAATGTTGTGCTCTATTGGCATGAGCTATGATAAGATACATGCTTGTCCAAACGATTGTGTTTTATTTCGAAATGAATATGCATCGTTAACTGAGTGCCCTAAATGCGGTTTGTCTCGATATAAGAAAAAATTGTCTCGAGCCAAGGTCTTATGGTATTTTCCTATAATTCTGAGATTTAGGCGCATGTTTCGTAGTGAAACCGATGCAAGACATCTAACTTGGCATGCAGATGAAAGAATTATTGATGGAAAGTTGTGACATCCGGCTGATTCACCACAGTGATCGAAAATTGATAATGATTATCCTGACTTTGGAAAAGAAGCAAGAAACCTTCGCTTGGCATTATCTACTGATGGAATGAACCCGCATGGTCTTCAAAGTATCTCACATACCACATGGCCTGTGATTCTTATGATTTATAACCTACCTCTGTGGCTATGCATGAAGCGTAAGTACATGATGTTATCTATGCTAATCTCTGGGCCTAAACAACCAGGGAATGACATACACGTATACTTGACACCTTTGATCGAAGATTTAAAGATATTGTGGGAGAACGGTGTGGAGGTTTATGATGGATATAGGAAAGAAAGTTTCAATTTGAGGGCGATGTTGTTTGGCACAATTAATGATTTTCCAGCTTACGGGAATCTATCAGGGTACAACATAAAAGGCGAAAAAGCGTGTCCTATTTGTGAAGATAAAACAGATTCGAAGCGATTGGAGTTTGGTCATAATAATGTCTTTCTCGGCCATCGTAGATTCTTAAATGCCAAACATCACTACCGTGGGTGGAGACAAGAATTCAATGGAGACACCGAACAAGGTAGAGCTCCACCTATGTTGTCAGGTGACCAAGTTTTTAAAAAGGTGAAAGATATGCGTACTCAGTTTGGCAAACCTTTTGCACATAAGGTTGTCAAAGGTGGGTGGAAAAAGAGGTCGATATTTTTTGAATTGCCATATTGGAAGTCTTTGTACGTGAGACATTTTCTCGATGTTATGCATATTGAGAAAAATGTATTTGAAAGTGATTGGTACGTTACTCAATATAAAAGGAAAGACTAGGGATGGCCTTAAAGCAAGAAAAGACTTGGTAGCGATGGGGATTAGAACTGAATTAGCACCCGTGAAGAAAGGAAGACGAACATATCTACCACCTGCTGCTTTTACTCTGTCTAGAAAGGAGAAGAAAATATTGTGTAAGTTTCTGAGTGAAGTTAAAGTTCCAGAAGGATACTCTTCAGATGTTAGAAGACTTGTGTCTATGAAAGACCTCACGTTGAAGAGTTTAAAGACACACGACTGCCATGTTATAATGGAACACTTTCTACCAATAGGTATACGTTCTATTTTTCCAGTGAAAGTAAGAAGCGCCATAACTAATTTGTGTTTTTTCTTTAGGTCAATTTGTAGTAAGGTAATCGATCCCGATATCTTACCAACACTACAAAAAGAGATAGTTATTACCTTGTGTGAGCTTAAAATGTATTTTCCTCCCTCTTTTTTTGACATAATGGTACATCTAGTTGTTCATCTTGTGAAAGAGACACGGTTGTGTGGACCAGCTTATATGAGATGGATGTACCCTGCTGAACGTTATATGGAAATATTAAAAGGGTACGTGAAAAGCCGAAGTCGACCAGAGGGGTGTATTGTTGAACGATACATTGTTGAAGAAGCGGTTGAGTTTTGTACTGAATATTTGTCCAATGTTCAATCGATTGGACTCCCCAAAGCTCATATTTTCGAAAAAAAAGATGGTAAAAAATTAATTGGAAATAAAATTGTGACAGTATCAAGGGATGAACGGGATCAAGTGCATTTGTATGTTCTGCACAATGATAATGAGGTTGAGCCATATGTTGAGATGCACAAGGATGTACTCCGAAGGTTAAATCAGAACAGAAATGAAAATTGGATAGTACGAGAGCACAATCAAAGTTTCATACAATGGTTAAAGGATCATATTTATTCGAAGCGCTCTTCAGATCCTGCTTCAGTAACAGAAAGGTTGAGATGTTTGGCATATGGTCCATGTTTGCATGTGTATTCTCATAGCGCATACGCAATTAATGGATACACATTTTATACCAAAGAACAAGATGATAAAAGTACTATGCAAAATAGTGGTGTCACCGTCCTAGCTGAAGCAATGCACATATCAAGTATGAAGGACTTAAACCCCAAATATGCAAATCTGTCATATTTTGGAGTTATTGAGCACATTTGGGTGTTTGATTACGAGAAGTTTCAGATTCCAATCTTTGGTTGCAAGTGGGTAAATAGTAATGGCATACGAATGGATAAGTCTGGATTTTTGCAAGTGGGTCTTAATAGGGTGGGGTACAAAGATGAGCCTTTTATTCTAGCATCTCAAGCTAAACAAGTGTTCTATGTCACTGACCCGACGAGTACGAAATGGTCTATAGTGCTTTTATCTAACAAAATGGTTGATGATAGCGGTGTAGATCAATGTGATATTGATGGTGAGAATGAGTCATGCATTAGACGGAATGAGTTGAATAGAAATGATCAAGATGAGGATCTTATAGTGAATGAGTCATATATCAGAAATGACCATAACGAGGGAATTTGGATCCATTCATCCGTCCGCATTGCTAAGAAACAAGTAATTCATATTCCAACCAAGAAAAGAAAGAGATGTTAGTGAAAGAGGTAAAATAATAAAATGTTATATATTATTTCATTCTAAATTCATCTATTTTAGTTTTTTTTGTATTTTGACGTCGTGTAGAAAGTTTCCATCTAACACTTGTTTAATCTTACAGTGGACATTGGTTGTTGGTCGCAATTAATCCTAGCAGAGAAGTGGCCATCCGATGTATGTATTTCTAACTTATGAGTTATTTTAATATTTAACACATATCTCTCATATAATGAAATAGTTAAAACTAAATCAAACTATGTTATATTATAATGTAGTACTTTGAAGAATGCAAGTGTGCTAATTACTCAATTTCTCAATTGGATGAAATTAAAGAGGATTGGTGTCAATACATTATGGAGCTCGGAGTTTTATCAGGTATAATATTGTACTCTTACTTTAATTGATGAGAATTTAAATATGTGTAACTTTCTAACTATAGACATTGTTGATGTATTCTTTTAATTGAATTACAATCTTTGTGTTCTTTCAGGACCTATGTAGATTTGAAGCAATGCTTTGGTTGGATGCAAAAGTACTAGTATAAGTAATATGTACATTTGTAGAAAAAATGTAATGATTTGTAATTATAAATTGGTGTGTGTATATATATATATATATATATATATATATATATATATATATATATATATATATATATATATATTGGTTTGAATTGCCAATTGTTTTGGATATATAATTTTGGTGTAAATTGGTACATTTAAATAGGCCAAATTGGATTGATTTGAATCTTCAAATTGTGGTATTTTTCTAGAAAAAAATTGGTTGAAAAACAGGTCAAATTCTGGTTGAAAAACCTGGTAAAAATTGTGGTTTAAAAAAATTTATATAAAAATTTTCGTAGACCTTAGACAGCGCTTTACACTAAAAGCGCTGTCTAAGGTGGGGCTTAGAAAGCGCTTTCACCAAAAGCGCTGTCTAAGGTATGCCTAAAAAAGTTCAAAAAGGTGGGGCTTAGAAAGCGCTTTCAAAAAAAGCGCTGTCTAAGGTATACCTAAAAATGTTCAAAAAGGTGGGGCTTAGACAGCGCTTTTAAAAAAAGCGTTGTCTAAGGTATACCTAAAAAATGTCAAAAAGCGCTGTCTAATGGTACCATAGACAACGCTTTTCATTAAATATACCCCCCTTTAGACAGCGCTTTTGGTATTACCCAAAGCGCTGTCTAAACCTTTAGCAGCGCGGGTTTAGACAGCGCTTAAAAGCGCTGTCTAAGGCCAAAAAATGCGCTGTCTAAGGTCTTGTTTGGCGTAGTGGATATATTGGTGGATCCAAAATCAAATAGAAGAAAGGCATTGCTGAATTTTACGACAGAATACAAATTCCTTTTGAACCCTCCTTCTACTCCACCCTTTTAAACACGTCCGGGTCAGGCCCATCCAGGCGAAATTTTCCAGTGAAAAAGAAGCGTTCCTCTTCTATGAAGATCCTTAGCCTTTCTCTTGCTCCCGTTAAAGAGGCAGTGGAGTTTGATATTCCTCCTGAAGCATCTTATTCCATAGATGAGTCAGAAGTTATAAGAAATACTACAAGGTGTAAGGCTGGTCTAGATAGCGTACCTAAGAAAATCTGGGAATCGGTTCAACTAATGGGTTTGGAAGAAGAAGAAGATGAAGAGGCATTTGAGAGTATGGTTAGAACTCTGGAGAACAGGGACAAGATTCAAATGGCAGTTAGTAAGGGTGTGGACAATTTGGATTAATGATTATTGTGACTTATAATGTTTGTGGGTGTAATCTCTCTCTCAAGAGAAGAAGAATTAGGAAAACTTTGATTGAAGAACAAGCTGATTTATGCCTGATTCAAGAATCTAAGGTTAAGATCATGAAGGATTCAATAGTTAGGAGTTTGTGGGGAAACGGAGGTTTTGATTGTTCAACCAGTGGATCCAATGGTGCGTCTGGTGGGATTTTGACAATTTAGAGGAAATGATTTCTTCAACCTATCTCTACTTATAAAGGTAGAGGCTTCTTGTGCTCTGTGTTTTCTTAGAACAATACCACTCTTTATGTGGTTAATGTTTACTCTTCCTGTTCTTTAAGGGACAAACGAAAATTATGGGAGGACATTATTGAATTTAAAATGAGGAATCCAGGGGGAAGATGGATTATGGGGGGAGACTTTAATTCTGTTAAAAGTAGTGAAGAGAGGTACGGTGTCAGTTCTTCGTCAGCCCGAGAATGCGAGGAGTTTTGCTCTTTGATTAGAGATTTGGAGTTGGTTGATCTCCCTTTTGTAGGTAACAGGTTTTCTTGGTTTAATTCTAATGGTCTGTCTTATAGTAAATTAGATCGATTACTTATAGATGAGTCCCTTATTGACTGCTGGGACTTTAAGGCCCAATCTGTAGGCAATCAGGATATTTCTGATCACCGACCCGTATAGATTAAACCTAACAGCCTTAATTCGGGTCCTAAGCCTTTCCGGTTCTTTAATTGCTGACTAGACCACAAAGAGTGAAAGAACTTCATTAGTGAATCGTGGAATTATTTTTCTTTCCATGGTTCCCCTACCTTCGTTTTTAAAGAAAAACTTGGGCCCTCAAGTTGAGATTGAAATGGTTGAATAATAACGTCTTTGGTTGGTTAGACCTCTGTATTGATAAGCATGCCGAGAATTTTAATGATTAGGATACTTTGTTGGAGGGGGGCCTCGAAGACATGTCGGAGTCTCAGCTAATAAGACGAGGGGAGGATCCGGAGAATTTATGGTGTAAACTGCATTTCAAAGAAAGCATAATCCACCAAAAGTCTAGACACAAATGGATTAAGGGGGGAGATGTCAATATTAGATACTTCCATTCCTTTTTTAAGTTTAGAACAAGGCAGAATCACATTAGCATTCAGGGTCATGATGAAGCTCTGTTGGAAGATCCCGTACTGGTTAAAGATGTTGCTCTTCAGTTCTTCAAAAAGAAATTTAATCGGGAAGACAGCGCTAGACCAAGGCTTAACCTTTTTGATGGTGATAAGCTATCTGAGGAAGATCGTGGCAAGCTGGATATCCACTTTACTCATGAAGAAATCAGGGGAGCAATTTTCGACTGTGATGGAAACAAAGCTCCTGGCCCTGATGAATTTTCATTTAAATTCATTAAGGATTGTTGGGATATCATTGGGCCTGATTTTATCATTGGCGCTAATTCCTAAACAAGAGAGTCCCCAAAACTTTGGAGATTATAGACCTATCTCTTTGGTGAGCTGTGTCTCTAATGTTATTTCGAAACTTATGGCTACTAGAATAAATACTGTGATATCCAAGTTGGTCTCACCGATTCAGACGGCGTTCATACCCGGTAGAAATCTTTTGGATGATGTTCTATTAGCCAATGAGGTTATTGATATGGCTAGGAGGTATAGGAAGTCTTGCCTTTTTATTTAAGGTAGACTTCACTTAAGCATACGACTGCGTTGATTGGAAGTTTATGATTCACGTCCTCAAATCAATGAATTTCGGTCCTAATTGGATTAGGTGGATAGAAGGAAATATTTGCAACAGTCATGTATCTGTATTGATTAATGAATCGCCTTCCAAGGATTTCGAGGCTTCTAGAGGATTGAAGCAGGGCGACCCGCTTGCTCCATTTCTTTTCACTTTGGTGGCTGAAACTCTAGCTATTATGATTAAAAGAGCTTCAGCAATTAATATGTTTTCTGGTTTCGGTTTTGCAGATGGTGAATCTATCGATTTGCTTCAATTTGACGATGATACCTTGATATTCTGTGACTGCGGGTATCAAAATCTTTGGGCTATCAAGTCTATTTTAAGAGGTTTTGAAATGGTATCCAGTTTATGAATCAATTTTTCCAAAAGTTGTTCGCTTGGAATTGGTATTGACAAAAGATTTTTAAGAGCTGTTGCTTCTTTTCTTTACTGTAAGACAGGAGTTTTTCCTATAAAATTCTTGGGAATCTCTATAGGTGGCAATCAAAGAAGAGTTTTGTTCTGGAAACCTATAATAGACTGTCTGAAAGAAAGACTGAATTCATGGGCTGGCAGGAACATGTCTATTGGAGGAAGGGTCACATTGATAAATTCAGTTCTTGCAAACTTACCGATTCATCACCTTTCTTTTTTCAAGGCTCCCTCAAAAATTATTAAAGAGTTTATTGCCATTCAACGTCGCTTCTTGTGGTTGAGTTTAGCGGATAAAAGCAAAATTGCGTGGATCAATTGGAGTGCTCTATGTATATCCAAAGACATGGGTGGGCTAGGTATAAAACACATAGGATTGTTCAATAAATCTCTGCTTACCAAGTGGTTGTGGAAATTTCTTATAGGTGGTAATGAAATATGGCATAAGTTCTTGGTAAGTCGTTATGGGAACCTTGGTTTTTGGGTGAAGAACTCTGATTAGAACAACCACCCTAAAGACGCGTCGTTATGGTTGAGGGATATCCTCAACTCCAAAAATAGTGGAGACTCTATTAATTTCAATCTGTGTGTAAGACCAGTTATAGGTAATGGTTGCAATATCCTTTTCAGGAATTCTCAATGGTGTGGTATTCAGTAACTGAATATTTCTTATCCTAACACTACAAGAAAAAGGAGATTTACGACACTTGAGTTGCGACAGTTATTGCAAAACCATCCTTATTCCTGTGTTGCGACGGTTGGCACGACAGTTATCACAAAACCGTCATTATTATGTTTTTTACTTAACTTTTTTTTTGTAAAATAATTTTTTTGATTGAGCGCTAAATAAAAAGGGAAAATTTGTTCCTCCCAATTCATAAAAGAAATCTTTATCGACTCCTCGAATGGAAACTCAATTTACTTTAATATATTATAAATATTTTTTATATAATTGTTTTGATAAACACATTATTATATGTATATTTTTCACTTTTTTAAATATGATTTAAATGATAAAATGTTTTGAATATTTTTCTCAAAATTTTATTTAACAATTTTTTAAAAAATCCCATTGTTTTAAATAAATATCAAATAAATTAAACTTTTTTTTAAAATTATTATAAAATTGTTAAATTATTAATATTCAATTTATTAAGAACTTTCTAACAAAGTATTCTCTCTAAAATTTTCCTTTCCTTCATAAATGTCATCACTAAATATAACAAATCAAGATTTAATATTTTTTATTAAAAAGAATTTAAAAAAACTATATAATTTTATTGTTTGAAATGATTTATATAAAAAGAAAATAAAAATAATAATTTTTTAAATTAACTAATAAGAAAATGAAAATTTAGATAAAGTTGGATTTCCCTCTTGCTTGTTTTCATTTCCCTCCCACCCTAATTTTGTTTTCATTTCCCTCTTACCCTAAACTTGTTTCGCTCTTTTCAACCTAATCATATTCATCAATTATCAATTCACCTGATATCCGCTCTTCTCTTCATATTTGATATCCAATTTTATCCTAAATCTATTTTCAAAAACCCCAAATGGAATAAACCATATTTCACGAATCTTTTGTTAAGATTGAAAACCTAAATCACACGATCCTTCTCCCTTAGCCATCTTTAGGCTTTCTTCAAGAACTTGTTTACGTGATTTAGAGGCCAACCGTATGTCATCAAAGTCTCAGTTACTTTAGAGGGGACTCTCAGTTACTTTAGAGGCCCAGCCGAAGCCTCAGTTGATTTATTGGCTTATGTTAGTTATTCTATTTGGTTGAATTTGTTAATTTTTTGTTTTGTTTGTGATTTTGGAAAGTATGGTTGTTTTGTTTGTGATTTGATGTGTGTGTTTGTGAATTGAATTTGAATTGCAGGGATTGTGACGAGGCGTCCATTGGTATTGCAACTTCATAAGATAGATGATGGTGAAAAGGAGTATGTTGAGTTTCTTCACAGACAAGGGAGAAAGATAACCGATTATGGTAATGTATTCTCTGTTTATTACTTTTTATGGTGATGGTTTTTATCAGTGAGTTGAGACTTGTATGTTGTAACACATTCTCTAATTATTGGAATAAATATGATACACTTCTTTTTGTTTCCTTTGTTAATTGATGGGTTGCTTGTAACTGAATTTGAACGCTCGTTGGATAATAAATTTTTTTATTTTGTTTGGTTTTTTATGTTTGTATATTATCTTTATCTGCATCTATTATGTTTTAGTTGTTGGCGTGTGTGTTTCTCATATTCATTTTTACTTAATCATAGCATTAAGTTTTCAAGCTTACTGGTACATTAATTTGTATGCTATTGCTCAATCTTTTTTAGTGTAGTTTGTAAATATGAATACTATTTTTATAATCATTTTTTAATTCGGTTTTCCTTTTGCAGCTGTAGTACGCCAAGAAATTCAGGACGAAACAGACAGGGTTACGGGAAAGACAAAGCAAATATCTCATATTCCAATTCATCTTAGCATTTATTCTCCATATGGTGTGCTTCAATTGTTGTTTATTTCCAAATAATTTAGTAGAGTTTGTTGTAAACTTGCGGTTGACACTTCCATAGTTTACTTTTGAAATAGAGAACAGAGTTGCCTGGAGAGATGAATTTTCCAAAGACTGGAATGACATAATTGTTGGTTGGACATCCTAAGTATTTTTCTATATACACGGTTATTTAGAAGCTGTTTGCTTCCATTTTAATAGGACTGGAGAATTAACACCTCCTTTAGTAGGATCCACATAATCCCCTGCTCTCCAAAGCAATTTACTTTTGAATTTGCTTATTGATGTTTATGTTTCTTTAGTTTCAAGTGTTTAAGGTTTATAACATAACATTAAAATAAGTTTTTTGATTTTGATTTTGAATTTATTTCATATTTATTCCATTTGATATCTAATTGTATATTGATTATTTTACTTTGCATTTCATTGATGTATAATTATATATGGATCTAAAGAGAGTAGTTTTTTAACTGTTATTTGAAGCCTACCTGTCATATTGTGTGTTTCCTAATTCAGTTTCTATGTTTTTTGAGCAGTTGTCAACCTAACTTTGATTGATTTGCCGGGGTTGACGAAAGTTGCTATAGGTATAATGTGCATTTAACTACTATTTTAAATAGTTTTATTTTGAAATAAAAAATATGTTGTGCAGTATGATAACCTTCAATTAAATTCTTCGCAACTACGTCATTTTCAGATGGACAACCTGAGAGTACTATTGAAGATATTGAAACTATGATTCGATCTTATGTTGAGAAGGTAAAAGGAAGTATTTCCATTTTGTCTTAATTTATCCTCATTCTTTTGGCTGAATAATTTGATTGGATGATGCACCATAATACCATTTTAAGGTAATGCCATCAATCTTTATATCTGCTTTAACCAATAATTCATGCTTTTGGCAGCCTAATTATATTAGCCTGGCTATATCTCCAGCCAACCAGGACATAGCAACTTCCGATGCTATCAAACTTTCCAGGGAAATGGATCTGTCAGGTATTTTAATGTTCCATGGATGTATTGCTTCTTACCTTCGTCTAAGTAATTGTTGCCACTAAAGTCCTTGTCTGTAAACTGTCCAGGTGAAAGGACATTTGGAGTGTTGACAAAGCTCGATTTGATGGACAAAGGCACTAATGCTTTGGATGTAATATCTCTCATTCTTTCTCTGCGGTATGATTCCTTGTATTATTGTTGTCTTTTCACCTGTTTTTATTTCTTTTAGGTCCTTGAAGGTAGATCTTATCATCTACAACATCCTTGGGTTGGTATAGTAAATCGATCTCAAGCAGATATCAACAAAAATGTTGATATGATTATTGCCAGACGCAAGGAGGTTGAGTATTTTGAAACCAATCTTGACTATGGCCACTTCGCCAATAAAATGGGTTCAGAATACCTTGCAAAACTTCTCTCATAGGTTTGTATCGTGGAAAGGTGTTTGCCTTTAATGAAATATGGTTTAACTTTAATACTGTTTGATCATTTTGTAGCACTTGGAGTCAGTTATTTGGGCACGTATACCTAGTATAACATCTTTGATAAACAAAAGCATTGAAGAACTTGAATCAGAGATGGACCATCTTGGGAGACCAATTGCTGTTGATGCGGGGGTGAGGGGTTTACATTTGTAATTATTTCAGAAAGAGTATAGGCTTTTTATACATCCATTAGAATAATATTTTAACTGTATCTTTCTCTTTTAGGCTCAACTATACACCATCCTCGAACTTTGCCGCAAGTTTGAACGGGTATTCAAAGAGCATTTAGATGGAGGGTAAATACTTACTATCATGCTCTACTTTTGCTCTATTCTATTATATATGTGAATGTTATGGGTCAACAACGTCTACTGTTTGTAAATTGATGATTTTGTTCCATACTTGGGAAAAAAAGGCTTTTTATTCTTAGCTTACTGAGATAGCTTTTGGAAAAAATATAAAGTGATTAGGTTTCATAAAAGAAAACTATTGCATACAATACGCTTTTCAAACTGGATATTAGATTCGATTAAATTGCGTCTTAACTCAACAGTACTCTATTTGTTTTGAGTTAGTCTTTATTTTGTTTTTACTTTTGGTTCTTTTTGAGAAAAAACTACTGCATACTGTTGTGCAATAGATTTAATATTACAACAGTTGGTATATTAAATCTATGGCCTTTAATATTACATCATGATAATTTTAATTGTTTGAATTGAATATTGTAATAAAATTACAATTTTTAATTTTTTTTTTAAAATAAAATAAAATTATGGCGGTTCTAAACCGTCACTATTTTAAATGAAACATATTATATAATTATGGCGGTTACAACCGTCGTTATTTTCATTGAAATATATATATTATATAATTGTGGCGGTTGAAACCGTCGTAATTAACTGTCGCGGAAAGTTACGTCGGTTGGAGCCACAGTTTTACAAACTGTCGTAACACAACCTCGTGACACATGTTTCTACGACGTATGCGAAACCGTCGTGATTTGCAATTTACGTCGGTTGTAACCGCCGTAATCTGCCAAATTTAACCGTCGTAATTTTCGAATTTTCTTGTAGTGTAACCTATACGCTGCTGCTGTGAAAAAAGATGGATTAGTTGCAGATTATGGCTCTTGGCACGATGGTCATTGGCAGTGGGACTTGGATAACTGTTGGAACCCTGAAACTATTGTAGAGCAGGAGCAGAATTCTTTAATGCAGGTTTTGAATGAAGGCAGCATGTTGATGCGTCTTGAGGAGGACAAATGGGAGTGGCTTTTGGATCAAAGGAAGGAGTTCTCGGTGAATAATTCTTACAAACATTTATCGGATTCTGTTCAAGGTCCTTTTCTTCAACAGTCGGAGGCTTTGCTTTTGAAAGTGGTTTGGAAGACAAAACTTCCTCTGAAGATTCAAATATTTGTTTGGAGATTAATTCGCGATAGATTGCCGACTCGTTCCAACCTTGACTTTAGGGACGTTATCACCTCCTCGCAAGACAATACATGCGTGTTGTGTTCTCTTGAAGATGAGGATGCCTTGCATCTTTTCCTAAATTGTCCGAAAATTCAAATTTTGTGGTTGAAAATTTCCAGGTGGTTAGGAGTTCAGCCGATTGTAGCAAATAATATAAGTAGCCATGCTCTTTTATGGTTCCTTGCTCTCTACCATAAAGGGAAAAAAGATATGAGCTATTTTTTGTGGACTGTTTCGTCTTGGTGTATTTGGAACATGAGGAATAACATAATTTTCAACGGTCTAGTTTGGGACGGGGACGAAGTTTTTAACCTTATTGTTTTTGTATCTTGGAGATGGTTAGAAATAGGCCGTAAGAGATGTAATTTCTAGGATTGATTGTATCATCCTTTAGATTTCTTGTAATTTCTTTTAGGGGTGTTTTCTTCCTGCTTCTTTTGATTGGTTTTTTGTAAGGGTTGGAGAATCCCTGTTTCTCCCATTAATAGAAATAGCTTATCAACAAAAAAGCCCTCATGAAGATTGCATTTTGCAACAATGTTGTGCCTTATACTTTCATGAAGACCAGTATCTAACTCAGCTTGAGAGAAAACACTTGCGTTTCTTGTCCTTCAAATCAAATCTCATAAGTAGCTTCTACAATCGTTGTTTTTAACATGCTTCTTTTCCAGCCCTTCCTTCTCGTTTCTGTTATGATCCATCTCTCCTTAGAGTTCCAACAAGCCAGGGTCCTAGGGTAACCAAACCATAACTAGGGATGCTCATGGACGTTTAATTTTCATAATCAATCCATAACCATAAATAATCTATATATCATAACCGGTTATTAAAACCAATTGTCATAACCGGTTTTTATTTTTGTAAAATGGTTATAAACCAATTATTAACCGGTTATATCTATAACCAATTTTATAATTAATTTTCATTTAATTATATTATAAAATCATTTTTTTCAATAATTTTTTTATGAAAAATATATATGTTCAAAAATAAAAAATAGTTTTTTAAGAAAAAATATATATTTTTTTTTAATTTTTTTAAATTTTTTGAAAAGAAAAATTAAAAAAAGTATTTTAAAAAAAATATTTTATTTAATTTTTTGAAAAGAAAAATTAAAAAAAAAGTATTTTAAAAAAATTAATTTAAAAAAAATATATATTTTTTTAAAAAGATATTTTTTTTCAAAAAAGAATATTTTTTCAAAAAAGAATATTTTTTCATAAAAAATTATAATTTTTTTTCAAAAAAGATTATTTTTTTGCAAAAAATAAAATTAATAAAAAAATTCAAATTTTTTTTTTTCAAATTTTTTTTTATATAAAAATTGACTAATTTGGTTTTTATTTTTGATATGGATGTTTATTATGGATTTGGTTAAAACCATATTAAAAATGTATCCAAAATATGGATTTTGTTAAAAACCATACTAATAATTAACTAGTTTAAATAACCGAATTTGGATATGGAGATGGATTATTTCATAAACCGGTTCATTTGAGCATCCCTAACCATAACAGAATTTTCTGCCAAATGCTTTTTATGCATAAAACCAGAGAACATGTGATGCATAGTTTCTACATGATCATAGAAAACACAATTTCCATCAGTCGTTATACCAAATTTCATCAACCTATTTGTTGCAAGCCTACCCATGAGGATTAGCCAGAGGTTGAATATAGCTCTTGGTCTAACATAGTTACTAAACAACAAATTCTTCTATTCAACTTGTTGTATGTCCCCTCTCAAGGCTTTGTACATGGATGCAGTACTATATTTTCGGGTTTGAAGGAATTTTCCCCAGTATTGTGTTTACTCAACTTTCCCTATATATTTCCAAATGCTCTTGAAAATCAATAGCATTGTCAAGGAGGCGGCTGCCTTGTACTTACCTCTCGATTTTTTATACAGTATGCATTTACTCACTTAACCCACAATTTACTGTTGGAAAAAAAGTAAAGCGAAGAGAAAAAATAGGAACACAATAATAACACAAGAGATTAACGTAGAAACTCCAAAACCAGAGAAAAAGTCATGGTTGTTGTCAATAGACAACCAGAGAATAACATAATGTGAAAAATGTTACAACACATAATATACCCTTAACTAACTCAGGCCCCAAGTACATCCACACCCTCCAAAACAAATATTTAACTACATCTCACAACTCTGTAATACAAGAGTTTAAGAGAACAAAAATAGTCAAATATAAGCTTAAAGTGTTTTTGACTTGTGCATCTCAGAATGAACACCTTGAATCCTATATATAGCCTTGGACTCCTTTTTCCTTCACAAAACTAAGCGATGCAGGACTTAAAAGAACTTGTATCCTATATATAGCCTTGGAATATCTCTTTATTCACAAAACTAAATGATGTTGAACTTCATCAACATGTATATTTTTCAACCCAACCCAATAATCTCCACCTTGATTAAAAATAATACATAAACAGGGAAATCAGAGCGATCGTAGTTCCTCCTATTCTATGGGAGGAAATTGGTGTTTTGGTGTCTTGTTCAAAGCCCAAGACGTGAAGCGAAAGGTTGTTTGTATCTTGTTCAAAGCCCAAGATATGAAGCTGAAGGGTCTATTTGTATCTTGTTCGAAGCCCAAGATGTGAAGCTAAAGTGGGTTAGTATCTTGTTCAAAGCCCAAGATATGAAGCTGAAAGGTCTCGACTTTAGAGAGAAATTGTCATCTCTAAAGAGGGTCTGTCTGTCACAACTGTTGGGTGACTGATTATAAAGGAGAATTACTTTAGCCGGGATATGTGAATCCGGCAATGCCATAATTTCCTTCATAGGGGCTTTCCAACCTAGAGGAGAAGACTTTAACTCAGTGTAGAGCAATGCCATCTTTCCTTAGGAATTTCTCATGCTAAAAGAGGGACAGTGGCATGGATGTAAATGATCCAGAGGCTTGCCGCTTACAGCAATTTAGATGAAGGGAAAGGAGTTATTGATGTTTGTATACTGTGAACGAGGCACAACTTTGATGCTAAAAGGTTGATTGGCTCAACCGGGGTTTCCTTATACAAAGCCTAAGAGGAGGCTATTGGGCCCACATGAGGGTGTTTTGTATGTGTCTTGTACGAAGCCCAAGACGGAAGCTAAAAGTTGTCTGACTCAACAAGAGAGTCCTTTATACTCAACGAGAGAGTGTTTTGTATCTCGTACGAAGCCCGAGATGGAGGCTGAAAGTGAATGACCCAATAAGAGAGTCTTTTTGTATCTCGTATAAAGCCCGAGATGGAGGCTATAAGTAGATTGACTCAACAAGAGAGTCTGAAAAGGTTAGCTCTACTGGAGAGAATCATTTGTACAAAGCCCAAGAGGAGGCTATGGGTTGTTTGACTCAACAAGAGAGTCTTTTTGTTTCTTGTACAAAGCCCGAGATGGAGGCTAAAAGATCTTCGGCTCAACAAGAGAGTCTTTTTGTATCTCGTACAAAGCCCGAGATGGAGGCTAAAAGATTAATGTTTTAGTTGAGTGACAGATCCAGTATGTAAAGAGAAAATCAGTTCTTATATGAGTAATGTTGTACTCAGGGATTTGATTCGAGGATCAGGGTTATTTCCTGTTCTTTAAGGAAATGGGAAGTTCACAGGGCATTGAGAATATCCGAGTCTACGGGTTTTCTTCCTATTTTTGAAAGGAGCTTGAGAATGTCTTGAGACTCAAGGAAATTAGACTGTCCAAGTCTAGAGTTTTATCTTTTGTACTATGCTTTAAGAAATAGTAGTAGGCTCTAGACTCTTTGAAAGACTGTTCTATTAAGATAACTAATTTTTGTTCCTATACCTCTAGGAGGTCGTCGGGACAATTTGTACGAAGCCCAAGAGGAGGCTGGAAACTTTTAAGAAGTCGAGGGACAATTTGTAAGAAGCCCAAGAGGAGGCTATCATTCCCGGAGGAAGAAATCATTTATACGAAGCCTAAAAGGAGGCTGTGAATACTTCTAAGAAGCCGACGAGTCCTTGTACAACGCCCAAGACGACGCGGGGATGCTTTTAAGAAGCCTGTGGGTCCCCAAACCCCGAGAAATTCAAGACATGTTATTCACCGAGAATAGATCAAGCCAGGAAAGTCCTAGAATTTGGAAAAAGCTCAAGAGATGTCATTCACGGAGAAAAGATCATCTCTGGGGAGTAGAGTTTCTTTTACGATTCCTAAGGAGGACAGCCGAAGAGAAGACTATATTTGGTGCTCCTATGGGGGATCTAGTTTTGTCTACTTCTAAGAGCGATTAACAGGCTTAGTGCTAGACGTAATTGTCGGGGAAACTCTAAATATCTATACTATTATTACACAGTTGATATGAGTTTTTGAAAGAAGACTTACAGCGAAACAGCCCCACAGTACAGTTATATACATATGAAAGATTGAAAACAATAGTATATTCAAAATCAAAGGAGAAAGTAGTTTGAAAAGAAATATCGGGGCATACAGCTCAAGGAGAGGCCCAAGGTTTTATCAGTGATCGTACTGTGGTTTTGTACAGAGGGGCTTATACAAGTGACTGAGGCCCAAAAAAGGTTTTTTGTACAAAGGGATGGGTCTTACACTCTCTCAAGAGGCCCAAAAAAGTTTTAAAATAAAAAGAAATGGGGCTTATAGCATGAGGGTAGGCCCAGATGACTTTTGACTTTGAAATGGCGATCGCGCCGAGGTTTCTTTTAACGCAGGGGGACTTATACAATATCTGAGGTCCAAAAAGGTTTTGGTTAAAAGGGAGTTTGGGTCTTACACTCTAATAGATGCCCATGAGTGTTTCAAGAAAAGAAATGGGTCTTACTACTCGAGGGTATGCCCAGATGATTGAAATGACGATCGCGCCGAGATGTTGAAAACGCAGTGGGTCTTATACAATGACTGAGGCCCAAATTAATTTGGTTTTCAACGGGGTTGGGTCTTACACTCTAATAGATGCCCAAAGTTTTTTATTGGGTCTTATAGCTCGAGGAGAGGCCCAAATGGTTTTTTTTCTAAACGGGCAACCATCGCGTCGAACTTTCGAAATACAATGGGACTTATACAATAAGTGAGACCCAAGATAGGTTTGTATTTACAAAGGATTAGGTCTTACACTCTATTAGAGGCCCATGAGTGTTTGAAAATGATTTGTGAGGGGGAAAATCGACAAAACCCTAATTTGTTTTCTTTTAAAAGTAAATATCAAAAGAAAATCAAATAAAATGATAAAAATACCAAATAAGTTTGAATAAACCATTTGTGATTTTTGTTTAAGGTTTGAAAAATGAGGTTTTAATCACAAGAGATATTAAAACTCATTTGGCTTTGATTTTTCAAGATGAATGTTCATTTTAAAATGTTTAAAAACTAATAAAAATGAATTTATTCGCAAAAATACTAATTATATTAAATAAATAATATAAACTTAATTCTTTTGTGGAATAAAATATTTCAACATTTTTGTCATTTTTTGCAAAAAGAACCAATAAAAAATAATTAAAATTGTGTGAGTTATTAATTTTCCAATTAATTAATAAAACATAAAAACATTGGAAAAATAGCAAAAATATGAAAAAACACAAAATGGCATGGGTGGGGTTTGAACCCAAGACCTCAAGGTTACAAGGCGCGCGCATTACCACTGAGGTGGTGATACATCCATTGTTTGAAATGAAACCACAAATATACAAGTCATGCCTTGGTACCAATTTAGTTCTTAGTTAGCTGCTTATTCTTAGTTCTCTTTCGAGTGGTTTTTTTATCAGGAACTTGTATTTTCAGTTATGAATTGGAAGAAAGTGTCTTACAAGAAGTTTAACAGATCTGCTATTGGATTCTCGGTTTGGAAAGAGCGGGGGGGGGGGGGGGGGGGGGTGTATGGGAGCGGATGCTAGTGAACCAGTAACATCCTTCTTCATTTCTGATTTCCCCGAGAATGTGTTTGCGAGAGAGTTGTTTGAAATGTTCAAGGTATACGGTGTCATCTCCGAGGTTTTCATCCCTGGAAGGAAAGACAAAAGAGGAAAGAGATTCGGTTTTGTACGTTTTAGAAAGGTTCATGACCCTAGAATTTTAGAGGTTAAACTGGATAGTATTTTCATTCAGGGTACAAAGATGCATGCCAACACCCCAAGGTTTCAGAAGGATAAACATTATATTAACGGAGTCGGTTCTCTGAAGGGGAGACTCAATCATGCTTCTAGTAAAGGACTTGAAGGAAACAGACCTAGAGAAGGATGTCATTCGAAAAATCTTTCTTACTCTCAAATCGCGAGGATGAATCTGGGAGGCGAGAAGATTGATATACAGAAGTCAGCTAGCAATATCAGCTGTATTAGTCTTGTGATTCCTAATGTGAGTAGATTCAAACAGGCTTTAGTGGGAGAGGTCTTGAACAACATTAACCCGTTTGTGATACAGCAAAGCCTTTTTTAGGAAGGATTTTTTGATATAAAGTCAACTCCTTTAGGAGCTGGTTTATGCTTACTTGAATCATATAAGAAAGGAGTGGTGCAAGACTTCATTTTGGAAGCCAAGGAATGGTGTGATAAATGGTTTGTCAAGATTGAACCTTGGAACATAGATGTAGTGGATAGATAAAGACATGGGTGGGTAAAATGCTATGGTCTCCCTTGTTTCGCGTGGAATCTTGATTCATTTTGCAGTGTTACTAAGCATTTAGGACAGTTTATTGAATATGATTCTGATACTTCGAAGCACATTATTTTTGATGAGGCAAGGTTTCTTATTAAAACTAATAGGAGTGAGTTTATCAATGAGGTCCTAGATTTAGAGATAAACGGTTCTACGTTCGTTGTTAGGGTGATTGAAGATTTTTCAAAACCTTATAGAGGTAAGGATTTGTTGGAAGATGAAGTGGATAGCTTAAAGGGATCTTTGTTTTCAGATGGAGAAGATAGTATTAGCTCTTGGTCTAAAGGTCTTGAAGAAGATGAAGGTGTTTCCAGCCCTAATAGCTCTATGTTTTCTAGGGTGGCGCATAGATGTAAGGAAAAAGAGACTTTTTCTGACATTGATGGTAGAAGTGGTGATATTTCCCAATCCTATGTTAGTAATTTCTCAGGTGTCAGAGAGGTAGAAAGCATAAAGGCCTTTGGTGAGGCGACTGATCTAGCTAAGGTCAACTTGGATTTTTTGGACCTCTCACTCCTTGCGGTGATTTTGACAGCTTAGGAAGAAATTCCAAATGCCAAGGAAAATTTGAATTCAACTTTTAAGAATGGGGTCAGTGTGGATTTGGGGTCCCCTTTGTTATTGGGCTCTCCTACTGGTCTGGACAAAACAGGTGGGTTGAATACTCTTGGCATGGGCCCAATAGCAACCAAATTAGATAATCATGTTGGATCACTACGCCAAAATTACTCTTTGGCAGCACTACATAGGCAGCGCTTTATTACAAAAGCGCTGCTATAAGTTAAAAAATTTAGAAAACACGGAAACTATTCACTTAGAAAAATAAAAGTGCGTCTAAATATAAGACTTTAGACAACGCTTTTGAGGAAAGCGCTTTCTAAGGTCTTATAAATTAAAAAAAAAAATTAAAGGAAAATATTAGACAGCGCTTTCCTTAAAAGCGCTGTCTAAGGTCTTATAAATTAAAAAAAAATATAAGACCTGAGACAACGCTTTTGAGGAAAGCGCTTTCTAAGGTCTTATAAATTAAAAAAAAAATTAAAGGAAAATATTAGACAGCGCTTTACTCAAAAGCGCTATCTAAGGTCTTATAAATAAAAAAAAAAAAATCAAAAGCGCTGTCTAAGGCCCATATGAGACAGCGCTTTCAAAAGCGCTTTCTAAGGCCCACCTTAGACAGCGCTTTCATTCAAAGCGCTGTCTAAGGTCCTTTTAATTAAAATAAAAATTGAAATGGTATCAGTATTCTATACTTTTTCATTTCATTCTTTCCTTCTTTCCCTCCCTTTCTGCGAACAAGAACGAACCAGCTGAAACCACCGCCGTCGTCCGTCCTTTCACCGCCGTCGTCTGTCCTTTCTCGCCGTCGTCCTTCCGGCCGTCGTCCTTCCTACTTTGTCCTCCACCATCCTCCACCATACTCCACCGTGCTCCACTGTTCCGATAAGATTTTTTCTTTTTATGTTAGGTTTTGTTCTTGTTACCATATTTTTGGAGTTCTTTAGATATAATGTTGTTCTGTTAGGTTTTGTTCTGTTAGGTTTTGGAGTTCTTTTGATATAATGATGTTCTTTTAATAGAATATGAGTAGTTTAGATTAGTGTTAATGTTGCTATACATTGTTATTGCTATATAATGTGTTAGTTTAGTTTAGGTTAGTTTAGGTTAGTGTTAGTGTTAGTGTTAATATTGCTCATTATTTTAATATTGTAAATCCTTGAGGTTGTTAGTGTTATTTTGTTATTTTAATACTGTGTTATGTTAGAAGCCCTGTTAGAAGCTCATTCAATGTTCTATGTTTTATCATAACTTTCCTCCTCATTCAATGTTTTGATTCCTCATATAATAATGTTTTTGTTGACCTTAATAAGTAGGAAAACCATAGATAAAAAATGGATGGATGCCGATCGATTGTCCAAAGAGTACGAGAATGGGGTATTGGATTTCGTTAAGTTTCCTGTTCAACACGTTAAAGACCCCAGTCGAATGGACTGTCCTTGCTTGGGTTGTTGTTATGTGGGTAAGGTTGACGCAGACGGATTGAAATCGCAAATACTGATGCATGGAATTGATCGAAGTTATAATTGTTGGATACATCGTGGTGATAAAATTAACGAGAATGTTGAACCGAAGGGGAAAAGTAATACGACCTATGCTTCAGATGACAAAGACACGGAAACATGCGATTGTGATCGAGTCGAAGAGATTGCAGAAGCAGTTGAAGAAGATCTTCATGATTGTCCCGAAATGTTTGAGAGGTTGGTAAGCGATGCAGAGAAACCGCTCTATCAAGGTTGCACTAAATACACAAGATTGTCTGCGGTATTGAAGTTGTACAACTTAAAGGAGGGCAATGGATGGTCGGATAAAAGTTTCACAGAGTTGTTGGCCCTTTTGAGAGAAATCCTACCGGAGGATAATGTTCTTCCCAATCGAACCTATGAGGCCAAAAAAATGTTGTGCTCTATTGGCATGAGCTATGATAAGATACATGCTTGTCCAAACGATTGCGTTTTATTTCGAAATGAATATGCATCGTTAACTGAGTGCCCTAAATGCAGTTTGTCTCGATATAAGAAAAAATTGTCTCGAGCCAAGGTCTTATGGTATTTTCCTATAATTCTGAGATTTAGGCGCATGTTTCGTAGTGAAATCGATGCAAGACATCTAACTTGGCATGCAGATGAAAGAATTATTGATGGAAAGTTGTGACATCCGGCTGATTCACCACAGTGATCGAAAATTGATAATGATTATCCTGACTTTGGAGAAGAAGCAAGAAACCTTCGCTTGGCATTATCTACTGATGGAATGAACCCGCATGGTCTTCAAAGTATCTCACATACCACATGGCCTGTGATTCTTATGATTTATAACCTACCTCTGTGGCTATGCATGAAGCGTAAGTACATGATGTTATCTATGCTAATCTCTGGGCCTAAACAACCAGGGAATGACATAGACGTATACTTGACACCTTTGATCGAAGATTTAAAGATATTGTGGGAGAACGGTGTGGAGGTTTATGATGGATATAGGAAAGAAAGTTTCAATTTGAGGGCGATGTTGTTTGGCACAATTAATGATTTTCCAGCTTACGGGAATCTATCAGGGTACAACATAAAAGGCGAAAAAGCGTGTCCTATTTGTGAAGATAAAACAGATTCGAAGCGATTGGAGTTTGGTCATAATAATGTCTTTCTCGGCCATCGTAGATTCTTAAATGCCAAACATCACTACCGTGGGTGGAGACAAGAATTCAATGGAGACACCGAACAAGGTAGAGCTCCACCTATGTTGTCAGGTGACCAAGTTTTTAAAAAGGTGAAAGATATGCGTACTCAGTTTGGCAAACCTTTTGCACATAAGGTTGTCAAAGGTGGGTGGAAAAAGAGGTCGATATTTTTTGAATTGCCATATTGGAAGTCTTTGTACGTGAGACATTTTCTCGATGTTATGCATATTGAGAAAAATGTATTTGAAAGTGATTGGTACGTTACTCAATATAAAAGGAAAGACTAGGGATGGCCTTAAAGCAAGAAAATACTTGGTAGCGATGGGGATTAGAACTGAATTAGCACCCGTGAAGAAAGGAAGACGAACATATCTACCACCTGCTGCTTTTACTCTGTCTAGAAAGGAGAAGAAAATATTGTGTAAGTTTCTGAGTGAAGTTAAAGTTCCAGAAGGATACTCTTCAGATGTTAGAAGACTTGTGTCTATGAAAGACCTCACGTTGAAGAGTTTAAAGACACACGACTGCCATGTTATAATGGAACACTTTCTACCAATAGGTATACGTTCTATTTTTCCAGTGAAAGTAAGAAGCGCCATAACTAATTTGTGTTTTTTCTTTAGGTCAATTTGTAGTAAGGTAATCGATCCCGATATCTTACCAACACTACAAAAAGAGATAGTTATTACCTTGTGTGAGCTTAAAATGTATTTTCCTCCCTCTTTTTTTGACATAATGGTACATCTAGTTGTTCATCTTGTGAAAGAGACACGGTTGTGTGGACCAGCTTATATGAGATGGATGTACCCTGCTGAACGTTATATGGAAATATTAAAAGGGTACGTGAAAAGCCGAAGTCGACCAGAGGGGTGTATTGTTGAACGATACATTGTTGAAGAAGCGGTTGAGTTTTGTACTGAATATTTGTCCAATGTTCAATCGATTGGACTCCCCAAAGCTCATATTTTCGAAAAAAGGATGGTAAAAAATTAATTGGAAATAAAATTGTGACAGTATCAAGGGATGAACGGGATCAAGTGCATTTGTATGTTCTGCACAATGATAATGAGGTTGAGCCATATGTTGAGATGCACAAGGATGTACTCCGAAGGTTAAATCAGAACAGAAATGAAAATTGGATAGTACGAGAGCACAATCAAAGTTTCATACAATGGTTAAAGGATCATATTTATTCGAAGCGCTCTTCAGATCCTGCTTCAGTAACAGAAAGGTTGAGATGTTTGGCATATGGTCCATGTTTGCATGTGTATTCTCATAGCGCATACGCAATTAATGGATACACATTTTATACCAAAGAACAAGATGATAAAAGTACTATGCAAAATAGTGGTGTCACCGTCCTAGCTGAAGCAATGCACATATCAAGTATGAAGGACTTAAACCCCAAATATGCAAATCTGTCATATTTTGGAGTTATTGAGCACATTTGGGTGTTTGATTACGAGAAGTTTCAGATTCCAATCTTTGGTTGCAAGTGGGTAAATAGTAATGGCATACGAATGGATAAGTCTGGATTTTTGCAAGTGGATCTTAATAGGGTGGGGTACAAAGATGAGCCTTTTATTCTAGCATCTCAAGCTAAACAAGTGTTCTATGTCACTGACCCGACGAGTACGAAATGGTCTATAGTGCTTTTATCTAACAAAATGGTTGATGATAGCGGTGTAGATCAATGTGATATTGATGGTGAGAATGAGTCATGCATTAGACGGAATGAGTTGAATAGAAATGATCAAGATGAGGATCTTATAGTGAATGAGTCATATATCAGAAATGACCATAACGAGGGAATTTGGATCCATTCATCCGTCCGCATTGCTAAGAAACAAGTAATTCATATTCCAACCAAGAAAAGAAAGAGATGTTAGTGAAAGAGGTAAAATAATAAAATGTTATATATTATTTCATTCTAAATTCATCTATTTTAGTTTTTTTGTATTTTGACGTCGTGTAGAAAGTTTCCATCTAACACTTGTTTAATCTTACAGTGGACATTGGTTGTTGGTCGCAATTAATCCTAGCAGAGAAGTGGCCATCCGATGTATGTATTTCTAACTTATGAGTTATTTTAATATTTAACACATATCTCTCATATAATGAAATAGTTAAAACTAAATCAAACTATGTTATATTATAATGTAGTACTTTGAAGAATGCAAGTGTGCTAATTACTCAATTTCTCAATTGGATGAAATTAAAGAGGATTGGTGTCAATACATTATGGAGCTCGGAGTTTTATCAGGTATAATATTGTACTCTTACTTTAATTGATGAGAATTTAAATATGTGTAACTTTCTAACTATAGACATTGTTGATGTATTCTTTTAATTGAATTACAATCTTTGTGTTCTTTCAGGACCTATGCAGATTTGAAGCAATGCTTTGGTTGGATGCAAAAGTACTAGTATAAGTAATATGTACATTTGTAGAAAAAATGTAATGATTTGTAATTATAAATTGGTGTATATATATATATATATATATATATATATATTGGTTTGAATTGCCAATTGTTTTGGATATATAATTTTGGTGTAAATTGGTACATTTAAATAGGCCAAATTGGATTGATTTGAATCTCCAAATTGTGGTATTTTTCTAGAAAAAAATTGGTTGAAAAACAGGTCAAATTCTGGTTGAAAAACCTGGTAAAAATTGTGGTTTAAAAAAATTTATATAAAAATTTTCGTAGACCTTAGACAGCGCTTTACACTAAAAGCGCTGTCTAAGGTGGGGCTTAGAAAGCGCTTTCACCAAAAGCGCTGTCTAAGGTATGCCTAAAAAAGTTCAAAAAGGTGGGGCTTAGAAAGCGCTTTCAAAAAAAGCGCTGTCTAAGGTATACCTAAAAATGTTCAAAAAGGTGGGGCTTAGACAGCGCTTTTAAAAAAAGCGTTGTCTAAGGTATACCTAAAAAATGTCAAAAAGCGCTGTCTAATGGTACCATAGACAGCGCTTTTCATTAAATATACCCCCCTTTAGACAGCGCTTTTGGTATTACCCAAAGCGCTGTCTAAACCTTTAGCAGCGTGGGTTTAGACAGCGCTTAAAAGCGCTGTCTAAGGCCAAAAAATGCGCTGTCTAAGGTCTTGTTTGGCGTAGTGGATATATTGGTGGATCCAAAATCAAATAGAAGAAAGGCATTGCTGAATTTTACGACAGAATACAAATTCCTTTTGAACCCTCCTTCTACTCCACCCTTTTAAACACGTCCGGGTCAGGCCCATCCAGGCGAAATTTTCCAGTGAAAAAGAAGCGTTCCTCTTCTATGAAGATCCTTAGCCTTTCTCTTGCTCCCGTTAAAGAGGCAGTGGAGTTTGATATTCCTCCTGAAGCATCTTATTCCATAGATGAGTCAGAAGTTATAAGAAATACTACAAGGTGTAAGGCTGGTCTAGATAGCGTACCTAAGAAAATCTGGGAATCGGTTCAACTAATGGGTTTGGAAGAAGAAGAAGATGAAGAGGCATTTGAGAGTATGGTTAGAACTCTGGAGAACAGGGACAAGATTCAAATGGCAGTTGGTAAGGGTGTGGACAATTTGGATTAATGATTATTGTGACTTATAATGTTTGTGGGTGTAATCTCTCTCTCAAGAGAAGAAGAATTAGGAAAACTTTGATTGAAGAACAAGCTGATTTATGCCTGATTCAAGAATCTAAGGTTAAGATCATGAAGGATTCAATAGTTAGGAGTTTGTGGGGAAACGGAGGTTTTGATTGTTCAACCAGTGGATCCAATGGTGCGTCTGGTGGGATTTTGACAATTTAGAGGAAATGATTTCTTCAACCTATCTCTACTTATAAAGGTAGAGGCTTCTTGTGCTCTGTGTTTTCTTAGAACAATACCACTCTTTATGTGGTTAATGTTTACTCTTCCTGTTCTTTAAGGGACAAACGAAAATTATGGGAGGACATTATTGAATTTAAAATGAGGAATCCAGGGGGAAGATGGATTATGGGGGGAGACTTTAATTCTGTTAAAAGTAGTGAAGAGAGGTACGGTGTCAGTTCTTCGTCAGCCCGAGAATGCGAGGAGTTTTGCTCTTTGATTAGAGATTTGGAGTTGGTTGATCTCCCTTTTGTAGGTAACAGGTTTTCTTGGTTTAATTCTAATGGTCTGTCTTATAGTAAATTAGATGGATTACTTATAGATGAGTCCCTTATTGACTGCTGGGACTTTAAGGCCCAATCTGTAGGCAATCAGGATATTTCTGATCACCGACCCGTATAGATTAAACCTAACAGCCCTAATTCGGGTCCTAAGCCTTTCCGGTTCTTTAATTGCTGACTAGACCACAAAGAGTGAAAGAACTTCATTAGTGAATCGTGGAATTATTTTTCTTTCCATGGTTCCCCTACCTTCGTTTTTAAAGAAAAACTTGGGCCCTCAAGTTGAGATTGAAATGGTTGAATAATAACGTCTTTGGTTGGTTAGACCTCTGTATTGATAAGCATGCCGAGAATTTTAATGATTAGGATACTTTGTTGGAGGGGGGCCTCGAAGACATGTCGGAGTCTCAGCTAATAAGACGAGGGGAGGATCCGGAGAATTTATGGTGTAAACTGCATTTCAAAGAAAGCATAATCCACCAAAAGTCTAGACACAAATGGATTAAGGGGGGAGATGTCAATATTAGATACTTCCATTCCTTTTTTAAGTTTAGAACAAGGCAGAATCACATTAGCATTCAGGGTCATGATGAAGCTCTGTTGGAAGATCCCGTACTGGTTAAAGATGTTGCTCTTCAGTTCTTCAAAAAGAAATTTAAACGGGAAGACAGCGCTAGACCAAGGCTTAACCTTTTTGATGGTGATAAGCTATCTGAGGAAGATCGTGGCAAGCTGGATATCCACTTTACTCATGAAGAAATCAGGGGAGCAATTTTCGACTGTGATGGAAACAAAGCTCCTGGCCCTGATGAATTTTCATTTAAATTCATTAAGGATTGTTGGGATATCATTGGGCCTGATTTTATCATTGGCGCTAATTCCTAAACAAGAGAGTCCCCAAAACTTTGGAGATTATAGACCTATCTCTTTGGTGAGCTGTGTCTCTAATGTTATTTCGAAACTTATGGCTACTAGAATAAATACTGTGATATCCAAGTTGGTCTCACCGATTCAGACGGCGTTCATACCCGGTAGAAATCTTTTGGATGATGTTCTATTAGCCAATGAGGTTATTGATATGGCTAGGAGGTATAGGAAGTCTTGCCTTTTTATTTAAGGTAGACTTCACTTAAGCATACGACTGCGTTGATTGGAAGTTTATGATTCACGTCCTCAAATCAATGAATTTCGGTCCTAATTGGATTAGGTGGATAGAAGGAAATATTTGCAACAGTCATGTATCTGTATTGATTAATGATTCGCCTTCCAAGGATTTCGAGGCTTCTAGAGGATTGAAGCAGGGCGACCCGCTTGCTCCATTTCTTTTCACTTTGGTGGCTGAAACTCTAGCTATTATGATTAAAAGAGCTTCAGCAATTAATATGTTTTCTGGTTTCGGTTTTGCAGATGGTGAATCTATCGATTTGCTTCAATTTGACGATGATACCTTGATATTCTGTGATTGCGGGTATCAAAATCTTTGGGCTATCAAGTCTATTTTAAGAGGTTTCGAAATGGTATCCAGTTTATGAATCAATTTTTCCAAAAGTTGTTCGCTTGGAATTGGTATTGACAAAAGATTTTTAAGAGCTGTTGCTTCTTTTCTTTACTGTAAGACAGGAGTTTTTCCTATAAAATTCTTGGGAATCTCTATAGGTGGCAATCAAAGAAGAGTTTTGTTCTGGAAACCTATAATAGACTGTCTGAAAGAAAGACTGAATTCATGGGCTGGCAGGAACATGTCTATTGGAGGAAGGGTCACATTGATAAATTCAGTTCTTGCAAACTTACCGATTCATCACCTTTCTTTTTTCAAGGCTCCCTCAAAAATTATTAAAGAGTTTATTGCCATTCAACGTCGCTTCTTGTGGTTGAGTTTAGCGGATAAAAGCAAAATTGCGTGGATCAATTGGAGTGCTCTATGTATATCCAAAGACATGGGTGGGCTAGGTATAAAACACATAGGATTGTTCAATAAATCTCTGCTTACCAAGTGGTTGTGGAAATTTCTTATAGGTGGTAATGAAATATGGCATAAGTTCTTGGTAAGTCGTTATGGGAACCTTGGTTTTTGGGTGATGAACTCTGATTAGAACAACCACCCTAAAGACGCGTCGTTATGGTTGAGGGATATCCTCAACTCCAAAAATAGTGGAGACTCTATTAATTTCAATCTGTGTGTAAGACCAGTTATAGGTAATGGTTGCAATATCCTTTTCAGGAATTCTCAATGGTGTGGTATTCAGTAACTGAATATTTCTTATCCTAACACTACAAGAAAAAGGAGATTTACGACACTTGAGTTGCGACAGTTATTGCAAAACCATCCTTATTCCTGTGTTGCGACGGTTGGCACGACAGTTAGGGTCAACTGTCGCAAATTTTTTGCGACAGTTATCACAAAACCGTCCTTATTCCTGGACTGCGATGGTTGTCACTACAGTTAGAGACTGGACTGCGATAATTGTCACGACAGTTATCACAAAACCGTCATTATTATGTTTTTTACTTAACTTTTTTTTTGTAAAATAATTTTTTTGATTGAGCGCTAAATAAAAAGGGAAAATTTGTTCCTCCCAATTCATAAAAGAAATCTTTATCGACTCCTCGAATGGAAACTCAATTTACTTTAATATATTATAAATATTTTTTATATAATTGTTTTGATAAACACATTATTATATGTATATTTTTCACTTTTTTAAATATGATTTAAATGATAAAATGTTTTGAATATTTTTCTCAAAATTTTATTTAACAATTTTTTAAAAAATCCCATTGTTTTAAATAAATATCAAATAAATTAAACTTTTTTTTAAAATTATTATAAAATTGTTAAATTATTAATATTCAATTTATTAAGAACTTTCTAACAAAGTATTCTCTCTAAAATTTTCCTTTCCTTCATAAATGTCATCACTAAATATAACAAATCAAGATTTAATATTTTTTATTAAAAAGAATTTAAAAAAACTATATAATTTTATTGTTTGAAATGATTTATATAAAAAGAAAATAAAAATAATAAGTTTTTAAATTAACTAATAAGAAAATGAAAATTTAGATAAAGTTGGATTTCCCTCTTGCTTGTTTTCATTTCCCTCCCACCCTAATTTTGTTTTCATTTCCCTCTTACCCTAAACTTGTTTCGCTCTTTTCAACCTAATCATATTCATCAATTATCAATTCACCTGATATCCGCTCTTCTCTTCATATTTGATATCCAATTTTATCCTAAATCTATTTTCAAAAACCCCAAATGGAATAAACCATATTTCACGAATCTTTTGTTAAGATTGAAAACCTAAATCACACGATCCTTCTCCCTTAGCCATCTTTAGGCTTTCTTCAAGAACTTGTTTACGTGATTTAGAGGCCAACCGTATGTCATCAAAGTCTCAGTTACTTTAGAGGGGGCTCTCAGTTACTTTAGAGGCCCAGCCGAAGCCTCAGTTGATTTATTGGCTTATGTTAGTTATTCTATTTGGTTGAATTTGTTAATTTTTTGTTTTGTTTGTGATTTTGGAAAGTATGGTTGTTTTGTTTGTGATTTGATGTGTGTGTTTGTGAATTGAATTTGAATTGCAGGGATTGTGACGAGGCGTCCATTGGTATTGCAACTTCATAAGATAGATGATGGTGAAAAGGAGTATGTTGAGTTTCTTCACAGACAAGGGAGAAAGATAACCGATTATGGTAATGTATTCTCTGTTTATTACTTTTTATGGTGATGGTTTTTATCAGTGAGTTGAGACTTGTATGTTGTAACACATTCTCTAATTATTGGAATAAATATGATACACTTCTTTTTGTTTCCTTTGTTAATTGATGGGTTGCTTGTAACTGAATTTGAACGCTCGTTGGATAATAAATTTTTTTATTTTGTTTGGTTTTTTATGTTTGTATATTATCTTTATCTGCATCTATTATGTTTTAGTTGTTGGCGTGTGTGTTTCTCATATTCATTTTTACTTAATCATAGCATTAAGTTTTCAAGCTTACTGGTACATTAATTTGTATGCTATTGCTCAATCTTTTTTAGTGTAGTTTGTAAATATGAATACTATTTTTATAATCATTTTTTAATTCGGTTTTCCTTTTGCAGCTGTAGTACGCCAAGAAATTCAGGACGAAACAGACAGGGTTACGGGAAAGACAAAGCAAATATCTCATATTCCAATTCATCTTAGCATTTATTCTCCATATGGTGTGCTTCAATTGTTGTTTATTTCCAAATAATTTAGTAGAGTTTGTTGTAAACTTGCGGTTGACACTTCCATAGTTTACTTTTGAAATAGAGAACAGAGTTGCCTGGAGAGATGAATTTTCCAAAGACTGGAATGACATAATTGTTGGTTGGACATCCTAAGTATTTTTCTATATACACGGTTATTTAGAAGCTGTTTGCTTCCATTTTAATAGGACTGGAGAATTAACACCTCCTTTAGTAGGATCCACATAATCCCCTGCTCTCCAAAGCAATTTACTTTTGAATTTGCTTATTGATGTTTATGTTTCTTTAGTTTCAAGTGTTTAAGGTTTATAACATAACATTAAAATAAGTTTTTTGATTTTGATTTTGAATTTATTTCATATTTATTCCATTTGATATCTAATTGTATATTGATTATTTTACTTTGCATTTCATTGATGTATAATTATATATGGATCTAAAGAGAGTAGTTTTTTAACTGTTATTAGAAGCCTACCTGTCATATTGTGTGTTTCCTAATTCAGTTTCTATGTTTTTTGAGCAGTTGTCAACCTAACTTTGATTGATTTGCCGGGGTTGACGAAAGTTGCTATAGGTATAATGTGCATTTAACTACTATTTTAAATAGTTTTATTTTGAAATAAAAAATATGTTGTGCAGTATGATAACCTTCAATTAAATTCTTCGCAACTATGTCATTTTCAGATGGACAACCTGAGAGTACTATTGAAGATATTGAAACTATGATTCGATCTTATGTTGAGAAGGTAAAAGGAAGTATTTCCATTTTGTCTTAATTTATCCTCATTCTTTTGGCTGAATAATTTGATTGGATGATGCACCATAATACCATTTTAAGGTAATGCCATCAATCTTTATATCTGCTTTAACCAATAATTCATGCTTTTGGCAGCCTAATTATATCAGCCTGGCTATATCTCCAGCCAACCAGGACATAGCAACTTCCGATGCTATCAAACTTTCCAGGGAAATGGATCTGTCAGGTATTTTAATGTTCCATGGATTTATTGCTTCTTACCTTCGTCTAAGTAATTGTTGCCACTAAAGTCCTTGTCTGTAAACTGTCCAGGTGAAAGGACATTTGGAGTGTTGACAAAGCTCGATTTGATGGACAAAGGCACTAATGCTTTGGATGTAATATCTCTCATTCTTTCTCTGCGGTATGATTCCTTGTATTATTGTTGTCTTTTCACCTGTTTTTATTTCTTTTAGGTCCTTGAAGGTAGATCTTATCATCTACAACATCCTTGGGTTGGTATAGTAAATCGATCTCAAGCAGATATCAACAAAAATGTTGATATGATTATTGCCAGACGCAAGGAGGTTGAGTATTTTGAAACCAATCTTGACTATGGCCACTTCGCCAATAAAATGGGTTCAGAATACCTTGCAAAACTTCTCTCATAGGTTTGTATCGTGGAAAGGTGTTTGCCTTTAATGAAATATGGTTTAACTTTAATACTGTTTGATCATTTTGTAGCACTTGGAGTCAGTTATTAGGGCACGTATACCTAGTATAACATCTTTGATAAACAAAAGCATTGAAGAACTTGAATCAGAGATGGACCATCTTGGGAGACCAATTGCTGTTGATGCGGGGGTGAGGGGTTTACATTTGTAATTATTTCAGAAAGAGTATAGGCTTTTTATACATCCATTAGAATAATATTTTAACTGTATCTTTCTCTTTTAGGCTCAACTATACACCATCCTCGAACTTTGCCGCAAGTTTGAACGGGTATTCAAAGAGCATTTAGATGGAGGGTAAATACTTACTATCATGCTCTACTTTTGCTCTATTCTATTATATATGTGAATGTTATGGGTCAACAACGTCTACTGTTTGTAAATTGATGATTTTGTTCCATACTTGGGAAAAAAAGGCTTTTTATTCTTAGCTTACTGAGATAGCTTTTGGAAAAAATATAAAGTGATTAGGTTTCATAAAAGAAAACTATTGCATACAATACGCTTACTTCAAACTGGATATTAGATTCGATTAAATTGCGTCTTAACTCAACAGTACTCTATTTGTTTTGAGTTAGTCTTTATTTTGTTTTTACTTTTGGTTCTTTTTGAGAAAAAACTACTGCATACTGTTGTGCAATAGATTTAATATTACAACAGTTGGTATATTAAATCTATGGCCTTTAATATTACATCATGATAATTTTAATTGTTTGAATTGAATATTGTAATAAAATTACAATTTTTAATTTTTTTTTTAAAATAAAATAAAATTATGGCGGTTCTAAACCGTCACTATTTTAAATGAAACATATTATATAATTATGGCGGTTACAACCGTCGTTATTTTCATTGAAATATATATATTATATAATTGTGGCGGTTGAAACCGTCGTAATTAACTGTCGCGGAAAGTTACGTCGGTTGGAGCCACAGTTTTACAAACTGTCGTAACACAACCTCGCGACACATGTTTCTACGACGTATGCGAAACCGTCGTGATTTGCAATTTACGTCGGTTGTAACCGCCGTAATCTGCCAAATTTAACCGTCGTAATTTTCGAATTTTCTTGTAGTGTAACCTATACGCTGCTGCTGTGAAAAAAGATGGATTAGTTGCAGATTATGGCTTTTGGCACGATGGTCATTGGCAGTGGGACTTGGATAACTGTTGGAACCCTGAAACTATTGTAGAGCAGGAGCAGAATTCTTTAATGCAGGTTTTGAATGAAGGCAGCATGTTGATGCGTCTTGAGGAGGACAAATGGGAGTGGCTTTTGGATCAAAGGAAGGAGTTCTCGGTGAATAATTCTTACAAACATTTATCGGATTCTGTTCAAGGTCCTTTTCTTCAACAGTCGGAGGCTTTGCTTTTGAAAGTGGTTTGGAAGACAAAACTTCCTCTGAAGATTCAAATATTTGTTTGGAGATTAATTCGCGATAGATTGCCGACTCGTTCCAACCTTGACTTTAGGGACGTTATCACCTCCTCGCAAGACAATACATGCGTGTTGTGTTCTCTTGAAGATGAGGATGCCTTGCATCTTTTCCTAAATTGTCCGAAAATTCAAATTTTGTGGTTGAAAATTTCCAGGTGGTTAGGAGTTCAGCCGATTGTAGCAAATAATATAAGTAGCCATGCTCTTTTATGGTTCCTTGCTCTCTACCATAAAGGGAAAGAAGATATGAGCTATTTTTTGTGGACTGTTTCGTCTTGGTGTATTTGGAACATGAGGAATAACATAATTTTCAACGGTCTAGTTTGGGACGGGGACGAAGTTTTTAACCTTATTGTTTTTGTATCTTGGAGATGGTTAGAAATAGGCCGTAAGAGATGTAATTTCTAGGATTGATTGTATCATCCTTTAGATTTCTTGTAATTTCTTTTAGGGGTGTTTTCTTCCTGCTTCTTTTGATTGGTTTTTTGTAAGGGTTGGAGAATCCCTGTTTCTCCCATTAATAGAAATAGCTTATCAACAAAAAAGCCCTCATGAAGATTGCATTTTGCAACAATGTTGTGCCTTATACTTTCATGAAGACCAGTATCTAACTCAGCTTGAGAGAAAACACTTGCGTTTCTTGTCCTTCAAATCAAATCTCATAAGTAGCTTCTACAATCGTTGTTTTTAACATGCTTCTTTTCCAGCCCTTCCTTCTCGTTTCTGTTATGATCCATCTCTCCTTAGAGTTCCAACAAGCCAGGGTCCTAGGGTAACCAAACCATAACTAGGGATGCTCATGGACGTTTAATTTTCATAATCAATCCATAACCATAAATAATCTATATATCATAACCGGTTATTAAAACCAATTGTCATAACCGGTTTTTATTTTTGTAAAATGGTTATAAACCAATTATTAACCGGTTATATCTATAACCAATTTTATAATTAATTTTCATTTAATTATATTATAAAATCATTTTTTTCAATAATTTTTTTATGAAAAATATATATGTTCAAAAATAAAAAATAGTTTTTTAAGAAAAAATATATATATTTTTTTAATTTTTTTAAATTTTTTGAAAAGAAAAATTAAAAAAAGTATTTTAAAAAAAATATTTTATTTAATTTTTTGAAAAGAAAAATTAAAAAAAAAGTATTTTAAAAAAATTAATTTAAAAAAAATATATATTTTTTTAAAAAGATATTTTTTTCAAAAAAGAATATTTTTTCAAAAAAGAATATTTTTTCATAAAAAATTATAATTTTTTTTCAAAAAAGATTATTTTTTTGCAAAAAATAAAATTAATAAAAAAATTCAAATTTTTTTTTTTCAAATTTTTTTTTATATAAAAATTGACTAATTTGGTTTTTATTTTTGATATGGATGTTTATTATGGATTTGGTTAAAACCATATTAAAAATGTATCCAAAATATGGATTTTGTTAAAAACCATACTAATAATTAACTAGTTTAAATAACCGAATTTGGATATGGAGATGGATTATTTCATAAACCGGTTCATTTGAGCATCCCTAACCATAACAGAATTTTCTGCCAAATGCTTTTTATGCATAAAACCAGAGAACATGTGATGCATAGTTTCTACATGATCATAGAAAACACAATTTCCATCAGTCGTTATACCAAATTTCATCAACCTATTTGTTGCAAGCCTACCCATGAGGATTAGCCAGAGGTTGAATATAGCTCTTGGTCTAACATAGTTACTAAACAACAAATTCTTCTATTCAACTTGTTGTATGTCCCCTCTCAAGGCTTTGTACATGGATGCAGTACTATATTTTCGGGTTTGAAGGAATTTTCCCCAGTATTGTGTTTACTCAACTTTCCCTATATATTTCCAAATGCTCTTGAAAATCAATAGCATTGTCAAGGAGGCGGCTGCCTTGTACTTACCTCTCGATTTTTTATACAGTATGCATTTACTCACTTAACCCACAATTTACTGTTGGAAAAAAAGTAAAGCGAAGAGAAAAAATAGGAACACAATAATAACACAAGAGATTAACGTAGAAACTCCAAAACCAGAGAAAAAGTCATGGTTGTTGTCAATAGACAACCAGAGAATAACATAATGTGAAAAATGTTACAACACATAATATACCCTTAACTAACTCAGGCCCCAAGTACATCCACACCCTCCAAAACAAATATTTAACTACATCTCACAACTCTGTAATACAAGAGTTTAAGAGAACAAAAATAGTCAAATATAAGCTTAAAGTGTTTTTGACTTGTGCATCTCAGAATGAACACCTTGAATCCTATATATAGCCTTGGACTCCTTTTTCCTTCACAAAACTAAGCGATGCAGGACTTAAAAGAACTTGTATCCTATATATAGCCTTGGAATATCTCTTTATTCACAAAACTAAATGATGTTGAACTTCATCAACATGTATATTTTTCAACCCAACCCAATAATCTCCACCTTGATTAAAAATAATACATAAACAGGGAAATCAGAGCGATCGTAGTTCCTCCTATTCTATGGGAGGAAATTGGTGTTTTGGTGTCTTGTTCAAAGCCCAAGACGTGAAGCGAAAGGTTGTTTGTATCTTGTTCAAAGCCCAAGATATGAAGCTGAAGGGTCTATTTGTATCTTGTTCGAAGCCCAAGATGTGAAGCTAAAGTGGGTTAGTATCTTGTTCAAAGCCCAAGATATGAAGCTGAAAGGTCTCGACTTTAGAGAGAAATTGTCATCTCTAAAGAGGGTCTGTCTGTCACAACTGTTGGGTGACTGATTATAAAGGAGAATTACTTTAGCCGGGATATGTGAATCCGGCAATGCCATAATTTCCTTCATAGGGGCTTTCCAACCTAGAGGAGAAGACTTTAACTCAGTGTAGAGCAATGCCATCTTTCCTTAGGAATTTCTCATGCTAAAAGAGGGACAGTGGCATGGATGTAAATGATCCAGAGGCTTGCCGCTTACAGCAATTTAGATGAAGGGAAAGGAGGTATTGATGTTTGTATACTGTGAACGAGGCACAACTTTGATGCTAAAAGGTTGATTGGCTCAACCGGGGTTTCCTTATACAAAGCCTAAGAGGAGGCTATTGGGCCCACATGAGGGTGTTTTGTATGTGTCTTGTACGAAGCCCAAGACGGAAGCTAAAAGTTGTCTGACTCAACAAGAGAGTCCTTTATACTCAACGAGAGAGTGTTTTGTATCTCGTACGAAGCCCGAGATGGAGGCTGAAAGTGAATGACCCAATAAGAGAGTCTTTTTGTATCTCGTATAAAGCCCGAGATGGAGGCTATAAGTAGATTGACTCAACAAGAGAGTCTGAAAAGGTTAGCTCTACTGGAGAGAATCATTTGTACAAAGCCCAAGAGGAGGCTATGGGTTGTTTGACTCAACAAGAGAGTCTTTTTGTTTCTTGTACAAAGCCCGAGATGGAGGCTAAAAGATCTTCGGCTCAACAAGAGAGTCTTTTTGTATCTCGTACAAAGCCCGAGATGGAGGCTAAAAGATTACTGTTTTAGTTGAGTGACAGATCCAGTATGTAAAGAGAAAATCAGTTCTTATATGAGTAATGTTGTACTCAGGGATTTGATTCGAGGATCAGGGTTATTTCCTGTTCTTTAAGGAAATGGGAAGTTCACAGGGCATTGAGAATATCCGAGTCTACGGGTTTTCTTCCTATTTTTGAAAGGAGCTTGAGAATGTCTTTGAGACTCAAGGAAATTAGACTGTCCAAGTCTAGAGTTTTATCTTTTGTACTATGCTTTAAGAAATAGTAGTAGGCTCTAGACTCTTTGAAAGATTGTTCTATTAAGATAACTAATTTTTGTTCCTATACCTCTAGGAGGTCGTCGGGACAATTTGTACGAAGCCCAAGAGGAGGCTGGAAACTTTTAAGAAGCCGAGGGACAATTTGTAAGAAGCCCAAGAGGAGGCTATCATTCCCGGAGGAAGAAATCATTTATACGAAGCCTAAAAGGAGGCTGTGAATACTTCTAAGAAGCCGACGAGTCCTTGTACAACGCCCAAGACGACGCGGGGATGCTTTTAAGAAGCCTGTGGGTCCCCAAACCCCGAGAAATTCAAGACATGCTATTCACCGAGAATAGATCAAGCCAGGAAAGTCCTAGAATTTGGAAAAAGCTCAAGAGATGTCATTCACGGAGAAAAGATCATCTCTGGGGAGTAGAGTTTCTTTTACGATTCCTAAGAAGGACAGCCGAAGAGAAGACTATATTTGGTGCTCCTATGGGGGATCTAGTTTTGTCTACTTCTAAGAGCGATTAACAGGCTTAGTGCTAGACGTAATTGTCGGGGAAACTCTAAATATCTATACTATTATTACACAGTTGATATGAGTTTTTGAAAGAAGACTTACAGCGAAACAGCCCCACAGTACAGTTATATACATATGAAAGCGGGTAAACACTTACTCGGTTGTAGAGCTTCCATGCTGTTTTGTTAGTTGTTCAACAAAGAAAGATTGAAAACAATAGTATATTCAAAATCAAAGGAGAAAGTACTTTGAAAAGAAATATCGGGGCATACAGCTCAAGGAGAGGCCCAAGGTTTTATCAGTGATCGTACTGTGGTTTTGTACAGAGGGGCTTATACAAGTGACTGAGGCCCAAAAAAGGTTTTTGGTACAAAGGGATGGGTCTTACACTCTCTCAAGAGGCCCAAAAAAGTTTTAAAATAAAAAGAAATGGGGCTTATAGCATGAGGGTAGGCCCAGATGACTTTTGACTTTGAAATGGCGATCGCGCCGAGGTTTCTTTTAACGCAGGGGGACTTATACAATATCTGAGGTCCAAAAAGGTTTTGGTTAAAAGGTAGTTTGGGTCTTACACTCTAATAGATGCCCATGAGTGTTTCAAGAAAAGAAATAGGTCTTACTACTCGAGGGTATGCCCAGATGATTGAAATGACGATCGCGCCGAGATGTTGAAAACGCAGTGGGTCTTATACAATGACTGAGGCCCAAATTAATTTGGTTTTCAACGGGGTTGGGTCTTACACTCTAATAGATGCCCAAAGTTTTTTATTGGGTCTTATAGCTCGAGGAGAGGCCCAAATGGTTTTTTTTCTAAACGGGCAACCATCGCGTCGAACTTTCGAAATACAATGGGACTTATACAATAAGTGAGACCCAAGATAGGTTTGTATTTACAAAGGATTGGGTCTTACACTCTATTAGAGGCCCATGAGTGTTTGAAAATGATTTGTGAGGGTGAAAATCGACAAAACCCTAATTTGTTTTCTTTTAAAAGTAAATATCAAAAGAAAATCAAATAAAATGATAAAAATACCAAATAAGTTTGAATAAACCATTTGTGATTTTTGTTTAAGGTTTGAAAAATGAGGTTTTAATCACAAGAGATATTAAAACTCATTTGGCTTTGATTTTTCAAGATGAATGTTCATTTTAAAATGTTTAAAAACTAATAAAAATGAATTTATTCGCAAAAATACTAATTATATTAAATAAATAATATAAACTTAATTTTTTTGTGGAATAAAATATTTCAACATTTTTGTCATTTTTTGCAAAAAGAACCAATAAAAAATAATTAAAATTGTGTGAGTTATTAATTTTCCAATTAATTAATAAAACATAAAAACATTGGAAAAATAGCAAAAATATGAAAAAACACAAAATGTCATGGGTGGGGTTTGAACCCAAGACCTCAAGGTTACAAGGCGCGCGCATTACCACTGAGGTGGTCATACATCCATTGTTTGAAATGAAACCACAAATATACAAGTCATGCCTTGGTTTTAGGCCTGGCCCAAGGCAAGGCAAGGCAAGTTTTGGCTCAGAAACGTGAAGGTCATAACTTTCTCATTTCTCAATGGTTTGTGACAAAATTTATATGCATCTGGCCTAGAATTTCACAAGGAATACAATGGTGGTGGTAGTTTTTTCAAATCACACTTCCTCTTAAAAAACCGATAGTGGTTTTGAAAAAGGCCTATAATTGCATTTTCTATGTTACACTTTTATACAGGCATGAATTACATGATAAATTGGTTCAAACACAACATATATAACATGTATGAGGTGTGCATGATCAGTGGACTTCAAAGCAATGCATATTTTGGAAAGTTCAAGTCATGAGGCTTACCTCTTTTTGAGATTTTTGGAGTTTTTGTGCAATCTGTCAAGCCTCTTGCTCTATAAATGATTTGATGCTTTAGACACACTCAAATGATCCCTTAGAAGCTTTTAGGATGATTAGAATCAGTTGGTACCTGCAAAAACACAAACTGGCCCTTTCTTGCAAAAGGGGTTAAAAGTGACCAAAATAACAACTCTCTCAAATGGTGTTCCAGATGGGGGGAACCATTTAGGATAGTTCAAGGGTGATATTTGAAGTGTGTTTGAGGTTTTATCTGGTTTGGAAAGTGACTGAATCAAGACATGGCTTGAAAAATGCACAAAAAGCCTATTTTGAGGTTTTGAGAGGTGACTTTGTGATTTTAGTGTTACAGGTCACTTGTGAGAGTTTGGATCACCTACATATGATATTTATGAGGTGTGTGTGTGATTGGTTTGATTAGAATTGCTCTCAAACTCAAAAACTCAGAGTTACCTTGCTAGAGAAGGTATTTTTGTCTAGAGAAAGGGATTTTGAGGAAAACATCTGTTTGATGGCTTTAGTGTACTCAAACTGAGCACAAATGAGCTCTATTTATAGTAGAGCAAGTTTGTTTTGGGATCAATAGTGAATGGAAACTGCAATAGAGGTTTGTTCAATGTTGGCTAATGAAAATCCAAGTCTCCTCTAGCCATTGACTATAGAGGTTTGAGCACAGAGCTTTGGTTCCCTACTTGTTGGAGGAATCTTGACTAAATTCAGTTGCAAATATGTCAGTCCATGCCACCTCTAAGCATCTATTGAATGCTCCAATCCAAAATTGGAGTCTTGTCCCTCTTTTGGGGATTTCTAGGTTTGGCATGCTACTTCTTGTTCCAAGGACTTTGGAGGCTTAGCTCAATGATTGTCCCCTTTAGATTTGATCCTCAGATGTGTCCAAGATGATGACAAGGCTTGAAATTGGTTGATTTTGGAAAATCGACCAAAAATGCAAAATTCTGCCTTGCCTTGGCAGTTTTCAGCAAAGCACTTTGCCACTACCATAACTCTTAGCTCAAATTGAATTTGGTGATGTTCTTGGCCATTTTGGAAAGCCCTCATATGATACAACAACTGTTTAATCATATTCGGTTTTGATACCCTTTGGATCCAAGTGAAAATTCCCCCTACATTTGGAAAAAAGTTAAGGCAGATTCTGACTTAGTGAAAATTTCACTAAGTGTTGGAAAAAGTGACATTTCATGTTTTCAGCCATTTTGATCATTCCATAACTCAAAATCCCTAATGAATTGGAATGAGGTCTAGTTGAAGTTTTTTTAGAGGGCCACGAGGACTAGAAATCAAGCTTTGGATGGGAAAAAATGGCTTTGTGGTTTAGGAGTTATGGTCCTCCAAAGTTGGTACCCTTTCCACTTTGTTCATGACTTAGAAAATTTTCTAAGTTTTTATGGTTACCCCTTTTACAAGTTATCCCACTTTCTTTGATTTTTCTTGATGAATGATGATTCAAATCATACATTAACATCATTTTAGGGTTAAAAATCCATTTTTGTGAAAAATCTCAAAAAGTCAAAGTTGATTTTTGTGCATAGTTGACTTTTTGTCAGATGAATTCCAAACTGTGCAATCCTTTAGGAAATCATGTCCTTGACCTAAATCAAACTTGATGGACATGTTCGATGGGTGTTATAGGGTGTATTGAATCATGTCATAGGGTTTGGGAGCATGTCCTAGTCAAAAGTCAAAATTACAGTTGACTTTTCCCGCGAAACCCTAATTGTGGTTCAGATGAAATTGAGACTTGTTGCTCAAGCTTCTTGGATTAATCAATTGTTCCAAATGGATAAATATAGTATGTTATAGACCTTCAAATAATCTCTTGAGGTCTTGGTTCATGATTTGTCCCAGAAGTCAACTTAGGGGTGAATTAGGTCAAGAAACCCTAATTCCTGATTTTTGGTATATGCATCCCCTGAGGCAAAATTGACTTGATGATTGGGTCCATGAGGTTCCATGGAGTATATTAGGTTATGCTTTGAATCATTGGCTCATGCCCACAGGAAAATCTCCATCTGGAGGCCCCGGTCGATCAAAACCCTAATTTGGTGACACTGGCGATCTTGAGGCTTGATCCACCTGGAAGGGAGAAACCTTGTGCTTAATCCTTGAAGTGGGAGTCCTTTTGATCCATTGTGGATATTTGAAAGTGTAGACAAGTTGAAGATCATGTCATTTCTTGATTGATCCTTTGTCTAAGAGCTCTCGGAGGGCTTGAAACCCTAAGTTGCTGTTGTAGTGGATGCCCACCCGTCTTTGGGGAGACTGTTGAGGCATGATGGTTCATCTATATTGTGATGATAATTTACACAATGATGGGAATTTTGGTGGTCAAAATTTGGGGTATGACAGACAATATATTTCACTTGAAGATAGACCACTTCAAGAATTTCACATTGTCATCGCTGACAATCATATATTTTATCATGAAGAATAAATTTGACTTGAAGGTAAACCACTCCAAAAATTTCACATGTCGAAAACCACGTTGAAATATTATGGCGCAACTCCCTTGTTGGTAGGAAGCTCTTCAATCACTGACATTATTTTTCACCTTCTGTAATCTTGTTTGTATCAACACATCTTTGACTTGAACTTTCCACAAGTCAAAAAATTCTTCCACCAAATTTCTCTACCCCAAACTGTGCAGCTGAATTTGTGAATGTAGCTAAATAAGTCTTTCACAACACTTCCCTTCTTTTCGGATGTGGAAGATCAGTCAAAACTGCAACCACAGAGCATACAAAGAACACACATCTTTGGATCGAACCAAATGCTCTGATACCAGTTGTTGGGAAAAAATAATAAGCACGGAGAAAAAACAGAAACACAATAATAACACAAGAGATTAACGTGGAAATTCCAAAACCAGAGAAAAACCCACGGTCGTTGTCAATAGACAATCAGAGAATAACACTATTTGAAAATTGTTACAACACATAATATACCATCAACTAACCCGGACCCCTAGTACACCCACACCCTCCAAAACAAATATTTAACTACAACTCACAACACTCTAATACAAAAGCATAAGAGAAGAAAAAAAAGTCAAATACAAGCTTAAAGTGCTTTTGACTAGTGCATCTTGGAATAAACAACTTGAATCCTATATATAGCCTTGTACTCCCTCTTCCTTCACAAAACTAAGTGATGTGGGACTTGAAAGAACTTGTATCCTATATATATCCTTGGACTCTCTCTTCATTCATAAACTAAGCGATGTGAGACTAATTTAACATGTATATTTTCAACCAAATCCAACACTTTTTAGCTTTACCTTATATGTTCCATATGAGTTTCCGCATGGTTGGTTCCACTCTTCAAGAGATGTTATAATAAAACCCCCTACATTTTTTGTCTTGCATACTTTATCCCAACCAATATGAGCTTTCCTAGATTTTACTACTTTGCCACTTAAAAAAAAACTTCTACAGATACTCTCAATTTGTTGAATAACTTTTTTGGGAATAGGGACTACATGCATCCCATAATTTGCTATAGAAAACAACACATTTCTAATGAGTAGATATCTTCCTGCATAGCTTAACAATTTTGCAATCTAGTGTCAAATTTTTGCAACCATTGTGTCAATCAAAGGCTTAAACTGATGGATATTCAAATTTCTATTTTATAAGAGAACTCCCAAGTATTTGAAAGGAAGACTTTCTGCAAATAAATTTGTGATTTCTAAAATTTTCTATAGTTTACTTTTGAAACACCTCAAATATAAACATTTTATTTTGTAGGGTTTTCTCAAAAACTAGTAGATTCTGAAAACCTTTAGAACTCTTCCATAATTAGCTGCATTGAAATATCATAACCTCTTGCAAACATGATTAAGTCATTTGCAAAAAAAGATTGATCAGTTGTAATCTCTCACTGTAACGCCCATATATAAATACATACATCAAAGCATATATTATACATGAATTCCACGTTTGGTACTGAAATATCATAAGCCCCTAGTTATCACATTATACATATACATGCCCAAAATACCTAATACAAAAGCTACTGCGGCATAATATATATACAAGATGTTCAAAAAAAAAATACTAAGAACTAGATCAAGTAATGATCTCAAAAATCTTCACAACGGAAGCCTCGCCACACAAAAGCTATGATCCGTAAGGAAAAGTTAAACAACTTTGTCTTTACCCTTCGCCGAACCTATAGTACCTGTGATGTAAACAACAACAACAACATGGGGTGAGAGACATCAAATCTCATTGAGTTCGCTATCTTATAAGTCTTCTCGGCTTTACAAGGTTATAACAACTTTAACTCAAGTCAAATGGGAAGGGAAGTGACTTTGAGTACTCACACACACTATATGGATCCATGCTCGTGAGTCTCATTAACTCACAATATCACTAATCGATAACCTTACCAAGGCATCCCCTTTTCCCGTCCGCTTCTACGTCTAGAAGTCGACCCGAGTCATGGATCATTGTAGTTACTTGGCATACGTAATGGATTCGGGATCATCGGCCTATTAACCGTGAACCATCTCTTCTCATGGCCTGTTAACCATCGCAAGTCTCTTTACCATATAGTCTCCATTCGTACTACATGCGGGAATCAAACCTGCCAAGTAATTATGCATACGTTTCAGAGGAGCTCGAGACTCATGAAACTGCATCTCAAGTGAAACGATTACGATTAAGTGATCATACACACGACGCGATTGTATTCAAAACTCACAAGGCCACATTCGCCTTAAGACCTCTTCTGTCTTTCCTCAATTAACACAATCAAGCATGATCCATACTAGTGTCAATCCTTCCATGCCATTTGGCAATAGACGCACGGCTCGGCCTCTCTTGTACGAGCGTCATCATTATGCTATTCCATGATTGCCTAAATGTTACTAGGTTCTACACAGTTCATGGTAATATTCCTCACTCTACATATTTCATATTTTAACATGCATACACTCACAATCAAATTAAACAACAAGAGAAGTAGGAAATAACAAGTCAATAATATAATAAATCACATAAAAACAACTTATCACAATTCACACCGATTCCGGTTCCCTCCAGTTTATTTAATCAGCCATAAAAACTAATATTTTTCACTTCCAATAGGTAGAATATTTCCCTATCTCTCCATCGGTACCAAGAACATTTAAATCGGATAAGCGGATCAAAAGTTATAGAATTTACAAGAAAAAGGAACATTTGGAAAAGTCCCAGGAGCGCCCGACACTCCAACCATCGCCCGGCGGCGTCCCCCTCCACCTCTGCCTCGCCCGGCGAAGCAGGGGCATAACCACTTCCTCAAAGACTTGAAAGTTACAGGGGTGTTACATCCTGCGCCTCTTGGGCATCGCCCGGCGAAGCAGGGGCGCTTGCCTCGAATCGCCCGACGCTCTGAGCACCGCCCGGTGCTCTGCACCAGAACAACCATTCTCAGCTGCATTTTTCATTGGTTCAAGGTCCAAAATTCATCTTTCTCAACCCAAAACATTCCCAATCCGCACAAACAAGCATCATCATTGATCATATGCCTAATACGATTATACTACGCAATTTATATCGATTTTCTACCATTAGATTCATGATTTTAGCAAAATTATTCATTTTCTCCCAACACCAACCCTAACTCTAAAACTCAAGAAATTATACAACTAAAGCATCTATCTAGAACCCATCTTGAATAGAGGATGATGATGAAGAAGATGAGATGATTTGATGAAGACTAGAGGATGATCCAAACTTTTTCTTCTCTTAGGTTTTCTTCTTCTTTTCTTTCCTTTCTTTCTCCTTCTTTCTTACTTCTTTCTTCTTTCTATCTTTCTCACCAAAAATGTAAAGGAAAAAGAAAAGTAATAATACATAGAGAAATCATTTAGTTAGTAAAACTAACTTAAATGTCCAATAAGTCTCTACAACACCACAAGCTAAAATCTCAGAGTCAGAAAATATTAATTTGATCTGCTCTAAGCTCATCAGTTTACTCTAATTATTATTTTTTCCAATAGATTCTCAGAGCAACTGGAACCCAGTTGACCATAATAATATTATCCCGAGTGGAATAATTTACGGGGTATTACATCCTCCCCCTCTTAAATAGAAATTCGCCCACGAATTTAAAACAATTACCTGAAAAGATGAGGATAAGCTTCTCGCATCTTGGATTCCAATTCCCAAGTTGCATCACTCGGATGCGTCTCATCCCACTGAACCTTAACAAGAGGAATCTCTTTATTCCTTAACACCTTCGTCTCTCTTCCTGTGATACGATTGGGTTATTGGTCAAACTTCAAATCTGCTTCTATCTCGATCGTATCAGGTAGAATTGGCTGAAGAGGATCGGGAACAAACTTTTGAAGTTGAGATACATGAAAAACATCGTGCATCTCGGACAGAGAAGGCGGTAAGGCTAATCTGTAAGCTACTTCACCAATTCTTTCTAAAATTTGATACGCTCCCACGTATCTCGGACTTAACTTTCGCGACTTAAGCGGTCCTTTCAATCTCAATCTCGGAGTGACTTTCAAAAATATGTGATCACCCTCATCAAACTCCAAAGGCCTTCTCCGGTTATCCGCGTAACTCTTCTGACGATCTTGTTCTTGTTTAACTTTGCCACGGATCATCTTAATCTTTTCCATAGTTTCGTGAATAATCTCGGGTCCCAAAATTCTATCTTCTCCAACCTCAGTCCAACACAATGGCGTCCTACACTTCCTTCCATACAATGCCTCGTAAGGAGCCATACCAATACTTGCATGATAACTATTGTTATAAGAGAACTCAATCAATGGTAAAAGTTCTATCCAATTTCCTCCACTTTCTAGTATACAAGCTCTTAACATATCTTCCATTGTTTGTATTATCCATTCTGTCAGACCATCCGTTTGCGGATGATTCGACGTGCTCAAACACAACTTCGTTCCCATAGCTTGTTGAAAAGCCCACCAAAATCTTGAAGTAAACTTTGGATCTCTATCCGAAACAATACTAGAGGGGATACCATGCAATCTCACTATTTCCGAAATGAACAGCCTTGCGAGATGACTCGCCTTGTTAGTTGTCTTTACGGCCAAGAAATGCGCATATTTCGTCAACCGATCTACAATTACCCAAATCGAGTCATAGCCACCCTGAGTACGGGGTAGTCCAACTGTAAAGTCCATAGAAATAATATCCTACTTCCATACCGGAATTTCTAGAGGTTGCAGCAAGCCACCTGGTCTTTGGTGCTCAATCTTCACTTGTTGGCACACTGCATATTCCGACACATACAACGCAATATCTTTTTTCATCCCGGACCACCAATAGTCCTTCTTTAAGTCTTGATACATCTTCGAAGAACTAGGATGTATAGTAAAAGTACCTTTATGTGCTTCTTCCAAAATCTTTCTTTTCAACACCGCATCATCCAGAATACAAATTCTTTGGTTAAACAAAATGATTCTGTCGGTTGCCCGCACGAAACCCGATTGAGCCAACACTTCTTGTAACTTCTCATCCAACCCTCGTACTTGTTGGATTTCCTCCCTAAGAGTAGAAGTGACATTCAAATTCCCCATAATCACCCAATTAGGAGTCCAAACAAATTGAAGATTTAGATCTCGGAATTTTTCCAATAAAGCATACTCTAACATCATTAACTCAGCATTATGTAACACTTTCCTGCTTAATGCATTTGCCACTTTATTCGCTTTACCCGGGTGGTACTTTAGTTCCAAATCATAATCCTTTAAATACTCCATCCACCTCCTTTGACGCATGTTCAACTCTTTCTGATCGAAAAGATACTTCAAGCTCTTGTGATCACTGAACATCTCAAAACATACACCATACAAATAGTGATGCCATACTTTCAAGGTAAACACAACTACCGCCAATTCTAAATCATGCGTTGGATAATTCTCTTCATGGACTTTCAACTGTCGAGAAGCATAAGCCACCACATGTCCATCTTGCATTAACACACCTCCTAATCCCATCTTCTATGCATCACAATATACCTCATACGACTTCCTAGGATCAGGAATAATCAAAATGGGAGCGGTCGTCAACCTTTCCTTTAAACTCAGAAAACTTCTTTCGCAAGTCGAATCCCACTCATACAAACAATCCTTTCAAGTAAGTTTCGTCATTGGTAAAGCCAATTGAGAAAAGCCTCTGATAAACCTTCTGTAATAACCTGTCAATCCCAAGAAACTTCTTACCTCAGACACATTCTTCGGTCTCTCCCAATTAATCACTGCTTCAACTTTTGATGGATCTACCACTACACCTCCCTGAGATATGACGTGACTAATAAATTTAACCTCTGACATCCAAAACTCGCACTTGCTTAACTTGGCAAAAAGTTGTCTCTCTTGTAAGATGGATAAAACAATTCTTAGGTGTTCTACGTGCTCTTGAGAATCACGAGAATAGATAAGAATGTCATCAATGAAAATCACTACAAATTAGTCCAAGTAAGGTTGAAATATCCGATTCATATAATCCATGAAAACTGTCGGAGCATTTGTCACACCGAAAGGCATCACTAAAAATTCATAATGACCATAACGGGTTCTAAATGCAGTCTTTGGTACATCCGAACTCTTCACGCGAATCTGATGATAACCCGACTGTAAATTAATCTTCGAGAATACACAGGCTCCATTCAATTGATCTAACAGGTCTTCGATCCTTGGTAATGGGTATTTATTCTTGATGGTGACCTTGTTCAACTGAAGGTAATCAATACACAACCGCATTCCACCATCCTTCTTCTTTACCAACAACACTGGAGCTCCCCAGGGCGAAACACATGGTCGAACAAAATGTTTATCCATCAATCCTTCTAATTGATCCTTTAATTCTCTTAATTTAAGTGGTGCCATCTGATACAGAGAAACAGATATTGGAGCTGTTCCCCGTATCAGGTCAATAGAGAATTCCACTTCCCTCTCCGGAGGAAGCGAAGTGATATCCTCGAGGAAAACTTCAGGAAACTCACAAACTACCGGAATACTTAAAACTTGAAGGTTACTACTCTCCTCCTTAGTGAGATCCAAAAGAACAGACTTTTCCTTTTCAAACAAGAAAGTAATTATTCCAACAGTACCTTCCAAAATAGTAGTTAACACATCCCTTGGAGTAGCCTCATCGGATGGAATAATGATTAGTTTTTCTTCACACACGATGAATACCGAATTAGCTAAAAACTAATCCATTCCAAAAACAACATCCACTTTCTTAAGCGGTAAACAAATCAGATCAATCTGGAAAACTCTTCCATCCACAGATAACACACAATTTTCACACATTAAAGGTGTTTCAACCATCTCTTCCATGGCAGTAGTAACCACCATGGGTGGAGACAGCCGAACCGCTTGCAACCCAAGTCGCTTCATACACTGCATCGATATAAAGGAGTGCGTTACTCCACAGTCAAATAAAACAAAGCAAGGATTTCAATTCAGAAAACACGTACCAGCAATCAAAGAGTTGTCACCCTTTGCTTTCTTGGCATCCAAGGTATACACTCGCCCGGTATTATTTTCTTGCGCTTGAGTCCTATTCTGAGGACAATCCCTCGCCATATGGCCCACTTTATTACACTGATAACACTTTATTCCCCCGAAACTGCACCTACCATGATGATTCTTCCCACAAGTGCGGCACACCAGCGGCACACTAGTCCTGGAACTCTGAACTTGTTTTCCCTTAAAAGCTTGTTGCCTTGGTCTAAACTGTTGATTCGATCGTCCACGATCTCCTTGATTTGGCCTACTCAATTCCCTTTCTGCTTGCACCTTCTTCAAGCTATGTTCTGCCACGTAGCACTGGCTTAATAATTCAGCATAGCTAGTGTATTCCCTCTGAGACTCGCTATGTGAAATTTTTGCCCTCAAACCAAACAGAAAGTGATCGATCTTCCATCTCTCGTCAGGAGCATACATGACTTGCCTAGAGTAAGCAGCCATAGTCTCAAACTTTTTCGCATAAGAAGCCACGGTCAAGTTACCTTGTCTTAACTGCTGAAACTCGAATTCCTTCTGAGACCTTAAGGAACTTGGAAAATACTTCTCCATAAAATTTATCTTAAACTACTCCCATACCTTCGGTACCTCCTGAATTGTCATTAAGGTCGAAGCACTCTCCCACCACCTCATGGCAAGACCCTTTAACAAGTCAGAAGCGAAGACCACCTTATTTTCCTCACTACACTGAACTATTAAGAAAATCTTCTCCATACCAGATATCCATTCATGCGCCTTCACCGGATCTAACCCTCCCTGAAACTCCGGAGGATTCATACGAATAAAATCCCTAAAGGTTCCCCCTGCAGCTTCCGGAACAACCATTGGAGGATGCAGGCCACCAGCCATTTGCTGTACCATCTGTTGCAAAAAATGATATTGTTGCTGCTGCATCTGTTGCATAAATTGATACAAAGGGGCCTTCCCATTGTCTCTTGGTGGATTTGTCCCTGCTGGAGTGGTTCTTGGTCTACCACGGTTGTTTCTGCGCCTGTCGGCCATGTTCCTGAATGTCATACAGATAGGATTAAGTTGATCAGGCTCAATGCCATAAATATAACACTCAAGCCCAATGGCGACACGCCGCATATGAAACGGAAAGAAAATACTTATACTATTTCATGGCTAGGTCGAGGATACGACCTGCTCTGATACCAACTGTAACGCCCATATATAAATACATACATCAAAGCATATATTATACATGAATTCCACGTTTGGTACTGAAATATCATAAGCCCCTAGTTAACACATTATACATATACATGCCCAAAATACCTAATACAAAAACTACTACAGCATAATATATATACAAGATGTTCAAAAAAAAAATACTAAGAACTAGATCAAGTAATGATCTCAAAAATCTTCACAACGGAAGCCTCGCCACACAAAAGCTACGATCCGTAAGGAAAAGTCAAACTACTTTGTCCTTACCCTTCGCCGAACCTGTAGTACCTGTGATGTAAACAACAACAACAACAACATGGGGTGAGATACATCAAATCTCAGTGAGTTTGCTATCTTATAAGTCTTCTCAGCTTTACAAGGTTCTAACATCCCTAACTCAAGTCAAAAGGGAAGGGAAGTGACTTTGAGTACTCACACACACTATATGGATCCATGCTCGTGAGTCTCGTTAACTCACAATATCACTAATCGATAACCTTACCAAGGCATCCCTTTTTCCCGTCCACTTCTACGTTTAGAAGTCAACCCGAGTCATGCATCCTTGTAGTTACTTGGCATACGTAATGGTTTCGGGATCATCGGCCTGTTAACCGTGAACCGTCACTTCTCATGGTCTATTAACCATCACAAGTCTCTTTACCATATAGGCTCCATTCGTACTACATGCGGGAATCAAACCTGCCAAGTAATTATGCATACATTTCAGAGGAGCTCGAGACTCATGAAACTGTGTCTCAAGTGAAACGATTACGATTACGTGATCATACACACGACGCGATTGTATTCGACAATCACAAGGCCACATTCGCCTTAAGACCTATTTTGTCTTTCCTCAATTAACACAATCAAACATGATCCATACTAGTGTCAATCCTTCCATGACATTCGGCAATAGACGCACGCCTCGGCCTCTCTTGCACTAGCGTCGTCGTTATGCTATTCCACGATTGCATAACCGTTACTAGGTTCTACACAGTTCATGGTAATATTCCTCAATCTACCTATTTCATATTTTAACATGCATACACTCACAATCAAATTAAACAACAAGAGAAGTAGGAAATAACAAGTCAATAATATAATAAATCACATAAAAACAACTTATCACAATTCACACCGATTCCAGTTTCCTCCAGTTTATATAATCGGCTATCAAAACTAATATTTTTCACTTCCAATAGGTAGAATATTTCCCTAGCTCTCCATCGGTACCAAGAATATTTAAATCGGATAAGCGGATCAAAAGTTATAGAATTAACAAGAAAAAGGAACATTTGGAAAAGTCCTAGGAGCGCCCAGCACTCCAACCATCGCCCGGCGGCGTCCCCCTCCGCCTCTGACTCGCCCGGCGAAGCAGGGGCATAACCACTTCCTCAAAAACATGAAAGTCACAGGGGCGTTACATGCTGTGCCTCTTGGGCATCACCCGACGAAGCAGGGGAGCTTGCCTCGAATCGCCCGGCGCTCTGAGCACCGGCCGGCGCTCTGCACCAGAACAGCCATTCTCAGCTGCGTTTTCCATAGTCTCAAGGTCCAAAATTCATCTTTCTCAACCCAAAACATTCCCAATCCGCACAAACAAGCATCATCAATGATCATATGCCTAATACAATTATACTACGCAATTTATATCGATTTTCTACCGTTAGATTCCTGATTTTAGGAAAATTATTCATTTTCTCCCAACACCAACCCTAACTCTAAAACTCAAGAAATTCTACAACTAAAGCATCTATCTAGAACCCACCTTGAATAGAGGATGATCCAAACTTTTTCTTCTCTTAGGTTTTCTTCTTCTTTTCTTTCCTTTCCTTCTCCTTCTTTCTTACTTCTTTCTTCTTTCTATCTTTCTCACCAAAAATGGAAAGGAAAAAGAAAAGAAATAATACATAGAGAAATCATTTAGTTAGTAAGACTAACTTAAATGTCCAATAAGTCTCTACAACACCACAAGCTAAAATCTCAGAGTCAGAAAATATTAATTTGATTTGCTCTGAGCTCACCAGTTTACTCTAATTATTTTTTTTTTCTAATAAATTCTCAGAGCAACCCGGAACCCAGTTGACCATAATAATATTATCCCGAGTGGAATAATTTACAGGGTATTACACTCACATTTTGGATGGAAATTGAAGTCATGTTTGTTCTGCAGTTTCCTGAGGCATCTATGCAGATATTCCAGGATTAGAAAAAAAAGAGGGGATATGGGATCCCCTTGTCTTATCCCCCTCCTGACTTTTAGGTTTCTAATGTGTTGGCTATAAATTGCATACATATAGGAGATTGTGTTAACACATAATATAATCTAGTTAATAAATTTTGGTGGGAAACTCATTTCTCTCATAATTGTTTTTAGTGCAGACTATTCAATTATATCATAAGCCTTTTGCAAGTCCATTTAAATGACACATCTAGGGGTTATATGTCTCATATTATAAACTCTTAGCAGTTCATGAGGCACGACAATGTTATCATGGATTACTTTGCTAGGTACAAAAGCTACTTAATTGTCATCCACCACATCAATAATCACTTTTCTAAGTCTTGTAATCAAATATTTGAGATTATCTTGTACAAATTTATGCAGCAGGCAATTGCTAACTTATCATAATACATATTTTTAACTAATAAAATATTATTTATAATATTTTCTATTGCATAATCTATTTTGCTGTCAAATAATATCCATTAAAGAAAGATAATACCAAATGTCCTATATTCTTCTTTAATGTTAACAATATTTTCACTACACTAGATACTTTTTAGTAATAATCTAATGCATGTATTATTCTCATTCTAAATCAACAAGAACATAAAATGTAGCTCAATTAGTTTTTCAAATTTTAAATTTCACTCACATTTCTCTTTCCTACACTTTTTCACCATCATTTTAATTTTTTCTTTCTCTATTTTTTTTTTTTCCTTTTTTTTTTTCTAAGCATAAATAAATATATCAATTGAATCTTTTTGAATGGAATCAAGAAAAACACATAAAAATTTAATCAACCGAAAACAAAATTATTTTGTGAATATTTAAAAAAATTTCATAATTATTAAAAAGTTATTTTCAAATGTCAAAATTTTTTTTTTCTCACGGGCAACTATCAGCAAAATACATATTTTATTTTAGGTAATAATTGACTTTCTTTTAGATACTGAATTCTTATTTTCTAATGTAGAAATTTCTATTTTTCTTACGGGCCACTATCAATAAAATAATTATTTTATTTTAAATAACAATTGTCTTTATTCGAGACACAAAATTCTTATTTTCAAATTTCAAAATTTTTCTATAGTTCTCATGGCCACTGTCATCAAAATATATATTTTATTTTAATTAACAATTGTCTTTAATTGAGAAACAAAACTCTTATTTTCAAATGTCAAAAGTTCTATTTTTCTCGTGGGCCAGTATCAGCAGAACAATTATTTTATTTTAATTAACAATTGTTTTTATTTAAGACACAAAATTCTTATATTCATATGTCAAAATTTCTATGTTTTTTACAAGCCATTATCAGCAAAACACCTATTTTATTTTAATTAACAATTGTCATTATTTGAGACACAATTCTTATTTTCAAATGTAAAAACTGAATTTATATTATTATTATTTATTTTATAATTAAATAACTCATTTCAAATTTATATGTATATCTAAATAAAAAATATATCGTATTAAATAAATGTCTGCACGGGTATCTTGCTAGTAACTTTAAATATTCTTAAAATATATTTATTTTTATATCATTTGGTACGTTAAGTGTGCATATACCTCATTTCAATAAAAATCTTTTTTTTTTTAATTTTCAATATTATCAATATCGAATATAATAAAAACTTTGAATTTTATTTTTATCTCTTTTTCTTTTTCTTTTATGATAAATTCAGCAATGTTCATATTGTTCTTCCTTTAAATTATATAAGTAGTCTAATATTTTTTACCTTTATAAATATTTTATCTTAAAAAAAATGTTGTTACTATTACCCCCTAAATTTTAAAATTTTTTCTTTTCACATTGATACATTTTTAAAGTATATAAAATTAATGTTCTGGACTGGACCAATGGCTAGAATCGGCCCAATCCGCCTCTGCTCCAGAGCGGCCCAAATTGCCTAAGTCCAATCCACAGAGGGGCGAAAGTGACCTTTCTGCCCCTCTAACCGGGCAAGGAATGCAATGTTCCTCCCCGGAATTTATGCCCGTTACGCACGGCTTTCTAACTGCCCGAACAGCAGAGGACAGGTGCCCGGAACTGCGTTTATGCCCGACATAACGGCTAGTTTCGGGCACCCTGCTCGACATAACGGCTAGTTTGAGCAGTTGCCTATTCTTTGGGAAAAACGGTTATTTCGCCCCGAAAATAGGATCGTTAGCCACGCGCTAGGGGCTCTATATAAACCCTCTCGCTTGAGAGGGTCAGGTATCCAATATTCACCCTAAGAATTCACTCTTGTACTTGCCCCTTTTTCTCTGACCTTTACTTACTTGAGCGTCGGAGTGCCTTGTAGGTACACCCCCCTCCTCTCCATACGACTAGCATCCCTGACGCACTTGGCGGCCTGATTCTACAGAATCTGATCCAGCCTTCACGATCAGTGGCGCCGTCTGTGGGAATCTTTGTTCTCCCCTTCTTTCTTTAACCGAGATCAAAACAAATTTCGAACATCATCACGATCATGGCCTCCCATGATCGCACCCAAGATGCCCTTCATTCCACCATCCTCCTCCAAGATGCCCGTTTCCTTAGGGATGGAGCCACCGCTTCTCCTTCCCCAACTCCTGTTGATCGCCACAACGATCAACCGTCTCTCGACCTCCAGCCCGTTCTTGTTCCGCCCAGCGCCGACCCGGCCGTGGCAGGCCTCCTGGAGGCCCTTAACAAAACCAACACCCTGATCCTGCAGCAAAACGAGAGGATCGGGGCACCGGAAGAGTCTCGCCGTCCAAGATCCCCTCCTACGCGGAGAAATCAGAGATGATCAAGAAGCCCGCAGCCTCGGAGAGAAATCGATCGAAGACTGCGCCGAGAACAAGATCCTCGCGTAGCCCGAAAGCACGACCAGATCTCCCCACGCGACCATATCTCCCCGCGTGACCAGCATGCTCACGAACAAAAAAGGACTCGAAGGAACAAGGAGTCTCCGGTCAAGTCCAAAAGGCGGACACGCTCACCTTCCCCGCGAAGGAACCGCTCGCCTTTTCCGCGAAGGAGCCGCTCACCTTCTCCGCGAAGGAACCGTCGATGCGAGCAGCCCGTCCGGTCACTATCATACACCAGTTCCAGTGACGACGACGAGCCTCGCGGCTCTTTGTCCCAGGAGATCCTGGCCACCCGTCTCCCGAAGGGCTTGGAAAAACCCCAGACACTTGGTACATATGACGGGACCACTGATGTAACACCCCCTTTCTATACCCCCAAATAATCACATAAATCATTTAGGCACATAAAAAAAAAATTCGCCAGAGTACGATTAAAACATAGTATAAAAGAGGCATGTCACATCATACACGCATTTAATACATACCACACCTGCTCAAAACATTGATATGCAACAGTGGGGTAACTTGCCACAGAGGAACTTTGTCCTTACACCCGTATCTCAATATTTAGAATAAAAGCGGAAACATCTAAAATATTGAATAACTACCACATATATACACCAACATATATATACATCATCCAGTAGGAATCACAAGCAACATCGTGTTTATATACACTAATTCATCAGCAAGATACATATGCAAATGTATCACAAAAAGATCAAACGTCCTAGCTACCCGGTGCTACATATCAGAGCCAACCGACCAACAAGGAAAATGAAGACACGCTTCACAAAAAGACCGCAAGATACCTAATCTGCAATGCCTCATAGAGCATCATAAAACAGCAGAAGGGTGAGAAATATTATCATAATAACAATGCATATAATTATGTACTACAACATAAACATATAACGCATATTCTCACCACAACTCATCATATATCACAATATAGATATATCATCAAGCATATTCATTATGCATACATTCACCATTATCATCATTCCACATGAACACGCACATACTTGTTCATCCAACAATGCATCATTATAAGATACAGTTTATATCATCTCCCATAAACATACATATATCAATGTTTATTCATCAATGCACAAATACAAAGATGATCAATGAAACTCATAGAGACCGACTCTCGACTCTATGCAGATGCATGCGGTACCGACTCATCACCCGAGCTCAATTGAAGAACTCAATGGAAATATCCTCTCTGCCGGGCCTACGATATTTCCCCATCGCTCATACCATCATGGCATCCGATGTTTCTGGATTGTTCACGCAGACACAATCCGATTGCTCAAACCCCACAAGGGCACACAATCATTCTGAAGATTCCCACGGAATCAAGTGTAACTCATCGCAACGATTACACCCATTGACTACGCAATGTTCAGAGGATCCTCAATGATCATTTGTGTAATCAATCACTCACACCCAACAGGGACGTGATATTACACCCGATTCTCTACGGAATCGCGACACATGAATGCATGTCATGATGTTTCTCATACAAAATGACTACATACACTCATGCAATGCACACATATTTCGTAATATAGTCATGCATATACCATTAAATACACACATTGCAATTTCTTGCCTTTCGGCCATAATTCATCACCACCACATGTATTTCATGCAATTTCACTTCACAACAACACGGAAGTCATACCATATCCATACCAACAACACATTGCATGATATACACTAATTACACACAATTATAACCGTAAATTTCGACAAAACAACACATTTTCCAATTTCCGACATAATTTAATCAGCCAACAATCTTAAAAACCATTTTTACAAGAAATAACATTTCATAAGCTTTCCAACGATATAAAGAACGTCCCGATCCGAGTTACGGATCAAGAGTTATGAATTTTCAAAAGTTAAGAATTTATTGAGAAACAGCCAAATTCGCCTGGCAACTTAAAAATTCACCTGGCCAAACCTCTTTCGCCAGCACTTCGCCTGGCCAATCACCATTCGCCAGCACTTCGCCAGCACTTCGCCTGGCGAATCTCCATTCGCCAGCAGTTCGCCTGGCGAGCTAGTGGCGAGTCACCAAAATAGAAAAACTCCAAGAGTTACAGAAGCTACCCCCTTTCTGTAATTCCAAATTCGCCCGGCGAATGGCGAATTCGCCTGGCGAATCTGCCTTCGCCAGCACTTCGCCTGGCGAGCTAGTGGCCAGACTCAATTCGCTTGGCGAATCCCAAATTCGCCTGGCGAATCACACCAGAACCAGAAAAATGCTGTTACGGGTTACACGACCCAAAACCCCCCAAAACCACATTTTTCATCCCAAATTAATTCCAACAATAAAACAATTATCAGCAATGATTCATAAACACATGGTAATCATACAACACAAATTATATCGATTTCCGACCGTAAAAACATCGATTCCCAATCATTTTATCGTTTTCGACCTAAAACTCAAAAGCTATGGAAACAAGAAAACGTCCAAGCAAACCCATGCATAATGATACACATTGATAAGATAATAAGATTTCACACCCTTACCCGATTTCTCGATTCTTGGAAGCTTGATCTTGATGATTTGTAGCTTTTCTTCTTTTTCTCTTCTCTTTTTCTCTCTTGCTCTCTTTTCTCTCTTTTTCTTTCTAACTTTCTATTTCTATTCTTTTTCTTTCTCTTCTTATACTTTTCTTTCTTTCTATTTCTTTATATTTTCTCAAAATATTTACTAACTAACTAACTATCATTAAATGTGAAATATCTAAAATACCCTCCAATCTAATATTCCCCGCAAACTCTCAAAAACGGTAAAATCACATAATTATGCAAACATAACATATTAACACACCAATATCACAAACAACATAATTATTGCCCAATTAAATAAAAGACTCAACCAACTAGAATCAATCAACAAAAAAATGGAAATATCAAAATCGGGCTGTTACAACTGACCCAGATGAGCACATCGAGAATATCGATGCCCTCTTAGACTACCGCGGCGTACGGGACGCCATCAAATGCAGATTGTTCCCGACCACGCTCCGGAAAGGAGCAATGACATGGTATAAACAACTGCCCGAGGAGTCCATTACCTCGTGGAAGCAGCTCGACAGGATGTTCTCGTGGCACTTCACAACATCTCGCCGCCACCCCAAAACTAAGGCCTCCCTCGGAGCCATAATCCAGAGGAAAGACGAACCTCTCCGAGCATCCATCGAGAGGTTCAACAAGGAAGCAGTGCAGGTCCCGACGACAGACAAAATGAAGAAGTTCCTGCTCGAACAAGGGGTCCTCCCAGACTCCGATTTCGCTAAAGCCATCGGCCTCGCCCCACCAAGGAATTTAGACGCCCTCCTCCTTAAAGCCCAGACTCATATCCAGTACGAGGAGAAGATTGCGGCCTACAACGTCCGGGCATCGCGCCGCCAGGAGAATGCCTGGGCCGCCAAAGGAGAAGAAGCCTCGACATCTTGTCGGGGTGAACGAAGACACGAGGACCGTCCGAGGGACTCCCGCGACCGCAAGGGACCCTCCGGGCGCTTCCACGATTACACTCCCCTGACTGTTTCCAGGGAAAAGATTCTATCCGAATGTGCCAATTCGGAGTTCAAACAAGCCGGGGTCCGTTTCCCCAAACAGCTACCGAACAGACCAAACGTGGATAAGTCGAAATACTACCACTTCTACAAAAGTAACGGCCATACTACTGAGGACTGCATCCACCTGAAGGATGCCATAGAGATACTGATCAGGGACGGGCACCTGAAATAGTTCGCAAAGAAGAAGGACACTCCTCGGCAAGACGCCTAGGAGTCCAAGAAGGTCGAGGAAGAAGTACCCTCCTCGGATGATACAAATATGCAGGTAGCAATGTCCATATCCCCGCCATAGGACTTCTACGTCCTAGAAGGGCTCAGTGCCCCTGCTTATTTCACGGCCCACAGACCGTGGGAGAGTTTTCCTTCCGCCATGGTCATTTCTGGCGGGGGATTCAACAAAGTCACTGTGGGCTCCGTGAAATGGAAGTTCGACCACCTGATCAACACCAACTGCAATAAAGTAACGACGCTTGATCAGGCCCAGAAGGGCTCCGTCCCAATCTCCTTCTACAAGGAGGAACTCCTCGGCGGATCCCCGAACTCCAGCATACCTCTGCTCGTCAGAGCCCGGATGGCAAACTTCGACGTTCGCAGGATACTTGTCGACCAGGACAGCTCGGTCGACATCATGTACTCCCAGCTGTTTTCAACAGTTCAGCTGGACGAATCTCACCTCACTCCCTACGTGGGATCCAACTTGTAGGGATTCAACGTGTCTGTGACAAAGCCGTGGGGTTACGTGGAGCTGATCGTGACATTCGGCGCAGCTGAGATGGCCAGATCCATCAAGGTACAGTTCCTGGTAATCGACTGCCCGTCACTTTACCAATGCATTTTCGGAAGGCCAACTCTAGCCGAGTTGGTAGCAGTTCCCTCAACCGTCCACCTGAAGATGAAGTATTACACTTCGAAGAGGAACGTTGCCACCCTCCACGGCGATATAGAGGCTTCCCGACGGTGTTTCGAAGCAGCCACAAAGGGACTCAACACCATTGCGCCCCAGCCAAAGGTGTCGAGCATGCCAACACTGCCAAGCAGCTCCAAGGAAGCCAAGCCTCTTCCCCAGGACGAATCTGTCGACCTCGACAGCCGCTTCTCCGAGGAGCATCAGGAGGAACAAGCAGCATCAGCCGGCCCGTCTACAGCATCCAGCAGCAGTTCCCACCCGATGCGCCCAATCTCGGATGGCGACTTCAAGATAGTTCTGTTCGGCGAGGACCGCAAATGGGGAGTAAAGATCGGAGCAGACCTACCTGACATCGCGAGGAAGCAGCTCAAAGCATGCCTCCGGGAGAACGCTGACCTCTTCGCTTGGAGCGCCGCAGAGATGCCCGACTTAGACCCATCCACCGCATGTCACCAGCTGACCATTGCCCGACCATTAAGGCCGTAGCACAACGTAGGGGAAAGCAGTCTCCGGAGAAAGCGGAGGCTGCTGAAAAAGCTGTAAAGGACCTCCTCGAGGCCAAATTTATTTCGGAAGCCAAGTACACCACTTGGCTGTCCAACGTTGTATTGGTCAAAAAATCTAATGGAAAATGGCGTATGTACGTTGATTATACCGATCTCAATAAGGCATGCCCGAAGGATGCCTACCCCCTCCCCAATATTGATAAACTTGTTGATAATTCCGCTGGTTTTAAACTTTTATCGTTTATGGACGCCTACTCGGGCTACAATCAAATCCCAATGGCAATGTCCCACAAAAAATACACGGCCTTCATGACCGAATCAGGGAATTATTACTACAACGTAATGCCCTTCGGCCTGAAGAACGCCGGAGCAGCATACCAACGAATGATGAATAAAGTATTTCGGGGAGAAATAGGCGACATGCTCGAAGTATACATGGACGACATGATCGTAAAGTCCCGCGAGGAAACCGATCATACCGCCTACTTGCGAAAGGTCTTCGAACAGGACAGGAAATACAAGATGCATTTCAATCCGGAGAAGTGCACGTTCAGTGTCCGGGCAGGCAAATTCCCCGGCTTCTACTTGACGGAACGAGGAATCGAAGCCAATCCAGACAAATGTTGGGCATTCTCCGAATTTCCTATGCCCAAATCCAAAAAATCCATCCAGTCCCTTAACGGGATGCTCGCATCACTGTCTCGTTTCGTGGCAAAGTCCGCCCAGCACGCCCTACCGTTCTTTAAGCTCCTCCGCAAAGAGGCCGCCTTTGAACGGACCAAGGAGTGCGACAAGGCCCTTCTCCATCTGAAACGAGCACTCTCAGAACCACCGGCCCTCTCTCGCCCGGACAGTGGCGAAACGCTATACCTATACATGGCCGTAGCAGCCGAAGCAGTGAGCACCGCTCTCATCCGTGAGACACCGGACGGGCAGAAGCCCATTTATTTCACGAGCAAGGCGCTGCAAGGACCAGAGTTACGATACCAGCGGATAAAGAAGGTGGCATTGGCCCTCATCAACGCTGCCAGGTGTAATACCCCAAAATTTGCTCTCCCTTTTTGGCATCATAGCATAGCATTATCATTTATCATATCATATCCATCTCATTAGCATTGCATTGCATCTTTAACATAGAAAAATGAAGCATAGCATCTCTCTTACCATCAAGGCATGTGATCAGGTGGAAGGTGGACAATCAAGGGATCATTCAAAGCACAAAAAGGTCAGTCAAGATGCCTCAAGGCAAGCCAAGAGGTCTTTCATGTCTCATACTACCTCAACTGACTATCCAAAACCTCAAGAAAGTAAGATTCAATAGGAGATTGAAGCCCTACATCTTTCACTATGCAAGAGATCCAAATATTAAAGGAAAACCCTCAAAAGAGATAGCTCATTGATCCAAAATCAATCTCAAATGGCATATCTCATCATCCTTTAAAGGGATACACAACATACTCTGAGGAATTTGAAATTGAAGACTGCACATTTTTCTCCTATGAGGTGGGCACCAAAATTAGGGTTTCTGATTAAATCAGGGAATCTCTGATTTTTTTGGACAAAACTTGATGTCATGGTATTCTATATGACCTTAAGTGTATGGATGTGGAAAATTGCCTCTCAATTGGTTTTAGAAGTGGTTCAATTGGAAGAAAGATCAAAATCAGAGAAATTGGGGGCCAAGTCAAATAATCAGAAGAAAAAGTCAACTCTTGACTTTTTGAGGCCAAATTCATGAAATTCATGTTACATGTGTCCAATATGCAAAATTTGATCAAGAAACTCCAAAGGAATCATGAAAAAATCAAGATGTGGAAAGTTGCCATTTTTGGGTGAAGAAGGGTTACTAAAAATAGTAATTTTGGACCATTTTGAACTACACTTTGAACCAAGGCCATTTAAAATTGAAGCACCAAATGAAAATTCCACTCGGCCACAACAAAAGATCTTACTTTAAGCTTCAAATCCATATGCAGAACATCTCCATTGGATAAATATTGAGGGAGATATGATGGATCAAAGTTGGAAGAAAGTAGGCCAAAACTAGGTCATGACCAAGTATTTTCAGGTCACGCGCACATCATTTCCTCAAACAGTTGGTGTGCCAAATGTTCACTCATTTTTCTCAATGATAAAAGCTCCAAATGAAAATCTTTTCAACATCAAAGTTGTTCCTTGTAGTGTCTTCTTCATGATTCATGTTGGACAAAATGCCATTTGATCAAAGGTTAAGTAGTTATGATGGCTCAAAGTATGGTCAATGCAACTGAAATTCGACTAGGTCACAACCAAGTCATGCCACACATGCGCGCATTCTGCAGCATTTTAAGCCAGTCTTGAGTTCCTATGTTTAAATCTCATTTTCAATATGTTGCAAGTCTCATTTTCACTTCTTTTCAACATCAAAGTTGTTGTACCATGTACACACTTTGAAATGGTACCAAGATCACTCATGTCCATGGCTTGAAGAGAGAGATATCCATGCGCAAACTTCACCATTTCCAACTGAGGAATCACATCAGAGTTAGCAGTTTGGTTCAGACATTCATCAAACAATCCATGAACTTTATTTCCACATTTGGTCAAGCACATATCACCTACACAATGTTTAACATCATGTGCCTTGCATGAAAATAGAGAGAACAACTTGTTGAGCAAGTTTCTGCCACAACAACCTTACCATTTCAAGCTTCACTCTTCATTCCACCATAACTGTCGTGAACATTCCCACACCACACCACAACCATCAATGACTTGCCCCTAACTAACATGACTCAGTTAGTTAGGGTGCACTCAGTTTAACCATGCTAACTCATTTAACTCAACTCACTAAACCATGATTAAAGCTCACTATAAATAGAAAACTCACACTCCAATTTCATTTCCAACTTCACTTTCTCATTTCCACTCTTAAGAACACTCTCACTCTCTCAACATCCTCTAAACTTTTTCTCTCTCTCTGTGTGCACGAATCAATCACCTTCATCCATTTCACCTCATCATTATCAATGGTGCTTGATTGAAGGAGATTGCAGCATAGTCCTCAAGGTTGCTTCAAGCACTTTTCAACATTGGATCTCTCTGCCCTCAAGACAACAAGTCACATAGCATTTATTTTGCTTAGTTTGTGAAGCTCCAAGATTGAAGAACAAGTGCTTTCTATGGTTTTCTCAAGACTCTCCAAGAGCTGCAAGTTCAGGTTCCAAAATTCTCAAGCACTCCTCTCACATTTTATGGTTTATTTTGTTGTTTTATCATGACATGAGCTCAATAGGAGCATTTGACACTCCGGCTAGTTGATAGGCCTTGTAGAGGCTTAGATCTAAAAGTTAGGGCATATCTTTGTCTCCTCTGTTTTCTATGTGTGCGCATGATATGTGAAAGATAACTGTGGATTCGTATTGTGCTTAGCATGAGCTTCATTTTGATGTGTGCATTGTGTATTTTTGCGAAGATGTGAGATTCGCAGGTGACGGTTCTTGCCGGAGAAGGTGACCGGAGGTCCCTCTCCGGCCGGTAGCTTTAACTCCTAGGGTTTTCTCAGTTTGAATATTGGCCGTTGGATTTGTGAATCGTGCGGATAAGATTGTGCCAACAGATAAAAAATGTCACATGCGTGGCACATGTTTTATTTTAATCAGAGTGAACATTATGTGGTGTGGTACACTGTATGTTGTGTGGTCCTTCGTGCGCGTGTATTGATCTTGGCTACTTTGACTGGATGTTGACTGTGACTTGATCCAATGGCTTGTGTGGTTTTGACTATTGTCGACTGAAGAGCATGGTAGTTATTGTGGATTGCGCGTGTAATGGACTTAAGCCAGATTGCTTTTTACACCTCCCTGTTCCAAAGCCCAATTAATTTGAACTCACATTTTGCTATGCTTGCACCCCTATTCACATTTACATTTCATTTTATTTTTTTATTTTCATGCACGTTTCACTTTTCAATTTTTAAAAATACCAAAGCCTTATTAAAAATTCCACAAAAATTCATGAGCCTTTTGAAACATTTAGAAATTTTTTCATGATTTTATTTCTTGATTTTATGACATTTTTGCTCCTGTTCTATAATATTCTTTGAATTTCAATTTGTGTGCATGCTTAATGTGATACATAAATTTTTGCATTTTTGTTCTCGATCATTAAAAATTGTTTTGATGCTCTTCTTTTTGTATTGAGTCATTAGCATCTTGAGGTATGTTAATTGATTTTTATTTGATTTTTTTAGGTCATTTCATGACATGTTTGGTGGTCATTTTTGTGTTACTTTGTATGATGTATCTAACTTAACTTAAGTGCATTGTATAAAGCCTTTTTGCCTTGATTTCTTGCATGCTATCTTGGTATATGATTCACCTCTGATTTGTGTATCTTTAAACCATGCTTGCTTAATTTCCATGAGTCCATTTAATTTTTGTTTAAGGCATTACATTTGAAGCATAATAACATGTCATATCATCTTAATTTTTGTGCATGTTTACATGATTTCTTTTGTACATACTTGCATGATCATTTGCATATTTGGTGAACCATTCATGTGACATAATAGGTCATTGATACATATTATATGTCATCTTTGCATTTTGATTATCATTTGAACCTTGTGCACCTTTAGCATGTTGTGTTTGCACTTTCCTTTTTGAACTTCCATTTCAATTCTACTTCTTCTATCACTTCTTAAATGTCTTGTTGTGTTATGCATGAACACTTGTGAGATGTTTGTGAATCATTTTTCATTTCATTTCAATTCTGATCCTTAGATTACATGTTCCATTCATGCATGTTTTTTTTTTATTTCTTTTCATCTTTCATTCTCCCTTTTCTTATGGTAGCATGTTCTAATGTCATGGATGATGTTTGTTGCCTATCCACTTGGACTCGCATGATAATAATCATTTGTTTTCCATATGATGCACATTCTGGTTGTGGCCAATAGGATTTGATTTCTCATCTAATTCTTTTGAGTTTTATGGTGCATTAAATGCTCTTTTACTTCTTATACTTCTTATACATGTTTACTAATCATGTAGGGGCTTTGGTAAGTTGCAATTGAGTGTGGATAAGGAATCCACATTCAAACTTCTATCCCTTCATCTTTTACAATTCAATTTTGTGTTTTGTTAAGCACTTATGTGTTTTCTTTGTTAATAACTTATTACTTTCCCTTTTGAATTACAATTCATCTTCTACTTTAGAAGTGAGTTGTTTAATTCATTCTTTCTTTAGACTTTAGGTTTTGAAACCTCACAAACCATTAGGATCACTCCCTTAACTAATCAATTAGGATTGAGTCTTAGATAACATAGATTTTACCTTTTCTCCTCTCTTGAGTCTCTTTTCTCATCTCAAAGAAAATTCAAAATATCTAATAAAGGTAGGCATTTATTGCATTTAGGCCTTTCATATAAAGAAGAGATTATAAGGGGTCTTCTCTTATAATCTTAGAATGTGTAGCATATAGCCCATCTTGGGTCAATGTGTTAAACATTTGATCTTGTATGAGGGACTTAAATGCAATACTTGTTGAAGGTATAAATAATAAAAAACACTTCTTCATTTCTTAATCAACAAAAACACTTAATAAACACAAATATGCTAGTGTGTTTGAACCTTGACAATTGGAACTAAGTGTGGGGGTGTTCTTCACTCTTAGTGTGCTTTTTTATTCATTCCATCTTGGAATGTGAAAATGTACACATTCCAATGACTAAGATTCAGATACACTATCATATGCAAACAAATGGAAAAAACTCTTAAATGACAAAAACAAACAATAATGTCTTTCCTTCGGGAATTCTTTCCTTATCTCCTTCATTCATTCCTTAAGGATGCGTCATTTCCATTCTACCGCAAACAGGTAACGCCTAAGTCTCCCTACAGCGAGCTGCAACACCTAAACTGCTAGGACGCGAACGTTGACGTATTCCCCTAAAAAACACAAACAATCCATCCCTAGTGAGGGGAACTACGTCGCTCTGATTCTCATGCTCCCGATGAGATACGTAGGCAGTGGGGTAGGGCCCATGCGAGCACTTCTTTTATTTTCCCTATATTTTTTTCTCGTTCTTTTTCCATTCTTTCTCCTTTCTTTCTTTCAGTTCCTTTTCCAGTATTCTTTTCTATCACCCTTTGATCGAAGCAAGCAAGCGTGGATCCCATCAGGTACGATGGACGTATGGGGGTGCTAATACCTTCCCGTCGCGTAACCGACTCCCGAACCCAATTCTCTTGGTCGCAAGACCATGTTCTTTCCTTCCCTTCAGGTTTATGCGGTGTTTCCTTTCCCTCTCTTGGGATAAATACACATTGCTGGCGACTCTGTTTCAGTGCCACTTTCGCGTTTGTACTAGGATGAAAATCCCGGGAGCGACACCAAGAAATTAAGGCACTACTTCCTAGCCCACACGATCGTGGTTCGGACAGATCAGCCCATAAAGCAGCTGCTTGGACGACCAGATATGGCCGGACGAATGCTTAAATGGTCGCTTGAACTGTCCGAATTTGACATCTGATACGAAGGCAGAAAACCCCTTAAGTCCCAAGCTCTGGCCGATTTCGTCGCGGATATGACGTTCGCGGACTCCCCCGCGGGCAAGACACGTAGGTGGACCATCTTCGTCGGCGGTGCCTTAAGCTCGGCAGGTAGCGGCGCGGGCATTATACTAGAGAGCAACGAAGGGACTATCGTCGAAGTATCACTCACGTTGTCTTTCCCAACTTCCAATAACCAGGCCGAATACGAAGCCTTCCTCGCTGGGCTACGCCTTGCCGAGGACCTGGGTGCAGAAGAAATCGTGATTTGCACGGATTCACAACTCGTGGCCCTCCAAGTCCAGGGAGAATACCAAGCCAAAAAGGACAATCTGACCGAATACCTGGCCCTGGTAAAGAAGGAAATGGCAAAATTCACAACAGTAGAAGTGAAACACTTTCCCCACGAGCACAACGTGCGAGCAGACATGCTGTCTAAACTGGCCAGCACGAAGAAGAAAGGCGGAAACAGATCCATCATACAAGAAGTGCTTCCTCGACCCAGCATCGAGAAGGCCTCCCCGACACTCGACGTGCAGGTGATCGGCGACAACCACTGCTGGATGACCCCAGTCTACAACTACCTCGCCAAGGACGAACTCCCGTCCGACCCAAAGGAGGCCAGCACAGTCAGGCGAAGGGCTGGCTCTTTTGTCCTAGTCGAAGATAAACTATACAGACGGGGATTCTCCATCCCGCTGTTCAAATGCGTCGAGGAAGAAATGGGCACGCACATCCTGCGCGAAATCCACGAAGGAATCAACGCCCAATATCTCGGCGGAAGGTCCCTTGCTCGAAAGGCCCTCCAAGCAGGATACTACTGGTGGACTATGCAAAACGACGCTAAAGAACACGTAAAGAAGTGCGATAAATGCCAACGACACGGGGACATGCACCTAGCCCCACTTAACGAGCTCAAAACTATGTCCTCCCCGTGGCCATTCACCTGGAGGGGCCTAGACATCCTTGGACCCTTCGTGGTGGGATCCAGTCAGAACAAGTACCTCATAGTGGGCGTGGATTATTTCACAAAGTGGAAAGAAGCAGAACCTCTAGCCAAAATAACTGCCCTCAACATCCTGCGTTTCTACAAACGAAACATCCTTGCACGTTTCGGCATTCCCCAAGCGATAGTAACGGACAACGGGACACAGTTCACGGACAAGAAGTTCCAAGACTTCGTCGCCCAACTAGGCACGAAGCAACACTTCACATCCGTCGAACACCCACAAACAAACAGGCAGGCTGAGGCCGCTAACCGAGTCATCCTTCGAGGACTCAAGCGAAGGCTAGACGAAACAAAGAAGGCGTGGGTCAAGGAGCTACACAGCGTGCTCTGGGCCTACCGTACAACTCCCCATTCAACGACCGGGGAAAGACCTTTCCGTTTAACATACGGAACCGAGGCTGTGATTCCCATCGAAGTTCACGTGCCCTCTAGGTGGACAGAGTCGCCCCTAGACGAGGAAATGAATGACGAATCTTTAAGGGAAGAGCTCGACCTCGTCGAGGAAATCAGAACCGGAGCAGCTCTCCGCGAGGCCTCACTGAAACAAAAGATCACCATCAGGCACAACGCCAAAGTGATACGACGAGAGTTCGACGTGGGAAGCCTTGTCTTAAGAAGAAACCACAAAGACTCTTGCTAAGGCAAGCTAGCAGCCAATTGGGAGGGACCCTATCGCATCCGGGAAAAAATGGAAAATAGGGCCTACTACCTAGAACATCTCACTGGGGAAGAACTCGGTCGACCATGGAACGCCGAAAAGCTAAAACAATACTATAGCTAAATCCTCGGTTCGACTCGTTACAACGACGAACGTCACCTACCGACCACTATGCGTGTCTAGGTACAAGCGTCGCATACGATTAAAGCACAACCCCGCTTAGTAACGAGCCGGGTAGTTGCTCGACAGTGGTCCTCGATCGAGCATCGCCGTCGTCAAAGTACCATGATTGGCAGAACCCCAGCTCGCGATGGGACGTTAACGCCGCGAACTCAGGCCTCAAACGCGACTTGAGCTCCGTTCCCCGGCCAGGACATTCCCCGGCCGTTTGACTAGTTCCCCACACTGTCGAACAGATCTACAACGAGTAATCCCCCCAAAAATATTCGCACAAGGCAAAAGCTCCCAAACACGGGCAAGCATACATTCACAGCAAGCATGCACACAACACTTAGAAAAAATAAACGCAAGTAAAATCATGCACGCGAAGAAGACAGAAACATAATTAACATAACAGACGACCACAAGGGCCACGATTGTGCGTTATTACACAAAACGGGGCCATGCCCCCAGAAATAAAATTACAAATAATTCAACGGCGCGCAGGCCGGACAAGATACAACAACATCAAAATAACAACACTCCTCATTCATCCGCCTGCTCAGCTGACACCGGCTCAGGTCCCCAGTCCTCCGCGGGCTGGTCCTCAGGCTGGGCCTCAGGGGTATCTAGAACAAGGCCTGCGGGCAAGACGATGCGACCATCCTCAACGCGCGCAAGGTAGTGAGTACCCTCGGTCGAAATCTCAAGCCCAGGATTCACTACCCGCAACTGAGCCACGGCGCTTTCAAAGGATTCCACTGCCACGGCGATACCATCATCCTCGGCGAGCAGGATGCGGGCAACCAACTCAGACCTAGTTTTCAACTCTTTGATATCCTCCGGTTCGTCGGCACCCGGGGCGCTGGCCGCCATCAACTCCTCGTTTAGCTCCTCGGCAACCTTTTTCTTCGCCGTCAGCTTTGTGACATCCTCTTTCAACCTAGCCGTCTCCTCTTCGGCCTTCTTCCTAGCCTCACGGACACTCTTAACTTCCTCCTTCAGGGCCGCCTCAGAAGCCCGGGCAGCAGTGAGTTCAGACTCAAGCGTGGAGTCCCCTTCGGCGTAGACAGCAGCCATCTCCAACATTCTGACCAGGGCAGAAGCATCTTGCGCCACCAGCGCCCTCTTGCTCGGGCGATCCATGCCTTCCAAGCAAAGGGATTCCGCCCGAGGGACGACCAAGGAGTCACCTTCAAAGAATTTCTTGTCAAGGACGCACGGAGGTAACTCAAACTTCCCCTTCTCCGGCACACGGGTAAGGTCCACAGCATCTAATGTCCTTGGCCGTTTCGCCCGCCCAGCCAAAGGCAGTGGGGATCCCCTTGGAGCAGGAGAAGGAGAAGAAGAGGTCCCCACTCCAATTTGAACAAGGGGAGGAGCACGAGCACCAGCAGGCCGGGCCTTAGGAGGAGCCGCTCCAGCTTTATTCCTCGCTATGGCATTCCTCACCACGCGATTGCGAGCTTGAGGCATCTCACCTGCACAAATGAAAAAACGAGCACTTTAACGACGTGGAAAAGAGATAACACAAACAAAGTCTAAATAACCAAGACTAACGAGCAGCTTCTCGGCATCCGCGGGAGTCTTGCACTCCAGCAGTGCCTTAACATTGATGAATCTGCGTTTAACTCTCTGTCTCCCATCCTCCTCGAAGATAGGGTTGCCCTTGCTCGTCCAGCAGCTTGTAAGACTGAAGGAGTTGACCCAGTTCACTAGCTTCTCGTAGGACACGGCATCCTGACCGCGTAGCTCGCTCGGCTCGAAGACATAAGCGCCGGGTTTCTTGGAGAAATGGCCGGGTGCCCACCGGATGGGAAACATGTACAACCTCCGCCCAATATACTTTCCCTCCTCGTTGAGCAGCTCATTCCCATCTTCTTCGACCTCTATCTCCCAGACATATGTACTATCCTGGGCAACCTTAGACACGGGTTCTACGATGAAATACCGTCCCTTGAACGTTCGGATTGACTCCGAGAACGGCTTAAATAACTTTTTGGGCTGCTTCAAGGAAAGCCATCCGTACTTCTTCCCCGCCAGCTGCCTTTGGAGATGGAAAACAGCGAAAAACAGAGGGAGAGTAGTCCCCAGAGCGAGATGCTCGCACACCAATTCAAAAGCCCGTATAAAGGCCAGCGAATTGGGGTGGAGTTGAGAAGGCGCCAGCTTCAGATGCTCGAATACCGACCGCTGGAAATTAGTGAAAGGCAGCCTCAGCCCCAGCTCTTTGAAGCATACTCGTACATCGTAAAGCGGTCCCCAAAATCCGAGCAGACCCGTTCGTCCAAGGTAGGGAAATGCACCTTCCAATCCCCTTCTGGTCCTACCTCCGTAAAGACGTCCGCCAAAGACTTCGCGAACGTGGAAACATGCTCGGAAGGCTCGGCCACCTCCCACTCCTGCGGACAGAACCCTTCAACGTCTTCCTCCATGACATCCAATTCTTCTTCCTCCCCAACATCACTCGAGGAGCTCGATGCTGCCGAGCTTGAAGCCACAGAGCTCGAAGCCGTCCAGCTACTATTCTCCTCGGAGCCAGTTTCCTCCTCAAACGTGTCTAGAATAACTTCTCTATCTGGCCCCATCGCCATTACGATCACCTGAAAAAGCAGAGAAAGACAGTGAATTCGACAGGAAATCAAATCCACCTTTCCACTGCCAATTCAAGTGAAAAGGTGCGCAAAAGGCTGAGGACAACATCCCCGGCCTAAGCCCTAACATCGGATGAAAAACCTCCCCGTGAGGATATGCCCGAGACATGCCATCTTCCTGAGAGGAACTTCCCCGCAATCGTGCCCAGATTCCGTTGAGGCTCCACCGGAAGCCACAAAGCTTCACCGGAATCAGGAAACGTTCTACCAGAAAATTCATCGCTCTATCAAAAGTTGACCAGACGCGGTGGTCACGCACGCACAACTACCGCGACCACGACGTGGACTATCATACTCGCCGAACGCACTACCTACTCTGGCGAAGTGCTAGAAGTAGCAAAATGGAAGAACCACCGTCCACCACCAACACTCGCCAGAAATCTACCTATTTCATCGCCTAAAGCTAACCCTAGCCGCATGCAATCTGCCACTAACAACAAAAGAAAGTAAAACAAGCTGGAAATCAGAAAACTTACTTTATTTGGGTAGAAGAAAGAGACTGCTCGAAGCTTGGCACGGTGGTCGGATGCTCTGAAGACGGTGACGGGCAAGAACGCAGAAGAGGCGAAGAGAAATCAGAGAGAAAAAGTGCAAAATGGGACAATCTCCCCCCTTTTATACTGAGGGGCACGTGCACACACGCGCCCGTAGGCAATAATGACTGCCCACTAGCCATCATTACCTATTAACTGCTACACAGGGCTCGAAGCACACGTGGCAACCCAACGTTTCCCATTCTGTCTGACGCTTTAACTCCCCGAATACCGGGCAATAGGGTCACGACCACGAATATCACGGACACAGAGAGCCACGAGCACCTCGAGACAATCATCCTCGTCCCCCAACAACGACTCTATGCTAGCTCCCCGGAGCGACGAGCAGTCCTTAAGTCATCACTCCCATGCTCAGGAGCAACGACTTGGAGGGTTCCTGTTCTGGACTGGACCAATGGCTAGAATCAACCCAATTCGCCTCTGCTCCAGAGCAGCGCAAATTGCCAAAGTCCAATCCACAGAGGGGCAAAGTGACCTTTCTGCCCCTCCTACCGGGCAAGGAATGCAACGTTCCTCCTCGGAATTTATGCCCGTTACGCAGGGCTTTCTCACTGCCCGAACAGCAGAGGACAAGTGCCCGAAACTGCGTTTATGCCCGACATAACGGCTAGTTTTGGGCACCCTGCTCGACATAACGACTAGTTTGAGCAGTTGCCTATTCTTTGGGAAAAACAGTTATTTCGCCCCGAAAATAGGATCGTTGGCCACGCGCTGGGGGCTCTATATAAACCCTCTCGCTTGAGAGGATCAGGTATCCAATATTCACCCTAAGAATTCACTCTTGTACTTTCCCCTTTTTCTCTGACCTTTACTTACTCGAGCGTCGGAGTGCCTTGCAGGTACACCCCCCTCCTCTCCATACGACCAGCATCCCTGACGCACTTGGCGGCCTGATTCTACAGGATCTGATTCAGCCTTCACGATCAATTAATAAAATTTACATGTTTAAAAAACTTTTTAAGATGAAGGGTATGACAATGTCGATTAATACATTACTAATGATTCTTAATAATTAAAATGACTCTATATTAATACACAAAGTACTCAAAATATTTTAAAGTTAAAGAAGAAAATAGTTTTACAAATAAAACTAACTATATCAATTCGATGTCACATACCAGAGCAGTGTTTCTCCTAAGATTTAATTTGAAGACTCGTCAACCTGTATTTATTGTGATTTTGCAAATGCAAGGTCAAGCCAGACAAACAGAAACATGAAAGCGTGAACTTCAAAACCATGTAATAATATAAAATGATGAGAAAAACACGCAAATTATCAAGTAAAGGCTACAACATATCTAATTACATTTTTGAGAAACCATCAACATCAAACATCTACATAATTTATAATTTCAAAATATAAAACAACTCAAACCAACTTTATTACAAAGCAATGAATATACAATATCAGTATAAATCATGCCAATTATCCAGATCTGTCAAAATTAAAATAATGGCATGCATACTCTTATACTCTAAACGACTTTTTCTTGATACCACTATACTCTAGAGAGGGTCGTGTTTCTCTATATGATATTTCACTACGCTCATAACACACAAGCAAATGTGCTTATCTTAGTTGATATTGCACATGTGTAATACTTCTTTCAAATGATATTGTGTAATATCCCATGATTCAAATTTATGTGTGATTATCTTAATTGATATTGCACTCGTCTAATAATTCTCTCAAGCGATAATGCATTAAATCCTATAATTCAATTTTAGGCATGCTTTGCTCAAGCTATACTGCACCATGTGACCACTTCTCTCTACCGATACTACACAACTTTTGGCATGATACTTCTTGCTTTTTAATATTGCATCATACCAACCATATAAGTTAGTTACTTCTTTAAGATCGATTAGGCTTGTTACGTCCTAACTATATGGTGCCTAAATAATTATCAAGTTAAAAACCCTAACGTCTAGTCATTTCCTTTGTTGGTATATGTTTCTCCTTAGGAGTATCATCTTCAGTATAGATGAAAATCGTCGTAATTTCATTATTTATGGAGAGCCATCAAATACTTTTACACCATAATTTCAAAACATCATATTCGTCATTTATGCATCATTATAATATATTTAATACATTCAAACAACATTTAATAAATATATGTCACAATTATTTATAACAATTCTTCGTAATCCATCGAGAAAATAACGATAATATTGTAACATCCCAATTATAATCACAATATTTTCACAAATAATTATATTTACAAATAATAATTCTTCAAATCAAATTGTCATAACGTTTCAATTTTATAACATCAAACTCATCATTTTTTACACTATTTTTATGTACTTGGTATTGTGACATATCACCTAACATAGATATACACATATAAGTAAATAAATTAATAAACTAGGACACTAAGTAATAACATTAAATCAATGATATTTTGAATATAATCACTAGTGCATCATTATGAAAAATTATCAAGTCTACTTATTCATGTTATATAAACAGCTCACAATATAAATTTTTAAATAGTCATGATAATTAGATAATACAACACTTTAGACATGAACAAAATTAAATACAAATTTTCACCATAACATCAATGTTCACATATTAAAAATAAATAATTAAGTAAATTGTGATATGAATGCATGCAGAGGACTTTGTAGGAAAAGGTGTCACAAGAGACAAACTACTTCTGTAGAAACATAACAAAGGAAATTGAAACTCCTTGTTGGCAGGAAGCTCTTCAATCACTGAAATTATTTTTCACCTTGTGTAATCTTGTTTGTATCAACACATCTTTGACTTGAACTTTCCACAAGTCAAACAATTCTTCCATCAATTTACTCTAGCCCAAACTGCACGGCCGAATTTGTGACTGCACCTCAATAAGTCTTTCCCAACACTACCCTTCTTTTCTGATGTGGAAGATCAGACAAAACTGCAACCACATAGCATACTAAGAACACTCATCCTTGGATCGAACCAAATGTTTTGATACCAGTTGTTGGGAAAAAATAATAAAGCAGGGAGAAAAAAGAGAATAACAATACCAACACAAGAGATTAACGTGGAAACTCCAATACCGGAAAAAAAAACCACAGTCTTTGTCAATGGACAATCAAAGAATAACACTATGTGAAAATTGTTACAACACATAATATACCATCAACTAACCCAGACCCCTAGTACACCCACACCCTCCGAAACAAATATTTAACTACAACTCACAAAACTCTAATACAAGAGCATAAGAGAAAAAAAAAGTCAAATACAAGCTTAAAGTGCTTTTGACTAGTGCATCTTGGAATGAACAACTTGAATCCTATATATAGCCTTGTACTCCGTCTTCCTTCACAAAACTAAGCAATATGGGACTTGAAAGAACTTGTATCCTATATATAGCCTTGGACTCCCACTTCATTCATAAACTCAGCGATGTTAGACTTCTTCAACATGTATATTTTCAACCAAATCCAACACTATTTAGCTTAAACTTTTATGTTCCATAGGAGTTTCCCCATGGTTGGTTCCACTCTACAAGAGATTTTATATTAAAACCCCCTACATTTTTTGTCTTCCATACTTTGTCCCATGCAATATGAGTTTTCCTAGATTTTACTACTTTGCCACTTTAAACAAAACTTCTACAAATACTCTCAATTTGTTGAATGGCTTTTTTTGGAATAAGGAGTACATGCATCCAATAATTTGCTATAGAAAACAACATATTTCTAATGAGTTGATATCTTCCTGCATAGCTTAACCATTTTGCAATCTAGTGTCAAATGTTTGCAACCATTGTGTCAATCAAAGGCTTAAACTGATGGATATTCAACTTTCTATTTTATAAGAGAACTCCCAAGTATTTGAAAGGAAGACTTCCTGCAGAGAACTTCGTGATTTCTAAAATTTTCTATAGTTTGCTTTTGAAACACCTCAATATAAACATTTCATTTTGTAGTGTTTTCTCAAAAACTAGTAGATTCTGAAAACCTTTAGAACTCTTCCATCATTAGCTGCATTGAAATGTCATAACCTCTTGCAAACATGATTAAGTCATTTTCAAAAAAAGATTGACCAGTTGTAATCTCTCACATTTTGGGTGGAAATTGAAGTCATGTTTGTTCTGCAGTTTCCTGAGGCATCTATGCAGATATTCCATGATTAGAAAAAAAAAGAGGGGATATGGGATCCCCTTGTCTTATCCCCTTCTTGACTTTTAGGTTTCTAATGTGTTGGCCATAGATTGCATACTTATAGGAGATTGTGGTGACACATAATATAATCCATTTAATAAATTTTGGTGGGAAACTCATTTCTCTCATAATTGTTTTTAGTGCAGACTATTCAATTATATCACATGCCTTTTGCAAGTCCATTTAAATGACACATCATTGGGATATATGTCTCCTATTATAAACTCTTAGCAGCTCATGAGGCACGACGATGATATCATGGATGACTTTGCTAGGTACAAAGGCTACATAATTGTCATCCACCACATCAATAATCACTTTTCTAAGTCTTGCAATCAAATATTTGAGATTATCTTGTACAAATTTATGCAGCAGGTAATTGGCAACTTATCATAATACATGTTTTTAACTAATAAAATATTATTTATTGTATTTTCTATTGCATAATCTATTTTGCTTTCAAATAATATCCATTAAAGAAAGATAATACCAAATGTCATATATTATCCTTTAATGTTAATAATATTTACACTACATTATAAACTTTTAGTAATAATTTAATGCATGTTAAATTCTCATTCTAAATCAACAATGTAATGCCCTGTATAATATAGATCTAGAATAATACCATACAAGTGTTTTATTTGGTACTGACACCATCATAAGTGCCTAATGGCTTAATTCACATACTTGACCATTCTAAAAACATAATACAATCTATGGTGCAAGATATGGAAACTAGCCAAAACAATAAAAACTAAGATCAATATACAATATCCTCAATTGTATACAATAGATACACAGTGGAAATACTAAACTCAAGCTTCTCTTGAAACATTCAAGCATAGCTCCACTTGTAAATCAAACCTGCAACCCACACCTGTAATATAACAACAATATTGGGGTGAGATACATTAAATCTCAGTGAGCTTCCTATCTTATGGATTCTCTCGGGTGTACACGGTTCTAACCGATCCTAACTCAAGTCAAGGGGAAGGGAAAATGACCTTGAGTTCTGGATCTCACAATCTCACACTATATGGAAACATGTCATGAGTCTGTTAACTCATAAATTCACACAAAAGGAAAAACGTCCTGAGCCTGTTAACTCAAGAATCCTTACGAATGGAAATATGTCCTGAGCCTGTTAACTCAAGAATCTCACTAATCGATAACCTGTACCAAGGAATCCCCTTTTCCCGTCTGCTTCTATGTCTAGAAGTCGACCCGAGTCATGGATCCTTATAGTTACTTGGCATACGAAATGGATTTGGGATCATCGGCCTGTTAACCATGAACCGTCACTTCTCATGGCCTGTTAACCATCACAAGTCTCTTTACCATATAGGCTCCATTCGTACTACACGCGGGAATCAAACCTGCCAAGTAATTGTGCATACGTTTCATTGAAGGACCTCGAGTCTCATGAAACTACACCTCAAGATAAATGGTTACGATTACGTGATCATATACCCAACGCGATTGTATTCGACAATCACAAGGCCACATTCGCCTTAAGACCTCTTTTGTCTTTTCTCAAAGTAAAACATAACAATTACACATGTTCCATACTAGTGTCATATTCTTTCTATATCATTCGGTAATGGACACACGCCTCGGCCTCTCATGCACGAGCATTGTCATCTAGTCATTCATCAATTTCCTAGCTCATTACTAGGTTCCAATATCTTAAACTATGCCATTTGTTTTGGGGTAAAGTTTCCTCACTCTACCTAATTCATATTTTACCATATATATTCTCTTGATAATGTTTAACAACGATATTAGGCAAAGCATATTACAATTTCACATTTGAATTACATAACATAATTTCATCACAAGTTATACAAAAACATACTACAATGGCACAATGGAATCACATATAATGATTCTTCACATAAAACATCACTTTCGGGTTCCCTCCGATTCATTTAATCGGGTATCGAAATCAATCTTCTCACTCTCATCCCGTAGGATATTTTCACAGCTTTCTAACGGCTATAATTATTCCTCGATCGGATTCCTGATCCAAATGATATGGATTTCAATTTATCACATAACTATTATTTCATTCATTTTCCACTAAAATAATTAATCCCACATCATACTCAATATAGTATGCAATATTGTGCTTACCTCTCGATTTTTTATCTAGTATGCATTTACCCACTTAACCCACAATTTACTGTTGTAATAAAAGTAAAGCGAAGAGAAAAAATAGGAACACAATAATAACACAAGAAATTAACGTAGAAACTCCAAAACCAGAGAAAAAGTCACGGTTGTTGTCAATAAACAACCAGAGAATAACATTATGTGAAAAATGTTACAACACATAATATACCCTTAACTAACTCAGGCCCCAAGTACACCCACACCCTCCAAAACAAATATTTAACTACATCTCATAACTCTGTAATACAAGAGTTTAAGAGAACAAAAATAGTCAAATACAAGCTTAAATTGTTTTTGACTTGTGCATCTCAGAATGAACACCTTGAATCCTATATAAAGCCTTGGACTCCTTTTTCCTTCACAAAACTAAGCGATGCAGGACTTAAAAGAACTTGTATCCTATATATAGCCTTGGAATATCTCTTTATTCACAAAACTAAATGATGTTGAACTTCATCAACATGTATATTTTTCAACCCAACCCAATAATCTCCACCTTGATTAAAAATAATACATAAACTTTCATTGTCTTCACCGACAATCATACTCCGCTATAAAGAGTACCAACATGTATATTTTCAATCAACGCCAACAATCTCCACCTTGATTGAAATAATACATAAAATTTCATTGTCTTCACCGACTATCATACTCAACCATAAAGATTATATCCACTTGAAGCTACACCACTCAAGAATATTCAAATTGTCTTCACCAAAAATCATAATTTTAAAAACTATCATAGCCTCTCATGGACAACATATTTCACTTGAAGATAAACCACTTCAAGAATTTCACATTGTCATCGCTGACAATCATATATTTTATCATGAAGAATAAATTTCACTTGAAGTTAAACCACTCCAAAAATTTCACATGTCGAAAACCACGTGGAAACATTATGGCGCAACTTCCTTGTTGGCAGAAAGCTCTTCAATCACTGACATTATTTTTCACCTTGTGTAATCTTGTTTGTATCAACACATCTTTGACTTGAACTTTCCACAAGTCAAAAAATTCTTCCACCAAATTTCTCTAGCCCAAACTGCACAGCCGAATTTGTGACTGCAGCTCAATAAGTCTTTCACAACACTACCCTTCTTTTTTAATGTGGAAGATCAGTCAAAACTGCAACCACAGAGCATACAATGAACACTCATCCTTGGATCGAACCAAATGCTCTGATACCAGTTATTGGGAAAAAATAATAAGCACGGAGAAAAAAGAGAAACACAATAATAACACAAGAGATTAACGCGGAAATTCCAAAACCAGAGAAAAACCCACGGCCGTTTTCAGTAGACAATCAGAGAATAACACTATGTGAAAATTGTTACAACATATAATATACCATAAACTAACCCAGACCCCTAGTACACCCACACCCTCTAAAACAAATATTTAACTACAACTCACAACACTCTAATACAAAAGCATAAGAGAAGAAAAAAAGTCAAATATAAGCTTAAAGTGCTTTTGACTAGTGCATCTTGGAATGAACAACTTGAATCCTATATATAGCCTTGTACTCCCTCTTCCTTCACAAAACTAAGTGATGTGGGACATGAAAGAACTTGTAACCTATATATATCCTTGGACTCTCTCTTCATTCACAAACTAAGCGATGTGAGACTAATTCAACATGTATATTTTCAACCAAATCCAACACTTTTTAGCTTTACCTTATATGTTCCATAGGAGTTTCCCCATGGTTGGTTCCACTCTTCAAGAGATGTTATAATAAAACCCCCTACATTTTTTGTCTTGCATACTTTATCCCAAGCAATATGAGCTTACCTAGATTTTACTACTTTGCCACTTCAAACAAAACTTCTACAGATACTCTCAATTTGTTGAATAACTTTTTTGGGAATAAGGAATACATTCATCCCATAATTTGCTATAGAAAACAACACATTTCTAATGAGTTGATATCTTCCTGCATAGCTTAACAATTTTGCAATCTAGTGTCAAATGTTTGCAACCATTGTGTCAATAAAAGGCTTAAACTGATGGATATTCAACTTTCTATTTTATAAGAGAACTCCCAAGTATTTGAAAGGAAGACTTTCTGCAAATAACTTTGTGATTTCTAAAATTTTCTCTAGTTTGCTTTTGAAACACCTCAAATATAAACATTTTATTTTGTAGGGTTTTCTCAAAAACTAGTAGATTCTGAAAACCTTTAGAACTTTTCCATCATTAGATGCGTTGAAATATCATAACCACTTGCAAACATGATTAAGTCATTTGCAAAAAAAGATTAATCAGTTGTAATCTCACACATTTTGGATGGAAATTGAAGTCATGTTTGTTCTGCAGTTTCCTGAGGCATCTATGCAGATATTCCATGATTAGAAAAAAAAGAGGGGATATGGGATCCCCTTGTCTTATCCCCCTCCTGACTTTTAGGTTTCTAATGTGTTGGGCATATATTGCATACATATAGGAGATTGTGTTAACACATAATATAATCCACTTATTAATTTTGGTGGGAAACTCATTTCTCTCATAATTGTTTTTAGTGCAGACTATTCAATTATATCATAAGCCTTTTGCAAGTGCATTTAAATGACACATCTAGGGGTTATATGTCTCATATTATAAATTCTTAGCAGTTCATGAAGCACGACAATGTTATCATGGATTACTTTGCTAGGTACAAAGGCTACTTAATTGTCATCCACCACATCAATAATCACTTTTCTAAGGCTTGCAATCAAATATTTGAGATTATCTTGTACAAATTTATGCAGCAGACAATTGCTAACTTATCATAATACATATTTTTAACTAATAAAATATTATTTATAGTATTTTCTATTGCATAATCTATTTTACTTTCAAATAATATCCATTAAAGACAGATAATACCAAATGTCATATATTATTCTTTAATCTTAATAATATTTACACTTCACTAGATACTTTTTAGTAATAATCTAATGCATGTATTATTCTCATTCTAAATCAACAAGAACATAAAATGTAGCTCGATTAGTTTTTCAAATTTTAAATTTCAGTCACATTTCTCTTTCCTACACTTTTTCACCATCATTTTAATTTTTTCTTTCTTTAATTTTTCTTTCCTTTTTTATTTTTCTAAGCATAAATAAATATATCAATTGAATCTTTTTGAATGGAATCAAGAGAAACACATAAAAATTTAATCAACCGAAAACAAAATTATTTTGTGAATATTTAAAAATATTTCATAATTATTAAAAAATTATTTTCAAATATCAAAATTTCTTTTTTTCTCACGGGCAACTATCAGCAAAATACATATTTTGTTTTAGTTAACAATTGACTTTCTTTTAGATACTGAATTCTTATTTTCAAATGTCGAAATTTCTACTTTTCTTACGGGTCACTATCATCAAAATATATATTTTATTTTAATTAACAATTGTCTTTAATTGAGACACAAAACTCTTATTTTCAAATGACAAAAGTTCTATTTTTCTCGTGGGCCAATATCAACAAAACAATTATTTTATTTTAATTAACAATTGTTTTTATTTAAGACACAAAATTCTTATATTCATATGTCAAAATTTCTATGTTTTTTACAAGCCATTATCAGCAAAATACCTATTTTATTTTAATTAACAATTGCCATTATTTGAGGCACAATTCTTATTTTCAAATGTAAAAACTGAATTTATATTATTATTATTTATTTTGTAATTAAATAACTCATTTCAAATTTATATGTATATCTAAATAAAAAATATATCGTATTAAATAAATGTCTTCACGGGTATCTTGCTAGTAACTTTAAATATTCTTAAAATATATTTATTTTTATATCATTTGGTACGTTAAGTTTGCATATACCTCATTTTAATAAAAATGTTTTTTTTAATTTTCTGAATTATCAATATCGAATATAATAAAAACTTTAAATTTTATTTTTATCTCTTTTTCTTTTTCTTTTATGATAAATTCAGCAATGTTCATATTGTTCTTCCTTTAAATTATATAAGTAGTCTAATAATTTTTACCTTTATAAATATTTTATCTTAAAAAAATGTTGTTACTATTACCCCCTAAATTTTAAAATTATTTCTTTTCATATTGATACATATTTAAAGTATATAAAATTAATAAAATTTACATGTTTAAAAAACTTTTTAAGATGAAGGGTATGACAACGTCAATTAACACATTACTAATGATTCTTAATAATTAAAATGACTCTATATTAATACACAAAGTACTCAAAATATTTTAAAGTTAAAGAAGAAAATAGTTTTACAAATAAAACTAAATATATTAATTCGCTGTCACATATCAGAGCGGTGTTTCTCCTAAGATTTAATTTAATGACTCGTCAACCTGTATTTATTGTGATTTTGCAAATGCAAGGTCAAGCCAGACAAACAGAAACATGAAGGCGTGAACTTCAAAACCATGTAATAATATAAAATGATGAGAAAAACACGCAAATTATCAAGTAAAGGCTACAACATATCTAATTACATTTTTGAGAAACCATCAACATCAAACATCTACATAATTTATAATTTCAAAATATAAAACAACTCAAACCAACTTTATTACAAAGCAATGAATATACAATATCAGTATAAATCATGCCAATTATCCAGATCTGTCAAAATTAAAATAATGGCATGCATACTCTTATACTCTAAACTACTTTTTCTTGATACCACTATACTCTAGAGAGGGTCGTGTTTCTCTATATGATATTTCACTACGCTCATAACACACAAGCAAATGTGCTTATCTTAGTTGATATTGCACATGTGTAATACTTCTTTCAAATGATATTGTGTAATATCCCATGATTCAAATTTATGTGTGATTATCTTAATTGATATTGCACTCGTCTAATAATTCTCTCAAGCGATATTGCATTACATCCTATAATTCAATTTTAGGCGTGCTTTGCTCAAGCTATACTGCACCATGTGACGACTTCTCTCTACCGATACTACACAACTTTCGGCATGATACTTCTTGCTATTTAATATTGCAACATACCAACAATATAAGTTAGTTACTTCTTTAAGATCGATTAGGCTTGTTACGTTCTAACTATATGGTGCCAAAATAATTATCAAGTTAAAAACCCTAACGTCTAGTCATTCCCTTTGTTGGTATATGTTTCTCCTTAGGAGTACCATCTTTAGTACAGATGAACATCGTCGTTATTTCATTATTTATGGAGAGCCATCAAATACTTTCACACCATAATTTCAAAACATCATATTCGTCATTTATGCATCATCATAATATATTTAATACATTCAAACAACATTTAATAAATATATGTCACAATTATTTATATAAATTCTTCGCAATCCATCGAGAAAATAACGATAATATTGTAACATCCCAATTATAATCACAATATTTTCACAAATAATTATATTTACAAATAATAATTCTTCAAATCAAATTGTCATAACGTCTCAATTTTATAACATCAAACTCATCATATTTTACACTATTTTTATGTACTTGGTATTGTCACATATCACCTAACATAGATATACACATATAAGTAAATAAATTAATAAACTAGCACACTAAGTACTAACATAAAATTAATCATATTTTCAATATAATCACTAGTGCATCATTATGAAAAATTATCACGTCTACTTATTCATGTTATATAAACAGCTCACAATATAAATTTTTAAATAGTCATGATAATTTGATAACTACAACAATTTACACAGGAACAAATTTAAATACAAATTTTCACCATAACATCAATTATTACATATTAAAAATAAATTAATTAAGTAAATCAAGATATGAATGCATGCAGAGGACTTTGGGGGGAAAAGGTGTCACAAGAGACAAACTACTCCTGTAGAAACTTATAGCAAAGGAAATAGAAACTCCTTGTTGGCAAAAAGCTCTTCAATCACCGACATTATTTTTCACCTTGTGTAATCTTGTTTGTATCAAAACATCTTTGACTTGAGATTTCCACAAGTCAAAAAATTCTTCCATCAATTTTCTCTAGCCCAAACTGCACGGCCGAATTTGTGACTGCACCTCAACAAGTCTTTCCCAACACTACCTTTCTTTTCTGATGTGGAAGATCAGACAAAACTGCAACCACAGAGCATACTAAGAACACTCATCCTTGGATCGAACCAAATGCTTTGATACCAGTTGATGGGAAAAAATAATAAAGCACGGAGAAAAAAGAGAAACACAATAACAACATAAGAGATAAACGTGGAAACTCCAAAACCTGGAAAAAAAAAAACCACGGTCGTTGTCAATAGACAATCAAAGAATAACACCCGGTGAAAATTGTTACAACACATAATATACCATCAACTAACCCAGATCCCTAGTACACCCACACCCTCCGAAACAAATATTTAACTACAACTCACAACACTCTAATACAAAAACATAAGAGAAGAAAAAAATTCAAATACAAGCTTAAAGTGCTTTTGACTAGTGCATCTTGGAATGAACAACTTGAATCCTATATATAGCCTTGTACTCCCTCTTCCTTCACAAAACGAAGCAATGTAGGACTTGAAAGAACTTGTATCTCATATATAGCCTTGGACTCTCTCTTCATTCATAAACTAAGCGATGTGAGACTTCTTCAACATGTATATTTTCAACCAAATCCAACACTTTTTGCCACTTCAAACAAAACATCTACAAATACTCTCAATTTGTTGAATGACTTTTTTGGGAATAAGGAGTACAAGCATCCAATATTTTGCTATAGAAAATAACATATTTCTAATGAGTTGATATCTTCCTGCATAGCTTAAGAATTTTGCAATCTAGTGTCAAATTTTTGTAAACATTTTGTCAATCAAAGGCTTACACTGATGGATAGTCAACTTTCTATTTGATAAGAGAACTCCCAAGTATTCGAAAGGAAGACTTCCTGCAAAGAACTTTGTGATTTCTAAAATTTTCTCTAGTTTGCTTTTGAAACACCTCAACTATAAACATTTCATTTTGTAGTGTTTTCTCAAAAACTAGTAGATTCTGAAAACCTTTAGAACTCTTCCATCATTAGCTGCACTGAAATATCATAACCTCTTGCAAACATGATTAAGTCATTTGCAAAAAAAGATTGATCACTTGTAATATCTCACATTTTGGATGGAAATTGAAGTCATGTTTGTTCCGCAGTTTCCTGAGGCATCTATGCAGATATTCCATGATTAGAAAAAAAAAGAGGGGATATGAGATCCCCTTGTCTTATCCCCTTCTTAACTTTTAGGTTTCTAATGTGTTGGCCATAGATTGCATGCTTATAGGAGATTGTGGTGACACATAATATAATCCACTTAATAAATTTTGGTGGTAAACTCATTTCTCTCATAATTGTTTTTAGTGCAGACTATTCAATTATATCATATGCCTTTTGCAAGTCCATTTAAATGACACATCTATGGGATATCTGTCTCCTATTATAAACTCTTAGCAGTTCATGAGGCACGACGATGTTATCATGGATTACTTTGCTAGGTACAAAGGCTACTTAATTGTCATCCACCACATCAATAATCACTTTTCTAAATCTTACAATCAAATATTTGAGATTATCTTGTACAAATTTATGCAGCAGGCAATTGCTAACTTATCATAATACATATTTTTAACTAATAAAATATTATTTATTATATTTCCTATTGCATAATCTATTTTGCTTTCAAATAATATCCATTAAAGAAAGATATTACCAAAAGTCCTATATTATCCTTTAATGTTAATAATATTTACACTACACTAGATACTTTTTTGTAATAATCTAAAAATTATTTTTAAATGTAAAAGTTTCTTTTTTCTCACGAGCCACTATCGGCAAAATACGTATTTTATTTTAGTTAATTGTTGACTTTTTTTTAGATAATGAATTCTTATTTTCTGTTCTAGATTGGGTCGGCGCCTGCCCACGTGTCGGGCAGGCCCAACCCAATAATCTGGGAAGGCTCAACAAGGCCCATATTTACCCCTACGTCGAGCACGTACCACCCTCCAACAAGGTCGGGCACATGCAGCAGATACTGTCGAGCAGAGCGTCAAGCCTTACGGAACACGTCTCACCTCGATATCCATGAACTCCTCCCCGTGAGGAAACGTCACCTTGTAACCTCCCACCTCCGAAGGAATCGGTCTGCCCACATTCCGGAGATCTCAGGACCATTACCCAAGGGCGAAGACCACATGCTAGTCTTCCCTACGCCACGTAAGCCCTAGAAGTTGCCTTTATTGGGTCTTACAATCCAGCCCAGTGCAGGTAACCGTTGGCCCCGCGCTGGGGGATCTATATAAATACCTTATCAGTTGAGAGGGTCAGGTTACGTTCTTTCTAACTTATATTCTGTACTTGCTACTCCAGTTACCTAACTTTGGCATCGGAGTACCTTGCAGTTACACTCTCTCCCCCCTGCCGTATCACCATTACTGGAGATGACGATTTCACGACGCTACTGGCCACTGTTATACTCTCTGATCTAGGTACGATCAGTGGCATCGTCTGTGGGACACTACTGCTTCCCCGTTTTTCCTTCATCGTTAAACCAAAGCAATCTCTTCATTTATAACTACTATGGCCAGCACCAGCACCCAACATGGGAACAACGCTCCGGACACCGCCTTTACGCAGCTCGACAATGGAAACCACCGTAAGGACAACGCTGCCGTCCACATCGAAGAAGGGGACGTAAGGGACGAGCAGACCGCCTCCCCTTTTTCTGAAGACGTGGCGTACGATGCCGCCTAATATGACATCCCGCCGGTTGTCTACCAGCCAGTCGCTACACCACCAAACGCTGATTCGGGCATGGTGGCCCTATTCGCATTGGTCAACCAGACCAACCAATTGATTGCCCAGCAGAATCTCAGGATCGAAGCGCTCGAGAGAGGGCGACCACGACGCTCTTCCCCACAAAGGCGTTGTCACCCACTATCTCCCAACCATTCCCCTTCCCCGCAAAGGAATTCCCCGGCTAGCTCTCGCAGCCCATCCCCACAACGTGAGGGCCGCCGGCCGCGCCTGGAACGACCCCAGCAAGTAGTCGGCCAGAAGCGCCCTTGTTCCCCTCCGCAGGGCGAGCCTCGACGTTCCCCGCCCAAGAAGAGGAGCACAGCTGACAGCGAAAGGCCGAAGAACAGCCCCAAAAATTTTCCTCGGCGGCATGGACCCGGTCGAGGCCACTGCTCCCCATCAAGTTTGTCGGCCTGAAGCAATGAGGACGACCAGAGGACTCCTCTGTCCAGAGAAATTATGGACACACCTATCCCCACGGGCATGCAGAAGCCCCCACAACTGGGGACCTACGATGGTACGACCGACCCTGACGATTATATTGAGAACTTCGAAGCCCTGCTCGACTATAGAAACGTCAGGGGAACTATCAAGTGCAGGCTCTTCCCGACAACCCTCCGAAAAGGAGCCATGACTTGGTACAAGAGGCTTGCTCCGGAATCCATCACGTCCTAGAAATAGCTAAAAATGCAGTTCTCTAGGGATTTTACCGCCTCTCGTCGACACGCGAAGACGGTGGCCTCCGTGGAGGCCATCTTCCAAGGACGGAATGAATCCCTCAGAGACTACATCCGGAGATTCAACAAAGAAGCCGTCGAGGTCAACACGACCGACGACATAAAGAAGTTCCTGATCGCACGGGGGCTACGCACTGGAACCGACTTCGCCAAGGCTGTGGGCATCCATAAGCCTCACAACTTGGAAGACCTGTTCTTCCAAGCTCAATCGTACATCGAGTTCGAGGAGACGCAGGCCGCTTAAATAGCCCTCGACTCACGGCGACGAGATGGCCCCCACGGCCACAGAGATGAAGACTCTCCTCCCCCCCCCAGCGTGGGGGAGAAAGAAGGAAAGAAGGCCGTCCCCCGGGACTCTTGCGAACAAAGAGGTCCTGCGGGCCGTTTCACAAAGTACACACCGCTAAATACTCCCCGCGCGCGATTTCTCTCCGAGTACACCAACTCAGAATTTCAGAAAGGGGGCGTCCGCTTTCCCAAGCCGACAGCCCCCAAATCAAACACGGGCAAGTCAAAGTACTGCAGGTTCCACCGGAGCCACCAACATGTCACAGAGGATTGCATCCATCTCAAAGATGCAATTAAGATCCTGATCAAGGAAGGGCACCTAAAGAAGTATGCCCAGAAGATCAACGCCCCTCGTCCCGGTGCCCGGGAAGACCAAAGCGTCGAGGAGACAACACCTCCTTCCGACGAGAGTCGGCTGCAGGTCGCCCTCAGTGTCACTCGACCAGAAGACTTTTTTGTCCCTGAAGGCATCGAGGGCCAAGAGGCAGTTCGCAGCATGTGGGTAAACCTCCCCCACGAAGACCCCGTCGCTGCCCACAGCACGTGGGAAGGTTTCCCCAAGATGATGGTCATATTCGGAGGTGGTTACGAGAAGGTGTACGTAGGGTCGATCAAGCAGAAGTTTGACGAATCGGAGTCCGCAACATCCGCGAAGACCACCACTTTCGAGAAGGTGCAAGGGAAATCAAACCCCACCACCTTCTACCTTGAAGAGCTCCCGTGCGGAGCGCCCAACGCCACTATCCCCCTCTTGGACAGGGAACAGATGGCGAATTTTGACGTTCGCAGGATCCTTGTCGACCAGGGAAGTTCGGTGGACATCATGTACGCTCACCTGTTCGGGACTCTCCAGATCGACGAGAGACATCTGACCCCGTACGTGGGTTCAGATATGCAGGGGTTCAACGGCACCACCACCAGGCCGTGGGGCTATATTGTACTGATGGTCACATTCGGGGCTGAAGACACTGCCCGATAAGTCAAGACCCGATTCCTGGTGGTCGAATGTCCGTCCCTCTACAACTGTATCCTCGGGAGGACCAAGCTTGCCGAACTCACAGCAATGCCATCAACGTTCCATCTCAAGATGGAGTACTACACGGCCAGGGGCCGGGTCGTTACGATGCACGGGGATATAGACGCGGCCAGGAGATGCTTCAACGCTGCAATCAAAGGCATGAGTTCCATCAGCGCCAAGCCCAAGACCGGAGCGAAGTCATCCCTGCCTCGTCGAACATAAACTCGGCACATTGAGCAGATGCAATGGTGCGCCTGAGGTCTGAACACCTTCTAGGTCTGCGCGGAGCCCTCCAGGCGATGCTCGACGGTACAGAAGATGTCGTCTTCATCACCATCGACGAATTAGGAGACCATATTCAGAGGCTCTTCGCTAACCCACTCCTCGGGCGGCCGTCCCTCGACGCTGGTGATCGGCGCCATCGGGGAATCAGGTTGGTCGTCAGTGTCTATAGATCCCATGGCCAAGGCTTCCATTTACCTAAAAAGCAGAAGGTAATGGTGAAATCGATGGTCCATATCAAATTCACCCCTGAACTGCTGATCAAGTGAAAGGGAAAACAAGGGACGTCGGGATCACGAGGCAGTCGTGCTCGCGCAACGTCCTCGGAATATCCGACGAGTGTCCACGTGACCATCCTCAGGTCACCGGTACGTCGCCCAAGGGGATTCATCTTGCAGCTAAGGATATTGTTGAGGCCCCCGAGATATCCATCTCGTGTCCTCGGGACATTCTACTTGCCCCCATGGTACGCATCCCATCTCCCCGCGAGATTCAGCAAGAACATAGAGATACTCCGCCGTTTTCACCAAAAATTTCATGGTTTCCCCGGGAACTTCATCAGTTCACTGGAGTACCACCGCAGAAAACACATTTAAAAAGGGAAAGGATCAAGAAACTTACTTGAAAACAGCTGTTGATGAGGTCCGGCACAGTGGCGTGCGGCGGTGAAACGGTGGCAAAAGCAAAGAGAAGATGGGAGAGAATATGAGCAGAGAGAAAGGAAACGTGCAAATGACGCGGGCTGGCCTCTATTTATAAGGGCCTCACGGCACTCAAGGCGTCCCTAGGCACTCAAGTTCTATAATCCTAGCCTAGCCGCCTTAGGTAATAATGACGTGTGACACATGGCACACGCTTTCCCACGTACGCCCTTTTGTTCTCCCACACGCGTCCTTCTGTTTGCTTTGATGCTTGACTCCACAACTTCTCGTATTCCCGTGGAGTCGCCCAGCAAAGGCCTATCGAACTCTAGGAGACTTCAAGATTTCTGCCTGTCCAACATTTCTCGCTCGTAGTGGTAAGCCCGTCAATACCGGTAAGTTCCCCCGTTTGGCACGTTCCCCGACAAAAGGGCAACTGCGGGTATTAGACTACAAGGATCGCCCCGGTACCACTAGCACATTCAGTACGTCCTCGACATGGTTACTGGCCCTTCAGTCATTGCTACGACACCTCGGAGCAATGACTTGGGGGGCTCCTGTTCTGAACTGGGTCGGCATCTGCCCACCAGTCGGGCAGGCCCAACCCAATAATCTAGGAAGGCTCAACAAGACCCATATTTACCCCTGCGTCGAGCATGTATCACCCTCCAACAAGGTCGGGCACATGCAGCAAATACTCTCGAGCAAGGCTTCAAGCCTTACGGAACACGTCTCTCCTCGACATCCATGAGCTCCTCCCCGCGAGGACACGTCACCTTGTAACCTCCCACCTCCGAAGGAATCGGTCTGCCCACCTTCCGGAGATCTCGGGATCGTTATCCTAGGGCAAAGACCACGTGATGGTCTTCCCTACGCCACGTAAGCCCTGGCAGTTGCCTGGATTAGGCCTTGCAATCCAGCCTAGTGCAGGTAACCGTTGGCCCCGCGCTGGGGGTTCTCTATTCTAACTCATATTATGTACTTGCTACTCCAGTTACCTGACTTTGGAATCGGATTACCTTGCAGGTACACCCCCCACCGTATCACCAACACCGTAGCTGACGATTTCACGACGCTGCTGGCCACTGTCATACTGTCTGATCCAGGTACGATCATTTTCAAATGTCAAAACTTCTATTTTACTTACGGGCCACTATCAACAAAATATTTATTTTATTTTAATTAACAAATGTCTTTATTCGAGACACAAAACTCTTATTTTCAAATTTCAAAAATTTTCGATATTTCTCATAGGCCACTATCATCAAAATATATATTTTATTTTCTTTAATAATTGTCTTTAATTGAGACACAAAACTTTTATTTTCAAATGTAAAAATTTCTATTTTTCTCATAGGCTACTATCAGCAGAATAATTATTTTATTTTAATTAACAATTGTTTTTATTTAAAACACAAAATTTTTAATTTCATATGTCAAAATTTCTATGTTTTTTACAAGCTATTATCAGCAAAATACCAATTTTATTTTAATTAACATTTGCCATTATTTGAGACACAATTCTTATTTTCAAATGTAAAAACTGAATTTATATTATAATTATTATTTATTTTATAATTAAATAAATCATTTCAAATTTTTATATATATATCTAAATAAAAAATATATCGTATTACATAAATGTCTGCACATGTATCTTGCTAATAACTTTAGATATTCTTAAAATATATTTATTTTTATATCATTTGGTAAGTTAAGTTTGCATATACATCATTTCAATAAATTTCTTTTTTTAATTTTCAGTATTATCAATATCGAATAGAATAAAAGCTTAAAAATTTATTTTTATCTCTTTTTCTTTTTCTTTTATGATAAATTCAGCAAAGTTCATTTTGTTCTTCCTTTAAATTATATAAGGAGTCTAATTTTTTTACCTTGATAAATATTTTATTTTTAATAAAATGTTGTTACTTTTTTTTTTATAAGCCAAGATTATATTAATTGAAAATAGGTACTAGGAGTACCACAAACCAAACAAAAAGTCTCAAAAAACCCCTACAATTTACGGGAAATCTAAAGGAAATTTATGCCATGCATAGAATGAACATTTGAGATCCCCCTTTTCTTAGATTAAGATCCACCATCACGAAAAAAATTTAACCCGAGTAAGGCACAATTCCGGCTCGCAAATCTCACCCTTGAAGATAATATTGTTTCTAGAAATCCATAAAGTCCAACACACCACCAACCAAAAACTAACAGCCAACTTACTTGGTAATTTTCCTTCTAGTCTTGAAACCCAGTTTAAAAGATGAGATGGAATTGAGTTAGAGTGAATACTAATAATCCCCAGCCACTTACATACTTTGTCCCAAACTATAACACTCCAATGACATAATAAGAACAAATGCAATGCTTCCTCTATAAATTGGAAGCACGAAGCACATACCCCATCTTGAAAGTTTGTAATTATATTACGGCGCAGAAAATTACCTCTCGTTTGTAGTCTATTATGCTTTAAACGCTAGCCAAAGATTTTTACTTTTGACGGAACCAAAGCCTTCCAAACAAATCCTAGAGTTGTCAAGAAAGATTCATCGCCCACGCTCCCAGTAACACCTCCAGAAATAACTGCATAAAAACTGCTAACAGAAAAACAATCATTCGAAGCACGTTTCCAAAGTATGGAATCTAATTTGTTCTGAACAGGGCAGACTTGAACAAGAATTGTTCACAAATTTCTCATCTCCTCAGCAACTTCTTCCGGCAGTAGCTGCTGATCCTGAGGAAGACTTAAATTCCAATTCCACTCAGCACCCGACCATGCACCCATCTCTGCAACGGTATTCGATTGCGTCTGAACCACCTGAAACAAGTTAGGAAAGAGATATTTCAATGGAATAGAACCCAACCATTGCGCCTTCCAAAACGGAATGGAAGACCCATCAACCAAAGAAACAGAGATGAAATGATTAAAAGGCACTTGCTGCGGCGATCCTCCAATTCTATATATTTGTTTACCCCACTGAGAATGAAGCCTACTATGTTTGTATTCCTTACGGGACAAAATAAAAGATCTATAATCACCGTACTTTTTTGTCAAAATGCCATACCAACTAGCATTCGTATCAGAAAGGAGTCTCCACGACCATTTAGCCAGCAAAGCAATATTGAAAAATCTTATGTTTTTCAACCCTAAGCCACCAATTTTCTTCGATTCGCAGATCTTATCCCAACTCAGCCATGCAACTCCAGTCTTCGACTTCGAGCCATTCCACAAAAAATTTCTTTGAATTGCAATAATTTCACTCAAAACTTTGCTAGGAGCCTTATAGAATGAGAGATGATGAATAGGTAAATTAGTAAGGATTGAATTAATCATAGTAATGCGTCCTCCTATTGATAAGTTACGCCCTTTCCAAACAGACAACCTATCTTTGAATAACTTGATAACCGCACTCCAAAAATAAACTCTTCTATGCTTGTTCCTAACCCAGATGCCCAGGAACTTAAAGACATGGTAGCATGAACGACACATTAAGAAAAGCTCAGCAGCCCTTAACAAATTCTCATCTACACCTAGAACAATTAAACAGCTTTTAGAATAGTTAATTTTCAGGCCTGATATTAAAGCAAATCCTTTAAGAATAACTTTGAACGGCCAGAAATTACTCCAGCTGTTATCACTCAATAAGATCGTATCATCTGCGAACTGTAATAGCTCGTACCATATGCGCAAATCCCTCCACAACAATAGAAAAAAGAAATGGGGATAAGGGTTCGCCCTGACGAAGGCCACGCGAAACCTTAAAGTCGCCAGTTGCACTACCATTGACAAGAATGGACATGAAACTAGAAAAAAATAGTCTCAACCATCCACTTCATCCAACTAGCTCCAAACCCCATAGAGAGCATCATTTGACGAAAAAAATGCCAATCCACGCAATCATAGGCTTTAGAAAAGTCTATCTTAAATAGAACACACCACTGCTTTCGCTTCTTAGCCAAGTCTATGATTTCATTTAAAACCAACACACCGTCCAGCAAATGGCGACCAGGAATGAATGCAGATTGAAAATTGAAAATAATCTTCCCTATAACACCTCTCAGCCTATTAGCCAAAAGATTGGAGATCACTTTATAATCATACCCCACCAAACAAATAGGTCTGAAATCATCAATGCTTTGGAGACTGTCACACTTAGGAATTAATGAAAGGAAGGACGAATTGATGGCTTTATTCAATCTGCTCGAAGCATAAACCTCCTGGACACAATTAATGAATTCAACCTTAATAATCTCCCAAAATTCTTGACAAAATCCTAGAGTGAACCCATCTGGACCAGGGCTCCTATTGGAAGTACACAAAAAGACAATTTCCCTAATCTCCTCTTCGTCAAACTCACGTTTCAGGTGCAAACAGTCCTCTTAAGACAGCTTAGCTAAGTTCTAAAAATTGAAAGATTTGGAAGGGAACTGCGTGCTGCAGAATTGACCTGCGAAATGATCTCTGATTGCCTTCTTCAAAGGATCAACACCTTCAACAAAATGGCCTCCCACCTTAATAGAATTTAAGCAATTAACCTTGGCTCTAAGCTTGAACTGGCTATGAAAAAAAGATGTGTTTTGATCCCCAAATTTAATCCAATTAGCCCTACACTTCTGGCAAGCTATTGACTCCTTGATACGAGACTTTTCCCAAAACTTCTTCTGGGCATGAATCCTATAGTCCAGATCCTCTGCAGAAACATTGTTGGGATCTTCAGCTATCTCCTTTTCGATCTTATTAATCTGCTCATCATGACTCTCAATTTCCAAATTTACCATGCCAAAGATATTAGAATTCCACCACCTTAATCTATCATGCAACATCTGAAGCTTACGGCTAAGAATGATGCACGCATTACCCTTCACAATGAAAGACTCCCATTCCTTCTTGACAAACTCCCTAAACCCCTCATGAGAAAAGCAACACTCAAAAACCTTGAACGACTTAGGTCCCCAGTTTATCTCCCTACCAATCAACCAAACAGGAAGGTGATCTGAAATATCTCTACTTCCCACCACTTGTTTAATTGTGTTCCAATTTTTGACCAAATCCCATGAAATAATAAATCTGGTAAGTCTACTCATAGACAAACCATTAGAATAAACACACGTGAAAGCATTTCCTGATAACGGCAAATCCACCAGATCCATCATTGATATAAAATTATTGAAATCCTCCATCTCACGAAAACTTCTAACCCCACCGCCTCTACATTCATTCCTAGACCTGATAAAATTGAAATCTCCCCTAAGCACCCAACTACCTTTAGGAGAAGATGCTTTCAATTCTAAAAGGGTTGCCCACAAAATCCTCTTCTCTCCAATATTACAAGAAGAATAGATACTAACAAAATAGACATTAAAATTCCTCCAGATAGCATTAAGACATAGAAAAACCCTTGCCCTTGACAAAATAATCAGGACACAAAACTTCTTTTCTCCACATAGTGAGTAACCCACCAGAATTACCTACAGAATCGTCTACAGGCCAGTCAACGCTTTCGTTCCCCCACATACCCTGAACAGCAGACGATGACATAAACTTGCACTTTGTTTCTTGTAGAAAACAAATATCTGCTCCGCCTTCCCTATTAATTTTTGAAATCCTCTTCCTATTAATTGAGCCACCACACCCTCGCACATTGAAGCTAACAAAATTCATTTAGCCTTACTAGCTACCTCCTTCTGAAGTCCAAATTCTGCTCTATCTCTTTCTTCTAAATTCCTTATAATTCCTTCAAAGTATTCGTCTTCTTCATCACCTTCAATACCCATCAATTTAATGGACTCCCAGATCTTCTTAGGGACATCTTCAACATTTTTGTCTGATTCTGAAATTGCTCTTCATGATATCCTCATCATACACCGACTCACAACAAAGCACCGACCCTTCTGAAAACTGAGATATAGAATCCTCTGTATCTGAACTCTGTTAGAGCAAGAGTTGTCTCTACAAGTCGTCTCTATGTTTTGATGATAACAATGGTATTTGTGAAAGAACCATTTTATGTTCTAATGTGTGTTGTGTGTAGATTATAATCATAGAAGATATCAAATCCAATAAGCACCAGCCAAACGATCGTAATTGATTATATGCGAAGTTACTATGTGTGACTCAAGTTGCAAGAAGCAAGTATGCTTCTGTATCTGATCATAATCAGTCAGATCCAGGGTTGCAGATATTGCTGTTGCAATGCTCTTATGGAGGCTCTCTGAAAGTGGTTGTGATTCTGAAGATATCAAAGCTTCTGAAGAGATAATCTTCTAGAGAACCTAAGTGCTAAAGATTCCAATGACTTGAAGTTCTGAAGGATGAAGGCTCTGAAGATCAAGTGCAGAAAGACTCTGAAGACTTATGCGTTCTGAAGTCTATGGTTCCAAAGGTCAAGTGTTGAAGACTCTGAATACAGATTCCTAATGGACAAGCTCTAAAGTTTCTAAAGACTTGAAGTAGTAAAGGATAACGGATTTAAAGACAAGTGTCGATGTTCTGAAGGCTGATTCATAATGGACAACTTCGAAAGACAGAAGACTTGGAGTTTCAGATATCCTGTTAAGAAATCTCTACTCATGCCTCAATTAATTACCATCAGAAGCCTCTAACGTTTTGAAGACAAATGTGACTGTTGTGAAAGACTGTACACAGCGCCCAAGAAGATATATCATGTCACTTCCTCCACTGTAAAGAGGAGATGTGTCAGTACAGCTTTATCATTACATAACGTCTCTTTTCCAACAGCCAACAGTAATTCAAACAGCTATATTTTACTAGGCTATTTAAAGAAAGGAGTATTCGCTTCTGAAGGCATCAATTCAATCTATCATAGGAGAATTGATCAAGTCATCGTGTGAAGATACTAACAACGATGAGTTCTCGTTGGAACACTTAAACATCCAAAGCTATCACCATTTACACATGGCCATTGTTGTTGAAGCTCAAAGATTAGAAATCAACACTACAACGATTAATTAGTACAGAAGCTGTTGATGAAGAAGACTACATTGCAAATCAGTCAAGTCATCAACCACCTTCTCGTCTGAGCTCCATTGAAGATCTGAAGCACGGAGTTGTTGCTCAAAGCTTGCTTAGCCAAGAAGATGAAGAAGAAGAAGATCTACAAGATGTCAACAATTGTCAATTCAACATACATCTTTGTAGTTTCTTAAGATAGCAAGGAGTTATTGCTCATATCTTGCTTCACAACTACAAAAAACCCATTTAACAACGGTTGGAAATGACTTATAATGACGCGGGGGAAGGTGTTGTTATGTAGAGTGTTGTTGTATACGAGGTACATACAATGACGGCCCAGTAACCATTGTAATAAAATGGAAAACGCGCTACCTATAATGACGGTTATTTTAAATACCCGTTGTTGTATGTCTTTTAATAAAATAAATACAACATTAGAACTACCTATAATGACGGTTATTTAAAAAAAAACGTTGTTATATGTCTTTTAAAAATATAAAAAAAACTGCAGCATTAGAACAAGAACAACAACAAGAACATCAAGAACAACAATTAGAACAAGAACAACAGTAAGAACATCAAGAACAACAACAAGAACAACAACAAGAACAAGAACAAGAATAAGAACAAGAACAAGAACAAGAACAAGAAGAAGAAGAACAACAACAACAATAATAACAATAATAACAACAAGAACAACAAGAACAACAACATCAACAACATCAACAACAACAACAACAATAATAACAATGATAACAATAATAACAACAAGAACAACAATAATAAAAAAGAACAACTAGAACAACAATAAATAAAAAAGAACACCAACAAATAACATTGCTAACTCGAGTTCTGAAATTTGTTCTGAAATTTGGTTTAGTGGAGAAATAGAGTATCGTAACTGAAAGATGATGTTTGGAGGTAGAAGATGTAGTTCGTCTAAGTTTTAGGTTTCACGCGGATCACTAATAGTAGTGTCTTGGTCATTGATAACCACTAAATGGACGACCGAGATTTGTTTAAGGATAGTGAATAAACTCAATATGCGCGCCACCTATAATGTTGGTAATGAGAATTGAAAACAGAAGTAAAAACCCAAAAATGCTGGTGCTAGGACTTGAACCTATGACAAGACGCTACCTATAATGACGGTTGGTTTAAACTACCCGTGGTGAAAGATCTGTCATCATTTAGAAAAAATAAGTAAAAAAACTACCTATTACAACGGTTGGTTTAAATTCCCGTTGTGAAAGGGTATGTCAGCATTTTGAAAAAATAGGAAAAAATGATTAAAATAAATTCAGAAAAATCTAAAAACACGAAATTTAATCTAATTAGGTAAAATAAGAATTTTGAGATTTTTTTATAATTTTTTGAGACTACGAAAACAGTAAAAAATTCATTAAAAATAGAAAAAAGGTGAATTTGGGGTTTTGAGGGTGAAGTCCCGGAACTCTTCCAGAGTACGGGACAAATGACCGCATAATTTTTCTGCTTCAGATGCACGAAACAGATCTTAAAAAGGAGACGATTTTCCCTAAAACCGATTTTTTGAAGTGCAAGACCTAAAACTAAATTATTGGCTATAATGACGGTTGAAAACATACCAGTGGTGAAAGGTTGTGGGTATTTTGAAAAAATATGTAAGAAAACCATAAATGTTGGTGCTGCGACTTGAACCCATGACCATGCGCTACCTATAATGACGGTTGAAAACATACCCGTGGAGAAAGGCCTCACATTTCACCACGGTTTGAATATTAACCGTCATTAAAACCCTTTTAACGAGATTACAAAAAAGCGCGCATCTATTACAACGGTGAATAGGAAATCCGTTGTAAGCCTGGAGTTGTTGTTTGCGCGTTTTGTAGTAATGCTTGAACACTTGTGTGTTCTCTTGTACGTAAACTTAGGAGTAATCTGCTTGTTAAGAAGCATCTTGGTAATCTCCTGTAAAACTACTTCTTGGTGAATTAGAATTGTTGGTTCTGTATTGGCAGCAATTTTGGTAAAACAATGTGTTGCATCAAGATGTTCTACTTGATGTCTTGACATACTGTCTCTAAAATTCTGCAGGTGAAGTGTTAGTGGTGTTTGTTAGTATTGCAGACTGTGTGCATGATGTCAAAGACGATGTTCTGACATCAGTTGACAGAACTTCCAGTTCTGGTTTTAGGTTTTATTTTCTGTGCTATGTTTAGCAATCTTTTGTGTTTTAACATGCTGTATGTGTATCTGCCATAACAGATTAGTTGCAGGTTGTGAAATGTCAAGTAGGATGTCTTGACATGTTATTCTGCACTAACTGGTCATGTTCTGTTTCTGATGTCAAGTGTGATATCTTGACATGTTGTTCTGCATGGTTGTAATGGTGTGACATAGATGTCATGAGCACTTCACTAAACCTGAATGTTTAAGGTTATGTGACGTGGCTGTTTTTGGAATGTCATGACAGAACATCTTGATCTGGTACAACAGGTACTGCTGCTCTGTGATGGTTAATCAAGATGTTAAAAGGAGATGTCACAACATCATTGTCTGTTATAGCAGGTGTTGCTGTTTTGCTGTCATGTGATTTTTAATCAAGATGTCAAAGGAGATGTCACGACATCTTTGTCTGGGACAGCAAGTACTGCTGTTGTATATCTCTTGACAGATTTGATTTGATTTGATGAGATCTGTTTGGATATACCTCATCATTATACGCAGGTCAAGGAGATTTATTAGGAAGAAAGTGCAGATTTAATTGGATTTCATAAAAAGGATCTTGGAGACTTTTTAGGAAACTATTTGGAGACTTGTTCCTATTTTTATGGAGAAGATCTTGCAGCTGAATTAAAAAGTGAAGATTTAAAAGATACATAATATCCTGGAAATATTATGTTATCCTTTGTGGAGCTGATTTAAAGGTCTGGAAGGTTTCAAGAAGAATATTGAAGAATAATGACTTTCTAATTATGGAGATAAATTATGAAGGATTTGATTAAAGACCTATTTTGTAGCAGAATCTACTGCTGATTTGTAGCAGCTGTTATGCTGTGATTTGAAGCCCAAATCCAGTTGGGAATAAGTTATAAATAGAATGCTTGTAACCTAGAAAAAGCACACGGGTCCAAGACGTAGATCATTAGGGTTTGTGTGAATTTGTGAGCCATTCATTCATCTGTATTGATGTTTGAATTGGACTGTTTTAGTCGAGATGTAACTTGTCCACTTAAAGCTTTTAAGCACGAGTGTATTGTTCTTGGTTGAAGCTCTTAAGCAAGACCAAGGTGTTTCTTTGAAGTGTGTATTCTACTTTTCTGTGATTGAAGAGTTGTTGGAAATGAAGCTATTGATGCAGTGGCTGAGGTGTTGACGGCTAGACATCATTGTGATGATTGGAAGTGAGATGGAGTCTCTTATCTAGGGTGGACTTAGGTAGAAGGGTCATTGGGTAGTGATTAAGTGAGTAGATCATCAACGGGGGTGTTGATTGTAGGGTCTATGAATTGATACTGCTGATAGTGAACTTCCTTCCTGGCTTGGTATGGCCCCAGATATAGGTTGCTAGACCGAATTGGGTGAACAATTCTTGTGTGCACTTTACTTTTCAGCAACTTCATTAATTGTCTATATCTTGTATATGTTGTTGATAACAGACCAGATGTCTCGACATCATGTAGGACATCTGGGTCTGTCATACCAGAATTTCAATTAGTATCAGAGCAGGCATTCTGTTTGTTTTTCTGGGTGAGATCCTAGGGAAGATACTTTCTGGTTCATGTGCAGGGAAGAAAGTTGTGCTGAAAAGTTGTTTGGACTTGGTCAGTTCATATGTTGTTTGAATGGTCCCTTGAAGCGGAGTATGAACTATTCATGATAGGGTGTGTATTGGCTCTGTTTGAAGTTATCAGGTGTGTAGCTTTGGTGGAGAGCTGCTTTGTAAGGTGATTTATTTTCAACCTATGCTAACCTGTTGCACCTGGAGTGTGGTGTTTGTGCAAAGGCTATTAAGTTTTGTCTGATGGTTGTAGAGGGGTTTTCTTTATTTGTGTTCTGCTGCATATATATCTGTCAGAAAACTCCTTGTGGTTTTGTGTGTTAAGGCTGCAACACTCTGTTCTCCTCTAAAGGTGTATCACGTGGTGTTGTGATACGTGAGGATAATATTGACTGACTTATTAAAGTGATCAAAGATACTTGAGGTTTGACCCAAGTCCACTCATAAAGGCATTTTCAATAAGTTTGTTGATGAGAGATCAGAAGGTTGCAATTTATTTTTTGCTCTCTTCTCTGAAAGACCATCCACAGGTCTAAATTGAAGGATCTCATGGTGTTGTTCTTGAATGATGTTCTACCAGATGTTGGAACATCAAACCAGCAGATTGTGCAGAATTTTGTTGGATAAAGGTATGGCATAGCAGATGCTTGGGGGGCTAAACAAATGTGTATTGATCACATCTGTTTGGAACCTACTCCTGGCTTGGAAGAGGAGGCATCTAGGTTGTATGTCTAAGAAGTTTCTATCAAGAAACATGTCTTAGATAAGTGTGTTGGTCATGAGATGATATACATATTGTCACTCATTGGATTAGTGTACAAAGGCTATTTTTTTGTGTGGAGGTCAAGCTCAAATGTCAAGGACATTCTCTCTGAAATCTAGAAGTTCCTTCTGTTCAAAGGGGCCTGATGTATAGAATCTTGTTTATGGCCATGGAGCAGATTCTGTTTGAAAGGAGTTATATGTGTGTACCAACCACAGGATGTGCAGCTATTGGAGGGGAGAATGAATAATGCCCTTAGGAGTTCTTAGCAATTAATAAAGGAGAGTCCTTAATCTGATGTTGGAAGAACTCGAAGAAATGTCAAACATAATGTCTTGATAGCTTTGTATTGAGAATTTATTTTTCTCAATATATCTGGTGGTGTTTCTCAAAAACAGGATGGAGGTTGTTTACTCAAACTTGATATCACTATCAAGTCTATGAGAGCATGAAATTCTTGTGGAAGAGAAACTCGAAGGGTTATGCACAGAGGAGGTATATTAACCTAACTGGCTGACAGGTCTCTTCTTTGTTGGAATATGATCCAAACCATTTAGGATGAGCATTTCAGATTTGTGTTTGGAGCAAGGAGGAGTTAGTGTTTTGTTAGGACCAAAGGATTATGGTTCCCTGGTATCTGCATGAGAAGTGTCTTCTTAAGCTGGAGTTCAGTTATGTGGTGTCCTCACATAATGGAACATTTTTTTTGGCAAGTATTGAAGGGCATCCTTGTAGGTTGAAGTGTTGGGAGAAGCATATTTTTTGAGATGACCAGTCCTTGTTCTTTTTCAGAAACCGGTTAGAGGGAATCTCCTCTTTAGGTGTAGAAGGATGGCATCAAACATCTCAAAGTCAGACAAGAGGTCTGAACATTAGAAGTTTGAGAAGAAGATTCTTGAGATGTAGATTATGCAGGTTCCTGCATGTGTGTATGATCTGGTTTTGAAGGTTGATCAGCTACTGTTGGTTGATCCTTTTATGTCCCTTACAAGAGATGTGTGTGGATTACTATGTTTGTTGTCTCCACAGCCATAGTAAATGTTTAATTTCATGAGATTTAGACTGATGTCGAAACTGATGCTGAAACATCATTTTAGTTATTTGCTTCCTCATCCAAGGAAGTTTGTTTAACTCAGGGTGGAGTGAAAGGTCAAGACACTGACCTAATCTGGAATGACTTTGTGCTGTGAATGGGTGTCATGATGGTTTGTCATGAAGAAGGATCAGCAGATGCCTGATGTGTACGAAAGAAGAATGTCAGACCAATTGTCCTACCTTGTGTGAGAAGATAGTCTTATCTGACTAATGATAAATACGTTAACGGGAGTTGAGTATTTGTTTGTCCACTGATAAAGGTGTGCATCTGACAAATGATAAATACTTTGACGGGAGCTAAGTATTTGTCTGATGTGAGTATGCAATTCTGCAGTCTGAACTCTTTGCTTCAGAGAGGGTGTGCTAGTGTATTCCTCTCTATGGTGTTCAGTTGTTTATGTTAACCTGAATAAGCTGCTCTGGCTGTGTTTTATTGGGAGCTTCTTGAAGGTCTTCTATGTGCAATAAGTCCTTTGAATGGTGATGGGTAACATCATGATTGTTGATGGTTATATTTGGAAGATGATTGAGATTGAGCACTTGGAGTTGGATGCTCAAGCATTTGTGTCAGAAGAGGTGGAGATTCTGATCTTGCTTTTAGTAGTATGTTATGGCAAAGCATGACTACTATTTTTGAAGACCTCACTAGTATCAACAACTACTAGTGGATGTAATGGCAGATGTTCTAACTTAGTGTTGGGACATTATCTGGGTTGGATTTCCTTGGTGAAGGATGATTGTGGTGTGGTTCAGGAGCTTGGTGCCTACATTATGCCTGAGGAGCGTCTACATAGTCATACGGGAGAATGATGAAGTAGAAGGTCTGCCTTGGATGGATAATGTAGATAAGACTGAAGCAGATCAGGTATTGATTGCTTGAAAGTCTGAAGGTGATGATACTCATCAACTGATCAGGAGTATTCCAAATTATCATACGGGAGAATGATAGGGAATGACTGGCTTTAGAGAGTTGGGTGATTATCGATGGAGGGCCTTGCTAAGGCCAGTTGAAAAGCTTGGGGAGAGAGAGTACTGTTCTTGTGTTCTTGTGATCTTCTGTTATGTGTGGGTTATGATGTGTTTTTGCTCTGGTTGTTTCTGGTCCCTTGGCTTAAGGGGGACCTGGAGATTTTGTTTTAATTTGGAATGTGGTGTTTTTCTTAGTACAGCTGGATTCTGGTCATGATGTCAAGACTGTGTCTTACCATCTGTTGACAGAACATTCTGTTCAAAATGTTATGGTTTTTGTCTCCAAAGAACACAAGCTTCTATCTGATTTATGTACTGTTGTGGTACATGGTTTGCTTGAGGTTCAAGCAGTAAGTGAATGTGTTCAGCAGGTGTGTTGAACAGAGGGTGCGCTCTTGAAGACATGGAGATGTGTCTTGTGTTTTCCATTCATTTTGGGTGTTCATCTTGCAATAGAGCATTGGTTATCCATGACAGGGAGAGTACTGTAACTTGTCAGGTTGTACAAGCTTATGAGTTGGATGTGTTCTGCTGCTGACTTGCTTGCTTTTGGTTGATTATCGTTAGATGCATAATTGCTTGGTTTGGTATATTATGGTTAAAAAGGGGGAGAAGTAAGTGGTAGTAGTGTTCCATGGTTGTTTCCTTGAGGGGGAGCTGATTTTGTTATCCGAAGGTTGTATGGATATTGCTCTGGTGTGCTATTGCTTTGTCAAATATGGCTAAAAAAGGGGAGAGTAGTGTAGTAGTTGTTTTGCTGGCTTTGCAAATGGTTTTGTAGATGGTTTTCTAGTGTGCAGGTGCTTTCTTGATTGTTTTTCTGTGCTCCTTGGCTTGAGGGGGAGTTTCTGTTTTTCTGAGAATGTTCGTTGTGTTTGCGTGGCTTTGCTACAGGGATCTCTGATATGGAGTTGTTTTAGCCAAAATTTGCCAAAGGGGGAGTTTGTTGGTTCTGTATTGGCAGCAATTTTGGTAAAACAATGTGTTGCATCAAGATGTTCTACTTGATGTCTTGACATACTGTCTCTAACATTCTGCAGGTGAAGTGTTAGTGGTGTTTGTTAGTATTGCAAACTGTGTGCATGATGTCAAACACGATGTTCTGACATCAGTTGACAGAACTTCCTGTTCTGGTTTTAGGTTTTATTTGTTGCGCTGTGTTTAGCAAACTTTTGTGTGCTTATGTTATCTGATTGCTGCAAAATTCACTGAAGGTGTTTTAACATGCTGTATGTGTATCTGCCATAACAGATTAGTTGTAGGTTGTGAAATGTCAAGTAGGATGTCTTGACATGTTGTTCGGCACTAACTGGTTATGTTCTGTTTCTGATGTCAAGTGTGATATCTTGGCATGTTATTCTGCATGGTTGTAATGGTGTGATAGAGATGTCATGAGCACTTCACTGAACCTGAATGTTTAAGGTTATGTGACGTGGCTGTTTTTGGAATTTCATGACAGAACATCATGATCTGGTATAACAGGTGCCGCTGCTCTGTGACAGTTAATCAAGATGTTAAAAGGAGATGTCACAACATCATTGTCTGTTATAGCAGGTGTTGCTGTTTTGATGTCATGTGATTTTTAATCAAGATGTCAAAGGAGATGTCACGACATCTTTGTCTGGGACAGCAAGTACTGCTGTTGTATATCTCTTGACAGATTTGATTTGATTTGATTTGATGAGATCTGTTTGGATATACCTCATCATTATACGCAGGTCAAGGAGATTTATTAGGAAGAAAGTGCATATTTAATTGGATTTCATAAAAAGGATCTTGGAGACTTCTTAGGAAACTATTTGGAGATTTGTTCCAATTTTTATGGAGAAGATCTTGCAGCTGAATTAAAAAGTGAAGATTTAAAAGATACATTATATCCTGGAAATATTATGTTATCCTTTGTGGAGCTGATTTAAAGGTCTGGAAGGTTTCAAGAAGAATATTGAAGAATAATGACTTTCTAATTATAGAGATAAATTAGGAAGGATTTGATTGAAGACCTATTTTGTAGCAGAATCTACTGCTGATTTGTAGCAGCTGTTATGCTGTGATTTGAAGCCCAAATCCAGTTGGAAATAAGTTATAAATAGAATGCTTGTAACCTAGAAAAAGCACACGGGTCCAAGATGTAGATCATTAGGGTTTGTGTGAATTTGTGAGCCATTCATTCATCTATTTTGATGTTTGAATTGGACTGTTTTAGTTGAGTTGTAATTTGTCCACTCAAAGCTTTTAAGCACGAGTGTATTGTTCTTGGTTGAAGCTCTTAAGCAAGACCAAGATGTTTCTTTGAAGGGTGTCTTCTACTTTTCTGTGATTGAAGAGTTGTTGGAAATGAAGTTGTTGATGCAGTGGCGGAGGTGTTGACTGCTAGACATCATTGCGATGATTCGAAGTGAGATGGAGTCTATTATCTAGGGTGGACTTAGGCAGAAGGGTCATTGGGTAGTGATTAAGTGAGTAGATCATCAACGGGTGTGTTGATTGTAGGGTCTATGAATTGATACTACTGATAGTGAACTTCCTTCCTGGCTTGGTATGCCCCCAGATGTAGGTTGTTAGACCGAACTGGATGAACAATTCTTGTGTGCACTTTACTTTTCAGCAACTTCATTAATTGTCTATATCCTGTATATGTTGTTGATAACAGACCAGATGTCTCGACATCATGTAGGACATATGGGTCTTTATACTAGATTAGCCTTGTGGTGAGCCAGGATATATCATGTGTTCTTTACTCTTATTATGCTTTATATTATTGTTTATGTTTCTGAGTATCAGAACCTTACATAAGCAAGTCAGAACCTTGCAGCTTACTGTAGCGGCAAAATCGTGAGTGTAAGCTATTGATTAACTTGACTCGAAAAGTAAGAGTCGCCACCTCACTTTTATTTTATCCAAAACGAAAAGAAAAAAGAGCGAACAAAACCTACACAAGCTCTAAACAAGAACAAGTGAAGAGAATCCGGGTAAGGGGGGTTGGTTACGCAATGGGAAGGTGTTAGCACCCAAAACGTCTATAGTACTCTATATGATCCCTTTGAAATATCTACCGCTTTTAGTCTGAAAAAGTTTGCTTGAAAAGTGATTGAGGAGATGAGAAGAGAAATTGTTTTTATGATTTTTGTGTTTGGAGAGACTTGTCGTCTCATGCCTACGTACCCACAATGTGGAATGTAGGATCAAAACCCCGTAGTTCGTGGTACAAAGAATGAAAATTTGTTTGTTTTGGTTGATTTTAAAATGTAAAGACAAGTCGTCTTTTCCAAGCGAATAATTCCGCTTAAAGAAATGAATCATGTCTAAACTTATGAAGAAGTTAAAGGAAAATGTGCACGAGGGAACAAAAAGAGAGTAATGAGTTTGATGTTTTTTAAGTCTTTTGAAAAAAGTGACAATATGTGTATGTAGTTTAGCATTTGTTAAGAAATGAAAAGAAAAGAGTAAAATCACTTGACAAAGTCAAGGTTTGATTATGAAAGATGTGATAGTTTGAAATCAAGAATGTTTTTGAAAAAGGGTGAGAGTTTTGAAAATTAAAGAATGGGGAGGAGAAGAAGTGACTATCCTAAAGCATAAAGTAAAAGCCAAGGATAAGAATAGCCTAACCACACAAGTAAGCTTCCAAGTCTTCGAACCATAATTCCAACGCAAAGGGTGAAAGGTCCTAAGTCTAAGTCCAAGGTTCCAAGAATTGCATTGGATGTCCAAGGTCAAGGTGTAAAATTCCATGTCCATTGCAAAGGATAGTAACCATAGTCCAAGATTTGAAGCACAAGTTTTTTAGAGGTTTTGGCCTTTATTAATGTTTTTGGTCCAAGTGGATAAAGAGAAAAAGGCATAAGCATAAACATGTGTCCAACGGACAAAAGGCAAATTGCGGAAGCATAAACATATGTCTAACGGACAAAGGAAAAATTGCGGAAGCATAGACATGATATGAAATGATAAAATGAAGCATAAAAGTAAAATAGATAAGGAGCGAGAAGGAATTGTAAAAGATTAGTACAATAGTAATGTTAGTAAGTTGGTGATTAGTAGTTAAAGTTAGTGATCAATAATAATGGAATAACACTACAAGAAAATCGATAGATTGCGACGGTTATTTTTGCAGGTTACGACGGTTAAAACCACCGTAATTTTCAAGTCACGATGGTTCTAACACTGTCATAAAAACGTGTGTCACGAAGCCGTATCGCGTCGGTTGTCAAAACCGTCACACCAACCGTCATTAAATCTCACGACGGGTAGGGAACTGACGTAATCTGCATATTGCGACGGTTACCAATCATCGTAACTTTCCATTTTATTTTTGTTTTTATTGTTGATTACGACAGTTCCAACCGTCGCAACTTTCATTTCCATAGGTGCATCCGCAGGTAAATCCGTAGGAATTTTCCTTCCCACGGGTAAATCCGCAGGTAATTTATTTTAAAAATAAAAAAAAAAATTGTTTGTAGAAATATGAACAAAATGGCTATTCTTCATTCAACTAAATATATATATATATATATATATATATATATATATATATATATATATATCGTATTACATTTATACAAACACTATTACAATTATACAAGCACCATGTCACTCTATATGTTAGAAGCTTATCATATTACAATTACATGCAGATAAAGAATCAAATACATTTGATTGGATCCGTTTATCTGGTAGTTGAGATCTTGGGCTTGAACTATAATTATTTGAATTAGAAGCTTGCAACTCTTTTTGCACACAAACCTGCTTCTTGAGCCTGGTCACCAAATTTTGATGTACCTGCAAAATCAGCTAGTACCTTCATTATCCATTTTTAACTAAAATCTAATGTATATAACTAATATTATATAAATGGCTGAAAACAGTGGTTACCAGAGTCTTCTTTTGTATGATTCTTCAAAAATGGAAGCAACCTTCTATAGTTGACTGAACCTGGGGTTTTGATCATTATTACAACAGGGGGAATCTCAGCAACAAATCTCCCCTTCCAATTATATAGGTGAAAGAAAAGACAACAAATTTACTTGTCTTGTTTCCCCCAACCCACAGAAATAAAATAACTGGAAATGCCTAGTTTACCAATCTTAACTCTATCAGTAAAGCAAAAAGAACACAACTCGAGGTAATACTTCTAAAGTTTTTCAATGTTTTCATGATTCTCCTAAGAGAAACTTTTAACACAAGTCTAAATCACAGTTAATATATAACTTGTTAACACACATTTTTTTAAATTGAACTTTAAAATTGCTTCATTAGATAATAGAAGGGAGAAAAGCAGCAAAATAGATTACTTTCAGGAAGCAGGTCATTTATCAAAACATGGTTCTGATTTGACTAGAAGGAAATGTCAAAGCTAAGACAGTATGAATGAGATGTTGTAGAAGTGCTGGCAGGGTAATATTAGTATAAAAGACCATTTGTAAGAAAACATTTATGAAATTTTTAGAGATCACCATAACTGCAACTCCATTTTCACTGAATTTAGGAACACAAATGAATCTAACCGATTGGCCTTCTGATCCTGCAATCAATGGGTAAAATGAATTAATATTGAAAGTCGGGAAGTTATATAAAATGCAAAACGGAAAAGTAATATGTTTTTCTGCAATGTAGATTTAAAAATAAAAGTCCCTTTATCACACGAGTGTCATATTTATCCTGATTGCCGACAAAGTACACGTGAGGACAATTCTGAATGAAGAAAGGATCCCTATCAGTATAAGGATAACAACCTGAAGACAACAATTAATATCAGAACAATCTTTTTGAACAAAAACAATGGCAGTTTGATTTAACTCTTCAGTTTATATTTCTTTTAAAGCAACAGGTAATATACAATGGACATTGACAATGGTTCAACCATTCCGAAATTTTTCTGAGCTGAATGGAAAATGACAGATTATGAATAACCAAGCAAATATAAGTTAAGAATGGAAGCACATATAATGTTATACCAAGGATATTAGGTGCAGTTGGTGCCAAATGCCTCCATCTTAATGTCCTTTCCATGAAGTCAAGCTTATCTTTTGCTTCGGAATACTTCTCAAGATCATCTACATTTTGACCAGATGTCCCAAGAAATTTGGAAGGAAGCAATATAGATCATGCTTAATGTATAACAATATGGTACATTTAGAAGAAACGAAAGTAATATTATAATCATCCTATTTACATGATACCATCAAGCTCAAAACAATGAGGGTTCGTACAAGATCTAAAAGTGTTGTAAACTGATGACCCTGGGAAAAGGCATCTGTGCAATGCCTGAAAGTACAATTCTTAGTAGTAAATTTCAAAAATCATGTCACAAATGGCATAAAGGACAAACATAAGAACCTGTTGTGGTAATGAGAAATTAGCAGGGTCACAGGGTCCTGGCATGATATCCAATGGCAAACCCGCAGCAATCAGAGTACAAGTATAAGTTAAGCTTATTATTTAGAAAACAACTATAGTGGAGGAATCAAACAAATGTGATGAACCTGATTCAATAGAATATCTAGCTCCTTTACTGGTTCTGCCATCTTCGAGAGATCTTTCGAAGCCAAATTCTGTAAATATAGATGAAAAAGTCCATAAATCCCCTCTTAGATAAGTTCATAAAAAATTGAATTGCAAAATAAATATGTTTGTAGGAACTGGGCCATTACACTATATAGTAAATTCAAAGGCATAAATGTGAATGGGTGCTGTCAGCATACTGATGTCAAGACAACACAATCAAAATATGTGTCTAAAATGCAACCCCAGTAAGATAAAGAGTGGGACAACTCTGTATACGTGTAATTATTTGTATTAGATGGTTATGCTATACCTTTATAAATGTTCTTTGCTAAGGCAATCAATCACAAAAGAGAAAGTGGCTGAAATCTAGTAGCTCAGATACCGAAGTAAGTTAATTAGTGATGTTACAATATGGCAAGAGTATGTGTTGTGATCAATTTTTGAATACCTGAAACATTGGTACTTTTAGGGAAAAATAAAAAGGTATATCAGAATAGAAATAGAAATATAAAACATTCAGAGGCACAGACTTAGATAGCCAAAATTGCTTGGACTTTTCAAGGAAAAATAAATTAAAACATAAGCCAAAAGCAACAGCACAAAATTTTTATCATTAGAAAACTCAAAACAGTGGAACTATTTTAGATATCAGTATGTATTAGTTATTAGTCTTTTATCATATAAAGCATCCAAGGCACAGAAGGGAGGGGAATATTATTGGATGCACCAATGCTTGGTTTGGATTTACCTAAGCAGATGAACAAATTAGTTGAGGAAACTAGGCAAACTATATAATGATTTAATGATGATGACTTTACATAAAACTTAGCAAAGTGAACTAAGAATTAATTAAAGGAAATTAACATGATGCATGAAAAAAAAGCAAGAAAAATGTGTTTATGTGGGCATATTGCTTGAGATTAATATACAATTTTTTTTTAATGGAAGAGATTAATATACAACTGAGTAGCCAAATAGGTCAGAATTATGAGGCTTAAGTTATACTTCTGCTTCAAATCCTGAAAAATATACCACAATACACCAGATTATATTTGGAAATAATCACAGTCAAAACTCATGTAAGAAGTAGCAGCAAGAGAAGCAGCCTAACCATGACAAGGTTGAAGTCAATAAGATAGCCTTTCTTTAGCTTTCGAGAAAAAAGGAAGTTTCCAGGTTTGACATCTCTATGGACGACTCCCTACATTAATTGAGTTTGAACTTCTCAAACAATAAGTAAAAGTCACAAAGAATAAGCAAGAGGGAAAATTACCTTTTTGTGCAAGCACACAAGTGCCTTGAACATGCAATACGCGTACCACTGGAGCTCATTGATATCAATTTCTCTTTTCAAAACCTACACATTGTAGTGTTTTCATTACAAAATTACACAAACCGAAAATGGTTAAGAGGTAAATCCATGTCACACAAAAATCCATTTTTTTCCAGAACCTAAATTGAGAAGCTAAAATTAGTTGCATCAAAGATGAAGTCCAGAGAGAGATGGGGTCTTATGAGCAAATCAACTTAATATTGAAAGACGCTGAAAGGGAAATACATTTCATGAAGTTAATTCATTGATTAAATCAAAATGTTGAAAGCTCTAAAACCAAAAACAGTTATCATTTCTCAAAGTAAAATATAAATTACAGACAATTTCAACAATTACCTCAGGTCTCTCATGCTCAACATGTTCTAAAACAAAGCAGTCATTGGTACCACTTTTGAAAGAACCTTCAAACTTTATAATAAAGTTTTTACCCCTGAAACGAGATAAATTTAAGGACAATAGCAGCATGCATCGTAGCTTAAATATAAAAAATATAGGAGCATAACTCAAATACTTACCCAAAACGCTCAAGCATATTCCACTCATTATTTACATGTTTTTATGAGCATTGCTATGAGGACCTGTAAAATTACATGTATAAATTGTAGCATCAATATCAGTTTTTTTAATAATCAACTACATTGGCCGTGTATTAAACTATTTATATAAGAATGATTAGACACGAAAAATTGCTTCCATTTTTATATTGTATGTTGGAAACAGGTTACAAGTAAAACTGGGTTTTTTTTTACACTAATAGTTTTGCTTTCCAATAGGGTACAATTAAAGGGCCCCGTGTAGTACAGACACTTTTGAGGTGTCTAACACGACACCGACACTTGAGATTATGTTCAATTGATTCATTATTTAAAAGAAATTCTGGTCTCGAAGTGACACTTGAGATTATGTTCAATTGATTCCTAATTTAAAAGAAATTCTGGTGTCAAAGTGTTTGTGTCGGTGCTTCATATTCTTTTCCTTTTTCATAGCATAACACTTCGAGAATAATACACATACACATTTGACAGGAAAGATAGGTGTTACTTACATTTTATAGCAAGTCTTTTGCCATCAAATGTTCTTAGAGCTCGGTAAACAATGCCATAACCACTTAAAGAAATATCAATGCAATTTTAATAGAGGTTTGTTATATCAGTTTGGAAGTAGATGAGAAAAAAAGTCCTGATAATACCTGAACCTTCTTCTTCCTCTATTTTAAAAGATTCAAAAGATGGGAATGTTTTTTTCTCCACCTAATTCAACAAGATAACCAAAATAGATAACATCTCAAGAATAATAAATTGCAAGCAGATAGTCAAAATGGTTAAGAGAATTTCATAAGTTATATCAACACGAACATGTTAACTGAAAGCCCTCACCTTAGAAGTCATGGAGTTATCTTCGTCTAAGTTTTCTTTACGATTTTCTTTTAGCTTGTTTTTCGCAACAATGTTTTGATCATCTTTACATTGATCAATTACTTTTGGAGCATCCTCGAGTTTGTTACAGGCTAGTGACTCTGCTAGAATTTGAGTCACTAAGTGTTGATCATATTTCAGTCCTCCCTTCGATATGCGAGAAGTTTTCAGAACTGGCTTTGGATTTGCGGAGGTATGTGCAGCTTTATTGATGGAGCGGGTCACCGTGTTTCTCACTCTCTTGTTTTTATCCAAATCTTTTACATGCGTACCCTTTTTAAATTCCAAAACTTTGGTTGGTTCTTCCCCACATTCAACAGGTATACAACTCTGAGCAGCATCTTCCTTTCCTCTATCTTTGTCATAATTAATCACTTCCTTTAAACCTTTTTCATATTCTTTACAAACAAAATTTACATAAAAAACAACCACACCCCTCCAACAAGAAAAAAATAGAAACCCGGAACCACGGTACCTCTTTAGAATACTCATCAAGTATGCAAGGTTTCAATTTCATGTTTTTAAACAGTGTCCCAACAACAACACACTCCTTGCCCTCTTATAGTCCCAACACCATGCACACTGTCCAAACCACCAGAAACTCAATAAATTAACAAAATTTCAAGTAATCAAACATAAAAAGTTATCAGATTAAAAAGTCATTATTGATTTAAAGCAAAACCCTAAGTTGATAAAAATAGAGAAAATAAAAAGTACGAACCAGGAGAATTAGGTTTCCATTGGGAAACAAGGGAATACAAGAGAGTTCTCATCAAGCGAAGACGAGCGAAGTAAATTTGACTGTATTGTTGTCCACGATACATCTCTTTCCCGATTTCGAACGTCTCATCCTGCTTCAAAATTGAATTAAGATATCTTCACAGTTAACAACACAAAGACGATGAGAGAGAAGGGAAGCACTGAACCAGAGATTCGTAGGAGGATTGCACTCTCTCCATTGCCGTGGTTTGGCGGGAAGCACTGGTCACCAAATTTTGATAAATGCATAAAGGATCGGCTGAGCAAAATATACTTTGATGGAGAATGAGTGTGTTGCTGAACACATGTCACGGTAGGGTGGTACAGTACGAGGGAGGTTAGGAGACCGTCGTGGGCCTATGTTACAAATGGATTTTTTTATTTTTGTAAAAAAAATTGCGACAGTTGTCCTTAACTGTCGTGGAAACTGTCGCAAATAATAAATAATGACAGTTTTTATGTAAGGGTCGCAACCCAAGTGTCGCAAATCAACAAATTTCTTGTAGTGTAATTGCACTTAGGTCAAGATTAATGAGAACTCATTAGAGGATTGATAAGACCAAAGCCTCCTAACAACAAGTTTCATAAGTTTTGAACCAAAAGACAAATAATCAACTATTTTTGATAGTTTCCGATAAAGGGACATATGTTGCGCTATGTTAAGCAATCGCCGAGTAATTTACGGAGTAATTACCCTACAATGAGGTCGGTCAATAGCTCTTTGTGCTAATGCATGCTAGATGAACGATATGTAGATCATCATCCGAAAGCAATACCGTACGAAAAGAAAAGAAAGTAACGATCTTGTCTTGATCAAAATTCGACAATAGAATTCTATGATCCATAAGACTTTCATCGATCAAAAGAAAAGAGAAATAGATGAAGAGAAAGCCAAATTAAACCATACATTAATGTGATCTAAGGCTAAGAACAAAGGGAAGGGGAAGGAAATGGAAAAGGAACCAAAACAACCCCAAAAACAAAGCAAAATATGCATTCTGACTCAGAGTAACCGGTTACTCACTAGGTGTTAACCGGTTACTTAGTTCAAAATAAGCGCAATTTTTCAAAATTAACACAGAGTAACCGGTTACTCACCAGACGTTAACCGGTTACTCTGCACTGGAATGCAGAAATTTGTGCAAAATTCAGCATGATCCACTTTCAAACTTTTTTTACAAACACCTTATGATCATGGAACTGAAATTGCACGAAATTTACAGGAAAACAACCATGAAAAACAGCAATTAAACACAATTACAAGATCCAAAGGATCAAGTAACAAGGATCTCCAAAGATCTACATTGTGGAAGATGAATCAAGAACAACAATGGTGGAAAATGAGATTACCACTCCAAATTTGAAAATTCCTTGAAATTGTTTCAAGATCCAAACTCCAAAGTCTTGATCTACTGAAATTGATGCTGAAAAAGTGAATGGATGAAGGTTTATCTCAAAGTTGAACAAGATTCAATGTGAATTCTTGTTAACTTTCAAAAGAAGAAATATGAGCTTTGGTGAATTTGGTAGTTGGGGAAAATTGAGAGTCAAGAAGAATTTTGACAAGGTGAATTTGGCTATCAAAAGTTTGTCAAATGAATGAAATGAAGGCTCTATTTATAGAGTTTAGGCTTGGAAATTTGGTGGTTTGGAATTAGGCTTGGAATTTAAATTTGGAGGGAAATTCATAAAAGAGTGGTGATTAGTGAAGGTGTATGGTAGGAAATGATCAAAGTGATGTAGGGGAATTAAAATGAGATGGTCTAGAATATTCCAAATGTGATCAAGGACTGAGATTGGTGCAAAATTGCTGAATTTGAATTTGCTGAATTTTTTTTTCAAATTTTCATGAGAGTAACCGGTTACTCACCAGACGTTAACCGGTTACTCAGTGCAAAATTTGTGAAAAATGAGCATTTTGTTGCACTGTTGTGGTTCTGGCTCGACTCTTTTGCTTGTCAAAGAAGGCATGGAAATAAACACATAAACCTTGGAATTCCTTGAATAATAATCAATTAAAACTTGTGGAATCCTTGACCAGATAAATTTGACATGATTGCGGATCAACTTTGACTTTTGTCAGATAAAATTCATTCGAGCTGTGGGACTGTTATTTTGGCATTTTTGACCTGTTCTTCCCCTGAAAATGTCAATAAAGAGAAAACAAAATATTTTTGGGTTTTGGTTAAGGTTCATAAAATATAAACAAATAAAGCAATAAAGTGAATAAGAAACACACAGATGCTCGGTAAACCCTGCAAGGCATAAACCCAAAGAAGAGAGGGACAAGGGAACCAAAGCATGATCTTGTTTGTGGAATAAGATGCAAAATGAGATGTGAATGATAAGTGGAATCTTAGGGGTAAAAAATTAGGGTCTTACACTTACCTCTGATAACCTTTAGCTCTGCATGTTCTGAATGTTGCATATAGCGTCCATACTCTTATTGGTTCTCAGGCTTCATGCATTTTCAAGTCTGAATGTTTCTTCACCAGTCAGAGTCTCTCAATGAACTCTGATGTTATTTCAGCGCCTTAACAATAAGAAGAAAAAAGTATTAAAAGAGTGAATACACAATTCAAACCCCCCCTTTCTTGTGTCTTTCTCGCACCTTCATTTGGTATCAGAGCTCCAGTTCTGTTATTGATGGATATCATACACTTAACAGTGTCAGAAAAAGATCCAGACTTGGTGTATAGAAACACTCTGGGTGAGATTTCAATCCACTTATAATGTCTGTAACAGCTCAGAAGATGACTGTGTACAAAATTGTAATCAATTGGATTACTTGAGCAAGACACTACTTCTGGAAGTTTAGCAGTTGTCAACAACTGAATCTTCCTCTCTAAAGCCTTGTTGAAGATTGAAGAATCAGCTGATAAGATAGACTCATCAGATAAGTAGTAGTATCTGTTGAATACTTATCTTAGAAAATATGTATGGATAAACCAAGTATTTGCTCAAGGTTGAATCATTAGAAAACAAGAAAACTTGTTTGCTGAAGATTAATTCTTTATGAGTTTCTGAGATGTTTTCACGAAACAGATTAGATCCACCCTTGACTTTCTCGTTTGAAGCTCATTAAGAACTTCTTCATGTAAAGAAGAAAGATTGTTGTTCTATGGTTTTGAACTTCAGAATGAAGTCTGCAGAAGAAGTCAGAAAACTGAAGATTTCAAACTCTTAGAAATGATTCAACATCTGAATCTTATCTAATAAAGAATTTGGAAGATTCAATGAAGAACTGAATATTGTTTTATTGAAAAGCTTTGTAGTAAAATTGAAAGAATATTCAGGAAGGAGAAATCCAATGATTCATCAAGAATTTAATTAAGTATGAATTCTAAGTCTTGATTGAATTAACACAAACGATTGAGTTCTAATTATCTTAAGATTCTATCTCAGTTAAATCAAATATGATTGGTCAAATCACTATCTGATAATTCTCTCAGAAGTTCAAGCTGCATAAATTCTGGAATAAGAAGTATCTCAACTAGATGCAAAGACTGAAGTCATCTACTTGAAGTCAAAAGGATTTAAGTTGCTGATGTCTTTCAGAATGAAGAAATTAGTTGACATTCTTTTCAGAAGCAGATATGCTGTATGGACTAAATCTAAACGAGTTAGAACAGCATTACAAGAACAAGACTGTCATGCAAACTATGTCATATGTTTCACCCGATTTGATGATACTTGGCTCTGAACAAGCTTTGCATTTACTCAAGGAAAAAAAGTTAGAAGACGTGTTGAGTTATCAGCTAAATTATTTCAAGCACATAACTTTTCAGAACTTTATGTTTAAGCTAAAGAATTAGTGACCTTCTGATAATCAGTACCTCCACACTCTGAGGATTACCTTCAGAAATCAGATGATATTTCTGAACAAACAAACGTAGTGGTTATCTGAAGAGAAAAATTGATTCTAGTCTCAGACTAGAGATCCGAATCAGAGGACATCGATATTCTTCAAACGTCAGATCACTCTGAAGGATGCAGAAACTGAATGATGATGATCAAAAGCTCAGAGTCAGAATGAAAAGCACTCAGATAAAGTTTCACAGAAAGGATTTCAAATTTTCTAAGGTATGCTCCTTCTTAACTATGACTAATTAAATAATAAGTGTAAGTTCAAAATGAAAATTGTCTAGTAGGTAAAAATATTAATGATTCAAAACCTTCTCTCTTTCCAAAAGAAATCCTTTGTTTATGTGTGCACTCAAACGTAACCCCAGTCATAACTGTGAATCTTGAAGTAATCATGACATATCTATGAGAACATAGGCTCTTTTGAAATCTTATTAAAATATTTGTTTGTACTTGATCTATGTTTTCTCTAGACTAGGCATAACTCATCCTACCTATTTATATCTCTTCTCCCGGCTGAACAAATTCATACTCAAGTCCTTCTATCATAAGAACCTTAAGTGTCAAAATCTCTGTGTCCATCTCCCATCATGCCTCCACTAACATTTCTTGGAGACCAAGATCTTCTTGAAATCATACCTGAAAAACAATTTGTAATCAATACCCCTCCTCTTTCGAGTTACCTTGCTAGCAATATAGCTGATGTGTTTTACACTCAACAATAGACTAGATACTCAACTATGCTAGAAAAACCCATCTACGTAAATCTAGTAAAGGATTTCTGGAAGCATACCTTCCTTGATCATCAAACTGGACATATCACCTCTTTTGTCCTTGAAATTCCCATCACTATCACTCCCTTCTTAGTCACTCTAGCAACTGGATGTCAGAATGTTGGAATAACTGTTAACTGTGACCTAAACAAATTCTTTGTTGCTAAAAGATTTACTTTCCTTCATAACCTTTCATCCGGATATGAAACATCCAATCCTGAAAACCTCCTACCCATTTCCAAAGCATGGTACAAACTAGTTGTGTCAAATTTCCTTCCCAGAGGAGAATACCATGACATACTAAGATTTCATGACCAAAAAATTTATTCACTTACTGATGAATGATTTTCAGATAAACCTACCACACACTATCTTTAACTGTCTCTGGAATTCCATCTCTGTATCCAGAAACCTCACAAAATCTTACATTCCTTATGCAAGAGTTTTATCTGAGATTTTCTTCAGATAAGGTTTTGTGAACATGATCAAAGAGAAAATTGAAGAAGATGGTCCTGAAAGCCTTCCAGAGAACTGCTTGTTGAAGCCTAAATGTGAAATCTTTAGCAACTAGAAAAACCAGTTTCATCTCTGTTTAGTTTGTGTCTGTTGTGTACTTGGTCTTATTATGTAAATCATATTTCGTCTAAATTGTTGTACCTGTGTCAGTTCGTCTTTTAAATTATTCAGGGTTAATGAATCACCAAGACTATGTCCGATATTCATCTTAATTTATGATATTTTGTTTAATCCTAAAAATATGAAAATCTCACATTCATCACTAATCAAAGTTGAAATTAAGCAAATCAAATATCTGACAAGCATTAAAAAAATTTCATGTTTTCCCTTGAAAGATATCTGAAAGATATTTGAGTGGCTCAAGAAACCATCATACATCAGCCACGTTAGCCACTTTCAGTAAAGTAATCATTATCCATAACCAATAAATCCTTCAAAATTAAATCAGGTAACTGCTTCGTTTTCTTTTCCCACACAGTTACACCCTTTAGTATACCTTAAGTAATCATGACTTACCTAGGAAATAGTAAACCAAAATCTTTGGTACCGACTCAGTTATTACTCTTCATCCTCACTCACCTATAAGTAATAGGATCTTGCTTCAGCTTAACTCATTCTTAAATCTAAATTATCATCTTCCTAAAACTCTTTTTACAACAAAGATGACGACTTCTCAAAGAACCGGTCCAACCTTTTTAGGAAGAAAAGAAAACTTAGAAGTTGTTCCTGAGAAAAGTCCTAACCTTTCTCGTCTCAGAAACGATGGTTTGGAAATAGTAAGAAGCATGCAAGCTCATTCTTGGCAGTGCTATTACTCTCTACTAAATGGTCCCATCTTTCCAGACCATGTTAAGGAATTCTGGAACTACGCCAAAGTCAGTAATGATGGAAAAACTATTTGGTCAGAAGTCCACTTTCAACCCATCGCTATCTCTATCTCCTCGATAGAAAAAATTACTGGATGTGTCTCCCTTTGAGCCACGATTCATGACTATCAATCAGATTTAAGCATGGTGGAGAGGTGCAGAATTCTGTTTGATGATTCAGTTCCTTACGAACCGAACAACACTGAGAAGCTCCTTCTTTCTCCCAAAACCTGGTTTAAATTCTCCTTAACAAACCTTCGTCCTCGTGCAACTGCTAGAAGCACCCTGACGAATGATGATAAAATCTTTGTCTTCCTCCTAACACATGACGTGACGATAGACCTTCCTAAAACCATTTTCAACAACATGAGACACTCTATCAAAATCTCAAGAAACCAGATGCATTCTTACATTCCATATGGAAGAATAATATCTGAAATAATATTGAAAGAAAAGGCCTGGGGATTGATAAGCAGGCTTGGATCAGCAGGACCTTCCCCGGTCGAAACCAGATGTGAAAGAGTGGATAATGTTGAAGATTTTGATTAAGTTTTTAAACCTCGATATCTTTATCAGTCGTTGCTATGTTTTGTTGATTAGATTTCATTTTGTGTTGCTTTGTGTTGATGTTCCTATCCTCCCTGTATAGTTCTAAATCGATTAATCAATTAAAATGCATATGTTTGGCTTCTAAAGTTCTTATTATTATATTCACAACCTATATATTTGATTGCTCTGAACCATTTTGGGTTAAGAAGATTCTATGTTTTGAACTTAATGAACTATCTTTTGAAACTACTTTATGTTAGATTGCTCATTATCATTTTGATCTCATTTATGCTTAATTACTCAAATGCTCTAAACTTTTTGATGATGTCAAAAAGTGGGAGAAATAGAAATATAATTTTGATTAAAAGAGGAAGAATGAAAGAATGCAAATGCAAACACAAACAAATGAATTAATCACATAAAAAGCGTTTTCTACTAACGTGTGTTGTTTGATGTTTAATCGAGGAACTCTGGTAAAAGTTCTTATGAACTGTTTGCTCATATAATCGAAGTTCTACACTTCGTGAACATGTGTTCAGAATCAGATCTACCCAGTGATGTTCAGAAGTTGAGAACTTTCAGAAAGTCAAAGTTATTGTGATCTCTGTTTCACTTGGTTCAGAAATTGTAAGCTGTCTGAGAGTATGATATTCAGAACATAAGAATCAGAAGAAGGAAAAGCAGTCTAGATAAGTCTACATCTCAAGATGCTTTTCAGAAAAACTAAGCAAATCCGAAGTCAAGGACTGTCTAAAGATCTGGATTAAAGATCCAAGAAGGAGAAGTTCTGATTTTAACTAAGAATCAAATTGAGAATAAATGATTTGTTATCTGACTAAATCTACACTTGGAAATCAGAATCAGTATATCAAGATTGGTATCAGACTCAGTCTGTAGTACTATCAATCAGAGCTAAGCTGTAAAGTTTTCAAATACCTTCAATTAGTATCTGACTCAACATATTTTTGTATTAGACTAAGAATCAAATCACATTAGTACCAAATTCAGAATCAAGTGTTGATTGATCACTAAATTAACCTTCTATTTGTATCAGATCAAGAATCAAGCTTTGATGAACCACTGGGTTGTGACAGTAACAAGGTTCTGAGATGAAGGCATGTGTTCAAAGTCAAACTCTGAAAAGTCATCATCTATATTGGTGATTATAATTAACATTTCTAAGTTTCGATTCTGAAGATCCCAGTATATGACTTATGGAAATTAGGGGGAGACTACCCGAAAGATTCAAACATTAAAATCTATAATTGTCACCTAGTCTGAAACTCAGGGGGAGTTTCTTAAGACAGTGTCTGTTTCTGATAAATAGCGAGGCTATGTTATTAGATTATAACTGTTTTGTTTTATGCTAAAATGATTCTGCAGAAAAGTAGAAAATGCTTCAGACGTCTCTGAAGATTATGAGCTCTGATACGACGTAAAAAGGAACTAAGTTCTAAAGTTCTGAAGATGGAAGTTCTGATGAACTAGTTTAGATGCTGAAGACTTTTGTCTCCTTAAAGACATGATAGAGAAGTATTCCTTTTCTATTCTTGTATCTGGCAACTCAAATTGTTATTTTGTGTGTCTTTGGATCATATGAGATTCTAGATGATCACATATAAAATTTTGGGGATAACACATTCAGGGGGAGCTGTTTTTCCAAACTCTGAATAAGTTTAGTTTTGGTGATTACCTTGTATAAAATGTTCAATCAAAATACATGGTTTTGTCATCATCAAAAAGTGGGAGATTGTTAGAGCAAGAGTTGTCTCTACAAGTCATCTCAATGTTTTGATGATAACAATGGTATTTGTGAAAGAACCATTTTATATTCTAACGTGTGTTGTGTGTAGATCATAATCATAGAAGATATCAGATCTAATAAGCACCAGCAAAACAAGCGTAATTGATTATATGCGAAGTAATTATGTGTGACTCAAGTCGCAAGAAGCAAGTATGCTTCTGTATCTGATCATAATCAGTCAGATCCAAGGATGCGGATATTGCAGTTGCAATGCTCTTGTGGATGCTGTAACACCCGAATTCCCATTGCGAATAAATAATACATAAATAAAATCAGAGTAACTAAAAATTTATTTTTTCGACAGAAATAAGGATGTCACATTTAAATAAACAAAACTTCATCCCTGCTCATAAATTTGATACATAGCATAAAATAGAGTACTCTCAAAGGGGAAACTTTTTCCATAATAAAGGAAATGTCAATTATGGAATAAATCGGAAAATCCATAACCGACTTATTTTACAAAATAAATGGTTTATACCGTCAAAGTACACATACAAAAGTAATACAAAAATATATTCCACAATTATATACCTATATAACATAATCGTTCCCCGACTCCCGTGCTACGTATCAGAGCAGACAGACGATAAAGGACGGAGGACTAATCTCCACAAAAGCCTCCAAGACACAAATCTGTAATTGCCTCATAGAGCAATAAACCACAACAGAAGGGTGAGAAATAACAACTAAAATCAAGATTGCATAATAATATGCAAACACACATTCAAACACATGTATAAATCAACTCACCCATACCATCACATACTAAACACATATAGTATGCCACAAATACAAAACATATCACACATAATCCAACCACGATTATGACATATGGAACCACACCACCACATCACCACAAAATATAGCATATATCAATTATACTGACATAATCACATATTCACACATAATGCATATGTTTATACACAAAACATATCATTCATAATTCAATGCATTTAACACGACTGCACATCAATTCACAAATGCTATCACAAGCTCAATCACATAATTACTCCATTCCCAATTGCATATTAATCATGCACTATACCTTTATCACAAATGCATATCACAATGCCTCACACATAATCAATTAAATCATGATTTTCCACATATAAACAATGCAATCATAATTCATGCAGATGCAAAGAGACCGACACAACGACTCTATGAAAATGCATATGCGGCACCGACTCCATCATTTCTCATCACTAGTTCACTCAGGAACTCTGCTGGAACCATCACTTGTTACTAGAAGTAACATCCCGTCGGGCCAACGATGTTCACCCATTGCTCACACCTCACATAGGCACACAATGTTTATGGATTGCTCACACCTCATATAGGCACACAATCTGATTGCTCACACCTCACCTATGCACACAATCGTCTATAATCATCGCCCACACCCCACATGGGCACACGACGTTATAGCGGATCCCTCTGGAACAAATCCGTCGCTCACACCCCGCATGGGCACACGACATTACAAGATGCATATCATGATGCTTGACACCCAAGAACTCATGACAATCAAATGCATCTTCACACATATATGCAACCATAATCATGCATATATTTCAACTAATCATCATTATTCATGCATTGAAAACAATTCAAACAATGCATTTCAACCATAAAGGCCACCAACCACATACATTGGAATTTCACATAAACAATGCATTTGGATTGCTCACTCCTCACATAGGCACACAATCCGATTGCTCACACCTCACCTAGGCACACAATCGTTTGTAATCATCGCTCACACCTCACATAGGCACACGACGTTACAACGGATTCTCATTAGAATCACTCAACACAAGAATGTACATCAGTATGCTTCACATACAAAATGACTCAAGACATTCTTGAAATGCATACATAATCACAATATATTCATGCATTCATCTCATACAATCACATACAATCTATATACATTCACAATTCAACCATATGAATTAATCAACATCATCACACTCATGCATTGCAAATCAATTCAAACAATGCATTTCAAACCATAAAGGTCACCACACAACATACATTGAATTTCATATAAACAATGCATTTCACCACCAACCACAAACTATCATCACAACATTCCATCATGTATATTCACATCATATAATGGTACACAAGCTACACGTTACATATCAAAAGCATATAGCATGACAACACATCAATCGCACCCATTGTACGCGCTAAAAACCCGACAACCCGATTATTTTTCCAAAAACACAAATTAATTAAATCATCTTTTACCCTCCAAACCATTTTTAACAGAAATAATATTTCGTTAGCTTTCTAACGCTTCGAACGGGGACCAAAACCGACTTACGGTTCAAAAGTTATGAATTTTTGAAAATAATATTTTTCTGAAAATTTACACTGTTAATCGGTTAACGCATTTGGTTAATCGATTAACCATCGCGTAACAGCAGAAAAACCAGAATTTTATGACACAAAATCCCTCCAAACTCATCCTTAAACCCCCCGATCATACCAACAAGTATTCCCGACTAAATCCTATCATTTCCCGACTATTCTACGCGAACTATTCCGCATTCTAACCGTGAAAACATCGATTTCTATCGATTTAACCAAATTCAACCTAAAATGAAAACAATAGGAACACAACCAAATAATCCAAGAAAGCATACACATATACATACACAAGCAAGATATAATCGAAACTTCTCACCCTTACCTGATTAATCGCGCTCGAAACGGAGTTTTTCCCGATTTTCCTCTTGCTCCTCTTCTCTCTTTTTTTCTTCTCCTTTCTCTTCTTTTCCTTTTCTTTCTCTTCTTCCTCTTTTCTTTCTATTTCTCTCTCTCTATTTCTATTTATAATATCTAACTACCCAAATGACCAAAATACCCCTCAGCTCAAATATCTCCCAAACGCTCTCAAAATGCGAGAAAACATAAACAACGATGAAAAATAGTATATTGCCAAATAAAAGTCTAGAATAAAATAATATAATAATCAAATAATCAAATAGACTCGAAGAAACAAAACTGACAAAAACTGGGGCGTTACAATTCTCCCCCACTTAGACATTTTCGTCCTCGAAAATATACCGAGACGAACAACTCCGGACACGCCTCTCGCATCTGACTAACAAACCAACATGACAACAAAAGGCACACCACGAATAACGCAACTGACAAACCACCTTGCTAACAACAACTATTACAACAACACGGCACGACGACAACTACAAAGACAGAATGCAAAGCCCATACGATGCACTCGACGACAAACTCACGACTCAAAGAAAAACCAAGATACCAACACACCGGTTCACTCTAGAACCGAAACACAACAAGATCGTTACCCTACCCTAGGTAGCACTCCCCCAATTTCTCACACAGGAATTAGCTACACACACTCGAACCATCACCATGGAAACGAGGCAACAACACAAACAAGAACATAAAGTTCCACGACACCACAAGGTCTCAACAACATCAACAAAACCAGAACACCAACATCCTTGTCACACAACCATACTACAACAATGCAACGATTCACCAATCGAACATACAACCAAACATCCATCTACATAGTAGCCCATGGATAACATTTAAACCTTTCACCTAACACTTCCATTCTAAAACGTCCAATAGTTTCACCATTCCTACATGTTCCCAATGTTCAACCTATGAATTCTTACAAGTCCTACACGCAAATACAAAATGTGCCACATCACGCTTCCGTTGCGCACTCTGATTACTCGAAACCATTAAGTCTGCCAATCTCACGTCCAAAGTCTAACTCTTTCTCACCTCTGCCAAAAATCACTGTGCACTTTAATATACCCAACCTCGCACTCTGCATGTTAGCTTACACACCAGACACAAGTCTCTGAACTGCTCAAATAATTCTAACTCCCTGACCATCAAAATAAACATGTATAAAACCTTCGACCTAACTCATCAGGCACGACATTAACTTCACCAATGGGATAATTCCAACTAAAGTCATAGCTCATCACAAATTCTAACCATCCTCGCGGTCTCATACTATATTCCTTCCTACCAAACAGGTACTCAATATTCTTGTGATTACTCAACACTTCGAACCCAGGACCATAAAGATAATACCTCCAAATTTTCCAACGCAATACAACCGCAACCAATTCCAAATCCTGAATAGTATAAATCCTTCTATGAATCCTCAATGGTCGTAATGCATAAGCCACGAATTTACTTTCTTGCATTAACACACTGCCTAAACTCATCAAAAACACATTACCATACCTGATAACCGGTTCATTAGGATCACACAGAATCAAAACTGAAACCGTAGACAACTTCTACTTCAGCTCTCTGAAACTTACTCACAACGAACATCCAAAGCAAACGACTTACCCTTTGCAAGTCAACCGAAGTAACGAAAATGTTAACTTGGAAAAACCTTCCATAACCTGCAATAACAACCAACTGAGCCCAAAAGTTTCTAATCTCCTTAACCAACTTCAGAGCCTCTCATTGTAGAACTGCATCTACTTCCGATGGATCCATAACAATACCATTACCTGAAATAACATATCCAAGAAACTAACCTTTTTCAACCGAAATTCTCACTTGAATAACTTAGCATAACACTTTGTCTCTTTTCAACATTTGTGGTTCAATTCTCAAACACTCTACTTGTTCTTCCTCTGAGTTTATAACAGATCCCAATATCCTCAATCAAAACCACTACAAACTTATCCAAATTCACGACATAGTCAAATCGGCCACTGGAAGCAAAACCATTTTTATAAGAAAAAACATCTCATTAGCTTCCTATCACTTCGAACGGAGGCCAAAATGGACTTACGATTCGAAAGATATGAATTTTCAAAGTTTTGGATTTTTTCAAATTTTTGCCTTAGTTAATCGGTTAACCCATTTGGTTAACCGGTTAACAGAATGAAACTCACGTAAAAACACTCAAATTTTTCACGTGTTAATCGATTAACACATTTGGTTAATCGGTTAACACTAATGCAGAACCACCAAAAACTCTGTTTTAATGACAGAAAAACCAACCAAAACCCGATTAAATCCCGTAGGCTCATTCCAACAATTCCACCCGATTAAATACCAGCCAATAACAATTATACCAAACCTATCCAAACACCATTCAATCAATCTCAACCAAACCATTCCAGTCATCTATTCTCAATCGTTACCTTATTCAACTGTTAGTAATCCGTACGGAGTTTCTCCTCTTGACCGTCCAATTCCACAAATTCCAACATGTATCAACGACCAACCAAAAAGAACTCTTAAATATTACATCCACACCTAACGGTTCTCTCAAAATTTACCTTAATGCTCTACAATTCCAAAGACTCCAAACCTCACCAGAACTCTAAGTTTGACTTTCCATAGTCTCAATACCCTTATACACATCATGCTTGTTATTCCGCTCAATCATCCTTCCTTTTTGTTACTAAAAATACTGGAGCCCTCCAAGATGACACACTTATCCTCACAATTCTCCTTTCCAGTAAATCTTCCAACTGCTCTATCAGTCCAGGTACTTCTAATGCTAACATCCAAAATTCCATCCGGAAATACGTCTGAAAATCACGCACAACTGGCAGTCCCTCACTGTGGCCTTTCTGCCAATTTCTAGAACACTATCATCACAAACATGACAAACATATGAGTTTCACCTCCTAAAAGTTCTTCTACTTACTTAGCAGATCCAAACCTCAAATCCTCACCTTCGTCAAATTTGAGTTCACACTTTACTCTCTAAGAACAACCATTAACAATACCCAATCGTTCTCTCTCAATGACTTCCCAACTGGAGCAACAAACCAAAACCTCTAATCTGTCTCATCTTCCAATATAGTAATCTTCATTGACTCATCAAAACAATCCGTAACCATTTCCTTACTTCCAAACAATCCATTGCACACACTATCAAAGCCGGAAAGACACGTCTATTCCATCCAACATAATTCCCGTCTACTATCAACAAGAGATTAAGGGTGATCAGTTCCTCAATTTGTCAATAGACAGCCGACAATCATGATGGGGCATAAACCATCTTCACCAAACTATAATAGTATTTCTTGCATCTTGTGCACAAAACTACCTAAGGCACAAATCTTAGTTGACATAAACCTTACCTCTGCATCCCCTCTTAAATCGGGAACCAACACGGCCCAAACAACACTTACATTCTTGCAACCAACGGCACACTGAGCCAATGCTCCACCTGAAGCAACTTGGAGAAGTACCAGCTCCTCCCCCACTTATCTCATTCTCAATCCTGAAGACAAAGGATTAGAAAAACCAGAAAGCACCGACTGTGTTCCACACACATATCACGTACTAAGGGACAAACAATAATGACAGTACTCAACTGTCACACCAACTGACTCAACAACTTGGCCGGACAGACCGACCTGCTCTGATACCACTAATGTAACACCCGAATTCCCATCACGAATAAATAATACATAAATAAAATCAGAGTAACTAAAAATTTATTTTTTTGACAGAAATAAGGATGTCACATTTAAATAAACAAAACTTCATCCCTGCTCATAAATTTGATACATAGCATAAAATAGAGTACTCTCAAAGGGGAAACTTTTTCAATAATAAAGGAAATGTCAATTATGGAATAAAGCGGAAAATCCATAACCAACTTATTTTACAAAATAAATGGTTTATACCCTCAAAGTACACATACAAAAGTAATACAAAAATATATTTCACAATTATATACATATATAACATAATCGTTCCCCGACTCCCGTGCTACGTATCAGAGCAGACAGACGACAAAGGACGGAGGACTAATCTCCACAAAAGCCTCCAAGACACTAATCTGCAATTGCCTCATAGAGCAATAAACCACAGCAGAAGGGTGAGAAATAACAACTAAAATCAAGATTGCATAATAATATGCAAACACACATTCAAACACATGTATAAATCAACTCACCCATACCATCACATACTAAACACATATAGTATGCCACAAATACAAAACATATCACACATAATCCAACCACGATTATGACATATGGAACCACACCACCACATCACCACAAAATATAGCATATATCAATTATACTGACATAATCACATATTCACACATAATGCATATGTTTATACACAAAACATATCATTCATAATTCAATGCATTTAACACGACTGCACATCAATTCACAAATGCTATCACAAGCTCAATCACATAATTACTCCATTCCCAATTGCATATTAATCATGCACTATACCTTTATCACAAATGCATATCACAATGCCTCACACATAATCAATTAAATCATGATTTTCCACATATAAACAATGCAAAGAGACCGACACAACGACTCTATGAAAATGCATATGCGGCACCGACTCCATCATTTCTCATCACTAGTTCACTCAGGAACTCTGCTGGAACCATCACTTGTTACTAGAAGTAACATCCCGTCGGGCCAACGATGTTCACCCATTGCTCACACCTCACATAGGCACACAATGTTTATGGATTGCTCACACCTCATATAGGCACACATTCCGATTGCTCACACCTCACCTAGGCACACAATCGTCTATAATCATCGCCCACACCCCACATGGGCACACGACGTTATAGCGGATCCCTCTGGAACAAATCCGTCGCTCACACCCCACATGGGCACACGACATTACAAGATGCATATCATGATGCTTGACACCCAAGAACTCATGACAATCAAATGCATCTTCACACATATATGCAACCATAATCATGCATATATTTCAACTCATCATCATTATTCATGCATTGAAAACAATTCAAACAATGCATTTCAACCATAAAGGCCACCAACCACATACATTGGAATTTCACATAAACAATGCATTTGGATTGCTCACACCTCACATAGGCACACAATCCGATTGCTCACACCTCACCTAGGCACACAATCCTTTGTAATCATCGCTCACACCTCACCTAGGCACACGACGTTACACCAGATTCTCATTAGAATCACTCAACACAAGAATGTACATCATTATGCTTCACATACAAAATGACTCAAGACATTCTTGAAATGCATACATAATCACAATATATTCATGCATTCATCTCATACAATCACATACAATCTATATACATTCACAATTCAACCATATTAATTAATCAATATCATCACACTCATGCATTGCAAATCAATTCAAACAATGCATTTCAAACCATATAGGTCACCACACAACATACATTGAATTTCATATAAACAATGCATTTCACCACCAACCACAAACCATCATCACAACATTCCATCATGTATATTCACATCATATAACGGCACACAAGCTACACGTTACATATCAAAAGCATATAACATGACAACACATCAATCGCACCCATTGTACGCGATAAAAACCCGACAACCCGAATATTTTTCCAAAAATACAAATTAATTAAAACATCTTTTACCCTCCAAACCATTTTTAACAGAAAGAATATTTCGTTAGCTTTCTAACGCTTCGAACGGGGACCAAAACCGACTTACGGTTCAAAAGTTATGAATTTTTGAAAATAATATTTTTCTGAAAACTTACACTGTTAATCGGTTAACGCATTTGGTTAATCGATTAACCATCGTGTAATAGCAGAAAAACCAGAATTTTATGACACAAAATCCCTCAAAACTCATCCTTAAACCCCCCGATCATACCAACAAGTATTCCCGACTAAATCCTATCATTTCCCGACTATTCTACGCGAACTATTCCGCATTCTAACCGTGAAAACATCGATTTCTATCGATTTAACCAAATTCAACCTAAAATGAAAACTATAGGAACACAACCAAACAATCCAAGAAAACATACACATATACATACACAAGCAAGATATAATCAAAACTTCTCACCCTTACTGTAGCGAGCGATTTTGGATGCGGTTCTTAAGTGCTGGTCGCTCTCTGCGGTTTGAGCTTTGACTACAGGTCGATTCATTTTTTATCCTATTGTGAGCTGAATAAGGAAGGGAAATAGATGTCTCCAATTAACCCTGCTTGCATACTGAGTTTAAACAGCGGTCTGTTAGGTTACAGATGCTATCAATGTGGGGGGGCCTTTGTACTGGTTATTTGTATTTTCGCCAATACTGTTTTCTTTCTTTTTTACCTGGGCAGAAGGTTTCTGGTGGGGAACAAGGATTAGGATGTTTGGACTGATGCTTTTGAAATACTGCTTTTGATTGATGGAGATATGGGATTTGGGTTTTTTGTTGATTGCACTCGCTAAGATCTTTTCTTTCGATCTTATGCCTACGTATTCCCGTTTACCGAAACAGGGAAATCAGAGCGTTCGTAGTTCCTCCTATTCTATGGGAGGAAATTGGTTTTTGGTGTCTTGTTCAAAGCCCAAGACGTGAAGCGAAAGGTGGTTTGTATCTTGTTCAAAGCCCAAGATGTGAAGCTGAAAGGTCTATTTGTGTCTTGTTCAAAGCCCAAGACGTGAAGCTGAAAGACCTCGGCTTTAGAGAGAATTTGTCATCTCTAAAGAGGGGAGAAGGAGAATTACTTTAACTGGGATACGCGGATCCGAGCAATGCCATAATTTCCGAAGAAAGGGTTTTAACCTGAAGGAGAAGACTTTAACTCAGTGTAGAGCAATGCCATCTTTCCTTAGGAATTTCTCATGCTAAAAGAGGGACAATGGCGTGGATATAGATGATCCAGAGGCTTGCCGCTTACAGCGATTAGATGAAGGGGAAGGAGTTGTTGATGTTTGTATACTGTGAACGAGGCACAACTTTGATGCTAAAAGGTTAATTGGATCAACCAGTGGTTTTCTTATACAAAGCCTAAGAGAAGGCTAATTTCCGCTAGGAAAATCTTTATACAAAGCCTAAGAGGAGGCAATTTTGTGTCCCATACAAAGCCCGAGAGAGAGGCTAAAATATTTTGACCCGACGATGGAGTCTTTTGGTATCTCGTATAAAGCCCGAGATGGAGGCTATTTGACTCAACAAGGGAGTTTTTTGTATCTCGTATGAAGCCCGAGATGGAGGCGATTGTTTGTTTGGCTCAATAAGAACCTTTTTGTATCTCATACAAAGCCCGAGATGGAGGCAAAAGGGGGATTGACTCAACGAGGGAGTCTCTTATGTGTCTCGTACAAAGCCCGAGAGAGAGGCTAAACGTTGTTTGACTCCGCTGGGGAGAATCATTTGTACAAAGCCCAATAGAAGGCTAAGGTTATTGTGTCAGTTAAGTGACAGGTCCAGTATACTAATTTTGAAAGAGAAAATCAGTTCTTATATGAGCATCACTGTACTCATGGGTTAGATCTGAGGATCGGGGTTATTTCCTTTTCTTTGGGGAAACTGGAAATCCAAAGGGTATTGAGATTGTCCGAGTCTGCGGGTTTCCTTCCTATTTAACGAAGGGGTCACTTGAGAATGTCTTTTGAGACTCAAGGAAGTTAGACTGTCTGTGTCTATAGTTTTATCTTTCGTACTACGCTTTGAGAAACAGTAGTAGACTCTATGAAAGGACTGTTCTATGAGGATGACTAGGTTCTGTTCCTATACCTCTAGGAGGTTGTCGGGACAATTTGTACGAAGCCCAAGAGGAGGCTGGAAACTTTTAAGAAGCCGACGGGTCCTTGTACGAAGCCCAAGAGGAGGCTATCATTCCCGGAGGAAGAGATCATTATACGAAGCCTAAGAGGAGGCTGTGAATACTTATAAGAAGCCGTAGTGTCCTTGAATAATGCCCAAGAGGAGGCCGATGCTTTTAAGAAGCCCGTGGGTCTATCATCTCCTTTCCATTAGGAGAGATAACTCTTTTAAAGATAAAAACCACTGGTAAACGTGCGAGGTTTACTATCCAGCGACTTTTAGCTTTTAAAGAGGGTTCCTTAGTTAAGGTCCAAGATTATGACCGTAGTGGGTACCCAAACCCCGAGGCATTCAAGGCAAGCTATCCACAAGGAATAGATCAAGTCAGGAAAGTTCGAGAATTTGGAAGAAACTCAAAGATGCCATTCACGAAGAATACATTCATCTTGGGGAGTAGAGCTTCTTGACGATTCCTAAGGAGGACAGCCGAAGAGAAGACTGTATCTGGTGCTCCTATTGGGGATCTAGGCGTCTATTTCTACGAATAAATGAAACGGCGTCACCTATTTCTAGACGTAGTGGCCGGGGAAACTCGAAATATCTACACTATTATTACACAGTAGATATGAGTTTATGAAAGGAGACTTACAATGAGCAGCCCCACAATACAGTTTATAATATGAAAGCAGTAAACGAAAGCGATAACCACTTACTCGGTTGGAGTGCTTCCATGCTGTTTGGTTAGTTGTTCAACAAAGAAAGATTGAAAACAACAGTATATTCAAAATCAAAGGAGAAAGTGCTTTGAAAAAGAAAGATTTGGGGCTTACAGCTCAAGGAGAGGCCCAGGGTTTTATCAGTGAGCGCACTGTTTGACTTTGTACAGCGGGACTTATACAAGTGACTGGGGCCCAAAAAGGTTTTCTGTACAAAGGGATGGGTCTGACACTCTCTCAAGAGGCCCAAAAAGGTTTAAGGAAAAAAGAGTGGGGCTTATAACACGAGGGTAGGCCCAAATGATTTTTCGTTTAAAAATGGCGATCGCACCGAGGTTTTCTTTTAACGCGGAGGGACTTATACAATAAGTGAGGCCCAAAATGTTTTGGTTAAAAGGGGGATTGGGTCTTACACTCTAATAGAGGCCCAAAGTGTTTTGAATGGGTCTTATAGCTCAAGGAGAGGCCCAGATGATTTTTATTTTTAAACGGGTGACGATCGTGCCGTTTACTTGTACAGAGGGACTTATACAATGAGTGAGGCCCAAAAAGTTTTTGTACAAGGGGGGATGGGTCTTACACTCTCTCAAGAGGCCCAAAGAGTTTTGAAAATGATTTATGAGGGTTGAATTAATCCAAAACCCTAATTTGTTTTCAAAATGTATTTAATTGAATAAAAATTCAATTAAAATGATCAAAAATTGTTTAACACATGGAAAACAAATTGTGATCTTGGATTAATGCTTCAAAAATTAAGTATTGACCTACAAAATAATTAGAAAGCATTAAAAGTTGCAAAATCGATGTAGAAAAAATATTTAAAATGCCAAACACAATCAAAATATTAATTCTTTACAAAAATATCAATTATATGAAATAAATAATATTTTTGGGATTTTTTGTGAAAATAAAATATTTTAACATTTTTGTGAATTATTAAAAAAAGAATCAACTCAAAATCATTAAAACTCAGAGAGAAATTAATTTTTGAATCAATTAAACAAAATCACAAAATTCAAATATTTGAATATATGAAAAATGGCGCCAAGAACAGCTGAAGAACACGCGCGTGTTCTTGGTTTCTCAGATTTGCATTTTCTATCCAATCTCCATGAATACGTAATCATATCATGTAATCCACATATCATTATGCTCGTCTCAACCTCACGATCATGTCTATGTACTTTAATTTCATTTAAATTAAACATACAACAAGAAATCACGAAGAGACCTCAAGAACCCTAATTTCTGCATGAAGGCTATGTACTTTTTAATTTTTTAATGAAAAGAAATTCCACATCATTAATAGGCTTTGTGAAATGACTCTTATACCTCCACTTTTTAATTTTTTTAATTTAGTTTTTTTTAGTTTTTCTTTTATTTAATTGTTTTAGATTTTATTTAATTTATAATTTTATTTATTTATTTAATTTTTTCTTTAATTATTTTTATTTAATAGGCTTTGTTTTTCTTTAATTTTTTTATTTATTTTTATTAATATTTTTTTCTGAAATTATTTTTAATTCTATTTTAAACAAATTGTTATTTTAAAAATTATTTTAATTAGGCCACAAACAAACACACATAAGCCCATTATAAGTCCATTCTTTCTAGCCCATATATTATTTCATTTGTTATATGATTGACAAGTAACATATATAAACACTTTCATTTAGTAAATAGTTTTCGATGTGGGACTTTCACAACAACCATAATAACAACTTCACTCACAAACAAACCACGACCACCACAAACAGTACCTCAACTCCATCATTTTGATTAAATGACTGGATTGCATTAAATGACTGGATTGCAGACACATATATCATTTTGATTACATCAAAGAATGGTTGCTGTTGAAGAATGTTTGTCTAATATGTAAGCACATAACTTTGAAAGATAGTGAATATGAGGGTGAAAGGGATTGACGATTGATTTCATGTTGCCTCTCCAAAATTTATTTTGTTTTAGTGTTTTACAGTTCATTCCAAACATAATTTTCCATTTCATTGAAGTTATTTTGATTGATTTATGAGTTATGGAAACTCCCTTAGACAATTATTTTGGAAAAAAATTTCTTTAACTTTTTACTTGATACATATTGGAAAGAAACTTGAAAGTGAAACTGTCTGCATTTTGGTTTTATCTAAATACAAAAAACATGCAATTTAATTATTCTCTACTTTGCTTGATACACATATGTTGGCTCTTTGCACTTATACTCTCGGCACTGTTAATTGGTGGAACAGTTAAACAGGCTTCTGATCTTTTGGAATCCACACCAGATGATTTCATGCTGCAACAATTTGCCAATCCGGCCATTACAAAGGTAAGATTAACATAATTTAAATTATGATATGTGTTTGAAATAGTGTTGTTCAATAGCGGCTATGGCGGCGATATATCGGTATAATTATAGTGAAGTTTGAAAAAATCACTATTGCTCCCCAATATCCCTTCAGTACAAGTTTTGTAAAATTACAGGTTTGAAGAGTCCCAAATCCACCACTACCACCACCACTTTGTTGGGAAGAAGATGATGATGATGGAGTTGAGGTACTGTTTGTGGTGGTGGTTTGTTTGTGAGTGAAGTTGTTGTTATGGTTGTTGTGAAAGTCCCACATCGAAAACTATTTACTAAATGAAAGTGTTTATATATGTTACTTGTCAATCATATAATAAATGAAATAATATATGGGCCAGAAAGAAAGGACTTATAATGGACTTGTGTGTGTTTGTTTGTTGTGGACCAATTAAAATAATTTTTAAAATAACAATTTGTTTAAAATAGAATTAAAAATAATTTCAGAAAAAAATATTAATAAAAATAAATAAAAAAATTAAAGAAAAACAAAGCCTATTAAATAAAAATAATTAAAGAAAAAATTAAATAAATTAAAAAATTATAAATTAAATAAAATCTAAAAAAATTAAATAAAAGAAAAACTAAAAAAAACTAAATTAAAAAAATTAAAAAGTGGGGGTATAAGAGTCATTTCACAAAGCCTATTAATGATGTGGAATTTCTTTTCATTAAAAAATTATAAAAATGACTGTCACATCATTATTTTTGATGATGTGGCCTGATGAAGGTCTAAATGGTAACTTTTGAAATTTGTTAAGGCCAATCTTGCAACTTTTTTTTTCGCAGGGGGTTTTTCAAAACACGCTCATATGGCAGGGGTGACAATAGGTATTAACCCTTTAAAGAAAGGAGTATTCGCTTCTAAAGGCATCAATTTAATCCATCATAGGAGAATTGATCAAGTCATTGTGTGAAAATAGCAACAACGATGAGTTCTCGTTGTAACACTTAAACATCCAAAGATATCACCATTTACACCTGGCCATTGTTGTTGAAGCTCAAAGATTAGAAATCAACACAACAACAATCAATTGGTACAGAAGTTGTTTATGAAGAAGACTACATTGCAAATCAGTCAATTCATCAACCACCTTCTCGTCTGAGCTCCATTGATGATCTGAAGCAAGGAGTTGTTGCTCAAAGCTTGCTCAACCAAGAAGACGGAGAAGAAGAAGATCTACCAGATGTCAACAACTGTCAAATCAATATACATCTTTGTAGTTTCTTAAGATAGCAAGGAGTTGTTGATCATATCTTGCTTGAACACTTGTGTGTTCTCTTGTACTTAAACTTAGGAGTAATGTGCTTATTAAGAAGCATCATTGTAATCTCCTGTAAAACTAATTCTTGGTGAATTAGGATTCCTCAAGTGATCAGTGTGATCGGAGACTTGAGAAGACAATGACATGGTGTCATTGTGGAAAAGCCTGAAATAGGGTCAGTAAACGTTATATTCATTGCGATGAATCCCTGACCGTTTAGCTGTGAAATCCTAGCAGTAGATCTTACGAGACTGGAACCTGCAGGTCAATGTTCGTTATATTCATTAAGTTGAATCCCTGAACGGTTCATTGTGTGTTAGTCACAGTGCGGCTGTGCAGGTTATTAGTCACCGGTTGTTGCCCGTGCATCTGTAATCGAGATTGATTATAGTGGATTAAGACCTTGTGTTCAAGGCGAAATTACCTGAGGAAGGTGGACTGGATTAGCCTTGTGGTGAACTAGGAGATATCGTGTGTTCTTTACTCTTGTTATGCTTTATATTATTTTTTATGTTTCTGAGTATCAGAACCTTACATAAGCAAGTTAGAACCTTGCAGCTTAACTCTGATAAACTTCCGCTCTGCAAGTTCTAAATGTTGTATATAGCGTCCAGACTCGTATTGGTTCTCATGCTTCATGCATTATCAAGTCTGAATGTTTCTTCACCAGTCAGAGTCTCTCAATGAACTCTAATGTTATTTCAGCGCCTTAACAATAAGAGGCGAAAAGTATTTAAAGAGTGAATACACAATTCAAACCCCCCCTTTCTTGTGTCTTTCTCGCAACCCACATACCCTGAATAGCAGACTGTGACATAAACTTGCACTTTGTTTCTTGCAGAAAACAAATATCTGCTCCACATTCCCTAATAATTTTCGAAATCCTCTTCCTCTTAATTGAGCCACCACACCCTAGCACATTGAAGCTAACAAAATTCATTTAGCCTTACTAGCTACCACCTTCTAAAGTCTAAATTCTGCTCTATCTTTTTCTTCCAAATTCCTTATAATTCCTTCAAAGTTTTCGTCGTCTTCATCACCTTCAATACCCATCAACTTAATAGACTCCCAGGTCTTCTTAGGGACATCTTCAACATCTTTTCTGATTTTAGAATTGCTCTTCATGATATCCTCATCAGACACCGACTCACAACAAAGCACCGAGCCTCCTGAAAACTGAGATATAGAATCCTTCGTATTTGAACTCAAGGAATTGACAGGATTTGGACTCTTCTCTTGGTGGGCTAGTAGGGGAAAATAGGATAGAGCAAAAGGAATCCTAATATTCTCCACAATCTCATCCAAGGCTTTTTTCTTCTTGGGCCTAAACTTGAACGAACTCACTCGAGGCCCAAACTCCACAGGTTTATCCAGCTCCAAACGGTCTATTTTAGTCTAGCCCACAACATTTCTAGACATACACCTCCCCTCTAAATTTGACCGAGCATCTGAAATGCCAGCACCTAAAGTATCTACTACAATTTTGGTTACTTTTCTCGAGGGGCCTGCCATATCAGTGCACATTAATGCATTCTCCTTAATCTCACCAAAAGTCAGGCTAGGATTGACTTTTTTAGAAACTCCAAACAACGCCTTTTTGTGATTACTAACATCTACTCCCTTGGAAATCATGCACATAGGTCTGCCTTCCTTTTCTCTCACCAAAACTTCATCATTACCATCTATGTTTCCTACAACCTCCCTCAACACACTACTTTCCTCGTGTTTCCCACCTACCATCCCATCCAAAACTTTCTCAAACTCATTGTTGAATTCTCTCTCCACCGTATCGTTCCATGCATCACCACCACTCCCGACACCACCACAGTCATCTTCATCACTACCCTCAACCCATTCTTCATCCGAGTCACTGACATCTTCATTGTCTTCATCAAGAATCAACCTCTTAGGACCATGAAAGTCTTCCATGATTTTGATCCTAAATATATCATCATTGACCCCAACGTTGAACGTTTCATTCAATCAAAGTGGGTATTTAGTTTTTACCAGAAATCTAGCTACGTCTAAGCACTCGAGATTATCAGTTTCCTTATCACTCCGGACGTACTCCCCTACCGTGCTTGCTAGTAGTTTGTGTCTGTCTGGTCTCCAAGCGTGAAAAGGAAGTCCAAAACAGTGTAGCCACGTGTACCTCTCATTATCTACTTCCCTAGAATTCCAAGGTTTAATTTCCTCAAACCATTTTGAAACACATTCCTTATCCTCCTTTATTAATTCAGATAACACACCTTCCTCCAATTCTTCCATGAGACATTTCCTCGCTCCCATCGGGCTAACCTTAATGGTAAAGATACCTTTTGAGTTCAAAACATCTTGAATATTATATCTAGAACCAGACTTCTCCACTATTCCAACAAAAGCTTTATCAAATCTCACTAAGTCCTTCTTATCAATATTGATTTGTAGGTGAGCAAAATACAACGTTTCTTCTCTATGATCTACCTTGAGATGAATGCTGATCTTTTTCCTTGAGACCGCGCCTTGTTTAAGTATGAACTCCTGGTTGAGGCCCCCATTATTTATGTTACCCACTACCTGCGCGTATGATTTTCTGCCTTGGTTTCCATCTTTAAACATACAAGCTGCTTCTCCCCTACGATCAATTTTTGTTTTCTGGTTTCCTCCTCTTCTACAATCAGCCCTTAAACCAACATTGGCCCTATTAATTTAGAATCTAGGAAGGTTGACGAATAACTTAGTCCCTTGAATGAAGATATTATCCAGTTTAATACCCAATATCTTTTCATCTTCCGCACGTCTAAACCGGATAAAACCAAATCTCTTCCCCCTCCCATCCCTCCTTTGTGGGATAAACACTTCTTCCACAAGACCATACCCTCTAAAAATGTTGAACATTTCTTTAGCTTCAAACTTGTCGGGGAACTCTGTAAAGAAATAACTTGTAATAAGTTCATCACCTTCCTCCCTTTTGCCATTGTTGGACTTCCACACAGAAAATCTTCCTGGACTTTGTTTCTTCCTCCTATTAATAACTTGGGTCCAACTCCCATTCTACATATTTTACCAGGATGAAAAACCACAACCAGCTTGTAACACAAAGGAATACGAAAAAACACCCACGATCGAAAACCCAAATGGCAAGGCCCCTAGTCCTAAGACTAGGAATTTAAGCAAAAAACAAAATTGTTTCAATTACCAGATGCCGTTACCCCCTAAATTTTAAAATAAATTTTTTTCATATTTATACTTATTTATAGTATATAAAATTAATAAAATTTACAAGTTTAAAAAACTTTTTAAGATGAAGGGTATGACAACGTCAATTGACATATTACTAATGATTCTTAATAATTAAAATGACTCTATTAATACACAAAGTACTCAATATTTTAAAGTTGAAGAAGAAAATAATTTTACAAATAAAACTAACTATATCAATTCGATGTCACATACCAGAGCGGTGTTTCTCCTAAGATTTAATTTGAAGACTCGTCAACCTGTATTCATTGTGATTTTGCAAATGCAAGGTAAAGCCAGACAAATAGAAACATGAAAGGGTGAACTTCAAAACCATGTAATAATATAAAATAATGAGAAAGACACGTAAATTATCAAGTAAACGCTGCAACATATCAAATTACATCTATCAGAAACCATCAACACCAAACATCTACATAATTTATAATTTCAAAATATAAACAACTCAAACCAACCTTATTACAAAGCACTGAATATACAATATCAGTATAAATCACGACAATTATCCAGATATGTCAAAATTAAAACTATGGTATGCATACTCTTATACTCTAAACTACTTTTTCTTGATACCATTAAACTCTAGAGAGGGTCGTATTTCTCTATATGGTATTTCACTACGCTCATAACACACAAGCAAATGTGCTTATCTCAATTGATATTGCACATGTGTAATACTTCATTCAAACTATATTGTGTTATATACCATGATTCAATTTTATTTGTGATTATCTCAATTGATGTTGCACTTGTCTAATAATTCTCTCAAGCGATATTGTATTACATCCTATAATTCAATTTTAGGCGTGCTTTGCTCAAGCTATACTGCACCATGTGACCACTTCTCTCTACCGATACTACACAACTTTCAGCATGATACTTCTTGCTATTTAATATTGCATCATACCAACCATATAAGTTAGTTACTTCTTTAAGATCGATTAGGATTGTTAAGTCCTAACTATATGGTGACAAAATAATTATCAAGTTAAAAACCCTAACGTCTAGTCATTCCCTTTGTTGGTATATGTTTCTCCTTAGGAGTACCATCTTCAGTACGAATGAAAATCATCGTTATTTCATTATTTATGGAGAGCCATCAAATACTTTTACACCATAATTTCAAAACATCATATTCGTCATTTATGCATCATCATAATATATTTAATACATTCAAACAACATTTAATAAATATATGTCACACTTATTTATATCAATTCTTCGTAATCCATCGAGAAAATACTGATCATATTGTAACATCCAAATTTTAATCACAATATTTTCAAAAATTATTATATTTACAAATAATAATTCTTCAAATCAAATTGTCATAACGTCTCAATTTTATAACTTCAAACTCATCATTTTTTACACTATTTTTATGTACTTGGTATTGTCACATATCACCTAACATAGATATACACATATAAGTAAATCAATTAATAAACTAGCACACTAAGTACTAACATTAAATCAATCATATTTTCAATATAATCACTAGTGCATCATTATGAAAAATTATCACGTCTACTTATTCATGATATATAATCAGCTCACAATATTAATTTTTAAATAGTCATGATAATTAGATAACTACAACAATTTACACGTGAACAAAATTAAATACAAATTTTCACCATGACATCAATTATCAGATATTAAAAATAAATAAATTAAGTAAATCATGATATGAATGCATGCAGAGGACCTATGAAAGTTAAGTAAATTAAGGATAAGAGAATATAACTCCGAGCTAAGTTCAAACTCAGGTGAATCTTTGATCTGTACCCCCATTCCCAAATGTAGAAAACTATTTGTCTTCGGTTTAAACTCCAATATTTAGGTGTTGGGACCTTGGTAAGTGGTTCGTTTACATTGTCTGGTGTTGCCATTGAAGTTTTTAAGGTTTGGTCATGGGTAAGGATGATTACGGTTGGGAACAAGTGAGAAGGAAAAGAGACTCTATTAAATCTAGGCCTAGATTTTCGGTGTGGACGGACCGGCGAGGAAAGGAAGTTGAGGTGCAAGAAACTATTACTTCGTATTTCTTTGCGGAATTCCCAGAGGACCATGGGGCGAAAGAAATGTTTGAAGTGTTTAAAGAGTATGGTCTGGTTTCTGAATTGTTTCTTCCAGCTAGGCGAGATAAGAGAGGCAAAAGGTATGGATTTGTAAGGTTTAGAAAGGTGAAAGACGAGAGAATATTGGGGGTCAAACTTAATAGCATTATAATCAAGGGAAACAAGTTATTCGCAAATACCCCAAGGTTTAATCGGGGTGGTTCTGGCTTGAATGGGAATCACAGGGTTGAAAAGTTAGAAGCCAAAGTGAAGAAGAATCAACCTGCTATGAAGCATCAGGGCAAGGGTACGTCTGTGAGATCATATGTTGATGTCCTGGGCAAATATGACCATCATAAGATAAGGTTGAAGGAGGACACTAAACCATCTTTTGCCCACCTACAGTTCAACATACAAGATAAGGATTTGGATAGATTCAATAAAGCTTTTATGGGAGTGGTGTGTAAAGAAGGATCTACGTTCTGCGTGCAAGAAGGTTTAAATATGGAAGGATATTTTATGATTAAAGCCACGCCTTTAGGTGCAAAACAGGTTTTGCTAGAAGAGGACAATCCGGGTGACATAAATACTATGATAAAAGAAGACGAAGTCTGGGTGAAGAAATGGTTCAATGATATCCATCCTTGGTCTCCTTTGGATGTTGATAACGAACGTTTAACTTGGTTAAAGTGCTTTGGACTACCGTGTCAAGCATGGTGTAACAATTTTTTCAAATTTATTTCTGGGTGTGTTGGTGAATTCATTGCTTGCGATGAGAATACAGAGAAGCATAAATCATTTGATGTTGCTAGATTCTTAAATACCAAATATTCAATGAATTTCAACGAAGTGTTTATTGTAGAAATCAACAATAGTATATACAGGATCAAACTCGTTGAAGATCTCCATAGCCATAGACAGATTTCGTTTAGGAGTGATGATTGAGAGAGTAGTGGTTTGAATTTGGGAGATTCTGATGATACAGATGATTCAGAAGGGGTATCAGAGATGTCGGAGGAGGAAGAAGATAAAGCGAGAATATCTGATATGCAAAACGTTGAGGGATCTGGGGAATCAGAGCATGTGCAAGGGTTGTCACTATCAGTTCCTAGGGAAGGGGTTGTATCGAAATATGTGCCAAACTCTGGGAATGACAGCAGGCTTAGGGGAAAGGTCTCCCTTGGAGGTAGCTTGAATTATGATCACGGGGTTAGGAAAGCAATGCATAGGACAGAAGGTAGCAGTGTTGGTTTGGAAGGTGTCAAAGATGATTCAAATTCAATGGAACAAGTTAGGGGTAAACATGATTTGTTAGATAAGAGATATGGTGGTGTGGGCGATGAGCTAGCAACTGCTGGCCCAGTAAAAGCTCCCTCTATTGGGCCTAATAGGCTTGGAAAAATAACCAAACAGAAGAAAACAAAAGTGTTAAAGGATATCTACGATAATATAAGAATTCCCTACTCTGCTTCATAATTCAATGTGCTTCTACACTCTTTGCATAATAAGGAGTCTGGAGATCTATTAATTAACTCTACTGTGGGCAATTTAGTTAACTCTTCTGAGATGGAAAAGTCAGGTTCTAATTATTCTGGTGGATCAATTTTGTGTTGTGGATCATTAAGCGATGGTGATATTCAGCAAGGTAATGTTCGTGTGAGGAAATCCCTTGATAATGTTCCTTCTAAAGTGTGGAGTCTTATTAAGGAGATGGGTATTGAAGGCGTCGAAGATGATGAAGTGTTCGAAGGTATAATTAGGGATATGGAGGCAAGAGATAAGAAGCATTTGGAATCAAGGAAGGGTGTGGATAATGGGTTCCCATGAATATCTGCTCATTCAATTCTAGAGGGTGTGGTTCTCTTATAAAGAAGAGAAGGATCAAACAGATGATTTTGGAGGGAAAGATTGACTTGTGTTTTATACAGGAATCAAAGCTTCAGTCTATTTGTGATGATTTAATATGGAGTTTGTGGGGAGATAGGAACTACGACTGGTCAGCCACAGCTACTCTAGGTTTTTTCTGGGGGAATTGTATCAATTTGGAGGTCTGGTGTTATTGTCCCTTGTTTCAGCTTCAGTGGAAAAGGTTACCTTGGGATTAACTGTCTCTGGAGAGGTGTTAACTGCTACTTCGTTAATGTCTACTCGCCCTGTTCTATTTCAGAGAAAAGGAAATTCTGGTGTGGTCTATTGGGAGTTAAAAATTAGTTTTTGCAGGGCGAATGGGTGATTGGGGGTGATTTACATGCTGTGAAATTGGAGGAAGAAAGGAAGGGGAAGGGGAAGGCAAAAGTTGTGGAGATGGAGGAGTTCCCTACATTTATTGATGTGATAGAGTTAACTGATCTTCCTAGTATGGGCAACAAATTCACTTGGTTCAACTCCAACGGGAAGAGTAAGAGCAGATTGGATAGGTTTATGGCGTCAGAAGGTTTGTTTATGGAATGGAGTTTAATGGTTCAACATGTGGGTAACCGCGACGTCTCAGATCATCATCCAATTTGTTTGAAAGCTAGTAGGTCTGACTGGGGTCCTAAACCCTTCGAGGTGTCTAGGAGCTGGTTTGACCACCCTAAGTTTGTGAGTTTTGTGGGGAAAGTGTGGAATTCGACAAGTTTTCGTGGTACCTACAGTCAAGTCCTCGTGAAAAAATTACAACTTCTTAGACAAAGGCTCAGGTGGTGGAATATCAACGTTTTTGGCTTGTTGGATTTGAACTTCAAAGAAGGAGTGGAATCTTTAGATAAGATTGAGGATGCAATGGTGAATCTCGATGGCGATATTGATGAGGAATAATTGAGGATCAGAAGTGAGGCCTTAGGTAATATATGGAAAAATCTACACCTCAAGGAAAGCATGATATACCAGAAATCTAGGGTGAATTGGATCAAACAGGGTGATCTTAACTCAATAAAATTTCATTCTGTCATGAAGAGTATAAGCAGATCCAATTTTATTTCTTCAGTCAAAATAGGGTATTGCGGGTCTGAAGATGTCTCAGTAGTGAAGGAGACTATAAAGAATTTTTTTGCTGCACGATTTCAGGATAAGGCAGGTGTTAAGTTGTCCCTTGATATGAAAGATTTACCAAAGCTGTTGGCAGAGGATATTGAAATATTAGAAGAAATGTTCACCAATGAAGACATTTTGGATGCGATTAACGGCTGCGATGGGATTAAAAGTTTCAGACTGGACGGATTTAACCTCGAGTTTTTAAATCAATGCTGGGAATTAGTCGGTAACGATGTTATAGCTTGTAGACAGGAATTCCACGAATATGGTGTCCTTTCTAAGGCGTTGAATTCGCCGTTTATAGCGTTAATCCCTAATAATCATAATCCTCATAACTTGGAGGAATTTCGACCAACCAGTTTGGTGGGTTGTATGTACAAGATTATCTCCAAGATTATGGCTTCAAGGTTGGGGAAAATGATTGGTGGCCTCGTATCATCGTCTTAGAATGCGTTTATCCCGGGCAGGCAGTTTCTTGATGGAGTCTTGGTCACTAATGAACTAATTGACTTGGCTGCTCATAGAAATCGAAACTGTGTGTTCTTCAAGGTGGACTTTATGCAGGCTTATGACAGTCTGGACTAGGAGTTTTTGCTGTCTGCTTTGCAGGCTATGAAATTTGGGTCAAAGGGGCAACAATGGATCAAGGCTGGAGTTTGTAATGGCTTTGTCTCTGTCCTTGTCAATGGTAGCACTTCTGAAGATTTCAAATGCTCTAGAGGCCTGAGGCAGGGAGACCTCTTGTCTCCATTTATTTTTGCACTGGTGGCGGAAGCTCTAGCTCTTATGGTTAGAAGGGCAATACGTCTCATCATATTTGGAGGTTTCAACCTTAATGGAGAAGATGTCTATAGTATCATTCAATTTGCGGAAGACACAATTCTAGTTTGTGAAGCCGATTAGAAAAACATGTGGGGGATCAAAGCTATTCTAAGAGGGTTTGGATTGGTGTCGGGCCTAAGGACGAATTTTAGCAAAAGTTGTCTCTACGGGGTAGGTGTGAAAGAGTCTTTCATGAATGCAGCAAGACATTTCCTTGCGTGCAAGGCTGGCAGTATTCCATTCAAATTCTTGGGGCTTAGTTTTGGTGGTAACCATAGACGTTATAAATTTTGGAAGCCGGGGATTGAATTTTTTAAATCGAGGTTGTCAAGTTGGAAAGGCAAGTTGCTATCCTTAGGTGGGAGGGTTACTTTAATCAATTCTATTTTCACTAATCTTCCTATCCATCATCTCTCTTTCTTTAAAGCCCCGATTAACGTTGTTTAAGAACTGACGTCAATCCATAGGAAGTTTTTGTTGTCGGGTTGCGCAGAAACGTCGAAGATGGCGTGGGTGGCCTGGAACAAGGTTTGCCTTCCTAAAGAAGAAGGAGGCATTGGTATCAAGGATGTTAGGATTTTTAACTTAGCTCTGATTTCTAAATGGTTGTGGAGGATTAGTCAGGAAGCGGATACATGTTGGAAATGTATTCTGTGTCATAAATATGGTAGGAATGATAACAATTTCTGGTTTTCCTGGTTTAAATCTTGTGACAGGTACAACTCATTGTGGTGGAAGGATCTAATTAGGGTTGCTCAATCCAAAGATCCTAATGGATTTACGCAGCAACTGTCGTGTAAATTTGGGGATGGATGTAATATCTCCTTCTGGAATTCTTGCTGGGTGGAGGCTGTTCCTTTGCGTGTTTCCTTTCCCACGTTATTCGATGCTTCGTCAGATGTTGCAAAATATGCTAGCGTAGCAGACATGGGTATCTGGATAGATTCTGCATGTCAATTGTGTTTTCCTGGTGCTTCTGTCACGCTGGATGGGAAAGATCTACAAGTGTTTTTTGAATTATCACACTTACTTGATGACATAAAACCAACAACAGGTGTTGATGAAAAGTTCCTCTAGGCTAACATAATGGATCATCAATTTTCTGTGAAATCGAGATACGATTTTATTCAAAAGGCAAAACGGTTAGTTGAGTTGGATATTACTCTCAAGACTCCACTGAAAAGTTTGTAGTTGACGGCGATTCCATTGAAGGTTAAACTATTCGGATGGAGATTGATTTTAGATAGGTTGCCAACAAGATTCAATTTAGTAGCCAGGGGAGTAATTTCTAATCCCCACGAATCAATTTGTGTTTTCTATTTTCGTAGCCTTGAATCTTTAGACCATGTGTTTGTCGTTTGTCCAAAAGCACAAGTGATTCTGAAAGCGGTTGGTTTGTGGCTGGGGGTGCCCGAGCCTTCGGTAGTTTACGTCATGGAACATTTGTTGGAGTGGTTCGTTAATTTGGAAAAGTCTCGTCCAAGACCAATGCTGCAGTAATTTGGTTCTGCACGGTTTGGTGCATATGGAGGCAAAGGAATCAAATCTTATTTAATGACGGATTCAGTTGTTCGGTGGAAATCTTGTAGAACATCATCTTCATTTCTTGGTGGTGGTTGTATATTTCTAGAACTCATTTAGGTAGGTGTAATTTAATAGAATACCAATTCGTCCGACTTTTTTTAGGTAGTCTCGGTGCGGTTTTCGATTCATTGTAACCATTATCTTATTTGAATACTTCTATTATTCTTTAATACAAGTTGCTGAATATAAAAAAAACATGATAATAAGCTTCCACTATTTCTGGTATTCCATCTAGAATGGGTCTTAACTTCTTCTTTAATCAAGTCTCAAACTTGAAAAGGGTAACAAACAAGCTTCTCAAAGGATAGCCAGTTGATGGAGATAAACAATAAGTCTCTCAGAGATACTCAAAAGATATGTGAGCATGTCAGATCATACAACAGACTTCTCAAATAAAGAGACAGTCATCTGTTAGGGACGAAAGATTCACTGGATTGCAACAGGATTTTCAATTAAGGAGATAAACACATGTTCAAATAACGAACCAAGTTGAATTGATAACAAGCTTCCACTATTAGAATAGGGCTTAGTTTCTTCTTTAATTAAGTCTCACTTGAAAAAGAACAAAATACAAGTTGTCTCCGCTGAAGGGACTACCACCTACTAGGAATTAGCACAAACTTCCCAAATATCTGGTCATCAGCCAAGAATGGGTCATAGGTTCTTCATTAATCAAGCCTCTAACTTGAAAAGGGACCAAATACAAGTTGTCTCCACTAAAGGAACTACCACCTGCTAAGAATTAGGAATTGATAACTTTTTCAGGGATCTTCAAAAGAGATACGGGTAGGTTAGATTGCACAATAGACTTCTCAAATAAAGAGACAACCATCTGTTGATGATGATAAAGGTTTCACAACAAACTTATCTAACAGGAATATACCAGAGAGATGCCATTTGATGGAAAAGTTGATGAACTCACAACATGCTTCTCAAATAAAGAGATGCCACCTATTCAAATAATGAGTCCAAGGCTTCACTTGAATGGATGAGGATCAAGGCTTTCACAAAAAACTTCTCGGCCGAGGATAAACTAGAGAGATGTCATTTATTATGAAGATACAGATTAATAAAGAGACTGCCACTTGAAGTCACACAAAAGTTAAAAATAGTGAACAAGCTTCTCAAGAGACTGCCACTTATTATTGCAAAAGTTAGAGAATCACCAAGAATGGATAAGCTTCTCAAAAGCGACTGCCACTCTAATAAAACCCCATCCTACCATATTTATTCTTATGGTCAAAGTACTTTTACCCATTGGGGTGTATCTTCTGTCAAGTGCTTCAATCACTCTGATAATGTACTTTCATCGTTCAACTCAAGAATTGATGTTTATCAAGGTGTGAGTTGAGTTTCCATTATTGGTGATTAATTAGATATGAGCTTATATTTACATCCCTACACGATGCATTTAACATCATATCCTTGTCAATCATTTCGTCACATTATTGCAAGATATTTACATTTTATTAATTTTGAATATTCAATTATAGACATAAATATATCTTTTATTTATTTTTTATAGTTTGACCAACTATCACACAATCACGACAATGTAGTCATTGAATTATTTTGTAACTCATACTAACATTTTGAATCATTCAACATTTGTTATTAAACCATTTAATAACAAGCAATACGATTTAAAGTGTTATTTTTCTTTCAAAAGGCACACAACATAACTTACTTAATACAAATAACATGTTAAACAACAATAAACCTGATTACCAAATTTCTATATCCTAAACAATCATGATCTTAGATTATCATATTCAATATTTTTCTTATAGAGACAGTTCAACCATGTTAAGCATAAACATCAAAATTAAGTCTAAATAGTTAGATTAATTTAATTCTCTAAAATAGAATTTTATCATTTACATGACATATAAAACATATAAGCGTACACTTGAAATTTACAACAATGAATCATTATAATTTAAATAAGTTTGAATTTTAAGTCATAACGCTCAATTGAATTTAATAAAATAAAGATAATACAATATTTTCCATTTTAATGATAAATCAAATGACAGTCCAAAACACATTAAACTCATTATAAATATATTTATTTATGTCATAACTTTTATTAAATGCAAATTCAATACTTTATGATCAATATTTATGAAAATATTAATAACCAAATTTCATATTCAAATTTTTTTTGTAAATACTCACAAATCCACTTTTATATAAATATACCACACAATAAACTATATCAACTAAAAGGTTCATATCTTATGAGAATGTCATTTTTACGTGAGAACATGAGAATGAATCTGAATCATTAGATTTTAAAATAAATGGTAGAGATTATGTATGGTTTTTGTTTCTCTCTCTCCTCCATTATTAAAATCAATGATGGAGGAGAGAGAAAAAAACTGACACATAATCTCCACCGATTATTTTAAAATCTAATGGTTCAGATTCATTCTCATTTTCTCACATAAAAATTGCATTCTCAACAGATACGTTCCTTATAAATCCACACTTTATTACTTAAGAAATACACTTAATTATAAATTTCCAACACCAAATATACATTCTTAAAAGTGTGTAACTTCTAAAAGTTACTTCTATGCAACAAGATGATCATTTTGTGCAATTGAGTTCTTCTCTTTGTTCATCTTTTTCAAGAACCTACTATCGGAATATTTTATAATTTAAATATTATTTAATTATTATATTTTAATAATTATTAAGTGGGCATATATATTTTAATTATATTAGCTATTTATCAAAATTAAGAGCCTTAATTGATTAAGTGGTCAAATAAATTTAAAAGGCTAATTAGATTTCAATTTAGTAATTAATTATTTAAATAATTAGATATGGGTTCAACAATGAGTTGATGTCAGGATGACCCATTTGGGAATAATCGGAACCCTAATTGGCCATCACACTATATATATGTTATCTAATATACTGTACATATGCAATTTATCTTTTCTCCCCATCTGAAGAGAATTCAAGGCATTAGGAGTACCGGTTGAGGAAGAACGACAAGCCAACGGGTGCTCGTCATTCGTCTCTCTTTACTTTGTGTTTCAGGAAAGTATAAAGTTATCATGTCAATGATTCAATTATCCAGGTACTCCTAATCTCAATCCTTGATAAATTAACATGTTGTAGATCCTAGCTTATATATATGATCATATGGCTTTCGCACTAAAGTAAGATTATTGTTTTAATCTTTGTTATTGAGCATCTTTGTTTATATATATGAAGTTTTAGGTTTGTGCCTTATATTTATTTTCAAAAAATTTATATGGATTTAGGATCTTTCATATTTTGTGTGAATGCTTGAAAATAATTTTGGTTATATTATATATTTAAATGATATTTGTTTTAGCGATCACATATGAAATTATACCCCTGATTTGAAAACCATAATATCATGCTATGGATTTATTTTAAGTTCCTAGAATTATATTTGTGATAATGGAGTGTTTTGAATTTGACATAGATAATATATGATAAAGATTTGTTTGAAAATTAAAATTTGAATCTTTTTTGAAAGAATAATATTTGTGAAAATTTTGGATTTTTTGGGAGATATGTTATTTAATATATATTATGCTAAATATATTGAGAATCCTAAAATCTATTTTCTTTTAAAGAATTTTGATTCTCAACATTTTATTTATGGCTATAGATAATATATTTAGATATATATATATATATATATATATATATATATATATATATATATATATATATATATATATATATATATATATATATATATATATATATTCATGTCAATTATTTGGGAAAGATAAATATTGAATTTAAATCTTATTTTGGTAATTTGATTCTTGGTTTTGAATTTTAAAAAAGTTTTATTATCAAATATTTTTATTTGATTTTTTTATTACTGTTTTATCTTTCAATTTTATCCACAAAAATTCTGCACATGAATTTAAAATTTTGAGAGATAAGACAAATACTAATTTGTTTAATATATATTTAGTTAATATATATTATTTGTGGAAATTTTTTGAATATTTTGAATGTCTCTCAAAAGTATAAGGTAAATCTAAAGATTTGATTCTTTAAATTCTAGATACTTTAGATTTTAGAATTGATTTTATTGATTTTAAAATAATTTATTTAAAGAATTATTTTGTGCATAGGTGAATTTGTGATATATATATATATATATATATATATATATATATATATATATATATATTTAATTTGATTATTAAGGTTTTGCCTCTTTAAATTTTAGGAAATTTGAGTTCTAGATTTATGGTTTATTTATAAGCATGTGAAAATTTGTTTATTTATTATTTTTATTTTTTATTGGAAATTTTGATTCTAAAATAATTGTTCATTTATTTAAAGAGTCATTATGTATGTTTGTGAATCAATTTTAGCATGAAATGACTTTTTGCTATATATAAAGATTTAATTTTTATTTGAATAGAAATTTAATACTTGGTTTATAGCATGATTATGATGTTTAAATTTATAGTTATTAAGCTTCTACAACAATTTTTTTTTATTTCATGTTATTTCTTGTTTTCTTGTGAGTTTGTTCTCACATTAAGTGCCGCAAAGTACTCTTATGATTGTGAGGAATGTGACAAAGTTTATGGATCCGACTTACATTTTATGGGTAGTGCCTTGTAAATTTAATACTTTTTTCCCATTTAAATTATTAAATTGAATATTAATTTTAATTGAGTTGGCTGAAACAACAAGTTGCAAAAGTAACCTCTGTTGTGTATATTTGATTCAGTTAAAATTACAAAAGACATAGTATGTAATTATTCATGCAAGCTGTTATTGTCGGAAAAAAGGAAGACATAGTTTGGCTGCATAATTACATACTTATGATGGTGGATATGCGGTAATTATTATGTTTTTTTCCATGTGGGTAATGGTTGGTGTCAAAGATGCACATTATCTGACCGAACTTATTACCAATGTTTGATCATAACGTTGAGAGTACCGCTTGCAGTTAATTCTTGGCAATCAAAGATTGTGGATTAATGGTGCGTTTGGTATCTCGTTTTTGTCTTATAATTTACAATTAAATATATGTATGTCTTTATAATAATTTATTGATGTGCCTAATAAAGTTGTGTGAACGTAAACTCATGAAAATATTTAGTGGATTACATTCACACCTATGATGATAAACATGTGACGATTATAAAGATTTATTGTTTATCAATATTAATTGTCAATGTTTGATCATTGTTACAAAATACCACTAGCAATTGATGTTATTGTCTAAATACTTGACATGAGTGATGCACTTGGTATTTTGGTGAGTACATTTTTTTATTATCTATAAAGTAATATAGTTTATGTATCTGGAAAATAAGTTAGATTTTGATTCTCAAAAGTTTTAACTTTTAGAGATAAAATATGAACATTAGAACATACATAAGGATGGAGAAACTTAAATTCTCTCACAATTTAAAATATTTAAAGTGAGGCTCAAGTTTAAAAAGTGAGTACACGCCAAATCACACAGGTCTATAATCTTAAAGCATTGCAATCCAGAGGTATTAGAGGTGTTATTTAAGATGACATAAAATTTTTCATATTATCTTTACTTAAATTCTCATTGGAGTGATGATTTTTCATTAAGATTATTAAGCAAAGAAAATATTTGAAGCGCATTATGAAATTATTTAATCTTTCTAAAGCACTATAGTTTCATCAATTATGTGACTTTGTCGATAATTTAGCATATGGTATTCTCTTTGCACAATTAAGTTTATGGCTATTAAAGTAAGAAATTATTCTTTAATAGAATAATTTCATAAAGTGTGCAATAAAGAAAAGATTGAAGTAAGAGAAAATAAAATAGTGCTTATTCGGTAAATACCTCAAAGGATAAGGGCAAATAAAGAATAATAAGAAAATATGATTTGCATTGACAAATGTTCAATGATGTTGAAATATATATCAATTTAAAGGGCACAAATTAGGTAAAGATTGATATTTATTTTAATTTATTTTTAACTATTTTAGATTGTCATTATAAGCTTAAATTTGAATTTAAAAGATAATTTGGTGAATGAATAAAGTTTTGTTTTAATATGATAACTTCTTGTTTTTAATGATGAATTCAATTTGTCTTTTAAATTCAAATATTATTCTAGTTAATTTAGTCATGACTTGTGACAATCTAGAATTGTTGAAAAATTTGAGAAGTATAAACTTTAGTCCCAAGCTAAAGAATATTTTGAGACAAATTTTTTAATGTGTAGAATATTGAGTTTTGGGGGAGAGATATGGTCAAAAAACAAAATTGAGTGGAAAAGAATTGGTTCTGACTCAATTCATACAGTTGTTATTTATATAGGAAATTTGGACCCACATAAGGATATTATTGTTCTTTCTCTCAATTAAATTAAGAAATTTATTCTTGAAGATCAAACTCAACATCCTCAAGAACTATAGCATCAAGTGTCATAAAGAATTGACTGAAAAGATTTAAATTCTATTCTGTATGATTAAAAGACTCCATTATGATAGTTGTGACACTTGTTACTTGTTATGATTTTGGAGCTTCATAAGATGGATATCAAGTTAGTGTTTTTTAATGGTGACATTAAGAAATACAATATGGTGCAACGAGAGAAAATTTTGTGTCAATGGATACAAAGTTTATGGCTTACGAACAGATAAAATCCATTTATGAGTTAATCAAATTGTCTCATTAGTGACACCACAATATTTCATAAGGTAATTGTCTCGTTTGGTTTTGAGATGTCTATTATGAAAAATTATTGAGTTTTAGAAGTTCAAATGAAGTAAGTTTATGTTCCTAGTTTAATGTGTGGATCTTATTTTATTTAGTCAGCAATGATATATGATTGTTGTATGAAACCAAGAAATCTCTAACAAAATTTTAGAGATGAAAGATCTTGGACACATCTCTTTTGTATTAGGTATTTAGATACTTAGAGATTATTCTTAAGGTATCATCTAGTTAGCACAAAAGATTTATGTATATATCAATAAAGATGAAAATAAATTTGACATGAAAGACAATAAACTAGGGTATGTCTCAATTATCAAGGGAGACTATTAAGTCTCAATCATTGGCCAAAATAAAAGAATCAGGAACATTTAGGAAATTAAGTTTTTTTTTATGATTTTTCGGTTTTTTTGGAATCTTATGTATATGCATTAAGAATAAGCATATATATAATGAGATCATTTGGTAGATACTAAAATTTAAAATTTGAATTGGTGAAATGAGGCAACCATACGAATTGTTATAGAGAACAAAAGGACGTGTGCTCACATATTAGAGGTCAAATGATTTGGAGATCATCAGGATGTTTGACTCTGATTCTCTTGGATGTCTACATATAATAGGCATCCTAACTCAAGAAATGACTATAAGTATTTATGTCACTTGGTTGCATATACTAAAAGGTGTTAAAAAACAACTCGAGCTATATTGTGACATAAGTCAGTTAGATAATGTTACAACAACTATTTTATAAAGTTCATTAACTTATAAGTTGTTGTTGAATGATAGAACATATAGATAGAAATTTTATGTTAGTTGACTTACTAATCAAAGACTTGACATATAAGGTATTTCATATGATTGTTGTCACTAAGGATGTCCAAGAATAGTGGGAATCACTCATTCTTTATGTTTTATGTAATACCCCGTAAATTCTGTTACTCTAGATAATATTAGTTGTGATCAACTGAGTCCCAGTGTACTCTGAGAAATTATCTGCAAAGATAATTAGGGTAACTGTTAGACTTAGAGCAAATCCAATTAATATTATCTGACTCTGAGATATTTAATATTTGGACTGTAGAGACTTTTTGGACAATTGGTAGTGTTGATATTTGACGATGTTTTACTATATCAATTCCTTTTCCTCTCATTTTCCTCTTTAGAAGAAAAGGTAGAAAAAGATAGAAAGAAGAGGAGAGAAAGAAAAGAGAAGGAAAGGAAGAGAAAAAGAGGAAAGCTCAAGATCAAGAACATCATCAAATCTTCATCCAATCATCTTCAAATCTTCACCATCTTCATCTATTCAAGGTGGGTTCTAGATAAATGATTTTGTTTTAGATTTTCTTGGATTCTAAGACCTAGGTTAGAGTTGTAAGAGAATTGGATTAATTGCAAAATCTTGGAAATTAACGGTTAAAATGTGTTATAAACTGAGTAGTATGAGTTATGTGAGTATAGAATCATTTATGTTTGATTGTGAGATGTTTGGATATGTTTTGGTGGGGTTTTGAAATCATGGGAGATTAGCTGTTACGCTGATGAACTTTATGCATTTCCCAAATTCGCACTGCGAATCCCCCAGCGAAGGGGAAATCGTGCACTCGCTGGCAGCTCGCACTGCGAATGTGAAGGCGAGCATTCGCCAGTAGTTCGCACTGCAAACCTTACGTTGTTTTTGCTACTGCCTTGGTTCGCCAGCGTTCGCACTGCGACTGGTGCAGTGAACAAGTGTTGGCTAGGCGTTCGCTGGACGCTTCGCACTGCGAATGAAGTAGCGACCATTTGCTGGCTTCTTCGCAATGTGAATATAGTAGAACATCCATTTTGTTTCTTGCATAACTTTTGACTCGGTTATCTGTTTTGCGTATTCTTGGTATCGCGGTGAAGCTAAAAACATATTCTAGCTGATGGCAGTGAGAAATATCTAGTTATTGCCCGATTAAATGAATTGGAGGGAACCGTAAATTGGTACAAATTGTGGTATGTTGAATTTTGGTGTTCCATTATGTGATTGGCGATTACATGCCTATGTTATTATTGTGAAACATGCTGGAATATGTATGCATGGTAAAATATGAATAGGTAGAGTGAGGAACATTACCATAAATGATATCGAAAGTGTGTAAATGACATGGTGACAACGCTCGTGCAAAAGAGGCCGAGGCGTGTGTCTAGCAATCATAACCGATTGATCTTGCGGTGTAGTTTCATGAGACTCGAGCACCTCCTCTGAAACGTATGCACAATTACTTAGCAGGTTTGATTCCCGCGTATAGTACGATTAGAGCCTACAAGTAAAGAGACTTGTGACGGTGTACGGGCCGTGTGAAGTGACGAATCACGGTGTACGGGCCGATGATCCCGAATCCAATTCGTATGCCAAGTAAATACAAGGATCCATGACTCGGGTCGTCTTCTAGACGTAGAAGCGGACCGGAATAGGGAATACCTTGGTACGATTATTGATTTGTGAGATTCTGGAGTAACAGGCTCAAAACTTACTTTGGTACTATTGTGAGTTAGCAGGCTCACGAGTGTGAATGTATTTATATCGTGTGTGTACTCAAGTCACTTCCCTTCCCTTTGACTTGAGTTAGGCTTATTAGAACCTTGTAAAGCCGAGAGGACTATAAGATAGCGAACTCACTGAGATTTGATGTATCTCACCCCACTCTTGTTGTTTACATCACAGGTTCTGCAGGTTCGGCGAAGGTTAAGGACAAAGTGGTTTGACTTTTCCTTACGGATCGCGTTTTTTGAGATGGCATGGCTTCCGCTATGGCATTTTATTTTGAGATCATTGTATTGATCTAGTTCTTAGTGCATTTTGGGACATCTTGTGTACGTTATGCCGCAGGCTTTAGAACTTTGTATTTAGGGCACTTAATGTATACAATGTGTTAACTAGGAACTTGTACATATATATTTCAGTACCAAACGTATTATTCATGTATGATATATGCTTTGATGTATGTATGTATATGTGGGCTTTACAATTGGTATCAGAGCAGGTCGTATCCTCGACCTAGCCATGAAATAGTATAAGTGTTTCTTTCCGTTTCAGATGTGTTGTGTCGCCATTGGTCTTACGTGTTATATTTATGGTATTGAGCCTGATCAACTTAATCCTATCTGTATGAAATTTAGTAACATGGCCGACCGACGCAGAAACAACCGTGGTAGACCGAGAACTACTCCAGCAGGGACAAATCTGCCAGGAGACGAATGGAATGCCCCTTTGTATCAATTCATGCAACAGATGCAGCAACAGTGGAATCAGTTTGTACAATAGATGGTACAGCAAATGGATGGTGGTGTGCATCCTTTAGTGGGTGTTCCAGAAGCTGCAGGGGGAACCTTTAGGGATTTCATTCGTATAAATCCTCCTGAGTTTCTGGGAGGGTTAGATCCAGTAAAGGCTCAGGAATGGATATCCGGTATGGAGCGGATTTTCTTGATCGTCCAGTGTAGTGAAGAAAATAAGGTTGTCTTCACTTCTCACTTGTTAAAGGGTCCTTCTATGAGATGGTGGGAAAGCGCTTCAGCACTAATGACAATTCAAGAGGTACCGAAAGTGTGGGAGCAGTTTAAGATAACTTTTATGGAGAAGTATTTTCCAAGTTCCTTAAGGTCTCAAAAAGAATTCGAATTTCAACAGCTGAGGCAAGGTAACTTGACAGTGGCTTCTTATGCGGAAAAGTTCGAGGTTATGGCTGCTTATTCTAGACAAGCCATGTATGCTCCTGATGAAAGTTGGAAGATTGATCAGTTTCTGTTTGGTTTAAGGGCTGAAATTTCACATAATGTGTCTCAGAGAGAATTTACTAGCTATGCGGAATTGTTACGACAGTGTTATGTGGCGGAGCATAGTTTGAAAAAGGTACAAGCAGAAGGAGAGTTAAGTAGAGTGAATCAAAGTGATCGTGGGCGATTGAATCAACAATTTAGACCGAGACAACAACCTTTCAAAGGGAAGCAAGTTCAGAGTTTTAAGTCTAGTGTGCCTTCGGTATGCCGTACTTCTGGTAGAAATCATTTTGGGAGGTGCAATTGGGAAGGAATAAGATGTTATCAGTGTAACAAGGTGGGTCATCTATCGAGGGATTGCCCTCAGAAGAGGAATCAGATGCAAGAAAAAAATACCGGACGAGTGTATACCTTGGATGCAAGGAAGACAAAGGGTGATAATTCCTTGATTGCGGGTACGTGTTTTGTGAATGGAAATCCTTGCTTTGTTTTATTTGATTGTGGGGCAACTCATTCTTTTGTGTCCACTGTAACAGCCCGATTTTGATATTTCCATTTTTGTGTTGATTGATTCTATTTGGTTGAGTCTTTTATTTAATTGGGCAATAATTATGTTATTTGTGATATTGGTGTGTGAATATGTTATGTTTGCATATTATGTGATTTTACCGTTTTTGAGAGTTTGCGGGGAATATTAGATTGGAGGGTATTTTAGATATTTCACATTTAATGATAGTTAGTTAGTTAGTAGATATTTTGAGAAAAAATAAAGAAATAGAAAGAAAGAAAAGTATATGAAAGAAAAAGAATAGAAATAGAAAGTTAGAGGTGAGAAAGAGAGAAAAACAGAATTTTGAGAGAAAAAGGAGAAAAGAGAAGAGCAAAGAGAAAAGTGTGGAAAATCACCAAGATCAATCTTTCGGAGTCGATTTAATCGGGTAAGGGTGTGAAATATTGTTATCCTAACTTTGTGTATGATTATGTATGTGTTTTGTGTGGATGTTTTGGTTGGTTTTCCATGTGTTTCCGTTTATGCCGTATTGGACGAAATCGATAGAAACCGATGTTTTTACGGTCGAAAAGTCGTATAAATACATGTGTTGGTTGGATATATGTATGTGAGCTGCTGTTTAAAGTTTCATGAAGTTTGGTTATGTTTTGGTTAGTTTTCGGTATGTTTCCGTTGTTGTTTCCGTTTAGGTCGAATTGTAGGAAGTCGATAAAAACCGATGTTTTCACGGTTAGAATTCGAAATAAATTACGTAGTTGTATCGAGGAAGGTTAGGTCGTCGTATAGCGTGCTTTTTATTCGATTTGGTGATGTTTGAAAATTCTGGTTTTTGAAAGGTTGAAATTTAATCGAAAAATCGAACGTCGTAGAAATTTCGTTTATGTGTTCTAAATTGTTCTTATGTATTTGGTGGTTGAGCGTATATGTTTGTTTCGGTGAAAATGTTCGATTTAGTCGAGTTTCGGGCATTTCGGAAAAGTTACAGCAAGTGTGTACATTTAGAAATCTGATTTTTGAGAAAAACAGGGCTATGAATCGATACATAACAGCTATGTATCGATACGAAATGGTTTATGTATCGATACATAACCCTTATGCGTCGATACATACTGAAGAAATTTGAGAAAACAGCATTTTCACTACAGCATGCATCGACACATGCGTGCTATGTATCGATACATATGGCCTCTATGCGTCGATACATAAGCCTATGTATCGATACATACTGTGCTGAACCAGAAAATTCTGGTTTGTCGGGGAAACTTCGGAAATTCATATCTCTTGAACCGTAAGTCGGTTTTGACCCCCGTTCGAAGCGTTGGGAAGTTAACGAGATGTTCTTTCTAGGAAAAATGGTTTTGAGGTCTAAACCTGGTCCAATTGGAACAGTATTATCGAACCGTTTCGTAGTGTCAGGCCTCTGGTTTATGTTTTTGCGTTATTGTGAAATATACATATCTTCTTCGTTGTTTATCGGATTTAAGTGTTCTTTATATCGAATCGAAGCTGTGGATGAGTACTTTTTGATGATGATGGAAAATATTATTTTTAGCCGCCTTTTAACCGACTTTTCTAGTAAACCGTAAATCGAATTGTTTGGTTATTTGTGAAGACGTTCGGTTGCCGTTTGGCACAATTGATGTGAATGTATGTGGATTGTGTGTGATGAATGCATGACTCTATTGTGAATATTTATGCATGTCAAGAGTGTCATGAGTCATGTTGTATGTGAAGCATCATGATTGCATTCTTGCATTGTGGGGTTCTAAGATGAATCCGTTGTAACGTCGTAAGCCTTTTGAGAGGTGGGGGCGATGATTACAAACGATTGTAAGCCTTTTGAGAGGTGGGAGCAATCGGATTGTAAGCCTTTTGAGAGGTGGGAGCAATCCATAAACATTGTAAGCCTTTTGAGAGGTGGTAGCAATGGGTGAACATCGTATGCCCGACGGGGAGTTACACTAAGTAACGAGCGATGGTTCCAATAAGTTCTTCAATTGAACTTGAGATGAAATGAGTCGGTACCGCATTGCATTTGCATAGAGTCGTGAGTCGGTCTCTATGATTTGCATTGGTCATCCTTGTATTTGTGCATGGATGAATGAACATGAATATATGTGTTTATGTTGAATGATAAGCATTGTGATGAGTATGCTTGGTTTTGTATATGTATATATATATATATATGTATGCCTTGCGATGTATATTGAATGAAATGTGATGAATTATGAGAAGAATTGTATTGTGGTAATGATGCATTGAAGAATGAATATAATATGTATGTTTATGTGGAATGGTAGAACGGTGAGAATGTGTTATGTGTATACTTTTGTGTTGAGATATATGATTATATGCATTATTATTATGATAATATTTCTCACCCTTCTGCTGTTTTATAATGCTCTATGAGGCATTGCAGATTAGGTATCTGGCGGTCTTTTTGTGAAGCGTGTCTTCATACCTTTTTGGTCGGTTGGCTCTGATATGTAGCACCGGGTAGCTAGGATGCTTATGTTTGATTCCTTTTTGTGATACATTCGTGTATGTATCTTGCTGATGAATTTGTGTATATAAACATGAATGATGTTGTTGTATCATACTGGTTGATGTATATATATATATATAATGTATATATGTTTGATTTTATCAATGTTTAGATTTTCCGCTTTTATTCTAAATATTGAGATGTGGGTGTAAGGACTGAGTTCCTATGTTGAAAGTTACCCCACTGTTGCATATCATTTGTTGAGCAGGTGTTGTATGTTTTAATTTCAAGCATAATATGACATGCCTTTTTATGCCGTGTTTACAATTATACTCTGATGAAATTTCCAATACGTGCCTAAATGATTTATTGGATTATTTGGGGGTATAGAAAAGGGGTGTTACATTAAGTGGTATCAGAGCCAAGGTTGAGTCAGTCGTGTCTGTCTCGTTGTTGTGTTGGTTGAACTGTTGTTTAACCTTTGTTGTTATTTTTGGGAGTGATCAGAATATGGCTGGTAGAAACGATAATGCGATGGCTGCTGCTATGGAAGCAATGGCTAGGGCGGTGCAGGGTGCGCCGAATGTAAGTGCTAATGAAGAGTTCAGGAAGAATCAACCACCGGTCTTCAAAGGAAGATTTGATCCCGATGGTGCTCAACTTTGGCTGAAAGAGATTGAAAGAATCTTCAGAGTCATGGATTGTGCGGAAGAGAATAAGGTGAGGCTTGGATCTCACATGCTGAGGGAAGAAGCCGACGATTGGTGGGTCGGTATGCGTGAAATTCTAGAGGTGGATAATGAAGAGGTAACTTGGGAATTGTTTCGTACCGAGTTTTTGCTGAAGTATTACCCTGAAAGTGTGAAAGGGATGAAAGAGATGGAATTCCTGGAATTGAAACAAGGTGGTATGTCAGTGGTGGACTATACTGCTAAGTTTGTGGAATTGGTTCAATTTCATTCTCATTATGCTGCGATTACTGCTGAGTTCTCAAAATGTATTAAATATGAGAATGGTTTGCGTCCTGAGACTAAGCAAGCTGTGGGATATCAAAGGATTAGGAGGTTTTCGGATTTGACTGAATGTTGTAGAATCTTCGAGGAAGATAACAAAGCTCGTTTTACACATTACAAGAGTGTGAATGAGAGGAGAGGGAAACAGCAAGCTAGAAGTGGACCTTATGTGACCCCCGCTGATAAGGGTAAATATAAGGGAAACTTTGATAAGAGATCTGGAGGAAGAAGTTCTGGGTTCATTAAGTGTTTCAATTGTGGTGGAATGGGTCATAAAGCAACTGAGTGTAGGAAGGCCGTTGGGAGATGTTCTAACTGTGGAGGTATGGGGCATTGTACTGCTGAGTGTAGGAGGAATATGGTGAAGTGTTTTAACTGTGGAGAAGTGGGTCACAGTAGTACTAAGTGTACTAAGCCGAAACCAGCTCAAGCGGGCGGAAAGGTGTTTGCATTGGCGGGGACTCAGACCACTAGTGCAGACCGTTTGATTAAAGGTACATGCTTTATTAATAGTACACCTTTAGTTGCTGTTATTGATACGGGAGCAACTCATTCGTTTATTTCGTCTGAGTGCGCGAAGCGTTTGAATGTTGCGTTGTCTTTGATGGGTATTGAGATGGTTATTGAGACTCCTGCTTCAGGGTCGGTAACTACGTCTTTGGTGTGTGTAAGTTGTCCTTTGACCATTTATGGTAAAGACTTCATTATGGATTTAGTGTGTTTGCCGTTGGAGGGATTGGATGTAATCTTGGGTATGAACTGGTTGCAATTTAATCGAGTTCATATAGATTGCTATCATAAGTTAGTAAGGTTTCCTTCTTTGGAAGATAATGAAGATGAGAGTTTTCTATCTACAAAAGAGTTGAAGAAACTTTTAGAGGATGAAGCTCAATTGTTTGGTTTGTTTGCATCATGGTCAGTGGAGAGTAAGATTGGTATTGATGTGTTTCCAGTGGTGTGTGATTTTCCAGAAGTGTTTCCGGAGGATATTACGGATGTACCGCCGGAAAGAGAAGTTGAGTTCTCTATTGATCTAGTTCCTGGCACTAGACCGATTTTGATGGCACCGTATCGTATGTCGGCATCGGAGTTGATAGAATTGAAGAAGCAGTTGAATGACTTGTTGGACAAAAGATTTATAAGGCCAAGTGTTTCTCCTTGGGGTGCTCCGGTATTGTTGGTAAAGAAAAAGGATGGAAGTATGCGGTTATGTATTGATTATCGACAGTTGAACAAGGTGACAATTAAGAACAAATATCCGCTTCCAAGGATTGATGATTTGATGGACCAATTGGTTGGTGCGCGTGTCTTTAGCAAGATTGATTTGAGATCGGGATATCACCAAATTCGGGTGAAAAGCGAGGATATTCAGAAGACGGCATTTAGGACACGGTATGGTCATTACGAATATTCTGTGATGCCATTCGGGGTTTCTAATGCGCCGGGGGTGTTTATGGAATACATGAATCGTATTTTTCATGAACAGTTGGATCGTTTTGTGGTTGTGTTCATCGATGATATTTTGATTTATTCTAAGTCTCAAGAAGAGCATGAAGAGCATTTGAGAATTGTGTTGCAAATTTTGAGAGAGAAACAATTATATGCTAAGTTGTCAAAATGTGACTTTTGGCTATCGGAAGTAAGTTTTCTTGGACATGTTATCTCCGGGAGTGGTATTAGTGTTGATCCATCTAAGATTGATGCGGTGATGCAGTGGGAGACTCGTAGGTCGGTTACGGAGATTCGAAGCTTTTTAGGCTTGGCGGGTTATTATCGGAGGTTTATAGAGGGATTTTCGAAGTTGGCACTTCCGTTAACGCAATTGACTTGTAAAGGAAAGGCTTTCATTTGGGATATAGATTGTGAAAAGAGTTTCATGGAGCTAAAAAGAAGGTTGACAACGGCTCCGATCTTGATTTTGCCGAATCCTAACGAACCATTTGTTGTATATTGTGATGCTTCATTGATTGGTTTAGGTGGTGTTTTGATGCAAGATGGAAAAGTTGTGGCATATGCTTCAAGACAATTGAGAGTGCATGAAAAGAATTATCCTACGCATGACTTGGAGTTAGCGGCGGTGGTGTTTGTTTTGAAAATTTGGAGGCATTACCTTTATGGTGCAAGATTTGAAGTTTTTAGTGATCACAAAAGCTTAAGATATTTATTTGATCAGAAAGAATTGAACATGAGACAACGAAGATGGTTAGAGCTTTTGAAGGATTTTGATTTTAGTTTGAATTACCATCCGGGTAAGGCGAATGTGGTAGCCGATGCCTTAAGTCGAAAGTTGTTACATATGTCCGCATTAATGATGACAGAATGGGAACTTTTGGAGGATTTCAGAGATTTGAGTTTGGTTTGTGAAATGACGCCGCGAAGTGTGAGACTTGGTATGTTACATGTTACGAATGATTTTCTTGCAACGGTTAGTGAGAAGCAAAAGTTGGATTTGAAGTTCGTTGATTTAATGATGAATGAGAATGAGGATTTCAAGGTTGATAACTTTGGAGTTTTGAGATTCCGTGGTCGTATTTGTATTCCCGACGACGCGGAGTTGAAAAAGATGATTTTAGAGGAAGGACACCGAAGTAATTTAAGTATTCATCCGGGTGCGAATAAGATGTATCAAGATTTGAAGAAGATCTTTTGGTGGTCCGGTTTAAAGAGGGATGTGGCTCGATTTGTGTATGCGTGTTTGACTTGTCAAAAGTCGAAGGTGGAACATCAGAAGCCTAGTGGTTTGTTGCAACCGTTGGATATTCCGGAATGGAAATGGGATAGTATATCGATGGATTTTGTTACGGGATTTCCGAATACGCAAAGAGGTCATAATGCTATTTGGGTGATTGTTGATAGGCTTACTAAATCTGCTCACTTTATTCCAATTGACATTAGTTATCCTTTGGAGAAGTTAGCCGAGATTTATGTTCGTGTGATTGTGAAGTTACATGGTGTTCCTAAGAGTATTGTATCGGATCGAGATCCGAGATTTACATCGAGATTTTGGGTGAGTTTACAAGAGGCTTTGGGTTCTAAGCTAAGATTGAGTTCGGCTTACCATCCGCAAACAGATGGTCAAACTGAGAGGACGATTCAATCGTTGGAGGATTTGTTGCGTGCTTGTGTGCTAGAGCAAGGTGGTGCTTGGGATAGTTATTTAGCGTTGATTGAGTTCACCTATAATAACAGTTTTCATTCGAGTATTGGTATGGCACCATTTGAGGCTTTGTATGGTCGGAGATGTCGAACACCTTTGTGTTGGCATGAAACTGGTGAGAGGGCGATTGTTGGACCGGAATTGGTACAAGAAACGACGGAGAAAGTGAAGTTTATTCGGGAGAAGATGAAAGCTTCTCAAAGTAGACAAAGGAGCTATCATGATAAGAGAAGGAAAGATCTTGAGTTTCAAGAAGGCGACCATGTGTTTTTGAGAGTTACACCGGTTACGGGTGTGGGTCGTGCTTTGAAGTCGAAGAAGTTGACTTCTCGTTTTATTGGTCCGTATCAGATTACTGCACGTGTTGGCGCTGTTGCTTATCGTGTGGCGTTGCCTCCGAATCTTTCGAATTTGCATGACGTTTTCCATGTTTCGCAACTTCGGAAGTATGTTCCGGATCCGTCACATATTATTCCTATGGATGAGGTAGAAGTGAGAGATAATCTTACGGTTGATGTTTTACCGATTAAGATTTTGGATCGTGAAGTTAAGAAGCTAAGAGGCAAGGATATTGCGCTTGTGAAAGTAGCGTGGGGAGGCGCTTCGGAGGGCAATATGACTTGGGAATTAGAGAGTGGGGTGCGAAAGTCGTATCCGGAGTTGTTTGAATCAGGTAATATTTTCGAGGACGAAAATTTCAAAAGTGGGGGAGAGTTGTAACAGCCCGATTTTGATATTTCCATTTTTGTGTTGATTGATTCTATTTGGTTGAGTCTTTTATTTAATTGGGCAATAATTATGTTATTTGTGATATTGGTGTGTGAATATGTTATGTTTGCATATTATGTGATTTTACCGTTTTTGAGAGTTTGCGGGGAATATTAGATTGGAGGGTATTTTAGATATTTCACATTTAATGATAGTTAGTTAGTTAGTAGATATTTTGAGAAAATATAAAGAAATAGAAAGAAAGAAAAGTATATGAAAGAAAAAGAATAGAAATAGAAAGTTAGAGGTGAGAAAGAGAGAAAAACAGAATTTTGAGAGAAAAAGGAGAAAAGAGAAGAGCAAAGAGAAAAGTGTGGAAAATCACCAAGATCAATCTTTCAGAGTCGATTTAATCGGGTAAGGGTGTGAAATATTGTTATCCTAACTTTGTGTATGATTATGTATGTGTTTTGTGTGGATGTTTTGGTTGGTTTTCCATATGTTTCCGTTTATGCCATATTGGACGAAATCGATAGAAACCGATGTTTTTACGGTCGAAAAGTCGTATAAATACATGTGTTGGTTGGATATATGTATGTGAGCTGCTGTTTAAAGTTTCATGAAGTTTGGTTATGTTTTGGTTAGTTTTCGGTATGTTTCCGTTGTTGTTTCCGTTTAGGTCGAATTGTAGGAAGTCGATAAAAACCGATGTTTTCACGGTTAGAATTCGAAATAAATTACGTAGTTGTATCGAGGAAGGTTAGGTCGTAGTATAGCGTGCTTTTTATTCGATTTGGTGATGTTTGAAAATTCTGGTTTTTGAAAGGTTGAAATTTAATCGAAAAATCGAACGTCGTAGAAATTTCGTTTATGTGTTCTAAATTGTTCTTATGTATTTGGTGGTTGCGCGTATATTTTTGTTTCGGTGAAAATGTTCGATTTAGTCGAGTTTCGGGCATTTCGGAAAAGTTACAGCAAGTGTGTAAATTGAGAAATCTGATTTTTGAGAAAAACAGGGCTATGAATCGATACATAACAGCTATGTATCGATACGAAATGGTTTATGTATCGATACATAACCCTTATGCGTCGATACATACTGAAGAAATTTGAGAAAACAGCATTTTCACTACAGCATGCGTCGACACATGCGTGCTATGTATCGATACATGTGGCCTCTATGCGTCGATACATAAGCCTATGTATCGATACATACTGTGCTGAACCAGAAAATTCTGGTTTGTCGGGGAAACTTCGGAAATTCATATCTCTTGAACCGTAAGTCGGTTTTGACCCCCGTTCGAAGCGTTGGGAAGCTAACGAGATGTTCTTTCTAGGAAAAATGGTTTTGAGGTCTAAACCTGGTCCAATTGGAACAGTATTATCGAACCGTTTCGTAGTGTTGGGCCTCTGGTTTATGTTTTTGCGTTATTGTGAAATATACATATCTTCTTCGTTGTTTATCGGATTTAAGTGTTCTTTATATCGAATCGAAGCTGTGGATGAGTACTTTTTGATGATGATGGAAAATATTATTTTTAGCCGATTTTTAACCGACTTTTCCGGTAAACCGTAAATCGAATTGTTTGGTTATTTGTGAAGACGTTCGGTTGCCGTTTGGCACAATTGATGTGAATGTATGTGGATTGTGTGTGATGAATGCATGACTCTATTGTGAATATTTATGCATGTCAAGAGTGTCATGAGTCATGTTGTATGTGAAGCATCATGATTGCATTCTTGCATTGTGGGGTTTTAAGATGAATCCGTTGTAACGTCGTAAGCCTTTTGAGAGGTGGGGGCGATGATTACAAATGATTGTAAGCCTTTTGAGAGGTGAGAGCAATCGGATTGTAAGCCTTTTGAGAGGTGGGAGCAATCCATAAACATTGTAAGCCTTTTGAGAGGTGGTAGCAATGGGTGAACATCGTATGCCCGACGGGGAGTGACACTAAGTAACGAGCGATGGTTCCAATAAGTTCTTCAATTGAACTTGAGATGAAATGAGTCGGTACCGCATTGCATTTGCATAGAGTCGTGAGTTGGTCTCTATGATTTGCATTGGTCATCCTTGTATTTGTGCATGGATGAATGAACATGAATATATGTGTTTATGTTGAATGATAAGCATTGTGATGAGTATGCTTGGTTTTGTATATGTATATATATATATGTATGCCTTGCGATGTATATTGAATGAAATGTGATGAATTATGAGAAGAATTGTATCGTGGTAATGATGCATTGAAGAATGAATATAATATGTATGTTTATGTGGAATGGTAGAACGGTGAGAATGTGTTATGTGTATACTTTTGTGTTGAGATATATGATTATATGCATTGTTATTATGATAATATTTCTCACCCTTCTGCTGTTTTATAATGCTCTATGAGGCATTGCAGATTAGGTATCTGGCGGTCTTTTTGTGAAGCGTGTCTTCATACCTTTTTGGTCGGTTGGCTCTGATATGTAGCACCGGGTAGCTAGGATGCTTGTGTTTGATTCCTTTTTGTGATACATTCGTGTATGTATCTTGCTGATGAATTTGTGTATATAAACATGAATGATGTTGTTGTATCATACTGGTTGATGTATATATATATATAATGTATATATGTTTGATGTTATCAATGTTTAGATTTTCCGCTTTTATTCTAAATATTGAGATGTGGGTGTAAGGACTGAGTTCCTATGTTGAAAGTTACCCCACTGTTGCATATCATTTGTTGAGCAGGTGTTGTATGTTTTAATTTCAAGCATAATGTGACATGCCTTTTTATGTCGTGTTTACAATTATACTCTGATGAAATTTCCAATACGTGCCTAAATGATTTATTGGATTATTTGGGGGTATAGAAAGGGGGTGTTACATCCATGCGGTGCGTGAAGCGACTCGGGTTGCAAGCTGTTCCTTTATCTCCACCCATGGTAGTTACTACTGCCATGGATGAAATTGTTGAAACACCGTTGATGTGCGAAAATTGTGTTTTGTCGGTGAATGAAAGAGTCTTCCAGATTGATCTTATTTGTTTGCCGCTTAAGAAAGTGGATGTTGTTCTGGGAATGGATTGGCTTTCAGCTAATTCGGTTTTTATCGGTTGTGAGGAGAAGTTAATCATTATTCCATCTACTGAAGCTACTTTGAAGGATGTGTTAACTACTATTTTAGAAGGTACGGTTGGAATGATTAATTTCTTGTTTGAAGAGGAAAAGTCTGTTCTTATGATTCTTACTAAGGAGGGGAGTAGTAACCTTCAAGTTTCGAGTATTCCAGTAGTTTGTGACTTTCCTGAAGTCTTCCCCGAGGATATCACTTCTCTTCCTCCGGAACGGGAAGTGGAATTCTCTATTGACCTGATACTGGGAACAACTCAAATATCCGTTTCTCCGTATCGGATGACACCACTTGAATTAAGAGAATTAAAGGATCAATTGGAAGAGTTGTTGGCTAAGCATTTTGTTCGACTAAGTGTTTCGCCCTGGGGAGCTCCAATGTTGTTGGTAAAGAAGAAGGATGGTGGAATGCGGTTGTGTATTGATTATCGTCAATTGAATAAGGTCACCATCAAGAACAAATACCCATTGCCAAGGATAGACGATCTGTTAGATCAATTGAAAGGAGCATGTGTGTTCTCGAAGATTGATTTATGATTGCGTTACCATCAGATTCGGGTGGAGTTCAGACGTACGAAAGACTGCATTTAGAACCCGTTATGGTCATTATGAATTTTTTGTGATGCCTTTCGGTGTGACGAATGCTCCGGCAGTTTTCATGGATTACATGAATCGGATATTTCAACCTTACTTGGACCAATTTGTGGTGATTTTCATTGATGACATTCTTATCTATTCTCGTGACCTTCAAGAGCACGGAGAACACCTAAGAATCATTTTATCCATTTTGCAAGAAAGAAAACTTTTTGCCAAGCTAAGTAAGTGTGAATTTTGGATGTCGGAGGTGAATTTCTTTGGACATGTCATATCTCAAGGGGGTGCAGCGGTTGATCCATCAAAAATTGAAGCAGTGATAAATTGGGAGAGACCGAAGGATGTGTCTGAAGTTAGAAGCTTTTTGGGACTAGCAGGGTAATATAGAAGGTTTATTAAAGGATTTTCCCAACTGGCTTTACCGATGACGAGACTTACTCGGAAAGATTATTCTTATGAATGGGATTCGGCTTGTGAGCAAAGTTTTATGAGTTTGAAGGAAAGGTTGACGACCGCTCCTGTGTTGGTTATTCCTGATCCTAGCAAGTCGTATGAGGTATATTGTGATGCGTGCTAATGCAAGATGGACACGTAGTGGCTTATGCTTCACGACAGTTGAAAGTCCATGAAGAGAATTATCCAACGCATGATTTAGAATTGGCGGCAGTTGTATTTACCTTGAAAGTGTGGCGTCACTATTTGTATGGTGTATGTTTTGAGATGTTTAGTGACCACAAGAGCTTACAGTACCTCTTTGATCAAAAGGAGTTGAACATGCGTCAACGGAGGTGGATGGAATATTTGAAAGATTATGACTTGGAACTAAGATACCATCCGGGTAAAGCGAATAAAGTGGCGGACGCTTTAAGCAGGAAAGTGTTGCATAGTGTCGACTTGATGATGCTAGAGTATACTTTATTGGAAAAATTTCGAAATCTAAATCTTCAATTTAATTGGACTCCTAATTGTGTGGTTATGGGGAATTTGGATATCAATTCTACTCTTAGGGAAGAAATCCAACAAGAGCAAGGGTTAGATGAGAAGTTGCAAGAAGTGTTATTGCAACCGGGTTTTGTGCGAGATACCAATGGAGTTATTGTATTTAACCAAAGGATTTGTATTACGGGCAACACGGAGTTAAAAAGGAGGATTTTGGATGAAGCGCATAAGGGTGCTTTTACTATACATTCGGGATCTTCAAAGATGTACCAAGACCTCAAGAGGGACTATAGGTGGTCCGAGATGAAGAGGGATATTGCGGTGTATGTGTCGAAATGTGTGGTGTGTCAACAAGTAAAGATCGAGCACCAAAGGCCAGGTGGCTTGTTGCAACCTTTAGAAATTCCGGTGTGGAAATGGGATAGTATTTCGATGGACTTCGCGGTGGGTTTACCCCGTGCCCAAGGTGGTTATGATTCAATTTGGGTGATTGTGGATCGGTTGACGAAGTCTGCTCATTTCTTGGCCGTAAAGACTACTTATAAGGCGAGTCATCTCGCAAGGTTGTTCATTTCGGAGATAGTGAGGTTGCATGGTATTCCTACTACTATCGTTTCGGATAGAGATCCAAAGTTCACTTTGAGATTTTGGAGAGTTTTTCAACAAGGGATGGGGACGAAGTTGTGTTTGAGCACTTCGAATCACCCACAAACGGATGGTCAGATGGAACGGACAATACAAACTATGGAAGACATGTTGAGAGCTTGTGTGTTGGAAAGTGGCAGAAATTGGATAGAACTTTTGCCATTGATTGAGTTCTCTTATAATAACAGCTATCATGCAAGTATTGGTATGGCTCCGTATGAGGCATTATATGGAAGGAAGTGTAGGACACCGTTGTGTTTGGCAGAGGTTGGTGAAGATAGGATGTTGGGACCTGAGATTATTCACGAAACTACGGAGAAGATTAGGATGATCCGTGATAAGGTTATGCAAGCCCAAGATCGTCAGAAGAGTTATGCGGATAACCGAAGAAGACCTTTAGAATTTGAAGAAGGCGATCACGTATTTCTGAAGGTTACTCCGAGATTGCGGTTGAAAGGACCGTTTCGGTCGCGGAAGTTAAGTCCGAGATACGTAGGACCGTATCAGATCTTGGAGAGAATTGGTGAAGTAGCCTACATATTGGCCTTACCGCCTTCTCTGTCCGAGATGCCTGACGTTTTTCATGTATCTCAGCTTAGGAAATTTGTCCCAGATCCTCTTCAGCCAATTTTACCAGATACAATTGAGATAGAAGCAGATTTGACATTTGAGCCTCAACAGAGTCGTATCACCGGAAGAGAAACTAAAGTGTTAAGGAATAAAGAGATTCCTCTTGTTAAGGTCCAGTGGGATGAGACGCATCCGGGTGATGCAACTTGGGAATTGGAATCGGAGATACGGGAGGTCTACCCTCGTCTTTTCAGGTAATTATTTTAAATTCGTGGGCGAATTTCTATTTAAGGAGGGGAGGATGTAATACCCCGTAAATTCTGTTACTCTGGATAATATTAGTTGTGATCAACTGAGTCCCAGTGTACTCTAAGAAATTATCTGCAGAGATAATTAGGGTAACTGTTAGACTTAGAGCAAATCCAATTAATATTATCTGACTCTAAGATATTTAATATTTAGACTGTAGAGACCTTTTGGACAATTGGTAGTGTTGATATTTGACGATGTTTTACTATATCAATTCCTTTTCCTCTCATTTTCCTCTTTAGAAGCAAAGGGAGAAAAAGATAGAAAGAAGTGGAGAGAAAGAAAAGAGAAGGAAAGGAAGAGAAAAAGAGGAAAGCTCAAGATCAAGAACATCATCAAATCTTCATCCAATCATCTTCAAATCTTCACCATCTTCATCTATTCAAGGTGGGTTCTAGATAGATGCTTTTGTTTTAGATTTTCTTGGGTTCTAAGACCTAGGTTAGAGTGGTAAGAGAATTGGATTAATTGCAAAATCTTGGAAATTAACAGTTAAAATGTGTTATAAACTGAGTAGTATGAGTTATGTGAGTGTAGAATCATTTATGTTTGATTGTGGGATGTTTGGATATGTTTTGGTGGGGTTTTGGAATCATGGGAGATCAGCTGTTACGCTGATGAACTTTCTGCATTTCCTAGATTCGCACTGTGAATCCCCCAGCGAAGGGGAAATCGTGCACTCGCTGGTAGCTCGCACTGGGAATGCGAAGGCGAGCATTCGCCAGTGGTTCGCACTGCGAACCTTACGTTGTTTTTTCTACTACCTTGGTTTGCCAGCGTTCGCACTGCGACTGGTGCAGCGAACAAGTGTTGGCTAGGCGTTCGCTGGACGCTTTGCACTGCGAATGAAGTAGCGAGCATTCGCTGGCTTCTTCGCAATGCGAATATAGCATAACATCCATTTTGTTTCTTGCATAACTTTTGACTCGGTTATCCGTTTTACGTATTCTTGGTATCGTGGTGAAGCTAAGAACATATTCTAGCTGATGGCAGTGAGAAATATCTGGTTATTGCCCGATTAAATGAATCGGAGGGAACCGTAAATTGGTATAAATTGTGGTATGTTGAATTTTGGTGTTCCATTATGTGATTGACGATTACATGCCTATGTTATTATTGTGAAACATGTTGGAATATGTATGCATGTTAAAATATGAATAGGTAGAGTGAGGAACATTACCGTAAATGATATCGAAAGTGTGTAAATGACACGGTGACAATGCTCGTGCAAAAGAGGCTGAGGCGTGTGTCTAGCAATCATAACCGATTGATCTTGCGGTGTAGTTTCATGAGACTCGAGCACCTCCTCTGAAACGTATGCACAATTACTTGGCAGGTTTGATTCCCCATATAGTACGATTGGAGCTTACGGGTAAAGAGACTTGTGACGGTGCACGGGCCGATGATCCCGAATCCAATTCGTATGCCAAGTAAATACAAGGATCCATGACTCGGGTCGTCTTCTAGACGTAGAAGCGGAAGGGAATAGGGGATACCTTGGTACGGTTATTTATTTGTGAGATTCTGGAGTAACAGGATCAGAACTTACTTTGGTACTATTGTGAGTTAGCAGGCTCACGAGTGTGAATGTATTTATATCGTGTGTGTACTCAAGTCACTTCTCTTCCCTTTGACTTGAGTTAGGCTTATTAGAACCTTGTAAAGCCGAGAGGACTATAAGATAGCAAACTCACTGAGATTTGATGTATCTCACCCCACTGTTGTTGTTTACATCACAGGTTCGACGAAGGTTAAGGACAAAGTGGTTTGACTTTTCCTTACGGATCGCGGTTTTTGAGATGGCATGGCTTCCGCTATGGCATTTTATTTAGAGATCATTGTATTGATCTAGTTCTTAGTGCATTTTGGGACATCTTGTATACGTTATGCCGCAGGCTTTAGAACTTTGTATTTAGGGCACTTAATGTATACAATGTGTTAACTAGGAACTTGTACATATATATTTCAGTACTAAACGTATTATTCATGTATGATATATGCTTTGATGTATGTATGTATATGTGCGCTTTACATTTAATAATTTTATTTTGATATCGATAAAGAATTTATGTTAAGATTATCTACAGAAATAAAGCTTATGAGGTTATTATTGTTATAACCATTTTTGTATTTTTATACAAATATTGAATTTGCAAACTTCAGTTTGGTCTCAATAAAGAATTCAGATGGAACAGTTGGAAATAGGCATGATTCAAAGATCACATTACATGAAATTATCATGCCACTACTCCGTATCGATCTATGTCATCAAGTACATTGATGTGGTGGTCGTCGAGGTTTTGTCACGTTGTACGTTAGTGACAACAGCCGCGGTGGTCCGATTATTGATGTATGAGGTGGAGCAGATTGCAAAGTTGAAATCTAAAGATAAATAGCATTCAGATGCGCGCCTAAAGAATTGTGATATAATTATTAAAAACTATATTTCCCAAGGGGGAGATTGTTGGAATATTTTATAACTTAAATATTATTGAAATATTATATTCTAATAATTATTATGTGGGCATATATATTTTAATTATATTAGCTATTTATAAAAATTAAGAGCCTTAATTGAATAAGTGGTCAAATAAATTTAAAAGGCTAATTAGATTTCTATTTAGTAACTAATTAATTAGATATGGGCTCAACTATGAATGGATGTCAGAATCACCCATTTGGGAATAATGGAAACCCTAATTGGCCATCACACTATATATAGGCTATGGTCCCCAATATACCATACATAAGCAATTTATCTTTTCTCCCCATCTGAAGAGAATTCAAAGCATTAGGAGTACCGGTTGAGGAAGAACCACAAGCCAACGAGTGCTCGTCATTCGTCTCTCATTACTTTGTGCTTCAGGAAAGTATAAAGTTATCATGTTAATTATTCGATTATCAAGGTATTCCTAATATTAATCCTTGATAAATTAACATGTTGTAGATCCTAGTTTATATATATGCTCATATGGTTTCCGTACTAAAGTAAGATTATATTTTTAATCTTTGTTATTGAGCATGTTTGTATAGTTATTATTAAATTAATTCCAACACCTACACTCACTTTTGAAATGTTCCAGTTTACCACAAAGGAAGCAACTTACTCTTTTTCTTTTTCTCTGTCCATTTCCTATGTCGTCATGAACCTTGTCATCATCTATGTCCATATTATCATTGGACTTGTTAGATGTTCCATCTTCGACAACATGTATTTTCCCAAGAGTAAATTGATCTTTAGTATCATCTTATTTACGACACTCTTCTTCTAATCGAAGGTGATTACCTAATTGATCAAGAGATATATTCTCTTTTTTATGTTTCAAAGTCCTTTTTATATCCTTCCACGAAGGTGGAAGTTTGTCTATTCTGAAAAGCACAATGATGGTGTAATGACCTGTATAATATATATCTAGAATAATACAATACACGCATTTTATTTGGTACTGACACCATCATAAGTGCCTAATGGCATAATTCACATACTTGACCATTCTAAAACATAATACAAACTATGGTGCAAGCTATGGAAATTAGCCAAAACAAGAAAATCTAATAATACGGTACAATATTCCTCCTTGTACAAGAAAATGATACACAGCGGAAAATAAGCTTAACTAAGCTCCTATTGAAACATCCAAGCATTTCTCCACTTGTAAACCAAACCTGCAAACCACACCTGAAATAAAGCAACTATAGTGGGGTGAGATACATCAAATCTCAGTGAGTTCCCTATCTTATAGGTCCTCTCGGCTTTACAAGATTCTATCAATCCTAACTCAAGTCAAGGGGAAGGGAAAATGACTTTGAGTTCACAATCTCACATTATATGGAAACATGTTCATTAGTTCATCAAATCAAAATATCACTAATCGATAACCACACCAAGGCATCCCCTGTTCCCGTCTGCTTCTACGTCTAGAAGTCGACCCGGGTCATGGATCCTGGTAACCTACTTGACATACGAATGGATTCGGGTCCTACGGGCCATTAACCGTTATGAACCGTCACTTCACACGGGCCATTTACCGTCACAAGCATACGCTCCCAGAGCGTCATTCGTACTGCACGTCGGAATCAAACTTGCCAAGTAGGTGTGCACATGTTTCAGAGGAGCTCGAGACCCATGAAACGCACTCACAAGATAATCGGTTACGATTACGTGATCACACACACAAACGTGATTGTATTCGACAATCACAAGGCCACCATGCCTTAAGGCCACAATCGCCTTTTCTCAAAGAACACAAGGTTCACACACATGTTCCATACTAGTGTCTCACTCTCTCCTAGACCAATCTCGTCACGGATGCATCTTCCTACATCAGGTTCCCGAGCCTTGCCATCTAGGTTATATATCACAATTTTATTCACAACCTAGGATTTTAACAATCTTAACTATGCCATTTGTTTTAGGGTAAGTTTCCTCACTCTTCCTAATTCATTTTAACATGCATATTCTCTCATTCATACTTAACAACAATTAGATAGATATGGCATAACACAAATATTACAAGTAAACACATATAATCACACATCACATAAAACATCACATTTCACATAGTAGTTCACACATATTTTAAGACATACAAGTCACTACTATCCTCTACCGAGCATCCTTGGTGAGAATCATGGTCTCACATTACCATTTAATAGTATATCACCTAAAACAACATATTCGGTTTCCCTCCGACACATTTAATCGGGTATCAAACTTAATACTTTCCTTCATTTCCCACTAAATAATTATCTCACATCATACCCAATATTTTATCGGGTAGAGGGTCATCCCAGCATTCCAACGGTATCAAGAACGTCTCGATCCGAGTTACGGATCAAAAGTTATGAAGAAAACAAAACTGAAAAGCTGTCATGTTCGCTTTGCGAGGTACCAGCGAATGTTCGCTTTCCCATTCGCATTACGAAGTTCCCAGTGAACCAAGGCAGAACTAAAACAAGGTAAAGTTCGCATTGCGAACCTCTGGCGAACGCTCGCCCTCACCCTCGCAGTGCGAATAGCCAGAGAATGCTCAATTTCCGCTTCGCTAGGGGATTCACAGTGCGAATCTGCAAAAATGCAGAAATTCTGCAACGTGCAGCTGGGTTCCCCTGGGTTCAAAACCAATCCAAAATATACCCAAACATCCAAGAATCAAATACAGATGATTCTACACTCATATAGCTCGTACTACTCAGTTTGTAACACATTTCGCCGTTAAATTTCATCGATCAGTGATTTAAGCAATTTCTCATAAACCCTAACTTAAGCTAAAATCATCTCTAACTCTAGAACTTAAGTTTCTATCTAGAACCCACTTGATAATCGAAGAGGAGTTTGAAGAAGATGATGATCCACTGTTCCACTTTCTCTTCTTCTTCCTTAAGCTTCTTCTCTTCTTTCTCTCCATTTCCTCTTTTCTTCTTTTTTCTTCTTCTTACTAACTTTTTCCTTTTCTTTCTCTTATAACAATATATATATATATATATATATATATATATATATATATATATAAACTTATTATATAATATAATCCAATAGGGTAAAACATCTCCAATTGATATTTTGTCGTCTCAACCCAATTGATCACTTATTAGAGTTACCATAAAATACTCTCTCGTACTAATAAATATCAATTTGTCTCTTTCAATAAGTAATTGATCTCCTCGGAGCTCATTAGTTGCTCTATTGATCCCAATTAATAATACTTAAAGTACTTAGAGGATTCCATTAATCCAATTTACCAAAGATAGAGCACATAGATACTCATCTGATATCCAATTGAGCATTTAAATAATACGGGGTATTACACTCTCCCCCCCCCCCCCCCCGAGTTCTGCTTCAACAAAATTTTTATCCGCATCCCTAAGATATTTGTTTGATAATAAGGTTCGGAACCCTCTGTGTCTCTTTCTCGCCAACTGAAGACAATATTTTTTCGGCTCTCATCAATATTAAAGGACCTCTACAAAAAAACATACACATATAAACATAAAGTTTGTTAGTATAAGTAAATTAAAGACTTATCTTATCTTATAAACATATAAACATAAAGTGTGTTAGTATAAGTAAATTAAAGTACCTGTATCTCAGTCCATATCTTATCTTTTCCAGCTTTCAACAATGGATTCTGCCAATTATCACTGGTAATTGGAATATGCTGACGAACAAGTGAACCAATGTATGAAGACAACACTGAACCGTTAGGCTCAATTAGTTGGTTCTCATCACTCCAATGTACATCAAACTTGATCCCTTTATCTCTAGCACAGATGATTGACTTCATAATAGTTATTCCACGTTTTATTTCACTTTCTACATTCGAAGGTTCATTCTGAGCTTCATTTTCATCATGTGTATCGTATGTGTCGTTCTGGTTACTAGCCATTTCACATGTAAGAAAGAAAAAAACAAAAATTAAATGAAAAGGAAGCATGTTGTACACACTAGTGAAATTATACTACACTCCACATAAGTTTAAAATAATATATAAAATGTTATAAGTTATTTTGATAAAATCTTTTAAATATAAAAATAGCAAAATAGAAATATAAATAGAAAATCAAAATACCAAATTCTCAAAATCTTTTGAAAATACCAAAATTTCAAAATAGAAATATAAATAGAAAATCAAAATCAAAATCTTTTAAATAGAAAATCAAAATATAAATAGAAATATAAAATCTGTTATAAGTGCTAGAGCTTCTCATAGAACACCTTCATGTTCTATGGTCAATGAACCTATCATGGTGCTATCAGACAACACTTGCACAACATACCATACCATACCATCATTTTTCACACGAATACCATACCATCAACAATACAAGCAGAACAACGGCAACAAACTAAACATCAACAACAGAACAATAGAACAACATACCATTATATTGTATAACATCAACAACAAGAACAGTGCATATTTATTAGAACAACAACAACAATGAATCTTAATGAAGCAAGAACAAAGTACCTCTTCTTCGTTTGGCCTTCTTCTTCATGAAAGCAATGGCAGTGAACGACGGCAATGAACGATGGCAATGAACGACGACAATGGTGAATGAACGACCGCAATGGCGAATGAACGACAGCAATGGCAATGGGTTTCAGCAGAGAAGAAAGATAGCAAGGGTTTCAGCAGAAAGAAACATGCGGTCGAAAGAAGAAAATGAATAAAAGTTTTAGAAAATGAAATGAAACGTAACCATTATTTTAATTCAAAAATTACCTTAGAGGGCGCTTTCCTTATAAAGCGCTTTCTAAAGTTGGGAGAATTTAAATACCTTAGAGGGCGCTTTCCTGAAAGCGCTTTCTAAGGTTAACCTTTAGAGGGCGCTTTCCTGAAAGCGCTTTCTAAGGTTAACCTTTAGACAACGCTTTTCTAAAGCACTTTCTAAAGTATTACCTATAGCAGCGCTTTCCATAAAACGCTTTCTAAGGTGGCTACCATTTAGGGCATTTAACAGCGCTTTTGAAAAGCGCTTTCTAAAGGCTATCTATTACAGCGCTTTTTTTTAGCGAAATTTTTTAAAGACCTATTGCAGCGCTTTGTCCAAAAACCGTTGTCTTTGTTGCGCTGTCTTTGTCCAGTTTTGGCGTAGTGACAAATTATCAAAACTTCACGTCCTTAGTCATACCCTTATTCCAATATTGGGTGAACTTCTAATTTACTTTTCCATAATTCAACTGTTGTTTCAAAATAAAACACTTGGTCGCATTCTACCTTTGGAAATAATGTACCATTCTGCATTCCTCTATCAAGTCAAAAACCAAACTGTAATATCTTATCTTGATTCAGGATAACAAACACTCAACAAATCTTCACGATGTAATTCAGTGATTCGTTAACTTCATACAATTACCGGCAACTATTCTTCCATAAATCCTTTAACATTCGAACCACTTCATAACTAGTCAAACGACTTCTTTACCAGTTCCATCTGGTCTGATACTAAACATTGTAATCCTTACATCTGATATTTCCTTTCGTTCCTGTCACTCAAAAAGGTAACACACTTAAACAAGATCTCCTTATTTCTTTATTATTCTTATAAGTAACCATCCATCTGATTCTTATTAATTCGACTGAACTCTTTCATTTGCCACCCTCCACTGCGCAACTCAAATTCTAACAGTGAAATACCACCAATTCTTAAGCATTACCAAGTGGCTAATAGTCCGTGAAGAAACACACTTATCCACTGGGGTCCTTACTACCCAATCGGTACAAGAACTTACTGACGTCCTATGGCAGAACAATTTCTTTGCCAACACACAATATCTTAACATCGGTCCAACACTCTTCAGACGAAAAAGGTACATGAGTTATACTATTACAACCATAAGATATACAACTCCAATTCCATTCTAAATTTGAAATTAATATATATACAAAATAGTTTAACAACTTTCGGTTTTGGTTACCACCTTCCAAATTGATTCTTCTTACGGTTTCCGACTTACTCAAGGCTTCTGTCGTCACTAAATCTCCACTAATGACAATGTAACACCATCACCGAACTTCAAACATATACGAATCACCACTTATCAAAACTTTAACCATTCAAAGCGAGATTGTGAGTTCCCATACTACTCACCAATCCACACACAACACTCTACACGTACACACACCCTCAAAGGACATACCACGTTTCTCAATTGAATCCACTTTTCTCATTCGTTCCGTTCCACAAACGATTCCAAGTTACATGCTTAACTTTGGAACGTCCAATTCTTACTCGTACTTGGAAAGATAACTTTCAAATTCCTTCTCTGGGTCAAACACAACTGCACACAACTGGTACCACTCTCACGGAGTCTAAATCCAATACCATGAACTCACGGAAGTTAATAATTACTAACTCGAACCAACTATTCATACCTTACTAAAACCATAATTACACATCGAAGTACATTCCTTGCAAGATCAATACTTCGTGAGTATTTTCTAACTTCGCCCTCAAGTATTTCAACAGTAGTACACTTAAGACTTCCTCATACACAACACAGTTCCCAAGATTACTTCTCCAAATGTCAAACTCTTTCGTCGGTTGAACAAATGGTCAACTATGCAACACCCTTCAGAAGTTCCCATTCCAAAAATACAAATCCGTCTTTCATTAACTTGCAATCCAGTTCTCTATTCCCACAATACCCTCCAATCGGAGCAACATAAGGTAACAAAACATAGATGATGGTTCCTAAGGGATTTCACAGTTTACACACATGTTAATCGATTACCTCAGTGAGGTTAATCGGTTAACTCCTCAAAATCCAGCGGAAAACACCATTCTCGCACGTGTTAAACGGTTAACCCCATTGTGTTAGTCGGTTAACACTACTGCTGATTCAAAACCAATTTCTCATAATTCAAAACCATCCCTACTCAAACCATCAATCCAATTTGCTCTAACCCACAATATCATTCTTAACTCGTGGCTTTTAACTTGTGTAACATTCACCAACCATGATCAACTCAAGATAATACCGACAAAGTCAAAACATGCAGACGACACACTCCAACCAAGTGACAATCAACATTCCCAACTCTGACACATGCACACCTTAAAACTTCAGTGGAACAGCTCACTCTCTGTTCATACAACGATACTAGCGGGAAGTCAATAATGGCGACATCCTAGGGTCTTAGCCACAACTCTTACTTGATTCGTCCATAAGCAAAACCCAACACACAACCATTATACGGTACTACGAAAATGATGGACATCTCATGTCAAGCATAAAACCTTGTTCTCTCACTTGAATTCCTTGGTGAGAAATAATACTACAACATTCTTAGTCCAACAAAAGGTTATTCACAATTACAGAAGGTCCTTTATACTTGAAAATAGATCGGGGTAATACACCCTCTTGAAGAACCTTTCCATCACTTCATACGCATTAACCGGGATTCCTTACCCTTCACTATCCATTACATATCCCACTTACACCAAATTACTTAATGGAAGATTCACAACCGACAATTCTCATCAACTACCTACAAAACCCTTCCGGTGTAGGCCGTTTCGTGATTTACACTTAGTCCATAATAGGTCCTGAATTTCTTTTCATTGTTTTACCACAATCTTACTTCTTAAAATACAATATTCACTGCTCCAAAAGGTACGTCCCTTCACACTTGTCTCAAGAATAAGAATCCATCACGGACATTGTGACTACGGTGCTACTACTACGCTTGTTCAAAGTACCAAGGTGTAACTTTCTCATTCCACGTCATACTAACAGGCTCCTCGCAGGTGAACCATTAGTCATTACACTTCCTTAACTATAGGTTCATCAACACCTTAAAATTCCATCTCACACTCGTCCACAATACATTTCGTTGTCACTTCCTCCTAATATACTGTTGACACCGTTTTCTACATCGTGTCTACTTCGCTTTCCTTTGTAATCCTCTTAGGTCCAAATATAAAACCATCTTACTATAATATCCTAAAATCCAAGATACTTACTCTATTCCTTAACACTCACTTCTTCCGATCCGTACCCCTAGACTTTCTGTTACTTAATGAAGCTCAAACTTCCTCCGACATAATAACTTAAACTGTTCCTTGAGTAATTTAACAATTCTAAATTGGTCTCTTACTGAAAACAGAAATCCCGATGTATCATCTCGAACTTAATCTTTCTTTATAACTGAAGATATACAATTCATCTCCTATTCTTCGTCCGGCGCACACTTGTTTCCCTTGAAGTATGTAAACACATCCTTGTGTTCCTTCACACACTTCTCTACTACTTTAAGTTCCCTTAAGGCCGAACGTCCTTAACTCTCAACTTTTAACCAGTCGGAGATATTATACCGAACGCATTCCTTAAGGTACTCTCGTCCTTTCAAGACACCATAACGACCTTAGAAACTGAAGCACCAAGAACTACCTCACTTCCGGACCTTACGTCACACGTTCCACGAAACAACTTTTCTTTTCCAACGAATGAGATTTCTTGAAAATCTTGTCCAAATCAGTTGTCAATCCTGCCTACTAGTGATTTTACATGTTCCTTAATACCTTATCCAAACGTCCAATAGAGATCCTTAACTCCCGGACTCCATCCATTCCTAAGGATTACTTGAACAACACACTACTCTTTAATTTCCATGCTACTCAAGCACAACTTCTATTAAAACCTCACTGAGCTGACCCAAACCCTTCACTACTAACTCTTGGCTTGAGCCTACCACCACAACACAAGTCACGACAACACTTCGGAGTCCACGTGGTCGCTCAATCATGATTCTACCTATCACATACATAACATTAGGTTGATCAGGCCCAACACTACATAGTATAATATTAAGTTTCATGATGGCAAGACACACTTAAGAGGCAGGAATAGATTTACTTATGATGTTTCAAGGCTAGGTCGAGGACACGACCTGCTCTGATACCAACTGTAATGACCTGTATAATATATATCTAGAATAATACAATACACGCATTTTATTTGGTACTGACACCATCATAAGTGCCTAATGGCATAATTCACATACTTGACCATTCTAAAACATAATACAAACTATGGTGCAAGCTATGGAAATTAGCCAAAACAAGAAAATCTAAGAATACGATACAATATTCCTCCTTGTACTAGAAAATGATACACAGCGGAAAATAAGCTTAACTATGCTCCTCTTGAAACATCCAAGCATTTCTCCACTTGTAAACCAAACCTGCAAACCACAACTGAAATAAAGCAACTAGAGTGGGGTGAGATACATCAAATCTCAGTGAGTTCCCTATGTTATAGGTCCTCTCGACTTTACAAGGTTCTATCAATCCTAACTCAAGTCAAGGGGAAGAGAAAATGACTCTGAGTTCACAATCTCACAGTATATGGAAACATGTTCATGAGTTCATCAACTCAAAATATCACTAGTCGATAACCACACCTAGGCATCCCCTATTCCGTCCGCTTATATGTCTAGAAATCGACCCGAGTCATGGATCCTGGTAACCTACTTGACATACGAATGGATTCGGGTCCTACGGGCCATTAACCCTTATGAACCGTCACTTCACATGGGCCATTTACCGTCACAAGCATACGCTCCCAGAGCGCCATTCGTACTCCACGTGGGAATCAAACTTGCCAAGTAGTTGTGCACATGTTTCAGAGGAGCTCGAGACCCATGAAACGCATTCACAAGATAATCGGTTACGATTACGTGATCACACACACAAACGTGATTGTATTCGACAATCACAAGGCCACCATGCCTTAAGGCCACAATCGCCTTTTCTCAAAGAACACAAGGTTCACACACATGTTCCATACTAGTGTCTCACTCTCTCCTAGACCAATCTCGTCACGGATGCATCTTCCTACATCAGGTGCCCGAGCCTTGCCATCTAGGTTATATATCACAATTCTATTCACAACCTAGGATTTTAACAATCTTAACTATGCCATTTGTTTTGGGGTAAGTTTCCTCACTCTTCCTAATTCCTTTTAATATGCATATTCTCTCATTCATACTTAACAACCATTAGATAGATATGGCATAACACAAATATTACAAGTAAACACATATAATCACACATCACATAAAACATCACATTTCACATAGTAGTTCACACATATTTTAAGACATACAAGCCACTACTATCCTCTACCGAGCATCCTTGGTGAGAATCATGGTCTCACATTACCATTTAATAGTATATCACCTAAAACAACGGATTCGGTTTCCCTCTGACACATTTAATCGGGTATCAAAGTTAATACTTTCCTTCATTTCCCACTAAATAATTAATCTCACATCATACCCAATATTTTATCGGGTAGAGGGTCATCCCAGCTTTCCAACGGTACCAAGAACGTCTCGATCCGAGTTACGGATCAAAAGTTATGAAGAAAACAAAACGGAAAAGCTGTCATGTACCAGCGAATGTTCGCTTTCCCATTCGCATTGCGAAGCTCCCAGTGAACCAAGGCAGAACTAAAACGAGGTAAAGTTCGCATTGCGAACCTCTGGCGAACGTTCGCCCTCACCCTCGCAGTGCGAATAGCCAGCGAATGCTCGATTTCCCCTTCGCTAGGGGATTCGCAGTGCGAATCTGCGAAAATGCAGAAATTCTGCAGCGTGCAACTGGGTTCCCTTGGGTTCAAAACCAATCCAAAATATACCCAAACATCCAACAATCAAATACAGATGATTCTACACTCATATAGCTCATACTATTCAGTTTGTAACACATTTCACCGTTAAATTTCATCGATCAGCGATTTAAGCAATTTCTCATAAATTAACCCTAACTTAAGCTAAAATCATCTCTAACTCTAGAACTTAAGTTTCTATCTAGAACGCACCTGATAATCGAAGAGGAGTTTGAAGAAGATGATGATCCAATGTTCCACTTTCCCTTCTTCTTCCTTAAGCTTCTTCTCTTCTTTCTCTCCATTTCCTCTTTTCTTCTTTCTTCTTCTTCTTACTATCGTTTTCTTTTTCTTTCTCTTATAACAATATATATATATATATATAAACTTATTATATAATATAATCCAATAGGGTAAAACGGCTCCAATTGATATTTTGCCGTCTCAACCCAATTGATCACTTATTAGAGTTACCATAAAATACTCTCTCGTACTAATAAATATCAATCTGTGTCTTTCAATAAGTAATTGATCTCCTCAGAGCTCATTAGTTGCTCTATTGATCCCAATTAATAATACTTAAAGTACTTAGAGGATTCCATTAATCCAATTTACAAAACATAGAGCACATAGATACTCATCTGATCTTATCTGATATCCAATTGAGTATTTAAATAATACGGGGTAATACAGATGGTTTCATCCATGTGAATATTGTGTTGTTTGTAATTATTAAGAATATGTTTAGTTTCATGTAATTGTTTCATAACAGGTCTATTATCTACCATTTTATAATTATTGAAATGGGAAATAAGAAATTTCTTACTAGTAGCATCTTCTTGCATGTATCTTGATTCTAGTTTATCCCATAGATCTTTTGCAGATTGAATACATTGAGTGATATCGAATAAGAAATTTGACTTACCATTGAGAATATGGCTCATGTAAATGTAGTCATCATTGTCCCATTTTCGCCTCTTTCTTTTTTCAGCGACCGTTTCTTCTTCCCTTTCTACTAGTCTTGTTGTATTCAAAACATGTACCACTTTCAAAGTTGTAAGCAAAAATTTCATCTTTTTCTCCCAACAAATAAAGTTTCCTCCATCAAACTTATTCAATTTTACAAAATTAGATGTCATTTCTTTGAGTGACACTGGCATTGATTAAGTAATATTTGAACCTAAAGATTGTGGAATATTATGGTTGTTGGAAATATGTAGCAACACTAGAACAACGTTGGTGTTAATGAAGATTGCACTTGAAAATTCAAAGCGTATGAATTTCACATTAACCTTAAGGTTCAATTCGCCAATACCAATTATTATATATTAGATGCAATAAGGATTAACAGCGAATTTCCTTCAGGATACTTTGAATACCTTAATGTAAATTGCACAAACACACCAAGCTTACCTATTTGTTTCTTACACTTCACTCATGCATTAATGAAGTAAAAGATTATTTTAGAACAATTGAAACGGTGAAAAATGGATATGTATATTTCTATTTTCGTGTCTCTTTGGTGCTTCCCAAGTATCACTTATTTATAGATAAGTTTATTTCACTTGGTGAAATGAAACAACTTTTGAGTAAAATTTTGAGCAATATATCCTTTTGATGTTCCCTTTGTTTTACAAAACTTGCATTTGTCTGATAGCAAGGCATTGATTCATCATCCAGCAGACGCGGGTTCGAGTCCCTTTGTTGTTCAATTTTTAATTTTGTTTTAATTACACTTAGTAATTAAAGTAAACTTTATTTAAAAAAAAAAAGTAACCAAACAGAATCGAACCGAAAGCTCTTGCAATGATCAAAACATTCTGCACCATTAAACCATCTTAATTTATTTGGTATAATTTGACATGTATATATTCTCATTATTTCTTAAATCCAAACTTTCAAACATGTTTTAGAAATCGCTCACAAATTAATCCAGAGTAGACCACAATCTTCAAGTGATTATGCTTTTGATGGATCTGATGATGAACTCTTGCACGCTAGTATTGTGTAAATTTAAGAGCAATTTACCAAAATAACCATCATGATAAAAACATAAAAAGTAATTATTCATTCCGTTAGTAGAAAATAAAACCTCAAGGACATTGACAAACATGTTGGTTATTAAAATATTTTCTCATTAATTATATTTTGAAGTCAAAATTTTATTTAAGATTTTGCTATGGCACTAGAAGTGCAAAAGAAAAAGAGAAGAAATTATAAAAGCATGAAAGCATATAAAAAAGAGATACACAAGAAACACTATATCAAGAATACTCAAGACCGGGACAACCGTGTGTATAACATCGAAGTTATTGGAATGTTTTTATTCAGTGAGCTTAATCTTTATACTTGAGACTAGTTACATTACATGGTTCATAGCAGAAGTTAGTGTGATCCATACAACGACACTGTGGTGGAATTGAACTTTTGCAAACACATAACTTACAACCTGAGTGACAGGTAAATTTCACAATATCTACACAACGACACAGAGGAGGGATCGTTTTTGAGCAATAGCAATTATCACAACACGCTGTTGAAGTTATCAATTTGACATTAGGGAGACTTTGTGTGTTAACGGTGAATTCTAACAAGAAAAACAACAAAGTCACTTTGAACAGAATCTTGCTCAATTCCATCGTCCTCTGATCTTTTTCTGATTGTAATATGAGGAAGTGCAGCTAATAATATATATAAGTTTTTTTTTTTTGTTTATATGGCTAAATTTGAAGAAATGGACAAGATTTGTTTTTGATGTTTTTCATGGATAATTGTGCCATCGAAAATAACGCTTTGTAGGAGTTGTCACTATGTGGCACAAGATCAGGAAGAATATTGTTTGGTATTTGATGACATTTTATTATGCTATGCTTTTCATAGGTTAATCTCACTTTTATGCATGGTAAAGGAAAAAAAAAAAAGGATATGCTACATGTTTCGAGGTAGAAAGAGACATACGTAATATTACTCGAAGAATCTCTTTGTAGTACGGCACCAAAAGATTTTTCAACGCCAGAACGGAGATGACTTGCAAGTTTAGTACTCTAACATACAAGTCATTGAGATCGAAGATAAGTAGTTTTAGAATGAGAGTGAGTTTGTTAGAAGTAATTCATATCCAGTAGTAGTATTAGTTTTGTTAATTAAGCTTAACCTAACTGGTGTATGTTAGCATTTTGCCTACATGACATTATTGTTTGTATATATAAACAAGTGTAGATGTCAATAGTGTAGTGCGTAATCATTCATTGTAACCGTTTTGCAAGAGTAGTGAAAGTTTGTTATTTTCTCTCTGTTCTTTCATCTTCATATGCATCAACAATTGATATCTAGAGCTCTGGTTCGGATTCACAGGAAAACACGAGTGAACCATGAGGCGTTATGTGATTGAATTCGTTTCTTGAATTCGTGTTGAATTTTTTATTAGAATTGTAACAGAATCACATTTCTTGATTCTGCGGGATTAGGAAACACTAATGTTTGGTGAGATCTGAATGAATTGCACAAGGTTGAAGATGAACGGAAACGGTAATCTAAGTACTAAGCTTTCAGTGATCGGTGGATGATTAAGATGCGTGTGTTGTTTGGCGCTCAAGATGTTCTTGATCTCGTCAACGACGGTTACATTCCGGTTGAGCTATTGACAAATGTAATAGATGCGCAGAGGAATGCTCACCGTGATCTAAAGAAGAAGGATCAAAAGGCGTTGTTCTACATCGATCAGTGTGTGGATGAAAACATGTTTGAGAAGACCGCTGATTAGACAACAACGAAGGCTGCATGAGACACATTGGTACGGTACAACGACGATGATGCATCAGTGAAGAAGGTGAGGCTTCAGTCTCTACGTAAGTAGTATGAGAATCTCAGCATGAAGAAGAATGAGAACGTACTTGACTACATCTCCAGAGTTATTCTAATCACAAATGAGATGAAGTCGTGTGGAGAAACTCTCTCTGAAGAAAGGATCATTGAGAAGGTACTTAGATCTCTTACTCCTTAATTAGATTACATTGTTGTAGCAATTGAACATTATAAGGATCTTAGGACCATGAGAATTGAAGAGCTGCAAAATAGTCTAAAGGCACAAGAGTTGCATCTGAATGAGAGAAACTCTGAAATAGAGGTAGAGCAGTAGGCTCTGAAAGCAACTTTTGGTAAGAAATATCAGAAGCAGTCTTAGTCAGAAGCCAGGAAGAAATCTGATGGTGTTCAGAAGTCAGAAACCTTAACTTTTGAAAGGTAGAAGAGTACTCAGAATTGGAAGGATAGGTATGACAAGAGGAGGGTTCAATGTTACTATTATAATAAGTTTGGCTACTTCACTGCTGATTGTTGGTCAAACAAGGAAAGGAATTTAGAAGAAGCAAACATAGCCAGAGAAGATTCTGATGATGAACCTGTGCTATTGATGGCTTTTGAATATGATAATGCGTATTTGGTAGACTGATTGTATATGGACACTGACTGGTCAAATCACCTAACTGGAATCAAACAATGACTGGTTGATTTTGAATATAGAAAGATGACAAGGATCAGATGTGTTAATGATAAATACTTCAATGTTGAAGGTATGAGAAATGTCAAAGTCAAGGTGAAGAATGGTAAAACTGTTTTAATCAAAGTTGTTTGGTATGTTCTTGGCATGAAGAGAAATTTGATGAGTGTAGGTTAACTCATTGAGAAAGGTTTCTCAGTTACTATGAACAACAATGTCTTGAAGTTTTATGATGCTGGTTGATTATACAATTTGAGCAGGGAAGCAACAGAACATTCAAGCTGAATGTGGAGACAACTGAAACTAAATGCCTTAATGCAGAAGGCGCTGAAGGTGACAGTGAGGTGTACCACAAGGGATTGGAGGCATCTTAATTTCTGAAGCTTAGGGCATCTGAATTCTAAGAAGCTGGTATATGGAATTCCCAAGATTGTGAAGCCTGAGAAGTCATATGAGATATGCATGAAAGGCAAGCAACCTAGATTGCCATTTGCATCTGAAGTAGCCCCAAGAGCAAAGTATGCTTTGGGAGTAGTACATTATGATTTTGGTGTACCATTTGAAGTACCTTCACTTGGAGGATACAAATATTTTGTGTCGTGCAACACCCATACATAACACACATACATCAAAGCATATATATTATACATGGATCCAAGTATTTGGTACTGAAATACCATAAGTTCCTAGTTAACACATTATATACATTCAATGGCCAAAATACAAAGTTCTAAAGTCTACGGCATAACATATACAAGATGTCCCAAAATACACTAAGAACTAGATGAATACAATAATCTCAAAATAAAACGCCATAGCGGAAACCATGCCATCTCAAAAGCTACGATCCGTAAGGAAAAGTCAAACCACTTTGTCCTTACCCTTCACCGAACCTGTAGTACCTGTGATGTAAACAACAGCGTGGGGTGAGATACATCAAATCTCAGTGAGTTCGCTATCTTATAGTCCTCTCGGCTTTACAAGGTTCTAGCAACCTAACTCAACTCAAAGGGGTAGGGAAGTGACTTTAAGTACACACACACTATATATGGATCCACACTCGTGAGTCTGTTAACCCACACTATCACAAAGGTAGGTCCTGAGCCTGTTAACTCAAGAATCTCGCTAATCAATAACCGTACCAAGACATCCCCTTTTCCCGTTCGCTTCTACGTCTAGAAGACGATCCGAGTCATGGATCCTTGTAGTTACTTGGCATACGAATTGGATTCGGGATCATCGGCCTGTTAACCGTGAATCGTCACTTCTCATGGCCTGTTAACCATTACAAGTCTCTTTACCATATAGGCTCCAATCGTACTACACACGGGAATCAAACCTGCCAAGTAATTATGCATACGTTTCAGAGGAGGAGCTCGAGTCTCATGAAACTACACCGCAAGATAAACGGGTTATGATTACTAGACACACGCCTCGGTCTCTCATGCACGAGCGTTGTCACTATGTCATTTCCACACTTTTTGACATTATTTCCGGTAATGTTCCTCACTCAACCTATTCGTATTTTATCATGCATACATATTCAAACATGTTTAACAATAAGAGCATAGGCATATAGTCATCAATCACATAATTGAAACACATAATTCAACATACCACAAATTATACCAATTTACGGTTCCCTCCGATTCATTTAATCGGGCAATAAACATATATTTCTCACTTCCATTAGCTAGAGGATGTTCATAGCTTTACAACGATACCAAGAATACGCACATCGGATAAACGAGTCCAAAGTTATGAAAGAAACAAGTTGGAGGATCTGTCATGTTCGCAATGCGAAGCATCCAGCGAATGCTCGCTTCCACATTCGCAGTGCGAAGCTGCCAGCGAATGCCTAGCCAACACTGGTTCGCTGCCCCATTCGCAGTGCGAACATCTGGCGAACAAAGTCAGAACCAAAACAAGGTAAAGTTCGCAGTGCGAACCTCTGGCGAACATTCGCCCTCACCTTCGTCGTACGAATATCCAGCGAGTATTCGATAACCCCTTCGCTAGGGGATTCGCAGTACGAACCTGGGAAAATGCAGAAATTCTACAGCGTGCAGCTGAGTTTCCCTTGGGTTCAAAACCAAACCAAAACATACCCAAACATCCAACAATCAAAAACAGATGATTGTACACTCATATAACTTATACTACTCAGTTTGTAACACATTTCAACCGTTAACTTCCATCGATTACCAATTTAAGAAATTTCTCACAAAACCTAACTTAAGCTAAAATCATCTCTAATTCTAGAACTTAAGTTTCTATCTAGAACCCACCTCAAGATTAGATGATGTTGAAGATTGGAAGATGATTTAATGAAGATTTGTTGATGTTCTTGATCTTTCCACTTCTTGGTTTCCACTTCTCTTTTTCCTTCCTTTCTCCTTCTTTCTCTCCAACTTCTTTCTATCTTTTTATTTCTTTGGTTCTAATGAGGAAAATGAAGGAAAAGAAATGATATAGTATAATATCATCAAATAGTAACACTACTAATTATCCAATTAGTCTCTAAAGTTCCAATAATTTAAATACCTCAGAGTCAGATAATATTGATTGGATTTACTCGAAGTTCAACAGTTACTCTAATTATCTTTGCAGATAATTTCTCAGAGTACACCGGGACTCAGTTGATCACAACTAATATTATCCAGAGTAAATAAAAATACGGGGCATTACATCCTCCCCCCCCCCCCCCTTAAATAGAAATTTTCCCACGAATTTAAAACAATTACCTGAAAAGATGAGGATAGACCTCCCGCATCTCCGATTCCAATTCCCATGTTGCATTGCCCGGATGCGTCTCATCCCACTGGACCTTAACGAGGGAAATCTCTTTATTCCTTAACACTTTAGTTTCTCTTCCTGTGATACGACTCGGTTGAGCCTCAAACGTTAAATCTGCTTCTATCTCAATTGTATCCGGTAAAATTGGCTGAAGAGGATCTGGGACAAATTTTCGAAGCTTAGATACATGAAAAACGTCGTGCATCTCTGACAGAGAAGGCGGTAAGGCCAATCTGTAAGCTACTTCACCAATTCTTTCTAAAATTTGATACGGTCCCACGTATCTCGGACTTAACTTCCGCGATTTAAATGGTCCTTTCAACCTCAATCTTGGAGTAACCTTCAAAAACACGTGATCGCCCTCATCAAATTCCAAAGGTCTCCTACGGTTATCTGCATAGATTTTCTGACAATCTTGTGCTTGTTTAACTTTTTCACGAATCATTCTAATCTTTCCCGTAGTCTCGTAAATAATCTCGGGTCCCAACATTCTATCTTCACCAACTTCTGCCCAACACAACGGTGTCCTACACTTCCTTCCATACAATGCCTCATAAGGTGTCATACCAATACTTGCATGATAACTGTTATTATAAGAGAACTCGATCAACGGCAAAAGTTCTATCCAATTTCCCCCACTTTCAAGTACACAAGCTCTCAACATATCTTCCATGGTTTGTATTGTCCGTTCCGTCTGACCATCCGTTTGCGGATGATTCGACGTACTCAAACACAACTTCGTTCCCATAGCTTGTTGAAAAGCTCTCCAAAATCTCGAAGTAAACTTTGGATCTCTATCCGAAACGATACTAGTAGGAATACCATGCAATCTCACTATCTCCGAAATAAACAACTTTGCGAGATGAATCGCCTTGTAGGTAGTCTTCACAGCTAAGAAATGCGCGGATTTCGTTAATCGATCCACAATTACCCAAATCGAATCATAACCACCTTGGGCACGGGGTAATCCCACTGCGAAATCCATCGAGATACTATCCCACTTCCACACTGGAATTTCTAATGGTTGCAACAAGCCACCCGGTCTTTGGTGTTCGATCTTCACTCGTTGGCACACCGTACATTCCGACACATACACCGCAATATCCCTTTTCATACCGGACCACCAATAGTCCCTCTTTAAATCTTGGTACATCTTTGAAGACCCAGGATGTATAGTAAAAGCACCCTTATGCGCTTCTTCCAAAATCCTCCTTTTTAACTCCGTGTTATCCGGAACACAAATCCTTTGGTTAAACAAAATAATTTCGTCGGTAGCTCGCACAAAACTCGGTTGTACTAACACTTCTTGTAACTGCTCATCTAACCCTTGTTCTTGTTGGATTTCCTCCCTAAGAGTAGAATTGATATTCAAATCTCCCATAATCACACCATTAGGTGTCCAAACAAATTGAAGATTTAGATCTCGAAAATTTTCCAACAAAGTATACTCTAGCATCATCAACTCGGCATTATGCAACACCTTCCTGCTCAATGCGTCCACCACTTTATTTGCTTTACCCGGATGGTATTTTAGCTCCAAGTCATAATCTTTCAAATATTCCATCCACCTCCTTTGACGCATGTTCAACTCTTTCTGGTCAAAGAGGTACTTTAAGCTCTTGTGGTCGCTAAACATCTCAAAACGTACACCATACAAATAGTGACGCCACACTTTCAAAGTAAATACAACTGCCGCCAATTCTAAATCATGCGTTGGATAATTCTCTTCATGGACTTTCAACTGTCGAGAAGCATAAGCCACCACATGTCCATCTTGCATTAACACACCTCCTAATCCCATCTTCGATGCATCACAATATACCTCATACGACTTGCTAGGATCAGGAATAACCAAAACAGGAGCGGTCGTCAATCTTTCCTTCAAACTCATAAAAATTTGCTCACAAGCTGAGTCCCATTCATACGAATAATCCTTCCGAGTAAGTCTCGTCATCGGTAAAGCCAGTTGAGAAAAGCCTTTAATAAACCTTCTGTAATAACCTGCTAATCCCAAGAAGCTTCTAACTTCAGACACATTCTTCGGTCTCTCCTAATTAATCACTGCTTCAACTTTTGATGGATCAACCGCTACACCTCCCCGAGATATGACATGTCCAAGAAAATTAACCTCCGACATCCAAAACTCACACTTACTTAGCTTGGCAAAAAGTTGTCTCTCTTGTAAGATAGATAAAATAATTCTTAGGTGTTCTCCGTGCTCTTGAGGATCACGATAATAGATAAGAATGTCATCAATGAAAATCACCACAAATTGGTCAAAATAAGGTTGAAATATCCGATTCATATAATCCATGAAAAGTGCCGGAGCATTTGTCACACCGAAAGGCATCACCAAAAATTCATAATGACCATAACGGGTCCTAAATGCAGTCTTCGGTACATCTGAACTCTTCACCCGAATCTGATGATAACCCGACCGTAAATCAATCTTCGAGAACACATAGGCTCCTTTCAATTGATCTAACAAATCGTCTATCCTTGGTAATGGGTATTTATTCTTGATGGTGACCTTATTCAATTGACGGTAATCAATACACAACCGCATTCCACCATCCTTTTTCTTTACCAACAACACTGGAGCTCCCCAGGGCGAAACACTTGGTCGAACAAAATGCTTAGCCATTAATTCTTCCAATTGATCCTTTAATTCTCTTAATTCAAGTGGTGCCATCCGATAAGGAGAAACGGATATTGGAGACGTTCCCAGTATCAGGTCAATAGAGAATTCCACTTCCCTCTCCGGAGGAAGAGAAGTGACGTCCTCGGGGAAAACTTCAGGAAACTCGCAAACTACCGGAATACTCGAAACTTGAAAGTTACTACTCTCCTCCTTAGTAAGAACCAAAAGAACGGACTTCTCCTTTTCAAACAAGAAATTTATCATTCCGACCGTACCTTCTAAAATAGTAGTTAACACATCCTTCAGAGTAGCCTCGGTAGATGGGAAAATGATTAGTTTTTCTTCACACCCGATAAATACCGAATTAGCTGAAAGCCAGTCCATTCCCAGAACAACATCCACTTTCTTAAGCGGTAAGCAAATCATATCAATTTGAAAAACTCTTCCATCCACAGATAAAACACAATTTTCACACATTAAAGGTGTTTCTACCATCTCATCCATGGCAGTAGTAACCACCATGGGTGGAGACAACGGAACCGCTTGCAACCCAAGCTGCTTTACACATTGCATCGATACAAAAGAGTGTGTAGCCCCACAATCAAATAAAACAAAGCAAGGATTTCCATTCACAAAACACGTACCAGCAATCAAAGAGTTATCACCCTTTGTCTTCCTTGCATCCAAGGTATACACTCGGCCGTCATTCCTCCCTTGTGTCTGATTCCTCCTCTGAGGACAATCCCTCGATAAATGGCCCACCTTATTACACTGATAACACCTTATTCCTTCCAAACTGCACCTACCATAATGATTCTTACCACGAGTACGGCATACCGGAGGCGCACTAGTCCTGGAACTCTGAACTTGTTTCCCTTTAAACATTTGTTGCCTCGGTCTAAATTGTTGATTTGATCTCCCTCGGTCACTATGATTCAACCTACTCAACTCTCCTTCCGCTTGCACTTTCTTTAAGCTATGCTCCGCCACATAACAATGCCGTAACAATTCAGCATAGTTAGTGAATTCCCTCTGCGACAAACTATGCGAAATTTCGGCCCTCAAACCAAAAAGAAACTGATCAATCTTCCATCTCTCATCAGGAGCACATATAGCCTGCCTAGAATAAGTAGCCATAGTCTCAATTTCTCCGCATAAGAAGCCACAGTCAAGTCGCTTTGTCTCAATTGTTGAAACTCGAATTCCTTCTGAGACCTCAAGGAACTTGGAAAATACTTCTCCATAAAATTTATCTTAAACTGTTCTCATACCTTCGGTACCTCTTGAATTGTCATTAAGGCAGAAGCATTCTCCCACCAACTCATGGCAGGACCCTTCAACAAGTGAGAAGCGAAAACAACTTTATTTTCCTCACTGCACAGAACTATCAAGAAAATCCGTTCCATACCGGATATCCATTCATGAACCTTTACTAGATCTAATCCTCCTTGAAACTCCGGAGGATCTATACGAATGAAATTCCTAAAGGTTCCCCCTGCAGCTTCCGGAACAACCACTGGAGGATGTACGTCACCAGCCATTTGCTGTACCATTTGTTGCACAAACTGATTCTAATGTTGCTGCATCTGCTGCATAAATTGATACAAAGAGGCATTCTCCTCTCCGCTTGGCGGATTTGTCCCTTCTGGAGTGGTCATCGGTCTACCACGGTTGTTTCTGCGTCGGTCAGCCATGTTCCTAAATGTCATACAGATAGGATTAAGTTGATCAGGCTCAATACCATAAATATAACATGTAAGACCAATGGCGACACAACACATGTGAAACGAAAAGAAAATACTTATACTATTTCATGGCTAGGTCGAGGATAAGACCTGCTCTGATACCAACTATAACACCCATACATAACACACATACATCAAAGCATATATATTATACATGGATCCAAGTATTTGGTACTGAAATACCATAAGTTGCTAGTTAACACATTATATACATTCAATGCCCAAAATACAAAGTTCTAAAGTCTACGGCATAACATATACAAGATGTCCCAAAATACACTAAGAACTAGATCAATACAATGATCTCAAAATAAAACGCCATAGCGGAAACCATGCCATCTCAAAAGCTACGATCCGTAAGGAAAAGTCAAACCACTTTGTCCTTACCCTTCGCCGAACCTGTAGTACCTGTGATGTAAACAACAACGTGTGGTGAGATACATCAAATCTCATTGAGTTCGCTATCTTATAGTCCTCTCGGCTTTACAAGGTTCTAGCAACCTAACTCAAGTCAAAGGGGTAGGGAAGTGACTTTTAGTACACACACACTATATATGGATCCACACTCGTGAGTCTGTTAACCCACACTATCACAAAGGTAGGTCCTGAGCCTGTTAACTCAAGAATCTCGCTAATCATTAACCGTACCAAGGCATCCCCTTTTCCCGTCCGCTTCTACGTCTAGAAGACGATCCGAGTCATGGATCCTTGTAGTTACTTGGCATACGAATTGGATTCATGATCATCGGCCTGTTAACTGTGAACCGTCATTTCTCATGGCCTATTAACCATCACAAGTCTCTTTACCATATAGGCTCCAATCGTACTACACGCGGGAATCAAACCTGCCAAGTAATTGTGCATACGTTTCAGAGGAGGAGCTCGAGTCTCATGAAACTACACCGCAAGATAAACCGGTTATGATTACTAGACACACGCCTCGGCCTCTCATGCACGAGCGTTGTCACTATGTAATTTCCACACTTTTCGACATTATTTCCGGAAATGTTCCTCACTCTACCTATTCATATTTTATCATGCATACATATTCAAACATGTTTAACAATAAGAGCATAGGCATATTGTCATCAATCACATAATGGAAACACATAATTCAACATACCACAAATTATACCAATTTACGGTTCCCTCCGATTCATTTAATCGGGCAATAAACATATATTTCTCACTTCCATTAGCTAGAGGATGTTCATAGCTTTACAACGATACCAAGAATACGCACATTGGATAAACGAGTCCAAAGTTATGAAAGAAACAAGTTGGAGGATCTGTCATGCTCGCAATACGAAGCATCCAGCGAATGCTCGCTTCCACATTCGCAGTGCAAAGCTTCCAGCGAATGCCTAGCCAACACTGGTTCGCTGCCTCATTTGCAGTGCGAACATCTCGCGAACAAAGTCCGAACCAAAATAAGGTAAAGGTCGTAGTGCGAACCTCTGGCGAACGTTCTCCCTCACCTTCGCCGTGCGAATATCCAGCGAGTATTCGATTTCCCCTTCGCTAGGGGATTTGCAGTGCGAACCTGGGAAAATCCAGAAATTCTACAGCGTGCAGCTGAGTTTCCCTTGGGTTCAAAACCAAACCAAAACATACCCAAACATCCAACAATAAAAAAAATATGATTCTACACTCATATAACTTATACTACTCAGTTTGTAACACATTTCAACCGTTAACTTCCATCGATTACCAATTTAAGTAATTTCTCACAAAACCTAACTTAAGCTAAAATCATCTCTAATTCTAGAACTTAAGTTTCTATCTAGAACCCACCTCAAGATTAGATGATGTTGAAGATTGGAAGATGATTTGATGAAGATTTGATGATGTTCTTGATCTTTCCACTTCTTGGTTTCCACTTCTCTTTTTCCTTCCTTTCTCCTTCTTTCTCTTCAACTTCTTTCTATCTTTTTCTTTCTTTGGTTCTAATGAGGAAAATGAAGGAAAAGAAATGATATAGTATAATATCATCAAATAGTAACACTACTAAATATCCAATTAGTATCTAAAGTTCCAATAATTTAAATACCTCATAGTCAGATAATATTGATTGGATTTACTCGAAGTTCAACAGTTATTCTAATTATCTTTGCAGATAATTTCTCAGAGTACACCGGGACTCAGTTGATCAAAACTAATATTATCCAGAGTAAATAAAAATACGGGGCATTACATGTCGTTTGTGGATGAATTCACCATAATGACATGGGTAACACTCATCAAGTTTAAGCACGGGGTGTTTGCTGAGTTTAAGAAGTTCAAGGTGAATGATGAAAAATATAGTGGCCAGAATCTGAAAGTTTTCAGATGGTGGAGGTGAATATAAATCCAAAGAGTTTAGAAATTTCTGTGAAAAGAATGGAATTGAGCATGAGGTGATTGATTCATACACTTCGTAACACAATTCTATTGTTGAAACAAGAAACTGAACTTTGTTTGATATGACAAGGAGCATGCTGAAGGAGAAGAATCTGCTTCACACATTGTGGGGAGAAGTTGTTGCCACTGCATCATATGTGCTTAATAGGTGTCCAACTAAGAAGCTGAAGAAAATTTTTCCTTTAAAGAAGTGGACTGGTGATAAGAAAAGCGTGAGCCATCTGAAGGTGTTTGGTTCAGTTTGTTACAAACATGTTCCAGATGCTAAGAAAAGGAAGCTGGATGACAGAAGCAGAGTTATGTTGCTTCTAGGGTGATGGTTTATATCCGCAAGTGCACGGACCTATCAAAGTAATATAAAAGATTGTCAAACCCATAGATACTAATCATCAAACCTATCGTTACTTAATTGTTACGGTGTTTATTTAAGGCGATTGAATTAAGAATAAGAATGATGAAGTAAATAACTTTAATAAAATCAGATAAATGAGAATGCTGAAATGTAATTCACATCAATCAACAATACTCTAATCGTCTCCACTAAGGTTACTTACGGGGCAATGTTTCCTATATAGAAAAAAATTAATTTAACAGGAAATGTCGCTTTCGCGTATTCAGAACCGAGTTTCACTCTCTAATTTATACCTTCCATTTGTCACATATGGTCGGCGCTTACCCCGTTAAAGTAGTAAACTCATTTTTAAGAAATTAAACTCATAGCTTAATAGAAAAAGTGAATTTGATTGGAAAGTTTAACTAAAAAGGGTTATGGGCTTTCGCTCAGAGAACCGAATCCTAAAACTATAAACGGCGCGCTTTTGTAGATTGTTTTAAAATCTCTTTCTAGAAATATTAGACTGCCTAATTAAATAACAAAGTGTTATCGCGGTATTTGTTAATCAAAATCAAACCAATTTTAGTCTTTAGTGTCAGACGGCTTTCGATCTTACCCGACGTTTTCACTGTCCCACTTTCGTAGAGGCAGATTAAAATAAGTTCAGAAAAATTGCGTTAAAACCAAAACAGCCCACAAAGGTAATCCTAGCGAGAAAACATATAGAGCATCGTCTATTGACGATCCTCACATGCCAGCATATAGTAAATTAGCCAGACATGTTTAAGGAAAACAAAACATAAACGGTTTTGAGTGCAAAGGTAAACATAATTGCAGGTAAAGAAATTAATTAAGACGAAGAGAATAAATGTAAGTAAATAAGGCATGGAAAATAACGGCAAGAAAAATTAAAGGTAAAGGCTGAATAAATAAATAAAACCTGCTCCAAAACAGAGTCTTAAATCTGGTACAAATGCGATAACTTGAAATAAAGCTTGACGGAATGTAAATGACTAAATTAAAGCGCTGCGAAAATAAACCTGTACATGGATGATCCAAACTTGATACAGACTCGATTCGTGACGCGATAACTCTTCGGTGTGAATGGTTATACTTACAATTGGATAGGGCATGGCCTAAGTGTGCACCAAACATGGATACTAGAAAGTGGAGGCATCAGGGGGTATTTATAGGGTTTTAAAAACCTTGAAAATCCATTCAAACAGATCCAAAAACGTGGATAGAAAGTAGGGGCGAGTGAAGGAAGTGGAGACCAAGCCTATGTCAGATTTCCAACCGCCTGGTAAACACAAAGGGTGGCGAACTCCATGGGGGCCATGGCGAACGCCATGAGTCCATTTTCCATGATTTAGATCTAAACATTAGCTTTCTAACACTTCAAACGGGGCATTATTTGGACTTACAGATCAAAAGTTATGGCCAGAATCGTCGGACAACGCTACAAGGGAAAAACAACATCTTTTTTAATTTCACTAAGACTGCAATCAATTGTCATCCTATCAGGTGGGCTTTCCCTTGTCTTTCTTGGACTTTTTGTTCTCTTTTCTCATTTTTGGCTTTCTCTATAGCGAATGCCTTGTGTGCAAATTGCTTCATTTCTTCTGTTTTTCATCTGAATCGCTTCGTTTCTTCGTGATAGGCTCTTATTTGGCTATGCACCTGAAAACGAGACAAAATACCGCATAAAACTACCAAAGCATAATAAAAAGACGCTAAATAGCGTGTGAATTGGGTCAGAATAAACGATACATTTTCACGCTATCAAACTCCCCCACACTTAGATCATTGCTTGTCCTCAAGCAATCAACCCACATGGTAAAAAGAAATAAGAACGGTTTGAAACAAAGGCACAATGAGACCCTAACCATACGTGGCTACTAGACTAATGTTAGATCGATAGGTACTAATATCAATACCAAGGATACCGTAATGACACAATTTCAAAAACTCCCTTCATATGCAAACTAATTTGAATCATGCCATTATAACTTAACTTAGATCTCTCGTTCTTTTTTACCCCATTTCATTCTAGTACAATCACATTAAGCCCGTTATCCGTACACGTACATGGTAAGTAAACTTGTTAGTGATTGTGATCTCATCGTTACTTAATTTTTTTGTTTTTCTTTTTCTTGGGAAATATGCTTAAGCATCACTTGAACTTAAAGAGTTTGAGCCGTTGGGCTAAGTGATCGGGTGAGGACCACCTAACTTAGAAGGAACATATCTTATCATTCATTTTCCTCTAATTTTTTTTCTTCATTTTAGGCTAGAGATCATACACTTATTTTCATCGGCTTCTTACTTAGTGTGTGCTTAAGATGGTGCTGACTGCTTAAATAAACTACTCAGGGGTTACTTTAAAACTGAACTTAAGGTTTCGGCATAATGGGTACTCAAATTGATTTTTCATATTCAGGGGGTTTAGGGTGTCAGGACGGTATTGATGTTGTTGAAACTTTCCCTAGTCTCTCTAACACAGCCTAAAGTGTGACAACCTATATACTTTCAGGGTGTGTGCCATGAATCTTAAGGAAAAATTTTGTTGGGGTCAAAATTTTAAAATTTTGGGGAAATTCAATAACAAATGAAAAATACGCATATAGATTTGACAACACATGCAATGACTTGACCAAATACTGAAAGAAAACAAAATCCTAAAAACATGAAATAAACTCGAAAACAATAAATCAAAGTAAAAAGGGATAAATGGAAAACGGTAAAGTTCCCCCCCCCCCCCCACTTAAACCAAACATTATCCTCAATGTTTTGATAAAAAGTGAAAAAGGAAAGACAAAACCTGTATGAATTTTATTGCTTGTCGAATCCTCTCTGATCCCGCTCTTGTTGTCCATGTATTCGCTGGCCACTTCTGCTTCGGCGACAGGCATTTTGAGATACCTTCATTTGTTGACATTGCTATTTCTTAAAGCAGCTCATCATGTTGCCCGTTTCCAGAGGAAGTACCTGCAAAAGTGTTAGAAAAATACGGTGCGGTGTATATAGGTGACACCTGACCATACGAAGAATGATGAAGAGGTGAGTTATAGACCAGAGATACATTCTCTCTCCTATCAAACTCATCATCAGTGTCACCACCAGCAGAGACATTCGTAGGAATATCTGTGGGCACCAACTCATCTCTGGGATCGTCATCTAGAGATTTTTCGCTTAGATGTAGCTGAGACGTGACATGCGATCCATCTCTTTATTTTCTGCAAATTCAAACAATAAAAGGAAAATATTAAATTAAAAACTCGTGGGTTTCCTCCCACGTAGCGCTTCTTTTTACGTCGTTAGCTCGACAACCCAGGAGTGTAAGTACTCATGGTGGTTCTCTCGAGAATGACTTCTCGATCAAACTTTAGTTACCATGGCCACTTATCAAGCCATCTCACATATTCCTCACCTTTTCTTTTCTTTCTTATGTGGGGTGGTTCATTCTTTTGAGCTTGTGGTGGTGGTTCTGACTCTATTTTGAGTATTAGCTTTTCGAATTTGAGTTTGACTCTTTCGTCTACCACCTCCAAATTTAACCTTCCTCTCTTAACACTAATGATTATCCTAGTTTCATAGTCCTCTAGTTTTCTCTTCTTATGCAGGACTTCGGACAAAGGTGCATTGGTGTGGATACTTTCAAATACCTCCACTTACTTTTTGGATTGGGAGTTTACCTTAGATTCCACAAACCTTTGCATAGGGAGGAGGAACAACAACATGTGGTTCCTTCTCTACTTCTTCAACAACCCCCCTTTCGGGTGGTGTCGGCAGATTTTTCTTAGTCTCTAATCTTTTTTCACCAGAACTCTCTCTATCACTCTGTTTACTGTAAAAAAAGCAAACAACCTCTGGTCTACTGAATTTATAAGAAAATGGGTAACTTGCAGGATCGCCCAAACTAAATCCTAGAACATGTGCTAAATAATTTAAAAGGATATTTGGAAAATAATAAACACTTCGACAGTATTTAAAATTAGGAAAAAGGTTGTTTCTACAATACTAAAGGAAAAATGATACAAGGAAGTAATTAAAAGTACATTGGAAAATAACTTAATAAAGTAAAGGAAAAAAGATAAATTTCTGGGCAAAGATTAACTGAATTGCATTGAATAAGAAAAATGGTGTTATATAAAACGTACATTTCTTCAGAAACTCTTTTCTCTACACTCGAATACTTTGAGGGATTTTGAGAAATTTGTACAACTTTAACACACAAAAATCCTAACACTAAGACTTTCTATTTATAATAGTAAAAAATAACTACCCCTAAGAGCCTACTAATTATAGTGAGACAAATGTCATTCTGCATGGCTTCATCCTTCAACTGCTCTACACGTGTCCCCTTCTCTCAAATGGACAAGGACAAAGTTCCCTCCATTATTTGAATTTGAATCCGAACATCATTAGTCAGGCTTCTGTCGAACATATCTCCAAACTGTCAGAAATATTTCTAAGTCCATGGAACATGTCTCTTCTGTACAAGGATACTTTTAACCAGACTCTCTAGAAATACCGTCCCTATCGAAGTCTTCCATAACTTCCAAAATTCAATTTCTTTGAATAAGAATCTCAATCCAATATCAGGCGTCGAAATTAGTTGCTAACAAATTGCCCCCCAAAAATGTCATTTTTGACACCATTGAAGAAAAAGGCATTTTTTGAGAATGTCATTCGACGCCTCATTCAGTCCTTGTGATGCTTCGACGATTGCTCATAGTTCCAACATTATAAAACTGTTCACTTCCCATCAGCAAACCTAGGACGCCATAGCCATCATTACCATATCTGACACGTCCCCTCAAAGAATGCAAGAATCTCCATCATCATCACGTTTCCTAGAGCCTAGGACATCATGGGGCTAGGCATTAATTGCCACCGCTCCATCAGAGATCATGGGGAAGACACGTGTCCCACTCCCAAAATAAAATAAATTTTACAACCGCTTCCACTTCTAACTCTAAAAATACCCCTTTTTCAACAACTTATTTTACTTTTACGCTCTCTCACTCTCAAATCTCCCTGAAAAACTTCTTTCTTTTCAAAAGCACTCACCTTCTTCATTTCTCTCCAACAATGGCTTCTTCCAGACTATCAAGCAAGGACGGTAACAAAGTCACCAAAGAACCTGACAAACCTGCAAAAGCTCCCAAGAAGGCCACTCAACTTTCTCTATTCGATTCCATCTCTGGACCTCTTGCTGAAGAGAAAAGGAGAATTTATGCTTTCTGGGTACTTATTCCTTTAACTGTCTCTGGCAAGCCTCAGGCTTTGTTTGGTCCTTTGACTGACCCTGATGTTGATTTTAGTAAGTTTAAGGATTTCTTTCCTACATATCATAAGTATAAACCCATAGGCTAATGCAAAAAACCTAGGGCTAGCAATGTGGATCCCAAACCTGCTAACCAAGACAATCCTCCCACTGAAGAGGCTATTAATCATAGGTATATGAACAATTTTAGAGTGTTTAGGGCCAGTCCATTGTTGAAGAACCCTTCTGATTACTTAGTATGGTCTGGTAAGTTAGAAAAAACAAAATCTGAAATTTAGAAAGAAATGGGTATTTATGACTTAATCATGTTGTCAAAAATAGGACTTGAATATTGCTCGAACATGCTGGTTTTGTTTTTATATTCTGGGATACCACACACTACACACACCATCTTCCATGTGGAATGATGACACCGACCCTATTCGACGTAGCTGCTATCACAGGGCTGAAACCAACTGGGAACACCTTCAACCCTGTGTTTATGGCTGAGGATAGTATTGGTTTTTCATCCTCTAGGGCAGCGTACTCGAACCATATCGCGCATTATCATGATAAGGACGTATAGGGGGTTTCAGACGTCGCACACATAACTTTTATAGCTCTATGGTTGTCTCGTTGTGTCTTCTATTCGAAGTCCCTTCAAGTGGCTAAGAAATTCGTGACTATGGAAAACCAACTCCATGCTGGCCACAACCTCTGTCTGAGCGAATTGATTCTTGCCAACCTCTACGAATCCATGAGCGAAGGCGTTCCCCAACTCAAATGTCTGGGTGACAAAGGAAACCTCTTTCTCTCTGGACCCTTCTTGCTTCTTCATTTGTGGTTGAATGCTTCGTTCGAAGCTTTCCTTCCCCACAAGAGCCCAATTAACGAAGATGCTGATGACGTGAGAAATCAAAGGGTAGAAGGTCCTCGCTTGGCAAAGCTGAGTCCTATTGATGATGGTCGACCCATCCAACAAACTTTTACCAATTTCATTATGATGTTCGCAAAATGCTATGACTTCACACCCCACATGGCTCCCTTCGCTGCAAGGAAATATGGTCCGGAGTGGTTCACCAGGCCATTCCCAGCGCCGTCAAAGGCTGTAGCAGCAAATCTATTGTGATTTGGGAAGCCTTTCTGACTCCTAGGGTTTTAACCCACAGATTCAACCCCTCAAAAAGTCAAGTTACTTTGATTGCTTACCAACCAAATCTGGTCACTCGACAATTTGGACTTGTTCAAGTTTTACCCAGACCCTTGTATAAAAAGAAACATCTCCTCCTCCTTTACAACGCAGTTCACTCTAAAGTCGTAGCTATTAAGCAAATCGCATGGTATGCTGGTTGAACACAGCTTCTTCCTGTAGCTTTCGAACCAAGCTTCCTCTACACTCAACAATTCGATGACTGGTGGAAGGCTTAGTATGTCGAATAATTTTTCGAAGTGGCCGTATTTACACACCACATTAACAAGTCTTTTCTCTCTGTGCAGGAAAAAGTGAAGAAAGGTACTTCGACGCACATTAAAGAAATCCAAGCCTTCCAAAATTTTTTTGAAATTGTTTATCGACCAGATGATCTTGGTCGACTCGTCCGCGACGCAGCTGTTACTCTTAAGGAAATTTTTTTAAAGAAAATGGAGAACTTAAAGATCCCTTCATACATTCCTCATGAGAAACGATACGAAACGGCTTTCAATATGTTTCCTCCCAAATTCCATCGACTCCCAAGCGCTGATTTTGTAGTGGCCCATGCCCCTCTATTTCGAGACTGGTTCATCTGTGGGGATTCTATCAAAATCCTTCGCCAACAATCAAAACCAAAAGCTCAGCGGGTGGTTCCGACCAAACATACGCTAGATAGTTTCAAAGGGCATCTTCATATTGGAATCAAAGATGTTCGCATCGAATTTGAAATATATGAAGGTGTGGAATGGGTGAATTTCGACCCAACATTTCCTTATTTATTTGCTTTCACATATAATAATTGCTTTCTGATTTATATTAGCCGTGAAAATTCCTCCAAAGAAACCACCAGTTAATAAGCCTGCAGAAGTGAAAGAAGAAGGAGGAAGCGAGACAGCAACAACAACAAAGGTATTTCACACCCTTTATTAATTTTCCCCTTTTTGTATTCCAATATTTTCAAACGTTTCCATTTCAGGGCACTCGAAAGCTGCCCCCAACTCCTCAGAAAAGGAAGGCAAAGGAGGACGCATTGGTGATAGTCGAATCGAATGATGAAGACTTATCTCCGACTGCTGAACAACCCTTGAAGAAGAAGAAAAGGGAACTTAAAATGAGCGAAGTCCTTGCTCAATCTCAAATGAAAGGCGTGAAGGTCTCCATAAAGAAACCCATCAACTTAACCATTAAGGAACCATCTCCTGAAGAGATGTCGAAGAAGGCTGTAGTCCAGCCTGAAAGTGACAACTCAAGTCCTGGGGCAGAAGCTCTTAAGGTACTAAAAAAAATTTATACCTCATTGTCCTTAGTATTCTTGTTCGACTACTAACTTCGATTATATTTTCAGGATGATGCAGGAGTTTTGACTCAACCAGCTGCAGAATCAACCAACTCGACAATCCTCAACAGTGAAGGTGAGCCAACGTATCATCCTACTTCTGCGAAAGATTCTGAGAAGAGCTCAATTAGCAAAATCAATCAAATAGTTAGGGAATAGCATGAAACTTCGCCACCCAAGACCATTACTCATAATTCTCACACCAGTGGCTCAGAACACAATGGTAATCAAGAGAAGGATATAGAAACTGAGACAGTCACAGAAGTGGATAACCCTCATGCTCCTATCGAAGAGGAAGCTAAAGATGGCTCTCCAAGAGTCGAACGTATGGACTTCACTCAGCAAGATCGAAATGATGACATGGAAGAAAGGGAAACTCACTCTGTACTTCAGAATTATTCGATGCCCATTGAGGAGTTCGTTGATAATCCTGATCATGTCGAGGAGGATGATGAGCAGGAGGAAGAAGAGGATGAAGGCATTCCCGAGGAGATAGTCGTCGAACCAAACCCAAATCTTGGCCCGCCGACTGCAAAAGATTCAGGCTACGCCTTTGTGAACCTTTCTGCAAAAGAATTAGCGGCCTTGAAGAAGAGCAACCCTCGAGAATACTTGAAGGCTTTGATTGGCTCTAGGGGAAGCTCGTTTGAAAAAAGCCTTAGCTCTCCTTCAGTGTCTGGTGGTCGAACGACCAATGACCCCGCGACTAAAATACTTTCAAAGATCAAAGAAAAAGACTTCAAGGGTGACCTATTTCGACTTATTGAATTTGATCCCACTTCTCATCTAGCTTTAAAGAGTCTTCTTAAGAAAGTTAATATTCTGACCGCTTCTCCTGAAATTGCAAATGTTATCTTGGAACTGACTTCTAAGATTGATCAAGTTGCTGCTGATGTTGCCAAAATCAAACAAAGCTCAAAAGACATCGAAAGTTATACTGGCTCCGTAGCGGCTGGATGGGATGCTGCCTCGAAGTCGACCAATCGCTTAGCTAACTTAGAGAAAGATCAAGAAGACAAAAAAGTTGAGATCGAAACCAACAATCGAAACATCCATTCCTGGAAGGAACAGATCAGAGAACTTCAAGCCAAAATTTCAAAGGCCAAAAAGCAGAATGCTGAGCTTCAGAAATTTGATAACTCCCAAATGGCGAAAGAGCTTGAAGTTGGACTAGATTTTGATGAAAAGGCTCAAAAGTTAGAAGTAGAAATTGAGATCATAAGGTCAACAAAATCTGTCTATGAGAAGCAGCTGGATCTTCTGAAGTCGAAATACCTCAGCCTGAAGGCCTCTCTTCTATTTTAGTTCTTCTTATTTAATTATCACTTTTCGAATTATGTAATGACTTTTCCGAACCCTTCGTGGTTCTCTTGCTTGTAACGAATTTAGCCATTTTGGCAAACAATTTTTGTTTTACCATGTTAGCTTAAATTATTTTGCATGCGTAATTACTCTTTGGCTATTTTTACTTCTCGAAGTGCAGGGTTGTATTTCTTCAAATACTTCCTATTTACCCTCAAGATTCTTCTATCTTGATCTAACTCTTCGATCTCATAAGCACCATTCAAAAAGACTTGTGTGATTTGAAAAGGGTCTTCCCATTTAGGGGACGATTTCCCCAAAGCTTTATCTTTTCGATCCATAGGCAAAACTACTTTCCAAACCAACTCTTAAGGTGAAAAAGTCTTAACTTTAACTTTCTTATTATAAGACTGTTCTACTCTCTTCTTCTGCCTTTTCAATAGCTCTAAAGCATTAAGCCTCTCCTCATCTAAGTTTACCAATTCGTCTAACATCATGTTCCAATATAACTCGGATGAGATCTCATGATGCCTCTGGATTCTCGTCCACTGAAGGTAGATCTCAACTGGTAATACTGCATCATGACCAAAGGTCAATCGAAAAGGTGTGGATTTAGTCGCCTCTTTGGGAGAGGTTCGACATGCCCAAAGAACATGTTCCAAAGTTTTGTGCCAATTTCTAGGCTTCTTTCCCACATGTTTCTTAATTAAACTAATCACTACTTTGTTTGCTGCTTCGACTTGACCATTAGCCTAAGCATAATAAGGTGTAGAGGTTAAAAGTTTGAAACCCATTTCTTTAGCAAATTCTAGCATTTTTCGGCAAGTAAACACTGATCCTTGATCTGTTGTATTGGTTTCTGGGATTCCAAACCTATAGATAATGTGTTTTTTAATGAACTCGATCACGTCTTCCTGGTCTATATTTGGCAGTGGCACAACTTCGATCTATTTCATAAAATAGTCAATGCCTACCAAAATGTACCTTTGATTTTTAGATGACGCTGGTCGAATTTATCCAACCAAATCCAAAGCCCAACCTCTGAAGGGCCATGGCTTGACTATAAAATGTAGTTCGCTTGCAGGGACATGCTGTATACCTGCATGCATTTGGCACTCTTGGCATCCCTTAGCAAATTCGATGCAATCCTTCAACATAGTAAGCCAATACATCCCTTGTCAGAATAAAAGCCATTTCATCTTGTGGTCTACCTGATGAGCCCCACATGCCCCACTATGAACAGTCGAAAGGGCTATGTATGCTTCTGACTCACTAAGTCACTTAAGCAAAACTCCCTCAGGAGTCCTTTTAAATAACTCATTACCCAAAAGAACAAAATTCAAAGCTCGATACCTAATTTTTCGATCTGTGGACGCCGTTGGGTTTTCCAGATATTCAACTATTGGTTTTCTTCAGTGTTCGTCCGTCAAGCTATTTACTACTAAGATTTTAAAATTCTATTTATCAGCGTAACCTAGCTTCGTTGTTTCCAAATCTGACGGGGATAATCTGGCTGATACAACTTTTCCTCTGACTTCGATTGCATCTTCTAATTTTTCCTTCAAAATTTTATACCCATAACCAATATGAGCTAAGTCATTAGCCACATGATTTTCCATTAGAGGTATGTGTCGAATGCTCACTACTTCAAAAATTTTCAGAAATAGATTGGCTATTACAAAGTACATAATGAGATTTTCTTTGACGCATTTGTACTCCCTTGTAATTTGTTTTATGACTAACTCTGAGTCTCCCATTATTTCTACTTGAGTTGCCCCCAATTCCAACAATATCTCAACTCCGGCTATTAAAGCCTCATATTCAGCTGATGCCACGTCTTGTCAGCATTGTAGAAACTTGTGTATTCTCTAGGTTCTTGATAGGTCAATGGATATTGCTAAGGATTTGTCATGGATGGTGTGGGGCTATCCATCCCTCCTTACTAATTGCCATCATTTTTGCAATCCATCATTTGGATTTTCCTTTAGAAGCTTTCTTTGGTTAAGGAATACGTTATGTGATTAACGCTTTGAATTGACTCTTTCCTATCCGATTTTCTTCTCCCTCATTAGCGATGTCCTTTCTCATCTTGGTCTAAGCTACAACTTAGATCCAATTTTAAGGGGACGTCTTTTATTTGTGATATGATCAATTATTTCTTAGGAACTTGTCTTATTTCCTCTATTCTCTCCTTCTGTTATGATCGTTCTTTTGACCATCCTCTTAGGGGTATCGGGTTATCCATCCCTTCTTAATCACTTCTTCAATCCCGTCTTTAAAGTGTAAACATTTTTCCGTATTGTTCCCATGGCTTTTAGAGAAATGACATTACCGTGCATTAGCACTTCTTGTTGATTCCTTTACTTAGTAAATGTTTCTTACACTACAAGAAAACACTGTTTTAGCGTTGGCCAGAAGCCCTAACTAACAACATAAAAACTGACGTTACAAGGGGTTAGCGTCGGCTTAGTGTCGGGGTCAGGGCGGACTTTCCAAAGCTAGAATTTGGTTACAGTTAGCATCTGTTTTTGCGCGACACTACTATAGCGTCGACTTTTCTTTACGGTAAAGCAACACTAAATGATGACCCTTTTCTCTATGCTAATTACTGAGTTAGCGTCGGTTTTAACCGACGCTATGTAATGCCAGGTTTCATTTTTTGATTGAGTTGGCTTTCATCAAGGATATCTCCACGTCATTAGATAGCGTCAGTTATTTGGCCGCCACTACAATACTTAGTCAGCAATTTATTTTATAATAATGTCGGTTTGGTGGCCGCCACTACTAGATTTAGTCAGTAAATTATTTTAAAGTAGCGTCGGTGTCGTGGCCGACACTACTAGATTTAGCCAGTAAATAATTTTGCGCTAGCGTCAGTGTTGTGGCCGATGTAACAGCCCGATTTAGATATTTCCATTTTTGTGTTGATTGATTCTATTTGGTGGAGTCTTTTATTTAATTGGGCAATAATTATGTTATTTGTGATATTGGTGTGTGAATATGTTATGTTTGCATATTATGTGATTTTACCGTTTTTGAGAGTTTGCGGGGAATATTAGATTGGAGGGTATTTTAGATATTTCACATTTAATGATAGTTAGTTAGTTAGTAGATATTTTGAGAAAATATAAAGAAATAGAAAGAAAAGTATAAGAAAGAAAAAGAATAGAAATAGAAAGTTAGAGGTGAGAAAGAGAGAAAAACAGAATTTTGAGAGAAACAGGAGAAAAGAGAAGAGCAAAGAGAAAAGTGTGGAAAATCACCAAGATCAATCTTTCGGAGTCGATTTAATCGGGTAAGGGTGTGAAATATTGTTATCCTAACTATGTGTATGATTATGTATGTGTTATGTGTTGATGTTTGGGTTGGTTTTCCATATGTTTCCGTTTATGCCGTATTTGACGAAATCGATAGAAACCGATGTTTTTATGGTCGAAAAGTCGTATAAATACATGTGTTAGTTGGCTATATGTATGTGAGCTGCTGTTTAAAGTTTCATGAAGTTTGGTTATGTTTCGGTTAGTTTTCGGTATGTTTCCGTTGTTGTTTCCGTTTAGGTCGAATCGTAGGAAATCGATAGAAACCGATGTTTTCACGGTTAGAATTCGAAATAAATTACGTAGTTGTATCGAGTAAGGTTAGGTTGTCGTATAGCGTGCTTTTTATTCGATTTGGTGATGTTTGAAAATTCTGGTTTTTGAAAGGTTGAAATTTAATCGAAAAATCGAACGTCGTAGAAATTTCGTTTGTGTTCTAAATTGTTCTTATGTATTTGGTGGTTGCGCGTATATGTTTGTTTCGGTGAAAATGTTCGATTTAGTCGAGTTTCGGGCATTTCGGAAAAGTTACAGCAAGTGTGTAAATTGAGAAATCTGATTTTTGAGAAAAACAGGGCTATGAATCGATACATAACAGCTATGTATCGATACGAAATGATTTATGTATCGATACATAACCCTTATGCGTCGACACATACTGAAGAAATTTGAGAAAACAGCATTTTCACTACAGCATGCGTCGACACATGCGTGCTATGTATCGATACATGTGGCCTCTATGCGTCGATACATAAGGCTATGTATTGATACATACTGTGCTGAACCAGAAAATTCTGGTTTGTCGGGGAAACTTCGGAAATTCATATCTCTTGAACCGTAAGTCGGTTTTGACCCCCGTTCGAAGCGTTGGGAAGCTAACGAGATGTTCTTTCTAGGAAAAATAGTTTTGAGGTCTAAACCTGGTCCAATTGGAACAGTATTTTCGAACCGTTTCGTAGTGTCGGGCCTCCGGTTTATGTTTTTGCGTTATTTTGAAATATACATATCTTCTTCGTTGTTTATCGGATTAAGTGTTCTTTATATCGAATCGAAGCTGTGGAGGAGTACTTTTTGATGATGATGGAAAATATTATTTTTAGCTGACTTTTAACCGACTTTTCCGGTAAACCGTAAATCGAATTGTTTGGTTATTTGTGAAAACGTTTGGTTGCCGTTTGGCACAATTAATGTGAATGTATGTGGATTGTGTGTGATGAATGCATGACTATATTGTGAATATGTATGCATGTCAAGAGTGTCATGAGTCATGTTGTATGTGAAGCATCATGGTGTGCATTCTTGTGTTGTGTGATTCTAATGAGAATCCGTTGTAACGTCGTGTGCCCGTGTGGGGTGTGAGCGACGGTTTGATTCCAGAGGGAAGCTGCTATAACATCGTGAGCCTTAAAAATAAGAGGACTGAAAGCGATTTGATATATCGTGAGCCTTAAAAATAAGAGGACCGAAAGCGATGGTTATAGACGACCGTGAGCCTTATACAAAGAGGACCGAAAGCGATCGGATTGTGAGCCTTATACAAAGAGGAGCGAAAGCAATCCATAAACGTCGTGAGCCTTATACAAAGAGGACCGAAAGCGACGGGGAACATCGTATGCCCGACGGGGAGTTACATTGGTAACGAGCGATGGTTCCAATAAGTTCTTCAATTGAACTTGAGATGAAATGAGTCGGTACCGCATTGCATTTGCATAGAGTCGTGAGTCGGTCTCTATGATTTGCATTGGTCATCCTTGTATTTGTGCATGGGTGAATGAACATGAATCTATGTGTTTATGTTGAATGATAAGCATTGTGATGAATATGCTTGGTTTTGTATATAATATATATATATATATATATATATGCCTTGCGATGTATATTGAATGGGATGTGATGAATTGTGAAAAGAATTGTATCATTGTAATGATGCATTGAAGAATGAATCTAATATGTATGTTTATGTGGAATGGTAGAATGGTGAGAATGTGTTATGTGTATACTTTTGTGTTGAGATATATGATTATATGCATTGTTATTATGATAATATTTCTCACCCTTCTGCTGTTTTATGATGCTCTACGAGGCATTGCAGATTAGGTATCTGGTGGTCTTTTGTGAAGTGTGTCTTCATCCCTTTTTGGTCGGTTGGCTCTGATATGTAGCCCCGGGTAGCTAGGACGTTTTGATCTTATTGTGATACATTTGCATATGTATCTTGCTGATGAATTTGTGTATATAAACATGATGTATATATATATATATATATATATATATATATATATATATATATATATATGTTGATGTATATATGTGGTTGTTATTCAATATTTTAGATGGTTCCGCTTTTATTCTAAATATTGAGATGTGGGTATAAGGACTGAGATCCTTTGTTGTTTGAAAGTTACCCCACTGTTGCATATCTTTGTGAGCAGGTGTTGTACGTGTTTAATTTCAAGTATAATGTGACATACCTTTTTATGCCGTGTTTACAATTATACTCTGATGAAATTTCCAATACGTGCCTAAATGATTTATTTGATTATTTGGGGGTATAGAAAGGGGGTGTTACATAAAGTGGTATCAGAGCCAAGGTTGAGTCAGTCGTGTCTGTCTCGTTGTTGTGTTGGTTGAACTGTTGTTTAACCTTTGTTGTTATTTTTGGGAGTGATCAGAATATGGCTGGTAGAAACGATAATGCGATGGCTGCTGCTATGGAAGCAATGGCTAGGGCGGTGCAGGGTGCGCCGAATGTAAGTGCTAATGAAGAGTTCAGGAAGAATCAACCACCGGTCTTCAAAGGAAGATTTGATCCCGATGGTGCTTAACTTTGGTTGAAAGAGATTGAAAGAATCTTCAGAGTCATGGATTGTGCGGAAGAGAATAAGGTGAGGCTTGGATCTCACATGCTGAGGGAAGAAGCCGACGATTGGTGGGTCGGTATGCGTGAAATTCTTGAGGTGGATAATGAAGAGGTAACTTGGGAATTGTTTCGTACCGATTTTTTGCTGAAGTATTACCCTGAAAGTGTGAAAGGGAAGAAAGAGATGGAATTCCTGGAATTGAAACAAGGTGGTATGTCAGTGGTGGACTATACTGCTAAGTTTGTGGAATTGGTTCAATTTCATTCTCATTATGCTGCGATTACTGCTGAGTTCTCAAAGTGTATTAAATATGAGAATGGGTTGCGTCCTAAGATTAAGCAAGCTGTGGGATATCAAAGGATTAGGAGGTTTTCGGATTTGACTGAATGTTGTAGAATCTTCGAGGAAGATAGCAAAGCTCGTTCTACACATTACAAGAGTGTGAATGAGAGGAGAGGGAAACAGCAAGCTAGAAGTGGACCTTATGTGACCCCCGCTGATAAGGGTAAATATAAGGGAAACTTTGATAAGAGATCTAGAGGAGGAAGTTCTGGGTTCATTAAGTGTTTCAATTGTGGTGGAATGGGTCATAAAGCAACTGAGTGTAGGAAGGCCGTTGGGAGATGTTCTAACTGTGGAGGTATTGGGCATTCTACTGCTGAGTGTAGGAGGAATATGGTGAAGTGTTTTAACTGTGGAGAAGTGGGTCACATTAGTACTAAGTGTACTAAGCCGAAACAAGCTCAAGCGGGCGGAAAGGTGTTTGCATTGGCGGGGACTCAGACCACTAGTGCAGACCGTTTGATTAAAGGTACATGCTTTATTAATAATACACCTTTAGTTGCTGTTATTGATACGGGAGCGACTCATTCGTTTATTTCGTCCGAGTGAGCGAGGCGTTTGAATCTTGTGTTGTCTCTGATGGATGGTAAAATGGTTATTGATACTCCAGCAATGGGGTAAGTAACTACTTCTTTGGTTTGTCTAAGTTGTCCTTTAACCATTTATGGTAAAGACTTCATTATGGATTTAGTGTGTTTGCCGTTGGAGGGATTGGATGTAATCTTGGGTATGAACTGGTTGCAATTTAATCGAGTTCATATAGATTGCTATCATAAGTTGGTAAGGTTTCCTTCTTTGGAAGATAATGAAGATGAGAGTTTTCTATCTACTAAAGAGTTGAAGAAACTTTTAGAGGATGAAGCTCAATTGTTTGGTTTGTTTGCATCATGGTCAGTGGAGAGTAAGATTGGTATTGATGTGTTTCCAGTGGTGTGTGATTTTCCAGAAGTGTTTCCGGAGGATATTACGGATGTACCGCCGGAAAGAGAAGTTGAGTTCTCTATTGATCTAGTTCCTGGCACTAGACCGATTTCGATGGCACCGTATCGTATGTCGGCATCGGAGTTGATAGAATTGAAGAAGCAGTTGAATGACTTGTTGGACAAAAGATTTATAAGGCCAAGTGTTTCTCCTTGGGGTGCTTCGGTATTGTTGGTAAAGAAAAAGGATGGAAGTATGCGGTTATGTATTGATTATCGACAGTTGAACAAGGTGACAATTAAGAACAAGTATCCGCTCCCAAGGATTGATGATTTGATGGACCAATTAGTTGGTGCGCGTGTCTTTAGCAAGATTGATTTGAGATCGGGATATCACCAAATTCGTGTGAAAAGCGAGGATATTCAGAAGACGGCTTTTAGGACACGGTATGGTCATTACGAATATTCCGTGATGCCATTCGGGGTTTCTAATGCGCCGGGGGTGTTTATGGAATACATGAATCGTATTTTTCATGAACAGTTGGATCGTTTTGTGGTTGTGTTCATCGATGATATTTTGATTTATTCTAAGTCTCAAGAAGAGCATGAAGAGCATTTGAGAATTGTGTTACAAATTTTGAAAGAGAAACAATTGTATGCTAAGTTGTCAAAATGTGACTTTTGGTTATCGGAAGTAAGTTTTCTTGGACATGTTATTTCCGGGAGTGGTATTAGTGTTGATCCATCCAAGATTGATGCGGTGATGCAGTGGGAGACTCCTAGATCGGTTACGGAGATTCGAAGCTTTTTAGGCTTGGCGGGTTATTATCGGAGGTTTATTGAAGGATTTTCGAAGTTGGCACTTCCGTTAACGTAATTGACTTGTAAAGGAAAGGCTTTCATTTGGGATATAGATTGTGAAAAGAGTTTCATGGAGCTAAAAAGAAGGTTGACAACGGCTCCGATCTTGATTTTACCGAATCCTAATGAACCATTTGTTGTATATTGTGATGCTTCATTGATTGGTTTAGGTGGTGTTCTGATGCAAGATGGAAAAGTTGTGGCATATGCTTCAAGACAATTGAGAGTGCATGAAAAGAATTATCCTACGCATGACTTGGAGTTAGCGGCGGTGGTGTTTGTTTTGAAAATTTGGAGGCATTACCTTTATGGTGCAAGATTTGAAGTTTTTAGTGATCACAAAAGCTTAAGATATTTATTTGATCAGAAAGAATTGAACATGAGACAACGAAGATGGTTAGAGCTTTTGAAGGATTTTGATTTTAGTCTGAATTACCATCCGGGTAAGGCGAATGTGGTAGCCGATGCCTTAAGTCGAAAGTTGTTACATATGTCCGCATTAATGATGACAGAATGGGAACTTTTGGAGGATTTCAGAGATTTGAGTTTGGTTTGTGAAATGACGCCGCGAAGTGTGAGACTTGGTATATTACATGTTACGAATGATTTTCTTGCAACGGTTAGTGAAAAGCAAAAGTTGGATTTGAAGTTCGTTGATTTAATGATAAATGAGAATGAGGATTTCAAGGTTGATAACTTTGGAGTTTTGAGATTCCGTGGTCGTATTTGTATTCCCGACGACGCGGAGTTGAAAAAGATGATTTTAGAGGAAGGACACCGAAGTAATTTAAGTATTCATCCGGGTGCGAATAAGATGTATCAAGATTTGAAGAAGATCTTTTGGTGGTCCGGTTTAAAGAGGGATGTGGCTCGATTTGTGTATGCGTGTTTGACTTGTCAAAAGTCGAAGGTGGAACATCAGAAGCCTAGTGGTTTGTTGCAACCGTTGGATATTCCGGAATGGAAATGGGATAGTATATCGATGGATTTTGTTACGGGATTGCCGAATACGCAAAAAGGTCATAATGCTATTTGGGTGATTGTAGATAGGCTTACTAAATCTGCTCACTTTATTCCAATTGACATTAGTTATCCTTTGGAGAAGTTAGCCGAGATTTATGTTCGTGTGATTGTGAAGTTACATGGAGTTCCTAAGAGTATTGTATCGGATCGAGATCCGAGATTTACATCGAGATTTTGGGAGAGTTTACAAGAGGCATTGGATTCTAAGCTAAGATTGAGTTCGGCTTACCATCCGCAAATAGATGGTCAAACCGAGAGGACGATTCAATCGTTGGAGGATTTGTTGCGTGCTTGTGTGCTAGAGCAAGGTGGTGCTTGGGATAGTTATTTAGCGTTGATTGAGTTCACCTATAATAACAGTTTTCATTCGAGTATTGGTATGGCACCATTTGAGGCTTTGTATGGTCGGAGATGTCGAACACCTTTGTGTTGGCATGAAACTGGTGAGAGGGCGATTGTTGGACCGGAATTGGTACAAGAAACGACGGAGAAAGTGAAGTTTATTCGAGAGAAGATGAAAGCTTCTCAAAGTAGACAAAAGAGCTATCATGATAAGAGAAGGAAAGATCTTGAGTTTCAAGAAGGCGACCATGTGTTTTTGAGGGTTACACCGGTTACGGGTGTGGGTCGTGCTTTGAAGTCGAAGAAGTTGACTTCTCGTTTTATTGGTCCGTATCAGATTACTGCACGTGTTGGCGCTGTGGCTTATCGTGTGGCATTGCCTCCGAATCTTTCGAATTTGCATGACGTTTTCCATGTTTCGCAACTTCGGAAGTATGTTCCGGATCCGTCACATATTATTCCTATGGACGAGGTAGAAGTGAGAGATAATCTTACGGTTGAAGTTTTACCGATTAAGATTTTGGATCGTGAAGTTAAGAAGCTAAGAGGCAAGGATATTGCGCTTGTGAAAGTAGCGTGGGGAGGCGCTTCGGAGGGCAATATGACTTGGGAATTAGAGAGTGGGGTGCGAGAGTCGTATCCGGAGTTGTTTGAATCAGGTAATATTTTCGAGGACGAAAATTTCAAAGTGGGGGAGAGTTGTAACAGCCCGATTTAGATATTTCCATTTTTGTGTTGATTGATTCTATTTGGTGGAGTCTTTTATTTAATTGGGCAATAATTATGTTATTTGTGATATTGGTGTTTGAATATGTTATGTTTGCATATTATGTGATTTTACCGTTTTTGAGAGTTTGCGGGGAATATTAGATTGGAGGGTATTTTAGATATTTCACATTTAATGATAGTTAGTTAGTTAGTAGATATTTTGAGAAAATATAAAGAAATAGAAAGAAAGAAAAGTATAAGAAAGAAAAAGAATAGAAATAGAAAGTTAGAGGTGAGAAAGAGAGAAAAACAGAATTTTGAGAGAAACAGGAGAAAAGAGAAGAGCAAAGAGAAAAGTGTGGAAAATCACCAAGATCAATCTTTCGGAGTCGATTTAATCGGGTAAGGGTGTGAAATATTGTTATCCTAACTATGTGTAATATTATGTATGTGTTATGTGTTGATGTTTGGGTTGGTTTTCCATATGTTTCCGTTTATGCCGTATTTGACGAAATCGATAGAAACCGATGTTTTTACGGTCGAAAAGTCGTATAAATACATGTGTTAGTTGGTTATATGTATGTGAGATGCTGTTTAAAGTTTCTTGAAGTTTGGTTATGTTTCGGTTAGTTTTCGGTATGTTTCCGTTGTTGTTTCCGTTTAGGTCGAATCGTAGGAAATCGATAGAAACCGATGTTTTCACGGTTAGAATTCGAAATAAATTACGTAGTTGTATCGAGTAAGGTTAGGTTGTCGTATAGCGTGCTTTTTATTCGATTTGGTAATGTTTGAAAATTCTGGTTTTTGAAAGGTTGAAATTTAATCGAAAAATCGAACGTCGTAGAAATTTCGTTTATGTGTTCTAAATTGTTCTTATGTATTTGGTGGTTGCGCGTATATGTTTGTTTCGGTGAAAATGTTCGATTTAGTCGAGTTTCGGGCATTTCGGAAAAGTTACAGCAAGTGTGTAAATTGAGAAATCTGATTTTTGAGAAAAACAGGGCTATGAATCGATACATAACAGCTATGTATCGATACGAAATGATTTATGTATCGATACATAACCCTTATGCGTCAACACATACTGAAGAAATTTGAGAAAACAGCATTTTCACTACAGCATGCGTCGACACATGCGTGCTATGTATCGATACATGTGGCCTCTATGCGTCAATACATAAGCCTATGTATCGATACATACTGTGCTGAACCAGAAAATTCTGGTTTGTCGGGGAAACTTCGGAAATTCATATCTCTTGAACCGTAAGTCGGTTTTGACACCCGTTCGAAGCGTTGGGAAGCTAACGAGATGTTCTTTCTAGGAAAAATAGTTTTGAGGTCTAAACATGGTCCAATTGGAACAGTATTTTCAAACCGTTTCGTAGTGTCGGGCCTCCGGTTTATGTTTTTGCGTTATTTTGAAATATACATATCTTCTTCGTTGTTTATCGGATTAAGTGTTCTTTATATCGAATCGAAGCTGTGGAGGAGTACTTTTTGATGATGATGGAAAATATTATTTTTAGCTGACTTTTAACCGACTTTTCCGGTAAACCGTAAATCGAATTGTTTGGTTATTTGTGAAAACGTTTGGTTGCCGTTTGGCACAATTAATGTGAATGTATGTGGATTGTGTGTGATGAATGCATGACTATATTGTGAATATGTATGCATGTCAAGAGTGTCATGAGTCATGTTGTATGTGAAGCATCATGGTGTGCATTCTTGTGTTGTGTGATTCTAATGAGAATCCGCTGTAACGTCGTGTGCCCGTGTGGGGTGTGAGCGACGGTTTGATTCCAGAGGGAAGCTGCTATAACATCGTGAGCCTTAAAAATAAGAGGACTGAAAGCAATTTGATATATCGTGAGCCTTAAAAATAAGAGGACCGAAAGCGATGGTTATAGACGATCGTGAGCCTTATACAAAGAGGACCGAAAGCGATCGGATTGTGAGCCTTATACAAAGAGGACCGAAAGCAATCCATAAACGTCGTGAGCCTTATACAAAGAGGACCGAAAGCGACGGGGAACATCGTATGCCCGACGGGGAGTTACATTGGTAACGAGCGATGGTTCCAATAAGTTCTTCAATTGAACTTGAGATGAAATGAGTCGGTACCCGCATTGCATTTGCATAGAGTCGTGAGTCGGTCTCTATGATTTGCATTGGTCATCCTTGTATTTGTGCATGGGTGAATGAACATGAATCTATGTGTTTATGTTGAATGATAAGCATTGTGATGAATATGCTTGGTTTTGTATATAATATATATATATATATATATATATATATATATATATATATATATATATATATATATATATATATATATATATATGCCTTGCGATGTATATTGAATGGGATGTGATGAATTGTGAAAAGAATTGTATCATTGTAATGATGCATTGAAGAATGAATCTAATATGTATGTTTATGTGGAATGGTAGAATGGTGAGAATGTGTTATGTGTATACTTTTGTGTTGAGATATATGATTATATGCATTGTTATTATGATAATATTTCTCACCCTTCTGCTGTTTTATGATGCTCTACGAGGCATTGCAGATTAGGTATCTGGTGGTCTTTTGTGAAGTGTGTCTTCATCCCTTTTTGGTCGGTTGGCTCTGATATGTAGCCCCGGGTAGCTAGGACGTTTTGATCTTATTGTGATACATTTGCATATGTATCTTGCTGATGAATTTGTGTATATAAACATAATGTATATATATATATATATATATATATATATATATATATATATATATGTTGATGTATATATGTGGTTGTTATTCAATATTTTAGATGGTTCCGCTTTTATTCTAAATATTGAGATGTGGGTATAAGGACTGAGATCCTTTGTTGTTTGAAAGTTACCCCACTGTTGCATATCTTTGTGAGCAGGTGTTGTACGTGTTTAATTTCAAGCATAATGTGACATACCTTTTTATGCCGTGTTTACAATTATACTCTGATGAAATTTCCAATACGTGCCTAAATGATTTATTTGATTATTTGGGGGTATAGAAAGGGGGTGTTACAGCCGACACTACGAGATTTAGCCGGAAAATTAACTTATAGTATCGTCGGTGTCGTGGCCGCCACTACTAGATTTAGCCAGAAAATTATTTTGCGCTAGCGTCGGTGTCGTGGCCGACACTACTAGATTTAGCCATCAAATTATTTTATAGTAGCTTCGGTGTCGTGGCCGCCACTACTCTATTTAGCCAGCAATTTGTTTGATTGTAACCTGTTCTAATCGAAACCTGTTTATTATCAATTTAATCAATACGATTATCTATCTTAATCAAAACCTGATTGTTAATACGATACTGAATACAATCCTATACCAAAACCTGACTTGGAATACATAATCTTTTGAGATCCATATGAGATCCAAAACAAATTTAGTTCAAAATACATAATCCCAATACATCGACGTCAAAATACTAATGAGTTCCAAAATACACCAACATCAAAATACACCAACATTAAAATACACCAACATAAAAATCCACCAACATCAAAATACTAATCAGTTCCAAAATACTGATAATCTCCTAAATGATCTACGTACTAATCATGATAACCAACATCAACTTCCTCATCATCATCCTCATAATCCTCCTCCTCCTACAACATCCAAAATAAATAGTCACGAGTCAGACACATAAAGATTCAAAATAAATAGTCACGAGTCAGAAATATAAAATATGGCCAATATCGGACATTGATCTTTGCATCTACATCCCATCATAGCAAACTAACCAACATAATCTAATTAGTATAGGCGTGCATGCTTCTATCCACCATATACTTCAAACACATTCTAGCTAAGTCATTAGCACAACAACAATAACAATTCACTTAGTACAATCCAATAATAAGTTAACATAACCATAATCACTAACAACCAATCCAAGCTAATTTAACATGTAGTTCTAATTGCATTTTTTTCTTTTCAATTCTAACAGCACTGACAGATCAATCTTGTTTATAAGCCAATTCATATTTAAAGCAAACAATTCATGCATTTTTCACTAGCATACTAACAGCTCTAGCATAATTAACTCAAATCATGGTTCAAAGCTGCATGATAATCCAACAAATCATCATGTACACAATCAGCATACCATTTAACATACACACATTCAGTGCTTCCATATCCTTCTAACATGATTTTAACAGTTCATTAAATTGATTTCTAAGCTTTAGCAGTGCAGCCACATCAACTTAATCAACTCATTTCATTAACAATCGACTAACACAACTCTACATCAACATTTTAACATTCACTTAGTAACTACTCTTTGTTTTTTACCTCTAATAATGCAACAATTATAGCCAATAACTAACCTGGTTCAATTAACATTCTTCTAAGAATTTCAACATACAATCAATTCAATTTCAATTACTAACATTCTTTAACACTGCCAATCTTCAAGAAAGGAGAACAACCATAAGCAGCTATCAAGCAAAAATCCATTCAACAAAAATCCTAACAACCTCAGAGAAAAATAGGACGTACCGAATCGTTATAATCAGGATGACCACTCGTAGGAGCACTAGAAGGACCCGCCTGACGAGAATGTAACATATCAAATTTCTTTGACAATTCATCAAATTTTTTTGCCAATTCATCTGTCCGCGTATTAGCCCGTGCAACCTCTTCACGTGCAGCAGCAGCTTCAGCTCTAGCAGCCTCAATGGTCTGGTTATTTTCTTCTCTATGTGGGTTTGTAATTGATACATGTGTCAAGAAGTTCACTCCATATCTTATGTTACGCGCCAATTGTCCAGTTCCATAACACTGCCCCCGTGTTTTACCCCCTGCAACTTCTTTCCAAATTTGTATTCTTGTTGATCCTTCCACTTCATCACCAGCTTGTGTCAAACTACTGCAGAATTTTTCCTGTCCACGTTGATAACACAAATCAATCAATTAGTGGGCACACAAAATTCATATAAATATTACCAACAATAGCTCGATCAAATATGAACAAACAGTAAAGGTTTTGGATCAAAATCCCATATACGAAAGCAAGACAATACCGACACGATTCAGATTGAAATACAAACGAAATGAAATTCATAACTATATAAAACCAGTCCTGAGTTCAATCACATAAACAAAACATGAACAGATTATGAAGAATCAATAAACTTGAATCCCAGTTGGAACAAAACAATATCAGCACATCAGCAGCAACATTATACTCAAGAAATTCCCAAGAATCAATAAACTTGAATCCTAGTTGGATATCAGCACATCAGCAACAACATTATACTCAAAAAATTACCAAGAATCAATATACTTGAATCTCAGTTGGAACAAAATATTCAAAATTCTAGGAGTAGTAAATAGTATAAACAGAAACTATGGATGGATAATTTCACATTCAAAGTCTTTTCACCTTGCTCTATTTTTTTTCCTTTAATTAGGCCAACATAATTCAACTCATATCTAGAAAATCGTATCATTCAAACCACATGCAACAAACAATACACACTTCCTATAAAAAAGACAAAATAAAATCATATGAAATGTCATTGTTAGTAAACATTAGTCACTGTAACAGCAGAGTATTCCAAACCTAACTTTGAATGTTTAATTAACTAGTTTGTTTTTCGATTTGGTAGGTTAATATATTTTTCAAAATATTTTTATACACGCATTCAATCACATCACACAATAATACAATTTTTTGAGTTAGTAATTTTTAAAATATCTAAACAACAACTTCCTTTATCTATGAATGAATGAAGTGACAAAGCACCATTTATGCATACAAATTTAGATTAAGATCAGAAACGTTAACTTACATGTGTTGTCGCTGCACGAGCGTCAACCCACTCCCCATTCTTCTTTTTATGGGTGGCAATGAAAATCCCATCTGGATGTGTGGGTCGATTGAGTTTTTTAGCCTATGATTAGAGGCAGTATATATGGTCACAATGTATATAAGATATAATTATATTAACGCATTGTAATTACAATGTATATATATATATACCAATTCAAGTGAAACATCATGGTGAGCTCTACAACCTGTTGTATGGACCGCCCACCTTTCTTTGATGGTCGATTAATCTTATTTTGTTGGGATACAGCTTTGAATTCATCTGACTTCCACTTGTCTAAAAGATACGTCCATGTATCTACACCCATCCAAGGCGGCTTGCGCCCCGTTTCTCTAGCCTTTCGTTGTATATCAGACAGTCGTTTTCCACATTTCTGATGAAACAATTCTTCCATTTTTGCATCATCACAATGGTCCCAATATACAAGCCTCTGACAAAATATACAAATAATAAATTAAACTCAACAATATACATCATCATCAAACTACTAAAAAAGAAATGCCATGTCTTACTTTAAACGAGTCAAACCATTCCCTTCTCACGTCGTCTCTTTCGTAGCGTTTAAGCTCACCATAATTAACGAAGGTTCCTCGATAATTCTTTTCAATAACTTTTTGAACCATTGCGGCAACAAGATCAGCTGGACTTAACGTACATATAATGCAAATAGTAAAGTAATCTCACTAACTTTTCGAACCATTGTGTTGATTCTTTTTTCTTCTATTGCTCCATAACTCTATAAAAAATTCGCATTCGCACCAGTAAAGTAATCTCACTAACTATTTTCAGTTCCATATCATAATCTATATTTTGTTAAATTTCAAATTTCCCATAAAACTAGTAATAGATTATGAATGACACATTGGTATCCGAAAGAGAAAATTATTTACTTTCACATTAGTTGCTTCCACAATATAGATCTTCGGTTTTTGCTCACCGTCATGTTGTTGTTCCTCATTAGAAAGTGTTTGGTCCCTCTGCACTTTCCCGTCTGTGGTGTGATGGGGAGGACTTTGCGGCTGAGGCTGAGTATATCCTGGAGTAGGAATGAATATGAACTCCTCAAAAGTCGGATTTTCCGGTTGAGGCTGAGTAGATGGTGGTGTTGGGTTTGTCAGAATCGGTGCTGGAGGCTGTTTGCTTGGAAAATTCGCAAACAACCGCTGATCTCCTAATTTATGAAAAATTAGTTTACTTACAGGATCGATCAAACAAATCCTAGGACAATGTGCTTTACCAATTTTGGCAATTTGCGTTAGAAAACCTTTTGTTTATTGAATTCATCATAGTTTTCACCAATTTTTGTATTTTTCGACAAAAGTAACAAAACTTTGCCCCTTAAAATAAATGGCGAAATGTAAATAACTAGCAAGTAAGAAAATGGCAGAAAAGTAAAGGAAATTGTAAATGAAGAACTTAAAAATTTTATTAAAATGCAGGGAATGAAAATTGGTGTTTTTCAAACGTACATTTTCTCAGTAATTACTCTTTTCTCTCTCACGGTTACTTTGAGTATTTCTTGAGTGATTTGTACAAATTCTGAACACACCCCCTAATTAAACACTAAGACTCCCTATTTATATACAAACGAAATAACCACCAATAACAGTTATTTCTCGTAATGGCGACAAATGGCATTCTGCATGCATTCGTCTACTAGATGCGTTCCACGTGTCCAATTTCAAAAGCGAAACTCCTTCCTAAAATTTGAATTTCAAACATTCATCGAATGGGGTACATTTCTATTTTGTCGAAATATTCCTCATACTTAGAAAGATCTGCCAATGCTTCCCCTAAGTACCATTTGTCTTTGACTTGCTTTTCCCATCAAAAACCTTCTAGTCGAAATTATTCGCTCTTTGAACAATTATCTTGGTGTAGAAATTAGCAACCTACAAATTCCCCCCCCCCCCCAAGAAATGCATTTTCGACAAAGGGAGAAAAGCATTTTTTGCCAATGCATTTCGACGCCATCAATAATTCGACCAGTGACTGTTCATATGACTAGACGTTGGAAATGTCAGAATCATCATTGCACTTTTCTCAAACGTCTTTTCAGCCCACGTTTTTAAGATCTTCCATCATCACTACTCTAGCCCTAGCAGATTATGGGTCAAAACGTAACTGCCACCGTCTGAAAACATCCACTTCATAACCTCCATGTGTCCCACAATCTTTTCATTACTTTTCCATTAAGTCTTTAAAACTCCAACCGCTTCCATTTTTCTTCCTATAAATAAGGCAAAAACTTTATTTTGCACCTTTTTACGTTGCCTCTCTCTAAAACAAGAAATTTCTTCAAACTTCATCTTCTCCATTTTTTCTTCATTTCTTCTGCAATCAATAATGGCGTCTTCCACTGCTCCCCAAATCGCAAGTAAAGATTCCAAAAAATCCAAAAGCTTACCACCTGTCCACAAGACCTTGGGCCAAAGGTAATGGGGAATCAACAGTACATACCGGAGCCTCCAAATGAAGAGGAGAAACGCAGCATTTATCAGTCTCAGGTACTCATTCCTATCTTAATTTCTGGTAAATCCCATGCAATGCTAGGACCTTTTCCTGACTTAAAATTAGACCCGGTGATAGTAAAAGAATTTTTCCCAGCCTATCACCGTTACAAACCCATAGCTAGTGGGGTTAGGCCTAGAACTGAAAAAGAAAAAGCCATAGACGAGAAATCCACCGTTGATGGTCAAGGTTCACCTTCTGAAGAACCCATAAGTTTAGAATACCTAAATCATGCTAGGATTTTTAGATCTTGTCCCCTGTCGAAAGATCCTTCTGACTACTTAGCTTGGCTGGCGAAGATTGAAAAAGTTAAAACTGGCTTTTGGAAAGGGATAGGTATATTCGACTTAATTCAACTGTCGAAAGTAGGACCAGGTTATTGTCCCAATATGCTCTTGGCTTCCCTCTACTTCTGGGACAACACCTATAACAATTTCCAACTTCCTTGTGGGATGGTTACTCCTACCCTTTTCGACGTAGCTGCCATTACTGGCCTTAGCCCTTTAGGAGTAGATTATGACCCCAACGTGTTGTCTGAAGATTCTATAGGATTCGACACAAACAAAGCAACCTTCACAGCTTACATTGCCAACTATCATGATCAAGAGACTAAGGAAGTTTCCGACCAATAGCATGTAGCTTTCCTGGCCCTCTGGCTGTCGAGGTGTGTCTTTTGTTCCAGGTCGCTCCAAGTAGCTAAACGCTACATCACTATAGCTAATCAGCTTCATGCTGGGCATCGATTGTGCCTGAGTGAGATGATCTTAGCCAATCTCTACGAATCCCTAGGCGAATGTGTCACTTTCCTGAAGACTACCAAGAATAAGGGCAACCTTCTTCTGTCAGGACCATTTTGGCTTCTGCAGTTATGGTTCGATGCCACCTTTGAAACCTCTCTCCCTATAAAAAATGCTGTCAAGGGGGATTCTTTGAAGGACAGGAGGGTCGAAGGGACCAGATTGGTGCAATTAACTCCCACTAACGAAGGGCTAAGCCTCCAACAAGCCTTTACTAGCTACGTCATGATATTCGCCAAACGCTACAACTTCACTCCCAGTATCGCCCCTTTCACCAACAAGGTGATTGGACCAGAATGGTTCACCAAAAAACCGCCTGTGGAGTCGAAGACTGAAGAAGATGACTTCCTCAATGTTTAGGAATCCTTTCTGACACCTAGACTTCTGGCTTCCAGAATTAGTCCTGGGAAATCAAAGATCTCTTTGGTTGCTTACCAGCCCAACTGTGTCTCTCGACAGTTTGGGTTAATTCAGATACAACCTAAACCCCTCTTTTCCAGAAAAGGGTACCTCATTCACTACAACATGTTTCACAATGAAGACAAATGCTCAGAATTACTGGAGAAGTATTCTAACCTGGTTGAGATTCAACCAGTGGTCTTCCGACCATCCTTCCTTTGTACTCAGGAATTCGACGAATGGTGGAAAGATTACTACACCACCCAGTTTTTCGACGTGCCTTCCTTCAACACTCTTCTAACTAAAGCTTTTACACTTGTGCAGGACAGGACCAAAAAAGGTATTTCGACACACGTCAAAGAAATCCATGCATTCCAAAGATATTTTGAAACTGCCTATAGGCCTAATGAACTTAGTCGAACCATAAGCCAAGCAGCAGTTACTTTGAAACACAAATTTACCAGAAAACTGGATGAGTTAAAACTACCTTCATATGTTCGACCAGAACAACGTTATGAGGTAGCCTTTAAACTCTATCGACCAAAATTTCCCCCTCTACCATCTGCTGAATTTGGCGTGGCTTTTAGCCCTCCATTTCCAGTTTGGTTTACTTGTGGGGATTCTATGAAACTTCTTCGCCATGAATACCAAAAACGTGCTAAGCGAGTGGTTCCGACTAAGTATACCTTGGACAATTTCAAAGGCCACCTTCATATTGGCATAGAACACGTTCGCGTGGAAACTCCTATATATGAAGGTGTGGAATGGGAAGATGTTCGACCTCACTTTTCATTTATCTACACACGTATATATTAATTTACGTTTGACCCTTTTCTTCCTTTCTTTTCTAGCTATCATGATTACGACAAGGAAGTCAGCTACTGGCGAAAGTCAACTGTCGGAGATGCAGAAACCCAAAAAGATACTACCAAGACACCTTTGGCGAAGGTATTACTTTACTTCTCTTTTAGGTCAACACATATTTTCTCATTTTCTGACATACTAATAAAATCTCTTTTGTTCCACAGGGAAGTCGAAGACCTACATCGACGCCAAAGAAAAGAAAGGAAAAAGAACCTGAAGTCAAAGCTGTCGACACCGATGATGGCGACGAATCACCAGACCAAGTGAAGCCTTCAAGGAAGAAAAAGAAAACAACCAAACCTCAACCACAAAAACCTCCTGCTCCCTGAATATCGGAAAAAACTCCCCTCAAAAATCCTGACGAGAAAGTTACCCCTGCTCCAGCAGAAAGCGAAAGCTCTAGTCTTAGGACTAAGAATCCCAAGGCATGGCTTTTTTTTTATATTTCGATGCTGAAAGGCAGTTTACTTATGTTACCTCTCTTAACTTATTTATCTTCCAGGTCCTTGTCGATACTCACGGGCATCCCATGGTCCAAGTTCTCCCAAAGACTAGCAGTGATCCTACCTACAAGCCAACCAGTGTCTCCAAACCTTCTCCTAAGGATTCGACAAAGGAATCAACCACTAAAGTGAATCAGCCCACCGCTGTCTCTAAACAAATTCAAGATGTAGTGGAAGAAGAAACTGGTCCTGAGGCTGACGACTTAGTCGACATCGGTGGGGACACTGTGATGCCAACTGCAGCGCTCACCACAGATAATGATCCTAAAGACCACTCTCCCCTCAACTTACAAGGTGCTGACGAAGAGAAGGATGAGGAGATTGAAACTGATGGCGAAGAGGAGGAAGAGAAAGTAGACGAAGAGCCACCAACTCCCACAGCTGCTACGGACGAAAAAAGAGACAACGACAAAGAGGACCTTGGTGATCCAAACAAAACTGCTTCGACTGCTACAACTTCAACCCGACTCTCTCAAGAGGAGCTTGACAATCTGAAGGTGCAAAGACCATTTGAGTACCTAAAGGCCATGCTTAGTTCCCGCTATAATTTGCTAACACTACCGTCAGTAGTTCGACCACCTCAGGAACTACTTCTGACGCCAAATCCATGGACGAAACGCTGACCCATATTCGCCAAAAAATCCTCAACATTGACTTATTTCAACTTTTGGAGAGTGACTCTTCTACTCATTTTGACCTAAAAAAGATCTTAAAGAAAATTAATGTTCTGGAGGCTCCTCCTGAAGTTACTGATGTTGTGCTGGACCTAACTACTCTAATAGATCTTGTAGTGACAGACTTTAACCGGCTTCGAGATTACTCCAAGAAGCTCGAAAATAAGACAGAAACCCAACTTGCTGAGTGGGATGCTACTTCAAGTTCGTCCAACAAAGTAACTGAACTGGAAAGAGCGTCTGAGCAAAACAAGAAAGAAGCAACTTTGTGTGGCGAAAACATCCTCAAGTGGAAGAAGCAGATTGCTGTTCGTCGAAACAAAATTTCTCAGGCGGAGAAGCACTAAGAAGAACTGCAACAAATCAATCAAGAGGAAATAACTAAAGAGCTTGAAGTTGGGGTGCACCATGCTGATAGGGCCCGAAAACTTGGTGAGGAAATCGAGGAGCTTTCGAAAGGCAAGGCCCTTTGTGAGCGCCGTCTTCAAATTCAGAAATCCAAGTTTGAAAAGCTGAAAGAATCTTTCCCCGTTTAAATATTTGTAATAAACAAATTTTTATTTGGACTTTTTAAGGCCTTTTTTGTAATGACATTGGAGCTATTTTATTTGGCGGAAAGAATTACAATCCACCATGTTGCTTATTTTTTCTGCATGACTATTCGACTGCTATTTTCACTTCTTGTAATATGGGCTTGTATTTTTTCAAATATTTCCCATTTATTTTTAATATTCGCTTATCTTTATCCAATTCTTCGACTTCATAAGCGCCATTAGAAAATACTCGTATGATTTGAAAAGGTCCTTCCCACTTAGGGGACCATTTTCCCATAAGCCTATCTTTTCGATCCATGGGGAGAATGACTTTCCACACAAAGTCACCAATCGAAAAGGCTTTATTTTTTACTTTTTTATTGTAGAATTTCTCCACTCTTTCCTTTTGCCTTTTCAATAAGTCTAACGCTTTTAATCTTTCTTCATCTAAATCCACTAATTCATATATCATCATTTTCCAATATGCATCTGATGGAATTTCATGATGTCTCTGAACCCTTATTGACTACTAATATATTTCGACTGGTAAGACCGCATCATGGCCATACGTTAATTGAAAAGGTGTAGCATTTATAGCTTCCTTAGGAGAGGTTCGACAAGCCGATAGAATTTGGTCCAAAGTTTTGTGCCAGCTCTTTGGTTTTCTACCCACGTGCTTCTTTATTAAACCAATTATAACCTTGTTTGCTGCTTCGACCTAACCATTGTCTTGAGCGTAGTAAGGCGTTGATGTGAGAAGTCTGAAACCCATTTCCTTTGCGAATGCTTGCATATTTTTTCCAGTGAAAACAGATCCTTGATCCGTTGTTACTGTCTCTGGGATACCAAACATGTAAATGATGTGCTTTCGAATGAATTCGATTACTGCTTCTTGATCCACGTTTACTAAGGGTATGGCTTTGATCCATTTCGTAAAATAATCTATCCCAACCAAAATAAACTTCTGGCTTTTTGAAGAGGCCGGTCGAATTTCTCCAATCAAATCCAAAGTCCAACCTCTAAAAGGCCAAGGCTTTATTATCTAATGTAATTCACTTGCAGGAACATGTGGTATCCCTGCGTGTATCTGGCACTCTTGACATCCCTTAGCGTATTCGACGCAATCTTTTAACATGGTTGGCCAATACATTCCCTGTCGGAATAATAACCACTTCATCTTATGGCCTGCCTGGTGTGCACCACATGCCCCGCTGTGTACATTCGACAAAGCTATGTATGTCTCAGATTCTCCTAAACACTTCAGTAATACTCCTTCCGGAGTTTTCTTAAATAGTTCATTTCCCAAAATCACATAACTCAAAGCTCGATACCTGACTTTTCGTTCGACAGGTCCTGTTGGGTTTTGCAGGTACTCTATTATAGGCTTTCTCCAATCTCCAGTCATTGAATCGTCTATGTTAAAAATTTTGAAATTTTCTTTGTCAGCGTATCCATGGTTTATCGTCTCCAAATCTGACGGGGATAATCTAGCTGCCACTACTCTTCCTCTAACTTCAATAGCTTTCTGCAACTTTTCCTTCGACACTTTGTACCCTGAAGCTATCTGTGCTAAATCATTTGCTTCCTGATTTTCTATTTGTGGGACATGTCGAATCGTAACCATATCGAACTTCTTTAAGAGTCGATTAGCTATTACAAAGTACATGAATAAATTTTCTTTAACACATTTGTATTCCTTTGTTATCTGCTTTATGACTAACTCAGAGTCGCCCATTATTTCGACCCGAGTTGCCCCCAATTCCAACAAGATTTCAAGTCCTGCTATCAAAGCCTCATATTCTGCCTCATTATTCGAGCAAAGGGCTTAGACTTTGTACTTGAATTTTGTTGGAATTTTGTTAGGAGAAACAATAAGAACCCCTATTCCAGTTCCATTTCTATGACTAGAACCGTCGAAGTACAACTTCCAGGGTTCCAGTTCAATATAGTCCAAAGACTTTTCGTTTAGTGCATGGTCGACTATAAAATCAGCCACTACTTGTCCTTTGACAGCCTTTAAAAGCAAATATGTCAAAGAATACTCAGTCAATGCTAATGCCCATTTTCCAATTCGACTGTGCAAGATTGGTTTAGATAACATGTATTTTATAACGTCGAAATGAGAAGAAACGTAAACATCAACTGGTTTTATATAGTGCTTCAATTTCATACAAGAAAAGTATACACATAAACACAACTTTTCAATCACACTATACCTAGTTTCCGCATCGTTCAAGACCCTACTGAGGTAGTAAATGGCTCTTTCGACGCCATTCTCATCCTCCTGAGCCAACATGCTCCCTAAAGTCTTGTCCGACGCAGATATGTACAACCTCATACTTCTACTTCTACAAGGTGACACTAAAATTGGAGGATGCGTCAGGTACTCCTTAATCTTGTCGAAGGCATCCTGCTGCTCCTTCCCCCATTCGAAGTCTTCCTTCTTTAGTCGAAGTAGAGGGGAAAAGGCTTGCGTCTTCCCACTAAGGTTGGAGATAAACCTTCTGAGAAAGTTGATCTTGCCAAGCAAAGACTGCAACTCCTTCTTTGTAGATGGCGTTTTCGCCTCCATTATTGCCTTGGCCTTGTTCTGATTGATTTCGATCCCTTTCTTGTGGACCACAAAGCCTAGGAAGTCTCCCTCCTGCACACAAAACGCACACTTGAGAGGATTCATTTTCAGACCAAACTTCCTCATCCTTTCAAAGGATTGTCGAAGATGGTCTATATGACTTTTCCCTGAAACGGACTTTACAACAATATCGTCAATGTAAATCTGCATAAAATCCTCAATGAAATCGTGAAAAATCGAATTCATTGCTCGCTGATATGTTGCCCCAGCATTTTTTAAACCAAAAGGCATTACCACCCATTCGTAAGTGCCTAAGGCTCCAGGGCATCGAAATGCCGTTTTTGGAACATCTTCCTCAGCAATAAAAATTTGATTATAACCAGAGTACCCATCAAGCATACTAAGGTACTCATGTCCTGCAGCATAATCGACAAGCATTTCCGCCACTGGCATAGGATATTCATCCTTTGGGGTAGCTGAATTCAAATCTCGAAAATCAATGCATACCCTCAACTTGCCATTTTTCTTTATTACAAGAACTATGTTAACAATCCATTCGACATACCTGGTTGGACGGATGAACTTGCACCTGAGGAGTCTTTCGACTTCTTCTTTAATCTTCAAGAGGATTTCTGGGGCGAATCTCCTTGGAGTTTGCTTAACAGGTTTCCTCTCAGGTTTTATTGGCAACCTTAATTCGACCAAGCTCCTATCCAGCCCGGCCATTTCGTCGTAATCCCATGCGAAACAATCTTTGAATTCTTTTAGCAACTGGACTATTTCGATCTTGAGTTGGGGGCTTATTTCGTCGTTTCTCTGCTCCTGACCCCAAGTCGATTTCTTCGCGTGGATCCTGTGCCATAATCTTGATATTTGCTGCTAAAGGGTCCTTTTCGAAGCCCAATGGCTCATTGTCATAAATCGCGTCAAGCCTCTGGTTTTGCAAATCTCCTAGATCTTTATCTGGAGGATCCTTATTAGAATCCTTTTCAAGACCTTGTTGATCTGCTTCGATTTGGCTGGCTTCGACAGCCATATACTTTACTTCGGCCTCCAAGGACGCTTTGAGTTTGTTCTCGGCTATATAAGCCGCGATCTTTTCGAGAACTAGTGACTCACTCATTGTCACTGAATTCGCTGCCCCAGCCAGTTGGCCGGATGTGTGAGGTTCCAAAAATGTAGTCTTCCTCGCCAACTACCTCTCTGTCCCACTGAAACTCGTGGGTAGGATGAAGGTATAATGAGCAAAAAGCATTATCCGCTGGCGTCATGTCGAAGGTGGTTGGGCTATAAGGGGCTATGTGAGCCAGATTCCTGTCGAAACTTCGCCTATCCACCTGGTTCACTTCAGCCAAAAAATAACTCTGGTCAGCCTCTATATTTTCGAAAATCCCGTCTGCGCGCCAAATTGTTATTCGCTGATGCATTGACGAAGGGACGACACTAATGCCATGTATCCATTCCCTACATAAGAGAAGGTTATAATTCGCTTTCGACGCAATCACCATAAACATTGTCGGCCTCGTGATGGTTCCGACAGTTAAATCTACCTGTATCACTCCCATAGTGGTTCCTACTTTCCCTTCATAATTCGACAACACCATGTTGTGAGGTTTGGTGTTGGAATCGTCTTTTCCAATTTTCTTAAGCATATAATGCGGCATCAAGTTGACGGCCGCTCCTCCATCGACCAGAATCTTATTCACCCCTACGTTACCCACTTTTCCTTTTATAAATAGGGGTTTCAGGTTGTTCCTCATTGAGTCATCTGGCCTTTTGAAAAATGCGTTATGTTCTTCAATGCATCCATTGTTCATGATATAGTAGCAAACGGGCCTGTGTCTGGCTGTTTCGACCTCCAAAGCTTCCTCTTCCTCTTCGACTGCCATTATTTAATCAAACTCCCTAGGGAGCACTGAAACAACATTACATGTTACGTCGAATGATGCCTCTGACTCTGAGTTAAAATCGTCTGTCATTTCATCATCCTTGGTCACTGCCTCCTTTGACGCTTCTTGCACTGGAGCGGCAGGTGGCTTTTCAAACTTCACTCCTTCCATCTGAGTCGATGTTTAAATGTTGCTGCTGGTTTCTGGCTTGTCTTTCCCTGCAACTTCCTTCTCAGCCTTCTTTCGACGTTGGTATCTCCTCCATTGTGACTTCGTCATAGGATTCTTGCCTTTATAATTTTTAGAAGGGTAAGTCACCCTTTTGGACTTCTGGAATTCTTTTCTGTATGACATAGAGGATCCCCGCTGTAATTCGAAGTCCTTCCATTTTCCTTGCCCCTGGGCTTGTCGGATTAGATTAACCCACCTATCATCTGGAGTTTTGGTTGTTGGTTTGAATGTGTTAGGGTGTCTTTCGCCTAACCTCTCCCTGTTTTGGTCCCTTCTTCTGGGATCGAATCTTTCTCCAGAAGGCCTCCAATTTCCTCTTCTCCTTGCCCTCTCCATTCACTCTAAGTTTTGTGCTGCCTTTTTGTCGAAGACAGCACTACAGCGAGGGCAAAGCATCACCTCAGACCTTTTCCTCTGGCATCTAAGAATAAAAGCTGCCAAATTTTCTTCCTCCCTAGGGTACGCCACTTTCTGGTATTCCTCCCGTCGACGTTCTTCGTCAACTTGCATCGATGCGTTCTGAGCCACGTCGACCATGTTTATATTGGCAGGTGATCCTGCGTCCAGGCTCAACTTATTCATCTTCATGCTAAGTCCTTCATTGACCTCGTGTTCCTTCTTCATTCGATTGAAGTCCTCAGAGATTTTCTTTGTCAGAACCTTTGGGAGTGGACTCTTGGCAACTTGTGGGCTGACGAATCCGACAGCTTTGTCTTTTGGATCCTCCATGGTTCTTTGGAGAATACCAACAGCAGCTTGTTTGCAAAAACCTTCAGCAGTTCCTTCGTTGATTTTGGCGAAACCCTTAGTAGTTTTATTATTGACTATGTCGAAACCCTCAGTAGTTTCATTATTGACTATGTCGAAACCCTCAGTAGTTTCATTACTGACTATGTCAAAACCCTCAGTAGCTTCGTTGTTGACTATGTCGAAACCCTCAGTAGCTTTGTTGTTGATGCCCTCAGTGGCTTCAGTGTTGGCTTTGTCGAAACCCTCAGTAGTTTCGTCGATGTAGTTCTCGATGATCTTTGCGCCAAGGTCTTCAGTAACCTTGACCATCACTGACTGGTCCACGCAATCAGTTGTGACTTCGACCATGTAACCTTTTTTAGCGGGGTCTTCAGTAACCTCCACCATATTCACGTTGTTATCGAAGCCATCAGCAACCTTCATCATATCCATCCTATCGTCGAAGCCTTCAGCAACTTCAACCATATTCACTATGGATGGCTCAGCATAGTGGGCCTCCACCACCTGCAAGGAGTTTGAAACCACCTTCTCCTGGGATTTCGACTTGTCGTTGAATTTGAGCCTTCAATCTCTTATTGCATTCTGCACCAGATCCCTGAAAAGGAAACATTGAGACGTTTTATGACCCAAAAAATTGTGATATTTTCAAAAACCTCTTTTTTTTTGTTGCTCTAGAGGAGGCACCTTAGTACCAGGAGGCACTATCATTTGGCCATCCTTGACCAATAAATCAAATATTTCGTCACATTTTGTTACGTCGAACGTATAAGTTCTATTAGGGAACTTGTCGTTCTTCTCCGATTCGATTGGATTTTTTCCATTCGACGGAGCCAAGACTTTGCAGGCATAAGGCGGACCATGTTTTAACTCCGCCAAATCTATCTTTTGTTCGTTGAAATTTGATGATTCCTCCTCATCATAATCCTCACAAACTCCGACATATGCTACCCTTTCTTTCCTATTTTTATTAACCCTAGCTTTTTCGGCTTTTAGTCGTTCGACCTGTCTAACCCTATCAGCCAATTGGGCCATGTCTCTTAAATATTGTGTGTCAAATTTCTTCCTGATGGAATAGTCGAGGCCACCAGCGGCCATTTCGACTAACTCGTGCTCTGGCACTTGTGTGAAACACCTTGCCTTGAGCAATCTGAACCTATTCAAATAGTCATCAATTGGTTCTGAGAATTTTCTCTTTACGCTAGCCAGTTCTTTCAGACTTATCTTCGTCTGCCCCATGTAAAATTATTCATGGAATAACCTCTCCAACTGGGTCCAGGTATGTATCGAATTCGCAGGCAATGTGGTGAACCAACTGAAAGCATTCTTCGTCAAGGAACTAGGAAAATATTTTATTCTCAAATTCTCATTTTGCGCTATTTCGCCTGCTTCCATTAAGTATCACGCCACATGTTCAACCGTCGATTCACTGGAATCCACTGAAAATTTTGTGAACTTGGGAACTTTCCATCTATGGGGAAATTCTTGCTGCAAAATATATTCCGATAAAGGGGAGGTATAACTGGGTCTTTGTAATCCCAAATTAATACCATTTCGTGCCATAATTCTTTCGACCATGGCAACCAAATTATTCTCCGCCGGCATATCATTACAATGCATTTGTTGTATAATATTGTCAGCATTTTGGTTTCGATTTAATAGCAACACTCCTGGTTCTTGTTGAACAGGGATTTCGATCCCAGGGGCTTCGACTGTCCCTCCTTGGTTCAGAACTTCCGCCTGAGGGACGTTTGGTTGCCTTTGGTTTATGTTAGGTTCTTCTTCGACTGCTACCCTTGGGTTCTGAACTACTTGTTCCCTTGGGGGAGGTTGGGGGACACCGAAGAAATCAGCAATGCGCGTCATCTGTGCTTCCAATTGTTGATTCGTTTGTGTCGTGTTTTGGATCAAAGGGTTGAATATAACCCCCATTTGTTGGGCTAACATTTGGACCATATCATGGTTACTCTCATCCATTTGTTGCCTGATCACTTGTGCAGAGTTATTGGTAATGTTTGGCATGTAAGTTTGATACCCCGTTCCTAAAGGCTGGCTCATTCGGCCCATATGGTTTACACCAGAACCGGACCCTTGCAAGGGCGAAGTTATGTTCATTGTTGGATCCGTAAATGCTGATGGTGCGTTATGCAAACTTGCCATTACTGAAGTTGGCATTCCATATGGTTGTTCTCGATTTAGAGGCATCGAAAACCCAGATATAAAGGGTCTGTATATACCACCTGAAGGGGGAGGAGTCATTTGAGGCATTTGGGGCCCCATAGTTGGAAAACTAGGAGCACTCTGGGGAATTGAAAGCGCAGGCGTCGAACCCGCTGTTGATGGATTAGCCTCTGACACTGATATTGAGGCCGTATTGCCCCCAGTCTAAGGATTAGGGGGTGGTATTTCATTATTCGTAGGATTTTGATTGTTAGGCGGATTTGGATTCGCCATTCTGCGTACTCGTCTTCTTCTGGGTCTTTCTTCGTTATTTATGGCTATTTTACCACTTCTTTGTCTCATAAAACAAAACGAAGAAAAACTTTTTTTTCGAGTACAGTATAAAATGAAGGTTTTCAAATGTTAATAGCACAAGGTCCCACTGGGCGTGCCAATTTGTTTGCTTGGAAAACTCGCAAACAACCGCTGATCTCCTAATTTATGAAAAATTAGTTTATTTACAGGACCGATCAAACAAATCCTAGGACAATGTGCTTTAACAATTTTGGCAATTTGTGTTAGAAAACTTTTTTTTTATTGAATTCATCATAGTTTTCACCAATTTTTGTATTTTTCGACAAAAGTAACAAAACTTTGCTCCTTAAAATAAATGGCGGAATGTAAATAACTAGCAAGTAAGAAAATGGCAGAAAAGTAAAGGAAATTGTAAATGAAGAACTTAAAACTTTTATTAAAATGCAAGGAATGAAAACTGGTGTTTTTCAAACGTACATTTTCTCAGTAATTACTCTTTTCTCTCTAACGGTTACTTTGAGTATTTCTTGAGTGATTTGTACAAATTCTGAACACACACCCTAATCCAACACTAAGACTCCCTATTTATATACAAACGAAATAACCACCAATAACAGCTATTTCTCCTAATGGCGACAAATGACATTCTGCATGCATTCGTCTACTAGATGCGTTCCACACGTCCAATTTCAAAAGCGAAACTCCCTCCTAAAATTTGAATTTCAAACATCCGTCGAATGGGGCACATTTCTATTTTGTCGAAATATTCCTCATACTTAGAAAGATCTGCCAATGCTTTCCCTAAGTACCATTTGTCTTTGACTTGCTTTTCCCATCAAAAACCTTCTAGTCGAAATTATTCGCTCTTTAAACAATTATCTTGTCGTTGAAATTAGCAACCTACAGAGGCTGCGTAGGTTGCGAAGGTTGAGTAGGTGGTGGAGGCTGAGTAGGTGGTGGAGGTTAAGTAGGTGGTGGTGTTGGATTTGTTTGAATCAATGGTTGAGGCTAAGTAGGCAGTGGTGGGTTTCTCTGAGTAGGTGGTGGTGGGTTTCTCTGAGTAGGTGATGGTGGGTTCGTTGAACAAGGTTTGCTATGAACCTTACGAGAGTTGTTTATAGCAAGAACCCTAGGTGGAATCTGTCGTTGACGGCATAACCTGTCAACAACTCTTTTTTACAAAGAAACCATCAAAAAAATAAGTCTAAATACAAACATTGTTAATTGATTAGGACAAAAATATCAAATAGGAGAAAAGGTTTAGTCATCTTACTTAGATGTGCTCGATGGTGCTTTTCTCTTTCCGTTTTGTCCAGTCATTTCAATAGAAGCTCACAACAAAGCTGCCAACAAGACATTTTAAGATGCAAATCAAGAACACTATCAAAGAAAACAAGTGTGTGAAATGACATTGACAATATGTGACACAACCAGCTGAACATTTATGTTTGTAACAATTGGCATCAAATTGCAGATTTTGGACCTCAAAATAAGCCACAATTTAGGACAAATATGAACCATATGAAACTACACGAACTATATGGACTACATGAATTATAGGGTCTGGAATCACGGATTTGTATAAATATTACACTACTCATGGCATAAACATATTTACCTTAAATTAGTTAATGTAAAGTCATATCTAAAGTTGTAATTACTTGAGAACCACGTGCTATTATCCAAGATAAAGTAATGGGAAAAACTTCACAATAGACATGACAGCTAAAAGATTCACATTCAAAAATCAACTATCCTCCATTTTTTCATTCATCTTGTCTCTTTTCTCAGACCTTTTCAGCCACAAATCATGGAAAGCACAAACACTTCCTCATTTATAAATGAAACCATAGAAGAGGACTAAAGAACCAAATACTCATTTTCTTCCTTTCAGTAACATCAACAAAATAATCACTATAACACAAACATGAATTGACTCTCTTTCAAGTTAATACTAATAAAAAGAAACAATTGACAATCCATCTTAGTTTTGATTCAATATCAGGTAAACACGCACAACAGGTAAAGCTTTCAATTTCTCATCTTTGTAAATGATTTTTTTCAGAAACGTAGAATCATCACAGCGGAAACACCAAGATCTTACTTAGTTTATATTCAAAAATTTGTTCAGGTCTGGTTTGGTTTACTATATCAAAGCAACATAGTATGGTCATAACTCATGACTTTACTCTACTCAGGTTCAGTTATATTCAAATTCACAGCTCCAATTTACAACCAACAGAGTCAACACAACCAGCAGATATGTGATGAGTTAAAATGTTATAATACAGTATGCCTCACCTATGATCTTAGGTCCCAAACATTTATGGATCTCAATGTGTAAACAAAAAAAGTTACATAACAAAGCCATAATAGAACACAAATACACTTAGACATCTAGCACAATATAAACAAAACAATGTTTATTCAAGTAGACCCTTACTAAAGAAAACTGGTGCATATCTGTGAAGCATGGGTACTCCATTTTAGATAAAGTATCGGTACCCGGGTACTTACCGGGTACCAGTACGCGTACGGTACTCGTATGGTACGTACCGACACCGTACCTATTTTTTATTTATTGTTTTTTAAGTTGATACTCCAACAGGTACATATTGGGTACGCGAACTCAATTTTTTTCTTTTAATGATATAGTTTTATACATTTTTTTAATGGGCTTTTCAAGTACTGATGTAGAGTTTACCCAATGAGATTCGTTGCAAGATTGGTGGATCTTGAAACCAAATAAATGATTGATAACTTATGGATCTTCAATCGCTAAACTTCAATCAATTGCATTTAAACTCCTCGCACAACCAAGTTCTTCATCTTCTGTTGAGAAAAATCGGAGTACATATGAATTTATGTTCGCGTACCCGTACCTTGCTTTTTTTAAAATTGATGTATTTCATACCAGTACCCGTACTGGGTACTGGGTACGTACCCGTACCTTTGCAACACAGGTGCATATAAATAACTAGAAAACATCGTCAAAATAGTGCATAATATGCAACTTATCAAAAATAGATAGCACCGATAAGCAGATAACATTACAACAACAAATCCATGTTAAATTAATAAGTAAATAATCCAGCATGTACTCCAAACACATTCTAATATACAACTCTTCATGAAAGCATACATTCCAAAACAGAACTTGAATATGGCATATATTTCAGCAAATTATTGAACAACAACCTGCTTCAATATCCAACATTGATTACTTCATGAAAACTACAGATATTTGAGCAACTTATGATCGAAGTTTCAAATCAGAAATCATTAACCGATGACCCAAATCTTAAATTGAAAATTAGGAATCATCAACCTAGGATCCACCACCACACTAAATCAAATTGGCTTAATCAAAGGCAATGCCCACTTCACCAACAATCCTCCTTCACATCCTATTCCACTTAAAAGTTTCAACAAAATCACCCCTGGCGCATAAAGATCACTTTCCTTAGAATCACCACCCCTTCATTCATTCCAATATTCATCCTCCATGAACCATGAAACAACCTAACCTTTTCTTCTCTACTAGCCCAAATAATTTCCATAATCAGAAATCCTAGCATAAAAATTAAAGGACTAAACAAAACCATGTATAATGTTTGAGGAGTTTAAATTAATATCAGTTGGTTGTTTTTCACTTAGATTAGATGTACTGGTTGTTTTTCACTTAGATTAGATGTACCAGATCATAGTTGTATTTGTGTGACACAAAAACTATGTTGAAGAAACTAAAAGGAAGTATGTCATAAACTAACTACCATTAGAGCACTCTAACAAAATTTCTAACTGATTTTAACCACTGACCGAGTTCATAAGGTCATCTCTTAACAGAATTTTTGACACAGTAAACGAACTGCACTCCATATTACAAAAAACTCATGACTAATTGCAACAAGTTAACATAACTGAATTTCACTCTTAGCTCATACAACACAAATGTTCATGACATACAACACAAATGAATAGAGATACAAATCCATCAGACCATGTGTAGAAAATTCAACATAGAAAAAGACTGGAAAATAGAAATTAGATTCAAAAAAATCTATTCAAAATATATTCACCAACACTTGAGGCCTACAACTCAAATTCTAGAGAAGATTCCAATGCAGATCCAACTCAAATGAAACAGGGTACTTGAAGCTTACAACAGAATTACATCAATCTTAGGTTTGTAGAAACACATACATATTACACATCCAAGGCAGCTGCTATTAAATTGAAACACATACATATTACACATCCAAGGCAGCTGCTATTAAATTGAAACACCTACATATTACACATCCATAATTGTTTTATAATATACTCCATAATTAAGACTTGAATTCTTTGAGAAAAAACAAGTGTATAAAAGTCTATAATAAAAACAAGATAAAATGTTCTCTCAATCTTGAGTCATTGTGTCAGTTGTCATTGTTATTGGCTCGACCTCGTCAATTAACCCTCCATCAGCTAAACCATGTATTTGTTCAACTTCTGTAATAGGCACAACTGCTAACATTTCATTGGATTGATATGGCTTTGCATCCACGATGTTGTCTATCTCGATATAACCCCTTGGTTTTGTGGTGATTGCTGCACACCATTCACGCATATTCCTACACATTTCTGGATATGGGACATAATACACTTTTTTTGCTTCTTGTGCAAGAATGAACAGGTCATACTGACGATATCGCTTATTCATCTTAATGTCAACAATGTTCTACTCAATATTAACTTTTGTGCCAGTATTATTTGTAGGATCAAACCAATCACAATAAAATAGAGAAATCTTGTTGCTAAAGCCACGGTATTCCAATTGAAGGATACGTTGGATGATGCCATAAAAATCGTTTTCTCCTCCATTTGTAACACCTTTAACATGTACCCATAATTAGTAGCCTTTTTACCACGACTCCATTCTTGAGTGTGAAACTTGTACCCATTAACAAAGTATATGTTCCACGATGTTGCCTTCGAATTAGGGCCTAGAGCTTATGTAACACCCCCTTTCTATACCCCCAAATAATCACATAATCATTTAGGCACATACTAAAAATTTTGTCAGAGTATAATTATAAACATAGTATAAAAGAGGTTTGTCACATTATACATGAAATTAAAACATTCAACACCTGCTCAACAATTGATATGCAACAGTGGGGTAACTTTGCAACAGAGGAACTTAGTTCTTACACCCACATCTCAATATTTAGAATAAAAGCGGAAAATCTAAACATTGAATAACATCAAACATATATACATATATATAAATATCATCAAGTGTTATCCACCAACATAATTCATGTTTACATAAACATTCGTCAACAAGATACATGTATAAATGTATCACAAAAGAATCATATACAACCTAGCTACCCGGTGCTACATATCAGAGCCGACCGACCAAAAGAATGAAGACACGCTTCACAAAAAGACAACCAGCATACCTACTCTGCAATGCCTCATAGAGCATCATAAAACAACAGAAGGGTGAGAAATATTATCATAATAACAATGCATATAATTATATATCTTAGCATAAAATACACATCCTCTACATTCTCACCACAAGTCATCACAACTCACTCATATACATCACAATGGATATATATATATATACAAAACCAAGCATATTCATCATGCATACTTTCACAATTCTCATCATTCCACATAAACATACATATTCATGTTTATTCATCAATACTCAATTATAAAGATGATAAATGCAAATCCTAGAGACTGACTCACGACTCTATGCAAATGCAATGCGGTACCGACTCAATCATCTCAAGTTCACTCAGGAACTTATTGGAATCATCGCTCGTTACCAATGTAACTCCCTTCGGGCCTACGATGTTCACCCATTGCTCACACCTCACATAGGCACACAATGTTTATGAATTGCTCACACCTCACATAGGCACACAATCCGATTGCTCACACCTCACCTAGGCACACAATCGTTTATAATCATCGCTCACACCTCACATAGGCACACGGCGTTACAACGGATTCTCATTAGAATCCCTCAACACAAGAATGTACATCATTATGCTTCACATACAAAATGACTCACGACATTCTTGAAATGCATACATATTCATAATATATTCATGCATTCATCTCATACCATCACATACAATCTATATACATTCACATCAATGCACTGTTGTATGATTCACATCCAAAACACACCTTCAAAAACGGTAAAAGTCGCTAAATAACACTATTCACGACTTTCCGACATAATTAAATTGGCTAACAATTTCCAAAACATCATCATAATAAAGTACATTTCATAATCTCTCTAACGCATCAAACCACACCTTAAGCCGAAACACATATCAAAAGTTACAGAGGAAACAAATTGGGAAAAACTGCTACATTCGCAGTGCGAAGCTCCAAGCGAGTCCTTCGCTACTTCATTCGCAGTGCGAGTGTACCAGCGAACCAAGGCAGAAGCAAAATAGCCTAGAAAATTCTCATCGTTCACAGTGCGAACATCTCAGCGAATGCTCGCTACCCCATTCGCAATGCGAAGCACCCAGCGAATCAAGGCAGAAGCTAGCGCATCCTTCGCTACTTCATTCGCAGTGCGAACACTCAGAGAATGCTCGCTACCCACTCGCTAGCCATTCGCAGTGCGAATCTGCGTTTTCAGAAAAACCCAGCAGCGCACCAGCTCATCCGAAAATCATGTTTTCACCACCCAAAACATTTCCAAATTGTCATATAACCATCAAAACATAATTCAATCATGATGACAAGTATTATATTACGTTAACACCGATTTTCAACCATAAAACCATCAATTCCTCACAAAATCTCAATTTCAACCTAGAACTCAAGCTATGGAAAACAAGAAAACATCCAAGCAAACACATACATAATGATATACATTGATGAGATAATAAGATTTCACACCCTTACCAGATTAAATCGATTCCTAGAAGTTGTTTTGAAGATTTCCAAGCTTTTCCTCTTTTCTTCTCTTTTCTCTTCTTCCTCTTTCTTTCTCCCCTATTTCTCTCTATTTCTCTTTTCTTTCTCTTTCTCTCCTATTTCTTCTTCTTATCTCTTTTTCTTTTCTTAATTTCTACTCAAATTCAATTAATTCATTTTCTCACAAAATTCTATTTCCACTAAATTTCTAAATTATTATTAACTGAAAAATGTCCAAAATACCCTCCATTCTAATTTCTCCGAACCTCTCAAAAACGGTAAAATATCATAACATGTCAACATAGCATATTAACACACCAATTTCACAAATAAAATAATTTATCACACAATTTAAATAAAAGACTCAACAAAATGGGAATAATCGAAATCGGGGCGTTACAACTCTCCCCCACTTTAGAAATTTTCGTCCTCGAAAATATTACCTGATTCAAACAACTCAGGATACGACTCTCGCATCCCACTCTCTAGTTCCCAAGTCATATTACCTTCCGTAGCGCCTCCCCAGGCTACTTTCACAAGCGCAATATCCTTGCCTCTTAGCTTCTTAACTTCACGGTCCAAAATCCTAATCGATAAAGCTTCAACCGTAAGGTTATCTCTCACTTCAACCTCTTCCATAGGAATAACATGTGACGGATCCGGAACATACTTCCGAAGTTGCGAAACATGGAATACATCATGCAAATTTGAAAGATTCGGAGGCAACGCCACACGGTAAGCCACAGCACCAACTCGTGCAGAAATCTGATACGGACCAATAAAACGAGAAGTCAACTTCTTCGACTTCAAAGCACGACCCACACCCGTAACCGGTGTAACTCTCAAAAACACATGGTCGCCTTCTTGAAACTCAAGATCTTTCATTCTCTTGTCATGATAGCTCTTTTGTCTACTTTGAGAAGCTTTCATCTTATCACGAATAAACTTCACTTTCTCCGTCGTTTGTTGTACCATCTCCGGTCCAACCAACGTCCTCTCACCGGTTTCATGCCAACACAAAGGTGTTCGACATCTCCGACCATACAAAGCCTCAAATGGTACCATACTTATACTTGAATGAAAACTATTATAGTAGGTGAACTCAATCAACGCCAAATAACTATCCTAAGCACCACCTTGCTCGAGCACACAAGCACGTAATAAATCCTCCAACGATTGAATTGTCCTCTCGGTTTGACCATCCGTTTGCGGATGATAAGCCAAACTCAATCTTAGCTTAGAACCCAAAGCCTTTTGTAAACTCTCCCAAAACCTCGATGTGAATCTAGGATCTCTATCCGATACAATACTCTTAGGAACTCCATGTAACTTCACAACCGCAAGAACATAAATCTCGGCTAACTTCTCCAAAGGATAACTAATATCAATTGGAATGAAGTGAGCAGATTTAGTAAGCCTATCAACGATCACCCAAATAGCATTATGACCTCTTTGCGTATTCGGCAATCCCGTAACAAAATCCATCGATATACTATCCCATTTCCACTCCGGAATGTCCAACGGTTGCATCAATCCACTAGGCTTTTGATGTTCCACCTTAGACTTTTGACAAGTTAAGCACGCATACACAAATTGAGCCACATCCCTCTTTAATCCGGACCACCAAAAGATTTTCTTCAAATCTTGATACATTTTATTCGCTCCCGGATGAATACTTAAGTTACTTCGGTGTCCTTCTTCCAATATCATATTTTTCAACTCGGCATCATCGGGAATACAAATACAACCCCGGAATCTCAACACTCCAAAATTATCAACCTTGAAATCCTCATTCTCATTCATCATCAAATCAACGAACTTCAAATCCAACTTTTTCTTTTCACATACGGTTGCAAGAAAATCATTCGTAACATGTAGCATACCAAGTTTCACACTTCTCGGCGTCATTTCACAAACTAAACTCAAGTCTCTAAAATTCTCCAAAAGTTCCCATTCTCTTATCATCAATGCGGACATATGTAACAACTTCCGACTCAAAGCATCGGCCACCACGTTTGCCTTACCCGGATGGTAATTCAAACCAAAATCATAATCCTTCAAAAGCTCTAACCACCTTCTTTGTCTCATGTTCAATTCTTTTTTATCAAATAAATATTTCAAGCTCTTGTGATCACTAAAAACTTCAAATCTTGCACCATAAAGATAGTGCCTCCAAATACCATAAAGATAGTGCCTCCAAATTTTCAAAACAAACACCACGACCGCTAACTCCAAGTCATGTGTAGGATAATTCTTTTCATGCACTCTCAATTGTCTTGAAGCATAAGCCACAACTTTTCCATCTTGCATCAAAACACCACCTAAACCAACCAATGAAGCATCACAATACACAACAAATGGTTCCGTCGGATTTGGCAAAATCAAGATCGGAGTCATTGTCAACCTTCTTTTTAGCTCATTGAAACTCTCTTCACAATGAATATCCCAAATGAAAGCCTTTCCTTTACAAGTCAATTGCGTTAACGGAAGTGCCAACTTCGAAAATCCCTCAATAAACCTCCGATAATAACCCGCCAAGCCTAAAAAGCTTCGAATCTCCGTAACCGATCCAGGACCCTCCCATTGCATCACCGCATCAATCTTGGATGGATCAACACTAATACAACTACCGGAAATAACATGTCCAAGAAAACTTACTTCCGACAACCAAAATTCACATTTCGACAACTTAGCATACAATTGTTTATCTTTCAAATTTTGTAACACAATCCTCAAATGCTCTTCATGCTCCTCTTGAGACTTAGAGTAAATCAAAATATCGTCGATGAACACAACCACAAAACGATCTAACTGCTCATGAAAAATACGATTCATGTATTCCATAAACACACCCGGCGCATTAAAAACCCCGAATGGCAACACGGAATATTCGTAATGGCCATACCGTGTCCTAAAGGCCGTTTTTTGAATATCCTCTTCTTTCACACGAATCTGGTGACATCCCGATCTCAAATCAATCTTGCTAAAAGTACGCGCACCAACCAATTGGTCCATCAAATCATCGATCCTTGGAAGCGGATACTTGTTCTTAATTGTCACCTTGTTCAATTGTCGATAATCAATGCATAACCGCATACTCCCATCCTTCTTCTTTACCAACAATACCGGAGCACCCCAAGGAGAAACACTTGGCCTTACAAATCTCTTGTCCAACAAGTCATTCAATTGCTTCTTCAACTCTACCAACTCCGATGCTGACATACGATATGGTGCCATCGAGACCGGTCTAGTACCCGGAACTAGATCAATAGAAAACTCAACTTCTCTTTCCGGCGGTACATCCGTAATATCCCCCGGAAACACTTCTGGAAAATCACACACCACTGGGAACACGTCGAGCTCAACTTTACTCTCCACCGACAATGATGCAAACAAACCGAACAATTGAGCTTCGTCCGCTAAAAGTTTCTTCAACTCTTTAGTGGATAGGAAACTCTCATCTTCATCATCTTCCAAAGAAGGAAACCTTACTAACTTGTGATAGTAATCTATATAAACTCGATTAAATTGCAACCAGTTCATACCCAAGATTAGGTCCAATCCCTCCAACGGCAAACACACTAAATCCATAAGGAAGTCTTTACCATACATGGTCAAAGGACAACTTACACACACCAAAGACGTAGTTACCGACCCTGAAGCAGGAGTCTCAATAACCATCTCACCACCCCAAAAAGTCATAAACAAATTCAAACGCTTAGCGCACTCATGAGAAATGAATGAATGAGTCGTTCCCGTATCAATAATAGCAACTAAAGGCGTACTATTAATAGAGCATGTACCTTTAATCAAACGGTCTGCACTAGTAGTGTCCGTCCCTGCTAATGCAAACACCTTTCCGCCCGCTTGAGCTTGTTTTGGCTTAGTACACTTAGTACTAATGTGACCCACTTCTCCACAATTATAACACTTCACCATATTCCTTCTACAATCGGTAGTAGCATGCCCAAGGCCTCCACAGTTAGAACATTTCACCACGCTCTTCCCATACTCAAATGATTTATGACCCATTTCGCCACACTTGTAATACTTAACGGAACCGGAACCTCCTCCTCCAGCTCTCTTATCAAAGTTTCCCCTATGCTTGCCCTTATCAACGGGTGTCACATAAGGTCCACTTCTAGCTTGTTGCTTTCCCTTCCTCTCATTCAAACTTTTGTAATGTGTAGAACGAGCCTTGCTATCTTCCTCGAAGATTCTACAACATTCCGTCAAATCCGTAAACCTTCTTATCCTTTGATATCCCATAGCTTGCTTAATCTCTGGACGCAGACCATTCTCATATTTAATACACTTTGAGAACTCAGCAGTAATTGCAGCATAATGAGGATGGAATTGAACCAACTCCACAAACTTAGCAGTATAGTCCACCACGGACATACTACCTTGTTTCAGTTCAAGGAACTCCATCTCCTTCTTCCCTTTCACACTTTCAGGGTAATACTTCCTCAAGAACTCGGTACGAAATAAATCCCAAGTTATCTCTTCATCATCCACCTCAAGAACTTGACGCATACCGACCCACCAATCGTCGGCTTCCTCCTTCAGCATGTGGTACCCAAGCCTCACCTTATTCTCCTCCGCACAGTCCATGACTCTGAAGATCCTTTCAATCTCTTTCAACCAAATTTGAGCACCATCGGGATCAAATCTTCCTTTGAAGACCGGCGGTTGATTCTTCCTGAACTCGACATTAGCATTCACGTTCGGCGCACCTTGCACCGCCCTAGCCATTGCTTCCAAAGCAGCAGCCATCGCATTGTCGTTTCTACCAGCCATATTCTGATCATTCCCAAAAGTGACAACAAGGTTAAACAACAGTTCAACCATCACAACCAAAAGACAGACACAACTGACTCAACACTGGCTTTGATACCACTTAATGTAACACCCCCTTTCTATACCCCCAAATAATCACATAATCATTTAGGCACATACTAAAAATTCTGTCAGAGTATAATTATAAACATAGTATAAAAGAGGTTTGTCACATTATACATGAAATTAAAACATTCAACACCTGCTCAACAATTGATATGCAACAGTGGGGTAACTTTGCAACAGAGGAACTTAGTTCTTACACCCACATCTCAATATTTAGAATAAAAGCGGAAAATCTAAACATTGAATAACATCAAACATATATAAATATCATCAAGTGTTATCCACCAACATAATTCATGTTTACATAAACATTCGTCAACAAGATACATGTACAAATGTATCACAAAAGAATCATATACAACCTAGCTACCCGGTGCTACATATCAGAGCCGACCGACCAAAAGAATGAAGACACGCTTCACAAAAAGACCACCAGCATACCTACTCTGCAATGCCTCATAGAGCATCATAAAACAGCAGAAGGGTGAGAAATATTATTGTAACACCCCCTTTCTATACCCCCAAATAATCACATAAATCATTTAGGCACATATTAAAAATTTTGCCAGAGTACGATTAAAACATGGCATAAAAGAGGCATGTCACATGATACACAATTTTACAACATACAACACCTGCTCAAAACATTGATAGGCAACAGTGGGGTAACTTTTCCACAGAGGAACTTTGTCCTTACACCCACATTTCAATATTTAGAATAAAAGCGGAAAATCTAAACATTGAACCACATTCAAACATATATACAGAGATATATACTTCACCAAGCATTATCCACCAACATAATTCATGTTTACATCAACATTTATCCACAAGATACATGTACAAATGTATCACAAAAGAATAATATACATCTTAGCTACCCGGTGCTACATATCAGAGCCAACCGACCAAAAGAATGAAGACACGCTTCACAAAAAGACCTCCAGCATACCTACTCTGCAATGCCTCATAAAGCATCATAAAACAACAGAAGGGTGAGAAATATTATCATAATAACAATGCATGTAATTATTTATATAAACATAAAAATATACATATTCCACATTCTCACCGCAATTCACCACAATTCATTACCGTTCATCACAATACACCCATATACATTACAATGTATATCTATATCTCAACCAAGCATATTCATCATGCATACTTTCACAATTCCCAATCATTCCACATAAACATACACAATTATGTTTACTCAACAACACATCATTATAAAGATGATAAATGCAAATCATAGAGACCGACTCACGACTCTATGCAAATGCAATGCGGTACCGACTCAATCATCTCAAGTTCACTCAGGAACTTCTGCTGGAACCATCGCTCGTTACCAAAGTAACTCCCCGTCAGGCCTACGATGTTCACCCATTGTTCACACCCCACATGGGCACACAATGTTTATGGATCGCTCACACCCCACCTGGGGACACGACCCGATCGCTCACACCCCACACGCGGGCACACGATCTGATTGCTTACACCTCACCTAGGCACACAATCCGATTGCTCACACCTCACATAGGCACACAATCGTTCGTAATCATCGCTCACACCTCACATAGGCACACGATGTTACCACAGATTCTCATTAGAATCGCTCAACACAAGAATGTATTTCATGATGTTTCACATGCAAAATGACACAAGACATTCTTGAAATGCATACATATTCACAATATATTCATGCATTCATCTCATACAATCACATACAATCTATATACATTCACATCAATGCACTATTGTATGATTCACATTCAAACACACCGTCAAACGGTAAAAGTCGCTAAATAGCACTATTCCCGACTTTCTGACATAATTAAATCGGCTAACAATTTCCAAATCATCATAACCACAAAGTACAGCTCAATAGCTTTCCAACGATACCTGGAATGTACGAATCGGATAATCGGAACAAAAGTTACGGACGAAAACGAAAATGACATTTTGAAAAATCCCATTTTTACATTCCTCCTGTCCATACGCGTACCACTACTCTTATACGCGTATTGGACTGATTTCTCGCCATTCCCATACGCGTATCGCCAATGCCCATACGCGTATGGGCAGAACCATTTTCCTTCACAAATTTCCCCTTTCAGACCCCATACGCGTATGCCCAACATCCATACGCGTATCACCAGAGGGCTGGGAAAAGCCACATTCCATACGCGTATTGACCCCTCCACAGGCCATTGTTACGCGTATCACCTTGGCTCATACGCGTATGGACATGCCCCTTACGCGTATGGCCAGGGGGTTTCCAGAAAAATTCTACAGAACAATGTTCTGTGTTTTCCCCTCCCAATTCCACCAATTCATCATCTAAATTCAGAAAAATACCAGTTTGAAGTATAACAATACATATTAAACATGTATAGACCAACAATAACACAATCAGCACAAGTTTAAACACATTTGAATCAATTTCCAATCAATTTCTCAAAAAGGGTTTATACCCAAAACTCAAAATCCATCAACAACAACAACAACTCATACATAATCACATACATTGATAAGATAACAATGTTTCACACCCTTACCCAGATTCCAAACTCGCTAATTGATCGATCTTGATGATTTTCCTAGTTTTCCCAAACTTTCTCCTCTTCTTTTCTCTTCTTCCTTTTTCTTTCTCCTCTTTTTCTCTAATTCCCTTTTCTTACTATTTTTCCTTCTTTTCTATTTCTTTTCTCTCATTTTCCAAACAATCAATTAATTCATTTTTCTCACAAATTCTAATTCTACTTAATTTCTAATTTATCATTAATTGAGAAAAGTCTAAAATACCCTCCATTCTAATTTCCCCGAAAACTCTTAAAATGGTAAAATAACATTTAACACACCAAATTCACAATTAAAATAATTTATCACCCAATTAAAATAAAAGACTCAACATAATTGGGAAATAATCAAAATCGGGGCGTTACAACTCTCCCCCACTTTAGAAATTTTCGTCCTCGAAAATAATACCTGATTCAAACAACTCCAGATACGACTCTCGCATCCCACTCTCTAGTTCCCAAGTCATATTGCCTTCCGCAGCGCCTCCCCATGCTACCTTCACAAGCGCAATATCCTTGCCTCTTAGCTTCTTAACTTCACGGTCCAAAATCCCAACCGGTAAAGCTTCCACCGTAAGGTTATCTCTCACTTCAACCTCATCCATAGGAATAACATGTGACGGATCCGGAACATACTTCCGAAGTTGCGAAACATGGAATACGTCATGCAAATTCGAAAGATTCGGAGGCAACGCCACACGGTAAGCCACAACACCAACTCGGGAAGTAATCTGATACGGACCAATAAAACGAGAAGTCAACTTCTTCGACTTCAAAGCACGACCCACACCCGTAACCGGTGTAACTCTCAAAAATACATGGTCGCCTTCTTGGAATTCAAGATCTTTCCTTCTCTTGTCATGATAGCTCTTTTGCCTACTTTGAGAGGCTTTCATCCTCTCTCGGATAAACTTCACTTTCCCCGTCGTTTGTTGTACCATCTCCGGTCCAACTATTGTTCTCTCACCCGTTTCATGCCAACACAAAGGTGTTCGACATCTACTACCATACAAAGCCTCAAATGGTGCCATACTTATACTCGAATGAAAACTGTTATTGTAAGTGAATTCAATCAACACCAAATAATCATCCCACACACCACCCTGCTCGAGCACACAAGCACGCAATAAATCCTCCAACGATTGAATCGTCCTCTCCGTCTGACCATCCGTTTATGGATGATAAGCCGAACTCAATCTTAGCTTAGAACCCAGAGCCCTTTGTAAACTCTCCCAAAACCTCTATGTAAATCTAGGATCTCTATCCGATACAATACTCTTAGGAACTCCATGCAACTTCACCACCACAAGAATATAAATCTCGGCTAACCTCTCCAAAGGATAACTAATATCAATTGGAATGAAGTGAGCAGATTTAGTAAGCCTATCAACAATTACCCAAATAGAATTATGGCCTCTTTGCGTATTCGGCAATCCCGTAACAAAATCCATCGATATACTATCCCATTTCCATTCCGGAATATCCAACGGTTGCAAAAATCCACTAGGTTTTTGATGTTCCACCTTAGACTTTTGACAAGTTAAGCATGCATACACAATTTGAGCAACATCTCTCTTTAATCCGGGCCACCAAACGATTTTCTTCAAATCTTGATACATTTTGTTCGCTCCCGGATGAATACTTAAATTACTTCGGTGCCCTTCATCCAATATCATCTTTTTCAACTCCACATCATCGGGAATACAAATACGACCACGGAATCTCAAAACTCCAAAATTATCAACCTTGAAATCCTCATTCTCATTCAACATCAAATCAACGAATTTCAAGTCCAACTTTTGTTTTTCACCTACCGTTGCAAGAAAATCATTCGTAACATGTAGCATACCAAGTTTCACACTTCTTGGCGTCATTTCACAAACTAAACTCAAGTCTCTAAAATCCTCCAAAAGTTCCCATTCTTTCATCATTAATGCGGACATATGTAACAACTTCCGACTTAAGGCATCGGCCACCACATTTGCCCTACCCGGATGGTAATTCAAACCAAAATCATAATCCTTTAAAAGTTCTAGCCACTTCCTTTGTCTCATGTTCAACCCTTTTTGATCAAATAAATATTTCAAGCTCTTGTGATCACTAAAAACTTCAAATCTCGCACCATAAAGATAATGCCTCCATATTTTCAAAACAAACACCACGGCCGCTAACTCCAAGTCATGTGTAGGATAATTCTTTTCATGCACTCTCAATTGTCTAGAAGCATACGCCACAACTTTTCCATCTTGCATCAAGACACCACCTAAACCTGTCAATGAAGCATCACAATACACAACAAATGGTTCATTAGGATTAGGCAAAATCAAGATCGGAGCCATTGTCAATCTCCTTTTTAACTCATTGAAACTCTCTTCACAATGAATATCCCAAATGAAAGCCCTTCCTTTACAAGTCAATTGCGTTAACGGAAGTGCCAACTTCGAAAATCCCTCTATAAACCTCCGATAATAACCCGCCAAGCCTAAAAAGCTTCGAATCTCCGTAACCGACCTAGGAGCCTCCCATTGCATCACCGCATCAATCTTAGATGGATCAACACTAATACCACTACCGGAAATAACATGTCCAAGGAAACTTACTTACGATAACCAAAACTCACATTTCGACAACTTAGCATACAATTGTTTCTCTTTCAAAATTTGCAACACAATTCTCAAATGCTCTTCATGCTCCTTCTGAGACTTAGAGTAAACCAAAATATCATCGATGAACACAACCACAAAACGATCCAACTGTTCATGAAAAATACGATTCATGTATTCCATAAACACACCCGGCGCATTAGAAACCCCGAATGGCATCACGGAATATTCGTAATGACCATACCGTGTCCTAAAGGCCGTCTTTTGAATATCCTCTCCTTTCACACGAATCTGGTGATATCCCGATCTTAAATCAATCTTGCTAAAAACATTCGCACCAACCAATTGGTCCCATCAAATCATCGATCCTTGGAAGCGGATACTTGTTCTTAATTATCACTTTGTTCAATTGTCGATAATCAATGCATAACCGCATACTCCCGTCCTTCTTCTTTACCAACAATACCGGAGCACCCCAAGGAGAAACACTTGGTCTTACAAATTTCTTGTCCAACAAGTCATTCAATTGCTTTTTCAATTCTACCAACTCCGATGCCGACATACGATACGATGCCATCGAAATCGGTCTAGTAACCTGGAACTAGATCAATAGAAAATTCAACTTCTCTTTCCGGCGGTTACATCCGTAATATCCTCCGGAAACACTTCTGGAAATTCACACACCACTGGGAACACATCAAGCTCAACTTTACTCTCCACCGACAATGATGGAAACAAACCAAACAATTGAGCTTCGCCTGCTAAAAGTTTCTTCAACTCTTTAGTGGATAGGAAACTCTCATCTTCATCCTCTTCCAGAGAAGGAAACCTCACTAACTTATGATAACAATCTATATGAACTCGGTTAAATTGCAACCAATTCATACCCAAGACCACATCCAATCCTTCCAACGGCAAACACACTAGATCCATCTCAAAGTCTTTACCATAAATGGTCAAAGGACACATCAAACAAACCAAAGAAGTAGTTACTGACCCCATTGCTGGAGTATCAATAACCATCTTACCATCCATCAGAGACAACACAAGATTTAAACGCTTCGCGCACTCAGACGAAATAAACGAATGAGTCTCTCCAGTATCAATAATAGCAACTAAAGGCGTACTATTAATAAAGCAAGTACCTTTAATCAGACGGTCCGCACTAGTAGTTTGAGTCCCCGCCAATGCAAACACCTTTCCGCCCACTTGAGCTTGTTTCGGCTTAGTACACTTAGTACTAATGTGACCAACTTCTCCACAATTATAGCACTTCACCATATTCCTTCTACAATCTGTAGCAGCATGCCCAGTACCTCCACAATTAGAACATTTCACCACTGGATTCTTACACTCAAATGATTTATGACCCAGTTCACCACATTTGTAACACCTAACAACACCGGAACCTCCTCCTCCAGACCTCCTATCAAAGTTTCCCCTATGCTTGCCCTTATCAGCGGGTGTCACATAAGGTCCACTTCTAGCTTGTTGCTTTCCCTTCCTCTCATTCAAACTTTTGTAATGTGTGGACCGAGCCTTACTATCTTCCTCGAAGATTCTACAACATTCCATCAAATCGGAAAACCTTCTTATCCTCTGATATCCCACAGCTTGCTTAATCTCGGGACGTAAACCATTCTCATATTTAATACACTTCGAGAACTCCGCAGTAATCGCAGCATAATGAGGATGGAATTGAACCAACTCCACAAATTTAGCAGTATAGTCCACCACCGACATACTACCTTGTTTCAGTTCAAGAAATTCCATCTCCTTCTTTCCCTTCACACTCTCAGGGTAATACTTTCTCAAGAATTCAGTACGGAATAAATTCCAAGTTACCTCTTCATCATCCACCTCAAGAATTTGACGCATACCGACCCACCAATCGTCGGCTTCTTCCTTCAGCATGTGAGACCCAAGCCTCACTTTATTCTCTTCCACACAGTCCATGACCCTGAAGATTCTTTCAATCTCTTTCAACCAAAGTTGAGCACCATCGGGATCAAATCTTCCTTTGAAAACCGGTGGTTGATTCTTCCTGAATTCGTCATTAGCATTCACGTTCGGCGCACCTTGCACCGCCCTAGCCATTGACTCCAAAGCAGCAGCCACCGCATTGTCGTTTCTACCAGACATATTCTGATCATTCCCAAAAATAACAACAAGGTTAAACAACAGTTCACCCAACATAATCAACAAGACAGACACAACTGACTCAACTCTGGCTCTGAGACCACTTAATGTAACACCCCCTTTCTATACCCCCAAATAATCACATAAATCATTTAGGCACATATTAAAAATTTCGCCAGAGTACGATTAAAACATGGCATAAAAGAGGCATGTCACATCATACACAATTTTACAACATACAACACCTGCTTAAAACATTGATATGCAACAGTGGGGTAAGTTTTCCACAGAGGAACTTTGTCCTTACACCCACATTTCAATATTTAGAATAAAAGCAGAAAATCTAAACATTGAACCACATTCAAACATATATACAGAGATATATACTTCACCAAGCATTATCCACCAACATAATTCATGTTTACATCAACATTTATCCACAAGATACATGTACAAATGTATCACAAAAGAATAATATACATCCTAGCTACCCGGTGCAACATATCAGAGCCAACCGACCAAAAGAATGAAGACACGCTTCACAAAAAGACCTCCAGCATACCTACTCTGCAATGCCTCATAGAGCATCATAAAACAGCAGAAGGGTGAGAAATATTATCATAATAACAATGCATGTAATTATATATATAAACATAAAAATATACATATTCCACATTCTCACCGCAATTCACCACAATTCATTACCGTTCATCACAATACACCCATATACATTACAATGTATATCTATATATCAACCAAGCATATTCATCATGCATACTTTCACAATTCCCAATCATTCCACATAAACATACACAATTATGTTTACTCAACAACACATCATTATAAAGATGATAAATACAAATCATAGAGACCGACTCACGACTCTATGCAAATGCAATGCGGTACCAACTCAATCATCTCAAGTTCACTTAGGAACTCCTGCTGGAACCATCGCTCGTTACCAAAGTAACTCCCCGTCGGGCCTACGATGTTCACCCATTGTTCACACCCCACATGGGCACACAATGTTTATGGATCGCTCACACCCCACACGCGGGCACACGATCTGATTGCTCACACCTCACCTAGGCACACAATCCGATTGCTCACACCTCACATAGGCACACAATCGTTCGTAATCATCGCTCACACCTCACATAGGCACACGATGTTACCACGGATTCTCATTAGAATAGCTCAACACAAGAATGTATTTCATGATGCTTCACATGCAAAATGACACAAGACATTCTTGAAATGCATACATATTCACAATATATTCATGCATTCATCTCATACAATCACATACAATCTATATACATTCACATCAATGCACTATTGTATGATTCACATTCAAACACACCGTCAAACGGTAAAAGTCGCTAAATAGCACTATTCTCGACTTTCCGACATAATTAAATCGGATAACGATTTCCAAATCATCATAATCGCAAAGTACAGCTCAATAGCTTTCCAACGATACCAAGAATGTACGAATCGGATAATCGGAACAAAAGTTACGGATGAAAACGAAAACGACATTTTGAAAAATCTCATTTTTACATTCCTCCTATCCATACGCGTACCACTACTCTCATACGCGTACTGGACTGATTTCTCGCCATTCCCATACGTGTATCGCCAATGCCCATACGCGTATGGGCAGAACCATTTTCCTTCACAAATTTCCCCTTTCAGACCCCATACGCGTATGCCCAACATCCATACGCGTATCACCAGAGTGCCGGGAAAAGCCATATTCCATACGCGTATTGACCCCTCCACAGGCCATTGTTACGCGCATCACCTTGGCTCATACGCGTATGGACATGCCCCTTACGCGTATGGCCAGGGGGTTTCCAGAAAAATTCTGCAGAACAATGTTCTGCGTTTTCCCCTCCCAATTCCACCAACTCATCATCTAAATTCAGAAAAATACCAGTTTGAAGTATAACAATACATATTAAACATGTATAGACCAACAAGAACACAATCAACACAAGTTTGAACATATTTGAATCAATTTCCAATCAATTTCTTAAAAAGGGTTTATACCCAAAACTCATAAAATCCATCAACAACAACAACAACTCATACATAATCACATACATTGATAAGATAACAATGTTTCACACCCTTACCCCGGATTCCAAACTCGCTAATTGATCGATCTTGATGATTTTCCTAGTTTTCCCAAACTTTCTCCTCTTCTTTTCTCTTCTTCCTTTTTCTTTCTCCTCTTTTTCTCTAATTCCCTTTTCTTACTATTTTTCCTTCTTTTCTATATCTTTTCTCTCATTTTCCAAACAATCAATTAATTCATTTTTCTCACAAATTCTAATTCCACTTAATTTCTAATTTATCATTAATTGAGAAAAGTCTAAAATACCCTCCATTCTAATTTCCCCGAAAACTCTCAAAATGGTAAAATAACATTTAACACACCAAATTCACAATTAAAATAATTTATCACCCAATTAAATTAAAAGACTCAACATAATTGGGAAATAATCAAAATCGGGGCGTTACAATTATCATAATAACAATGCATATAATTATATATCTTACCATAAAATACACATCCTCTACATTCTCACCACAAGTCATCACAACTCACTCATATACATCACAATGGATATATATATATATATATATACAAAACCAAGCATATTCATCATGCATACTTTCACAATTCTCATCATTCCACATAAACCTACATATTCATGTTTATTCATCAATACTCAATTATAAAGATGATAAATGCAAATCATAGAGACCGACTCACGACTCTATGCAAATGCAATACGGTACCGACTCAATCATCTCAAGTTCACTCAGGAAATTATTGGAACCATCGCTCGTTACCAATGTAACTCCCCGTCGGGCCTACGATGTTTACCCATTGCTCACACCTCACATAGGCACACAATGTTTATGGATTGCACAAACCTCACATAGGCACACAATCCGATTGCTCACACCTCACCTAGGCACATAATCGTTTGTAATCATCACTCACACCTCACATAGGCACACGACGTTACAACGGATTCTCATTAGAATCCCTCAACACAAGAATGTACATCATTATGCTTCATATACAAAATGACTCACGACATTCTTGAAATGCATACATATTCACAATATATTCATGCATTCATCTCATACCATCACATACAATCTATATACATTCACATCAATGCACTATTGTATGATTCACATCAAAAACACACCTTCAAAAATGGTAAAAGTCGCTAAATAACACTATTCACGACTTTCCGACATAATTAAATCGACTAACAATTTCCAAAACATCATCATAATAAAGTACATTTCATAAGCTCTCTAACGCATCAAACCACACCTCAAGCCGAAACACAGATCAAAAGTTACAGAGGAAACAAATTGGGAAAAACTGCTACATTCGCAGTGCGAAGCTCCTAGTGAGTCCTTCGCTACTTCATTCGCAGTGCGAGTGTACCAGCGAACCAAGGCAGAAGCAAAATAGCCTAGAAAATTCTCATCGTTCGCAGTGCGAACATCTCAGCGAATGCTCGCTACCCCCATTCACAATGCGAAGCACCCAGCGAATCAAGGCAGAAACTAGCGCATCCTTCGCTACTTCATTCGCAGTGCAAACACTCAGTGAATGCTCGTTACCCACTCGCTAGCCATTCGCAGTGCGAATCTGCGTTTTCAGAAAAACCCAGCAGCGCACCAGCTCATCCGAAAATCATGTTTTCACCACCCAAAACATTTCCAAACTGTCATATAACCGTCAAAACATAATTCAATCATGATGACAAGTATTCTATTACGTTAACACCGATTTTCAACCGTAAAACCATCGATTCCTCACAAAATCTCAATTTCAACCTAGAACTCAAGCTATGGAAAACAAGAAAACATCCAAGCAAACACATACATAATGATATACATTGATGAGATAATAAGATTTCACACCCTTACCAGATTAAATCGATTCCTAGAAGTTGTTTTGAAGATTTCCAAGCTTTTCCTCTTTTCTTCTCTTTTCTCTTCTTCCTCTTTCTTTCTCTCCTTTTTCTCTCGATTTCTCTTTTCTTTCTCTTTCTCTCCTATTTCTTCTTCTTATCTCTTTTTCTTTTCTTATTTTCTACTCAAATTCAATTAATTCATTTTCTCACAAAATTCTATTTCCACTAAATTTCTAAATTATTATTAACTAAAAAATGTCCAAAATTCCCTCCATTCTAATTTCCCGAAAACTCTCAAAAACGGTAAAATATCATAACATGTCAACATAGCATATTAACACACCAATTTCACAAATAAAATAATTTATCACACAATTTAAATAAAAGACTCAACAAAATGGGAATAATCGAAATCGGGGCGTTACAGCTAAGGCCTTCAGATATGGAATAGTCACCTACATATATCTAACCTTAGAGATAGTTTATTGTCAACCACATAATATAAATTGTGAGAAATATACTAACATAGTTCTTTAGCCATGAAGGAAACTGCTCGTGTATAAGACCGAAAGCATCTTCCTCATTGGTAGAATGATATTGCATGAACAATCTGACATCGATCATAAAATTGATGAGTGTATTTTTAAAAATTGGTTGAGAACAACGCAGTTGTCTTACAAAAATGTAATTACTCGAGAAATGGTTTAACCTCGTCACAATTGATTAGGACATGCACGTGAGCAGACTTCCATTCCTTATCAATCACCCAATAGACTCGAGCCTTTCCACTAGGACAACCACATTTACTAAAAACTGAAAGTGTTGGTTAGGAATTCTCATGATCTGATCGAGGATCATTCCTTAAACTTGTACTTGGCAACAAACTAAAGGTCTTGAAATAGTAAGAGAAAAAATGAGTAGTTTCACTGTGCAAGTAGGTAGTGCATATTGAACCTTCACCCCTGGCTTTATTTTTCACCGAACGCTTGTAGTTGTCATACCCCAAATTTTGACCACTAAGATTTCCCATCATTGTGCAAGTCATCATCACAATATGGATGAACTTTCATGCCTCATCAATCTCCTCAGAGATGTTTGAGCATCCATCACAATCAAGGACTAGGGTTTTAACCCCTCTCAGGGCACTTAGACAAAGGATCAATCAAAGAATGACATGATCTTCAACTTGTCTAACCTCTCAAACATCCACATAGAGGATCAAGAGGAATCCCACATCAAGAATCAAGCACAAGGTTGCAGCATTCCAAGTGGATCAAGCCTCAAGATCGCCAGTGTCACCAAATTAGGGTTTTGGTCGACTGAGGCCTCCAGATGGAAATTTTCCTCTGGGCATGAGCCATTGCTTTAAAGCACAACTTAAGATATTCCAAGGGACCTCATGGACCCAGTCATTAAGTTATTTTAACCTCAGGGGATGCATTTACCAAAAATCAGGAATTAGGGTTTCTTGACCTAATTCACCCCTAAGTTGACTTTTGGGACAAAGCATGGGTCAAGACCTCAAGACATAATTTGAGGGCCTCCAATATCCCAGATTGATCCATTTGCAACAATTGATTGATCCAAGAAGCTTGATCCACAAGTTTCAATTTCATCAGGACCACAATTAGGGTTTCGAGGGAAAAGTTAAATGTACCTTTGACTTTTGACCCAGACATGCTCCCAAACCTTGGGACATGATTCAATACACCCTACAACACCTATGGAATGTATCCATTAGGTTTGATTTAGGTCAAGGACTTGATTTCACCAAGGATCACACAGTTTGAATTTCATCCGATAAAAAGTCAACTATGCACAAAATCAAGTTTGACTTTTTGGGATTTTTCACAATTATGGTTCTTTGACCCTAAAACAATGTTAATATGTGATTTGAATCATCATTCATCAAGAAAAATCAAAGAAAGTGAGTGAACTTGTAAAAGGGGTAACCATAAAAAACTTAGAATTTTTCTAAGTTATGGAACAAAGTGGCTAGGGTACCAACTTCCAAGGACCATAACTTGAGATCCAAGCAACCATTTTGGATGGTCCAAAGATGGATTTGTAGCCCTCATTACACTCTACAAAAGCTTCAACTACAAATCCTTCCAATTCCTCGTGGATTTTAAGTTATGGAGTGATCAAAATGGTTGAAAACATGAAAATGGCATTTTTCCAACACTTAGTGAAATTTTCACTAAGTCAAAATCTGCCTTACTTTTCCCAAAATGTAGGGGCAGTTTTCACCTTGATCCAATTCAAACCAGGTCTAGGGGTGGACATCAAAGTTAAAGTATGCCATGAGGGCCTTCCAACAAGTACCAGATCATCTCCAAATTCCATTTGAGCAAGGAGATACAACCCTTCAAACATGGCATCATGGACTGATTTTCACAAGGCAGATTTGGCAGATTTTGTGCATTTTGCTCGATTTGTCCAAATCTGATAAATCCAAGCCTTGTCATAAATTTGGACACATCTGAGGATCAAATCCAAGGGGGATGATCTGATCTCTAAGCCTCCAAAGTCCAAGAATCTACAAGTAGCATGCCAAACCTAAAAGAGCTAAAAAGGTGCCAAGACTCCAATTTTGTTGCAATGCATTTAATGGATACACCAAGGTGGCATGGACTGATACATTCCAAACTGAATGAGTCAAGGATAAGCTCTGAATCAAAGTACCATAGGCATGTGCCCTAACCTCAAGTCAATGGCTAGAGGAGACTTGAGATTCCTTTTGCATAACATTAGCCAAAGGCCTGCTGCAGCCACCATTCACTATTGCTTGCAAAACAAACTTGCTCTACTATAAATGGAGCTCATTTGTGCTCAGTTTGAGTATACTAAAGCAACCAAACTGATGCTTTCCTCAAAATCTCTCTCTTTAAGCCAAAATGCCTTCTTTTGCAAGGTATATATAAGTTTTTAAGTTAGAGAGCATTTCCATCACAGCTCATGATCCAAACACATCCAATATGTCATATCTAAGCTGTCCAAACTCTCATATGTGACTTGTAACACCAAAATCACAAAGTCCCCTCTCAAAACCTCAAAATTGGACTTTTTTGCATTTCTCAAGCCCTGTCTTGATTCAGTCACTTTCAAAACCAAATAACACCTCAAACACACTCCAAATATCATCCATGAACTGTCCCAAATGGTTCTCTACATCGGGAACACCATTTGAGAGAGTTTCCATATTGGTCACTTTTGCCCTTTTTGTAAGAAAGAGCTCAAACTTGTTCCTTGGGATTCCAGCTGGTGGTGACCATTCTAAAAGCTTCTAAGGGATCAATTGAGAATGTCTAAAGCATAAAACTACTTCTAGCACAAGAAACTTGGCAGATTGCACAAAAATCTCCAAGAGGTAAGTGCATCATCACTTGAACTTTCTGAAATATGCATTGCTTTGAAGTCCATTGATCATAAACATCTCATACATGTTATATATGTTGTGTTTGAACCAATTTTCCATGTAATTCTTGCTTGTACCATGTGTTAGTATAGAAAATGCAATTATAGGCCTATTTCATAAACACTATCGGGTTTTTCAATAGGGACCTCATCTGAAAAACCAAGACTGCCATAGGATTCCTTGTGAAATTCTAGGCAGGATAGACCTAAATTTTGTCCCAATCCATGGAGAAATGAGAAAGTTATGGCCTTTACGTTTTTGGTCCAAAACCTTGCCTTGCCCAGGCCTAAAACAAAGCATGCCTTATGTATTTTTAGGGTGGCTTTGATACACGGATGTATCACCACCCAAGTGGTAGAAGGCGCGCACTACAACCTTGAGGTCTGGGGTTCGAATCCCCCTCGCCCCAGACCCCTTTTTTAGCCCTTTTTTCCATTTTTTTTTAATATTTGTCATATTATTTTAAATGATTTGGAAAATTAATTTCTCTCTCACTTTTAATTAGTTTTGATTGGTTCTTTTTGCAAAAAATCACAAAAATGTTAAAATATTTTATTCCACAAAAAAAATCCAATTTATATTATTTATTTATTAAAATTAGAATTTTGTAATTAATTTCATTTTAATTGTTTTTAAACATTTCTTAAATGGAATTCTCACTATGATTAAACTTGGTTTTCCAAAATATTTGACAAAGTGTACAACTTGTTTTTGAATATAATTGATATTTTATCATTTATTATTTAAATTACCTTTGAAAAATGCCATGTTAATTCCAAAATTAGGGTTTCCTCCCGATTTTTAATTTTCAAACACTCATGGGCCTCTTGATAGAGTGTAAGTACCACCCCTTTGTAAATAAAACAATTTTGGGCCTCACACATTTTATAAGTCCCTCTGTATATTTTCAAAAGTTCGACGCGATCGTCACCTTTGCAACAAAATATACTGGGCTTCTCCTTGAGCTATAAGACCCATCTTTATTCATTTTCAAACTCCTTGGGCCTCTAATAGAGTGTAATACCCAATCCCTTTTTGAAACTAAAACCACTTGGGCTTCAGTCGTTGTATATATCCCGATACGATTTTAAAAACAATGGTGCAATCACTGTTAAACTTGGGCCTGTCCTTGAGTATAAGCCCCAACAATATTTTAAAAAACAACTTCCCTTTTGATTTAGATTCAAATATACATGTTGTTATCAAAACTTTCTTTAATTTCTTTGAACAACTAACAATACAGCATGGAAGCTTGCTCGCCTGTAAGTTTTAAAAGCTTTCATTTATTCTCTTTCATATATATAACTGTATTGTGGGAAGCTGCCCAAGGTAAGTCTTCCTTCATATCCTTTTAGATACTTGTCATATATCAACTGTATATATACTAGTATAGCTATTTAGAGTTTTCCCCGACAACTAGGTCTAGAACTAGGTAAAGCCATGTTGGTCACTCTTTAAATACAGTCAAAACTAGATCCTCATAGGATTTCCAGATACAGTCTTGCCTTCTCTTGGGCTTAAACAAAATAGAACAAAGAGAAAGGCAATATTCTTCATGAACCTTTTCTCAGGCTGTCACTATTAGAAATTGTCAAAGAAATTCTACTCCCCGGAGTTGATCTATTCTCGGTGAATAGCATCTCTTGAGTTTCTTCAAACCTCAGAACTTTCACTAAATGATCTATTCTCGGTGAATAGCATTTCTTGAACTTTTCTTGGTTTGGGACCCACAGGCTCCTAAAAGCATCCCCGCCTCCTCTTGGGCTTTGTACAAGGACCCTTCGGCTTCTTAGAAGTTCTCATGTCTTCTCTTGGGCTTAATACAAGGAACCTGAATACCTCTTAAAGGTATAAGACAGAACTTAGTCATCCTTTGCTAGAGTTGTCTTTCCAGTGCCAAATCACAGACTAATTTAAGGTTGATTCTCATCCCTTAAAACACCCGCCTCCTCTTGGGCATCATACAAAAGATTAAACTCTTCCGCACCAGTAGACTTGGACAGTCTAAACCCCCTTGAGTCTCAAAGACATTCTCAAGTTCCCTACAAACATAGGACAAACCCCGGTCACCCTGGATCAATCTCCAGCATAGCTGAAGCCCAGTCACTCTCCTAAAAAATCCCAAATCAGAACCTCGGGGTATCTGATACCTCAACTCTTCTGTAAAACCTCAGCAAGAGTTGATTTCCCCACTTGAACCTGCCTAGGGATCTCAATAATCCTCAGACGAAAGTTAGCCTCCTCTTGGGATTTGTACAAATGATTCTCCCCAACGGAGCTAACCTTTTCAGACTCTCTTATTGAGTCCACCAACTTTTCAGACTCTCTTGTTGATTCAATCAATTTTCAGACTCTCTTGTTCAGTCAATCACTTTATAGGCTCTCTTGTTTAATCAATCACTTTTCATACTCTCTTGTTGAGTCAATCACTTTTCAGACTCTCTTGTTGAGTCAATCACTTTTCAGACTCTCTTGTTGAGTCGATCAACTTTTCAGACTCTCTTGTTGAGTCAATCACCTTTTAGCACTCTCTTATTGAGTCGACCCTTTTAGCCTCAATCCTGGGCTTCGTACAGGGCAGATAAAAGCACTCTCTTGTTGAGTCAAAACCTTTTTCACCTCAATCTTGGGCTTTGTATAAGACACAAATCTTCAAAACTTTCTCTTTAGCCTGGGACAAACATCTTCCCCAGCGAAGTCACTTTCTTCCAGCCTTCGTTTAGGCTTTAAGGAATGATTTCCCAAGCAGAGTCAAACTCATTTCAGCCTCAATCTTGGGCTTTGTACAAGACAGATAATACTCTTCAGTAGAATCCTTTTAACCGCCGTCTCGAGCTTTATACAAGACACATAAAAATATCCTCAGCCGAGTCAGTTAAATTTCCCATTTCAACCTCAATCTTGGGCTTTGTACAAGACACATACGAACCTCCCCGACGGAGTCAAAATCCCTTTTTAGCCTCAATATTGGGCTTTATACAAGACAGATAGAACATTTTCCCTGGAAAAGTCAAACTTATAGCCTCCTCTTAAGCTTTGTATAATGATATCCCCATAGAGTCAGTCTTTTTTTAGCCTCAATCTTGGGCTTTGTACAAGACAGATAAAACACTCTCTTGTTGAGTCGGTCATTTCCAGCCTCCTCTTAGGCTTTGTATAAGGACTTCCCTAGTGGAGTCAATCAACCTCTTAGCTTCAACCTTGGGCTTTGACCAAGGCACACAAAAATCAACATCCCCTCAGAGGAAGTCCAATCTCTCTTTAGAGATAACAAATTCTCTCTCAGTCCGACCTTTTAGCTTCAATCTTGGCCTTTGAACAAGACATAAATACCCTTTTGGCTTCAATCTTGGGCTTTGAACAAGACACCAAAACATCTTTTTCCTCCCTTAGAATAGGAGGAACTACGATTGCTCTGATTTCCCTGTTTCGTTTAAACGGGAATACGTAGGCATAAGATTGCGAAATCTTAGCGAGCATACTAAACAAAAACTCTAGGTCCAATACCTTTACACATCAATCAAAACCTAGGTCCAGTACCTTACCAAAAACATCGGAAAAAACCCAAACATCAACAAAAACTCACTCACTCTCTCATATCTCCCAAGAAACCTTCCCAACCCATTAACAGATAAACACCATCAAGTGCAAAGCGAAACCTAAAGCTAATATCCTATGGATAACCACATATAGGATAGGTAACTGACAACTCCACATTGTATAACCTGACCCCGGACCCCCAAATCTCTTTAAAGTGTTTGTTCAATTAAACATTCGCGTGCAAGGTTAGTTTTAGATAGCTTCCCTTTCCCTTCCAGCTTCATGGGATAAATAAGAAATCAGAAAATAACACCCATTCCTCCTCATTAAGGTGAGGAAAACCCAGCGATAAGGTGGTCGCGTCACCGACAAAAATCGCTCGCTAAAGTAAAATGGCGACTCTGCTGGGGAGTCATTGTCCGTATAGGATTAGGATTATAGCTCTTAATAGGTCTAGGATGTTAGTTTTAGGAATATATATATATATATATAGCTTTTCCTAATTGATATCCATGTTTATTTTTCTGCTAATGGGAATGTGGGTGATGCTGCATCTAGAAAGTTTGAGTGACACCTAAGATAAGTGATGGCATTAGACGGGTAATCTTACAGGGAGTGACTCCCAAATAAGAGATCCTGGTAGACCAGCGAATCAGTGGAGAGACCCTTTGCGGATTCAATGCCTATACGACTTTGGTTATTGAAAGCAGATTGTTCGATTGTGGTATTCTATGAAACTGAGGATTTAGTAGGCTAAGACCATGTTACTATTTTGTAGTGCGGAAGCTATCGGAAATAGTTGTCACATGATACTACCCTTATTTGACATTACTTTAAGATACTGCAGCTCGCTCGGGTGAACCAGCCTGCTGTCGTTATCCCAAGAGGGGTCAATGATTGTGAGGACAGGTACAAAAATCACCAGTATAACCTTTGGGGATGGGTAGAGCCATGACTTCATGACACCGAACCTTTGACCCCATGTTTTTTCTATGTTTTTGTGTGCTGCATTCATGCATTAATTTCATTAAAAAACTTTAAACATAGAAAAATTTTCTCTTCTAGTCTCTCTTTTTCAAATTAAACTAAGACAGTGATTGCAAATTTCAGAGAGAAAAAAGATTGCGGTATGGATTTCGGTAGAAGGAAGACTCACAAGTACACCTTCAAGGTTCCAAAACTAGAGGATTTAAGAGGGTTGGCAAGGATGATCACCAACCCTGATGCTTTCAGAGCTAAGTACGAAGGACTGCTGTCTCTGTTAAGGGTCCATGTAATTGAAGGAATCCTGTCTACACTAATCCAGTTCTATGATCCGGTCTATCACAGTTTCACATTCCCGGATTACCAACTTGCACCAACACTGGAGGAGTACTCTCACTTGACTAATTTACCCATCACTGACCAAGCTCCCTTTTCTGGACTGGAAGAAATTCCAAAAGATCAAACCCTTGCAAGAGCAATCTATTTGGATGAGTCAGAAGTCAAGACTCACATGGCCATTAAGGGTGGAATCCAAGGTTTACCAGCCAAGTTTTTGATAAAGAAGGCTCTATACTTTGCTAGTATATGGAACGTGAGTGATTTCGAGAGCGTCTTTGTTTTGCTCACCTACGGGTTATTTCTATTTCCCAACATTGATGACTTCGTTGATATCAATGCCATTAAGATTTTTCTAATTGGAAACCCTGTACCGACATTGCTCGTAGATGCTTATCATTCTGTACACTTAAGGAATTTGTACATCGGAGGAATGATCACATGTTTTGTACCCTTACTATACAAATGGTTCATTTCCCACTTACCCAAGTCTGCTGCATTTTGGGATCATAAGAGTACTTTACGTCGGTCACAGAGAATCATGTCTCTTACCAACTCTGACATCGATTGGTACAATCGAATCTATGACGGGATAAGAATCATTGACCGTTGTGGAAATTTCCCTAATGTACCCCTCATAGGAATTATAGGAGGAATCAATTATCATCCAGTTTTAGTTCATCTTCAATTTGGATACCCGATGAGACATGTCCCGCGTAATGTTCATCTGGAAGGTCTTTTCCTCAAGGAAGGAGAAAGTGACAGGGCACTAAAGACAGAAATAGTGCATGCCTGGAAACATGTTCACAAGAAAGGAAGTGAGTCTTTAGGAAAACCAGACTGTGTCTCTGTGGAACCTTATCTCCACTGGGTACAAACTAGAGCTCTCAAGCTGAGGATGCCTTACCCTCGTCAAGGAGTTCTTCCGTTAAAGGAATCTGTCCTTTATTTTATGTCTGATACGGAAAAGCTTCAGGTTACTCTCAACAAAGTTCAACAGGAGAAGAAGTCTTGGAAGAACAAGTACCGCATTCTCAATGTGAAGTGCAACAATATACAGCAACTATTAAAAGAAAAAGATGCTCTGATCGAGATTTTATAGCAACATGCTGTAGAAAATCAAGAAGACCAAAGGAATTTGCTCGCTCCTTTCACTTGGCAAAGGAATAACAACCCGACAACGGCCCAAGAGCCCCTGTCAAAGAAAAGGAAAATACCAGCACCAGCACCTGAGCTCCCCTCGGAGAGGACTCCGGATCCATAAGTTCAGACTTTTCCTTTTACAGAACTTTGTAAACTACTGTATTTCCATTTTCGCAATCTTTGAATTCAATAAAACGGGGTTTCCCCACTGTATTATATTTGCAATCCAATTCTCGAAGTTTCTTTTGATTAAACCAAAAAAACTATTAATATAATCATTGCATTGCATTCATCATTCTCACATAACGCATTCTCCTTACCTATGAATCTCACGTTTGTGTCTCGATTCTAGAGTCAAGTTGTCTCATTCGTACAATACTCGGGCCAATCGACAAAAGAAAATGGATAATCTCGAGGAAGAGAACAGAGAGTTTAGAGAAAAACTCGACGCTCTGAAAGAGGATCTGAGAAAGCTTCACAATGACATGCAAGCTCTGGCAGCAGCTTAGATGCAACAACAAAGGATTGTGATCTCAGAGATCACATCTACACCATAGTGGAAAAGTATGATCCTCGGTATAACATGCCTAAAGATCGTCCCTGGGGAATGCCACCGAACTATATCCTGGAAGGATATATTCCACCGATCACGGAAGATCCAGAAACCACAGCAGGAACCACTGGGCCTGAAGGTTACAAACTTCGGGAAAACGAAGATGCAAGGGGCATGACAGCAACTCCTGAAGGTTACAAACTTCGGGAGAGGGAAGCACCAAGAGTCACTGTCGTAATGACTATACCACCACCCGTGGTACATATTGTCCCGAGAGGACAGATTCCACAGATACCTTCTACTGGAAATGAAAGTATGGACGACAGAATGACGGAGTTCCAGGAATAGTTCCTGGAGATGCAGAAGGAACTGCAAGCCATTCACGGTTAGGATCTATTCGGAAAGGACGCCGCAGACCTTTGTTTGGTCACCAATGTGAAAGTTCTGCACAAATTCAAGGTGCCCGAATTTGAAAAGTACAAGGGTAACTCTTGCCCTCAAATTCATTTAGTGATGTATGCTCGAAGAATGTCAACTCAGACAAAGAACCAACAACTACTTATCCACTATTTCCAAGATAGTTTAACCGGTGCCGCACTCAAATGCTACATGGGTTTAAACCACACTAAGATCGTCATTTTCAGAGATCTTGGCGCTGCCTTAGTTCAACAATATAAGTATAACCTGGACATGGCACAGGGCAGAGATCAAGTTAGAGCCATGTCACCGAAGGATAAGGAAACTTTCAAGGAATATGCTCAGAGATGGCGTGAAATTACCACCCAGATTTTTCCACCTCTTGAGGAAAAAGAGATGACAAAGATCTTCTTGAAAACCTTGAGCTCATTTTACTACGAAAGAATGATCGCCAGTGCGCCCAGTGACTTTACTGAAATGGTAGGCATGGGAGTTTGTCTGGAGGAAGCAGTCCGAGAAGGATGTTTAGTAAAAGTTGTTGGACCATCAACCAGTACAAAAAGATACGGTAGTGCTTTCCTTAAGAAAAAAGAGCAAGATATTGGTAATATCTCTCTCGGAAAGCAAAGGCAACGGTACCAACCAGTAGTAGCTGTAACTTCTGTTATCAATCCTGCGCCTGTCTTAACGTATCAACCTCAGGTTGCTCAGAACCAACCAAATCAACAACAATATCATCAAAGGACCCAACACCCTCTTCAGCAGGCTCGTCCTCAGTACAACAACAACCGTACAATGCGACCGCCAGGGGTTAACCCTATACCAATGTTATACGCATAATTGTTTCCATTACTACTACTCAAGGGGCACGTCCAAACCAGGTCTCCTCTTACAGTACTAGAAAATCCCCCTTTTTGGTTCAAAGCTGATCAGACTTGCCCTTACCATCAAGGAGGACCAGGGCATAACATAGAAAACTGTCTCAACTTTAAATCCGATGTGCAGAAGCTTGTTAGGAGCGGGGTCTTATCCTTTAAGGATACAAATCCAAATGTTCAGACGAACCCATTGCTTCAACACGAGAAAGCTGCAGTAAATTTGATAGAGGAAAAGTCTAACCACAGCTATCAAATTCACGATGTACCCTTATTGGGAATCAACCTGGTCAAGATGCATTGCAAACAGAGCGGATACAGGCATATACCATCTCATAACTATCACCAGTGTGATATCTACTCTAAAAACAATCAAGGATATTCTGTGGTGCAATCAGCTCTACAGGAACAAATGAATCTCGGATGGATCCAAGATCACCGAATCCGTGAGGTCAACATGACTTATACGCATTCCAACATCATTCAGAACCACGAAATCCGTGCGATGAATGTCAACTTGGTGGCAATGCACTCAAGGCAAAGCCAACATCATAATCTGCCATGGCACGATTACGATTCCTGTCTGATTTGCTCGGTAAACAATCAGGAATGCTCTTTTGTACAAGAGGCCCTCCAGCGTGAGATGGATCTTAGATGGATTCAGAATTACCGCGATAGAAGTCATTATCAAGTGAATATGATTCAAATCTTTGATATTCGCTTGATGAATACCAGCTTGGTGGAATTACACGCTAAGCAAGTCCAGCTCGGTTTTCTGACTTCTCACGATTATCCGAACTGCAAAGGGTGTCGTGAGAGTGACCAATGATGTGCACTCGTTCAGAGGACACTGCAACACTTATTGAACCACTGGTGGCTTCCGATCTATCTAGGTGAAGACACGCAACAAGTCAGTATGATTAATGGGAACCCTACTAGGCATCAAAATCAGGATGTTCGATCAATGGAAACAAATCTAGTGAGGTTACACTGCATACAAAGCGGACGTGGCCGGGTGCCACCACACAACTATGAGCGCTGTAGAGTTTGCCCAGAGAATAATCAAGGATGCTACCTCGTGCGAGCAGCCCTTCAAGGTCAGTTTGACCACAAAGAGATTCAACCATGGCCAAGCTCTGGTTCAATGACAGACCAGTATCCTAATCAAGGCAAAGATGTTGTCCTAATCCCTAAATGAGAAGTGGCCAAAGATGTGTGTGCCATAATCCCTCTACTCCATGAGTCAAAAGTTCCTCTTGATGGTGGAAGGATTCTCAACCTAGAACCAATTGAGGCCAGCTACGATGGTCAGAAGATTCAAAAGGCTCCTGTAGTTATCTATCTGACGGGACCAGTACCGTACAAATCCGATAAAGTTATCCCTTACAAATACGGTTCCACAACAATTGAGAATGGAAAGGACACTTCATTACCCTCCGTCATGAATATTGCAAACATCAGTCGAGTGACACGGAGCGGTCGAATCTTCAACCGAGGAGTTGGGGAACCCAGCAAAGAAAAGGAACCTCAAATAGAAGTTCCTGATCAATCAGCCGGTTAGTCCAGTGGCCCCGGCCTTTCAAAGAACAACGATGAGATGATGAAGCACATCCAAAAGAGTGGGTACAACATTGTTGATCAGCTGTTGCAAACTCCTTCAAAAATCTTTGTACTATCTCCGTTACTCAATTCCGAGACTCACAGGGAGGCTCTACAGAAAGTCTTAGAGCGGGCCTTTGTGGAACAAGATGTGTCAATAATACAATTCGACAGCATCATCTCCAACATCAATTCCTGCAACAACTTGGGGTTTAGTGATGAGGAAATGCCAGAAGAAGGAAAAAGTTAAAACATGGCGCTCAATATTACAGTCAACTGCCAGGACGATGCTTTAGTCAGCGTGCTGGTAGATACTGGATCGGCTCTGAATGTTATGCCGAAGTCCACTCTAATGCGACTATCATGTAAAGGATCTCCGATGAGAGGCAGTGAGGTCATCGTCAAACTTTGACGGATCCCAGAAAACTGTTATCGGCGAAGTCGACCTTCCCATAACTATTGGTCCTCACACTTTCCTAGTCACTTTCCAGGTCATGGACATTCGGACAACATACAGTTGTTTATTAGAAAGACCTTGGATACACGAGGCTGGGGTACTCACTTCAACACTTCATCAAAAGCTAAAGTTCATCAAGAGCGACCAACTAGTCACAGTCTGCGGAGAACAAGCCTTAATCATAAGCAACTTATCATCGTCCACTTGTGTAGAACCAGAAGAGGTTGTAGGAACCCAGTTCCAAGCACTTTTAGTGAGCAATGATAATCAATCAGAAAGGGGAACGTCGATTTCCTCGTACAAAGATGCTCTCGAAGCGATCAAAAGTAACAATGCAAAAGGATGGGGGCAGCTTGTTATTCCTACGGACAACAAGGAAAAGAAAGGCCTTGATTTTTCCTCAAACTGTACCCAGACTACTATTAGCAATGAAATTCTTCATCCCATTCAGAACTTCTTCCACAGTGGAGATTTCCTTCACCCAGTGTCTCAAGAAGTACATACCATCAACGAGGGTGATTCATCCGATACAGATGAAGAGTGGAAGTCCTATCTTAATGAAGACGATTATATGTCTCAGGAAGAGATGCTTACGCCATTTTGCTATCCCGCACAGAGTCCGAGATATATACCGAGGTCAAATGTCAAAATGATATACAGAGATTGTGATCCGGAAGGATGCAGTGCTCCGCCAAACTCATTAGAGGAAGACACTCTAATGAAAGACAACTTTGACCACGACTATTATGGCTCAATGGATGGCCTTCCTATCTGGCAGCCATACCCAGGAGACTTGTGGCAAGAGAGTCAGCCCAACGATGCATATCAGCTGAGCATCATTGAAAAGATACCTGTGTCCCCACCGAATCATGGGATCATTACTCAGGGCATTCTGAAGATATCTAGTATAACGATGAATTTACAAAGAATGTAGGACAAGAGTTCCTTAACTATGCTTTTCCCGAGGTCAACGTCATCGAAAGGTGTAACGCCCCAGTTTTAGTATTTTATTTAATTGAATCGATTTCTTGATTTCCAAGTTTTTCCACTTTTTCTTCTCTTCTTCTCTTTTCTCTCCTTTTTCCTTCTTCTCTTTTCTCTCCTTTTTCCTTCTTCTCTTTTTCTTTCTTTCTTTCTATTTTTCTCTCTTCCCATTTTCTATTCTATCTAACTTAAGAAAATATTCGGAAATGACCAAAATACCCCCACACTCAAATATCTCGCAAACGATCCCAAAACCCGATAAAATATCACAACATTGAAAAATAACATATTTTCACATAAAAGTCGAAAATAAAATAATATAATAATAAAATAATCAAAAACGACTCAATTAAATAAAATACTAAAACTGGGGCGTTACAAAAGGGGTGACTCCTCCAGTTCCAAAAAAGTGTGGGACACCTTAGGACAACCGAGTGGCAAATACGACTTCATGGTCAAGTACACCGCTCCTGAAAGCTCTCGCATCAGGCTCGAAGACATTCAGCTAACTGGATGGGGAGATCCACCTAAGGGTGCAAACACTGTGCAAGATACAGCTGAAGAATCCTCCTACGACAACTCTGCCTAGGAGACACATTGCAACGATCCTGCTTCACCAGAAATCGGCGTTATTTCTGAAGACAAACTGAGAAGGAAAGTACCCAACTTTGTGATTCACCGAGGAATTCGCCGCCAATGGGTCGCTGTGGATGTCCTGAAAGTCGTCCATAAGTCTAAGTAATTGTCGTCTTTACTTTAACCTTTCACCCTGCCCAAGTGAAACGGAAGTTTTGATAGGGCTCACTTTCTGTAAATGTCTCTCTTCGCTTCGCCCAAAGCGACTGAGTTTTGTTTTATAAGGCTGTAGTTTCAAGAATCGACAAGATCATAAATAAAATAACGTCGTTTGTAATTTCCGCATTTATTGTTGTTTTCTCTTTTCGCTTTTTCAGAAAATGGTTATCCTAAAAACAACTCAAGTAATAAAAACAAGCGTTTTTTCAGAAATTACATTGCACACACTTTTGCATTTCTCTCTATCCCTTCTAAAACCAATCATCACGTCATGCAGATTGCTTGTTTTAAACCCCATTGAAACATACGATCCAATGCCTTCTCCTAACTTTGAATTCTGGGTATTTGAGGCTGAAGAAGAAAATGACGAATAAATTCCAGAAGAGATCTCCCGATTACTCAGACAAGAGGAAAGGTCCATTGAACCTCACAAAGAACCGTTGGAAACGGTCAACTTGGGTTCAGAAGAAGAGAGAAAAGAAGTCAAGAATGGAGCACTTCTCAATCCAACTGTCAAGGAAAGTTTGATAAAGCTTCTCAAAGAGTTTCCCGATGTATTCGCTTGGTCCTATCAGGACATGCCAGGGTTGGATACTAGCATCGTGGAACATCATCTACCGTTGAGATCAAAATGTCCGCCGGTAAAGCAAAGACTAAGACGGACTCACCCAGACATGGCCATCAAAATCAAAGAGGAAGTACAGAAACAGATTGACGCGGGTTTCCTCGCCATATCAGAATATCCTCAATGGCTAGCCAACATAGTGCCAGTTCCGAAAAAGGACTGAAAGGTCAGAATGTGTGTTGACTACAGGGATCTGAACAAAGCAAGTCCAAAAGATAACTTTCCCTTACCACACATTGACATGCTGGTAGACAGTACAGCAAAGATCAAAGTCTTCTCCTTCATGGATGGATTCTCGAGCTATAATCAAATCAAAATGGCGCCGGAATACATGGAGAAAACTTCGTTCATCACCCCATGGGGCACCTTTTGTTACAAGGTAATGCCATTCGATTTGAAGAACACTGGGGCAACCTATCAACGAGCCATGACTACTCTGTTTCATGACATGATACACAAAGAAATAGAAGTGTATGTCGATGACATGATTGCCAAATCTAAGATAGAAGAGGAGCATGTGACCCACCTATCAAAACTATTCGAGCGTGTGAGAAAGTACAAACTTCGCTTGAATCCCAATAAGTGCACGTTTGGGGTCCGCTAAGGGAAACTTTTAGGGTTCATCGTCAGCCAGAAAGGAATTGAGGTTGATCCTGACAAGGTCAAGGCCATTCAAGAAATGCCTTCTCCAAGGACTGAAAAACAAGTCAGGGGATTCCTGGGACGTTTGAATTACATTTCCAGATTTATATTCCTCATGACCGTGACGTACGCGCCAATCTTCAAATTACTCAAAAAGAATCAGGACTGCGCTTGGACAGAAGACTGCCAAACTTCCTTCGACAGTATCAAAGAGTATCTGTTGAACCCATCTATCCTGTCACCTCCAGTAGAGGGAAGACCGTTGATCATCTATTTAACAGTCATGGAAGACTCAATGGGTTGTGCACTTGGCCAACAAGACGAAACAAAAAGAAAAGAGTTTCCATTTACTATTTGAGCAAGAAGTTCACTGACTGCGAGACTCGGTACACAATGCTTGAAAAAACTTGCTGTGCTCTGGCTTGGGCAGCCAAACGCCTTTACCGGTATATGATTTGTCACACTACTTGGTTAATCTCCGAAATGGATCCAATCAAGTATGTCGTTGAAAAGCCTGCTCTCACGGGAGGGATAGCCCGTTGGCAGATGTTGTTATCGGAATATGACATTGAGTACCGTGCTCAGAAAGCCATAAAAGGAAGTATTTTAGCCGATCATTTGGCTCATCAACCGACTGACGAACATGAATCAGTCGGATTTGACTTCCCAGACGAAGATGTCATGTATCTAAAAATAAAAGATCGCGATGAACCGCTACCCAGTGAAGGGCTAGAACCAGGTTCCCAATGGGGACTTATCTTTGACGGAGCAGTCAATCATTATGGAAACGGAATTGGGATAATCATCATAACACCTCAGGGTACCCACATTCCTTTCACTGCCAGACTGACGTTCAAGTGCACAAACAACGAGGCCGAATACAAAGCTTGTATCATGGGTCTCGAAGAAGCAATTGACTTAAGGATTAAGAACTTGGATGTATATGGAGACTTAGCCCTGGTTATCAATCAGATCAAAGTAGATTGGAACATGTACCAATCAGGACTGATTCCTTACAAAGATTACGTGAGAAGGTTGTTACCATTCTTCAACAGAATCGAGTTTCATCATATCCCTCGTGAAGAAAATCACATGGCTGATGCACTAGCCACTCTCTCTTCCATGATTAGTGTAGGTCAATGGAACGACGTACCTAAAATTGACATAATGCGCCTCAAAAGGCCTGCTTACATCTTCACGATTGAAGTAGTCATAGACGACAAACCTTGGTATCACGATATCAAATGCTTCCTTTAAAAATAAGAGTACCCATCTTGGGCATCCAGAAAAGACAGAAAAACCTTCAGAAGATTGGCAGGCAGCTTTTTCCTGAGCGGTGATACACTCTATAAGAGAAATTTCGACATGATCTTGCTCCGATGTGTAGACAGACCAGAGGCAAACATGTTGATAAAAGAAATTCACGAAGGCTCCTTTGGAACTCATGCCAATGGACATACAATGCGAGAAAAATTCTAAGAGCCGGGTACTATTGGTTGACCATGGAATCCGACTGCTACAAGTACATGAGGGGATGTCACAAGTGTCAGATATACTCAGACAAAATCCATGTACCGCCAACACATCTCAAAGTTCTCTCTTCCCCATGGCCTTTTTCCATATGGGGAATGACATGATTGGCATGATCGAACCCAAGGCTTCGACTGAGAAGTACGATCACTTTGCTCCATATTGTTGGTATTGAAAGGGAAAGAAAAAGACTAGTACACAGGACACTAACATAGTGTAAGATGATTCAGATTCATAGCCTGTCATTTGTATATTAACTACATCTAAAGGGGCTTCAGCTTCGGATTTGTGGTACTTAGACTCTGGTTGTTCTAACCACATGACTGGATACAAGGGGTGGTTGACTGACTTTAACTCAAACAAGAAGACAAGTGTGAAGTTGGAAGAGAGCAGAAGCTTTATGGCAAAAGGCGTGGGCAAGATTGTCATACAAAGAAAGGAAGGCAAAAAACCATTAATATGAGATGTGTTATATGTCACTGGTATTCAATGTAATCTGCTGAGCATTACTCAGTGGGTAGAGAAAGGATTCTCAGTAATCCTGGAAGGAGGCTCAGTGAAGTTATACAAGAAGAAAAGAATGGTTTTGAAATCAACTCTGACCAGAAATAGAATCTGGAAGGCTAGTTTGAAAGCCTCATTATCACACTATGTTTACTCATCCATTCTTGATGAAGAGAGTTGGCTTTGGCACAAAAGGTATATGCATCTGAATCTTAGAACCCTAGAAAAGTTGAATACTATGAAGTTCGTAGAAGGATTGGCTAAGACACTACTACAAAATGTATATACAACACCGCCAAAGTTATCATGGTGCTATGAAGGACCTTGATAACATCTATTACTTAACATACAAACATTTTCTTTTATTTACTTTATAAAATTTTGATATGATATACTCACGGTTGAAATATACGACTGTGGTTATATAATCACCCTTTCATGGGTTCAAATCTCAGCTTCCTCAAATGTTTTATTTCTTTAACATTTAGTCACACCTTTGTATTTTTAATTTAAATAACTGCTATGACATATTTATCATTTTGTTTTAAATTTTTTTAAATAAATGAGATACCACCACGGTTGTGTAGCCGAACCATTGTGACATATTTTTTATTTTGTTTTAAATATTTTAAATTGTAATATACTAGCGCTTCTTTATGAAATTTAATTAAACAAATAATATATCACCACGGTTCTGGTTGTTGACCATGGTGGTATCTTTCATTCATTTTTATCACAAATAACTAGCTTGTCTCTTTAGTAGCCATTCTTTGCACTGAATAATGATATGATACAAAACACCATTTCGACCCTAATGTTCAATGCTGAGCAACGAAACACCATATCAAACCTAACATTCATCTTTCATCGTCATTCATCAGTTGTTCATCAGTTCATCATTTATCATCGATTCATCATTTTTCGTTCGTTGTTCATTTTCAACTCGTAGTCATCGCAAGGAGGAAGACAACACACCAACGCCAACACTAACATTGTCGTCATCGTCAAGGAGGAATACAATAACAACACTATCTATTTCAACCCAATTATTCACCTTTACTTAGTCATCACGTTCACTGTACGTAAAAAAAAATTCCCATGCATCTATAGTAAACTTCAGTTTCCATTGTTATTGATGTTGTTGTTCTTGTTGTTTTTGTGGTTGTTGTTGAATGTGTGTGATAACACTTTATTAATCTTTTGTTGTGGTTGTTTTTCAATGTGTATATGATAACATTTAATTAATCTTTTGTTGGTGTTGTTGTTGTTGTTGTTGAATGTGTATGATAACATATTTCTATTCATGGTTATATATGGAAATAATATATTAAAGAGTTTGTTGTTGTTGTTGTTGTTGTTGAGGTTGTTGCTGTTTTTGAACTTAGATGTCGTTTTCGTCGTATTCTTCATCTAGTGGTAACTAAGCTATGACAAGTGAAACTCGTACAAATGACACTCAAGACGGAAATAAAAGATCACAAATAGGTGCCAAAATGCTTACCAAATTAACAAAATTCCACCAAGCTAGTAACAAATTGTCGATCGCGTTTGATGTGTATTATAGAGTAGTTGATGGTGAAAACTGTTTGCTTTTTAAGTGATATGTTGTGTTCATTGTACATAGTAAAGTCAGTATATTGATATATGATTGGAAACAAGCGCCAAAGGGTGTCAAAGATAGCATATGGTCAGACGTTATGGTATTAATTTTAATTTTCATCTATTCGATATTACTTTTTATAATTTCTAATACATTCTTATTGATTTAAATGTAATTGACTTTTGAGTTTACGAATGAAAAAAAGTTTAAAAAATGGATAAGTCATGCTGGTATGTGTTGGAGAAGCTTTAAGTCACGGCTCACGCGTGACTACATTATGGAGCCTAAGCCTGGTCTTGAGCATCCATGTGTGAGATATAGTTATATTTAGATTAAGGTTTGAAAATTATTGCAAAGGACCGTCGTTCTGAGAAATCCATAATGAGTACTAGTCTTATTTATCTTGATAATTTTATGCTAATGATTTATAGATACTAATCATATTTTTACTATGTTTATAACATGCTAAAAGTCAAATACAAAATAAAGAAAAAAAACATTTACCCCCATAGATTGTCTCGTGGTGGTTATAGGAAACTTGAGAAAATAATGATGAATGAAAAAAAACAACAAATAGGAGATGAGGAGTCCATTAGTCGTGATCGCAATCCATCTCCACTGTCAAGACATGAGAAGTGGAAGAGGGCTTGACTAAGACCAACTGGAGAGTACACTTCAGATGCGTCAAGACCAGTTGCTGAGAAAATTGTAAGTATGATTTGTTGTGCGTATGTTATGTGTTATTTAAATGTTTTGGTAATTACAATATTAATATTACACTACTACGTAAAGCGCGTGATATATTACCACGATTGCTCTAACTAACTATTGTAATATATTAAAGGTCTCAGGTTCGATTCTCAGCAGTTACTTTTTGGTATATATATTATTCTAGACAACGCTCACCATATAACCACTGTCATATTTAACAACCGTCGTTAAATTATCTACTTTTTAAAAATATTTTTCAGCTTTTTGAAAATTTTCCATTTTCTAACCTGTATTTTTGTGAACCATATCAGAACAAAAACAACAATTGTATCATAACAAATAATTTTATTTTATTACATAAAATTCATACATTGGATTAATAACCAAACATTCTATATATATTACGTCAAAATAAAAATGGCACAAAACAACCTACAAACATTATATAATATCATATAATTGTATCTTATATATTGTTTTGGTTTCTTTGTCTCTTGGTGTCTTGACTTTAAACACCTACAATATCAAATAATCATACTTGTTAATAATAAATATAGTTAGAAATAATAACTTATAGTAAATTATAAATAAAGAATAAAATACTTACTTGTTAATTTTCTCATATGCCTTCATTAGGATCGATATGAATATCACGCACATCATCTCTATCAACTTCATCATATGTGGTAGGAACTTTTGTTGTGTATGAAAGAGTAGAAGGAATATCAAAAATTTCATCACTACTAGGAATGTCTTTTCCTCGAAGAACGATTGACCATTTCCTTGATGTGTCCGAAGGGCCGGTCACATAGAAAACTTTTTTTGCTTGTGAAGCCTTGATGAATGGTTCAGTCATATAATTTTCCTTGCCAAGGTCAACGCAGGTGAATCCTAAGTCATCAGTTTGTACACCATTAAAATTATTGAGAACCCACTTGCATTTAAATAAAGGCACTTGAAAGATAACATAATCAATCTCCCAAATTTCCTCAATGACACCATAGAACGCAATAGATGCCAATATTGGATTCTTATCTTTCGAACTAGAGAAATACATGGATTTGGTCTCAACCATAATTAAACTATTTTGCAATGTACTATGATCATCTTTTGATTTTGTATAAGAGGTATGATGACCAATGTCATATGCAGTCCAAGCTATCACGTTAAATTTTGGCATGAACGACAACCATTTAATTGTCTCGGATGAACTATGATATTTCGGTATCCTTTTATTAAACTAATCTAGGAATTTCTTGTTATGCTCGATCAACAACAACTTGTCACTCATTCGTGGATATATTTTCTTCAAAAGTCTTTTATGAGTAGCCACGTAAGGTTGAACTTCTTCAAGATTATTCAATATATAGAAATGTGCCTGAATAACTATATCCTGAGCCATTTACTTAAAATTTAAACCTTGAATACCTCTATCTTCAATGTCATCATGACGAGATTTTAGAATTCCAATAGACTCTTCTTCCGACAAATAGTTTGTACAAAACCTAACAACTTCTTCTATGATGTACCTATCAACAATCAAAGCTTTCGGTCGGTGATGATTCTTCGTATATCCTTTAAAGATCTTCACGTATCGCTCTATTGGATACATCCACCTTAAATAAATTGGTCCTCAAATTCTAATTTCTCTGACTAGATGAACAAGTAAGTGAACCATAATGTCAAAAAATGATGGAGGAAAATACATCTCTAACTGACACAATATTATGGCAGCTTCTTATTCCAATTCATCTAATTTTTTGAAATCAAGAACTTTAATACATATGGAATTGCTGAACAACCACAATCTGGCTTTAGTTACTCTCACATTTTTGGGTAGGATGCCACGGATAGCCACTAGTAGAAATTGTTGAATCAAGACATGATGATCTTGAGATTTAAAACTAATTAACTTGAGATCTTTCATTGATACAAGTTTCTTGACTTTTGATGAGTAACCTTGCGGAACTTTGATACCATGCAAACACTCGCAAAAACTTTTCTTTTCTTTTTAACATAGAGTGTAACATGCCGGAGGCAAGTAAGTTCTTTTCCCTTTTTCTATTGGATCCAATTGTTTTCGTATACTCATTGCCTCCATATCGAGAAGAGGTTGCTTACTATCCTTAGTATTTCTTGGAATGTTTAGAAGTGTTCCAATCAAACTATCACACACATTTTTCTCCACATGCATCAGATCAAGACAATGTCTTGCATCGAGACTTGACCAATATGGAAGATCAAAGAACACATACCTCATTTTCCATATATTTTTCTCAAGTGACCCTTTTTCTTTTTCTTTCATTCCAAAGACAACATTAATGTGCGTCTGTCGTTGATAAAATTCATCCCGGTCAAAGGTTTGGGAGCGATATCAAACTCCTGCTTTCCATTAGAAGCCTTCTGCAATCTATGATAAGAATGACCGGGTTTTAGAAATTTCGGATGCCCAAGGTAAAAGGTGTTTTTTCCAAACTCAAGTTGGTGATAATAAGTATCAGATTCACAAATAGGACACACTTTTTGTCCTTTGACACTATATCCATCCAAATTACCATATGCAGGAAAGTCGTTGATTGTGCAAAATAACCTTACACGCATCTTAAAATTTTCACCAGAATATGCATCACCAATTTCAACGCCTTCCTCCCACAAAAGTCTTAAATCTCAATTAATGAACTTAGATAAATATATGTGTCGTTTCTAGGTTGTCGTGGTCCAGAGATCATCATACTTAACAACATATACTTACGCTTCATGCACAACCAAGGAGATATGTTGTAAATCGTGAGAAGAACAGGCCACGAAGAATGGTTAATACTCAGATTACCAAAGGGGTTCATTCCATCGGTATCAAGCCCAAGCTTAAAGTTTCTTGGCTCATTACCAAAATCCAGAAACAAGAATCAATTTTCTTCCATTTCAAAGAATCACTTACATGGTGTATGTTTCCATCATATTTTCTTTCATTTGCATGCCATTTAATATTCTTTGCGTCATTCGCATTAGAAAAAAGTATCTTGAATCTTGAAATTATTGGCAATACCATAATATTTTATCAAGAGGCCTCTTCCTACTAACATTGTTATTGTCATTGTCATCACCATTGTTGTCCTTCAGCTTGTAACGTGACACCCCACATTCCGGACATTGATCCAAATTTTCATACTCTTTCCTATATAATATGCAGTAATGAGCGGATGAATTTCTAACCTCATCTTAGGGTACTTTGTGCGCGAGACGTTTGGATCGTTAGCACTAAGTATTCGATCCAATGTCATAGACTTTATTACAATGTGCATCTCAAATAAAGTCAATCCACTTCTATTAAAACTTTCAAGCAAACTACAAAATATTTTGTCCTTCGGGATTTTCCGTCAAGCATTTTCAAAAAGGGCATGTTATTTTTGTTCGACTGCAAACAGACATCGACCCTAACTGCTGGAACGCGAACTTAGTATCGCTCATTAAAAAAACACTTAAAAATTCGTAGGCTGAACTATGAACGCTCTGACTTCTTCATTATCATCTGAATGAGGATACGTAGGAACAAGACGGCGAAGTCTTGGCGAACAACCTCCCCCCCCTAGTAGTCCTCCGAACTACGTTGACTCTAACTTTCCCATTGCACGAGGGAATACGTAGGCATAGGACAGAGAAGTCCTATCGATTCTCCTTTTGTTTTTCCTCTTTTCATTTCTGTTTTCCCTTAGTAAGTAGGCTTTAGATAAACACAGCCTTTGATTAGAACAACAAGAGTGGATACCCGACTAAATATCAACTTTGTGTAGGAGTAATGAGCAGATTCATGCATTATCTAAAGAAGACTCATTTGTTGGCTGGAAAAAGAGTACTAAGATACATCAAGGGAACCTTGAGACATGGTGTATTCTTTTCATATTGAAGAAAAAGAAGCAATGAAAAGTGATAGGATTTTCTAATTCAGATAGGTGTGGTGACAAACTAGACAGGAAGAGTACCATGAGTTATGTCTTCAAGTTTAAAGGAACTCCAAACTCTTGGATCTCTATGAAGTAGCATGTTGTTGCTCTGTCTAGCTGTGGCGCAAAATATATTGCTAGTTGTTCAACTGCCTGTCAAGCTGCTTGGATTATAGCTGTATTGAGTAAACTAGGTGTGAACATTTATGTACCAATCACGCTCCTTGTTGACAACAAATCTACAATAAACTTAGCAAAGAATCTTGTCTCTCATGGAAGATCCAAGCATATTGAAATAAGGTTTCATTATATAAGGGAGTAAGTAAACAAAGGTAGGCTGGCAATGAGATATTGTCATACCAAGGACTATATTGCTGATTTTTTTTACTAATCACTACTACAAAACGCATAAACAACAACGTCAGGTTTACAACGAATTCATATACACTGTTGTAATAGTGCAAACTGGATGCACGAATTTTTTTTAATCTTACTAAAATGCTTTTAATCACGATTAAAATTCCAACCGTGTTGAAATGTGAGGTCATTCACCACAGTTATTTAAAAGCTCGTGATTATAGGTAGCATCTGGTCATAGGTTCAAGTTTCAGCACCAGCATTTATGTTATTATACTTATTTTTTCAAAGTGTTGACACTCTTTCACCATGGGTATTTAAAAACCTGTGATTATAGCCTATAGTTTAGTTTTAGGTCTTGCTGGGGGAAATCCCGATTTTAGGGAAAATCATCTCCTTTTTTAAATTTGCTTTGTAGTCTAAAAAAATTCCAAAAAAAATTCCAAATTCATCTTTTTTTTATTTTTAATGAATTTTTTACTGTTTTCATAGTCTCAAAAAATTCCAAAAAAAATCTCAAAATTCTTATTTTAATTAATTAGATTAAATTTTGTGTTTTTGTATTTTTCTGAATTTATTTTAATCATGTTACTTCTTTCCTATTTTTTCAAAATGCTGACAAATCTTTCACCACGGGTATTTAAAAAATCTTGATTATAGGTAGCGTTTTTAATCATTTTTTCAAAATGCCAATAGACCTTTCACCACGGGTATTTAAAAAACTGTGATCATAGGTAGCGTCTAATCATGGGTTCAAGTCCCAGCACCAACATTTTAGGTTTTTTACTTATTATTTCAAGTCCTACTACCAACGTTATAGGTGGCACGCTTATTGAGTTTATTCACTGTCCTTAAAGAAATCTTGGTCGTCCATTTAGTGATTATCAACGACCAAGACACTACTATTAGTGATCCGCGTGAAACCTAAAACTTAGATGAACTACATCTTCTACATCCAAACATCATCTTTCATTTACGATACTCTATTTCTCCACTAAACCAAATTTCATAACAATTTTCAGAACTCTATAATCTCATTTACGATACTTTATTTCTACAACATGAATGAGACAAGGAAAGTATGGATTCGAGTTAGCAATGTTAGTTGTTGGTGTTCTTTTTTAAGTATTGTTGTTCTTGTTATTCTTTTTTATTATTGTTGTTCTTGTTGTTCTTGTTGTTATTCTTGTTATTGTTGGTATTGTTGTTGTTGTTGTTGTTGTTGTTGTTGTTGTTCTTATTCTTATTGTTGTTCTTGCTATTGTTCTTGATGTTCTTGTTGTTCTTCTTGATGTTCTTGCTGTTTTTCTTGTTCTAATACTTCAATTTTATTTTATTTTATTAAGGGTGTGTTTGTTTCGGTGCTAGAAAAAAAGTTCCCGGGAATCTGAGGCTGAAAATAATTATTCCATTGTTTGGTAGATGGGAAAGAAACTCCTAGGATTAACATTCCTAGGAATGATATTCCTGGGAATATAATTTTAATCTCTCAAACAAACACACCCTAAAAGACATACAACAACGGTTATTTAAAATAGTTGTGATTATAGATAGTTTTAATGCTGCATTTATTTTATTTTATTAAAAGACATACAACGATTTTTTAAAATAACCGTCAATATATGTAGCGCGCTTTCCAGTTTATTACAACGCTTACCGGACCGGGATTGTAAGTATCATATATACAACGACACTCTACATAACAACACTTGTGCTTGAGTCGTTATATATCTTTCCCAACCGTTGTTAAATGGATTTTACGTAGTAGTGAATGCTGTAAAAGGAGAACAATTTTCTAAGCTGAAGATAAACATGAGAATAGTGGCATTTGATTCAGAGGTTGAAACAACTTCTAGATCACTAGCCTCTGAGTCTTTGACAACTTCTGAATCATCATCCTTTGAAGGTGCTAGAGGCTGGAACAACCTTGACTCTGAAGTGGCAGCCTTTGAAGGAGTCAGAGGATGGAGCTGTCTGGCCTCTAAAGCTTTGATAGCTTTTGAACCAACAACCTAGGAAGGAGTCAGAGGTGGAAACTACTTCTGAACCTCTAGAGTTTGAAGCAGTTTCTAAAGAATGGTTGGAGTCTAAAGACAGAGAGACTAAAACTTCAACTTTTGATGTGTATTACTTGATGTAAATTTGAATCTAGGATGCATGTTATGTATTAATTCATACTTAGTTAGTTAGTCATTACTTACATATATATATATATATATATATATATATATATATATATATATATATATATATATATATATAAATATAATAACTGCTTGTGTAGTTTTGTAATATCTCTCTTGAATAACAATCGCCTCTTCTAATTTAATATTCATCACTCTCTATTTTTTCCTTTCCCTTCAACACTCTCTTTATCTTTCTCTTAATTAACTTCTGAATTTGTAAGGTGTAATAACATCAATAACTCTGAGCAAAATTGAAAGATGCAAAATGGCTTTGCAGGAAAAAAAACGAAGGATTAAAGTATATTTATAAATTGATGATAGATGATAGAAAAAGAGTAAGAGAAAAAAATGAAGTGTTGAATTGATGTTTAGAAATTAAAGTTGTCAAAATATAACTGATTTTACAAACAAAAAATTATCGACAACGTTACAAATCCAATAAAACTAGTGACCTTGTTTTACTATGCTTCCTTTTCTTTTGTTTTTTTAAGAAATATATATACTTGTCATTCATAAGTCGGTTTGGAAGTTGCAATGTATACGAATGTGGATGAATAGTCTTGGTGGGGTTTTTATATATGATATTTCTTTATTTGACAGCAATGTGGATAATCTTCCTTGTCCGTCCAACTCAACAAATCAGACTCTCACATGCAAGTTTGCAGTTCCACAGTTGTGGATAATGTTTGTTGTTCTTTTTCAAAAAATATATAAATTTATTTGAAGCAAATTTTTTAATATTTAATTTGAGTTAAGTATCGGTATTCTTAACATTAATTTATTTAAAATTTAAAATATAAAATTAAAAATAATATTCTTAATATTAATTTATTTAAAATTTAAATTATAAAAATAAAAATTATATTAAAAAAATAATATAAGTATAAAATATTTTCATTTAACTGTATGAAGGTACTAGTAACTAATTGAATTCAATAATACTTAATGTTTACCCTTATTTTAATATTTATTTTAATTATATTAGTATTTTTTACAAAGTTGTAAATTTAAAAATATTACAAATTAATTTTATAATAATAAGTTATTGTTTCAGCAGAATTAATTTATTTTGAGTCCAAAACTTTGAGAAATATGAATAGTTTCTTGTGAGTTGTAGGGATCCTAATTCTTCATACAAACCTTAAATTTCATGATTCTTCATTCTTATTTCTCTAAATATGCTTCTATTAGAATCGATCTTGATAGAACAAGATTTAATCACTTTTTCTATTGATTCGAGATTTTCGTTCTTATTATTCACTCGAGTGATTCAACCACACGTTGGTTGAAAAACGATTCCTAAGGTAAAGAAATCTAATTGATCGCGACTTTATGAGTCGAATGAGGGTTACTGCAAGTATACAGTTGTATCGCGTAGTTTTAAAAGATTATCGATCCCACAGAGACTAGAAATCGAACGCACCGTTATCTATCGTTACTATGTTTATCTAAGGCTAATCAGGATTTGGGTTTTTGGTTCAAACGGGAAATTAAAGGGAAATTAAAATTTGGGAATACTAGTTATGAATAAGTTATCGGTATATAATTCGGTAACCTACGTAGAATTAATTAAACCTAAGCCTATAGAGATTTATCACCCTATTCATCTGTAGGAGAAACCGGTTTAAAAGCCCTCAACTCACACTCCCGTGGTTCTTGCTTCGGACTATACTTCTAAGTCAATACGTCTGCTCTCGCTAGCCCGTATGAGGTTAAAAATACTTTTTGAAAACTGATTAAACCTAATTAACTTTAAAGCGCTTCCGCTGTTTTTAAAACTAATGCCCGATTTCAGCTATCCGGGTAAAGCCTCACACTCCCGTGGTCTCGACTTTAACCTATGTTACCTTTTTTTACTCTCGTAATAAAAGTTGGGTTTTATATTAAGAAATCGAAGCCAGAAGAAGGGTTGATTATTGATTTTAGCTTAGAGAAAATTAATTCATTTTAGTTACTTCATTACATACCGATAATATCGGTTTAGCTCGACATAATTAGAAAATTAAACGCAAAAGCAAGGAAATAAATAAACACAGACATAACTAAGAAATAAATAAACAATGCTTGAATTTAATAACGAAACCTGAAATTCAGTAATAATGGCAACAGCAATCCCTCCACAAGCCGGTAGGATCATGCTTGAATGTAATAAATTGCAAAGGTTGAAGGCAATGAAACAAAGAAAACTAAAACTAAATTGTAACAGTTCCTCAGTGTGAGAAACTGTCACTCTTGTTCGGTAATGGTTAACAAGGAAATGGAAATGAAAAGTAAAGAAATGAAATAAAAACTCTGAAAACAAATTGGCAGCAAGACGGTACACTTTGAAAGCAAAATTGGCCACCCCCTTTGTTCTTCGTGAATGCTTGTATTTATAGGCTCAGCTGAGATAGAAGTTGGAGAAAATTCAGCCACTCATGCTGACGGTTACCCTGCATGGACCTAGAAATCTTCGGAGGAGAGTGGCATCGTGTGAAACTGCTCTCTGAGAATTCGTAGTCAAGTCTCTGCTTCCAACGTGTAAATTAAGCGCATGACGATCGTGGTATCATGTGACGGTCGTGGTGTACTTTGAAGCTGCCACGGTCGTGGCACTCCCATGACGATCGTGATATCAGCAGAAAATGGATTTCTTCAATTTTTCTTCTCTTTTCTGCTCTTTTCTTGCATGTTTTGGTACTTTTCCACATTTAGCATACTTTGACTCGTGAAATATGATTACCTGTAAAAATGCTTAAATAATCTCGAGAAAATCGGATATTAGACGAAAAATGGAATAAGAACTAACATAAATCGAAGTAAAAATATGATATAAATTCGTGTTATCAAACTCTCCCACACTTGAATCTTTGCTTGTCCTCAAGCAATCAATCTATTAAAACGGACAAACTGTATCAAATGCACATACCTGGCATACCAATGGTGTTGAAAAAGAGTTTCTTGTTAGTCAGACGGGTACTAGTGCAAAACACTAAGGATACAATAACGACACAAAGCAACAAGCTTGTCATAGACCTCCCTTTTGTACAATCCAGTCCAAATCATTATATTACAGTTCAACCATAAGTTTTCGTATCCATTTCACCCGGTTTCATTCTAACGCAATCACATTAAGCCCTTTGCCTTATTCACGCACGTAGTGGAGTAACCGGTTAGTGACTTTGATCCCATTTTCTCGCACGGGGCCTGATACACAAGTGGTAACCCTTTATTCATCCCATTCGTAGATTGCGGGGGATCGAACAGTAGTTCGCCCTACCAAGTTCAGAATCAGGTACCTCTGAACCAATCAACAACGAATTTTCTTTCTTTTCTTGCACATTTTCACAACTGTGAAAGTTGTTGCATATTCTATTTATTTCTTTCTCGACATATGGATAAGAAATATTTTTTTTTCTTCTTTTTTTCTTGATTGGGCATCAAACACTTATATGCATCGGTTCCCCACGTGGTTTGTGATATAGACGGTGCTGACTGCTAATATAAAATACTAAGGGTTACTTTAGGACTGAACTCAAGGTATCGTATAATAAGTATCAAAACTGATATCGCATACGCAAGAGGTCTAAGGTGTCAAGACGGTATCGATCTTGTTAACACTTTCCCAGCTTCCTAACATAGTTTAAAGCTTGGTACGTCTCAGATGTGCATTAATCGTAAAAAAATTTCGTTGTGGCAGAATAAAGTGAGGAAATCGGATAACTGAGCGAAAATATCCATATATTACTTTGATAAGGAAAAAGGAAGTACAAGAAAGGGAAATAAACGGAAATAAATCTAACTCTCCCACACTATATCGGACATTGTCCTCAATGTTGCGATATAAAGGGGAAAACAAAGGAAAACTAAAAAGAGAAACAAAATACAAAAGAAAAATAAAATCAAGGTGGACCACGTCCTCTGCCTCTAGGGCGTCCTCTTCCATGCTGTGCGACGTGCTCAGGAATGCCCACGTGATGGATGTACTCGTGTAAGCCCTGCACTCGCAGTGTCAATGCACCCATCTCCTCGATGACACCGTCAAGTCTTTGTCCTTAGTCAACTTTCCCTTGCTGGATTTGACGCATAAGTGTCATCATTTCATTCTGTTGCTGGGTTTGTTGCCATATAGCCCTCAGGATTTCATCATTGGTAACTAGGTCTTGGTCAGGGCGGCGACGACGTCTGAAGGTCAAAGGAGCATCATTGGCTGACGGTGGTTGGTTCTCAGGGGCGTTATCCATTTCGTGCTCCATCTCATCAACAGGTCCATGTCCTTGACCATCTGGAGCAGGCGCATTTTGCTCAGGAGCATTAAGATCAAAAAGCCAATTAGCCATGTTCTGAGGGTCAATGCGACTCCTGCAAGGCATGATGATACTTCTTACGGTTTTGGCTCGGACCATAGGATGGTATTTTCCATCTCGTCGTAACTTGATGAGTTGTGAGTTTCTGCAGTAATCTATATCAAGGAAGACTGGAGGCAAGGAGGGTAGTCTAGCAAGGTCGTTTTCCAAATTCAAACTGAGTGCAATAGAGGTGACAATCCCTCCAAAGTAGAAGGGTTTGGAGCCTCTAGCACAGTTTAACTGTATGTGTGCTAGTAAAAATGGTGCTGCATTGATTAGCTCCAGATGAAAGATACAATGAAGGAAAAACAACTCTTTAGAATTCACCTTATGGTTACTATCTCGTGCAAAGATGGTGCTTCCAAGTGTGCGGTGGACGTATCTGATGGCTGGGTTGTGGATGAATGTTGCGTTAAGGCTATCCCAGCTGTCAACTGTGGTTTCTGTTAAATGATTCCATAGTTGGAACGCTGCTTGATAGAACGTTTCCTGCGGTACTCGGCGATGGACATTCTCGCCATGTTTGAAACCAAGCATCTCGGCAAGACGATCTTGTTCGATTAGGTACTCTTTGCCAAACATGCGGAACTTTGCGACCCCGGTTAATTGGTTTGTTTCTCCCGGAGGGGTTATGTAAGTAAAGGTACTGAGGAACTCTAAAGTGAGGTCTTCATAAGTGGGCCTGCTCTGAGTGCAAAGCTGCCAAAGACCGGCATTCTGTAACATCCATTGAACTCCCTCAAGCATTCCGAGTTCTTCTAAGCATGCAATGTCAACATAGCGGGTCGGTTGAACGGAACGGCGATAGAAGTCGATATACCGAGCTCTTTGGCGTTCTCCTGCCTCTCCATCTCGGAAGTTTAGTGTAGATAAGTCTGGAATTTCACGTGCCATCGTTTTGTTAGAGAGGGTTTTGGGAAGAAAGCGGGTTATGGAATTTTTTAGGGTTTGTGAAAAGAGAATTGTGTATGATGTGATTATATAGTGTAATGGGAAGTTGAATGGTTATTGAAATGAGTAATGTGGTTCAAATGGTAATGGGACGGTTTGGAATTTCAGAAGGTAGTGGACGGCTAGGGTTTGAATGAGAGGAAGAAGAGGGAACGAACGAAACAATTCTGTTTTTACGCAGAATCTGTTTCAAACCCGCGTGACGGTCGTCGCGGGGTCGTCACGATCGTGACGTCCACAAAATCTGGGTGGTGAATTAGTTTAATGACATACACGGTTCCAAACACATTAATTCAATAACAGGTTATAAAAAGCACATGGAAATAACAGTAATTTCATACACATAGATAAGTAACATTATAACGCAGATTAATATAGAATTAAAAGAATAGGAATGGAATTTGAAATCACAAAGATTGAATAGCAGCAGCGAATGGAATTATTATTTAAAACCAGAAAGGTGCTAGTCAAACTACTAGCACTGTATCAAAAATGTATGAAATCAAATTAATCCCAACATGAAAAAAATTGAAAACTGAAATAATGTAAATTGTTCTGAAGTAAAATGCATAAAAAGTCTTGAAAATAGGGTGCTTCATAAATCTAGCCAAGGCGTTTCTTCAAAGATGCGATGGCTTGATTTAAATGATCAAATTGTTCCATGGTCATGTCTATAAGTCCAGCAATATTTTGACGCACAGTGTTAAGCTCATTCTTCACTGAATTGATTTCTTTGTGATATTCATCCATAGTCTTTAAGATAGAATTCAGATTAGAAGCATAATCAGTGGCATCTGCTTTAGGAATGTCAATGTTCTCTTGGAAATCCATATAGTCAAGATCATGGTAATGAGGGGGTGTTTTTGGGTCAATCTCAGGTTCGGGAAAGGTTTCTTCTGGTTCAGGCACGGGTCCATCAAGGTTATATAGCCAGTTATGTTGATCGTGCACACTTGTGCGTTCATGATTTGGAAGGGTAAAGTGTGGTACGACAACATTGTTAATTAAAAGCTGGAAATGGTTCGGACCTTGGTCCCTAATCATAGCCCTATTGAAGCAAAAGGTGATGTTCATGGGTCTAAATTCTCCAAAGGGGTTAATCTTAGAAAGTCGGGTTCTGAATCCCATAGCATCAGCTATCTTAGTAACCAGGCTACCTATCAAAATTGGACTGTTATCATTATTAATAATTTTGCAAAAGTTATTCAGCATAAAAGTAAGTCCATTTACCTCTCTAGACTGAGAAGCACAAAACATAATAAAAAGCTCGTCCCTCGAAACAGTGTTATCATTTTCGGGTTTACCAAACAGGGTATAGGCCAGGATCATATGAAAGTAACAGAAAGCGGGGTTATGTATCTCTGTTGAAAGCATAGGGTCCATGTCAAAATCAGGTTTCCCTGAAATTCTACCCCAAAAGTCACTCAGCTCTCCAAATAACTCTAAGTCCTCTTGAACCACAGAGAAAACATGGGGTCCTTCAGGAAATCCCAAAAGGTCCGACAGTTCCTTTATGGTGAACGGGCAGCTGTATCCAAATAATCTAAAGGTAATTCTACCCCTGGTTAAACCTTTTCCACAGTGAGGGTTATAACTTAGAGAACTCAGGAATTCTAAAGTCAGCCTACGGTAATACTTATGTTTCTTATTGGCAAAACCCTCCCAACCCAACTAGCTAAACAGAAAGTCTATGCTCTCACCTACACCTACGGCGGTCATGGTGGGTCTGTGGGCGAATTTTGTCAAAGCAAAAGGTCTAAGAGACAAAGCCTCATAGTGATGCCACTGTGCTCCATCTCTGAATCCTACTGTCATGTTATCCTCATTTTCCATTAGTTAGAACTTTTTGCAAAAATGAAAGCAGAAGAGGAGAACAGAGAGAGTAGAAAGACTTTATAATCCTGTAGTTTTTTCAATTTTTAAGATCAGCACAATATTTCCAAATTAAATTTAAAACGATATAAATGAAACTGAAAATTTGCAAAAATTAAAAACAAAACATAGAAAGCATAAAGAAATAACAAATATAAAGCATGAAAAACGAAAATCATGGGTTGCCTCCCATTAAGCGCTGTTTTTAACGTCGAAAGCCTGACGAATTCAATTAGATTCTTAGTTAGGAGGTTCGGTGGGCAATCCTAAAAGTCTTAGGCAGTTCAAATAATCTCTATTTTCAATGTTGTGATCTTGTTTTAGACGTTGTCCATTTACTAAAAATGGATTACTATTCCTCCCCTTTATTTCTACCGCTCCACTTTGTAGAATTTTTGTAATTTCAAAAGGACCGGACCATCTAGACCTTAATTTCCCAGGAAAGAGTTTTAATCTTGAGTTAAAGAGGAGTACAACGTCTCCCACACTAAATTCTTTTCTAGATAAGCGCTTATCGTGCCATCTTTTAGTTCTTTCTTTGTATATCTTAGCATTCTCGTAAGCGTCTAATCTTAACTCTTCTAGTTCATGCAGATCTAGGATACGTTTTTCACCTGCGGAATCATACCTTAGGTTCAATGTTTTAATATCCCAATAGGCTTTATGTTCTAATTCCACTGGCAAATGGCAAGATTTACCATAGACAAGCTTAAAAGGTGTAGTTCCGATGGGTGTTTTGAAGGCCGTCCTATATGCCCATAAAGCTTCGTTGAGTTTTGATGACCAGTCTTTCCTAGAGGTGGCTACGGTCTTTTCTAGAATTTGTTTTATTTCTCGGTTCGAGACCTTAACCTGTCCACTTGTTTGTGGGTGATATGGTGTTGCTACGCGGTGTCTTACTCCATATTTCGATAGTAATTTGTCAAATATTTTTTATATGAAATGAGAACCACCGTCACTTATGACAAGTCTCGGCACACCAAATCTGGGAAAGATTGTGTTTTTAAAGAGCTTTATGACTACTCGTGCGTCATTTGTAGGAGAAGTTATTGCCTCAATCCATTTTGAAACATAATCGACAGCTACGAGTATATATTTATTTCCAAAGGATGATGGAAAGGGTCCCATGAAGTCAATCCCCCATACATCAAAGACTTCTACTTCTAATATACCTTTTTGAGGCGTCTCATCGCGTCTTGATATGTTACCAGTGTGTTGGCACCGGTCGCAGTTTAGTATTGCGATGTGGACATCCTTCCAAAGGTTGGGCCAAAATAGGCCGGCTTGCAAGATCTTAGCACATGTCTTTGAGGTACTGGCATGTCCTCCATAAGGAGCAGAATGATATTGAGAGATTATGTTTTCTATTTCTTCTTCAGGGACGCAACGACGGAAGATACCGTCGGCTCCTCTCTTAAACAGCAAAGGTTCATCCCAATAGTAATGTTTTAGATCATGAAAGAATTTTTTCTTTTGTTGATAAGATAAGTCTGGTGGAAGTACTCCAGCTGCTAAGTAGTTGACTACGTCAGCATACCATGGCAGGGTTGTGTGCATGTTAATTTCTTCCACGACTTCTTCCATCTCTGGGTCATTCAACTGTAGAGTAGACATATCACTTTCTAGTTGGGCTATGAGCCGTTCATATGGGAAATCCTCATTAATGGGTACTGGCTCGGGTTTAATGCCTTCTAATCTGGATAAGTGGTCTGCTACTACGTTTTCGGTTCCTTTCTTATCTTTGATTTCTAGATCAAATTCTTGTAGAAGTAGGATCCACCTTAGCAGTCTAGGTTTTGCATCCTTCTTGTTAAGTAAATATCTAATAGTTGTGTGATCTGTATAAATGATGATCTTAGCTCCCACTAGGTAGGAACGGAATTTGTCAAGGGCAAAGATCACGGCTAAAAGTTCTTTTTCTGTGGTAGCGTAGTTTATTTGGGCGGAATCTAAAGTTCTACTTGCATAGTAGATGGCATGAAGTTTTCTATCCCTCCTCTGTCCTAAAACTGCACCTACAACATAATCACTTGCGTCACACATGATTTCAAAAGGTAATCTCCAATCTGGTGGTTGCATGATAGGTGCGGAATAAGAGCTGTTTTCAGCTGTTCAAACGCTTTTAGGCATTTCTCATCAAAGATGAATTCAGCGTCTTTCATTAATAGACCGGTAAGAGGTTTAGTGATTTTCGAGAAATCCTTTATGAATCGTCGGTAGAAACCGGCGTGTCCTAAGAAACTTCGTATTTCTCGTGCAGTTTTTGGAGGTTGAAGATCTTTTATAATTTCTATTTTGGCTTTATCAACTTCAATTCCTCTATCGGACACAACGTGTCCAAGTACAATTCCTTCATTTACCATAAAATGGCATTTCTCCCAGTTTAATACAAGATTAACTTTTACGCATCTTTCCAATACCATTTCTAGATTCGATAGACATCCTTCGAAGCTCTGCCCACATACGGAAAAGTCATCCATAAACACTTCCATAATGTCATATATAAAATCAGCAAAGATTGACATCATGCATCTTTGGAATGTGGCAGGTGCATTACATAGTCCAAACGGCATTCGCCGATAAGCAAATGTACCATAGGGACATGTGAAGGTCGTCTTTTCTTGGTCGTCAGGATGAATAGGAATTTGAAAGAATCCTGAGTAACCGTCTAAATAGCAGAAGTATGAGTGTTTAGCCAATCTTTCCAACATTTGGTCAATGAAAGGCAATGGGAAATGGTCTTTACGAGTGGCTTTATTCAGCTTCCTATAGTCGATGCACATTCTACTCCCAGTTACAACCCTTTTTGTTATAGATTCACCTTTTTCGTTCTTAACAACTGTAACACCTCCCTTCTTTGGGACGACATGTACTGGGCTAACCCATTGGCTGTATGATATAGGGTATATGATTCCTGCTTATAAAAGTTTTTTCACTTCGTCCTTGACTACAGTGCTCAAGATCGGGTTAATCCTTCTCTGATGTTCCCTAGAGGATTTACAGTCTTCCTCCAGCATAATGCGGTGCATACAAATAGAAGGGCTTATTCCTTTAAGATCAGCGATGTTATAGCCTAACGCAGTTGGATATTTTCTCAAGACATCTAATAGTTTCTTCGTTTCGGTCTGTCCTAAGTCTGCATTGACTATTACAGGTCGTTCGAGAGCTTCGTCTAGGAATTCATACCTTAAATTTTTGGGTAATGTTTTCAGTTCTAGGGCTGGGTTCTTTGGGCAAGGTAGATGATCTGGTGTAAGTGCTAAGCATTCGCTTAGGCTATCATCTTGATAAGGTTCACGCCAGTTATCATCTTCAAAAATCGGAGGTATAGGAATTTTTAGAATATCTGAATATATGGTCGGTTCCATCTCGATTTCTCTTACGCACTCATCTATGACATCTAGTAAATAACATGTGTCATCTATGGCTGGAGCTTGTAAGAATTATGTCAAGATAAATTCAACTTTCTCTTCACCAACTTCAAAAGTTAGTCTGCCTCTCTTTACAACTATAATTGCTTCAGCAGTAGCTAGGAATAGCCTTCCTAATATGATAGGAGTAGTAGAGTCTTCTGTAATATTCATGATTATGAAATCAGTAGGGATATAGAATTGTCCTATACAAACGGGAAAATTCTCTAGTATACCAACTGGGTATTTAATAGAGCGGTCAGCTAATTGCACAGACATCTTAGCTGGTCTTAATTCTCCCATATCAAGCTTCTTGCAAATGGATAAGGGCATAACACTGATACTGGCTCCTAAGTCGCATAGAGCTTTGTCTATGACAAACTTCCCAATTACACAAGGTATTGAAAAACTACCTGGGTCTTTTAGCTTAGGAGGCATTTTGTTTTGAATTATTGCGCTACACTCAGCAGTAAGCGTAACTATTTTGTTTTCCTCAATCTTTTTCTTATTGGATAAGATTTCTTTTAGGAACTTAGCGTACGAGGGCGTCTGGGTTATGGCTTCTGTAAAGGGTATCGTGATGTTTAATTGTTTCAGAAGTTCAACAAATTTCTTAAATTGCCCTGCAGTTTTAGAATTTTTCAATCTTTGAGGGTACGGAATAGGTGGCTTATAAGGTGGTGGGGGCACATAAGGTTTTTCTTTGTCTACATCCTCTTGGTTATTATCTTCCTTTTCCTTGGGTTCACTATCCTTCTCAGTTGTTTGGTCGTTAGCAGACTTTTGGTATATGGATGGATTTTGAAGTCTAGGGTCGATGGGTACATCTAGTTCTTTTCCACTTCTCAGTATAACAGCGTTTGCATGTCCTTTAGGATTAGGTTGTGGCTGTCCAGGAAATGTTCCAGCAGGAGCAGCAGTAGGTGCTTGTTCTTGAGCCACTTGGGAAATTTGTGTTTCAAGCATATTGTTCTGAGTGGCCAAAGCGTCTACTTTGTTTGCTAACTGCTTAATCTGTTCACTAGTGTGTATGTTTTGATTCAGGAACTCTTTGTTTGTCTGAGTCTGGGTAGCTATGAAGTTCTCTATCATCAGCTCGAGGTTAGACTTCCTAGGAACATTTGGAGCAGTTGTTGCAGCCTTTTGATAACCTGGTGGTGCAGCAGGTGCTTGACCAGGTGCATACAGTGCATTGTTGTTTTTGTAAGAGAAGTTGGGGTGATTCTTCCAACCAGGATTGTAGGTATTTGCATAGGGGTTTGCTTGAGCATAATTCACTTGATCTGTAGAGGCTCCTGCTAAAACTTGGCATTCAGGGGCAGCGTGTCCAGCTGTTCCACATAATTCATAGTTTGGCGCTACAGCAGCCACGGTGGTTGTGGGTGTCATGGTCAAGTTGTCTATCTTTTGAGTGATTGCATCTACCTTAGCACGGACGGCATCTAGGCTAGATACTTCGTACATTCCTCCTTTTGGTTGGGATTTCTTTACTTGAGTTCTTTCACCTCCCCATTGGTAGTGATTCTGAGCCATGCTCTCGATGAGTTGTTGGGCTTCATCATAGGGTTTATCCATGAGTGTACCACCTGCGGCGGCATCTATTGTCAATCTTGTGTTGTACAAGAGACCATTGTAAAACGTGTGGATAATTAACCAATCCTCAAGACCATGATGCGGGCATATCCTCCTTATATCTTTGTATCTTTCCCACGCATCATATAGTGACTCGTTGTCTTTTTGTCTGAAGCTGTTGATTTGGGCTCTCAGCATAGCTGTTTTGCTTGGCGGAAAATATCTTGCCAGAAAGACCTTCTTTAAATCTTCCCAAGAAGTAATAGAATTTGATGGCAAGTATTGTAACCAAGCCCAAGCTCTATCTCTTAATGAGAAAGGGAAAAGACGTAGTCTTATGGCGTCTGCGGTTACACCATTCGCCTTCACTGTGTCTGCATACTACACAAACTTGGTTAGATGTTCGTTCGGGTCTTCTGTTGGGTTTCCAAAAAATTGATTTTGTTGCACAGCAGATAACAGCGAGGGTTTCAACTCGAAATCGTTTCGGTTGATAGCTGGAGCGACAATGCTGTTGTGAGGTTCTTGTTGAGATGCGGCAACATAATACTTAAGAGGTCGGTTCTGTGGTGGATCTTCCATGTCTGGTACTGATTCGGAATCTGATTCGGATTCGAGTTTAGGATCTGATTGAGATTCAGGTTCTGATAAAGGAAAAGGGATATCGTGAGCTAAGCAGTATTCTTTGATACGTCTTTTTACAGTAAGAAGACGTCCAGGTTCGTCTGTTGGTCGTACGAGGTCTTCGCCAGAAGAGCGAGTACTTGGCATACAATCAACAGAAAGGGAATTTTAGTTTTTGTCTTAGTCTATACGACGTAACAAAGGAATTACGATGTCGACTTAATTAGTCCCCGACAACGGCGCCAAAAACTTGGTCGCGACTTTATGAGTCGAATGAGGGTTACTGCAAGTATACAGTTGTATCGCGTAGTTTTAAAAGATTATCGATCCCACAGAGACTAGAAATCAAACGCACCGTTATCTATCATTACTATGTTTATCTAAGGCTAATCAGGGTTTGGGTTTTTTGTTCAAACGGGAAATTAAAGGGAAATTAAAATTTGGGAATACTAGTTATGAATAAGTTATCGGTATATAATTCGGTAACCTACGTAGAATTAATTAAACCTAAGCCTATAGAGATTTATCACCCTATTCATCTGTAGGAGAAACCGGTTTAAAAGCCCTCAACTCACACTCCCGTGGTTCTTGCTTCGGACTATACTTCTAAGTCAATACGTTTGCTCTCGCTAGCCCGTATGAGGTTAAAAATACTTTTTGAAAACTGATTAAACCTAATTAACTTTAAAGCGCTTCTGCTGTTTTTAAAACTAATGCCCGATTTCAGCTATCCGGGTAAAGCCTCACACTCCCGTGGTCTCGACTTTAACCTATGTTACCTTTTTTTACTCTCGTAATAAAAGTTGGGTTTTATATTAAGAAATCGAAGCCAGAAGAAGGGTTGATTATTGATTTTAGCTTAGAGAAAATTAATTCATTTTAGTTACTTCATTACATACCGATAATATCGGTTTAGCTCGACATAATTAGGAAATTAAACGCAAAAGCAAGGAAATAAATAAACACAGACATAACTAAGAAATAAATAAACAATGCTTGAATTTAATAACAAAACCTGAAATTCAGTAATAATGGCAACAGCAATCCCTCCACATGCCGGTAGGATCTTGCTTGAATGTAATAAATTGCAAAGGTTGAAGGCAATGAAACAAAGAAAACTAAAACTAAATTGTAACAGTTCCTCAGTGTGAGAAACTGTCACTCTTGTTCGGTAATGGTTAACAAGGAAATGGAAATGCAAAGTAAAGAAATGAAATAAAAATTATGAAAACAAATTGGCAGCAAGACGGTACACTTTGAAAGAAAAATTGGCCACCCCCTTTGTTCTTCGTGAATGCTTGTATTTATCGGCTCAGCTGAGATAGAAGTTGGAGAAAATTCAGCCACTCATGCTGACGGTTACCCTGCATGGACCTAGAAATCTTCGGAGGAGAGTGGCATCGTGTGAAACTGCTCTTTGAGAATTCGTAGTCAAGTCTCTACATCCAACGTGTAAATTAAGCGCATGACGATCGTGGTATCATGTGACAGTCGTGGTGTACTTTGAAGCTGCCACGGTCATGGCACTCCCATGACGATTGTGATATCAGCAGAAAATGGATTTCTTCAATTTTTCTTCTCTTTTCTGCTCTTTTCTTGCATGTTTTGGTTCTTTGCCACATTTAGCATACTTTGACTCGTGAAATATGATTACCTGCAAAAACGCTTAAATAATCTCGAGAAAATCAGATATTAGACGAAAAACGGAATAAGAACTAACATAAATCGAAGTAAAAATATGATATAAATTCGTGTTATCACTAATCTCAATGTATTTTCTTCTTCCATGTGCTATCGGATTCTTGGCTTAATTCATAGCAGACATGTTGTTAATTTTCATGATCGTTTCTCCATGTTTTCACATGAAATCTTCTGGATCAGATTCACCATCCATGTTGCTTGACATGCACAAAGAGGGGCAGCTATGTACTCAACTTCCCATGATGACAACGCTACAACTGGCTCTTTTGTTGAGCTCCAAGCAACTAGTGTACCACCTAACATAAACACATAACCAGCTGTGGATTTTTGAGCCTCAACGTCATCACACCAACTTGAGTCAGTATATCACACTAGTTTGCATTTATTTCTTTTATATGTTGCATGAAACAAAATACCATAGTCGAGTGTTCCTTTGAGATACCTAAGTATCATCTATGGGGCTGCAAGATAGGATACCTCTAACCTTTGCATGAATCTACTCACCATACCTGCATTGTATGCTAGATCAGGCATTATGTTTCAAATGTATCTTATTGATCCAATGACTCATCTATACTGATTGGATTGACTTCACCTTCTTGTCGATCCTTTGTCAGTTGCGCTCTACGTTCATTTGGTGTTGAAGTTGCATTGCAATCCTCTATCTCAAATCTTTTGAGAATCTTACTTGCATATTTTCTTTGGTGCATCATCATACCTCTACTACTCTTGTAAAATTCTATACGAAACAAGTATGAAATATTGCCCATGTCACATATTTCAAAATCCTTGCTCATATTACTTTTGAATTCTTCGATTTCATTCTTGCAGCTACCTGTTATCAACAGATCATCGACATAGAAACATAGTATAAGAAGTTTACTCCTACTTATTTTAACTTATACTTCATGCTCAATTGTGTACTTTACAAATTCCTTCTCCCTTAGAAAGCAATTTATCTTCTTATTCCAAGTTCTTGCAGCTTGTTAAACTCCATATAGGGCTTTATGCAACATGTATACCTTTCTCTTTTGGCCTTGTTTCATAAAACTAGCAAGTTGTGTTATATAAACTTCTTCATCAAAGGGGCCATTCAGAAATATCCATATTTCACATCCATTTGACACATATACCAATTGTTTATGTTTGTGTAATATCGAAAAAGTATATGGTGTGTGTGTGTGTGTGTTCCTCCTGCAAGGGTGGGGAGACTCAGATGCCCTAGTAAGTATATTTGAAGTTTGGAGGGTGAGAGCTAGCTCACAGAGGCGAGTATCCATGTTCGGTGGTTTTTTTAGTCTGTTTGAGGGACCAACTCATGTGAGGTGAGAGGCCTTGTTGGTGGCGTGCGCTGCTGGGTGGTAGGCGGGCGGTTAGATTGACGGTGTTAAGGCTATTAGTAGTGTGGTGCTCTCAGAGTAGCAGTAGATGTCTATGATTTGATAATCCAAATTCCTCATTTTGAGGGAGAAATATTTATAGCTGCTCACTTGGGCCTAAGGTTGTGGAGTTTTTAGGAAGTTATGCCCTAGCTCCAGGACTAGAAACGTGATCAAGGGAATACTTCTTCTTCATAGAATCATGGGGGAGATGTGTAACACCCCGATTTTTAGATTATTATTTTATTTAATTATTCAAATGTTTATGTGTTTTAACTGCGTTATTTTGGTGTTTTGGGAGATTTAGGGGTATTCTAGTAATTTAATAATTATCAAGTTATAAATTTTGAGAATGGAAAAATAAAATTGGATTTATTTAAATTATTAGAGATAATTAGACAATTTTAATTATTTAGTAATAATTGGAGAAAATAGAATTAGTGGGAATAATACACGTTTTGAGTATTTTTACAAAATAATTATTTATACAAAATAAAGTGTCATATTTTATTTAGAAAATATATTTTTTTGGAATAAAATACGAGCGTGAAATTCTTTGGGGTGTGAAGGTGAGGGTGTGGGCCCAATTTCGATTTGAGGGAAATTAGGTTAGTAGGAAATTAGGGTGAGGGTGTGAGCGTGAGATTCTTTAACGTGAAAAAATTAGAAAAGTTAGCAAGCGGCAGATCGTGGAATTGGAATTGCACAAGGCTTTAGGAACCGATCGAAGAAAAAGAAGGAAAAGGAAAAGCTTCAATTTTGAGGTAAGGGGAATACTTATCTGCTTATGGGTTATTTAGACATGCAGAAGAGTGAGGGTTCCTAACAATCCTATCAGATCTTTGGGGTTTAAATGATTTTTCCCTTTTTTTTACGATTTGTGTGAATTGACCAAATAAGGTTTGGGCAAAACCTTATTGGTGCGGTTTTTGAGAATATATTTTATGTGATTTCTTTGAGACCCTAAAAGAGGATTTGAGATAAATCCCTTACTTATCTGTATGCGCTATTGTTTGTAGGTTTATAACCTTGTAGTGGTGATGATTTGACTATATGAATTCTTTTGCTTATCTGGTTAATTGTTGTTGTAGAGTTGAGAATTTTCCCCTAGTAATTCGAAAGACTCTATTTAGGATGTTTGGTTTCCCAGTTTTATAATGAACATAGTTTCTGGTCGATATGTTATTTGGTCGATAAGTGACCATAGTTAAAGGTTATCTCATACATAGCATATGGTTTTGGCTATAAGGTCTTTTGATATGGCGGAAATATAAATCTGTAACATTTGAATTCCTATTATCCATGCTTAACCTTCTCTGTTTTGGGGAGGTTGGGACTCAATTGAGCAAATTGATTGAGTTTTGGATCTGTTTTATAAAGTTAAAACGTAGAAAATTGCAACTGGCCAAAGAGGTGGGTTGAACGCCTTATTTCAGGTATAATTTGATTTTTGTAAGTCGGTTTGAGATGTCGTCTGTTGCATTGGAAAGATAATGTGATAATCTTGCTTTTGAAGTAGATAAATTAGGTTTAGGAGTGCTAAAACAGTAGCAGTTTGCTAGTTTTTATACCTGAGATGTAGTCAATTTCAGTCTTGCGTTGGTCATCATGTTTCACACGTAACTTGAGTTTCGTAAGTCCTTTTAGGATGTCATCAGTTACGTTAGAAAGAGGGCTTAATGATCTTTTAAAATAGAAAGTTTCATAGTTGTATCATGAGTATATAATGTTTCGTGCTATTTTGAAGTCAAGCATTATGTTTTAGAATTCATGCAGGAATTGTCACGATAGGGCTGAACTGAAATAAATGGAACTGGAGTTTCCTAACTTCGCTCGAGGTATAGTTAAGTGCGTTTGATATAGGGTTGAAAGAAATTTCAAACTAGAGAGTTTCATAATTTTGTCATAAGTGTATAATAGTTGGTGTTATTTTGAAGTGAAACAATTTTAGAGTTAAGTCTAGAATTTTGAGGAAATTTGAGTGTGGTGACATTTCTTTAGAGTATTTGGCTACTTTAGAGTACCCAAGTGTTATTCGAAGGTTATTTTGAGCTTTTCTTGGAGTTTTTGGAATTCTGTAGCCCTTCAGGGATATTTTGGAGCATCTTTTGAATTTAGAGTCCTTTTGGTGACGTTAGGTTCACTCTTGATTAAATTAAGGAAATTTTTTGTCATTACCCTGTTGATGATCTGACACAATAATTTAATGAGTTTTTTGAAAAAATGTGAGTTTTTGAGAAAATTAAGAGTCTTTGAGACTTTTTGAGTTTATTTGAGCAATTTGATGAGTAAAAGATAATTGGTAATATCAAAACTTTATCTTTTGAGATAAAATTGATGAGTCCAAGCCTTTGAGGTTGGCATCAATTTTGGTAAAACTAACTTGACAGAAAGATGTTGGACAAGATGTCCTGACATAATGAACTAACTGCAGGTTAAAGTGTTAGACAAAATATTCTATCATGTTCATTCGACATCTTTGTCGTTACAGTTTGGAATAACTCTTTCTGCTTTCCGGGTTTTTTGGGAATATGATTTGGTCCTAGGTGGCATCTAAGATTGAGTAATCAGAGATTCTAATTCTAAAAAGAATATGATGTTTCCAAGTATGGAGACATTTTAGGAAACTTAGGATTGAAGAAACTATTCTAGAGAACAATAGGTCGCAGATTCTGTGGAGCTGAATCGCTGCGATTCTGAAGCCCAAATACAGTTCTGTTTAGTAGTATAAATTGAATGTGGATTTAACCTAGAATAGTCACTGAAGATATACAGTTGTTATTGAGTACTAGGGTTTTTACTTTTGTGAGCCTCTCTTGTATTATGTGAATACTTGAGTTGGACAGTTTATTGAGTTGTAATTTTTCAATCACTGCTGTAATTGAAAGGGAATTGAGAAGGGTCTCATACCTAGGAGAGTCTTAGGTAGAAATCCAGTACGGGTAGTTTCTAAGTGTAAAGTTGTAAACGTTGGAGTTTATCTTAGAACCAATTCTACTTAATGGATTTCATTCCTGGCTTGGTAGCCCCCAGACGTAGGTGTTGTTGATCACCAAATTGGGTTAACAATTCTTGTTTGTTGTTTTCTTTCTGCTGTTTGCATTTTGTTCTTCATTATCCTTGTGTGAGAAGCAGAGTTCAAGTGTCACGGCATCCTGTCCGACATCATAGTGATCTGCTTAACCAAAATTTCAATTGGTATCAGAGCAGGCATCCTGCTCTGTATCTGGGTGAGATTCAGGGACGATATTTTCTGGTTCGATGGATAAAGAAGGAGGAATTTTAAATAGACCACCCATACTTGATGGTTCCAATTATGAATATTGGAAAAGGCGCATGGTGAAATTCATCAAGTCCATGGATGGTAAAGCTTGGAAGTCTGTGGTTATAGGGTGGGATCCACCAAGGACCAAAGACAAAGATGGGAAGATTACTGATGAGCTGAAACTTGAGGAAGACTTGGATGATGAAGATGATATGCTTGCTCAAGGAAATTCCAACGCCTTGAATGCCTTGTTCAATGGTGTGGACAAGAACATCTTTAGGCTCATTAAGAGCTGCACTGTTGCAAAGGATGCATGGGAGATCTTGAAGACTGCCCATGAAGGAACGTCAAGAGTAAAATCTTCAAGGCTTCAGCTTCTCACCACTAAGTTTGAGAACCTGAGGATGAAAGAGGATGAAAGTATACAAGACTTTCATATGAACATTGTTGATATTGCCAACACATCAAGTGACATGGGAGAGAAAATTCCAGAAGCCAAGTTGGTTCAGACAATCCTGAGGTCTCTCCCCAAGAGATTTGATATGAAGGTGACAACTATTGAGAAAACTCAAGATATAAATACTATGAAAGTAGATTAGCTCATGGGATCACTCCAAACTTTTCAGATGGCTATCAATGAGAAGGATGAAAAGAAGAAAAGTTTATCCTTGATGACTAACCAAGAAGAGGTTGACTCCAATGAGGACTTGTCCAAAGTTCTGGGGTTTCTTAAAAAACAATATCACCAACTGGTGAAGAAACTGGATGAGAAGTCTAAGACCAATGTCAAGGCTCAGACCTCCGACATCTATATATCGAGAAACTTTGGAAGAATACCTAGCTATGATAAGAAACCCAACTAAGGAAACAGAATTCAATGCTTTGAGTGCTGAGGTTTTGGACACACAAGAGGTGAATGTCTCACCTTCCACAAGAAGGAGAAAAAAGGTTTATCCACCTCGTGGTCTGAGGATGACTCCTCAAGCGATGGAGAGTCTGCTAAAAGGGTGTCTGCACTCACTAGTGTATATGATTCTGACAAGGAATCAAATATTGGATATCTCAACCCAGGTGATCTTGCTGCCTCATATAAGGAGGTATGCATTCGAAGTGCAGAACTGTGTCAATTAGGACAAAATTAGCAGAATCTTATTTCCTAACTTTGTGATGAAAGACTAAATCATTTGGGAACTATCTATGATCTGAAGGATGAAGTGGTGTTGTTAAACTCCAAACTTAACAACATGACCATGTACATAAGGATGCTGAACAGTAGCTCAGATATGCTAGATGAAATCCTTATGTCATGAAGAAATACTGGAAGTGGAAGTGGTCTCGGCTACAATGATCAAGTTGAGGTCAAATGACAGAGGACTGGAGGAGACTCAACTCAAGTGTTGTCAAGAAGAATGTCTCAACATTGTCAAAGGCCTCAGAACATCTCTTCAGGAAGGAAAAACCAGGACAAGGAGTGTTATTACTATGGCAAGTACGACCACCTAAAGGCTCACTGCTATAAGTTGAATGGTTATCCTAAATCGTCAACTCGATCCAGAAGAAGAAAAAAGGTTTCTAAAGGGAAGAAGAAGTGGATCCCTAAGGATCAAACTGTCGCCTTCATAGCTCATACCTCCTTGAGAGCCTTTGCTAAAGAAGATTGGTATTTTGACAGTGGTTATTCTAGACACATGACAGGTGTCAAGAAGTTCTTGGTTGACATCAAACCCAATTCCATTAGCCATGTCACTTTTGGAGGTGGTTCAAAAGGAGAGATAAAAGGTGTTGGTAAGTTAAAATACGATGGTCAGCCCAGTCTTGATAAGGTCCTATATGTCAAAGGATTGACAGAAAATCTAATAAGTACTAGTTAATTGTGTGACCAGGGTCTTAAGGTTAACTTTTCTGAATCTGAGTGCCTGGTAACTAACGATAAATAGGAACTTATCATGAAAGGTACCAAATCTAAGGATAACAGTTACTTATGGGCTCCTCATGAAACTTAGTGTCCTTCCACCTGCCTGGTGTCAAGGGAAGATGAAGTGAAAATATGGCATCAGAAACTTTGTCATTTACACTTGAAAGGAATGAAAGAAGTCATATCCAAGGAGGCTGTCAGAGGTATCCCTAATCTGAAGATAGATGAAGGCAAGATATGTGGGGAATGCCAAATTGGCAAAAAAAATCGAATGTCACATAAAAGGCTTCAAAATCAGACCACCTTAAAAAACTTAGAGCTTCTCCATATGGATTTAATGGGACCTATGCAGGTTGAAAGCCTTGGTGGAAAAACGTATGCATATGTTGTTGTAGATGATTTCTCTAGGTACACTTAGGTGCATTTTATCAAAGAGAAGTCAGAGGTATTTGAAGTTTTCAAAGGACTCTGTCAAAAACTTCAAAGAGAGAAGGATTGTGGCATTGTCAGAATCAGAAGCAATCATGGGAAGGAGTTTAAGAACAGTAAGTTCAATGAGTTCTACTCCACAGAAGGAATTAGTCATGAGTTCTCTTCACCCATCACTCCTTAACAGAATGGTGTGGTTGAGAGAAAGAATAGAACTATTCAAGAGTGTGCAAGGGTCATGCTTCATGTCAAAAAACTTCCTAATCACTTTTGGGTTGAAGAAATGAACACAGCTTGCTACATCTTAAACAGGGTAACCATTAGATCTGGAACATTTGCCACACTGTATAAATTGTGGAAAGGTAGAAAGCCAATTGTGAAGTACTTTTATGTCTTTGGAAGAAAATGCTACATCCTTGTAGACCGAGAGCAGAGAAGGAAGATGGATCCCAAGAGTGAAGAAGGAATCTTCATAGGATACTCTACAAATAGCAGAGCCTACAGAGTCTACAATTCAAGAACTCAAGTGGTGCTGGAGTCAATAAATGTTGTGGTTGATGACCCACCTATAGAAGTCGAAGCTACAAATGATACTGGAGCATTCTTCCCCATGGGGGAGAAAGATGTCACAGAGGATATTGAAACACCCCAAGATAACTCTGAGGGTGCTGCAGAATCCAATGATGACAATCATGAACCTACATTGACTGAGAGGATTGACAAGGGACCCTCTGTCAAAATTCAGAAAGATCATCCCAAGGAACTCATAATAAGGGACCCAAATGGAGGAAGGATGACCAGATCACGAGTTGTTGTTGCAAGTTTCTGTTTTTTGTCAAAGATGGAACCCAAGAATCTCAAGGAGGCCTTGACTGATGAATTCTAGATTAATGCGATGCAGGAAGAGCTATGGCAGTTAAAGAGGCATGAAGTATGAGATCTTGTACCCAGACCAGAAGGATCAAATGTGATTGGGACAAAGTGGGTGTTTAAGAACAAGTCTGATGAACACAGTGTAGTCACAAGGAACAAGGCTAGACTTGTTGCACAAGGGTACACTCAGATAGAGGGAGTGGATTTTGATGAAACTTTTGCTCCTGTAGCTAGACTGGAGTCTGTGAGACTGCTACTTGGAATAGCTTGTCTGCTGAACTTAAAGCTTTTTCAAATGGATGTCAAGAGTGCCTTTATGAACAGATACCTGAATGAAGAAGTCTATGTGGAACAACCCAAAGGTTTTGTTGATCCTACATTTCCAAATCATGTATACAAGCTAAAGAAAGCCTGATATGGGTTGAAACAAGCTCCAAGGGCCTGGTATGAAAGACTAACTGACTTCCTTGTCACAAATGGCTACAGAATGGGAGGAATTGATAAAATCCTCTTTGTCAGAGAAAGGGAAGGCAAACTCATGATAGCACAAATTTATGTTGATGATATTGTCTTTGGAGGAATGTCATAAGAGATGGTTCAACACTTTGTTAATCAAATGCAATCTGAGTTTGAAATGATCCTAGTTGGAGAATTAACTTACTTCCTTGGTCTACAAGTCAAACAGATGGAAGATTCTATATTTCTCTGTCAAGGGAAATATGCCAAATCATTGTTAAAATGTTTGGTTTGGAGAATGCAAAACACAAGAGGACTCCTGCTCCTACTCACCTGAAATTGTCTTAAGACGAGAAAGGGGTAAGTGTTTATCAGAGTCTCTATAGAAGCATGATTGGAAGTCTTCTATACCTTACAGCTAGCAGACCTGATATAACATTTGCAGTAGGAGTCTGTGCAAGATATCAGGCTAAACCCAAAGTTAGCCATATTAATCAGGTCAAAAGAATTCTGAAGTATGTTAATGGTTTGTGTGACTATGGACTACTCTATACACACAACTCTGACTCTGTGTTAATAGGATATTGTGATGCTGATTGGGATGGAATTGTAGATGATACAAAAAACACCTCTAGTGGATTTTTTTTCTAGCGAACAATTTAATCTCCTGGTTTAGTAAGAAGCAAAACTGTGTCTCTTTGTCTACTGCAGAAGCTGAATACATTGCAGCAGAGAGTAGCTGTTCTCAAATGATGTGGATGAAGCATATGTTGACTGAATATAATGTCATGCAATAAATATTTCAAAGAATCCTATTCAGCACAACCGAACTAAACATATTGACATCAGGCACCACTTTATTCGAGATCTTGTGGAAGACAAAATTATAACCTTAGAGCATGTTGCCACAGAGAATCAACTAGCTGACATTTTTTCACAAAAGCTTTGGACGCGAATTAATTTGAAGTGTTGAGAGGCAAGCTTGGAGTTTATCTATCTGAAGAAGTATAACATTCCACTGGGTGTGGGAATGCTATTCAAATATCTGAATATGTATTCCCATCAGAGTTGAGAGGGTTGTCAAGTATTCTCTCAAGTTCAAGTTTCTTTCATATTTTTTTTGTAATGGCTTAATGCCCAGGATTATTTACTTTTGTTTGGGTGTGTACTTTAATTTCTATATACTGGTTATTTGGTTTTTGAGTTAGTCTTTCTGCCTTTGTCATATTATGGCTAAAAAGGGAGAGTAATACTAACTTCACTAACCATTGCTGACTGCTACTAACCATTGAGGGCAAGTAGCGTTGGTGCTGCTTGCAGAAGAAGGTATTGGTTGAGGGGGAGACAAAAGTTTAGTTTATGTTCCGCTGCTGTTCTGATGATCTGGTCTCCCCGTTCTAATTAATTCTGTCTGCAAGTTAATTGTAGTTAGTTTTAGCCAAATTCTGCCAAAGGGGGAGATTGATGAGTCCAAGCCTTTGAGGTTGGCATAAATTTTGGTAAAACTAACTTGACAGAAAGATGTTGGACAAGATGTCCTGACATGATGAACTAACTGCAGGTTAAGGTGTTGGCAAGATGTTCTATATTGTTGATTCGACATCTTTGTCTGTTACAGTTTGGACTAACTATTTATGCTTTCCAGGTTTTGTGGGAATATGATTTGGTCCTAGGTGGCATCTGAGATTGAGGAATCAGAGATTCTGATTCTAAAAGGAATATGTTGTTTTCGAGTATGGAGACATTTTTGGAAACTTAGGATTAAAGAAACTATTCTAGAGAAGAATAGGTCGCAGAGTTTGTGGAGCTGAATTGCTGCGATTCTGAAGCCCAAATCCAGTTCTGTTTAGTAGTATAAATAGAATGGATTTAACCCAGAATAGTCACTGAAGATATACAGCTATTATTGAGATTAGGGTTTGTACTTTTGTGAGCCTCTCTTGTATTGTGTAAATACCTAAGTTGGACAGTTTATAGAGTTGTAATTTTTCAGTCACTGTTGTGATTGAGAGGGAATTGAGAAGGGTCTCATACCTAGGAGAGTCTTAGGTAGAAATCTAGTATGGGTAGTTTCTAGGTGTCAAGTTGTAAACGTTGGAGTTTAGCTTAGAACCAATTATACTTATTGGATTTCATTCCTGGCTTGGTAGCCCCCAGACGTAGGTGTTGTTGATCACCGAACTGGGATAACAATTCTTGTGTGTTGTTTTCTTTCTGCTGTTTGCATTCTGTTCTTCATTATCCTTGTATGAGAAGCAGAAATCAAGTTTCACGACATCCTGTCTGACATATTAGTGATCTGCTTAACCAGAATTTCAAAAATTATCAAAATTATTTTTAAAACATATTTTTGAGTATATTAATCCTGAGGGATTACAGTGATGGTGTTTATTGGCGATTTGATATAATAATCTAGAGGGATTCTAGTGATGGCCTGTGATTAGCGGATTTTAGGTTAAAGAGTGAAACCTTTTTTAGAATGTTTGAGACTTGTGTTTTGTTATGATTTTGATTTAATGATGATGTTGTATGTTTGTGTTGTTTGTAATCATACATTCATGTATTTCGGAGTTAGGTTGGACTTTGGGTTATTTGGTGACCTCAGATCTATTTGGTGGGATCGTTGGTCTAGTTGAGAGACTAGAGGCGAGTCTCAGATCTATTTGGTCGGGATTATTGGTATATATGAGGAATCAGAGACATAGGAATATCAGTAACTTAACTCTAATCCTAGTGAGTTTGGTACCACAAGCATTTGAGAAGGAGATGGTGGCAGTGTATTGCATTTGTATTATAATCTATTTGATTGTGTTTTGGATGTGATTGAGAATGTCGTTATATTCGTTGTTACTATCCTATTTTGCTGAATTCACCGTTAACATTTGTTAGATGTATTCTCACCCTCTGTTTGTTGTTATGGCGTCTATGCTCTTCGAGAGAACCGGCAATCAGACACAAGAGTAGCCGCTTGAGTTAGAGGATGGTGTCGATGCCTCTTTAGCTTTTATCATTGTATCTTAAAGGAGTCGCTCTGATATGTAGTACTGGGGATGGGATGCCATTCGTTATTTGTGTTTTTTTTTAATCTATGTTGGAGTTTTTGGTTGTTTATACTTTTATGCCACACTTGTTTATTTCCGCTGCTTACTTTTATATGACTATTTAGTATTTGAAATTTTTATATGCTATGGTGAAGCATGCGTGACACTCTAATTGTAGATTTTTATTTGGATTATTTTATTAAAAGTCGAATCGAAGATTATGGTGTTACAAAATGGTCCTCCTTTAAGTGACTCTTTGGACTATGTATCTTAACCTAATTCCAGTATGAGGCCTCCTATCCTTGTTAGGCTAGAAGGTCTAGCCCAGTGGACAACCTGGTCTAGCCCAACGGTCGCCTTTATCATCATTGTTATAATAACTCATCTCTTGTGTTTTCGTCCAAACAATCTAAAAGACCCTCATTTACTGTTTTTAATTACATAGCACAACATACCTTGTTCTAAGTTCGCAATCCCTATGGATATGAAATTATTTTTATTACTTCGATAACAACACTAGTACACTTGCTAGTAAACTGTCATCATGGATCCAATATAAAACTCTAAAGTAGGGTTATATGTTATCTTCAATCCATTAACGAGGATCTAAATAATTGGATTTCCCCTGTTTTAGAGCTCTGACGGTCCATAACACTTTCATTTTAAATGGGTATAATGGCTCTATAAATTGTAGGTGTTTTTTTACAGAAACAAACTTAACGACTTTCATTCTTTAACAAATATTCAATACAAGGAGATATTACATTAATAATACTACGCCTAGACCAAGAATTGGCCGCCTTAGTTAACGAATGGGCAACCGAATTCGCTTGGCGCTTAATGAACTTCACCTCAAAGTTGGGTAAAAGATGCAACAAGTGTTTAATAGAATGAATAATAAGACTAAATTCCGATTTCCCTACATGCTCAGAGTGAATAGCCTGAACAACTAGTTGGGAATCACTCTCGAATGTAACATTATTCAACTGAATTGATATAACACCTTGCAAAGCCTCTTTCAAACCTATGGCTTTAGCTTCAATTGTAGATAGAAGGACAACGTCCCTAGCTACACCTGCAATTATAAATCTACCCAAATTATCTCTTACACACAAACCTCTATTAGTTGTACCTCTTTGACCGTTAAATCCAGCGTTAACATTAGACTTCAATCTCCCTTCATTAGGAGGATTCCAGACAGGATGGTGGTAAGGGGTGTTTTTCGGATAACCATCTTTACGAGCTGAAAACCAATCTTGCCGATTGAAATATGCCTGCCATCAAATTCTTAGGATCTCATCTCGAACATTATTCCAGATAACATTGTTCCTATTCTTCCAAAGAACCTCAATCATCACAGCAACTCTACCAGCATCCCTTTTATCCTCTCTATTAGAAGTATCAAGAATCGGGGACTTAACATCTGCAAAACCATGAACACGGGAGTCAATTATAGATGAAAAACCTGTTGTCCTCCATCTCTGAAATGTAGTGGTGCAACCAAAAAAGACATGCCAATCCTCCTCCTCCTCTATAATTCCGCAAAGATGACATAAAGAAAGACATTTGACTCGATGTTGACGGAGCCTATAACAAGAAGGAATGCAACCCCTACAAATCCTCCATAATAAGTGTTTAGCTCTGGTGGGCACAGTAATGTTCCAGATTTTTTCCCAATTTCCTTCCACCCTGCTATTACCCTGATTAGCATAGGGCTTCCTCCACAATCTGTACGCAGATTTGACACTATACATACCATTTTGCTCCTCTTTCCAAACAAGGTCGTCTTCTAACACATCCTCCACCAATGGGACCTTTAATATTTCTACAGCCACTGAACGGTAAAAAAAATATATTACTTGCACATCCCATTGTTTAGCATTAGGCATCATGAGATTTTTAACAAAAAGTTCGTACACACCTTGCCCTTGAGGACCACTTAATTCCTTTACTATTACTGCCACCACCCCACTAGAACGAATTCAACATCTTTTCAATATCCTTCACCACCGCGTCAGGAATAAGATACACATTCATAATGTAAGACGGGATAGATTGCAAGACTGATTTAATCATCACCTCTTTCCTAGCTTTAGACAAGGATCTACCTCTCCAAGAGTTGTTTCTTTTCCAGATGTGATCCTTGATAAAAGAAAATGTCGCCTTTTTACTTCTTCTAATCATCAAAGGTAATCCCGAGTAAGAACCTATTCCTAACACATGACGTACTCCCATTAAACATGCAATATCCTCCTGGGCCGGTCTATTGATATTCCGACTAAAGAATATTTTAGACTTCCACAAATTGATTTCTTTCCCCGATGCTTTTGAATATGTGTGAAGCAATTCCATATGATGTGTCACCCCGCGAAACAAAAAAGAGTCTTCGGCAAAAAGCAGATGGGACATACACAGTGCCCCTGGAGATCTGGAATCCATGGAGATTCCCTTGCGAAACCGCTCCTTTGATGAAAGCAGAAAGGCCTTCTGAGATGAATATAAACTGGTAAGGGGACAGTGAGTCCCCTTGTCTTAATCCTCTTCCTGGTTGAATTGGTCCAACCCTATCTGAATTAACTATATTAGAGTACTCCACCCAAGTCACACACTTCATAATCCAATGGATCCATCTTTTTGCAAAACCCAATCGAATAAGCATACCTCTCCAAAAACCCTAATCCACCCTATCATACGCCTTGCTAATATCGATCTTAAGAGTCAGATAAGTCGTATTCCCTTTCTTCTTCCTCTTTAAAGTAGTATGGATGATCTCCATAGCAATCAAAGCATTATCAAGAATATACCTCCCTTCCACAAACGTCGATTATTCCTCCGAAACACATATATCTAAATATTTCTTCATTCTATTTGCAAGAAGTTTGGAGACCAATTTGTAGACCACATTTCAAAGCGAAATGGGACGGAGATCCTTCATATTATGGGGCTTAACAAACTTAGGAATAAGGCAAATATTAGTCTCATTAAGCTCCTTTGGTAAGAAACCTCTTTCCAACCAATTTGTCGCATCCTAAAAAATATCATCACCACAAATTCCGCAAAATTTCTAATAAAAATCCGGACTAAAACCATCAGGACCAGGAGATTTGTCGGGATGCATGTGAACAAGGGCTTCATGTAGTTCCTCCTTTGTTAAAGGTGCAACAAACCTCATATTATCTTCTATTGAAATAATCAGTTGAATAAGATCCAGTACCGGTTCATAAATATCATTTTGTAGCAGCAAACAGGTTTTCAAAATAAGACTTGGCTATGTTGCACATACCCTCTTGTGTTCTGATTCCCGCAGCAGTATCATCCTGTAACATGTCAATTTTTTGGTAATTCTTCCTAACAGTAGCAGACTTATGAAAAAAAATTGTGTTACGATCACCATCCCGTAACCAATGCATTTTCACACGTTGTTTCCAAAAAATATCTTCACGAAGCAGAATACTATTATACTTCCGCTGAGATTCGAAGAAACAAAAAACCGACTCACTATCATGTCCTACACGGTAAGCCTCCATCTTCGACAAATATCCACCCATTGCCTCTCTCAGATTCCTTTTTTTTACGACTATACCATCTCCATCCAATCAGAATTTACAAGGGTTCAGTCCAATCGTTCTTCCACAACATGATCTGTTCCGCGACTTTTAATCCATGTAAATGGATGTCCTTCCAAAGGTATGTGGGTAAGACCACAAATTACTAATCGCTTGGTGAAAACCAACACACAGCCAATTAGGATGATCGTGAATTGATTACCAAGTTTGTCTTGTTGAGACAGCAAGTCGTTGAAATCTCCGAAAATGCACCACGGGACATTCGACACGTCTCAAAGATTCCGCAACATGTCCCACGCTTGACGTCATCTGCTCCGCTCCGGGAAACCATAATAATTGGTTAACCTCCACTCTCCTTTAGTGTCATCATGTATCAATAAATTAACAAAATTTTGCAAAAAATTTACGACCCTGCACTGAATCTTATGTTTCCACAACACCGCCAAACCGCCACTCATCCCTTCCACATCAATAGTTAAACATGCATCAAATTTTAGTAATACTCTAATACTTTCTAGATTTTGAGCCTTAGGTAGCGTCTCCGACAAAAACAAAACATCTAGTTGGTGTTGTTGAGCTAATTTCCGCAGATTCAGAATTGCTCTCGGGTTGCTCAAGCCCCGACAATTCCAGCTAAGTATTTTCATTTGTCCCGGCAGTCCTGACTGCCAGGACTTGCCGATAAAAAATACTGATTCGTAACCAGAATTTCACTTACTTTTCCTTTGGTATGCTCCCTTCTTCTCTTATGTTCTATTTGCGATTCATTACCCTCATGCTCATCAGCAGATGCTTCAGGTGCCTTAAAATTGGTGGAATTAACAAGTTCTGGTGTATGTTAGTATTGGTTAATTGGGCTCAGATCAAGGTTGTTTGACATTCTGTTATGGTTACCAAAGGAGTGTTTCAATTGCGGGTTTTTGGTCTTGAATTTATAAGGCCTTGGGTTAAGAGTTGTAGGTTTAAGAGTGTATGATGGATTTGACACTTTTTTATGTTTGATAGCAGAATTTACATTGATGCAGATTTGTGTGGTATTTGGTTGAATTACTTTAGTCGTGAGGGATTCTTTTAAGTTGTTTGTGGCTTGGCTGGACATAATAGAATTATGTATTAAAAAGGGTGTGGGTTGGTTTAGATTATGTGCATCACATTGCTGTTGTTTCGTGGCTGACTAGGTTGGATAATTGTTGTAGCATCAGACTCTTGCACGTTGGAAACATTTTGATTGGTTAATGGTTGAGTGAGGGATTGAAGGATTAGACCATGTTATCCCCTTAGTGGGGTCTGATCTGAAATCCACTCAGGTACAGGGATCAAATTGCTTGTCTGTAAATAGTTATTGGAGTTAATGCCAAATGATTGAGCTGTCGGAAAAATTAATTCTCCACTTGAAGGATTGTACTGCTGCTGGCTGGATTGACCAATATATTTATTGCTTTTGATGACCAAATCATTACCTTGATGAGCCACTAATGAATCATTAACTTCCAAATTCTTCCCGGATGTGGAAATTAAAGAACGTACATTTAATGCCTGTGGACCCCGATTGGATTGGCCAGACACATCACCTGGATTACCCTGAGTTTGTACCTCATGCACCTGGACATCAGTATTACCATGATTCGTTTCAATTTCACTCCCTTCACCTCCTTCATGCCTCAACCATCTTGAGGTCAGACCGCCGCCATTCCTTCTAGTATTCGCTCTAATTTCATTGGACCAACCTCTAATTCCAGTATCTTCTTCCATGGCAAAACGGATTTCACATCTTTGCTCCGAATGTCCAAAGATACCACAGACAAAGCAAAACAAACTAAGCTTCTCGTATTTGAAGAGAATTGTGCATCATTCTCCCCCCTTATTATTGACTCTGGTTTGTTTCTTTAAAGGTTGTCGGACATCGACTCTCACTCTTAGCCGCATATATTGACGCCAAAAGCTCGAGTTATTGTTCTTATCATACTCCACAAACGTGCCAACATAATTTGCCTTTGCTCTCCCAACCTTCTCCAGCATAAGTCCCGCCGGAAGATTATGGACCTGAACCCAAAACTTCGCATGAAAAAGCAGAATATTCTCAATTTGGACTCCCACTTTCACCCTTTCCATTATAAGCAGATGGTTGTCAAAGGTCCAAGCCCCAAGGACCTCCCTTTAATGTCGCCTCCATATCTAGATGATGAGAGAAATGAAACAGGAACAATCCTTCTAATCTAACCCCCTTTACAGGCCTCCACATATCTGCTACTCTCACCTTCATTGATCTCACATGGATAGGTCTGTCACACAAGAATCTTCCCACCAAACAACACCGTAAATAACATGCCTCTGCTCCTTCTTCCTCCATGTCGAAGCAAAACCCTTCCTCTTCCCCATCTTCTTCCTCTTCTAGTGATAATCCTTCGATGTTAGAATCCGCCATTGTTCAGTAATAGTAATACAACAGATCCTACCAATAAACTAAAAAAAGAACAAGACCACAACTTCTCAGTAGGAGAAGAAAAACCAAACCCTGGCAGAAACTAGTAAAATAATAATAATAAAAAATAAAAAACAATGTATTTTGTAGGTGTTATTTATAATAAAACGTTTGTTTTTTTTAGATTCATTTAATAAATAATATATTTTGGAAAAGTATAGATCAACTACATTAGATATTAAATGAATGTAAAAAGTAAAATTTTCCTTATAAATAGGAATAGAGATTGTATGATTTTATCAATATATTATACGATAATTTAAATTATAAAATACATTAGTTAAACTATATATGGAAATTTGCAATAAATAATTATTTATTTATTTCCAAACACAGATAAAAACTGAGCTTAAGGGCTCATCACACATGCATATGATGATATACAAAGTCGTTACACTGAAATTAACTTTGCTCAATATTTTTAATGAGCTAGCTCCTCCACCTTCTTGGATTAATTAATGACACCTTTCATAGCAGAAGCCATTGATGTCATCGCAACTGCACAGTGGAGTACCATACTCTCCACAAACGCAGTTTTTGCAAGTTGAGTGACACGTTTTTGCAACATCAAAACAGCGACACTGAGGATTAATGGATGCTACTTTGCAAATACAGGTATCACAACATGCTGGTGTGTGCGGTTCACCATTGGAGAGCACTTGAGTTATGAAGGATGTTGGGTCGAAACGAGCACTGACCGTTGGAGCTGTGAAAGCCAAGAGAAAAAGCAACAAAGATAAGCTCATCAATACAGTCTTCAGGTTCAACTCCATTATCACTCTCTCTTTCTAATTATTGTGTCTTTGTTTTTCTTTTCTTGTGAAGAGGCATACAGCTACGTGGGTCAATTTATAATACTCCCTCCGTCTCACAATGAGTGACCCATTTGGAATAAAATGGTGTCCCAAAATGTATGATTCATTTCAATTTTCAATGCAACTTTTCCTATTTTACCCTCTAATTAATACTCTCTCTGTCCCACAATGAGTGACCCAGTTGACTTTTCACACAGATTAAGAAAAAAAGAATAATTGAAGGAGAGAGAATAATATTTTTACTAAAGTACCCTTATGATGTTTGGAAATGATGAAAGTAATATTAATTAGAGGGTAAAATAGGAAAAGTTGTATTGGAAATTGAAATGGGTCATATATTTTGGGACACCATTTTATTCCAAATGGGTCACTCATTGTGGGACGGAGGGAGTATTACTTTCTTCATTCCCAATACATTATAAGGGTACTTTAATAAAAATATCATTCTCTCTCCTTCATTTATTCCGTTTTTTTAAATTTATGTGAAAAGTCAACTGGGTCACTCATTGTGGGACGGAGGGAGTATAGTTTTTACGAATAATACAGTATTTATTAAAATGAAAATGATACTTTTTTCGTCTCAAAATAAATACCGTATTTTAATCAATTATTTATTTTAAAATAGGTGTTGCTTTATATTTTTTAATACAATATTTTAATTAATACTACTTACATCATTCTTAATTTATTATTTTCTTATTGAATATTTATGATATTAGAATATATCAATAAATAATAAGAGAATGATTTATTATTTTCTTATTGAATATTTATGATATTAGAATATATCAATAAATAGTAAGAATAACATGATAAAATTGATATTCTCTCTTTCACTTATAACAACTCAATGGGCCTTCCATCATTAATATTAACATCTCAATTACTGTCACCAGGGAGACATTATTGTGGGCAATTGAGTGAAGAAGAGATAAATCAAAATTTATTATCTCTAAAATTTACAAATATAAGGCAATTTTGTTGAAATATTAGATTAGATTTGATTAGATTTAATATTAAAATATAGGCTTAAATGCACTTTTGGTCCCCCTAGTTTAGATTTTTTACACTTTCGGTCTCCCTATTACAAAACCTGCGATTTTGGTCCCTACATTTTGATGGTCTTTGCAATTTTGTGGCCCCCTCCAATTTTGCTCCAAAACAGTACATGAACAGTGCATGTCCGTACATGAACAGTGCACTGTTCATGTAAGGTTTTGGAGCAAAATTGGAGGGGGACCACAAAATTGCAAAGACCATCAAAATGTAGGGACCAAAATCGCAGGTTTTGTAATAGGGGGACCGAAAGTGTAAAAAGTCTAAACTAGGGGGACCAAAAGTGCATTTAAGCCTTAAATATAATTCAAGTTGTGTTAGTCCAAGCTCAATCAGGATTGTATATAAATAATCCTAGTTTGTATCATTAATTACACAATTCAATAATACAAATCCTTATTTCCTTATTCTCTCTCTATTATCTCCTCACTAAAAGTGTCTCACGCACTAACAAATTGGTATCACCATGTCAAATCCAAGATCTGGTTCCTCGTCTCAGACTGCTTAAATCACATGACTGGTCGAAAGGAGTGGTTGGCAGATTTTGACGAGTCAAAGAAGAGCAAGATAAAACTTGCTGATAACAGTTCGTTGCAAGCAGAAGGTACTGGCAACATAGTTTTTCAACTGAGTAATGGAGCGAAAGCTATGATCAGAGATGTGTTATATGTACCTAAAATGAAGTGTAACCTGTTAAGTGTTGGACAACTGGTCAAAAAAGGCTTCTTAGTTGTCATGAAAGATGGAGTTTTGAAATTGTTCGACACCCAGAATAATTTGGTCGTGAAATCTCCGTTGTCGAAGAACAGGACGTTTAAGACCATGATCAGTTCGACTGAAGTACAATGTCTAAAAACTGTTGTCGACCACAAGGATAGTTGGTTGTGGCATTTGAGGTTTAGACATTTGAACTTTCGATCACTCAATCAGCTGATTACTCAAGATATAGTATATGGTATTCCAAGTCTTGAGATGCCTGAAAAACTCTGTGAAGGTTGTTTAGTCGGAAAGCAATCCAGAAATTCTTTCGTTTCGACTATGCCAATGATATCATCCTGCATATTCAAAGTTGTACATTCAGATGTATGTGGTCCGTTCGAAGAACATACCATTGGTGGAAACAAATATTTTGTTTCGTTTCTCGATGAGTTTACTCGAAAGCTGTGGATCTATGTGATCAAGAGAAAGGATGAAGTATTTGAAATCTTTAAGAGATTCAAGATGCTTGTCGAAAACCCGAGTGAGAAGAGGATCAAAGTTCTGCGAATAGATGGAGGTGGCGAATACACTTCGAAGATGTTTGAAAAATTCTATGCAGAACATGGTGTTGATCATGAGGTAACTGCTCCTTATACTCCTCAACATAATGGAATTGCTGAAAGAAGAAACATAACCATATTGGATATGGCGAGATGTATGCTCAAGCAGAAGAATTTTCCAAAATCTTTATGGGGTAAAGTTGTTTTGACTGCAGTTTATATCCTGAACAGGTGGCCTTACCAAGAAATTGAAGAACAAGGTTCCTGAAGAAGTGTGGAGTGGAAAACGACCATCAGTGAGTCATATGAATGTGTGTGGTTCTATGTGTTACAAGCATGTTCGTGATGCAAGAAGAAGGAAGCTTGATGACAAGAGTGAACCTATGATTCTGGTAGGATATCATAAGACTGGTGCATACAGGCTATTCAATCCAATTAATGAGAAGATTGTGTTGAGTCGAAATATTGTGATTGATGAAAATTCTTCCTGGGATTGGAATTCTAGTAATTCAATTAACAAGCCATTGATGAGCTCTGATTTCGACGAAGAAACTGATGAAGTCAAAGTTGAAGGAATTGCTGAGAATCTAGTCGAAGTCGAAGTAGAAGCAGTTGTTGACATTCCCGACACAGAGGCTGTGGCTGAAACAAGCCAAAGACCTCAGCGAAATAGAGTTCCTCCAACAAGACTTCATGATTATGAAGTGACTAGTGATGATGAAGTCACACCAGATGGTGAATTAGTTCATTTTGCTTTACTTGCAGGTGCTGAACCAATCAACCATAACGAAGCTTTAAAAACTCAACAGTGGAAGTTAGCTATGGTCGAAGAGTTACAGGAAATCGAAAGATACAACACATTGGAGTTAGTCGAATTGCCAGCACATACAAAAGCTAATGAAGTAAAGTAGGTGTTCAAGTTAAAACACAATGCTGATGGGTCGATAATAAGACATAAAGCAAGATTTGTAGCTCGAGGGTTTCTTCAAAGAGAAGGACTTGACTACTCTGAAGTATTCGCTCCAGTAGCAAGACTGGAGACTGTTCGACTAGTGGTAGCATTGGCATGTAACCGAGGTTGGTTGACATTTCACTTAGATGTGAAGTCAGCGTTTCTGAATGGTCCGTTAGACGAAGAGGTCTATGTTACACAACCTCCTGGGTTTGTGATTTAGAAGGAAGCGAGTAAAGTATATAAGTTGCACAAAGCGCTCTATGGCCTCAAGCAGGCACCTAGGGCATGGAACAAGAAGATCGACTCATACTTAGTCGAATTGGGATTTGTCAAATGGAAGTCTGAGTATGTGATAAGTGCAAATTGTACCTATTTTTGTATATATGTTTTGTTGCACTTATCAATGCTTTGTGGTAAATATCGTGCGAATAAAACCCGATTTGTTTATAAATACGTTTACGATACTTTTTAGCGTGTATATTGCGTATAGTGTAAATATCATTGAGTTTAATTGATTTTTTCTCAATTTTTGCAGGTGTCCAATCAAGGATGTCTTGCCATTGTTAGATAGAGCATTGAATAAGCTTTCCAACGCTTCGAACCGGGCGAAAAACGGAGTTACGGTTCAAAAGTTACGAATAAAACAGTGCAGAAAAATTCTGCAGACTGGTGTGCTGCGCCCCTGCTGCGCCGGGCGGTGCAGGGGCGGTCCGGACACTCCAAAATTGTGAAAAACTTACAGAATGTTGGCCCTTCGACGCCGGGCGGCCCATAACCACCGCCGGGCAAAATTGCGCGCAGAAAAACACCATTAAAGGGGAAAAAACTCATTTTTTAGGTGATGGTTTTGGGGTTTCTTGATCCCACTTCCATCAAACTTCATTTTTCATTGCTTTGCTTAGAAAACAACTATGGAGCATGCATACGGATGAACTGGGGTGGATTGATCGTCGACCGGCTCCGACAATCCGCGAGATGTTTGGTTCATTTCTCTTTTTCTTTGTGTTTTCTTTATGGTTGGGTTGTGTATATGTATTTGCTGCAAACTCATGTATATTTGTCGCCCATGGCGTTGTATAAAACTTGCTTTACAAATTTTTATTGGTGATTGTCTCTGATTTTTGCTTTATGCGCGGGGTTTGGGTTGCGTTAGACATAACCTTCGCGGACTTCGATTAGGGATGATTGTCTGTTAGTTTCTGGATTCTAGAGATAGATTTATGAGCTAACAATCTTCAATAGGCGTCGAAACTTAATGCCTCCGTGCCTTGAGCTAGCGTGCGAGAGCATCGGCGATGGTAACATGGTTGGTTTCTCAACTTTGCGTTAGACATAACCTGTGTTGTGAGCGATGCTGGGTGATATTGATGAGTATCGTAGGTAGAGTATAACTGGTCGGTAAGTTTAAGTTTGTGAGGAGTCGATTATGTGCGCGCCTGGTAAGTTTCTTGTTGTTGAAGAATGAAGTTGTTTTTATGTTTTAATGTTTACTTTTCTGTTTGTTTTTACTTGTAAACCATTTTAATCCAAACTCATAAACGCGAGAGATTGTCGAACGGCATTCTTTCCCTCGAACCGATCTCTGTGGACACGACATAAATCCCGGAGGGAATTCTTCCGAAAATAAATATTTTTGCTTGCTTGCCCTATTCTGCAGCCAACAAAATGGCGCCGTTGCCGGGGATTGGTTTTTATTGAATCGCATTGCGATAGTTTCTTTGTTTTTGAGTTTTGTAGATATCGTACATGTTGTATATTTTCACTTGTTTATATTGATACTTGTACATTTTGACGTTTGTTCAAGTGTTTGGTTAGGACGCTTGCTTTTGGTTGCGCGGTGAGACATCACCATGGCATGAATGAAGGAAGTTGCTAGCTAAGCACCGTAAAGGCGTCGAGCTTACGACGTAAAACAAGCATGTTTTATAGTTTTTCTTTTCGAATGTTTTAGGTTGTTGTTCGCTCACAGATTTTGATTGACTTATTTGAGGATGCTTTTGTGATTTTCCAAGTTGGTTCGTTTCAACTTGGGAATGCGTGGTAATGATTTTGTTAAGTTTTGTACACGTCTGAGGTATGTATTTATTGCTTTCTATACTTTAGCATATTCATGATACTTAGGCATTTTACAAACTTCCATGCCGTCCATTCTTTTGTATACTTGTTCTATTGTGAATCACTTTAGTTCCCAACCTTTTTGTGAGGAAGCCTTCTATTGTTCATATATGCGCGGAGAGCCAACTCTCTTGTTTTAACTGGATTTTATTATGTTGAATCTGTTGTTTGTGTTGTTTATATGAATGCATGAAAAGGATCAAGGCAATTGTTTCATTTTGAGCACAACTACCTAGCCAAATAGTCAATTCACCTTGTGAGTGTGTGAGAATTCGTAACCCCTTTGAGCTTTTTGATCCATGTTTTATTTGAACTTAATGCTTGTTTATGAGTATTTAGTTCACTTATTTTTAAATGGATTTTGTTTTTTCTTGGACCTCAACTTTGTGTTGTTGTATGGATTTTTTCCTTGCCTTAGAAAGTAGGGAGTATTCACATGATGGTGCGGTTGAATTCAAGTTGGGGAGAGAATGATTATGTACTCATTGGTTGGATTCTATGAGGATTGAAAAAGAAAAGAAAAAAGAGAAAAATTTGTGAAAGAGAAAAAGAAAGAAAAAAGGAAGAAAAAGAAAAATCCTTGAAAAAGGAAACAAAAAGAGTTCAAATAAATGTGCTAAATAAGTTTTGTGTGTTGTGTAGCACTTGGGATTTTGGAGGAAGTTGGTTGAAATTTTGTGTGTGAATCTTTGTGAGTTTTCACTCCCTTAGGTTTAGGCAAGTTTTTGTTTCAATTACCTTTAGAAATTGTCCCTTGTTTATTTACCTGACCACGTTACAACCTTGAAAGTCCTTGTGATTCTTGCCTTTGTATGTTCAATGTGAATTTGTGGATGTATGCATAATTTAGTCTTTTGTTGCAAGATTGTTGTGTGAGTGATAAGAACCTCATTTTGTGTTTTTCATCTACCGATGATTGTTTTTACTAGGTGTGATTCACTTTGGAACTTGTGTTGTTTTATAATTTTTGGCATGATTTTTGTATTTTGCATTTGTTTCGTGACTATGTTGTCGTCGTAGTTTAGTGGTAAGTATTTACTTTTCGTGTGTACCTTTTGCATTTGAACCATTCATTCGTTTCCGTTTTTCAAAACCTGTTGATTCGTCTTTCTTTGGATATCGCTTTTGTGTTTTCAAGTTTGTTTGATTTTTGTTTGTGGACAAACAAGTTGGTAAGTTGGGGAGAGTTTGATAAGTGCAAATTGTACCTATTTTTGTATATATGTTTTGTTGCACTTGTCAATGCTTTGTGGTAAATATCGTGCGAATAAAACCCGATTTGTTTATAAATACGTTTACGATAATTTTTAGCGTGTATATTGCGTATAGTGTAAATATCATTGAGTTTAATTGATTTTTTCTCAATTTTTGCAGGTGTCCAATCAAGGATGTCCTGCCATTGTTAGATAGAGCATTGAATAAGCTTTCCAACACTTCGAACCGGGCGAAAAACGGAGTTACGGTTCAAAAGTTACGAATAAAACAGTGCAGAAAAATTCTGCAGACTGGTGTGCTGCGCCCCTGCTCCGCCGGGCGGTGCAGGGGCGGTCCGGACACTCCAAAATTGTGAAAAACTTACAGAATGTTGGCCCTTCGCCGCCGGGCGGCCCAGAACCACCGCCGGGCAAAATTGCGCGGAGAAAAACACCATTAAAGGGCAAAAAACTCATTTTTTAGGTGATGGTTTTGGGGTTTCTTGATCCCACTTCCATCAAACTTCATTTTTCATTGCTTTGCTTAGAAAACAACTATGGAGCATGCATACGGATGAACTGGGGTGGATTGATCGTCGACCGGCTCCGACAATCCGCGAGATGTTTGGTTCATTTCTCTTTTTCTTTGTGTTTTCTTTATGGTTGGGTTGTGTATATGTATTTGCTGCAAACTCATGTATATTTGTCGCCCATGGCGTTGTATAAAACTTGCTTTACAAATCTTTATTGGTGATTGTCTCTGATTTTTGCTTTATGCGCGGGGTTTGGGTTGTGTTAGACATAACCTTCGCGGACTTCGATTAGGGATGATTGTCTGTTAGTTTCTGGATTCTAGAGATAGATTTATGAGCTAACAATCTTCAATAGGCATCGAAACTTAATGCCTCCGTGCCTTGAGCTAGCGTGCGAGAGCATCGGCGATGGTAACACGGTTGGTTTCTCAACTTTGCGTTAGACATAACCTGTGTTGTGAGCGATGCTGGGTGATATTGATGAGTATCGTAGGTAGAGTATAACTGGTCTGTAAGTTTAAGTTTGTGAGGAGTCGATTATGTGCGCGCCTGGTAAGTTTCTTGTTGTTGAAGAATGAAGTTGTTTTTATGTTTTAATGTTTACTTTTCTGTTTGTTTTTACTTGTAAACCATTTTAATCCAAACTCATAAACGCGAGAGATTGTCGAACGGCATTCTTTCCCTCGAACCGATCTCTGTGGACACGACATAAATCCCGGAGGGAATTCTTCCGAAAATAAATATTTTTGCTTGCTTGCCCTATTCTGCAGCCAACAAAATGGCGCCGTTGCCGGGGATTGGTTTTTATTGAATCGCATTGCGATAGTTTCTTTGTTTTTGAGTTTTGTAGATATCGTACATGTTGTATATTTTCACTTGTTTATATTGATACTTGTACATTTTGACGTTTGTTCAAGTGTTTGGTTTGGACGCTTGCTTTTGGTTGCGCGGTGAGACATCACCATGGCATGAATGAAGGAAGTTGCTAGCTAAGCACCGTAAAGGCGTCGAGCTTACGACATAAAACAAGCATGTTTTATAGTTTTTCTTTTCGAATGTTTTTGGTTGTTGTTCGCTCACAGATTTTGATTGACTTACTTGAGGATGCTTTTGTGATTTTCCAAGTTGGTTCGTTTCAACTTGCGAATGCGTGGTAATGATTTTGTTAAGTTTTGTACACGTCTGAGGTATGTATTTATCGCTTTCTATACTTTAGCATATTCATGATACTTAAGCATTTTACAAACTTCCATGCCGTCCATTCTTTTGTATACTTGTTCTATTGTGAATCACTTTAGTTCCCAACCTTTTTGTGAGGAAGCCTTCTATTGTTCATATATGCGCGGAGAACCAACTCTCTTGTTTTAACTGGATTTTATTATGTTGAATCTGTTGTTTGTGTTGTTTATATGAATGCATGAAAAGGATCAAGGCAATTGTTTCATTTTGAGCACAACTACCTAGCCAAATAGTCAATTCACCTTGTGAGTGTGTGAGAATTCATAACCCCTTTGAGCTTTTTGATCCATGTTTTATTTGAACTTAATGCTTGTCTATGAGTATTTAGTTCACTTATTTTTAAATGGATTTTGTTTTTTCTTGGACCTCAACTTTGTGTTGTTGTATGGATTTTTTCCTTGCCTTAGAAAGTAGGGAGTATTCACATGATGGTGCGGTTGAATTCAAGTTGGGGAGAGAATGATTATGTACTCATTGGTTGGATTCTATGAGGATTGAAAAAGAAAAGAAAAAAGAGAAAAATTTGTGAAAGAGAAAAAGAAAGAAAAAAGGAAGAAAAAGAAAAATCCTTGAAAAAGGAAACAAAAAGAGTTCAAATAAATGTGCTAAATAAGTTTTGTGTGTTGTGTAGCACTTGGGATTTTGGAGGAAGTTGGTTGAAATTTTGTGTGTGAATCTTTGTGAGTTTTCACTCCCTTAGGTTTAGGCAAGTTTTTGTTTCAATTACCTTTAGAAATTGTCCCTTGTTTGTTTACTTGACCACGTTACAACCTTGAAAGTCCTTGTGATTCTTGCCTTTGTATGTTCAATGTGAATTTGTGGATGTATGCATAATTTAGTCTTTTGTTGGAAGATTGTTGTGTGAGTGATAAGAACCTCATTTTGTGTTTTTCATCTACCGATGATTGTTTTTACTAGGTGTGATTCACTTTGGAACTTGTGTTGTTTTAGAATTTTTGGCATGATTTTTGTATTTTGCATTTGTTTCGTGACTATGTTGTCGTCGTAGTTTAGTGGTAAGTATTTACTTTTCATGTGTACCTTTTGCATTTGAACCATTCATTCGTTTCCGTTTTTCAAAACCTGTTGATTCGTCTTTCTTTGGATATCGCTTTTGTGTTTTAAAGTTTGTTTGATTTTTGTTTGTGGACAAACAAGTTGGTAAGTTGGGGAGAGTTTGATAAGTGCAAATTGTACCTATTTTTGTATATATGTTTTGTTGCACTTGTCAATGCTTTGTGGTAAATATCGTGCGAATAAAACCCGATTTGTTTATAAATACGTTTACGATACTTTTTAGCGTGTATATTGCGTATAGTGTAAATATCATTGAGTTTAATTGATTTTTTCTCAATTTTTGCAGGTGTCCAATCAAGGATGTCCTGCCATTGTTAGATAAAGCATTGAATAAGCTTTCCAACGCTTCGAACCGGGCGAAAAACGGAGTTACGGTTCAAAAGTTACGAATAAAACAGTGCAGAAAAATTCTGCAGACTGGTGTGCTGCGCCCCTGCTGCGCCGGGCGGTGCAGGGGCGGTCCGGACACTCCAAAATTGTGAAAAACTTACAGAATGTTGGCCCTTCGCCGCCGGGCGGCCCAGAACCACCGCCGGGCAAAATTGCGCGCAGAAAAACACCATTAAAGGGCAAAAAACTCATTTTTTAGGTGATGGTTTTGGGGTTTCTTGATCCCACTTCCATCAAACTTCATTTTTCATTGCTTTGCTTAGAAAACAACTATGGAGCATGCATACGGATGAACTGGGGTGGATTGATCGTCGACCGGCTCCGACAATCCGCGAGATGTTTGGTTCATTTCTCTTTTTCTTTGTGTTTTCTTTATGGTTGGGTTGTGTATATGTATTTGCTGCAAACTCATGTATATTTGTCGCCCATGGCGTTGTATAAAACTTGCTTTACAAATCTTTATTGGTGATTGTCTCTGATTTTTGCTTTATGCGCGGGGTTTGGGTTGCGTTAGACATAACCTTCGCGGACTTCGATTAGGGATGATTGTCTGTTAGTTTCTGGATTCTAGAGATAGATTTATGAGCTAACAATCTTCAATAGGCGTCGAAACTTAATGCCTCCGTGCCTTGAGCTAGCGTGCGAGAGCATCGGCGATGGTAACACGGTTGGTTTCTCAACTTTGCGTTAGACATAACCTGTGTTGTGAGCGATGCTGGGTGATATTGATGAGTATCGTAGGTAGAGTATAACTGGTCGGTAAGTTTAAGTTTGTGAGGAGTCGATTATGTGCGCGCCTGGTAAGTTTCTTGTTGTTGAAGAATGAAGTTGTTTTTATGTTTTAATGTTTACTTTTCTGTTTGTTTTTACTTGTAAACCATTTTAATCCAAACTCATAAACGCGAGAGATTGTCGAACGGCATTCTTTCCCTCGAACCGATCTCTGTGGACACGACATAAATCCCGGAGGGAATTCTTCCGAAAATAAATATTTTTGCTTGCTTGCCCTATTCTGCAGCCAACAAAATGGCGCCGTTGCCGGGGATTGGTTTTTATTGAATCGCATTGCGATAGTTTCTTTGTTTTTGAGTTTTGTAGATATCGTACATGTTGTATATTTTCACTTGTTTATATTGATACTTGTACATTTTGACGTTTGTTCAAGTGTTTGGTTAGGACGCTTGCTTTTGGTTGCGCGGTGAGACATCACCATGGCATGAATGAAGGAAGTTGCTAGCTAAGCACCGTAAAGGCGTCGAGCTTACGACGTAAAACAAGCATGTTTTATAGTTTTTCTTTTCGAATGTTTTTGGTTGTTGTTCGCTCACAGATTTTGATTGACTTACTTGAGGATGCTTTTGTGATTTTCCAAGTTGGTTCGTTTCAACTTGCGAATGCGTGGTAATGATTTTGTTAAGTTTTGTACACGTCTGAGGTATGTATTTATCGCTTTCTATACTTTAGCATATTCATGATACTTAGGCATTTTACAAACTTCCATGCCGTCCATTCTTTTGTATACTTGTTCTATTGTGAATCACTTTAGTTCCCAACCTTTTTGTGAGGAAGCCTTCTATTGTTCATATATGCGCGGAGAACCAACTCTCTTGTTTTAACTGGATTTTATTATGTTGAATCTGTTGTTTGTGTTGTTTATATGAATGCATGAAAAGGATCAAGGCAATTGTTTCATTTTGAGCACAACTACCTAGCCAAATAGTCAATTCACCTTGTGAGTGTGTGAGAATTCATAACCCCTTTGAGCTTTTTGATCCATGTTTTATTTGAACTTAATGCTTGTCTATGAGTATTTAGTTCACTTATTTTTAAATGGATTTTGTTTTTTCTTGGACCTCAACTTTGTGTTGTTGTATGGATTTTTTCCTTGCCTTAGAAAGTAGGGAGTATTCACATGATGGTGCGGTTGAATTCAAGTTGGGGAGAGAATGATTATGTACTCATTGGTTGGATTCTATGAGGATTGAAAAAGAAAAGAAAAAAGAGAAAAGTTTGTGAAAGAGAAAAAGAAAGAAAAAAGGAAGAAAAAGAAAAATCCTTGAAAAAGGAAACAAAAAGAGTTCAAATAAATGTGCTAAATAAGTTTTGTGTGTTGTGTAGCACTTGGGATTTTGGAGGAAGTTGGTTGAAATTTTGTGTGTGAATCTTTGTGAGTTTTCACTCCCTTAGGTTTAGGCATGTTTTTGTTTCAATTACCTTTAGAAATTGTCCCTTGTTTGTTTACCTGACCACATTACAACCTTGAAAGTCCTTATGATTCTTGCCTTTGTATGTTCAATGTGAATTTGTGGATGTATGCATAATTTAGTCTTTTGTTGCAAGATTGTTGTGTGAGTGATAAGAACCTCATTTTGTGTTTTTCATCTACCGATGATTGTTTTTACTAGGTGTGATTCACTTTGGAGCTTGTGTTGTTTTATAATTTTTGGCATGATTTTTGTATTTTGCATTTGTTTCGTGACTATGTTGTCGTCGTAGTTTAGTGGTAAGTATTTACTTTTCGTGTGTACCTTTTGCATTTGAACCATTCATTCGTTTCCGTTTTTCAAAACCTGTTGATTCGTCTTTCTTTGGATATCGCTTTTGTGTTTTCAAGTTTGTTTGATTTTTGTTTGTGGACAAACAAGTTGGTAAGTTGGGGAGAGTTTGATAAGTGCAAATTGTACCTATTTTTGTATATATGTTTTGTTGCACTTATCAATGCTTTGTGGTAAATATCGTGCGAATAAAACCCGATTTGTTTATAAATACGTTTACGATACTTTTTAGCGTGTATATTGCGTATAGTGTAAATATCATTGAGTTTAATTGATTTTTTCTCAATTTTTGCAGGTGTCCAATCAAGGATGTATTTCCATTGTTAGATAGAGCATTGAATAAGCTTTCCAACGCTTCGAACCGGGCGAAAAACGGAGTTACGATTCAAAAGTTACGAATAAAACAGTGCAGAAAAATTCTGCAGACTGGTGTGCTGCGCCGGGCGGTGCAGGGGCGGTCCGGACACTCCAAAATTGTGAAAAACTTACAGAATGTTGGCCCTTCGCCGCCGGGCGGCCCAGAACCACCGCCGGGCAAAATTGCGCGCAGAAAAACACCATTAAAGGGCAAAAAATTCATTTTTTAGGTGATGGTTTTGGGGTTTCTTGATCCCACTTCCATCAAACTTCATTTTTCATTGCTTTGCTTAGAAAACAACTATGGAGCATGCATACGGATGAACTGGGGTGGATTGATCGTCGACCGGCTCCGACAATCCGCGAGATGTTTGGTTCATTTCTCTTTTTCTTTGTGTTTTCTTTATGGTTGGGTTGTGTATATGTATTTGCTGCAAACTCATGTATATTTGTCGCCCATGGCGTTGTATAAAACTTGCTTTACAAATCTTTATTGGTGATTGTCTCTGATTTTTGCTTTATGCGCGGGGTTTGGGTTGCGTTAGACATAACCTTCGCGGACTTCGATTAGGGATGATTGTCTGTTAGTTTCTGGATTCTAGAGATAGATTTATGAGCTAACAATCTTCAATAGGCGTCGAAACTTAATGCCTCCGTGCCTTGAGCTAGCATGCGAGAGCATCGGCGATGGTAACACGGTTGGTTTCTCAACTTTGCGTTAGACATAACCTGTGTTGTGAGCGATGCTGGGTGATATTGATGAGTATCGTAGGTAGAGTATAACTGGTCGGTAAGTTTAAGTTTGTGAGGAGTCGATTATGTGCGCGCCTGGTAAGTTTCTTGTTGTTGAAGAATGAAGTTGTTTTTATGTTTTAATGTTTACTTTTCTGTTTGTTTTTACTTGTAAACCATTTTAATCCAAACTCATAAACGCGAGAGATTGTCAAACGGCATTCTTTCCCTCGAACCGATCTCTGTGGACACGACATAAATCCCGGAGGGAATTCTTCCGAAAATAAATATTTTTGCTTGCTTGCCCTATTCTGCAGCCAACAAAATGGCGCCGTTGCCGGGGATTGGTTTTTATTGAATCGCATTGCGATAGTTTCTTTGTTTTTGAGTTTTGTAGATATCGTACATGTTGTATATTTTCACTTGTTTATATTGATACTTGTACATTTTGACGTTTGTTCAAGTGTTTGGTTAGGACGCTTGCTTTTGGTTGCGCGGTGAGACATCACCATGGCATGAATGAAGGAAGTTGCTAGCTAAGCACCGTAAAGGCGTCGAGCTTACGACGTAAAACAAGCATGTTTTATAGTTTTTCTTTTCGAATGTTTTTGGTTGTTGTTCGCTCACAGATTTTGATTGACTTACTTGAGGATGCTTTTGTGATTTTCCAAGTTGGTTCGTTTCAACTTGCGAATGCGTGGTAATGATTTTGTTAAGTTTTGTACACGTCTGAGGTATGTATTTATCGCTTTCTATACTTTAGCATATTCATGATACTTAGGCATTTTACAAACTTCCATGCCGTCCATTCTTTTGTATACTTGTTCTATTGTGAATCACTTTAGTTCCCAACCTTTTTGTGAGGAAGCCTTCTATTGTTCATATATGCGCGGAGAACCAACTCTCTTGTTTTAACTGGATTTTATTATGTTGAATCTGTTGTTTGTGTTGTTTATATGAATGCATGAAAAGGATCAAGGCAATTGTTTCATTTTGAGCACAACTACCTAGCCAAATAGTCAATTCACCTTGTGAGTGTGTGAGAATTCATAACCCCTTTGAGCTTTTTGATCCATGTTTTATTTGAACTTAATGCTTGTCTATGAGTATTTAGTTCACTTATTTTTAAATGGATTTTGTTTTTTCTTGGACCTCAACTTTGTGTTGTTGTATGGATTTTTTCCTTGCCTTAGAAAGTAGGGAGTATTCACATGATGGTGCGGTTGAATTCAAGTTGGGGAGAGAATGATTATGTACTCATTGGTTGGATTCTATGAGGATTGAAAAAGAAAAGAAAAAAGAGAAAAATTTGTGAAAGAGAAAAAGAAAGAAAAAAGGAAGAAAAAGAAAAATCCTTGAAAAAGGAAACAAAAAGAGTTCAAATAAATGTGCTAAATAAGTTTTGTGTGTTGTGTAGCACTTGGGATTTTGGAGGAAGTTGGTTGAAATTTTGTGTGTGAATCTTTGTGAGTTTTCACTCCCTTAGGTTTAGGCAAGTTTTTGTTTCAATTACCTTTAGAAATTGTCCCTTGTTTGTTTACCTGACCACGTTACAACCTTGAAAGTCCTTGTGATTCTTGCCTTTGTATGTTCAATGTGAATTTGTGGATGTATGCATAATTTAGTCTTTTGTTGCAAGATTGTTGTGTGAGTGATAAGAACCTCATTTTGTGTTTTTCATCTACCGATGATTGTTTTTACTAGGTGTGATTCACTTTGGAACTTGTGTTGTTTTAGAATTTTTGGCATGATTTTTGTATTTTGCATTTGTTTCGTGACTATGTTGTCGTCGTAGTTTAGTGGTAAGTATTTACTTTTCGTGTGTACCTTTTGCATTTGAACCATTCATTCGTTTCCGTTTTTCAAAACCTGTTGATTCGTCTTTCTTTGGATATCGCTTTTGTGTTTTCAAGTTTGTTTGATTTTTGTTTGTGGACAAACAAGTTGGTAAGTTGGGGAGAGTTTGATAAGTGCAAATTGTACCTATTTTTGTATATATGTTTTGTTGCACTTATCAATGCTTTGTGGTAAATATCGTGCGAATAAAACCCGATTTGTTTATAAATACGTTTACGATACTTTTTAGCGTGTATATTGCGTATAGTGTAAATATCATTGAGTTTAATTGATTTTTTCTCAATTTTTGCAGGTGTCCAATCAAGGATGTATTGCCATTGTTAGATAGAGCATTGAATAAGCTTTCCAACGCTTCGAACCGGGCGAAAAACGGAGTTACGATTCAAAAGTTACGAATAAAACAGTGCAGAAAAATTCTGCAGACTGGTGTGCTGCGCCCCTGCTGCGCCGGGCGGTGCAGGGGCGGTCCGGACACTCCAAAATTGTGAAAAACTTACAGAATGTTGGCCCTTCGCCGCCGGGCGGCCCAGAACCACCGCCGGGCAAAATTGCGCGCAGAAAAACACCATTAAAGGGCAAAAAACTCATTTTTTAGGTGATGGTTTTGGGGTTTCTTGATCCCACTTCCATCAAACTTCATTTTTCATTGCTTTGCTTAGAAAACAACTATGGAGCATGCATACGGATGAACTGGGGTGGATTGATCGTCGACCGGCTCCGACAATCCGCGAGATGTTTGGTTCATTTCTCTTTTTCTTTGTGTTTTCTTTATGGTTGGGTTGTGTATATGTATTTGCTGCAAACTCATGTATATTTGTCGCCCATGGCGTTGTATAAAACTTGCTTTACAAATCTTTATTGGTGATTGTCTCTGATTTTTTCTTTATGCGCGGGGTTTGGGTTGTGTTAGACATAACCTTCGCGGACTTCGATTAGGGATGATTGTCTGTTAGTTTCTGGATTCTAGAGATAGATTTATGAGCTAACAATCTTCAATAGGCGTCGAAACTTAATGCCTCTGTGCCTTGAGCTAGCGTGCGAGAGCATCGGCGATGGTAACACGGTTGGTTTCTCAACTTTGCGTTAGACATAACCTGTGTTGTGAGCGATGTTGGGTGATATTGATGAGTATCGTAGGTAGAGTATAACTGGTCGGTAAGTTTAAGTTTGTGAGGAGTCGATTATGTGCGCGCCTTGTAAGTTTCTTGTTGTTGAAGAATGAAGTTGTTTTTATGTTTTAATGTTTACTTTTCTGTTTGTTTTTACTTGTAAACCATTTTAATCCAAACTCATAAACGCGAGAGATTGTCGAACGGCATTCTTTCCCTCGAACCGATCTCTGTGGACACGACATAAATCCCGGAGGGAATTCTTCCGAAAATAAATATTTTTGCTTGCTTGCCCTATTCTGCAGCCAACAAAATGGCGCCGTTGCCGGGGATTGGTTTTTATTGAATCGCATTGCGATAGTTTCTTTGTTTTTGAGTTTTTTAGATATCGTACATGTTGTATATTTTCACTTGTTTATATTGATACTTGTACATTTTGACGTTTGTTCAAGTGTTTGGTTAGGACGCTTGCTTTTGGTTGCGCGGTGAGACATCACCATGGCATGAATGAAGGAAGTTGCTAGCTAAGCACCGTAAAGGCGTCGAGCTTACGACGTAAAACAAGCATGTTTTATAGTTTTTCTTTTCGAATGTTTTTGGTTGTTGTTCGCTCACAGATTTTGATTGACTTACTTGAGGATGCTTTTGTGATTTTCCAAGTTGGTTCGTTTCAACTTGCGAATGCGTGGTAATGATTTTGTTAAGTTTTGTACACGTCTAAGGTATGTATTTATCGCTTTCTATACTTTAGCATATTCATGATACTTAGGCATTTTACAAACTTCCATGCCGTCCATGCTTTTGTATACTTGTTCTATTGTGAATCACTTTAGTTCCCAACCTTTTTGTGAGGAAGCCTTCTATTGTTCATATATGCGCGGAGAACCAACTCTCTTGTTTTAACTGGATTTTATTATGTTGAATCTGTTGTTTGTGTTGTTTAAATGAATGCATGAAAAGGATCAAGGCAATTGTTTCATTTTGAGCACAACTACCTAGCCAAATAGTCCATTCACCTTGTGAGTGTGTGAGAATTCGTAACCCCTTTGAGCTTTTTGATCCATGTTTTATTTGAACTTAATGCTTGTCTATGAGTATTTAGTTCACTTATTTTTGAATGGATTTTGTTTTTTCTTGGACCTCAACTTTGTGTTGTTGTATGGATTTTTTCCTTGCCTTAGAAAGTAGGGAGTATTCACATGATGGTGCGGTTGAATTCAAGTTGGGGAGAGAATGATTATGTACTCATTGGTTGGATTCTATGAGGATTGAAAAAGAAAAGAAAAAAGGGAAAAATTTGTGAAAGAGAAAAAGAAAGAAAAAAGGAAGAAAAAGAAAAATCCTTGAAAAAGGAAACAAAAAGAGTTCAAATAAATGTGCTAAATAAGTTTTGTGTGTTGTGTAGCACTTGGGATTTTGGAGGAAGTTGGTTGAAATTTTGTGTGTGAATCTTTGTGAGTTTTCACTCCCTTAGGTTTAGGCAAGTTTTTGTTTCAATTACCTTTAGAAATTGTCCCTTGTTTGTTTACCTGACCACGTTACAACCTTGAAAGTCCTTGGGATTCTTGCCTTTGTATGTTCAATGTGAATTTGTGGATGTATGCATAATTTAGTCTTTTGTGCAAGATTGTTGTGTGAGTGATAAGAACCTCATTTTGTGTTTTTCATCTACCGATGATTGTTTTTACTAGGTGTGATTCACTTTGGAACTTGTGTTGTTTTAGAATTTTTGGCATGATTTTTGTATTTTGCATTTGTTTCGTGACTATGTTGTCGTCGTAGTTTAGTGGTAAGTATTTACTTTTCGTGTGTACCTTTTGCATTTGAACCATTCATTCGTTTCCGTTTTTCAAAACCTGTTGATTCGTCTTTCTTTGGATATCGCTTTTGTGTTTTCAAGTTTGTTTGATTTTTGTTTGTGGACAAACAAGTTGGTAAGTTGGGGAGAGTTTGATAAGTGCAAATTGTACCTATTTTTGTATATATGTTTTGTTGCACTTATCAATGCTTTGTGGTAAATATCGTGCGAATAAAACCCGATTTGTTTATAAATACGTTTACGATACTTTTTAGCGTGTATATTGCGTATAGTGTAAATATCATTGAGTTTAATTGATTTTTTCTCAATTTTTGCAGGTGTCCAATCAAGGATGTATTGCCATTGTTAGATAGAGCATTGAATAAGCTTTCCAACGCTTCGAACCGGGCGAAAAACGGAGTTACGGTTCAAAAGTTACGAATAAAACAGTGCAGAAAAATTCTGCAGACTGGTGTGCTGCGCCCCTGCTGCGCCGGGCGGTGCAGGGGCGGTCCGGACACTCCAAAATTGTGAAAAACTTACAGAATGTTGGCCCTTCGCCGCCGGGCGGCCCAGAACCACCGCCGGGCAAAATTGCGCGCAGAAAAACACCATTAAAGGGCAAAAAACTCATTTTTTAGGTGATGGTTTTGGGGTTTCTTGATCCCACTTCCATCAAACTTCATTTTTCATTGCTTTGCTTAGAAAACAACTATGGAGCATGCATACGGATGAACTGGGGTGGATTGATCGTCGACCGGCTCCGACAATCCGCGAGATGTTTGGTTCATTTCTCTTTTTCTTTGTGTTTTCTTTATGGTTGGGTTGTGTATATGTATTTGCTGCAAACTCATGTATATTTGTCGCCCATGGCGTTGTATAAAACTTGCTTTACAAATCTTTATTGGTGATTGTCTCTGATTTTTTCTTTATGCGCGGGGTTTGGGTTGTGTTAGACATAACCTTCGCGGACTTCGATTAGGGATGATTGTCTGTTAGTTTCTGGATTCTAGAGATAGATTTATGAGCTAACAATCTTCAATAGGCGTCGAAACTTAATGCCTCTGTGCCTTGAGCTAGCGTGCGAGAGCATCGGCGATGGTAACACGGTTGGTTTCTCAACTTTGCGTTAGACATAACCTGTGTTGTGAGCGATGTTGGGTGATATTGATGAGTATCGTAGGTAGAGTATAACTGGTCGGTAAGTTTAAGTTTGTGAGGAGTCGATTATGTGCGCGCCTTGTAAGTTTCTTGTTGTTGAAGAATGAAGTTGTTTTTATGTTTTAATGTTTACTTTTCTGTTTGTTTTTACTTGTAAACCATTTTAATCCAAACTCATAAACGCGAGAGATTGTCGAACGGCATTCTTTCCCTCGAACCGATCTCTGTGGACACGACATAAATCCCGGAGGGAATTCTTCCGAAAATAAATATTTTTGCTTGCTTGCCCTATTCTGCAGCCAACAAAATGGCGCCGTTGCCGGGGATTGGTTTTTATTGAATCGCATTGCGATAGTTTCTTTGTTTTTGAGTTTTTTAGATATCGTACATGTTGTATATTTTCACTTGTTTATATTGATACTTGTACATTTTGACGTTTGTTCAAGTGTTTGGTTAGGACGCTTGCTTTTGGTTGCGCGGTGAGACATCACCATGGCATGAATGAAGGAAGTTGCTAGCTAAGCACCGTAAAGGCGTCGAGCTTACGACGTAAAACAAGCATGTTTTATAGTTTTTCTTTTCGAATGTTTTTGGTTGTTGTTCGCTCACAGATTTTGATTGACTTACTTGAGGATGCTTTTGTGATTTTCCAAGTTGGTTCGTTTCAACTTGCGAATGCGTGGTAATGATTTTGTTAAGTTTTGTACACGTCTAAGGTATGTATTTATCGCTTTCTATACTTTAGCATATTCATGATACTTAGGCATTTTACAAACTTCCATGCCGTCCATGCTTTTGTATACTTGTTCTATTGTGAATCACTTTAGTTCCCAACCTTTTTGTGAGGAAGCCTTCTATTGTTCATATATGCGCGGAGAACCAACTCTCTTGTTTTAACTGGATTTTATTATGTTGAATCTGTTGTTTGTGTTGTTTAAATGAATGCATGAAAAGGATCAAGGCAATTGTTTCATTTTGAGCACAACTACCTAGCCAAATAGTCCATTCACCTTGTGAGTGTGTGAGAATTCGTAACCCCTTTGAGCTTTTTGATCCATGTTTTATTTGAACTTAATGCTTGTCTATGAGTATTTAGTTCACTTATTTTTGAATGGATTTTGTTTTTTCTTGGACCTCAACTTTGTGTTGTTGTATGGATTTTTTCCTTGCCTTAGAAAGTAGGGAGTATTCACATGATGGTGCGGTTGAATTCAAGTTGGGGAGAGAATGATTATGTACTCATTGGTTGGATTCTATGAGGATTGAAAAAGAAAAGAAAAAAGGGAAAAATTTGTGAAAGAGAAAAAGAAAGAAAAAAGGAAGAAAAAGAAAAATCCTTGAAAAAGGAAACAAAAAGAGTTCAAATAAATGTGCTAAATAAGTTTTGTGTGTTGTGTAGCACTTGGGATTTTGGAGGAAGTTGGTTGAAATTTTGTGTGTGAATCTTTGTGAGTTTTCACTCCCTTAGGTTTAGGCAAGTTTTTGTTTCAATTACCTTTAGAAATTGTCCCTTGTTTGTTTACCTGACCACGTTACAACCTTGAAAGTCCTTGGGATTCTTGCCTTTGTATGTTCAATGTGAATTTGTGGATGTATGCATAATTTAGTCTTTTGTGCAAGATTGTTGTGTGAGTGATAAGAACCTCATTTTGTGTTTTTCATCTACCGATGATTGTTTTTACTAGGTGTGATTCACTTTGGAACTTGTGTTGTTTTAGAATTTTTGGCATGATTTTTGTATTTTGCATTTGTTTCGTGACTATGTTGTCGTCGTAGTTTAGTGGTAAGTATTTACTTTTCGTGTGTACCTTTTGCATTTGAACCATTCATTCGTTTCCGTTTTTCAAAACCTGTTGATTCGTCTTTCTTTGGATATCGCTTTTGTGTTTTCAAGTTTGTTTGATTTTTGTTTGTGGACAAACAAGTAGGTAAGTTAGGGAGAGTTTGATAAGTGCAAATTGTACATATTTTTGTATATATGCTTTGTTGCATTTATCAATGCTTTGTGGTAAATATCGTGCGAATAAAACCCGATTTGTTTATAAATACGTTTCCGATACTTTTTAGCGTGTATATTGCGTATAGCGTAAATATCATTGAGTTTAATTGATTTTTTCTCAATTTTTTCAGGTGTCCAATCAAGGATGTCTTGCCATTGTTAGATAGAGCATTGAATAAGCTTTCCAACGCTTTGAACCGGGCGAAAAACGGAGTTACGGTTCAAAAGTTACGAATAAAACAGTGCAGAAATATTCTGCAGACTGGTGTGCTGCGCCCCTGCTGCGCGGGGCGGTGCAAGGGCGGTCCGGACACTCCAAAATTGTGAAAAACTTACAGAATGTTGGCCCTTCGCCGCCGGGCGGCCCAGAACCACTGTCGGGCGAAATTGCGCGCAGAAAAACACCATTAAAGGGCAAAAAACTCATTTTTTAGGTGATGGTTTTGGGGTTTCTTGATCCCACTTCCATCAAACTTCATTTTTCATTGCTTTGCTTAGAAAACAACTATGGAGCATGCATACGGATGAACTGGGGTGGATTGATCGTCGACCGGCTCCGACAATCCGCGAGATGTTTGGTTCATTTCTCTTTTTCTTTGTGTTTTCTTTATGGTTGGGTTGTGTATATGTATTTGCTGCAAACTCATGTATATTTGTCGCCCATGGCGTTGTATAAAACTTGCTTTACAAATCTTTATTGGTGATTGTCTCTGATTTTTGCTTTATGCGCGGGGTTTGGGTTGCGTTAGACATAACCTTCGCGGACTTCGATTAGGGATGATTGTCTGTTAGTTTCTGGATTCTAGAGATAGATTTATGAGCTAACAATCTTCAATAGGCGTCGAAACTTAATGCCTCCGTGCCTTGAGCTAGCGTGCGAGAGCATCGGCGATGGTAACACGGTTGGTTTCTCAACTTTGCGTTAGACATAACCTGTGTTGTGAGCGATGCTGGGTGATATTGATGAGTATCGTAGGTAGAGTATAACTGGTCGGTAAGTTTAAGTTTGTGAGGAGTCGATTATGTGCGCGCCTGGTAAGTTTCTTGTTGTTGAAGAATGAAGTTGTTTTTATGTTTTAATGTTTACTTTTCTGTTTGTTTTTACTTGTAAACCATTTTAATCCAAACTCATAAATGCGAGAGATTGTCGAACGACATTCTTTCCCTCGAACCGATCTCTGTGGACACGACATAAATCCCAGAGGGAATTCTTCCGATAATAAATATTTTTGCTTGCTTGCCCTATTCTGCAGCCAACAGTATGCTGTCTATGTTTAGGTTGTAGCACAAAATATAATAATCATCTGCTTATATGTCGATGATTTGTTGGTAACTGGAAATAGCTTGGAGAACTTTTTGAAGTTCAAAGAGCTGATGATGAAGGAATTTGAAATGTCAGATCTGGGAAAATTGTCTTATTTCCTAGGCATGGAATTTAAAATGCTGAAGTAAGGTATGGTGCTACATCAATGGAAGTATGTCAAAGAGATACTCAAGAGATTCAGAATGGATGATTCGAATCCTGCATCCTCACATGTCGAACTAAACTTGAAGTTGTAGAAGCATGGAGAGGAAGACAAAGTTGATGTAACTTTGTTCAAACAAATAGTTGGATCTCTAAGGTATGTGTGCAACAGTTGACTTGATATAGGTTTCACAGTTGGATTTGTGAGCAGATTCATGGGTGAACCAAGAATGTCACATGTAACACCCCATTTCTACCCGGTAATTATATTAAATTCAGAGTTATAAAATTTTCAACTTTAAAACGGGATATCACATTTTCAACTTTATTATCAATCACATCAGAGTTAGTCATGAAAGATACATAGCAATGCAAGGGAACTTAAACCAACAAATAGTCTTCAACTTATAATCAACTTTGTCAAATGCAACGCAGCGGATTCATTAACAACTTAGTAGCATCTTTATTCAACATAAAACAACTTCAAATTAAACAACAGGGTAATTTTCAGCAATTCATTAAAAATTCAGCATGTAGAGAAATAAATAAAAGACATGTGTCATCCCCCCGAGTGCTACGTATCAGAGCGACAACCACCGACTCGAACTAAGGTAACCGGCTACTCCTCTCGATTACCTGCACATTGCCAACATAGGGACAACATTCAAACAGAAGGGGTGAGTTATCGAATATTATAAACGAAGTATGATAAATAATACATAGATGGAAATCATACAATTAATCACCACTTCACATCAACAACCAACAAATAAAAATAAAAAACAACCTAAGAAAATGCAACTTTAATGCGACTCGACAATGTTATTCATGTGGTACCATCGGAGTAAAACTCCCAACTTAATATTGCCAGTTTATCGAAGCATCAAGGCATAAGCCTTCAACTTTCAACTTTCAACTTGTGTCAATCCAGGCCAACGTGGTGTGAGCAACGGCTCCGACATAAAATGCAATGTATGTTTTATGACATGCACAACTAAACAACGTAAACAACACAACGACGTCAACAACGTAAACAACTTATACGACATGAGCAACTTAGTCAACTTTGGCTATTACGCCTTCAACTTACAATTCGTCCGTATGTCGGAACGAAACAACACAATCAACTGTACCTGCAAATCAACTCTTCCGACTGAATTTCAACAAAACAATTCAACAAAATTCACCTTCTAATTCACCCGACTTACCCCGACAATTTTCGTTAAATCCCGGGCAACTAAATCTTCCGCCTAAACCGGCTAAACCAACTAAAACTGCACTGTTTTTAACTTCTGTTATTAATACCAGTTTATTAGAAAAATCTGCGACTTTGCTGGTTTTGATACAACACCCTGCTATAGTTTAAAATCATCTGTCATGAAAATTTACATCGTTTCTGTCAAAAATTCTGTTTCTGCTACTCGTTTTATTTTCTGTCAAACTACTACTGCTACCTATTTAGAATTCTGTCAAAACCTGTTAAATTTCTGCTACATAAATTAGTAGTGAACATATTACATTTCTGCCATATAAATTATTAGGGAACATATTATCTTTCTGCTGTATTCTATTTCTAACATGTTGATTTACTAATATAAGGTTAATTACTTAATTTACTGTCATTGAAACCAAAACAAATTATTAAACAAAACAGTGGTTGACGCCACATTCTTAAGCAGTGGCTTGCGCCACCTGCCTTGACCAGTTAGTCGTGGCTTGCGCCACCCTTCATAAGTGGCTTGCACCACATGTTATTTCTTGGCTTTTGGGTGGCCTGCGCCACCCCTTTACGTATGGTGGGTGGCCTGCGCCACCCCTAAATGCAATTTCGTCCCAACCAAAATTTTTCAGGAAAATTTAATCTCACTGCGACATTCCTAAAATTACCAGCAACAAATTTCACAAACATCGACCCATTAACATTTTCATAGACAATCAATTTCACAGAAATGCTCACAAAACCCATCCAACGATAAATTCCAACAACTTCAACACAGAAACAACAACATCACAGCAAATCGACACTTAACATTTTCACTGCAAGGGTCACAAAATCAATCATCACACGGCAAAAATCACAATTTAACAACATCAATGTCAATTTCCTCACAACCAACAACACCTATCGAAAATCAATGGAAGGAAACTCATATAATCCCCAACCCTCATATCATTCATCATAACCCGTTTATAATAGTCGAACCCACCCTTACCTTGGATTGAAGGCAGCTCGACAATCGATCGGATTCCGGGAATTTGGCACCGGTAGCGGTTTCCCTCTCGTTCTCAATTTCTCACGTTCTTCCTCTTCTTCTCTAACTGATACTCCAAAACCTCACCAATCTTTTCTATTTCTTTTCTTTTATTAAAATAATAATATTATAATATCTAATGGGCCTAAACATACACCCCCTTAATTTACTAATTCCGACACGAATCCAAGCCCACTTAATCGAACACACTCCAACCACGATAATATTACTACTACTATTATTCCACGACTACAATATTATTTCTAATATTATTTCTACGACTTACCAACTTAAAAATTCTGACTTAACGATTAAATTCACCGCCACACCAAAATCAACCAAATAATTCACAAACAATTAATTAATTATTCAATTAAATAAATAATTAAATATTTGGGCGTTACATCATACATGAAAGCTGCAAGAAGAATTCTGAGATACTTAAAAGGAACAACAGATTTTGGATTTCTATTTCGACGAGATTCTGAAGGCAAATGAGCAATAGTTAATTGCTTTTCAGATGCTGATTGGTGTGCAGATAAGGAAGATCGAAGAAGTACAACTGGCTATTTCTTTCAAGTATTTGGTGCCCCAATCTCATGGTATTCGAAGAAGCAACCTGTGGTGGCATTTTCATCGTGTGAAGCAAAATATATAGCAGGATCATATGTTGCATGTCAAGCAATTTGGATCAGATCGGTACTTGAAGAAATGGAGGTCAAAGTGAAGAAACCTCTTGTGTTGCAAATCGACATTAAGTCAGCCATAAATCTGGAGAAGAATCCAGTTCTGCATGGAAGGAGTAAGCATATCGAAGCCAGGTTTCAATTCTTGAGGGAAAAGGTAAATCGAGGTGAACTTGAAGTTAGGCATTGCTCAAGTGAAGCACAGTTGGCCAACATTTTCACCAAAGGATTGAAGATCGACAGATTCCTGAATTTGAGAAAGAAATTAGGAATAGTTCAGATCGACTATGACTAGCGTATGCTCGACAACTTGGATTATGGGGGTCACTAGTACAAAAAGAAGAATATAATTTTAAAATTTACACCCGTTATACTAAAAATGGGTGTAAATAAGAAATACGGTGGCAATTTTGTAAATAAAGTGTTATTTTAAGTATTAATATGTGACCATAGACATCCTATTTTTTAAAAATGGGCGTAGATTCAAAATATTATAATAATCAAATTTATATTACTCCTGGTAAATTTAAAACGGGTGTAAATTTTAGATGGATTGAAAGAAAAAAAAAACACTTTTTCAAATATTAGATTTCTAATTTTTTAAATCAAAGGAAAAAAATAAAAATAAAATATATTTTTATAACTGAAGTAAAAAGAACTTACATTATTATATTTTTTAAAAATTACTTTTTATTTTAAGTACCAAAATAAAATTACTCAAAGGTTTATAAAACCTAATCTTTCTCTTCTGCTTGTTCTAAACTCAAAACCCATGAACCCTTGAAAACATATATTCGAAACCCTAAATCCTGAGATTTCCCATATTCGAAAGCAAAACCCTAAATCTTTCCCTAAATTTCAATTGTTTGATATCTCCATCTGTGTTCCGTCTAGTTTCATTCTTCATCATTCTCTTTCATTTCAATCTCGTTTCCGCCAAAATCGTTGAAATCGCTTTCGCTCGAATAGCTCAAATTACAGCCTAATTGTTCGAATCACTCAAACTATAGCTTGATTGTTCGAATCTCAGTCGTTTCAGCATCAAAGTGATAGATTCGATGACAATAGTTCATTGACTGATATTCCTCTTGTTTCACTCATTCGATCCTTCATCATTTAATGTATGTCTCTCTTATGTGTTCGCGTTTCTAACTTCTAATCTCACTAACTGTCTTAGTTTTAGATTCTTGTTTACTTTTCATTAATAGTTGAAAAAATTATATATATTGAATCTTAGGGTTGAATTTAAGTATTAGCATTAAAGATTTTAAAAAATAGTCGCGGTTGGGAAGGTTTTCTCGATTTCGGTCGGTAGAGGAGTCACGACACATTGTGAGGTCGCTGCAGTGTGAATTAATATAAAGATAGTGATAAAAATATCGATATCGCTGACAACTACCGATTTCATTTTGTCAATGCCGTTTTTGCGGTTGTGAACTATTTTTTAAAACCTTGTCGTTACCTGGTAATCACGTTGAATGAATTCCATGTATAAAATGTTAGAAAGAAATAATAGTGAAAATCCATGTGGTTATTATTAATTTTGATGTTGGGTTATTTATGTTTATTAATTGCAGGTGTTTATTCCATTTACGATGGACCTACTCTTTCACACTGTCCTTATCTTGGAACTGTGACTATGTTCTTTTTCTTCAATTGTTCTCTTTTCAGTCAAAGCTTGTGTTTTCACTGTAAATTCCAAGATTGAAGATGAAGCTTCAATAGCTTCTTTAAATAGACAGAGACTTCATTTGAAGAAATCATGCGGAGTGCCTGTCTTGTTTCTTTCGTCTGTTGTGTTTGCCCATGGCCATACTGTTGTTGCTTACAGAACCGGCTGTAGAGCACGGAGAAAGTTATTGTTTCATCGCGTTGACCCTGAATCTGTAAGTTTAAAATTGTTATAGTATGTTTCTGTAATTTCTTAGGCTGCTTTATATGTTGCTTCTTTGGTTTAACTTGTTTTCAATATAAAGTTGTATTTATGCTTTTTATTTATGCTTTTAATGCATTTGTGCTTTACTTAAACAAACCCTATCATGCAAGAGTGCTTTATATGGCTATCCAAAGGTTCTGCGTTCTCCAACTCCTTCTGAAGGCAGAATGTAACACCCCCAATCTATACCCCCAATTAAATAAAGCAGTAAAAGAAAATTCAAAATTTCATCAAAGTATATTTAAATTATCATGGCATAGACGGGGGAATCACATTATAATGAAACAAATCATACAACACCTGCTCATAAAGATATGCAACAGTGGGGTAGCAATCAACAGAGGAACTCAGTTCCTCACACCCACATTTCAGTTTTTATAATAAAAGCGGAAAATCTAAAACTGAATATCATATATATATATATCACACGAAAAGTTTGTCATACATTAAGTTGTACATGCACAAGCCAAAAGATATATATACATGATACACAATAATCACAAACGGCCTCCCTAACTACCCGGTGTCACATATCAGAGCCGACCGACAAAAGAATGAAGTCTCAAGCTTCACAAAAAGACCTCCAGCAACTCTAATTTGCAATGCCTCATAGAGCATTATAAAACAGCAGAAGGGTGAGAAAAACAATCATAATATAATTGCATACAATTATATATAGCACAAAATACACATATATACGGTTCTCACCACAACTCACACCATAATTCAAACACAAGACAACACAATGCATAATTCATATTTCCATCACCAAGGTATACCACCCATGCTCAATACAAGTATCACCAACACATATCCCTATATCCATTTATCCACAATTCCACACATAAACAGACATTAATGATTTATGCAAATGCAAGAGACCGACACCACGACTCTATGCATATGCACATGCGGTACCGACTTCCATTGTTTCTCATCACTAGTTCACTCAGGAACTCTGCTGGAATCATCCCTCGTTACATCACTGTAACTCCCCGTCGGGCATACGATGTCCCCCGTCGCTCACACCCCACACGGGCACACGACGTTTATGGATCGCTTACACCCCACACAGGCACACGATCCGATCGCTCACACCCCACATGGGCACACGATCGTCTATAACCATCGCTTTCGGTCCTCTTATTTTTAAGGCTATTCATACCACTTATTTTTAAGGCTCACGATGTTATAGCAGATTCCCTCTGGAATCAAACCGTCACTCAGGACGTCACAGCAATGCATATCATGATGCTTGACATACAATGACTCATGACATGTAATATGCACACATAAATGCATTCTTCTACATCAACAAAATCACACTTTGCACTTATGCCCAAAACAATGCATTTAATTACCATACGGCCACAAATCATCACGACACCATTTAAACACATGCGTTTACATCATACAACAACACCTCGCATAATACCTGTCAATTACGCACAATTACAACGACAAAAGTCGACAAACCGACGCTATTCCAAATTCCGACATAATTAAATCGGCTAACAATTTCCAAATCATCATAATAAGAAAGTACAGCTCAATAGCTTTCCAACGATACCAAGAATGTAAAAATCGGATAAACGGAACCCATGTTACGAAAAAAAAATGAAAACGATATTTTGAAAAGTCCCATTTTACCATTCTCCTGCCCGAACGCGTAGTGCCCTGAGTCATACGCGTACGGAAAAACCTCATACGCGTACCATACGCAATTGGGCAGATGGCCGAGAAAAGTAACATCTCATACACGTATTGGCCCCAAAACTCGCCCATGTTACGCGTATCGCCAAGGCCCATACGTGTATGAACATGCCCCATACGCGTATGACCTGGAAAAACCAGAAAAAATTCTGCAGAAAAAATTCTGCAGAACAAAGTTCTGCGTTTTCTCAACCAAAAATCCTCCAATTTCTCACCTACACCCAGAAAATTACCAATACAATGCATAACAACATGTATATATATCATGTAATCACAATAATGAGCACTAAAAACATGATTTCCAACACATTTAATCGGTTTCTAATCAATTTTTTTCATACTATACGTTTTACTAAATTTTTCCAATTCAATCCAATAATAACCACAAACACACATACATAATCATATACAAGCATACAATAACTGAGTTTCGCACCCTTACCCGATTAAATCGATTCTAGAAGTTGATTTCTTGAATTTCCAAGTTTTTCTTACTATTTCTTCTCTTCTTCTCTTTTCTCCCCTTTTTCCTTCTCTTCCTTTTCTTTCTCTCTATTTTCCTCTCTTTCTACTTTCTATTCTTTCTACTTAATGAAAATATTATGAAATGACCAAAATACCCCCACACTCAAATATCTCGCAAACGTTCCCAAAACCCGATAAAATATCACAACATTGAAAAATAACATATTTTCAGATAAAAGTAAAAAATAAAATAAAATAATAATAAAATAATCAAACAACTCGATTAAATAAAATATGACAAAACTGGGGCGTTACAACTCTCCCCTACTTAGAAATTTTCGTCCTCGAAAATATACCTGAGACGAACAACTCTGGATACGACTCCCGCATCCGACTCTCCAACTCCCAAGTCAAATTGCCCTTAGTAGCGCCTCCCCACGCCACTTTCACAAGTGCAATATCCTTGCCTCTCAACCGCTTCACCTCGCGATCCAAAATCCTAACTGGTAACGCCTCAACCGTAAGGTTCTCCCTTACCTCAACCTCATCCATCGGAATAACATGCGACGGATCCGGAACATACTTCCGAAGCTGTGAAACATGAAACACATCGTGCAAATTCGACAGATTCGGCGGCAACGCCACCCTATAAGCCACGGCACCCACTCTCGCGGATATCTGGTAAGGACCAATAAACCGAGAAGTAAGTTTCTTTGATTTCAACGCACGACCAACACCCGTTACCGGTGTAACCCTTAGAAATACATGATCGCCCTCTTGGAACTTAAGATCTTTCCGTCTCAGATCATGATTACTCTTTTGCCTACTCTGAGAAGCCTTCATTTTCTCTCGAATAAGCTTCACTTTTTCTATAGTCTGTTGCACCAACTCTGGTCCAACCACCGTACTCTCACCAGATTCGTGCCAACACAACGGTGTTCGACACCTTCGTCCATACAATGCCTCAAACGGTTCCATTCCAATACTAGAATGAAAACTGTTATTATACGTGAATTTAATCAATGCAAGATAACTATCCCACGCACCACCTTGTTCTAAAACACAAGCTCTCAACAAATCTTCCAAAGACTGAATCGTCTTCTCCGTCTGACCATCCGTCTGCGGATGATAAGCCGAACTCAATCTCAATTTAGAACCCAACGCCTTCTGTAAACTTTCCCAAAATCTCGAGGTAAACCTAGAATCTCGATCCGAAACAATACTCAATGGAACCCCATGCAACTTCACAATCACACTGATGTAAATCTCAGCTAACCTCTCCAAAGTAAAACTGATGTCAATCGGAATAAAATGAGCCGATTTAGTCAGTCTATCAACAATCACCCAAATAGCATTATGCCCTCGCTGAGTATTCGGCAACCCTGTCACAAAATCCATGGAAATGCTATCCCACTTACACTTAGGAATATCCAATGGTTGCAACAAACTACTAGGCCTCAGGTGTTCTACCTTCGATTTCTGACAAGTCAAACATGCATAAACAAACTGAGCCTCATCTCTTTTCAATCCAGACCACCAGAAAATCTTCTTCAAATCTTGGTACATCTTATTCGCTCCCGGATGTATACTCAAATTACTCCGGTGTCCTTCCTCCAAAATCATCCTTTTCAACTCCGCATCATCTGGAATACAAATTCTACCTCGGAATCTCAAAACACCATTAACATCCACTTGAAAATCACTATTCGCATCTTTACCTCCAACCAACATCAAATCCACAAATTTCACATCCAGCTTTTGTTTCTCATTAACCGTCATCAGAAAATCATTAGTAATAGTTAGCATTTCAAGCCTCACGCTATCCGACGTCACTTCACAAACCAAACTCAAATCTCTAAACGATTCCAAAAGTTCCCACTCTTTAACCATTAAAGCGGACATATGTAACGATTTCCGGCTCAACGCATCGGCTACCACATTAGCTTTACAAGGATGGTAATTCAAGCCAAAGTCGTAGTCCTTCAAGAATTCCAACCATCTACGTTGCCTCATATTTAGCTCTTTCTGATCAAACAAATATTTCAAACTTTTATGATCACTAAAGACTTCAAACCTTGCACCGTAGAGATAATGCCTCCAGATCTTCAACACAAAAACCACAGCCGCTAATTCAAGATCATGAGTAGGATAATTCTTCTCATGCACTCTCAACTGCCTCGAAGCATAAGCCATGACCTTACCTTCTTGCATCAGAACACCACCTAGACCAATCAAAGAAGCATCACAATAAACCACGAATGGTTCATTAGGATTCGGTAAAATCAAAATCGGAGCTGTCGTCAATCTTCTCTTCAGCTCATTAAAACTTTCCTCGCACCGAATATGCCAAATGAACACTTGCCCTTTACAAGTCAACTGGGTCAAAGGAAGTGCTAGCTTAGAAAAACCTTCAATGAATCTTCGATAATAACCAGCCAAACCCAAAAAGATTCGAATTTCAGTAATAGATCTCGGAGCCTCCCATTGTAGAACTACTTCTACTTTAGATGAAGCATATGTTGACTGAATATAATGTCATGCAATAAATATTTCAAAGAATCCTATTCAACACAGCCGAACTAAACATATTGACATCAGGCACCACTTTATTCGAGATCTTATGGAAGACAAAATTATAACCTTAGAGCATGTTGCCATAGAGAATCAACTAGCTGACATTTTTCCACAAAAGCTTTGGACGCGAATTTATTTGAAGTGTTGAGAGGCAAGCTTGGAGTTTGTCTATCTGAAGAAGTATAACATTCCACTGGGTGTGGGAATGCTATTCAAATATCTGAATATGTATTCCCATCAGAGTTGAGAGGGTTGTCAAGTATTCTCTCAAGTTCAAGTTTCTTTCATATTTTTTTTGTAATGGCTTAATGCCCAGGATAATTTACTTTTGTTTGGGTCTGTACTTTAATTTCTATATACTGGTTATTTGGTGTTTGAGTTAGTCTTTCTGCCTTTGTCATATTATGGCTAAAAAGGGAGAGTAATACTAACTTCACTAACCATTGTTGACTGCTACTAACCATTGAGGGGAAGTAGCGTTGGTGCTGCTTGCAGAAGAAGGTATTGGTTGAGGGGGAGACAAAAGTTTAGTTTGTGTTCCGCTGCTGTTCTGATGATCTGGTCTCCCTGTTCTAATTAATTCTGTCTGCAAGTTAATTGTAGTTAGTTTTAGCCAAATTCTGCCAAAGGGGGAGATTGATGAGTCCAAGCCTTTGAGGTTGGCATAAATTTTGGTAAAACTAACTTGACAGAAAGATGTTGGACAAGATGTCCTGACATGATGAACTAACTGCAGGTTAAGGTGTTAGACAAGATGTTCTATATTGTTGATTCGACATCTTTGTCTGTTATAGTTTGGATTAACTATTTATGCTTTCCAGGTTTTGTGGGAATGTGATTTGGTCATAGGTGGCATCTGGGATTGAGGAATCAGAGATTCTGATTCTAAAAGGAATATGTTGTTTCCGAGTATGGAGACATTTTTGGAAACTTAGGATTGAAGAAACTATTCTAGAGAAGAATAGGTCGCAGAGTTTGTGGAGCTGAATTGCTGTGATTCTGATGCCCAAATCCAGTTCTGTTTAGTAGTATAAATAGAATGGATTGAACCCAGAATAGTCACTGAAGATATACAGCTATTATTGAGATTAGGGTTTGTACTTTTGTCAGCCTCTCTTGTATTGTGTAAATACCTGAGTTGGACAGTTTATAGAGTTGTAACTTTTCAGTCACTGTTGTGATTTAAAGGGAATTGAGAAGGGTCTCATACCTAGGAGAGTCTTAGGTAGAAATCTAGTATGGGTAGTTTCTAGGTGTCAAGTTGTAAAAGTTGGAGTTTAGCTTAGAACCAATTATACTTATTGGATTTCATTCCTGGCTTGGTAGCCCCCAGACGTAGGTGTTGTTGATCACCGAACTGGGATAATAATTCTTGTGTGTTGTTTTCTTTCTGCTGTTTGCATTCTGTTCTTCATTATCCTTGTATGAGAAGCAGAGATCAAGTTTCACGTCATCCTGTCCGACATATTAGTGATCTGCTTAACCAGAATTTCAAAATTTATCAAAATTATTTTTAAAACATATTTTTGAGTATATTAATCCTGAGGGATTACAGTGATGGTGTTTATTGGCGATTTGATATAATAATCTAGAGGGATTCTAGTGATGGCCTGTGATTAGCGGATTTTAGGTTAAAGAGTGAAACCTTTTTTAGAATGTTTGAGACTTGTGTTTTGTTATGATTTTGATTTAATGATGATGTTGTATGTTTGTGTTGTTTGTAATCATACATTCATGTATTTCGGAGTTAGGTTGGACTTTGGGTTATTTGGTGACCTCAGATCTATTTGGTGGGATCGTTGGTCTAGTTGAGAGACTAGAGGCGAGTCTCAGATCTATTTCGTCGGGATTATTGGTATATATGAGGAATCAGAGACATAGGAATATCAGTAACTTAACTCTAATCCAAGTGAGTTTGGTACCACAAGCATTTGAGAAGGAGATGGTGGCAGTGTATTGCATTTGTATTATGATCTATTTGATTGTGTTTTGGATGTGATTGAGAATGTCGTTATATTCGTTGTTACTATCCTATTTTTCTGAATTCACCGTTAGCATTTGTTAGATGTATTCTCACCCTCTGTTTGTTGTTATGGCGTCTATGCTCTTCGAGAGAACCGACAATCAGGCACAAGAGTAGCCGCTTGAGTTAGAGGATGGTGTCGATGCCTATTTAGCTTTTATCATTGTATCTTAGAGGAGTCGCTCTGATATGTAGTACTGGGGATGGGATGCCATTCGTTATTTGTGTTTTTTTTTAATCTATGTTGGAGTTTTTGGTTGTTTATACTTTTATGCCACACTTGTTTATTTCCGCTGCTTACTTTTATATGACTATTTAGTATTTGAAATTTTTATATGCTATGGTGAAGCATGCGTGACACTCTAATTGTAGATTTTTATTTGGATTATTTTATTAAAAGTCGAATCGAAGATTATGGTGTTACAAAATGGTCCTCCTTTAAGTGACTCTTTGGACTACGTATCTTAACCTAATTCCAGTATGAGGCCTCCTATCCTTGTTAGGCTAGAAGGTCTAGCCCAGTGGACAACCTGGTCTAGCCCAATGGTCGCCTTTATCATCATTGTTATAATAACTCATCTCTTGTGTTTTCGTCCAAACAATCTAAAAGACCCTCATTTACTGTTATTAATTACATAGCACAACATACCTTGTTCTAAGTTCGCGATCCCTATGGATATGAAATTATTTTTATTACTTCGATAACAACACTAGTACACTTGCTAGTAAACTGTCATCATGGATCCAATATAAAACTCTAAAGTAGGGTTATATGTTATCTTCAATCCATTAACAAGGATCTAAATAATTGGATATCCCCTGTTTTAGAGCTCTGACGGTCCATAACACTTTCATTTTAAATGGGTATAATGGCTCTATAAATTGTAGGTGTTTTTTTACAGAAACAAACTTAACGACTTTCATTCTTTAACAAATATTAAATACAAGGAGATATTACATTAATAATACTACGCCTAGACCAAGAATTGGCCGCCTTAGTTAACGAATGGGCAACCGAATTCGCTTGGCGCTTAATGAACTTCACCTCAAAGTTGGGTAAAAGATGCAACAAGTGATTAATAGAATGAATAATAAGACTAAATTCCGATTTCCCTACATGCTCAGAGTGAATAGCCTGAACAACTAGTTGGGAATCACTCTCGAATGTAACATTATTCAACTGAATCGATATAACACCTTGCAAAGCCTCTTTCAAACCTATGGCTTTAGCTTCAATTGTAGATAGAAGGACAACGTCCCTAGCTACACCTGCAATTATAAATCTACCCAAATTATCTCTTACACACAAACCTCTATTAGTTGTACCTCTTTGACCGTTAAATCCAGCGTTAACATTAGACTTCAATCTCCCTTCATTAGGAGGATTCCAGACAGGATGGTGGTAAGGGGTGTTTTTCGGATAACCATCTTTACGAGATGAAAACCAATCTTGCCAATTGAAATATGTCTGCCATCAAATTCTTAGGATCTCAACTCGAACATTATTCCAGATAACATTGTTCCTATTCTTCCAAAGAACCTCAATCATCACAACAACTCTACCAGCATCCCTTTTATCCTCTCTATTACAAGTATCAAGAATCAGGGACTTAACATCAGCAAAACCATGAACACGGGAGTCAATTATAGATGAAAAACCTGTTGTCCTCCATCTCTGAAATGTAGTGGTGCAACCAAAAAAGACATGCCAATCCTCCTCCTCTATAATTCCGCAAAGATGACATAAAGAAAGACATTTGACTCGATGTTGACGGAGCCTATAACAAGAAGGAATGCAACCCCTACAAATCCTCCATAATAAGTGTTTAGCTCTGGTGGGCATAGTAATGTTCCAGATTTTTTCCCAATTTCCTTCCACCCTGCTATTACCCTGATTAGCATAGGGCTTCCTCCACAATCTGTACGCAGATTTGACACTATACATACCATTTTGCTCCTCTTTCCAAACAAGGCCGTCTTCTAACACATCCTCCACCAATGGGACCTTTAATATTTCTACAGCCACTGAACGGTAAAAAAAATATATTACTTGCACATCCCATTGTTTAGCATTAGGCATCATGAGATTTTTAACAAAAAGTTCGTACACACCTTGCCCTTGAGGACCACTTAATTCCTTTACTATTACTGCCACCACCCCACTAGAACGAATTCAACATCTTTTCAATATCCTTCACCACCGCGTCAGGAATAAGATACACATTCATAATGTAAGACGGGATAGATTGCAAGACTGATTTAATCATCACCTCTTTCCTAGCTTTAGACAAGGATCTACCTCTCCAGGAGTTGTTTCTTTTCCAGATGTGATCCTTGATAAAAGAAAATGTCGCCTTTTCACTTCTTCCAATCATCAAAGGTAATCCCGAGTAAGAACCTATTCCTAACACATGACGCACTCCCATTAAACATGCAATATCCTCCTGGGCCGGTCTATTGATATTCCGACTAAAGAATACTTTAGACTTCCACAAATTGATTTCTTTCCCCGATGCTTCTGAATATGTGTGAAGCAATTCCATATGATGTGTCACCCCGCGAAACAAAAAAGAGTCTTCGGAAAAAAGCAGATGGGACATACACAGTGCCCCTGGAGATCTGGAATCCATGGAGATTCCCTTGCGAAACCGCTCCTTTGATGAAAGCAGAAAGGCCTTCTGAGATGAATATAAACAGGTAAGGGGACAGTGAGTCCCCTTGTCTTAATCCTCTTCCTGGTTGAATTGGTCCAACCCTATCTGAATTAACTATATTAGAGTACTCCACCCAAGTCACACACATCATAATCCAATGGATCCATCTTTTTGCAAAACCCAATCGAATAAGCATACCTCTCCAAAAACCCTAATCCACCCTATCATACGCCTTGCTAATATCGATCTTAAGAGCCAGATGAGTCGTATTCCCTTTCTTCTTCCTCTTTAAAGTATGGATGATCTCCATAGCAAATCAAAGCATTATCAAGAATATACCTCCCTTCCACAAACGTCGATTATTCCTCTGAAACACATATATCTAAATATTTCTTCATTCTATTTCCAAGAATTTTGGAGACCAATTTATAGACCACATTTCAAAGCAAAATGGGACGGAGATCCTTCATATTATGGGGCTTAACAAACTTAGGAATAAGGAAAATATTAGTCTCATTAAGCTCCTTTGGTAAGAAACCTCTTTCCAACCAATTTGTCGCATCCTAAAAAATATCATCACCACAAATTCCGCAAAATTTCTAATAAAAATCCGAATTAAAACCATCAGGACCAGGAGATTTGTCGGGATGCATGTGAACAAGGGCTTCATGTAGTTCCTCCTTTGTTAAAGGTGCAACAAACCTCATATTATCTTCTATTGAAATAATCAGTTGAATAAGATCCAGTACCGGTTCATAAATATCATTTTGTAGCAGCAGACAGGTTTTCAAAATAAGACTTGGCTATGTTGTGTAACGCCCCGATTCCAATTATTCCCATTTTGTTGAGTCTTTTATTTAAATTGAGTGATAAGTTAATTTATTTGTGGAATTGGTATGTTAATATGCTATGTTGATGTGTTATGATATTTGACCGTTTTGAGAGTTTTCGGGGAAATTAGAATGGAGGATATTTTAGACATTTCTCAATTATTAGTAAGTTAGAAATTAAGTAAAAATTGTTGGAAAATTGATTAAGTGTAGAATTTTGTGAGAAAATGAATTAATTGTATTTGAGTGGAAAATAGAAATAGAAAAGAAAGAAAAAGAGAATAGAAATAGAAATAGAAGGAAAAAGAAAAGAAATAGAAAGATAGAAAGAAAGAGGAGAGAAAGAAAGAGGAAGAAGAGAAAGAGAAGAAAAACTTGGGGAACTAGGAAATCATCAAGAACAAATCAACTAGTAAGCTTGGAATCCGGGTAAGGGTGTGAAATTTTATTATCTTATCAATGTGTATCGTTATGTATGATTGTATTGTGTTTGTGGTGGATTTTTCTGAGTTTTTGGTATAAACCCATATTTGGTTAAATTGCTTGGAAATCGATTAATTGTGGTTGAAATCATGTTGTTAGTGTCCATAATTGTTGGTATATGATAGATACTTGTCATTGGACATTGTATTGGTAATTTTCTGGTGTGCAGGTGGAATTTGGGATGATTTTGGGTGTAACCCGTAGAACAAAATTATGCAGAAAATTTTTCTGGTTTTTCCAGGTCATACGCGTATGGGGCATGTTCATACGCGTATGAACCTTGGTAATACGCGTATGGTGGGCGAGCCATGGGCCAATACGCGTATGGGATGCTTGTTTTCTCGACCATCTGCCCATTTGCGTATGATACGCGTAGCATTTTAGGGCAATACGCGTACGGGCTTAGGCATTACGCGTACGGACTTTTACACGTGAACTTTGGGAAAAATGAGCTTCTGCTCATACGCGTATGGCATGTGGTGGTATGCGTATGTGCAGGAGAAGTGTAAAAATGTGATTTTTTCAAAATGTCGTTTTCGTTTTCGTCCGTAACTTTTGTTTCGATTATCCGATTCTTACATTCCTGGTACCGTTGGAAAGCTATTGAGCTGTACTTTGTGATTATGATGGTGTGGAAACTGTTGGCCGATTTTATTATGTCGGAAAGTCGGGAATAGTGCTATTTAGCAACTTTTACCGTTTTGACTGTGAATCATACAATAGTGCATTTATGTGAATGTATATAGATTGTATGTGATTGTATAAGATGAATGCATGAATATATCGTGAATATGTATGCATTTCAAGAATGTCTTGAGTCATTTTACATGTGTAGCATAATGAAGTACATTCTTGTGTTGAGCGATTCTAATGAGAATCCCTTGTATCGTCGTGTGCCTATGTGAGGTGTGAGCGATGATTACAAACGATTGTGTGCCTAGGTGTGGTGTGAGCAATCGGATTGTGTGCCTAGGTGAGGTGTGAGCAATCGGATCGTGTGCCCGCATGTGGGGTGTGAGAGATCGGGTCGTGTGCCCGGGAGGGGTGTGAGCAATCCATAAACATTGTGTGTCCGTGTGGGGTGTGAGCAATGGGTGAACATCGTAGGCCCGACGGGGAGTTACATTGGTAACGAGCGATGGTTCCAGTAGAGTTCCTGAGTGAACTAATGATGATTGAGTCGGTACCGCATTGCATTTGCATAGAGTCGTGAGTCGGTCTCTATGATTTGCATCTATCATCTTTGTATTTGTGCATTGTTGAATAAACAGGAATGTGTATGTTTATGTGGAATGATTGAGAATCGCGAAAGTATGTATGATGAATATACATTGTGATGTATATGGGTGAGTTTTGATGAATTGTGGTGAGAATGTGGAATATGTGTATTTTTATGTTAAGATATATATAATTATATGCATTGTTATTATGATAATATTTCTCACCCTTCTGCTGTTTTATAATGCTCTATGAGGCATTGCAGAGTAGGTATGCTGGTGGTCTTTTTGTGGAGCGTGTCTTCATTCTTTTGGTCGGTCGTCTCTGATATGTAGCACCGGGTAGCTAGGATGGCTATGATTCTTTTGTGATACATTTGTGCATGTATCTTGTTGGTGTATGTTTATGTAAACATGAATGATGTTGGCGGATAATACTTGATGATGTATGTATGTATATGTATATATGTTTGTTGTTATTCAATGTTTAGATTTTCTGCTTTTATTCTAAATATTGAAATGTGGGTGTAAGGACTAAGTTCCTCTGTTGCAAAGCTACCCCACTGTTGCATATCAATGGTTGAGCAGGTGTTGTATGTTTTAATTGAATGTATAATGTGACATACCTCTTTTATACTATGTTATAATTATACTCTGACGAAAATTTTAATATGTGCCTAAATGATTATTTGATTATTTGGGGGTATAGAAAGGGGGTGTTACATTAAGTGGTATCAGAGCCAGAGTTGAGTCAGTTGTGTCTGTCTTGTTGTTATGATGGTTGAATTGTTGTTTAACTTTGTTGTCATTTTTGGGAATGATCAGAATATGGCTGGTAGAAACGACAATACGATGGCTACTGCTTTGGAAGCAATGGCTAGGGCGGTGCAAGGTGCGCCGAACGTGAATGCTAATGACGAGTTCAGGAAGAATCAACCACCGGTCTTCAAAGGAAGATTTGATCCCGATGGTGCTCAACTTTGGTTGAAAGAGATTGAAAGGATCTTCAGAGTCATGGACTGTGCGGAGGAGAATAAGGTGAGGCTTGGGTCTCACATGCTGAAGGAAGAAGCCGACGATTGGTGGGTCGCTATGCGTCAAATTCTTGAGGTGGATGATGAAGAGGTAACTTGGGATTTATTTCGTACTGAGTTCTTGAGGAAGTATTACCCTGAAAGTGTGAAAGGGAAGAAAGAGATGAAGTTCCTTGAATTGAAACAAGGTAGTATGTCCGTAGTGGACTATACTGCTAAATTTGTGGAGTTGGTTCAATTCCATCCTCATTATGCCGCGATTACTGCTGAATTCTCAAAGTGTATTAAATATGAGAATGGTTTACGTCCTGAGATTAAGCAAGCTGTGGGATATCAAAGGATAAGAAGGTTTTCAGATTTGATGGAATGCTGTAGAATCTTCGAGGAAGATAGTAAGGCTCGTTCTACACATTACAAAAGTTTGAATGAGAGGAAGGGAAAGCAACAAGCTAGAAGTGGACCTTATGTGACACCCGTTGATAAGGGCAAGCATAGGGGAAACTTTGATAGGAGATCTGGAGGAGGAGGTTCCGGTTCTATCAAGTGTTACAAGTGTGGTGAAATAGGTCATAAATCATTTGAGTGTGGGAAGCCAGTGGTGAAATGTTCTAGCTGTGGAGGTCTTGGGCATGTTGCTACAGATTGTAGAAGGAATATGGTGAAGTGCTATAATTGTGGAGAAGTTGGTCACATTAGTACTAAGTGTACTAAGCCGAAACAAGCTCAAGCGGGCGGAAAGGTGTTTGCATTGGCGGGGACTCAAACTACTAATGCAGACCGTTTGATTAAAGGTACATGGTTTATTAATAGTACACCTTTAGTTGCCATTATTGATATGGGAGCGACTCATTCGTTTATTTCGTCTGAGTGCGCGAAGCGTTTGAATCTTGTGTTGTCTCTGATGGATGGTAAGATGGTTATTGAGACTCCTGCTTCAGGGTCGGTAACTACGTCTTTGGTGTGTGTAAGTTGTCCTTTGACCATGTGTGGTAAAGACTTCATTATGGATTTAGTGTGTTTGCCGTTGGAGGGATTGGACGTAATCTTGGGTATGAACTGGTTGCAATTAAATCGAGTTCATATAGATTGCTATCACAAGTTAGTAAGGTTTCCTTCTTTGGAAGAGGACGAAGACTCGAGTTTCCTATCCACTAAAGAGTTGAAGAAACTTTTAGCGGACGAAGCTTAATTGTTAGGTTTGTTTGCATCTTTAACTGTGGATAGTCAAGTGTCACTTGATGTGTTCCCAGTGGTGTGTGATTTTCCAGAAGTGTTTCCGGAGGATATTTCTGAGGTACCGCCAGAAAGAGAAGTTGAATTTTCGATTGATCTAGTTTCGGGTACTAGACCGATTTCGATGGCACCGTATCGTATGTCGGCATCGGAGTTGGTAGAATTGAAGAAGCAATTGAATGACTTGTTGGACAAGAAATTTGTAAGACCAAGTGTTTCTCCGTGGGGTGCTCCGGTATTGTTGGTAAAGAAGAAGGATGGAAGTATGCGGTTGTGCATCGATTATTGACAATTGAATAAGGTGACAATTAAGAACAAGTATCCGCTTCCAAAGATCGATGATTTGTTGGACCAATTGGTTGGTGCGCGTGTTTTTAGCAAGATTGACTTGAGATCAGGATATCACCAGATTCGTGTGAAAGAAGAGGATATTCAAAAGACGGCCTTTAGGACACGGTATGGCCATTACGAATATTCCGTGATGCCATTCGGGGTTTCTAATGTGCCGGGTGTGTTTATGGAATACATGAATCGTATTTTTCATGAACAGTTGGATCGTTTCGTGGTTGTGTTCATCGATGACATTTTGATTTACTCTAAGTCTCAAGAGGAGCATGAAGAGCATTTGAGAATTGTGTTGCAAATCTTGAAAGAAAAACAATTGTATGCTAAGTTGTCGAAATGTGAATTTTGGTTGTCGGAAGTAAGTTTTCTCGGACATGTTATTTCCGGTAGTGGTATTAGTGTTGATCAATCCAAGATTGATGCGGTGATGCAATGGGAGGCTCCTATGTCGGTTACGGAGATTCGAAGCTTTTTAGGCTTGGCGGGTTATTATCGGAGGTTTATTGAAGGATTTTCGAAGTTGGCCCTTCCGTTAACGCAATTGACTTGTAAAGGAAAGGCTTTCATTTGGGATATTCATTGTGAAGAGAGTTTCAATGAGCTAAAGAGAAGGTTGACAGCGGCTCCGATTTTGATTTTACCGAATCCTAATGAACCATTTGTTGTGTATTGTGATGCTTCATTGATTGGTTTAGGTGGTGTTTTGATGCAAGATGGAAAAGTTGTGGCATGTGCTTCAAGACAATTGAGAGTGCATGAAAAGAATTGTCCTACACATGACTTGGAGTTAGCGGCGGTGGTGTTTGTTTTGAAAATATGGAGGCATTATCTTTACGGTGTGAGATTTGAAGTTTTTAGTGATCACAAAAGCTTGAAATATTTATTTGATCAAAAAGAATTGAACATGAGACAAAGGAGGTGGCTAGAACTTTTGAAGGATTATGATTTTGGTTTGAATTACCATCCGGGTAAGGCAAACGTAGTGGCCGATGCTTTGAGTTGGAAGTCGTTACATATGTCCGCATTGATGATGAGAGAATGGGAACTTTTGGAGAATTTTAGAGACTTGAGTTTGGTTTGTGAAATGACGCCGAGAAGTGTGAGACTTGGTATGCTACATGTTACGAATGATTTTCTTTCAACCGTGTGTGAAAAGCAAACGTTGGATTTGAAGTTCGTTGATTTGATGACGAATGAGAATGAGGATTTCAAGGTTGATAATTTTGGAGTTTTGAGGTTCCGTGGTCGTATTTGTATTCCCGATGATGCGGAGTTGAAAAAGATGATATTAGAAGAAGGACACCGAAGTAGCTTAAGTATTCATCCGGGAGCGAATAAAATGTATCAAGATTTGAAGAAAATCTTTTGGTGGTCCGGATTAAAGAGGGATGTTGCTCAATTTGTGTATGCATGCTTAACTTGTCAAAAGTCTAAGGTGGAGCATCAAAAACCTAGTGGATTGATGCAACCGTTGGACATTCCGGAGTGGAAGTGGGATAATATATCGATGGATTTTGTTACGGGATTGCCGAATACGCAAAGGGGTCATAATGCTATTTGGGTAATTGTTGATAGGCTTACTAAATCTGCCCACTTCATTCCAATTGATATTAGTTATCCTTTGGAGAAGTTAGCCGAGATTTATATTCTTGTGGTTGTAAAGTTACATGGAGTTCCTAAGAGTATTGTATCGGATAGAGATCCTAGATTCACATCGAGGTTTTGGGAGAGTTTACAAAAGGCTTTGGGTACTAAGCTAAGATTGAGTTTGGCTTATCATCCACAAACGAATGGTCAAACCGAAAGGACAATTCAATCGTTAGAGGATTTATTGCGTGCTCGTGTGCTCGAGCAAGGTGGTGCTTGGGATAGTTATTTGGCGTTGATTGAGTTCACCTACAATAACAGTTTTCATTCAAGTATAAGTATGGCACCATTTGAGGCTTTGTATGGTCGGAGATGTCGAACACTTTTGTGTTGGCATGAAACCGGCGAGAGGACGATAGTTGGACCGGAGATGGTACAACAAACGACGGAGAAAGTGAAGTTTATCCGTGAAAAGATGAAAGCTTCTCAAAGTAGACAAAAGAGCTATCATGACAAGAGACGAAAAGATCTTGAGTTTCAAGAAGGCGACCATGTGTTTTTGAGAGTTACGCCGGTTACGGGTGTGGGTCGTGCTTTGAAGTCGAAGAAGTTGACTTCTCGCTTTATTGGTCCGTATCAGATTTCTGCACGAGTTGGTGTGGTGGCTTACCGTGTGGCGTTGCCTCCGAATCTTTCGAATTTGCATACCGTATTCCATGTTTCGCAACTTCGGAAGTATGTTCTGGATCCGTCACATGTTATTCCTATGGACGAGGTTGAAGTGAGAGATAACCTTACGGTTGAAACTTTACCGATTAGGATTTTGGACCGTGAAGTTAAGAAGCTGAGAGGCAAGGATATTGCACTTGTGAAAGTAGCGTGGGGAGGCGCTGCGGAAGGCGATATGACTTGAGAGCTAGAGAGTAGGATGCGAGAGTCGTATCCGGAGTTGCTTGAATCAGGTAATATTTTCGAGGACGAAAATTTCTAAAGTGGGGGAGAGTTGTAACGCCCCGATTCCAATTATTCCCATTTTGTTGAGTCTTTTATTTAAATTGAGTAATAAATTAATTTATTTGTGGAATTGGTATGTTAATATGCTATGTTGATGTATTATGATATTTGACCGTTTTGAGAGTTTTCGGGGAAATTAGAATGAAGGATATTTTAGACATTTCTCAATTATTAGTAAGTTAGAAATTTAGTAAAAATTGTTGGAAAAATGATTAAGTGTAGAATTTTGTGAGAAAATGAATTAATTGTATTTGAGTGGAAAATAGAAATAGAAAAGAAAGAAAAAGAGAATAGAAATAGAAATAGAAGGAAAAAGAAAAGAAATAGAAAGATAGAAAGAAAGAGGAGAGAAAGAAAGAGAAAGAAGAGAAAGAGAAGAAAAACTTGGGGAACTAGGAAATCATCAAGAACAAAGCAACTAGTAAGCTTGGAATCCGGGTAAGGGTGTGAAATTTTATTATCTTATCAATGTGTATCGTTATGTATGATTGTATTGTGTTTGTGGTGGATTTTTCTGAGTTTTTGGTATAAACCCGTATTTGGTTAAATTGCTTGGAAATCGATTAATTGTGGTTGAAATCATGTTGTTAGTGTCCATAATTGTTGGTATATGATAGATACTTGTCATTGGACATTGTATTGGTAATTTTCTGGTGTGTAGGTGGAATTTGGGATGATTTTGGGTGTAACCCGTAGAACAAAATTATGCAGAAATTTTTTCTGGTTTTTCCAGGTCATATGTAACACCCCCTTTCTATACCCCCAAATAATCACATAAATCATTTAGGCACATATATAAAAAAAAATATAAAAATTCGCCAGAGTACGATTAAAACATGGTATAAAAGAGGCATGTCACATCATACACACAATTAATACATACAACACCTGCTCATTATATTGATATGCAACAGTGGGGTAACTTGCCACAGAGGAACTTTGTCCTTACACCCACATCTCAATATTTAGAATAAAAGCGGAAACATCTAAAATATTGAAGAACAACACATATGTACATCATCCAGTATGAATCACTAGCTACATCATGTTTATACACAAATTCATCAGCAAGATACATATGCAAATGTATCACAAAAGAATAATATACATCCTAGCTACCCGGTGCTACATATCAGAGTCAACCGACCAAAAGAATGAAGACACGCTTCACAAAAAGACCTCCAGCATACCTACTCTGCAATGCCTCATAGAGCATCATAAAACAGCAGAAGGGTGAGAAATATTATCATAATAACAATGCATACAATTATATATATCTTAACATAAAAATACACATATTACACATTCTCACCACAATTCATCACATTTTCATCTATATACATCACAATGTATATATATATATATATAACAAGTATATTCATCATGCACACTTTCACATTTCTCAATCATTCCGTATAAACATACACAATTATGTTCATTCAACAACACATCATTATAAAGATGATAAATGCAAATCATAGAGACCGACTCACGACTCTATGCAAATTCAATGCGGGTACCGACTCAATCATCACTAGTTCACTCATGAACTCTGCTGGAACCATCGCTCGTTACCGAAGTAACTCCCCGTCGGGCCTACGATGTTCACCCATTGCTCACACCCCACATGGGCACACAATGTTTATGGATCGCTCACACCCCACATGGGCACACGACCCGATCGCTCACACCCCACACGGGCACACGATCCGATTGCTCACACCCCACATGGGCACACAATCATTCATAATCATCGCTCACACCCCACATGGGCACACGACGTTACGACGGATTCTCATTAGAATCGCACAACACAAGAATGCACATCATGATGCTTCACATGCAAAATGACTCAAAAGACATTCTTGAAATGCATACATATTCACAATATATTCATGCATTCATCTCATACAATCACATACAATCTATATACATTCACATCAATGCACTATTGTATGATTCACATTCAAACACACAGTCAAAACGGTAAAAGTCGCTAAATAGCACTATTCCCGACTTTCCGACATAATTAAATCGGCTAACGATTTTCAAAACATCATAATAAGAAAGTACAGCTCAATACCTTTCCAACGACACCAAGAATCTAAAAATCGGATACTCGGAACAAAAGTTACGGACGAAACCGAAAACGACATTTTGAAAAATCCCATTTTTACATTCCTCCTGTCCATACGCGTATCACCCTTGTCCATACGTGTACGGACAGAACCCATTTCCTTCACAAATTCCTCGTTCCAAAACCCATACGCGTATTGGCCCATGGCTCGCCCCTGTTACGCGTAATGCCAATATTCATACGCGTATTGGCCCAAAAATAAGCCAATGATACGCGTATTGCCTTGGCTCATACGCGTATGGACATGCCCCTTACGCGTATGGCCAGAGCATACCCAGAAAAATTCTGCAGAACGAAGTTCTGCGTTTTCCACTCCCCAATCATCCAAATCTTCACCTAATACTCAGAAAAATGCCAATTTGATGTATAACAATACATACCAATCATGTATAAACAACTATGAACACAATCAACATAAGTTTTAATACATTTGGATCAATTTCTAATCAATTTCTCAAAAATGGGTTATACCCTAAAACTCACAAAATTCATCAACAACAACAACAATTCATACATAATCATATACATTGATAAGATAACAATGTTTCACACCCTTACCCGGATTCCAAGCTTGCTAATTGATTGATCTTGATGAATTTCTAAGTTTTTCCTCCTTTCCTCTTCTTTTCTCTTCCTCTTCTTTCTTTCTCTCCTTTTTCTTTCTATCTTTTTTCTATTTCTCTCTATTTCTCTTTTCTTTCTATTTTCTTTCTTTTCTATTTCTTTTCTCTCATTTTCCACTAAATCAATTTAATTCATTTTTTTCTCACACAATTCTAATTCCACAAAATTTCTAACTTATAATTAATTGAGAAAAGACTAAAATACCCTCCATTCTAATTTCCCCGAAAACTCTCGAAAATGGTAAAATAACATTTAACACACCAATTTAACAATTAAAATAATTTATCACCCAATTAAATTAAAAGACTCAAGAATAATGGAATAATCAAAATCGGGGCGTTACATCATACGCGTATGGGGCATGTTCATACGCATATAAACCTTGGCAATACGCGTATGGTGGGCGAGCCATGGGCCAATACGCGTATGGGTTGCTTGTTTTCTCGGCCATCTGCCCATTTGCGTATGATACGCGTAGCATTTTAGGGCAATACGCGTACGGGCTTAGGCATTACGCGTACGGACTTTTACACGTGAACTTTGGGAAAAATGAGCTTCTGCTCATACGCGTATGGCATGTGGTGGTACGCGTATGGGCAGGAGAAGTGTAAAAATGTGATTTTTTCAAAATGTCGTTTTCGTTTTCATCCGTAACTTTTGTTCCGATTATCCGATTCTTACATTCCTGGTACCGTTGGAAAGCTATTAAGCTGTACTTTGTGATTATGATGGTGTGGAAACTGTTGGCCGATTTTATTATGTCGGAAAGTCAGGAATAGTGCTATTTAGCGACTTTTACCGTTTTGACTGTGTGTTTGGATGTGAATCATGCAATAGTGCATTGATGTGAATGTATATAGATTGTACGTGATTGTATAAGATGAATGCATGAATATATCGTGAATATGTATGCATTTCAAGAATGTCTTGAGTCATTTTGCATGTGTAGCATAATGAAGTACATTCTTGTGTTGAGCGATTCTAATGAGAATCCCTTGTATCGTCGTGTGCCTATGTGAGGTGTGAGCGACGATTACAAACGATTGTGTGCCTAGGTGAGGTGTGAGCAATCGGATTGTGTGCCTAGGTGAGGTGTGAGCAATCAGATCGTGTGCCCGCGTGTGGGGTGTGAGCGATCGGGTCGTGTGCCCGGGTGGGGTGTGAGCGATCCATAAACATTGTGTGCCCATGTGGGGTGTGAGCAATGGGTGAATATCGTAGGCCCGACGGGGAGTTACATTGGTAACGAGCGATGGTTCCAGTAGAGTTCCTGAGTGAACTAATGATGATTGAGTCGGTACCCGCATTGCATTTGCATAGAGTTGTGAGTCGGTCTCTGTAACACCCCCTTTCTATACCCCCAAATAATCAAATAAATCATTTAGGCACGTATTGGAAATTTCATCAGAGTATAATTGTAAATACGGCATAAAAAGGCATGTCACATTATGCTTGAAATTAAAACATACAACACCTGCTCAAACAAATGATATGCAACAGTGGGGTAACTTTCAACGTAGGAACCCAGTCCTTACACCCACATCTCAATATTTAGAATAAAAGCGGAAAATCTAAACATTGATAACATCAAACATATATACCTTAACATATATATATACATCAACAAGTATGATACAACAACATCATTCGTGTTTATATACACAAATTCATCAGCAAGATACATACACGAATGTATCACAAAAAGGAATCAAACATAAGCATCCTAGCTACCCGGTGCTACATATCAGAGCCAACCGACCAAAAATGTATGAAGACACGCTTCACAAAAGACCACCAGATACCTAATCTGCAATGCCTCGTAGAGCATCATAAAACAGCAGAAGGGTGAGAAATATTATCATAATAACAATGCATATAATCATATATCTCAACACAAAAGTATACACATAACACATTCTCACCATTCTACCATTCCACATAAACATACATATTATATTCATTCTTCAATGCATCATTACAATGATACAATTCTTATCATAATTCATCACATCTCATTCAATATACATCGCAAGGCATACATATATATATATATATATATATACATATACAAAACCAAGCATATTCATCACAATGCTTATCATTCAACATAAACACATATATTCATGTTCATTCATCCATGCACAAATACAAGGATGACCAATGCAAATCATAGAGACCGACTCACGACTCTATGCAAATGCAATGCGGTACCGACTCATTTCATCTCAAGTTCATTTGAAGAACTTATTGGAACCATCGCTCGTTACTTAGTGTAACTCCCCGTCGGGCATACGATGTTCACCCATTGCTACCACCTCTCAAAAGGCTTACAATGTTTATGGATTGCTCCCACCTCTCAAAAGGCTTACAATCCGATTGCTCCCACCTCTCAAAAGGCTTACAATCGTTTGTAATCATCGCCCCCACCTCTCAAAAGGCTTACGACGTTACAACGGATTCATCTTAGAACCCCACAATGCAAGAATGCACATCATGATGTTTCACATACAACATGACTCATGACACTCTTGACATGCATACATATTCACAATATAGTCATGCATTCATCACACACAATCCACATACATTCACATCAATTGTGCCAAACGGCAACCGAACGTTTTCACAAATAACCAAACAATTCGATTTACGGTTTACCGAAAAAGTCGGTTAAAAGTCGGCTAAAAATAATATTTTTCTTCACCAAATCATAAAACATATTTTTAGCTTCACATCCATATAAAGAACACCTCAATCGGATAAACAACACAAAAGATATGGATATTTCAAAATAACGCAAAAACATAAACCGGAGGCCGGACACAACGAAACGTTTCGAAAATACTGTTCCAATTGGACCAGGTTTAGACCTCAAAACCATTTTTCCTAGAAAGAACATCTCGTTAGCTTCCCAACGCTTCGAACGGGGGTCAAAACCGACTTACGGTTCAAAAGATATGAATTTCCGAAGTTTCTCCGACAAACCAGAATTTTCTAGTTCAGCACAGTATGTATCGATACATAGGCTTTATGTATCGATACAAAAAGACCTCATGTATCGATACATAGCACGCATGTGTCGACACATGCTGTAGTGAAAATGTTGTTTTTCCCAATTTTCACAGTATGTATCGATGCATAGGGGTTATGTATCGATACATAAACCATTTCCTATCGATACATAGCTGTTATGTATCGATACATAACTCTGTTTTTCCTCAAAAACCAGATTTTCTCAAAATACACCATTGCTGTCCCTTTTCCAAAATGCCCGGAAACTCGACTAAATCGAACATTTTCACCGAAACAAACATATACGCACAACCACCAAATACATAAGAACAATTTAGAACACATAAACGAAATTTCTACGACGTTCGATTTTTCGATTAAATTTCAACCTTTCAAAAACCAGAATTTTCAAACATCACCAAATCGAATAAAAAGCACGCTATACGACGACCTAACCTTACTCGATACAACTACGTAATTTATTTCGAAATTCATCCGTGAAAACATCGGTTTCTATCGATTTCCTACAATTCGACCTAAACGGAAACAACAACGGAAACATACCGAAAACTAACCAAAACATAACCAAACTTCATGAAACTTTAAACAGCAGCTCACATACATATATCCAACCAACACATGTATTTATACGACTTTTCGACCGTAAAAACATCGGTTTCTATCGATTCCGTCAAATACGGCATAAACGGAAACATATGGAAAACCAACCCAAACATCAACACAAAACACATACATAATCATACACATAGTTAGGATAACAATATTTCACACCCTTACCCGATTAAATCGACTCCGAAAGATTGATCTTGGTGATTTTCCACACTTTTCTCTTTGCTCTTCTCTTTTCTCCTTTTTCTCTCAAAATTCTGTTTTTCTCTCTTTCTCACCTCTAACTTTCTATTTTTATTCTTTTTCTTTCTTATACTTTTCTTTCTTTCTATTTCTTTATATTTCCTCAAAATATCTACTAACTAACTAACTATCATTAAATGTGAAATATCTAAAATACCCTCCAATCTAATATTCCCCGCAAACTCTCAAAAACGGTAAAATCACATAATATGCAAACATAACATATTCACACACCAATATCACAAATAACATAATTATTGCCCAATTAAATAAAAGACTCCACCAAATAGAATCAATCAATCACAAAAATGGAAATATCAAAATCGGGCTGTTACAGTCACTATGATTTGCATCTATCATCTTTGTATTTGTGCATTGTTGAATAAACAGGAATGTGTATGTTTATGTGGAATGATTGAGAATCGCGAAAGTATGTATGATGAATATACATTGTCATGTATATGGGTGAGTTTTGATGAATTGTGGTGAGAATGTGGAATATGTGTATTTTTATGTTAAGATATATATAATTATATGCATTGTTATTATGATAATATTTCTCACCCTTCTGCTGTTTTATAATGCTCTATGAGGCATTGCAGAGTAGGTATGCTGGTGGTCTTTTTGTGGAGCGTGTCTTCATTCTTTTGGTCGGTCGGCTCTAATATGTAGCACCGGGTAGCTAGGATGGCTATGATTCTTTTGTGATACATTTGTGCATGTATCTTGTTGGTGTATGTTTATGTAAACATGAATGATGTTGGCGGATAATACTTGATGATGTATGTATGTATATGTATATATGTTTCTTGTTATTCAATGTTTAGATTTTCCGCTTTTATTCTAAATATTGAAATGTGGGTGTAAGGACTAAGTTCCTCTGTTGCAAAGCTACCCCACTGTTGCATATCAATGGTTGAGCAGGTGTTGTATGTTTTAATTGAATGTATAATGTGACATACCTCTTTTATACTATGTTATAATTATACTCTGACGAAATTTTTAATATGTGCCTAAATGATTATTTGATTATTTAGGGGTATAGAAAGGGGGTGTTACATGTTGCACATACCCTCTTGTGTTCTGATTCCCGCAGCAGTATCATCCTGTAACATGTCAATTTTTTGGTAATTCTTCCTAACAGTAGCAGACTTAAGAAAAAATATTGTGTTACGATCACCATCCCGTAACCAATGCATTTTCACACGTTGTTTCCAAAAAATATCTGCACGAAGCAGAATACTATTATACTTCCGCTGAGATTCGAAGAAACGAAAAACCGACTCACTGTCATGTCCTACACGCTAAGCCTCCATCTTCGACAAATATCCACCCATTGCCTCTCTCAGATTCCTTTTTTTTACGACTATTCCATCTCCATCCAAACAGAATTTACAAGGGTTCAGTCCAATCGTTCTTCCACAACATGATCTGTTCCGCGACTCTTAATCCATGTAAATGGATGTCCTTCCAAAGGTATGTGGGTAAGACCACAAATTACTAATCGCTTGGTGAAAACCAACACACAGCCAATTAGGATGATCGTGATCATGGTTTTAAATTGCGGTTGCAGTTGCGGACGCGGTTGCGGTTGCGGGTGTTGCGATTGCGGTGATTGCGGGTGTTGCGATGCGTATTGCGGCCGTTGCGGTGTGAATTTTTATAAGGAGGTGTTTGAAATACAAAGTTGAAAAACATTTAATGTTAAGTTTTTTCATTACATAATAAGTAAATTGAGTTTTAGGATTCTAATATTTTAATTTTAGATGAAAATAGAAACATGATTGAAATTATCTAATGTGGTTCAAAACATAGCCGGAAGTGATATTTTCAAATCACACCGCAATTGCGGTCCGATGCGGTTGCGGAGACAACCGCATCCGCAATATTGCGGGTGCAATTGCGGTTGCGGACCGCAATTTAAAACCATGATCGTGATTACCAAGTTTGTCTTGTTGAGACAGCAAGTCGTTGAAATCTCCGAAAATGCACCACGGGACATTCGACACGTCTCAAAGATTCCGCAACATGTCCCATGCTTGACGTCATCTGCTCCGCTCCGGGAAACCATAATAATAGGTTAACCTCCACTCTCCTTTAGTGTCATCATGTATCAATAAATTAACAAAATTTTGCAAAAAATTTACGACCCTGCACTGAATCTTATGTTTCCACAACACCGCCAAACCGCCACTCATCCCTTCCACATCAATAGTTAAACATGCATCAAATTTTAGTAATACTCTAATACTTTCTAGATTTTGGGCCTTAGGTAGCGTCTCCGACAAAAACAAAACATCTGGTTGGTGTTGTTGAGCTAATTTCCGCAGATTCAGAATTGCTCTCGGGTTGCTCAAGCCCCGACAATTCCAGCTAAGTATTTTCATTTGTCCCGGCAGTCCTGACTGCCAGGACTTGCCGATAAAAAATATTGATTCGTAACCAGAATTTCACTAACTTTTCCTTTGGTATGATCCCTTCTTCTCTTATGTTCTATTTGCGATTCATTATCCTCATGCTCATCAGCAGATGCTTCAGGTGCCTTAAAATTGGTGGAATTAACAAGTTCTGGTGTATGTTAGTATTGGTTAATTGGGCTCAGATCAAGGTTGTTTGACATTCTGTTATGGTTACCAAAGGAGTGTTTCAATTGCGGGTTTTTGGTCTTGAATTTATAAGGCCTTGGGTTAAGAGTTGTAGGTTTAAGAGTGTATGATGGATTTGACACTTTTTTATGTTTGATAGCAGAATTTACATTGATGCAGATTTGTGTGGTATTTGGTTGAATTACTTTAGTCGTGAGGGATTCTTTTAAGTTGTTTGTGGCTTGGCTGGACATAATAGAATTATGTATTAAAAAGGGTGTGGGTTGGTTTAGATTATGTGCATCACATTGCTGTTGTTTCGTGGCTGACTAGGTTGGATAATTGTAGTAGCATCAGACTCTTGCACGTTGGAAACATTTTGATTGGTTAATGGTTGAGTGAGGGATTGAAGGATTAGACCATGTTATCCCCTTAGTGGGGTCTGATCTGAAATCCACTCAGGTACAGGGATCAAATTGCTTGTCTGTAAATAGTTATTGGAGTTAATGCCAAATGATTGAGCTGTCGGAAAAATTAATTCTCCACTTGAAGGATTGTACTGCTGCTGGCTGGATTGACCAATATATTTATTGCTTTTGATGACCAAATCATTACCTTGATGAGCCACTAATGAATCATTAACTTCCAAATTCTTCCCGGATGTGGAAATTAAAGAACGTACATTTAATGCCTGTGGACCCCGATTGGATTGGCCAGACACATCACCTGGATTACCCTGAGTTTGTACCTCATGCACCTGGACATCAGTATTACCATGATTCGTTTCAATTTCACTCCCTTCACCTCCTTCATGCCTCAACCATCTTGAGGTCAGACCGCCGCCATTCCTTCTAGTATTCGCTCTAATTTCATTGGACCAACCTCTAATTCCAGTATCTTCTTCCATGGCAAAACGGATTTCACATCTTTGCTCCGAATGTCCAAAGATACCACAGACAAAGCAAAACAAACTAAGCTTCTCGTATTTGAAGAGAATTGTGCATCATTCTCCCCCCTTATTATTGACTCTGGTTTGTTTCTTTAAAGGTTGTCGGACATCGACTCTCACTCTTAGCCGCATATATTGACGCCAAAAGCTCGAGTTATTGTTCTTATCATACTCCACAAACGTGCCAACATAATTTGCCTTTGCTCTCCCAACCTTCTCCAGCATAAGTCCCGCCGGAAGATTATGGACCTGAACCCAAAACTTCGCATGAAAAAGCAGAATATTCTCAATTTGGACTCCCACTTTCACCCTTTCCATTATAAGCAGATGGTTGTCAAAGGTCCAAGCCCCAAGGACCTCCCTTTAATGTCGCCTCCATATCTAGATGATGAGAGAAATGAAACAGGAACAATCCTTCTAATCTAACCCCCTTTACAGGCCTCCACATATCTGCTACTCTCACCTTCATTGATCTCACATGGATAGGTCTGTCACACAAGAATCTTCCCACCAAACAACACCGTAAATAACATGCCTCTGCTCCTTCTTCCTCCATGTCGAAGCAAAACCCTTCCTCTTCCCCATCTTCTTCCTCTTCTAGTGATAATCCTTCGATGTTAGAATCCGCCATTGTTCAGTAATAGTAATACAACAGATCCTACCAATAAACTAAAAAAAGAACAAGACCACAACTTCTCAGTAGGAGAAGAAAAACCAAACCCTGGCAGAAACTAGTAAAATAATAATAATAAAAAATAAAAAACAATGTATTTTGTAGGTGTTATTTATAATAAAACGTTTGTTTTTTTTAGATTCATTTAATAAATAATATATTTTGGAAAAGTATAGATCAACTACATTAGATATTAAATGAATGTAAAAAGTAAAATTTTCCTTATAAATAGGAATAGAGATTGTATGATTTTATCAATATATTATATGATAATTTAAATTATAAAATACATTAGTTAAACTATATATGGCAATTTGCAATAAATAATTATTTATTTATTTCCAAACACAGATAAAAACAGAGCTTAAGAGCTCATCATACACATGCATATGATGATATACAAAGTCGTTACACTGAAATTAACTTTGCTCAATATTTTTAATGAGCTAGCTCCTCCACCTTCTTGGATTAATTAATGACACCTTTCATAGCAGAAGCCATTGATGTCATCGCAACTGCACAGTGGAGTACCATACTCTCCACAAACGCAGTTTTTGCAAGTTGAGTGACACGTTTTTGCAACATCAAAACAGCGACACTGAGGATTAATGGATGCTACTTTGCAAATACAGGTATCACAACATGCTGGTGTGTGCGGTTCACCATTGGAGAGCACTTGGGTTATGAAAGATGTTGGGTCGAAACGAGCACTGACAGTTGGAGCTGTGAAAGCCAAGAGAAATAGCAACAAAGATAAGCTCATCAATACAGTCTTCAGGTTCAACTCCATTATCACTCTCTCTATCTAATTATTGTGTCTTTGTTTTTCTTTTCTTGTGAAGAGGCATACAGCTACGTGGGTCAATTTATAATATAGTTTTTACGAATAATACAATATTTATTAAAATAAAAATGATACTTTTTTCGTCTCAAAATAAATACCGTATTTTAATCAATTATTTATTTTAAAATAAGTGTTGCTTTTTATTTTTTTAATACAATATTTTAATTCATACTACTTACATCATTCTCAATTTATTATTTTCTTATTGAATATTTATGATATTAGAATATATCCATAAATAATAAGAATAATATGATAAAATTGATATTCTCTCTTTCACTTATAACAACTCAATGGGCCTTCCATCATTAATATTAACATCACAATTATTGTCAGAGTAGATTACAAGGGAGACATTATTGTGGGCAATTGAGTGAAGAAGAGATAAATCAAAATTTATTGTCTCTAAAATTTACAAATATAAGACAATTTTGTTGAAATATTATATTAGATTTGATTAGATTTAATATTTAAATATAATTCAAGTTGTGTTAGTCCAAGCTCAATTAGGATTGTATATAAATAGTCCTAGTTTGTATCATTATTTACACAATTCAATAATACAAATCCTTATTTCCTTATTCTCTCTCTATTCTCTCCTCACTAAAAGTGTCACACGCACTAACAAATTGGTATCACCATGTCAAATCCAAGATCTGGTTCCTCATGTCAGACTGCTCAAATCACATGACTGGTCGAAAGGAGTGGTTGGCAGATTTTGACGAGTCAAAGAAGAGCAAGATAAAACTTGCTGATAACAGTTCGTTGCAAGCAGAAGGTACTGGCAACATAGTTTTTCAACTGAGTAATGGAGCGAAAGCTATGATCAGAGATGTGTTCTATGTACCTGGAATGAAGTGTAACATGTTAAGTGTTGGACAACTGGTCAAAAAAGGCTTCTCAGATGTCATAAAAGATGGAGTTTTGAAATTGTTCGACACCCAGAACAATTTGGTCTTGAAATCTCTGTTGTCGAAGAACAGGACGTTTAAGTCCATGATCAGTTCGACTGAAGTACAATGTCTAAAAACTATTGTCGACCACAAGGATAGTTGGTTGTGGCATTTGAGGTTTGGACATTTGAACTTTCGATCACTCAATCAGCTGATTACTCAAGATATAGTATCTGGTATTCCAAGTCTTGAGATGCCTGAAAAACTCTGTGAAGGTTGTTTAGTCGGAAAGCAATCCAGAAATTCTTTCGTTTCGACTATGCCAATGATATCATCCTACATATTCGAAGTTGTACGTTCAGATGTATGTGGTCCGTTCGAAGAACATACCATTGGTGGAAATAAATATTTTGTTTCGTTTGTCGATGAGTTTACTCAAAAGCTGTGGATCTATGTGATCAAGAGAAAGGATGAAGTATTTGAAATCTTTAAGAGATTCAAGATGCTTGTCGAAAACCAGAGTGAGAAGAGGATCAAAGTTCTGCGAATAGATGGAGGTGGCGAATACACTTCGAAGATGTTTGAAAAATTCTATGAAGAACATGGTGTTGATCATGAGGTAACTGCTCCTTATACTCCTCAACATAATAGAATTGCTGAAAGAAGAAACATAACCATATTGGATATGGCGAGATGTATGCTCAAGCAGAAGAATTTTCCAAAATCTTTATGGGGTAAAGTTGTTTTGACTGCAGTTTATATCCTGAACAGGCGCCCTTACCAAGAAATTGAAGAACAAGGTTCCTGAAGAAGTGTGGAGTGGCAAACAACCATCAGTGAGTCATATGAATGTGTTTGGCTCTATGTGTTACAAGCATGTTCCTGATGCAAGAAGAAGGAAGCTTGATGACAAGAGTGAACCTATGATTCTGGTAGGATATCATAAGACTGGTGCATACAGGCTATTCAATCCAATTAATGAGAAGATTGTGTTGAGTCGAAATATTGTGATTGGTGAAAATTCTTCCTGGGATTGGAATTCTAATAATTCAATTAACAAGCCATTGATGAGCTCTGATTTCGACGAAGAAATTGATGAAGTCAAAGTTGAAGGAATTGCTGAGAATCTAGTCGAAGTCGAAGTAGAAGCAGTTGTTGACATTCCCGACACAGAGGTTGTGGCTGAAACAAGCCGAAGACCTCGGCGAAATAGAGTTCCTCCAACAAGACTTCATGATTATGAAGTGACTAGTGATGATGAAGTCACACCAGATGGTGAATTAATTCATTTTGCTTTACTTGCAGGTGTTGAACCAATCAACCATAACGAAGCTTTAAAAACTCAACAGTGGAAGTTAGCTATGGTCGAAGAGTTACAGGCAATCGAAAGAAACAACACATGGGAGTTAGTCGAATTTCCAGCACATACAAAAGCTAATGAAGTAAAGTAGGTGTTCAAGTTAAAACACAATGTTGATGGGTCGATAATAAGACATAAAGCAAGATTTGTAGCTCGAGGGTTTCTTCAAAGAGAAGGACTTGACTACTCTGAAGTATTCGCTCCAGTAGCAAGACTGGAGACTGTTCGAATAGTGGTAGCATTGGCATGTAACTGAGGTTGGTTGACATTTCACTTAGATGTGAAGTCAACATTTTTGAATGGTCCGTTAGACGAAGAGGTCTATGTCACACAACCTTCTGGGTTTGTGATTTAGAAGGAAGCGAGTAAAGTATATAAGTTGCACAAAGCGCTCTATGGCCTCAAGCAGGCACCTAGGGCATGGAACAAGAAGATCGACTCATACTTAGTCGAATTGGGATTTATCAAATGGAAGTCTGAGTATGCTGTCTATGTTTAGGTTGTAGCACAAAATATAATAATCATCTGTTTTATGTCGATGACTTGTTAGTAACTAGAAATAGCTTGGAGAACTTATCGAAGTTCAAAGAGCTGATGATGAAGGAATTTAAAATGTCAGGTCTGGGAAAATTGTCTTATTTCCTAGGCATGGAATTTAAAATGCTGAAGCAAGGTATGGTGCTACATCAAAGGATGTATGTCAAAGAGATACTCAAGAGATTCAGAATGGATGATTCGAATCCTGTATCCTCACATGTCGAATCAAACTTGAAGATGGAGAAGCATGCAGAGGAAGATAAAGTTAATGTAACTTTGTTCAAACAAATAGTTGGATCTCTGAGGTATGTGTGCAACAATCGACCTGATATAGGTTTCACAGTCGGATTTGTGAGCAGATTCATGGGTGAACCAAGAATGTCACACATGAAAGCTGCAAGAAGAATTCTGAGATACTTAAAAGGAACAACGGATTTTGGAATTCTATTTCGACGAGATTCTGAAGGCAAATGAGCAATAGTTAATTTCTTTTCAGATGCTGATTGGTGTGCAGATAAGGAAGATCGAAGAAGTACAACTGGCGATTTCTTTCAAGTATTTGGTGCCCCAATCTCATGGGATTCGAAGAAGCAACCTGTGGTGGCATTGTCATCGTGTGAAGCAGAATATATAGCAGGATCATATGCTGCATGTCAAGCAATTTGGATCAGATCGGTACTTGAAGGAATGGAGGTCAAAGTGAAGAAACCTCTTGTGTTGCAAATCGACATTAAGTCAGCCAAAAATCTGGCGAAGAATCCTGTTTTGCATGGAAGGAGTAAGCATATCGAAGCCATATTTCACTTCTTGAGGGAAAAGGTAAATCGAGGTGAACTTGAAGTTAGGCATTGCTCAAGTGAAGCACAGTTGGCCGACATTTTCACCAAAGGATTGAAGATCGACAGATTCCTGAATCTGAGAAAAGAAATTAGGAATAGTTCAGATCGACTATGACTAGCGTATGCTCGACAACTTGGATTATGGGGATGTGTTGAAATATTAGTTTAGATTTGATTAGATTTGATTAGATTTAATATTTAAATTTAATCCAAGTTGTGTTAGCCCAAGCCCAATTAGGGTTGTATATAAATAGTCATAGTTTGTATCATTATTTACACAATTCAATAATACAAATCCTTATTTCCTTATTTTCTCTCTATTCTCTCCTCACTAAAAGTGCCTCATGCACTAACAAATTTAACCCTAGTTGATAGGATGCTAAATATAAACCCTAATAAACTTAAGAAAGTTGTAAAAATCTACACTATGAAAAAGATAAATAAAATTAAAAGAGAGATAAAACAGAGTTATTAAAAATAAATACTTTCATTGATTTAATTGATGCCAATATAAATAGAACAATACACTTTAAATACTATTCTAAACATATATTTGTCATCCAAGTAGCACAATCACAAGGACCTAAGAAACTTCTAGAACATTATAATAATTAATCTAAATTAATATATTAAAATTATAACTTAAATATTCTAACTAATAATTATCAATTAAACTATCTATCATTGTCGCCGGGTCCACTTGAACCTTGTCCTCAAGGTTCTAAAAATATGATTGGAATAGAATTTGAATCTTGTCCAATTCAAAATTAAATTAGTAGGAACCAAAAATAATTTTCTAAGTGACAAATTGGTTAAATTTGTGCTAAAACTAGTGAGAAATAAAAGGATGGCTGACACATTTTGAAGGAAAAGAAAAAGATATAGCAAATGGGAGAGAGAAAGTGGTGGGAATGTGGAAATGAAGTGGTGGGAGAGTAGTACACGTGACATGTCATGGTTGAATAGAAAATAGAGTTTTGAATAGTGGGAGAGCATTGTACCGATAAGAGAGGACATGATCTGTTACACCACTTTTTTTTCACGTTTTTTTCACTCTCTCTTTCATTTCAATTCATTTCTTCTTCTTTTCCACTTTTCCTTTCTTCTTTTGTTCTTCCATCTTTTTCTTCCGTTTTCTCTAATATTTTTTTCTTTCTCCATTCTTTTTCTTCTTTCTCATCTTATTAAGAATCGACACCTGAAAAAGATGATCATCAGCGTCGGGGTCAAAAATTAATATGTAAAAAATATCGTTGGAGAAGGAGTGTTCCTCACCTCCGAACGTTATTCTTGGTGGTGGGACCGTGGAGCAACCGGAGATTAGAGGTGGAGGTACTGAAGGCAAAAGTGAAATTGTTATTGGTAGTTTAACCTCAGATCTCGATTTGTGTCTAGTTGTTTTGTCGGAGTAGACGACGTCAGAGATGACGCCGAAAGTAACACTTGAGTTGTCATCAGAGACGTTTCCAGAGTCGGAACTATAGCCAGAGTTGTCGCCAGAGTTGATTAACACCTAAATAAATAAGTGTGTCTAAAAAATATAGGTGTTTTGTTTTGATTTTTTTTAATAAAATAAAATGTGAGTTTTGTTTGAAATTGGGATAGAGAATTTTTTTGAATTTTAATGATAAAGTTGCACTACTTTGTGGGTGTGTTACGTAGGAAAGAGAAAAATATAAGGAGGTGGAGAGAAAGAAAGTTTTGTGAGTGTGTCACGTAGGAAAGAGAAAAGTATAAGGAGGTGGAGAGAAAGAAAGTTTGAGTGAGGTGATGTGGTTATGTGATTTTAGAAAAAAGCTGCAGAATTTTGGGGTAGCTGAATAGATTGTACAATCTCTCATTTCCTTTATCTTTTTTTTCTACCATTTTTTTTCTCTTTCTTCTCTTTCCTTCTCACGTTTTTTTCTTCTTCTTCTCTTACTATTCCCTTTCTTCTTCTTCTTCTTTCTTCCTTGTTTTTTTTCTGTTTCATTCTTTTTTTTTAAGTCTTCCAACAAAATAAAAGAAAAAAAAACTATGAAATTTTAGAAAAAATTACAAATCATTGTAGATCTAGCGGTTCAGGAGGTGGCAGCAGTGTTGGAGGTGATTTTCAAAATTTCACAACGAAGAACTTTTGAATATTGATATCTATCATATAAAATATTCCGATTAGGTGGTTTGGCTGGAAGTATTGTCGGAGATGTCACCAGAAACGTTAGCAGAGATTTCGCCAGAGATCTTACCGGAAGTGTCGCTGGAGAATCTGCCAGAAATTTCGCCGGAGAAGATGCCGAAAATTTCGCCGAAAAAATTCTTTGTGAACCAGATTGTTCTATTTTCCTTTTTTCTTCTGTCTGTTTTTTTGCATTACATTTAAGCACATATTTTTCTTTCAATTTGTGTTGTGAATCAGAAAACTCTTGAGAAAAAGCTTGAAGTTGTTCTTTCAACTCCTCTCTAGATTTATTTGAGAGTTCATAAATTTGCTTCAAATATTTTAAAGAGTTTCTAGTTGGTGGTGAAATGTTTCAGGTGGTGAATAGGGACTGTGAGATGTGAGTGGAATAGTAAAATTGGAAGAATGGTATAATGGTGATGAAGCATCAACATGTGGAGGGATGAAAGAATGATAATATGGATATGCCATGAAAGAAGAAGTTCAAGAATGAAATCACCAATTGTTAGGATGCTAAAGTAAGAATCCTAACAAGACTAATAAAAGCTATAAAATTCTAATAAGACAAATAAACTATCTGAGAGAATAAAGATAAAAGATAATAAAAGATAACTTTTCATTTCATTGATTGATTTTCAAATAACACATTACACCCCAATATATAGACCTCTAAAAATATCATGATCATCCAAGTGGCACAATCTTAAGGACTAAGAAACTTCTATAATATAATTTTAACTAATATATTAAAATAATAATTAAATATATAACTAATAATTACTAAGTACTCTCTATCACAAGTATCTTTCTTTCTCCTTTCCCCCATTACATAAACCTCCTTTTAATGATAATTGTTCTCTTTCACACATTAACATGGTTTTTTTAAGTAAGGATAAGAAGAAAATAGGAATATAATTGAGAACCGGATTGAGAATGATATCCTCCTCCATGAAGAGGAATGTATAACTTAGGTAGCATATAGTCTAACAATAGGAGGTTGGGACCTAAAAAATAGAAGAGCCGAAAATCAACCTTTCATCATCAATATCACTAACCCAATTATTATCACTAAACAAAAATTGATTTTGTCATTGAAATTTACTGACATGAGAGAATTTAACTCAAACGGTATTTGCTTCCCCTTTTTTCCCTTACATAAACCTCCTTTGAATTCTAATTGTTCTCTTTCACACCTTTAACATGCATTTTGCGTAAGATCAAAAAGAAAATAGGAATAAAATTAAGAACCCAATTTAGCAAGATATTCTCCCCTAAGACTAACATACATATGACTCAAAGAAAGCACTATTCCCAATCAATTATGAAAGTTTTAAATAATTGTATAATTAACTAGATTTTATTTAACCATTTATGTGTTGCGCTTGTCTAGGACCTAGAGTCCATAAACTAGAGTTTGAAACCTTGAGAACATGGTTGCAATGTCTTCATCCTCCTTCATCTTGAATAACTAATACTGTTGAATCAAAATCTCAACATTGACTTCTTTGATTTTTTTATTTCCTTTAAAAGCACTTACCTTAGATTCATAAATACTCTTAAAATGGTCAGAGATAGTAGTTATAAAGGACTTGTTAATTATTAATCATAATTGAGTGTGCAACCTTCAAAATTTAAAATTGTATTTTATATAGGACTTGAAAATTCTAAATTCTCAACCAATTGTCTTTGTTAATCATTTGGTCATTGAGATTAGAGAGGGTCAATTACCTAATCAATTACCTAATCTTTAGAATCTATAAAGTTATAAATGGGGTTTTAGTTTTAGTGAAATTCGATAAAAATGTGTATGAGTAAAAATCAATCAACTCGTTGAATAACATCTTCGAACTATCGGTTCTTCTGTTTAATTCCTAATTTCTATTCTATTCATGATTGACTATAGAGTGCATTAAGCAAGCATCAATCTACCCTATGCGAATTTTAATATCTATTATTGGATAAAGCATCATGGGTAACGGTGAGTTATAGTTAAACAATCAAGCGAAGTAAAAGTATAAATCTATCAGTTATGCCCTAAGAAACTAATTTATATCAAACTAAATCCTATCTATTCTACCGACATTCAAATTAAGCATTACAATACAAACGAAATTAATAAGAAAAGAATAACAATAATGAAATTAAGGATAATACATAAAAACCTCAAGTTTTGACGGTTTGATGAAGCAACAGATTGAAATTTATGTTTAATCGGCCATGTGAGAAAAGCTTAAAATAAAGTCGTGTTCTAAATTCTCAATTTTTCCTCCCCTATTCTAATTTCTTAAGTAATACAGAAATTTGGGCTCTAAGAGCATCTGCACGAAAAACAAAAGTTCAGTCTAAAACTAACTACTTTATTTTTATTAAATCTGGAATGAAAACTAACTATTTGTCTCTTCTCCAATCCGAATTAGCCTCTAACATCAATATGAATCTTGTAAATATTTCTCTTAGCTTTTCAACACATATTTGCATGCGTGAATCACATAGACGATGGCTAGGATCTAGAAGGGGAGTTGAATAAATCCCACAAATTTTATACACGCAAATGGTTACCAAAAATTGGTTTTAAAAAGTTTGACGGAAGCAACCACTGAATCACACGTCTACAACGAACCTCTACTAAAAGGATCGGATATGCACGGCAATATTAGGAATGAAAAACGGATGAGAAAAATTCAGATTAATCAACAAAAATAAACGCAATCAACAATATTTTATTTGCTTGATATTAATCCAATCCAACGAGATATGTCAACAAGAAATTAATTGCAAATGCGTTCGATTTTTATTTGAAACAAATTATCGAACACTTGATGTGCGCAAACACACTAAGTGCAGATTTCCAAATAATGTGAATGTTAAGCTGATCCTAAATACAATCCAAGGGATTGTATCAATTTTGCAAAACAATTTTTCAGCTCAAAATTACACTATCTCAGAAATTTCGATCAATTGAAACTTCGCAAATTCGAGTAATATTGAAAAGTAAAAGAGTAGGAAAAGAGAGAACAAACACGATTTGATTATGCAGTTCCCCAATCGTCCTCGCTATGGGTACCTCGGCTCCCAATTCCACAAATGGAATTGAGATATATTTAAATTTCTGTTTGCAAATTGTTTATGCAAGAGAAGAACAATGAACATCCAAACTCTCAAACGTCTTTGATTGTTTATGCAGATTCTTCCCTCCCCTTGATTCAAGACGAATCAAGTGCCTCGAATTCGGTTGAACAAATCACCGTCTCACGCTACTAGACTGCAAGAAACCACCGTTTTTTAGTCACCTTCACTCGATCGATTTTGATCTTCCACAATTCGATCCCCAAACCTTTCTTCTAAGATCCTCCGACTGTAGCTACTAAACCGAGTGAATACTCTATTCTTCGGTTACCTTCGCACGGCTGAATCCTTGTAGAACGAAACGATTTGTGCCAAAAACCCCAAAATCTCCTTGATTCTTGGAGGACAAAACCTGAGATTTTATTCAAGAAACACCTACCAATTCTCAACCTAAAAATGAAGATCACAACACTTCCAAATTCTAAACATTATCACTTCAAAACAATTGGCAACACAAACAAAAATGATTATGTGTGATTGTTTGTTTACTCAAGGTTAAAGATGAAGATGAAGAGAAAGATTGATATCTATTTTCACGTTTCTTGTTAGTTTGAAATGTGAGCTGACCCAACTATATATAATGAATAAAAAGACCAACAATATGAAGTAATAAAAAAAAGAGAAAAATTAAATGCAGAAAAATCAGTTCAGACAGCCTTGGGTCGACCGCTCCTTTAATGAGGGTCGGCATGAGCTATCCCGTAGGATTGTCTACGCAAATTAATTGACCATGCGTCGACCCAACAACACCTTGCGTCGACGCAAGCCTGCAGATTTTGCTGGAATTCAAATGGCCAGAAGCATGCGTCGACCTCATGCAACAGGGGGGTCAGCATGGGTTATCCCTAACTTTTCACAAAACTTGTTAAAAACAGCATGAGTCGACTCATGCCCACCTTGGGTCGACTCAAGACCTGCAGATTTTCAAAAACTCATTTTTCTACACGTTTTTGCTGACCAAGACTCGAAACAAGTATACCAAACATCAATATTATGATCATGCACATGTAGAAATTATGTAGACTTCTTCCTATATGTTTAGACACATGAACATTGATGGTTAGATGCAATTTTCCCGACAATGATGTGATACCGCTCAAATTACAATCTAATGACTATCTTATTTGTTGACATCATTAAAACCGAAATAGATGAAAGACCTTAGCCCTCACATACTCCCACTTTTTGATGATGGCAACACTGTTTATCTTTCTCTTGATTTGTAATTTGGGGACGGAGAAACTCCCCCTATCTTTAACACTTTAATATCTGCTGCTTTAATATTTTCTGCTGCTAATATCCTTCTCCCCCTTTGACAACATCAAAAAGAGGAAAAGAAGGTGGTCAAAGAGATATCATCATAACAAGTAATGGTTCATTCACCAATTTGCAAACAGCGACACTAACAATCATCCACATATGATACAGTTAATGCAATACTATAAACGGATAAATACGGAACATAAGAAGCAAACACGATGCATTCCATAATAGTTCAAACTGAAGAACCATAGTTCAAGTTAAAACAAATTGAAATAACATGCAAATCAAAGAACAAAACATAAAATCAAAGACACAAATAATATCATGCACTAAGAATGATGTTAATCTCTATGTCTCCTCCCCCTAAATGGGTGACCTCCTCCCCGATAATGGTGGTCTGGTGGTGGCAGATCCTCTAGGGAACGATTCAATTCAATCACAGTGCTGTTGAGAATGCCTAGGCTGTTGGATAGATTCTGGGTCTGAATTTCCATAGCATTTTCCAGATTGGTAAATCTGGTCATCGAGGCATCAGCAAACCTAGTGAAACTCTCAGTGTGAGCAGCAAACTGATCTGACAAAGAGGCGAGCCTCTCTTACTGAGCATTGTATCGTTGTTCTTGTAATTCCTGGAATTATTCATGTTCGAGATTCATCTGGTTCAACATGGCCAGAATTTCTTCAGAGTCTTGGAAGGCTTGTTGTGGCTGTTGCTGGGGAGTTGGAGGTGTGGAATAGTCAGGCTGATGCCAGTCATAATCACCATAGGTAGGAGGTAGATATGCATCCCCAAGAGCAGACCAACTATTGTATTGCCATTGTCCCCAGCCCTGATTATCATAATTCTCCTCTGGTTGAGAATTACCCATCCATGGCTCATTATCTTCGTCTTCCATATGTACATCAACATTGTCACCACCTTGGTTTTCATTTTCATGTCCTTCCGCAATATCTTGGTCGTCGGGAGCATTAGGAAAAGGGTGAGTGGATCTAAATTTGTACTTGTACTCATTTTCAACTGGATCCCAAGTATAACCCATCATGGTGAGAGTCTTTTGTTGAAATTGATGCTCATATGACATATTGACATAGCAAATGTTCGGAACAGGGATACCAGCCTCATTCAAAATATTCTGAATACATGATGCATAGCCCAAAGTCGTACCTTTTGTGGAGTCGCGAAGGGAAAACATACGGTATGTGAAGTAATATGGCCAGTTGATCTTAATCTTGTTCTTCAGGGTGTAGATGAGATGAACCTCAGCTTTATCAACTCTAGAGAACCCACCTTTCTTGGGTCGCAAAATGTGTGCGGCAATCCACTGCAGAATGCGATCAGCAAATTTCAGATGACCCGTTGTAACATTTTTCGGAAACAGCTAGCTGGCTACAACATCATTTGGGTATGGTTCACGCAACATAGAGTTCAAAGCAGTTTTAAACTCATAGTTGGCAACAAACTTGGTGTCAGTCACTTGAGGAATATTTTCATCAGTTTCCAAACTGAACAAACTAGTCCATACAACATTGTTCATAGAATGAGACGCGTTATTCATAGAATACCTAAAATCCGTACCTTCAAATTTTCCCTCAATCCCGCAATAGAACAAGCGAACTAGATCACAGTTAAACTTATCATCACATTCAAGAAATTCATCAAAATTCTGAGCATTTAGCATGTCAATTACCTCGGTGAGATGATAATCGGGAGCCATCAAGGAGTAGTATGCATGTTGTCGAATAATAGCACGGTTGCGAAAATCATTATTGAAAGACTCAGACAGAGCATCAGAGAGTAGAGACATAGCATTTACCAGAGTTGAAGAAGTTTTGGCTCTTGATGTTGAAGCTCTTGTAGACCGTTTACCAGTTACCCGTTGAGACGCCATTGTTGAAGAACTTGATTAGAACAGATGAATAGTGACGAACAGATGAACAGTGACGAGAGGATGAATAGAGATAATCTTGATTCCAAATTGAAATGAGAAACCCCTTTTTAAAACCTTTGTGGATTGAAACCTTGTGAATCTAATTAATATGGGTTTTGATTCTTAAGGGTTTTGATGGAGTTTTGAGTGAGATGTTTGAAAGGGTAGGAGAGGAGAAAACCAAGAAAAATCTTATTTATGACATAAAATGATGAAATATAAAGTCCATTGAAAGTATGTAGTGAATTTGAGGAACACTAGGTCGGCGCGCGCATTCCCAATAAAAAGGGATTCAGAATTCGTCAGGTGTGCGTCGACCTAAGCATTGGATGCGTCGGCGCAAGCTGACGTGTGTTTGAAAAATTTTAAAAATTTATGAGATGCGCCGACCGCAGGTAGGCGCGCGCTAACCCGGTTGTTTTCCTTAAAAAATTTCAGTTCATGAGTCGACCCATGGCATTCTTTGGTCGACTCATCCAAGTGAAAAATGGAAAAATTCATATTTTTGCATACAAAGGCCCCAAAATAGGATAAATAAACATGCTAACACATAAATCAAACATCCAAATGAATAATATATGCTTTAAACGTGTAATAAACATCATTTAAACACTAAACATGGTACATATATTAAAGAAAAACTTATGAAGCGGAACGATATTACCTTGATCATGATTGAAGATGAGAGCCCTCACATGTAGCTCAATAACTCTCGGCATAGATAGTTAAAACCATAAACAAGCATATATATATATGTGAAGAGCTACTATCTTAAAGGATTATTAAACACGATCCAAGATGTCGAGAACGCCTAGTTCCCTACGGATGTGAAAGAAAGGCTCTATGGCAAGTGGTTTTGTAAAGATGTCAGCAAGTTGATTTTTAGTATCAACATGCTCAAAGACCACATCACTTTTCTCTACATGATCCCTAAGGAAGTGATGACGAATTTCGATATGCTTGGTGCGTGAATGTAATACGGGGTTCTTAGTTAGGTTAATAGCACTAGTGTTATCGCACAAAATGGGAATACACTCAAGTTTTAAATTGAAATCAAGCAATTGTTGCTTAAGCCATAGGACTTGTGCACAACAACTGCTGGCGGCAACGTATTTCGCCTCGGCTGTTGACAAGGCAACGAAAACCTATTTTTTGCTATGCCAACACACCAAGGAATTTGCGAAAAAGTGACACGTGCCACTAGTACTTTTCCTATCCGATTTGCACCCGGCAAAGTCGGAATCGGAATAGCCAACTAAGGAACAAACACTACCTATAGAATACCACATCCCATACTTTGGAGTACCGGAAAGGTATTGAAGTATGCGCTTAACTGCTTTTAAGTGGAATTCTTTGGGACGTGCTTGATACCTCGCACATATGCATACACTGAACATAATGTCAGGTCGTGATACGGTAAGATAAAGAAGAGATCCAATCATACCTCGATACTTCTTTACCTCTACATCCTTACCATTTTCGTCACGATCAAGATTGGCACAAGTAGGCATCGGAGTATCTATTGCCTTGCAGTTTAGCATGTCAAAACGTTTGAGAAGCTCAAGACAATATTTTGTTTGACTCACAAACGTGCCCTCTTCGAATTGTTTGATTTGCAATCCGAGGAAATAGTTGAGCTCCCCCATCATGCTCATTCCAAACTCCCCCTACATCAAACTAGAGAACTCCTTGACCAAGGTCATGTTAGTAGACCCGAAGATAATATCGTCAACATAAATTTGTACCAAAATTAAGTGTTTTCCTTGACGTTTAATAAAGAGGGTTATGTCAACCTTCCCTCTTGAATACCCTTGATCAAGTAAAAATTTGCTTAGACGTTCATACCAAGCCCTAGGGGATTTTTTAAGTTCGTACAAAGCACGTTTAAGTTTGTAGACATGATTAGGATATTCATGGGATTCAAAACCCGGAGATTGGGCTACATAAACCTCTTCATTGATGTATTCGTTAAGGAAAGCACTTTTAACGTCCATTTGAAATAGTTTGAATTTTTTAGTGCAAGCATAAGCAAGTAAAAGGCGTATAGCCTCGAGTCGGGCAACCGGCGCATAAGTTTCCTCATAGTCGATTCCTTCCTCTTGGTTATAGCCTTGCGCTACAAGCCGCGCTTTGTTTCGTGTTATAACTCCATTTTCATCAAGTTTATTCCTAAACACCCATCGGGTGCCGATTACTCGATGACCTCGCGGAGGGGAGACAAGGTCCCAAACCTCATTTCTTCTAAATTGATTTAGTTCATCTTGCATTGATAAAAACCAATGCTCATCGAGTAACGCCTGCTTTGCGTTTTTAGGTTCAACTTGTGACACAAAAGCGGAGTAATAACAAAAGTTACTAAGTTTAGAGCGGGTGGTTACTTCCTTAAAGATGTCACTGATGATATTGTCGATTGGATGGTCTTTGGAAGACTTCCATGCTGGAGGAAAGTCATCTTCATTAGTTGGATGATCCTCCTCACTCTTCATAGGTTGGTGATCCTTTTCCTCCTCAATATGCACTGCTTCGGGCTGATCAGTTCCTTTATCAGTGTCCTTGAGTATGTCTTCTGAAGATACACCTGCACCATGAAAAGAACTACCTTCCCCGACATTTTTCAGATAAAACTCATCAAAAGTAACGTGTACCGACTCTTCAATAATTCGTAACCTTTAATTATAAATTCTATAAGCTTTACTTGACTGAGAGTATCTAAGAAAAATACCCTTGTTGGCCTTGGCATCAAACTTACCAAATATCTCTTTCCCATTGTTTAACACGAAACACTTACAACCAAAGACATGAAGGTGAGAGATATTTGGCTTACGCCCTTTTAAAAGCTCATACGGTGTCTTGTTTAGAATAGGCCGGATGAGCACCCTATTCAAAACGTAACAAGCCGTACTGATGGCGTCGGCTTAAAAGTATTTTGGAAGTCCACTTTCATTGATCATATCCTTCCAAGTTCCTCCAAAATTCTATTTTTACGTTCCACCACCCCATTTTGTTGAGGGGTACGTGGTGCGGAAAAATTATGATCAATTCCATGGGATTCACAAAATGCTTCAAACAAATGATTTTCAAACTCACCCCTATGATCACTTCGAATTGACACAATGTTCGTTCTTAACTTGTTTTGAGATTACTTAGCAAATTTTTCAAAGGCCGAAAAAGTATCACTCTTATTTGCTAAGAAAATAGTCCATCTAAACCTAGAAAAATCATCGACTATTACAAAACCATAATAGTTACCACCTAGGCTTATGATCCTAGATGGTCCAAATAAGTCCATATGGAGGAGCTCAAGGGGTCTCATAGTCGAAATGATGTTTTTAGATTTGAATGAGATCCTTGTTTGCTTCCCTATTTGACAAGCATCACAAAGATGATCCTTTATGAATTTGATTTGGGCAAACCGATGACTAGGTCTTTAGAGACTATTTTGTTAAGCAAATCAAAATTGATATGAGCCAACCGACAATGCCATAACCATGAATCTTCATTGATAGAGACTATACACTTGTCTCCATTTAACGATACCTCATTTAAGTCTAGCATATAGACATTGTTCACCCTCAAACCCTTAAACACATCCTTCTTGTCACTATCTTCAACTATGCAACAATCTTTTGAAAACGATACTTTATAATTCTTGTCACATAGTTGACTAATACTTAAAAGGTTGTGTCTAAGGCATTCCACAAGAAGCACCTCAGAGATAGTAGTAGATGAGGGGTTACCTACACTACCTTTGCCGAGAATATGTCCCTTATTATTATCTCCGTAGGTGACAAACCCCTTTTTCTTCGCCACAAAGTCGATGAAAAGTGATATGTCTCCTATCATATGTCTTGAGCAGCCACTATCCAGAACCCATCTTCTTTCGGTGGTCTCAAGACTTTGTACCTACAAAACAATCAAGGGAGAGTAGGTACCCAATTTTCATTGGGTCCTTTACGGTAAGTGAAACCAAGATCGCACTTGGGCAACCATTGATAAATGCCTTTTGGAACAAGAAATCTTCTAAAACGACATTTAACAATAGTATAACTAGGCTTACAACAATATAGGCAATCACGGTTCATTTGGAATTTACCTTTGCTATCTCTATCTCGAATCACATACGTATACTTTTGTTACAGATTGTTCATACTTTCTCGATAATGTGGTCGATCAATAGCAAACGTAACTTTAGGCTTAAGAGCCTTGTCTAGTTTGGCCTTAAGGATTCTCACCTCCTTTTGCCAAATATGACAAGTATCACAACCCCCAAACTTGAACCATGGAGACTTATTTTCATCAATCTTAGCTTTTGATGCATCCACCATGGAGTTTTTAAGAGCTTCCAATTCCTTTTCGGAATCGGAAACCTTTCTCTCCAAGTATTTAAAAATCTTTTTGTTCGAGGCTAAGCGTTGAAAAGCTTCCTTAGCCTCGTAGTTCAACATATCAAAAGCCTTTTGTAATTCTAAAAAATACATACTTTTAGAATGATCATATTTAGAGTGTTTTACCTCTTTCTTCTTATTTTGACGTGCCATAAGACATAGATTAACAGATTCACTTTCGTCACTTGAGTTGTCATCTTTTTTCGACTCGCTATCGCTCTCCCAAGCGATGTATGCTCGCCTAGATTTGTTTGACTTTTTGTGTTGACGATTCTTATCCTTATCCTTATCCTTGTCTTTCTTAAGTGATGGACAATCCGGCTTGTAGTGCCCGGATTTTCCACAGTTGTAACATGTTCCTTTAACCTTGCCATTCTTATTGCCTTCATTTCTAGATTGCCTCCTAAATTTGACTAGATTTTTATCCGAGTGTTGAATCTCATTCTTCCAAACGTATCTATTGTATCTATTAACAAATATTCTCATATCATCATCGGAGTCATCATCTTCGTCATTGTTGGTTTCATCATCACTTTTCTCTTTAGATGTGGACTTTAAACAAGAAGCCTTAAGAGAAATCGATTTTTTTCCGTATCTTTTGTTTTCTCCTTCTTTATACTCTTCTCATGTTTTTCAAGGCTAACGAGCACTTGCTCATGCTCATCGAGTTTTCCAAATAATGCGGTGAGGTCTAGAATAGCTAGATTATTGGCCTCCTTGATCGCGGTGACCTTCGGCTGCCATTCCCTGTTAAGACACCTCAAAATCTTATTAGTAGCAACCTCGTTTGGAATTGGTTTACCAAGTACATGCAATTTGTTGATAATATGAGTAAATCATTTTTGCATATCCGCAATGGTTTCCCCTTGCTTCATGTAAAAAAGATCGAACTCTTGCGTTAGTGTGTTGATACGGGCCATTTTAACATCATTAGTGCCTTCGTGGGCTACTTGTAAAGCATCCTGCATGGCTTTGGTCGTTTCACAATGAGAGACTTGATAATATTCGTCAACTCCCAAAGAGGAGATCAACATATTTCGAGCCTTCCAGTCATAGCTGTACTTTTTCTCGTCCTCCTCATTCCATTGAGCTTCAGCGTTGGTCATTGTAATTTCCATAGGACCGTTTAAAATAACGTTCCAAACCTTCCGATCTATGGAATTTATATGGACGCGCATACAATCCTTCCAGTAGCTGTAATTCTCGCTTGTAAAAACTGGAGCTCTATTATAAGCCCCTTTAGGTTCGTTCTCCATATTCCAAGAAGTTTTACCGAAGCACTAGATAAACCAGGCTCTGATACCACTTGTTAGACGATGGCTAGGATCTAGAAGGGGGGGGTTGAATAGATTCCACAAATTTTATACACGCAAATGGTTACCAAAAATTGGTTTTAAAAAGTTTGACGAAAGCAACCACTGAATCACACGTCTATAATGAACCTCTACTAAAAGGATCAGATATGCATGACAATATTAGGAATGAAAAACGGATGAGAAAAATTTAGATTAATCAACAAAAATAAATGCAATCAACAGTATTTTATTTGCTTTATATTAATCCAATCCAACGAGATATGTCGACAAGAAATTAATTGCAAATGCGTTCGATTTTGCTTTGAAAGAAATTATCGAACACTTGGTGTGCGCAAAGACACCAAGTGCAGATTTCCAAATAATGTGAATGTTAACCTGGTCCTAAATACAATCCAAGGGATTGTATCAATTTTGCAAAACAATTTCTCAGCTCAAAATTACACTATCTCAGAAATTTCGATCAATTGAAACTTCGCAAATTCGAATAATATTGAAAAGTAAAAGAGTAGGGAAAAAGAGAACAAACACGATTTGATTAGGCAGTTTCCCAATCGTCCTCGCTATGGGTACCTCTGCCCCAAATTCCACAAATGGAATTGAGATATATATAAATTGTTGTTTGCAAATTGTTTAAACAAGAGAAAAACAATGGACATCCAAACTCTCAAACATCTTTGATTGTTGATGCAGAGTCTTCTCTCCCCTTGATTCAAGAAGAATCAAGTGCCTCAAATTCGGTTGAACAAATCACCATCTCACGCTACTAGACTGCAAGAAACCACCGTTCTTCAGTCACCTTCACTCGGTCGATTTCGATCTTCCACAATTCGATCCCTAAACCTTTCTTCTACGATCCTCCGACTGTAGCTACTAAACCGAGTGAATACTCTGTTCTTCGGTTACCTTCGCACGACTGAATCCCTGTAGAACGAAACGATTTGTGCCAAAAACACCCAAAATCTCTTTGATTCTTGGAGGACAAAACCTGAGGTTTTATTCAAGAAACACCTACCAATTCTGAACCCAGAAATGAAGATCACAACACTTCCTAATTCTGAACGTTATCACTTCAAAACAATGGGCGACACAAACAAAGATGATTATGTGTGATTGTTTGTTTACTCAAGGTTGAAGATGAAGATGAAGAGAAAGATTGGTATCTATTTTCACGTTTCTTGTTAGTTTGAAATGTGAGCTGACCCAACTATATATAATGAATCAAATGACCAACAATATGAAGTAACAGAAATAACAGAAAAATTAAATGCAGAAAAATTAGTTCAGACAACGTTGGGTCGACCGCTCCTTTAATGAGGGTCGGCGTGAGCTATCACGTAGGATTGTCTACGCAAATTAATTGACCATGCGTCGACCCAACAACACCTTGCGTCGACGCAAGCCTGCAAATTTTGCAGAAATTCAAATGGCCAGAAGCATGCGTCGACCTCATGCAACAGGGGGGTCAGTGTGTGATATCCCGAACTTTTCACAAAACTTGTTCAAAACAGCATGAGTCGACTCATGCCCACCTTGGGTCGACTCAAGACCTGCAGATTTTCAAAAACTCATTTTTCTGCACGTTTTTGCTGACCAAGACTCGAAACAAGTATGTCAAACATCAATATTATGATCATGCACATGTAGAAATTATGTAGACTTCTTCCTATATGTTTAGACACATGAACATTGATGGTTAGATGCAATTTGCCCGACAATGAAGTGATACCACTCAAATTACAATCTACTGACTATCTTATTTGTTGACATCATTAAAACTGAAAAAGATGAAAGACCTTAGCCATCACACTCTTATCTCAAGTCATGATCTACATAGTGTGAAAATGGCAAAATATAGTTTATTCTGAATATAAGTAAAACAAATAAAATAAAACCAAATTTACACCAAACTTTAAAACCTTACTAAAAACAATAAAATTAACACACAAATTGTTGTGAATTAGGATGCCTTTAAACAAAGTATAAACGGTTTCTTTATGATCAAGAAACACACAAGGGTTAGGGTTAAGAAAAAATAAGGAGAACATCAGGATTGGTTATAACCGATATTCTTTACTTTCTCTCTAAATCAGATTACAAGTATTTAAGAATAGCAAATAACCCTCTAACCCTAATTAGGTTTTGTCACACCACACTTAAGATGAGAGACTAGTATGCTATTTATAAGAAAATTTAACATACTAAACTAATGGGATTTTTAACAATTAGCCATTACAAGCTAATTTAGGGTACAAGCTAACTTAAACAATTGGATCCTTAACATAAGGCCCAATTTGAGAACTACATACTAGAACAAAATTCGACTACTACATGTAGGTCTTCGCTAACAGCATGTGAGCAGACTTCGACGACATGCTAAACTAGAGTTCGATCCAATATCTCATAAATCTCCACCTTGGATCTAACTTTATATCCTCAAGAAATAAACTAGCTTTCTTCATGCAACTTTATCAACTGCATACAATGGAAAAACTTGCAACTGGGCAACATCTTAGTGATCATATCAGCAACATTATGATATGTCGAAACCTTCAGCACTTGGACTTCTTCAAGCTCGATTACCCCTCTGACGAAATGCATCCTCACATCAATATGCTTGGTTTGCTCATGATAGGCTGAATTCTTCGACAGGTGTATTGTAGTTTGACTATCACATTTAAGAGTGATAACTGGACCGTGAAGTTTCAGCTCCTTTGCAAAACCTTCAAGCCACAATGCTTCCTTCACAGCTTCAGTTAGGGAAATATATTCCGCTTCAGTGGTTGATAAGGCAACAACTTTCTGAAGTGTTGCTTTTCAACTGATTGTTGTCCCAAACATAGTGAACGCATAACCAGAAATAGATTTTCTGGAATCCATACAACCTGCATAATCAGAGTCGACATATCCTTCGATTTTTGCTTTATTATCTTCATCCAAGGCTCCACCATAAATTAGGACTCTATTCAGAGACTCATTTATGTAACTTTTAATCCAATTCAATGCTTGCCGGTGAGCCTTTCCAGGATTCGACATGTACCTGCTTACAAGACTTATTGCATATGATATGTGGGATATAGTACAAACCATAGCATACATCAAAGAACCCACTATATTAGCATATGGAATGCTATTCATATAAGCTCTTTCGACATCAGTACTAGGACACTGATCTATACTCAGCTTGAATTGAGGGTTTTTCGGAGTCACAACAGGCTTTGAATTTGACATACCATACTTTTCGAGAATCTTCTAAAGATATGTCTCTTGAGATAAGCATAATTTCGACTGCTTTCTATCTCTTCGGATATCAATCCCAAGAATCCTGGACGCAGCTCCCAGATCCTTCATTTCGAACTCCTTATTGAGTTCAGCATTCACCCTCCTTACCTCTTTGACATTGTTGATTTCTATTAGAATATCATCCACATAAAGTAGCAAAATAAGAAATGAATGACCAGGTCAAAATCTGAAGTAAACACAGTGATCGAACTGACTTCTAATGAAACTTATGCGTGCCATGAACTTGTTGAATCTCCTATTCCACTGTCGAGGAGATTGTTTCAGTCCATATAAAGATCTCTTAAGCTTGTACACATAATCTTCCTTCCCCTTTTCAACATATCCTTCAGGTTTCCTCATCAGGATTGTTTCATCTAGATCACCATATAAGAACACAGTCTTCACATCCATCTGTTCTAGTTCAAGGCCGAACTTCGCCACCATGGCTAACAACATTCAAATGGATCTATGCTTTACAACAGGCGAGAACACATCATTAAAGTCGACACCTTCTTTCTGAGTGAACCCCCTAGCAACCAACCTTTCCTTGTATGTCTTCGATGACACTTCTTCTATATCTTCCTTAACTTTGAAAATCCATTTACAGCTGACTAACCTGGCTCCAACAGATTTCTTGATCATTTTCCATGTGTTGTTATCAGGAAGAGATTTCATCTCATCATCCATGGCCTTCATCTATTCAATCTTCTTTCGACTCCTCATAACTTCCTTATAGTTTCTAGGTTCTTCGCCGAGAACCTCACTTGCAGAGATTAAAGCATGAGCTATAAGATCTGCATACCTAAGTCTTTGAGGTGACTTGATGAATCTCCTCGACTTGTCTCTTGCTAGCATGTAGTCATTATATATCAGTCTCATCATCTTCGATAGCATCTTCTGCTTCTTCTTCAACTTCATCTGGGATACGCAATTTAGCATCAACATGCTCCACCTCAACATAAATCTTTCCCTATTCCAGCTCTTTGGCAGCATCATCAGTTTTCCTGAAGGCCATCTCAAATTCATTGAAAACCACATCTCGACTGGTAATACACCTCCTGTGACCTAGCTCTAGGCACTATAGCCTATAAGCTTTGTCTCCTTCAGGGTATCCCATGAACATGCATTTCAGAGCTCTAGGTTCGACCTTGTCTTGCCTAATGTGAGCATAGGCCACACAGCCAAATACTTTCAGTCTTTCGAGAATACGTGGATGTCCCGAACAAAATTCTTTAGATGTCTTCATATCTAACGCAGACGATGGACATATGTTTATCATATATGTTGTTGTCAAACCACCCTCAGCCCAAAACACCTTCTTTAACCCAACACTAGTTAACATGCATCTGACTCTTTCCAAAATAGTTCGATTAAACATTTCCGCCAAACCATTTTGTTGTGGAGTACCTACAGCAGTTTTGTGCTTTGCAATACCTAAGGCAGCATAAAAGTTATCGAACGCCTCATTACAAAATTCAAGGCCATTATCGGTCCTCAACCTTTTGACCTTTATGCCAGTCTGTTTTTTTTACCACAGTCTTCCAACCTTTGAAATTCTCAAAAGTTTCATCCTTAGTCTTCAGGATGAATACCCATAACTTTCTGGAATAATCATCGACTATGGATAGAAAATACCTTGCTCCTAAATGTGATGGACACCTTGCAGGCTCCCAAAAATCAGCATGGATGTAATCAAGAGATCCATGAGTTCTTTGTTTTCCTTTGTTGAACTTCACTCTGCAAGATTTTCCAAGTATACAGGGTTCACAAAATTTCAGCTTTTTGACTTTGTCTCCTCCAAGCATATTTTGTTTCCCCAATTTGACCAGACCCCTTTCACTGACATGACCCAATCTCATGTGCCAAATTTCTGTCTTCGACAAAGGTTTCGTGGATGCAACATTTATCGAACCACTTATAACTTCAGCCTCAAGGGTATACAAGCCTTGTTTCTTCACGCCTCTCAAGACTTCCTTCAACCCCTTCATGACTCTTAGGATACTTTTCTCTCCTTGAAAAACATATCCCTTCTTGTCGAATTCACAAAAAGAAATCAAATTTCTCCTCAAATTAGGTACATACCTGACTTCAGTCAATAACCTTATTGACTCATCATGGAGCTTGAATCTCACAGATCCAATACCTGCAATTTTGCAAGCTTTGTTGTTTCCTAAGAGTACTGATCCACCATCTTAATCACATAGCTCCTCGAACAATTCTCTGTTTGAAGTCATGTGCCTAGTGCAACCTGAATCCATAATCCACTCTTTTCTTGAGTCACCGCTTGAAACCACAAGAACATCAGATGATTTGAAGTCATCTTGAACAATAGCCGCGTTGCCATTATCCTTACCTCCATGATCTTTCAGGTGTTCAGGGCACACCTTTCTTGTGTGACCCTCCTTCTTACAGTGATAACATCGAATACCAGATACTTCACCACTATAAGACTACTGCTGACTTTTACCTTTTTTTTTGTCGAACTTACCATCCTTTTGCAAGAATTTTTCCTTAACGGCCAAACCATCGCCCACCGTCGAAGGTTTATGCTCCTTTAGTTCGTTCAGGTTCTTAGAATACAAGGCTGATTGAACTTCTTCAAAGCTCAGGGATTCCCTTCCATACAATAGAGTTTCTTTGAAGTGAGCATGTGTTATGGCCAAAGTGCACAACAACAATAGTGCTTGATCTTCATCATCGATCTTCACATCAATATTTTCAAGATCAAGAATCAGCTTGTTGAAAATATCCAACTGCTCAGCCAACACTTTGTCTTCACTCATCTTGAATTAATACAAAGCTTGCTTCAGGTGGAGTCGATTCACTAGAGATTTGGGCATGTAAAAACTTTCAAGTTTCAACAATAACCCCGATGTCGTAGTCTCCTTTGATACCTGTTAAAGAACCTTATCTCCAAGGCTCAACAATATTGCATTGTGGGTTTTCTCTATCATGGCCATCTTTTCTTTTTCCGTTAACGCAGCGTCCATGGCTGCCTCTCCCTTCAACGCTTCCAAACAACCCTGCTGAACCAGTAAGACTTTCATCTTCAAGCGCCACAGACCGAAGTCGTTCACTCCGGTGAACTTTTCAATCTCATACTTTATTGAAGGCATCTTCTCCACGCTCACCGCACCAATTTGTTGTGAATTAGGATGCCTTTAAACAAAGTATAAACGGTTTCTTTATGATCAAGAAACACACAAGGGTTAGGGTTAAGGAAAAACAAGGAGAACAACAAGGATTGGTTATAACTGCTATTCTTTACTTTCTCTTTAAATTGGATTACAAGTACTCAAGAATAACAAATAACCCTCTCACCCTAATTAGGTTTTGTCACACCACACTTAAGATGAGAGACTAATATGCTATTTATAATAAAACCTAACATACTAAACAAATGGGATTTTTAACAATTACCCATTACAAGCTAACTTAGGGTACAAGCTAACTTAAACAATTAGATCCTTAACACAAGGTCCAATTTGAGAACTACATACTAGAACACAATTCGACTACAACATGTAGGTCTTCGACAACAACATGTGAGCAGACTTCGACTACATGCTTAACTAGAGTTCGATCCAATATCTCACACAAATTTCTAGAACTGTCGCAACACAAATTCACTAATCAAATTCTCTTAGACTTAAACTTTTGCACTACGAGCAAAACTCCAACTTTAAAATTTAAAACCGAATAAAAATAAAAATGAGAACAAAAACGACACATGCAATTTCAAAGACTTTCAGGAACAACATTGTGGTAAGTAAAATTCTCATTCTAAGTTTCAAGGAATATAACATTAATGAATAACTTCTTGTGACAATCGAAGTTAATAAGAAGACAGCTTTTCCAATGAATGCATCATAAGTGGTAAGATCCTCACTAAATAAATATATATGGATTCTCTCAACTCTCAAGTGTTTAGGTTATCTGTTTATACTCAAAGCATAATATGAAAGTTACACTATCATAAGCTTAAAAAGAGTCTAACATCTACATTTGAAATACATGCACATAAAGATCAAAAGGACTTTATTTAAGGTTGTAACGTAGTCAAGGAAAACGTGGGACAAATCCTAAAGAGTAATAGGCCAAAATTTAAAAGAACAAAAGAGAACTGAAAGGAAACTATAGGAGTTGAACTAATCAATAATTTATTCACTTTCCAACAACTTCTTTGCAATTTTTTTTTATAAAGAATGAATACAATAATGATATGACTTTTCTTTTTTGCCTTATTTTTTTCTACAATATTTCTTTTTTTTTTGCTCTTTTCTTTTTTATCCAACTTTTTGAAATATAACACACAAACTTATTCAACACACTTGTGCCATCACAAAACTCCTTCGTCCCTTAAATAGAGTTATAATATTTTACTACGGTTTGGAAGTTGCAATGTATGCGAATCTGGATGGATAATCTTGGTGGGGTTTTTATGTATGATATTTCCTTATTCGACAGCAATGTGGATAATCTTCATTATACGTCCAACTCAACAAATCAGACTCCCACATGCAAGATTGCAGTTCCACAGTTGTGGATAATCTTTGTTGATTTTTTTCAAAAAATATATAAATTTGTTTTAAGCAAATTTTTTGATATTCTTAATTTTAGTTGAGTATCAATATTCTTAATATTAATTGATTTAAAATTTAAAATATAAAAATAAAAATAATATTAAAAAAATAATGTAGTGTAAAATATTTTCATTTAATTGGATGAAGATATTAGTACTTAACTAAATTCAATAATACTAAATATTTATCCTTAATTTAATATTCATTTTAATTATTTTGGTATTTTTTACAAAGTTATAAATTTAAAGATATTACAAATAAATTTTAAAATAATAAGTAAACGTTTCAGCCTAATTAATTCACATTGAGTCCTACACTTTTTGAGAAATATGAAGTTTCTTGTGAATTGTAGGAATCCTAATTTTTCGTACAAACCTTAAACTTCGTGATTCTTCATTCCTATTTCTCTAAACATGCTCCGGTTAGAATTGATCTTGATAGAACATGATTCAATCACTTTTTTTTATTGATTCAAGATTCTCGTTCTAACTCTTCATTCGAGTGATTCAACCACACCTTGATTGCAACACCATTCCGCCACACAATGATTTGAAAAAGACAAAATCTTTGAAAGAGAAAAAGGGAAGAGAAGAGGATAAATTAGGGCTTTTAGGAGAAGAGAAGAAGAATGTATTGAAATTAGTTATGTGCTGTTGTGTATATTACAAATGTAGGGTACCTCCTTATTTATAACGGTGACTACTTGCACATTACACTACTACAAAACACGCAAACAACAACGACAGGTTTACAACGGATTTATTTACACCGGTATAATAGGTTATATTGTTCGCGCAATGTTCGCGCATCAGAGAGTGGCAGGATTTATTACTACGGTTGTCTAATAACACCGTAGTAATATATGATTTGTAGCAAGTTTCGATCCCCAGCAAATACACGTTTTCAAATTTTTAGACTGCATTAAGCGTGTGTCGGTTAAGTCCATTATATAAAAATTAAATTGTAAATGATTTTACAACGGTTAATAAACCAACCGTTGTTATAGGACTTTAAAAAAATTGAAAATTGAAAATTATTTAACCAAGATATTTAACCACGGTGTTACTAAACAACTGTTGTAAAATTTGAAAATTGCATGACGGTTGTAATTTCTAACCGTGATGAAAAGTGATATTTTTTAGTATATAAACGAACATATCTATCGTTTACTACATAGCAGACGTTTCTCTCAAAAGAAAACCCTAACATATTTCACTATTCCCTATCATAACATAACTCTAAACATACTTCAACCTTGAGATACGTCTTCAGATTCGTCTTCACTAATCGCTAACTTCAGGTTCGTTCATTACACTTATGCTTCGATTTCGTTTACTTGTCTTGTTAAAAATGGGTTCTAATTTTTTTCTTGAATGTTCTCATTTTTTTCAGATCCATCATCACCTCCTTAACAAATACAAGAAGTATACTTTCGCTATGTTACATATGGTTTGTGTAGCTATGAAGAAAAATACAAGAAGTATGAAGCTATTGTGTTAACTTCATTCACCTTGTACTTTTTTTTCATAGCTTCATGAACTAGATGAAATAGGAAAGTGTCTCAGCAGGTCCTCAAATTGTTCATGCACATGCATCATCAATGAATGTTTTTATATCATCTTTATTTAATGTTTTCTGACAGGTTATTTTACTAATGTTTTATACATAACAAAAATTTATAGGAACATCATGGTGTGGCATCTTAGGGCCCATTATTCCTTTAACACACATGACCACTTCTTATGTAAATATCATTAGGGCCTATATTAGTTTATTTAATGTTTTAATTTCCAATGCCCCATCTGAAATAAGAATATAAAAAAAATGAATGAGGAAGATGAAGAATCAGCAATGGTTTTTGAATTAAAGAAATAATGATGACTTATGAAGGATCAGAGAAATCATTATAAATACGTTATTCCAACAAAATGAAGAGAAATAATCAAAATGAATTCCAATAATGCAGTCCAAGAAGTCCAACAAACTGTAGATGTTCAAGAAGAAGTTGTCTAAGAAGTCCAGCAAACTGCGCATGTGGTTAAAGATGTTGTAGATGCTCAAGAAGTTGCCCTGGTCGTAGATGTCCAAGAAGTTGTCCAGGTCATAGAGGCTTCAGAGGTCCAACCAGTTGTCCAGTCCGAACAAGCTGTATAGACCCAACAGGCGGTCGCCTTGCAAGAAATACGAGCCAAGAGGAGAAGAATGAGATCAAGAAGAAAGAGAAGAATGACAGCTACGGTCGATTCAGATGATGAAGACGAAGCACCATTTGGTTGTAGTAATTTTATGTCAGCTAGGGCATTTAGATTTGATATTTAAAACTTAAAAGTGTCTCTGTTGTCTTCAATATTCAAGATTTTAATTTTGTTATTTTAAATATAAACTTGCATTTTGTTGGAGTTTACTTTATATGAAACTTGCATTTTGTTGTCTTATTCTTATAAAAAATATTTACATATGTGGTAAACTCATTACATAACCTTGAATATATGAACTTGAATGAAAACTTTATCACATATGTGGTAAATTCATCACATAACCTTGAATATATTTTCTCCTGTGATATGATGAACAATAAATAGGTTAAAAAATGAGATTATATAGAAAAGCAGAATTATATATGTTAATCTAGCAGATATATAACAACGGTTATACATCATAACTGTTACAATATAACGCGTGTTATCCAGAAAAAAACAAATATTAAAATGGCCCAGCTAGGAATCGAACCATGGTCCATTATATTTATCACAACGGTTAGTTTGTAAAACCGTTGTGATAGGGCGCGCTTTTTCCAGGTTATTACAACGGTTAATGGACCGTCATAGTAAGTATCATTTTACAACAACACTCTACATAACAACGCCTACGCCCGTGTGATGATACATTTTTCCCAACTGTTGTTAAATGGGTTTTACGTAGTAGTGTTATGCAATCTCTAACTAACTAATTAACAACACCATGTTGTTATCCAACTATGTCGAATACATGCTGCTTCGACTTCAACAAGTTGCATTTGACTGTTTGTCAAATAAATGCACATATGTCTACAAGAAAAAATTGTATTCGACGTTTTGTTGAATACATGTAGATTCAACTATTACAAACTATATTTTATCACTACTCTATCGAATACATTCTACTTTGAATCTTTTGAATATTGCATCTTAATAATATGCTTAACACAAAGAATTACATAGTTAACACACCACCTAATTCATTGTGTCTAAGTTATCTACATTCATCATAGTTCTCAATCTCTTGAACAATTCCACCTGCACAGCCTCCGTCATAATGTCGGTAATTTGATTCTCAGTTCTGTAGTGTTCTAAGTTCAACTTCCTATTTGTTACTTCCTGTCTAAGGTAATGGAATTTCATCTCATTATGTTCCCTTCTTCCATGTGCTATCAGATTCTTGGCTAAATTTATAGCAGACATGTTGATTTTCATGATCGTTGCTCCATGTTTTTCACATGAAATCTCCTCGATCAGATTCATCATCCATGTTGCTTGTTATGCACAAAGAGAGACATCTATGTACTCAGCCTAACATGATGACAACGCTACAACTGGCTCTTTTCTTGAGCTCCAAGCAACTGGTGCACCACCTACCATAAACAGATAACCAGTTGTGGATTTTCGAGCCTCAACATCACCACACCAACTTGAGTCAGTGTATCCCCTAGTTTGCATTTGTTTCCTTTATCTGCTGCAGGAAACAAAATGCCATATTCGAGTGTTCCTTTGAGATACCTTAGTGTCCTCTTTGCATGAATCTACTCACTATACCTACATTGTATGCTACATTGTGTGACAAAGGTATCTTAAAGATCCAATGAGTCCTCTATACTGAGTTGGATCGACTTCATCTTCGTGTGGATCCTTTGTCAGTAGCAATCTTGGTTCATTTGGTGTTGAAGTTGCATTGCAATCCTCCATCTCAAATCTTTTGTGAATCTCACTTGCATATTTTCTTTGGTGCATCATGAGAACTCTACTACTGTTGTAGAATTCAATACTAAACAAGATAGAAATGTTGCCCAGGTTACATATTTCGAAATCCTTGCTCATATTACTTTTGAAGTTTTCGATCTCCTTCTTGCAGCTACATGTTATCAATAAATTATCGACATAGAGACATAGTATAATAAGTTCACTCCTACTTCTTCTAACCTAGACTTCATGCTCAATTTACAAATTCCTCCTCCCTAAGAAAGCCATTGATCTTCTTATACCATGTTCTTGGAGCTTGTTTAACTCCATATAGGGATTTATGCAACATGTATACCTTTCTCTTTTGTCCTTGATTCATAAAACTAACAAGTTGTGATACATAAACTTCTTCATCTAAGAGGCCATTCAGAAATGCACATTTCACATCCATCTAACACGTATGCCAAATGTTTATGTTTGTGTAATGTCCAAAAAATATACGGTGTGTGTGTTCCTCCTGCAAGGGCGGGGAGACTCGGATGCCCTAGTAAGTATATTAGAAGATTGGAGTGTGAAAGTTAGCTCACGACGGTGAGTATCCATGTTCGGTGGTTTTTTAGTGTGTTTGAGGGACCAACTCATGTGAGGTAAGAGGCCCTGTGGGTGGCTGACACTGTTGGGTTATAAGCGGGCAGTTAGATTTACGGTGTTAGGGTTATTAGAAGTGTAGTGCTCTTTGGGAGAGAAGTATTTATAGATGCTCACTTAGGCCTAGGGTTGGGAGTTTGTGAGAAGTTATGCCCTTTGCTTTAGGACTAGAAATGTGATCAAAGGAAGACTTATTCTTCCTAGAATCATGGGGGAAATGTGTAACACCCCGATTTTTAGATTATTATTTTATTTAATTATTTTAATATTTATGTGTTAATTGTATTATTTTTGGAGATTTAGGGGTATTTTAGTAATTTAATAATTATCAGGATTGTAGAGTTTGAGAACGGAAAAATAAAATAGGATTTATTTAAATTATTAGGGATAATTAAACAATTTTAATTATTTAGTAATAATTGGAGAAAATAGAATTATTGGGAATAATTCACATTTTGAGTAGTTTTACTAAATAATTATTTATTTAAAATTTTTATTTAAATAAAATAAAGTGTCATATTTTATTTAAAAAATATATTTTTTGGAATAAAATACGAGCGTCAGATTCTTTGGGGTGTGAGGGTGAGGGTGTGAGCCTAATTGGGATTTGAGGCAAATTAGGTCAGGATATATTCTAAACATAAGAGTCAGACTAAGTTAACGTGAAAAATTAGAAAAGTTGGGAAGCGGCAGATCGTGGGAATTAAAAATGCACAAGACTTTGGGAACCGATAGTAGAAAAAGAAGGAAAAGGAAAAGCTTCAATTTCGAGGTAAGGGGAAAGAATTATCTGCTTACGGGTGATTTAGATATGCAGAATAGTGAGGGTTCCTTACCCTCCTATCAGAGCCTTGGGGTTTATATGGGTTTTCCCTAATTTTTCCCTTTTTCTTACGATCTGTGTGAATTGACCAAATAAGGTTTGGGTAAAACCTTATTTGTGCGATTGTTGATAATATTTCAGTATGTGATTGCTCTGAGTCCCTAAAAGGGGATCTGAGATAAATCCCCTAAGGTCTCTGTAAATACTATTGTCTGTAGGTTTATAACCTTGTAGTGGTGATAATTTGACTGTATGAGTTATTTTGCTTAAGATTAATACACAAAAATAATTTAGCCAAGACAATATTATATTAAAAATTTGATTACTTGAAACTAGACGTTTATTAATACACTTGAAACTAACATTTTATTGCACTACCATTCTATTATACACTAGTACACTGAAATATTGCACCACAATTCTACCAAACCCCAGTTCTGTAAAATATTTATTATGGCCTAAACACCACAATGCATGATCAGTGCACATCACATCGGTGAGACATTTGACTGTACCATAACCGATTTCAATTTTCAAAATACCAAAGTTACTCAATTTTCAATTAACAGAAGATCAAAATTTTCCTATTTGAAAGCGAGATTAAAAAAAAAAATTAGAGTGTGGTCCAGTGGGCCAGATCATCTACAAGAATCCAGTGTTTTTTGCCGACAATCAATGCAAATTTGTTTAGTTTAAGGTTCGAGATGATGAAGATGTTCATAATATGTTTCTCAGTCATGAGTATCCTGGTTTCAATGATATTGAGCTTTATATTATATTACAACAACAACAAATGTCTCAACTTGTTGATCCTTCTCAAGTTTTTTGCAAATCTGACGACGAACAAGCTGAAGTCGAAGTCGTAGACAAGGAAGAAGAAGAAGAAGAAGAAGAAGAAGAAGAAGCTGAGGTAATTATTGATGAAATGGTAAATGATTTCACTACCGACAACGAGGAAGACATAGTATCAGCCAGTCTCTTTTATTGTCCACCTCAACACATGACAAGCCTGAACTTGGGTGCAGATGAACCATCAACAGATATTTATTATAATCCATACATGCAAACAAAAGGAGTATTAAAGGAGGGAGAGAATTTTTATTCAAAATAAGACTGTGTCTGAGCTATAGAACAATATCATATGGAATTAATAGCTGATTATAGAGTCGACCGAACGAATCTGACTTTGTATAAGATCTACTATCGTAATGAGGTGTGCCAGTTCCGATTGACAGCATCTTACCAGAAGAGAAGCAATTCATGAAAGATAGGGTCTATGGGTCCAGAGCACACTTGTATAATCACCAATCCAATGCAGGATCATCGCAAACTCAACTCTCAGTTGATATGCAATGAAATTCTATCCGTCATTAGCGACAATCATTCTTTTAAGGTGAGTACCATAATCTCGCATATGGTTCAAAATGCAATTATACTCCGTCGTACAAGAAATAATGGATAGCTAGGACTAAGGCATTTGAAACGGTGTTCGAAAATTGGGAGGAGTCGTATAAAGAACTTTCAAAATACTTAGTGGAAATTAAACAATATGCTTCAGGGACTGTTGCCATCTTAGAGACCTTGTGAGCGTATACCCCAGACGGAACTTGTGTCAGTGGAAACGGCATTTTCCACTGACTCTTCTGGGTGTTTGAACCATGTATCAAAAGTTTTGCGTACTGTAAACCTATCATACAACTTGATGGAACATGGTTGTACGGGGCATATAAAGGAATGCTACTCATCGCAGTGGTACAAGATGGCAACAACAACATTTTTCCAATCGCCTTCGCTTTAGTTGAAGGGGGAGACTGCCGGAGGTTGGAGTTTTTTCCTAAATAATCTCCAATTACACGTGTCTCCTCAACCTAGCTTATGTTTGATTTCTGATAGGCATCCATCAATCGAGAGTGCATATAAGAATCTTGATAACGGTTGGCAGGATCCTCCATCAACGTATGTCTATTGCATTAGACACATCGCACAAAATTTCATGCGGGAGATCAAGGACAAGACGCTGCGGAAAAAGGTTGTGAACGTAGGGTATGCACTAATAGAGCCTTCCTTCAAACACTATCGTGACAAAATCAGATTGACAAACGCAGATGCATTAAGATAGATCGAAAATATTCAACTAGAGTAGTGGACTAGGGCATACGACAATGGCCAACGATGGGGCCACATGACAACAAACCTCGTTGAATTTATAAACTATGTATTCAAGGGCATCCAAAACCTACCGATATCGTCTTTGGTAAGGGAAACTATTTTAGGCTCGGGGCACTTTTTGATATCAGACGTTCAAAGTGGAGTTTTCTCTTACAATCTGGGCAGATGTTCAGTGATAGTTCGATGAAATTCATTAAGGACGAAGCTACCAAAGCTAACACACATGTGGTCACAGTGTTTGACCGTAATAAAGGTTGGTTCAGTGTTGCTGAATCAATGGATCACAACGAAGGGAGGCCGAGGGGATGCTACCTAGTGGAACTAGATAGGAGTTGGTGTGACTGCGAAAAGTTTCAAGCATTTCGTATGCCTTGCTCCCATGTAATAACAGCATGTTCAAAGGCTCTCCAGGACCCTTCCAACTATCTGTCTGTTGTTTACCAAGTCATTGGTCTATGCAATGTCTACATCACTAGCTTTCAGGCAGTAGCAAAGGAGGACTATTGGCCTGCACACGAAGGCGAAATTGTCTGGCATAATGAAATTGTGCAAAGAAAGAAAAATGGTGTCCCTAATAGCACGCGTATTCGAACGGAGATGGATATTACAAACAAAATGGTCAGATTATGTAGTTCGTGTCGTCAGCCCAGGAACAATCGTACAAAATGTCCCAATGTATGATCAAGCACTACATCATAGTTTTAAATGTAACCTTGTCTCTTTATATCAACAACAACTTTCATTCAATTAATATCATAACATTCAATAACAATAATTTAAAAACAACAAGTAACAATTATTTAAACACTTAAACAACAAAACAAACAAATATAATGACTACACAATATAACTAAGCGATTACAACCATCAGGACAATTTTCTGAGAACTATACATCAACGTATGAACACCTTAGTCATTAGTAACTTTCTCCCAGAAACGAACTTCTCCATTTTCGTTGAGCATGGTAACAAGCCTTTGAAATTCTTCTGACCTTTTCACCCTCTGGAATGTCTCCATCTAACCAGCAGATCAGACTCTTGTTAAGATGTTCTAACGTCAATATATTCCAGAGGAGAATCTTCATTGGAGGTCTGACTAACAAGAAAATTAAATTGGCATTTCTCTTGTGGATATATGGAACTTGATAAAGATATTTGGAGGAAGAAGAGGAAGAAGATGAAGCCATTTTAACAAAAAAATGAAAGGAGAAGTTGGTTCGGAGAAAAATGAGGAGAGGTTTCAGAGAAAAATGAGGAGAGGTTGCAAAGAAAATTGAAGACAGGGTGGTGGTATTTATAAGGGGAAGTGTAGTAGTAGCCAGTTGAAATGGCGTACACATAGATGGTTTAAAAAAAAGAAAAAAAAAATTCAAGGGTGGCGCCATATGAAATGGCGCATGGGTTGTTTTATAAAAGGTATGAGCCATTTCATATGGCTTGGTGGACATGTATTAGCCATTTGAAATTGTTCATAGGAACAAAATTCAAGGGATGCCCCATTTCATTTGGCATGTCCTTGTTTTCCAGATTCAAAACTACGTTACTTTGGTAATTTTTTTGAAAAGTTAGATATTTTTGTATTTTTTTTGAAATAATAGGTTACTCTAAAAAAATTCCCCTAAAAGAGGATTTGGGATAAATCCCCTAAGGTCTCTGTAAATGCTATTATCTGTAGGTTTATAACCTTGTAGTGGTGATAATTTGACTGTATGAATTCTTGTGCTTATCTGGTCGATTGCTGTAGAAGAAAATAGCTTTATCCCGGGAATTCAACAACTCTTTTTAGGTCGTTTTGTTTCCCAGTTTTGTAATGACCATAGTTTTTGGTTAATCTATAATTTGGTCGATATTGCATAGAGTTTCAGCTATAAGGTCTTTTGATAAGGCAAAAATATAAATATGTAACATTTGAATTCCCATCATCCATGGTTAAACTTCTCTGTTTTGGGGCATTTTGCCGTCATTTTTCCGAAAACTTTCACTTCAAAACTTCCTTTCATCATCCAAATGCTCCAAGCATCAAATCAAGCAAGAAAACCTATCAAAAAGCATCAAAAAGATCACAATTCAAGATATTTATATGCATAATCGAAAACTTGTGTATTTACACTAAAACATATGGATTTACTACTAAAATACCAAAGAAACAATGGGAAAGTGCCACAAAATACTATCAAATATATACACTTTTTGGCACTTAACAACTTTCACCAACTTAAACTTGTTTGTCCTCAAACAAGAATCAATCAAACATAAAGAAACAAGAGCAATTATCTAGAATCATGATCAAACAAGTTTTTACAAACAGAAACAAATTTATGGTCTAATTATCAAAAGTACAAAAAAAGCAATGCTTACCACTAAACTACAACGACACAACGAATATGAAACAAAGTCTAAGCACAAAACACATGTAAAATATTCTAAAGCAAGAAATTTTCAAAAGTGAAAAACACATAACACACACCTTCATCAAGAGATTAAGAACAAACATGAGGGATTGAACTCACACCCAACAATCATGCAAATATTCGGATCGAATTATGCATTCAACAAACAACATGCATTAATGAGTCTAAGAGAAGGAATCACAAGGACTTCAAAGGTTGTAATTTGGTTTGGACTACAAGGAAGGGTCATTTATCCAAATCATTGAAACAAAAATGTTTATTCCTATTAGAGCATTCAATTTTCACATTCATACATAATTCAAGACCTTAAACCTCTTATTTTCTTTTCTTTGAGGCATCATTACAACCTTGAGCTCATTTGTTGGCAAATCATGCCCAAATTTCTTTCTTTTTCATTTTTCTCTTTCAAGATCTTTTCATTATTACAACCATTTTATTTTTCACAATGCCTCAATCTACCTCTTTCTCCCAAACTTTGAATACAACCAAAATATGGTGTTAAGAATTCTCTCACACAACTAAGGCAAGGAACAACAAAAGCAACTGTACTTAAACGTTGAGGTTCAAAGGTTTCATAACAAAAAATCCATATCCATTCCAAAATTCAATTATTTTTATGTACAATATTTACACGAGTCAATTATCCATACAGATCTTGATAGAAAGGCTCAACGGGGCTAGCAAATGCTTGCTCACTCACAGGGTAGATTGATCATTCTATTTGTTCAAGTGGTTTTTCTCAAAATATAAAAAAACAATTAACTCGATCCTTTTCTTCCTTTCACACAAATCAACACACTTGCATGATTAAACATAATAAAATCGAGTTAAACAAATATGTTGGTCTCCTGTGCATTTAGTAAACGATGGACGATTTCCTCACATTTGGCTATGAACTAAAATGATTCTCAATTGAACAAGAATTGCAAAAGAATTAATGGCATGTTATTTGTACAAAGCCTAAAGTTCATGTTCATGCTATGTTGCAGAAAACACTAAACACATACCTCGATAATGCAACTTTCTTTTCAACCTTTTATCATTACCATGACATTTTCTTGTTGACACACTGAAACTTGAACAATCACCGTATGTCTCTTCAAGAAAATAAAAGACAAGCTTTTTGGACAAACACAAAACAAGTCTCTAATAATTTAATAACTTTAAATTAAATTACTACTAAACATAAAACAAAATAAATTCAAAGTGGGTCAAATGACCAGGGTGAAAATGGATAAATGGATGAGATATTTTTGCATGCAAAGCAGAGCGTGCTAAGCGCGGTTTGGGTCACGCTAAGCGGCATCACCAAAACATTCTTTTTCAAAAATGGCTGAAAAATATAAAAACTGTTGCGATGCAATTCAATATCTAAACACCAATCCCCGACAACAGCGCCATTTTGATGAAAAGTATTTTAGGTGGGTTATTTTATCGTATCCGCAGGGATCGGTGCGAGGGATCAAATGCCATTCAACCTTCTATAAATTTCTAAGCTTGTGGTGATAATTATGTTTAAAAGATCGAATGTAACATAAATAAAGGCAAAAAATATAAAGACTGAAAATATAAAATATAGATTTAAAAATAAACGGAGCCTTGTTGGGATTGAATCTCATCAATTAATAACACATGCATTCTTCCGACCAAGTTAAACACAAATCAATCATTCGTTTGATATCCTCACGTATCACCACAACAGAGGTTATGTCTAACGCAACGTCAAAAGACTAACCGTATTGTCTCATTGGTGATGTCTTACACAACTCAACGACACAGAGCATTAAGAATTGATACTCAAGAAAATGTTAAGCTTAAATCTATGTCTAGAGTTTGGAACCTAACAGATATTCATCCTAGATCCATATTTGTAGAGTATATGTCTATAGTGGTTAAAATTAAGAAAAACAGGTAAACAAAGATGACACCCATATCAGATCCATGATTGATTCATATAAAATACCGTAATCAGAATACGTACATACGCTTAACCCTTTTTACATGTATTCAACTAATTTATATATGTGAACATAGTTCTTCATCAATATTATCACGCATCCTCACAATACCGTGTCAATCCTACTCATGCTACTAATAAACACAATAAAATAAAAGATACTAGTGAATATCAACTTACAAAACTAGGTTAAAAGTTTCCTCATTGATAGATGAAAATCTTAGATCAAATAATTGAAAAGGTTTTGTCAAGACCCACAAATAAGAAATAAAAAACAACATCAATATTGAATCAAAATTAGTTCACAATACATAGATTAAATGAAATACATAAGGTATCAAAAGATTACATCCAAACACAACAAGAGATTGAAGATCTTACCTTCTCCCTCTTAGGGTTTGTGTTTCTCTCCCTAAAATATGCTTGGAATGAAGAGATATAAAGTTGGATCCTCAAAATATATATGATATTCCATGTTATGAAAAGTTGGATACAAAAATATCTAGCAAGTTCCCTTATATACAAATTACAAAAAGTTCCTATAAGTGGCACCGCGCTAAGCGCCATCAGGGGCGCGCTTAGCGGAATCAGTTCAAAGTTGGAGAACTCCCAAAAAGCGTGCTAAGCGTAGATGGAACGTGTAGCTCCGGGGATTTTCATCCAAGTACAAACGCGAAAGTGGCACCGAAACAGAGTCGCCAGCAACGTGTATTTATCCCCAGAGAGGGAAAGGAAACACTGCGTAAACCTGGGGGGAAAGGAAAGAGCATGGTCTTGCGACTAAGAGAACTGGGTTCGGGAGTCGGTTACATGAAGGGAAGGTATTAGCACCCCCACTCGTCCATCGTACCCGATGGGATCCACGCTTGCTGTTTCGATCAAAGGGGGTCGTCGTCTGGAGCTCCGCTGCTACTGGAAAGGAGAAGGAACGAGAACGGAAAAGAAAGGAGAAACGAGGAAGAAAGGAAAAAAATAAGTAGTGACTCGATAGGACATTATCGTTGTCCTAGGCCTACGTATTACCTCAGTGCAATGGGAAAGTCAGAGTCAACGTAGTTCGACAGACTACGGGGAAAGGTTGCTCGTCGAGATATCGCATCTCGTGCCTACGTATCTTCAATCAGGCGAGAAAGAAGAATCAGAGCAAACGTAGTTCGGCTCAACAAGGGTTGCTTTGTTTGTGTTTTTTAATGGAAACTTCAGAGTGCGCGTCCCAGCAGTTTAGGTGTTGCAGCTCGCTGTATGGAGACTTAGGCGTTACCTGTTTGCGGTAGAACGGACATGACGAATCCTTAAGGAATAGAATGAAGGAGAAGAGAAGAGAATTTTTTGTTTGTTTTAGTATTTTAGAAAGAAGTGTTTTGATTGTTTTGTGTTTACAACGCATATTGTATTTAAGTCCTTCATGTAGGATCGAGTGCCTCGCATATCGACCCAAGACGGGACATGTGCTAAACATTCTAAGAAAGTGAGAGAAGACCCCTCACTATCTTATTCTCACATGAAAGGCTCAAATACAATATATGTTATGCCTTTATTAAGTGTTTTGGTTTTTGTTTTGAGATGAGAAGAAGAGAGACTCAAAGGTTGAAAAAGGTGAAATCTAATAAGGGAGACTAAGACTCAATCCCTAAAGTTATCATACATGGATGTTCTTAATGGTTTAGTGTGGTTTAGAAACCTAACTCTAAAAGAAAAGAGAAGGGGAGGGAGTTCTAACTTACTTCCAAGATGGAAGTTAAGTTAAGAACTCAAAGGGGATGAAATAGATTGAACAAAGAAAGCATAAGATGCTTATCACAATCACAACTTGAAAGCTTAGGGAGATAAGAGAAAAGAGGTTTTATGTGGGTGCACACCCACACACTTGACTTACCATTAGCCCCTGAAAATGTTAGCAAAACAATTTACAAGTAAAGAAGTAAAGAAAGAATATCAAATAAAAATCAAACAAGTTAAGAACTAAAGAAGAAATGTCCTAAAGGTTACTAAAGTTTCTAAGTCAGAACCTAAACCCTAAGAATGTTCTCTAAGGTTAAGAGATCAAACACAAATGAACTATACACAAACAATGCTTTAAACACCAAAGAAATGCAACATAAAGGTGGTTGATGAAAGATGAATAAAAGTGCAAGATGAACATGTATTTATGCTTAATGGAATGTCAAAGTCAGAAGCATACATGATTTATTAATGTCTTATAATGCATATGAACCATCATACAAGTCATGGATGAAATGATTCAAGAAGAAAAGACAAGAAGAAAAGAAGTTCAAACCATGTTCAAGTTCACATAAAATGGCATACTTATAATGCAAGTTATGAATAAGGAATGAAACAAGAATATGCATAAGATTGAATGCAAGTCAGTAGTATATGACATGCTTGATCATATCAGAATGCAATAATGATGTCACAAAGATGCACACAAAACAAGTTGAGACATGTAAGAGAAGATGCACACAAACTAGTTCAAAATAGTTCACATAAGCAACAAACATTCATGAACCAAAAATAAAATGCAAATGACATATAATCTAACATGAGTGACCTGTAATGCTTATGCAATGACCTATAAAATGATCATACAAGTCCTAATGCAATGGCACAAATGCCTCCTAATCAAACAAGATTGAAAAGTTCAATAAAAGCATACAAGTGTGACTTATACCAAACCAGAAAAGTAAAAATAGAAATGAACTTGGAAAATCCATGGAATTAATTCACAAAGTACTTAGGTCAGAAGCAAATCACATGTCAAAAACTCACACCAAAACTAAAAAAGAAAATGGTTCAAATGAGTTCACAAATCCACATTGAGCATGGCAAAGGGATGCACAAAGATGCTCATCACAATACATGATAAAATGACTTTAAAAAAATAATAAAAATTCTTTTAGATGTTTTCAGATGTTATTTAACAAGTACAAAAAGAATGGATGCAAAAGAGTATGTGAGTTAAGAGAAACAAAATGAGGAAATTCAACTACCAATGAAGAACATCCTTAAAAAGGAAATTAAAAAGAAATTCTGAAAATATAATCCAAAATTATTAAAATTAGAATTAAAAATTATAGAAAATTATTTTTATGTGTCAACATGGTTGGTGAATTTATTTAGAATTTTCAGAGTTGAATTATTATTTTAATAAAAGAAAATCAAACAATATAGAAAAAGAAAATAAAAAAGTAAAAGAAAAGGAGCAGGGGGTGCAGCGTGAGTAAAATGTTAGCTTAAAAATGGTTTGGGCCCAATATGGGGAGTGTGAAAAGAAATTTAAGAACCCAGTCCAATGAGGCACGTGTGTGTATGTGTGTTACTGTGTACACTCAGTCAAACGTGGATTCAATCACAACCACTAGATCAGGTCAACGCATGATAATCAGGTAATCAATCACATCTAACGCTTCATGATGCGCACATACAATAACAAACATGAACACACACACACACAAGCACTCAGAGAGAGAGAGAGGAAGCACGTGAGGGAGACACTCCTTCATTTATTCGCTGGGAACATCCTAGCCGTTCACACACAAAAATCCAATGGCCACAATTTAAACTGAATATTAAACCCTAAAAAAACTCACCGACCGGAGAAGGACCTCCGGTCATCTTCTCCGGCGAAACACCACCACCTGACACCTCAAATGTTCCAGGAATTCACATGGCATATATCAATCGAAAGCTGAAGTCATGCACATTCCAAATCCAACCTTAGAACTCATATAGCACACGTGTACAAGGAGAATCGAACACAAACAGTTTGCCCTAAAAATTGCATCTAAGCACTTAAGGTGCCTATCACTAGCCGGATCATTCTCATTGCTTCTAGTAAGCCATAATCAACATAAAACAAGCTAAAACACAAGAAAATGAAGCAAGTTCAATTGAGGAATTCAAACCTGGCACAGTGAAGCATTTGAATCTATAAGAAAACCAGAGAGGAGAACTTGATCTTGATCTTTCTAAGAGCAAAATAAATGCTCTAAAGCTTCGAATCTTGATGAAAGCAGAGAGAAAATCAAATCTGAAGTGAGATTGCACTTGATGAGTTAACCTTGTTTCAGCTTATTCTTTACCAGAAATGAACACTTGATGATGATGATGATGAAATGAAGAAGAAACCGTGCAGTAAGAGAGAGCTCAGAGAGAATGTTCAAAGAGAAAAAGTGAGAGTGATTGGTGAAATTTGTGAAAATGATGAAGTGTTCCCAATTCTATGAGCAGTGGAGTTTATATAGGTGGGGTTAATGTTTAACTAGTTCAGTTAACAGTTGGAACTCAAGTTAACTGAGTTAGTTAACTGAGTCTGAACTAACTAACTGAGTTAAGTTAGTTGTGCCACGAGTTGGAGAGCTTGGTTATGGTGTAGAAAAGCTCATGGCAACTAGGGTGGTGATTAGAATGAAGGGTGATGAGGTTATGTTCTGCAGTATGAAACTTAGTGAACAAGTTTCATTGTTTTCCTCTTTAATGTATGATAGCATGGCATGGCATAATGTGTAAGAGTCATGTATGTTCAAAAGAGGCAAGGGGTGAATGGTAGGAGAAGGATGTGTGTGACCTGATGTGAATCAATAACAACAATGCACAACAATTCCACTTTTGGATTAGCAAGATCAGAATGCAATTAATGAACTTTAGGGAGGAATATCTTCATGGATAGCTCATGAAATTGGATAATTTTGGTGGCTATGGAAAGAGGGAACATAAGAGAGCATGTTTGGTATGAAATCAAATTGAATGAAGGCTTGGAAGTTGATGAAAAATTACTTGGAATGTCAAGGTACAAAACTGGTGCATGGGCGTGTGGCTTGGTTTGCAGGCATGGCATCATGGCCTATGGAATTTCAGTGTGACACCCTCATGTTTGGACCATCATAACTCTCCATCCTTTGATCAAATGAAAAAATAATAAACATGAACATTGTAGAAGGCATGGAAAGGAACAACTTTAGTGTTGGAAAGTTTTTCATTTGAAGCTTCCTTGATGGAGAAAAATGGGTTGACATTTGGCACACCAAGTGTTTGATGAAATTATGGCGTGGAGGCCTGAACTTGCCTTGCCATGACTTGGAATTTGCCTTGATTTTGCTCCACTTTGATTGATCATAGCTCCCTCAATTTTGATCCAACGGGAGAGTTCTTTATATGGATTTGAAGCTTAAGATGTCATCTTTGATTGGCTCAACTTGGGCCTGAAGTTTGAAGCTTTTATCATGGAGAAAGAATGCCTTGAAGTGTAGTGCAAAAGGGTGCAAAACTTGCCATTTTTGGAAACCCTAAGTTTCTAAAAATGGAAACTTTGTACATTTCTTGATTTTTCATGATTACTCCATCATTTATTGATAAAATCTTTTCCAATGAACATATGTGACTTGAATTTCATGAATTTGACCTTAAAAGTCAGGAGTTGACTTTTTTCCTTTGCACAGTTGACTTTTTCCCCAATTTCTTGATTCTCAGGCAACTGGCCAATTGAATCTCTTCTGAAATGAACCAATGGGTAATCTTCCATCCTTAGATACTTGATATCATGTAGAAAATATTGAGATTAAGTTTGAACCAAAATATCATCAGGAGAATGCTTGAACTCAAAACCCTAATTTGGACTGTTTTTTTGGTTAGGAGATGATGCACTATCCCATCTTCTTAATGGATTCCCTTCTTCCAATGACTTGTGGGATCAATTGAGATCATATATGATATAAGAGACCATTGAAGCTTGTTGGGAGACCCTTGGTTCTTGTTCTCTTGCTCTGAATAATCAATACTCTGAGAACCACTGATCCCATGCCCTATGCTGAATGCAAAGATGAATGCTTTATTTTTCTATGACTTGAACGTAATGCAATGCAATGAAAGCACATGCTAAATGACATGATAAATTATATGAAAAATGAGAGGGCAAATTTTGGGGTATTACAGCTGCCCCTATTCAATCACTGTAGACCTGAATAGATGATAGCGGTTGTTTTCAGACTTTCAAGGTATGGAGGGATTGAATACTGAGAATAACCAGAAAATTTGCTCTCTGTGGAAAAGAAGAAAAGGGATATAAACCCAACCAAATGAACCCTGCTTGAATAAAACTATGATGATAACCATACTGCTGGAGAGATGTCTTTTGGGACGACGCCAGACGACTACTGGCTTGCCACGCTGCCGGTGGGCTTTAACAAAGTCTTTTGGGATGACGCCAGACGACTACTGGCTTGCCACACTGCCGGTGGGCTTTAAGAATGTCTTTTGGGACGACGCCAGACAAGGGAGAGTAGGTACCCAATTTTCATTGGGTCCTTTACGGTAAGTGAAACCAAGATCGCACTTGGGCAACCATTGATAAATGCCTTTTGGAACAAGAAATCTTTTAAAACGACATTTAGCAATAGTATGACTAGGCTTGCAACAATATAGGCAATCACGGTTCATTTAGAATTTACCTTTGCTATCTCTGTCTTGAATCACATACGTATACTTTTGATACTGATTGTTCATACTTTCTCGATAATGTGGTCGATCAATAGCAAACGTAACTTTAGGCTTAAGAGCCTTGTCTAATTTGGCCTTAAGGATTCTCACCTCCTTTTGCCAAATATGACAAGTATCACAACCCCCAAACTTGAACCATGGAGACTTATTTTCATCAATCTTAGCTTTTGATGCATCCACCATGGAGTTTTTAAGAGCTTCCAATTCCTTTTCGGAATCAGAAACCTTTCTCTCCAAGTTTTTAAAAATTTTTTTGTTCGAGGCTAAGCGTTGAAAATCTTCCTTAGCCTCGTGGTGCAACATATCAAAAGCCTTTCGTAATTCTAAAAAATACATACTTTTAGAATGATCATATTTAGAGTGTTTTACCTCTTTCTTCTTGTTTTGACGTGCCATAAGACATAGATTAACAGATTCACTTTTGTCACTTGAGCTGTCATCTTTTTCCGACTCGTTATCGCTCTCCCAAGCGATGTATGCTCGCCTAGACTTGTTTGACTTTTTGTGTTGACGATTCTTATCCTTATCCTTATCCTTGTCTTTCTTAAGTGATGGACAATCCGGCTTGTAGTGCCCGGATTTTCCACAGTTGTAACACGTTCCTTTAACCTTGCCATTCTTATTGCCTTCATTTCTAAATTGCCTCCTAAATTTGACTAGATTTTTATCCGAGTGTTGAATCTCATTCTTCCAAACGTATCTATTGTATCTATTCACAAATAGGCTCATATCATCATCGGAGTCATCATCTTCATCATTGTTGGTTTCATCATCACTTTGCTCTTTAGATGTGGACTTTAAACAAGAAGCCTCAAGAGAAATCGACTTCTTTTCCGTATCTTTTGTTTTCTCATTCTTTATACTCTTCTCATGTTTTTAAAGGCTAACGAGCACTTGCTCGTGCTCATCAAGTTTTCCAAATAATGTGGTGAGGTATAGAATAGCTAGATTATTGGCCTCCTTGATCGCGGTGACCTTCGGTTGCCATTCCCTGTTAAGACACCTGAAAATATTATTAGTAGCAACCTCGTTTGGAATTGGTTTACCAAGTACATGCAATTTGTTGATAATATGAGTAAATCGTTTTTGCATATCCGCAATGGTTTCCCCTTGCTTCATGTAAAAAAGATCGAACTCTTGCATTAGTGTGTTGATACGGGCCATTTTAACATCATTAGTGCCTTCGTGGGCTACTTGTAAAGCATCCCACATGGCTTTGGCCGTTTCACAATGAGAGACTCGATAATATTCGTCAACTCCCAAAGAGGAGATCAACATATTTCGAGCCTTCCAGTCATAGCTGTACTTTTTCTCGTCCTCCTCATTCCATTGAGCTTTGGGTTTGGGAACGACAACGCCTTCAGCGTTGGTCATTGTAATTTCCATATGACCGTTTAAAATAAAGTTCCAAACCTCCCGATCTATGGAATTTATATGGACGCGCATACAATCCTTCCAGTAGCTGTAATTATCGCTTGTAAAAATTGGAGCTCTATTATAATCCCCTTTAGGTTCGTTCTCCATATTCCAAGAAGTTTTACCGAAGCACCAGATAAACCAGGCTCTGATACCACTTGTTAGACGATGGCTAGGATCTAGAAGGGGGGGTTGAATAGATCCCACAAATTTTATACACGCAAATGGTTACCAAAAATTGGTTTTAAAAAGTTTGACGAAAGCAACCACTGAATCACACGTCTATAATGAACCTCTACTAAAAGGATCGGATATGCACGACAATATTAGGAATGAAAAACGGATGAGAAAAATTCAGATTAATCAACAAAAATAAACGCAATGAAAAGTATTTTATTTGCTTTATATTAATCCAATCCAACGAGATATGTCGACAAGAAATTAATTGCAAATGCGTTCGATTTTGCTTTGAAACAAATTATCGAACACTTGGTGTGCGCAAACACACTAAGTGCAGATTTCCAAATAATGTGAATGTTAAGCTGATCCTAAATACAATCCAAGGGATTGTATCATTTTTGCAAAACAATTTCTCAACTCAAAATTACACTATCTCAGAAATTTCGATCAATTGAAACTTCGCAAATTCGAATAATATTGAAAAGTAAAAGAGTAGGGAAAGAGAGAACAAACACGATTTGATTAGGCAGTTCCCCAATCGTCCTCGCTATGGGTACCTCTGCCCCCAATTCCACAAAAGGAATTGAGATATATATAAATTGTTGTTTGCATATTTTTTTTACAAGAGAAGAACAATGAACATCCAAACTCTCAAACGTCTTTGATTGTTGATGCACAGTATTCTCTCCCCTTGATTCAAGAAGAATCAAGTGCCTCGAATTCGGTTGAACAAATCACCATCTCATGCTACTAGACTGCAAGAAACCACCGTTCTTCAGTCACCTTCACTCGGTCGATTTCGATCTTCCACAATTCGATCCCTAAACCTTTCTTCTACGATCCTCTAACTGTAGCTACTAAACCGAGTGAATAATCTGTTCTTCGGTTACCTTCACACGGCTGAATCCCTGTAGAACGAAACGATTTGTGCCAAAAACCCCCAAAATCTCCTTGATTCTTGGAGGACAAAACCTGAGGTTTTATTCAAGAAACACCTACCAATTCTGAACCCAGAAATGAAGATCACAACACTTCCTAATTCTGAACTTTATCACTTCAAAACAATGGGCGACACAAACAAAGATGATTATGTGTGATTGTTTGTTTACTCAAGGTTGAAGATGAAGATGAAGAGAAAGATTGGTATCTATTTTCACGTTTCTTGTTAGTTTGAAATGTGAGCTGACCCAACTATATATAATGAATAAAAAGACGAACAATATGAAGTAACAGAAATAACAGAAAAATTAAATGCAGAAAAATCAGTTCAGACAGCGTTGGGTCGACCGCTCCTTTAATGAGGGTCGGCGTGAGCTATCCCGTAGGATTGTCTACGCAAATTAATTGACCATGCGTCGACCTAACAACACCTTGCGTCGAAGCAAGCTTGCATATTTTGCAGAAATTCAAATGGCCAGAAGCATGTGTCGACCTCATGCAACAGGGGGGTCAGTGTGCGCTATCCCGAACTTTTCACAAAACTTGTTTAAAACAACATGAGTTGACTCATGCCCACCTTGGGTCGACTCAAGACCTGCAGATTTTCAAAAACTCATTTTTCTGCACGTTTTTGCTGACCAAGACTCGAAACAAGTATGCCAAACATCAATATTATGATCATGTACATGTAGAAATTATGTAGACTTCTTCCTATATGTTTAGACACATAAACATTGATGGTTAGATGCAATTTTCCCGACAATGAAGTGATACCGCTCAAATTACAATCTACTGACTATCTTATTTGTTGACATCATTAAAACTGAAAAAGATGAAGGACCTTAGCCCTCACACTATTATCTCAAGTTATGATCTACATAGTGTGAAAGTGGCAAAATATAGTTTATTCTGAATATAAGTAAAACAAATAAAATCAAATCAAATTTACACCAAACTTTAAAACCTTACTAAAAACAATAAAATTAACACACAAATTGTTGTGAATTAGGATGCCTTTAAACAAAGTATAAACGGTTTCTTTATGATCAAGAAACACACAAGGGTTAGGGTTAAGAAAAAACAAGGAGAATAACAGGATTGGTTATAACCGATATTCTTTACTTTCTCTCTAAATCAGATTACAAGTATTTAAGAATAACAAATAACCCTCCCACCCTAATTAGGTTTTGTCACACCACACTTAAGATGAGAGACTAGTATGCTATTTATAAGAAAACTTAACATACTAAACTAATGGGATTTTTAACAATTAGCCATTACAAGCTAATTTAGGGTACAAGCTAACTTAAACAATTGGATCCCTAACATAAGGCCCAATTTGAGAACTACATACTAGAACAAAATTCGACTACAACATGTAGGTCTTTGCCAACAGCATGTGAGCAGACTTCGACGGCATGCTAAACTAGAGTTCGATCCAATATCTCATAAATCTCCACCTTGGATCTAACTTTATATCCTCAAGAAATGAACTAGCTTTCTTCATGCAGCTTTATCAACTGCATACAATGGAAAAACTTGCAACTGGGCAACATCTTAGTGATCATATCAGCAGCATTATGATATGTCGAAACCGTCAGCACTTGGACTTCTTCACGCTCGATTACCCCTCTGACGAAATGCATCCTCACATCAATATGCTTGGTTTGCTCATGATAGGCTGAATTCTTCGACAGGTGTATTGCAGTTTGACTATCACATTTAGCAGTGATAACTGGACCGTGAAGTTTCAGCTCCTTTGCAGAACCTTCAAGCCACAATGCTTCCTTCACAGCTTTAGTTAGGGAAATATATTCTGCCTCAGTGGTTGATAAGGCAACAACCTTCTGAAGTGTTGCTTTTCAACTGATTGTTGTCCCAAACATAGTGAACGTATACCCAGAAATAGATTTTCTGGAATCCATACAACCTGCATAATCAGAGTCGACATATCCTTCGATTTCTGCTTTACTATCTTCATCCAAGGCTCCACCATAAATTAGGACTCTATTCAGAGACTCATTTATGTACCTTTTAATCCAATTCAATGCTTGCCGGTGAGCCTTTCCAGGATTCGACATGTACCTGCTTAAAAGACTTATTGCATATGCTATGTGGGATATAGTACAGACCATAGCATACATCAAAGAACCCACTATATTAGCATATGGAATACTATTCATATAAGCCCTTTCGACATCAGTACTAGGACACTAATCTATACTCAGCTTGAATTGAGGGTTTTTTGGAGTCACAACAGGCTTTGAATTTGACATACCATACTTTTCGAGAATCTTCTAAAGGTATGCCTCTTGAGATAAGCATAATTTCGACTGCTTTCTATCTCTTCGGATATCAATCCCAAGAATCCTGGACGCAACTCCCAGATCCTTCATTTCGAACTCCTTATTGAGTTCAACATTCACCCTCCTTACCTCTTCGACATTGTTTATTGCTATTAGAATATCATCCACAAAAGGTAGCAAAATTACAAATGAATGACCAGGTCGAAATCTGAAGTAAACACCGTGATCAAACTGACTTCTAATGAAACTTATGCGTGCCATGAACTTGTTGAATCTCCTATTCCACTGTCGAGGAGATTGTTTCAGTCCATATAAAGATCTCTTGAGCTTGCACACATAATCTTCCTTCCCCTTTTCGACATATCCTTCAGGTTGCCTCATCAGGATTGTTTCATCTAGATCACCATACAAGAACACATTCTTCACATCCATCTGTTCTAGTTCAAGGTCGAACTTCGCCACCATGGCTAACAACATTCAAATGGATCTATGCTTTACAACAGGCGAGAACACATCATTAAAGTTGACACCTTCTTTCTGAGTGACCCCCCTAGCAACCAACCTTGCCTTGTATGTCTTCGACGACACTCCTTCTATATATTCCTTAACTTTGAGAATCCATTTACAGCTGACTAACCTGGCTCCAATAGATTTCTTGATCATTTTCCATGTGTTGTTATCAGGAAGAGATTTCATCTCATCATCCATGGCCTTCATCCATTCAATCTTCTTTGGACTCCTCATAACTTCCTTATAGTTTCTAGGTTCTTCGCCGAGAACCTCACTTGCAGAGATTAAAGCATGAGCTATAAGATCTGCATACCTAAGTCTTTGAGGTGACTTGATGAATCTCCTCGACTTGTCTCTTGCTAGCAGGTAGTCATTATCAGTCTCATCATCTTCGACAGCATATTCTGCTTCTTCTTCAACTTCATATGGGATACGCAATTTAGCATCAACATGCTCCACCTCAACATAAATCTTTCCCTATTCCAGCTCTTTTTCAGCATCATCAGTTTTCTTGAAGGCCATCTCAACTTCATTGAAAACTACATCTCGACTGGTAATACACCTCCTGTGACCTAGCTCTAGGCACTATAGCCTATAAGCTTTGTCTCCTTCAGGGTATCCCATGAACATGCATTTCAGAGCTCTAGGTTCGACCTTGTCTTGCCTAATGTGAGCATAGGCCACACAGCCAAATACTTTCAGTCTTTCGAGAATACGTGGATGTCCCGAACAAACTTCTTTATATGTCTTCATATCTAACGCAGACGAAGGACATATGTTTATCATATATGGTGCTGTCAAAACACCCTCAGCCCAAAACACCTTCTTTAACCCAACACTAGTTAACATGCATCTGACTCTTTCCAAAATAGTTCGATTAAACCTTTCCACCAAACCATTTTGTTGTGGAGTACCTACAACAATTTTGTGCCTTGTAATACCTAAGGCAGCATAAAAGTTGTCGAACGCCTCATTGCAAAATTCAAGGCCATTATCGGTCCTCAACCTTTTGACCTTTATGCCAGTCTGTTTTTTTACCACAGTCTTCCAACCTTTGAAATTCTCAAAAGTTTCATCCTTAGTCTTCAGGATGAATACCCATAACTTTCTGGAATAATCATCGACTATGGATAGAAAATACCATGCTCCTAAATGTGATGGACACCTTGCAGGCTCCCAAAAATCAGCATGGATGTAATCAAGAGATCCATGAGTTCTTTGTTTTCCTTTGTTGAACTTCACTCTGCAAGATTTTCCAAGTATACAGGGTTCACAAAATTTCAGCTTTTTGACTTTGTCTCCTCCAAGCATATTTTGTTTCCCCAATTTGACCAGACCCCTTTCACTGACATGACCCAATCTCATGTGCCAAATTTCTGTCTTCGACAAAGGTTTCGTGGATGCAACATTTATCGAACCACTTACAACTTCAGCCTCAAGGGTATTCAAGCCTTGTTTCTTCACGCCTCTCAAGACTTCCTTCAACCCCTTCATGACTCTTAGGATACTTTTCTCTCCTTGAAAAACATATCCCTTCTTGTCGAATTCACCAAGAGAAATCAAATTTCTCCTCAAATTAGGTACATACCTGACTTCAGTCAATAACCTTATTGACTCATCATGGAGCTTGAATCTCACAGATCCAATACCTGCAATTTTACAAGCTTTGTTGTTTCCCAAGAGTACTGATCCACCATCTTAATCACATAGCTCCTCGAACAATTCTCTATTTGAAGTCATGTGCCAAGTGCAACCTGAATCCATAATCTACTCTTTTCTTGAGTCACCGCTTGAAACCACAAGAACATCAGATGATTGGAAGTCATCTTGAACAATGGCCGCGTTGCCATTATCCTTACCTCCATGATCGTTCAGGCGTTCAGGGCACACCTTTCTTGTGTGGCCCTCCTTCTTACAATGATAACATCGAATACCAGATACTTCACCACTATAAGACTACTGCTGAGTTTTACCTTTCTTTTTGTCGAACTTGCCATCCTTTTGCAAGAATTTTTCCTTAACGGCCAAACCTTCGCCCACCGTCGAAGGTTTATGCTCCTTTCGTTCGTTCAGGTCCTTAGAATACAAGGCTGATTGAACTTCTTCAAAGCTCAGGGACTCCCTTCCATACAATAGAGTTTCTTTGAAGTGAGCATGTGTTATGGGCAAAGTGCACAACAACAATAGGGCTTGATCTTCATCATCGATCTTCACATCAATATTTTCAAGATCAAGAATTAGCTTGTTGAAAATATCCAACTGCTCAACCAACACTTTGTCTTCACTCATCTTGAATTAATACAAAGCTTGCTTCAGGTGGAGTCGATTCACCAGAGATTTGGTCATGTAAAAACTTTCAAGTTTCAACCATAACCCCGATGTCGTAGTCTCCTTTGATACCTGTTAAAGAACCTTATCTCCAAGGCTCAACAATATTGCATTGTGGGTTTTCTCTATCATGGCCATCTTTTCTTTTTCCGTTAACGCATCGTCCATGGCTGCCTCTCCCTTCAACGCTTCCAAACAACCCTGCTGAACCAGTAAGAGTTTCATCTTCAAGCGCCACAGACCGAAGTCGTTCACTCCGGTGAACTTTTCAATCTCATACTTTGTTGAAGGCATCTTCTCCACACTCACCGCACCAATTTGTTGTGAATTAGGATGCCTTTAAACAAAGTATAAACGGTTTCTTTATGATCAAGAAACACACAAGGTTAGGGTTAAGGAAAAACAAGGAGAACAACAAGGATTGGTTATAACTGCTATTCTTTACTTTCTCTTTAAATTAAATTACAAGTACTCAAGAATAACAAATAACCCTCTCACCCTAATTAGATTTTGTCACACCACACTTAAGATGAGAGACTAGTATGCTATTTATAATAAAACCTAATATACTAAACAAATGGATTTTTTAACAATTACCCATTACAAGCTAACTTAGGGTACAAGCTAACTTAAACAATTGGATCCTTAGCACAAGGTCCAATTTGAGAACTACATACTAGAACACAATTCGACTACAACATGTAGGTCTTCGACAACAACATGTGAGCAGACTTCGACAATATGCTAAACTAGAGTTCGATCCAATATCTCACACAAATTTCTAGAACTGTCGCAACACAAATTCACTAATCAAATTCTCTTAGACTTAAACTTTTGCACTACGAGCAAAACTCCAACTTTAAAATTTAAAACAGAATAAAAATAAAAATGAGAACAAAAACGGCACATGCAATTTCAAAGACTTTCAGGAACAACATTGTGGTAAGTAAAATTCTCATTCTAAGTTTCAAGGAATATAACATTAATGAATAACTTCTCGTGACAATCGAAGTTAATAAGAAGACATCTTTTCCAATGAATGCATCATAAGTGGTAAGACCCTCACTAAATAAATATCTATGGATTCTCTCAACTCTCAAGTGTTTAGGTTATCTGTTTATACTCAAAGCATAATATGAAAGTTACACTACCATAAGCTTAAAAAGAGTCTAACATCTACATTTGAAATACATGCACATAAAGATCAAAAGGACTTTATTTAAGGTTGTAACATAGTCAACGAAAACGTGAGACAAATCCTAAGGAGTAATAGGCCAAAATTTAAAAGAACAAAAGAGAACTGAAAGGAAACTATAGGAGTTGAACTAATCAATAATTTATTTACTTTCCAACAACTTTGCAATTTTTTTTATAAAGAATGAATACGATAATGATATGACTTTTCTTTTTTGCCTTATTTTTTTCGGCAATATTATTATTTTTTACGACGGATAATGCGCCGCATTTTTCATGTCACCTTTCGTTACCTCAACTATAAAATTGAGGTATAATCTCTTTATAAACTGAGGTAAAAGGAATTTTTCATTATTGTAATAGATAATCTCTTTATAGCCTTGTTGATTTGGTCACACATAATCGTTTTTTTAGAGCTAAAAATTATTTCATCTAACTGATTGCATAAGATCATTTTTCAAACTTGTTGAATCAGATATATATTATCGTTTCTTCTATTTAGATTAACATGATCATTTAGCAATAAGATATAGGTAGTAATTTTTAACTATGATACAAATAATCAAACAAAATCGAGTAATAAATGAATCCGAATATCAATTATTCTTAATTATATCTTTATCACATAACACTAAAAAAAAAAGTTACTGTTCTGTAAATCATATTTAACTCAAATGAATTTCTATAAGGTTGCAAAAGTAAAATATCAACCTATTTTGAACAAACGAGAAAGAAGCAAAATGGCTTTGGAGAAAAAAACGAAGGATTGAAGTATATTTATAAATTGATGATAGAGGATAGGAAAAGAGTAAGAGAAAAAAAATGAAGTGTTGAATTGATGTTTAGAAATTAGACTTTTCAAAATATAAGATTGATTTTACAAATAAAAAATTATACGACGACGTTACAAATCCAATAAAACTTGTGACCTTTTTTTATTATTCTTCTTTTTCTATATTTTTTTTTTGGAAGTATATACTTATCATTCATCAGTTGGTTTGGAAGTTGCAATGTATGCGAATCTGGATGGATAATCTTGGTGGGGTTTTTATGTATGATATTTCCTTATTCGACAGCAATGTGGATAATCTTCATTATACGTCCAACTCAACAAATCAGACTCCCGCATGCAAGTTTGCAGTTCCACAGTTGTGGATAATGTTTGTTGATTTTTTTCAAAAAATATATAAATTTGTTTTAAGCAAATTTTTTGATATTCTTAATTTTAGTTGAGTATCAATATTCTTAATATTAATTGATTTAAAATTTAAAATATAAAAATAAAAATAATATTAAAAAAATAATGTAGTGTAAAATATTTTCATTTAATTGGATGAAGATATTAGTACTTAACTAAATTCAATAATACTAAATATTTATCCTTAATTTAATATTCATTTTAATTATTTTGGTATTTTTTACAAAGTTATAAATTTAAAGATATTACAAATTAATTTTAAAATACTAAGTAAACGTTTCAGCCTAATTAATTCACATTGAGTCCTAAACTTTTTGAGAAATATGAATAGTTTCTTGTGAGTTGTAGGAATCCTAATTCTTCGTACAAACCTTAAACTTCGTGATTCTTCATTCCTATTTCTCTAAACATGCTCCGGTTAGAATTGATCTTGATAGAACAAGATTCAATCACTTTTTTTTATTGATTCAAGATTCTCTTTCTAACTCTTCATTCGAGTGATTCAACCACACCTTGATTGCAACACGATTCCGCCACACAATGATTTGAAAAAGACAAAATCTTTGAAAGAGAAAAAGGGAAGAGAAGAGGATAAATTAGGGCTTTTAGGAGAAGAGAAGAAGAATGTATTGAAATTAGTTATGTGTTGTTGTGTATATTACAAATGTAGGGTACCTCCTTATTTATAACGGAGACTACTTGCACATTACACTACTACAAAACACGCAAACAACAACGACAGATTTACAACGGATTTATTTACACCGTTATAATAGGTTATATTGTTCGCGCAATGTTCGCGCATCAGAGAGTAGCAGGATTTATTACTACGGTTGTCTAATAACACCGTAGTAATATATGATTTGTAACAAGCTTCGATCCCCAGCAAATACACGTTTTCAAATTTTTAGACTGCATTAAGCGTGTGTCGGTTAAGTCCATTATATAAAAATTAAATTGTAAATGATTTTACAACGGTTAATAAACCAACCGTTGTTATAGGACTTTAAAAAAATTGAAAATTGAATATTATTTAACCAAGATATTTAACCACGGTGTTACTAAATAACTGTTGTAAAATTTGAAAATTGCATGACGGTTGTAATTTCTAACCGTGATGAAAAGTGATATTTTTTAGTATATAAGAGAACGTATCTATCGTTTACTACATAGCAGACGTTTTTCTCAAAAGAAAACCCTAACATATTTCACTAGTCCCTATCATAACATAACTCTAAACATACTTCAACCTTCAGATACGTCTTCAAATTCGTCTTCACTAATCGCTAACTTCAGGTTCGTTCATTACATTTATGCTTTGATTTCGTTTACTTGTCTTGTTAAAAATGGGTTCTAATTTTTTTCTTGAATGTTCTCATTTTTTTCAGATCCATCATCACCACCTTAACAAATACAAGAAGTATACTTTCGCTATGTTACATATGGTTTGTGTAGCTATGAAGAAAAATATAAGAAGTATGAAGCTATTGTGTTAAGTTCATTCAACTTGTACTTTTTTTTCATAGCTTCATGAACTAGATGAAATAGGAAAGTGTCTCAGAAGGTCCTCAAATTGTTCATGCACATGCATCATCAATGAATGTTTTTATATCATCTTTATTTAATGTTTTCTGACAGGTTATTTTACTAATGTTTTATACATAACAAAAATTTATAGGAACATCATGGTGTGGCATCTTAGGGCCCATTATTCCTTTAACACACATGACCACTTCTTATGTAAATAGCATTAGGGCCTATATTAGTTTATTTAATGTTTTAATTTCCAATGCCCCATCTGAAATAAGAATATAAAAAAAATGAATGAGGAAGATGAAGAATCAACAATGGTTTTTGAATTAAAGAAATAATGATGACTTTCATCTAAAACGATTAGATTTTCAATGTAAAGAGAAGATGAAGAATCAAAGAAATCATTATAAATACGTTATTCCAACAAAATGAAGAGAAATAATCAAAATGAATTCCATCAATGCAGTCCAAGAAGTCCAACAAACTGTAGATGTTCAAGAAGAAGTTGTTTAAGAAGTCTAGCAAAATGCGCGTGTGGTTAAAGATGTTGTAGATGCTCAAGAAGTTGCCCAGGTCGTAGATGTCCAAGAAGTTGTCCAGGTCGTAGAGGCTTCAGAGGTCCAACCAGTTGTCCAGTCCGAACAAGCTGTACAGACCCAAAAGGCGGTCGTCTTGCAAGAAATACGAGCCAGGAGGAGAAGAATGAGATCAAGAAGAAAGAGAAGAAGGACAGCTACGGTCGATTCAGATGATGAAGACGAAGCACCATTTGGTTGAAGTAATTTTATGTCAGCTAGGGCATTTAGATTTGATATTTAAAACTTAAAAATGTCTCTGTTGTCTTCAATATTCAAGATTTTAATTTTGTTATTTTAAATATAAACTTGCATTTTGTTGGAGTTTACTTTATATGAAACTTGCATTTTGTTGTCTTGTTCTTATAAAAAATATTTACATATGTGGTAAACTCATTACATAACCTTGAATATATGAACTTGAATGAAAACTTTATCACATATGTGGTAAACTCATCACATAACCTTGAATATATTTTCTGCTGTGATATGATGAACAATAAATATGTTAAAAAATGGGATTATATAGAAAAGCAGAATTATATATGCTAATCCAGCAGATATATAACAACGGTTATACATCATAACTGTTATAATATAATGCGTGTTATCCAGAAAAAAAACAAATATTAAAACGGCCCAGCTAGGAATCGAACCATGGTCCATTATATTTATCACAACGGTTAGTTTGTAAAACCGTTGTGATAGGGCGCGCTTTTTCCAGGTTATTACAACTGTTAATGGGCCGTCATAGTAAGTATCATTTTACAACAACACAATACATAACAACGCCTACGCCCGCGTGATGATACATCTTTCGCAACTGTTGTTAAATGGGTTTTACGTAGTAGTATTATGCAATCTCTAACACCATGTTGTTATTCAACTATGTCGAATACATGCTGGTTCGACTTCAACAAGTTGTATTTGGCTGTTTGTCAAATAAATGCACATATGTCTACAAGAAAAAACTGTATTCGACGTTTTGTTGAATACATGTAGATTCAACTATTATAAACTATATTTTACCACTACTCTATCGAATACATTCTACTTTGAATCTTTCAGTAACACGGTGGGAGAACTGACCTTTTTTTTGTTTTGTTTTCGCAAAACATGTTGCGGTTAGCAAGAGTCGCCACCGACTTTTCTTTTATCCAATAAGGAAAGGCTGAAAAGAACAGGAAAGACCTTGATAAATTTTGAGTTCGGGGGGTAAGTTATACAAAGGGAAGGTATTACCACCCTTTGTATCCATGGTTATCCATGGGCTCTCAAATGCTTAGCTCACTTTTTTTTACTTACTTTTTGAATGTATGTGAACATTTTTTTTTGAAAATATTTTGTAAAAGTTTGACTTTGTAATAATTCGTGTAAGAATGTATACAAAGTGTTTGTTTTTTTTTTTTTTGAAAATATTTTTGGAAAAGTGAGATATGAAAAGTATTTGTTTTTGAATTGTGAGCTAGCATTTAAAAGTTACTTACCCCTAATTTGTAGGGTCTTTCTTGTATTTATCGTTTTCCTTGAGAGATAGTACTATCCATACCATTAGTGGGTAGGTAGTATTGTCTATTGGATGTTGAGGGACAACGAAGGGTCATCGAATGGTCATAGAAGGCAACATATAAGGATACCTTAGCAATGCGAAGGGACTATCATCATTTTTCCATAGGGTCGTCGAGGGACAAGATCATCTTTTTGTAGGCAGCTCGAAGGGTCATCGAGGGACTATGATCTTTATATCGAAGGGACTATGATGATATTATTCGTAAGCGTCTTTTGCTAAAGTACTTCTACTTTCGAGGGACATGACCGTTTTAATCGTAAGGCAACAGAGAGAGGCTACCCTAGAGGTGAATGTGTGCAATGTGCGTTGATTCAATTATATTATCTTGAGTTATAGGTTATTCTAACGTTTGATTTTAGATCTTGCCATACATGCCTATTTATCTAGCAAATAAAATATGAGTGCGAAAAATAAATACCTACACTATTACATGGCTTATGGGCAGTTACATGATATAATCGTGCGAGAATGTAACATAGACTATTACAAGGCTTATGGACAGTTACATAATATAATCGTGCGAGAAATGTAAACTACACTATTACAATTTTATGCACAAACCTATACATTTATTCTAAGAAAATAAATGATAAACGAAAAGCAATTACATATTAAAAGTCAAGTTAAATGTCCTAAAAATTAATTAATTATAAGCCTAAGTCTTAAAAATGAATTTTAATTAAAAGTCTAAGTCTAACAAAAATGATTACATAACCTAAACTATAATTTTTTATTCTTTTAACGGTTTTATGATTTTTTTTTGTTTTAATTTAATTGAAAAGAAATAAATAAATTAATTGAAATATGATAAAAGAAAGGGATTAAAATGGTTAAAAAGAAATTGCATGGGGTGGGAATCGAACCTTCAAGATGAGTATTTAATCCTTGGTTTGGATTGAGGATGATTGGAAATGGAGTTTTGAATTTTTACCTCTTTTTTTCAAGAATTTTGTCATTTGGAAGCCTTCTTTTGTGAAGCCCATTGCCCCCTTTTTTCTCTTGTGTTTGAGCCTTGTATTTATAGGAGAAACATGGTAGACAAAGAATCATTGAAAAGCTAGGATCAAGGAACATGTTTCCAACCATTTTAATTTTTTGAAAACCATGTTTCCTTCATTCTCTCCCACAGTTTTATTTGGGTTTTGATGGCCTTGAATGACATGTTTTAACCTTCTAAAAACTCCATTTAAAAGGATCCATGTGCCCACCATTATTTGATTTATTTTGTTTTATTAAATTTTGTTTATTTCTTTGAATAAAATCAAAATAAAATAAAATCAAAATCAAAATAATACCAAAGTGAACTTTGAGGTCCTTGAATATGTCATAAACATGATTCAACCTTAAAAGATAGGCCCACTGATCCAAAAGCTCAAAAATGTTCAATGTAGGTTTCATGCGTTTCTCAAATTTTGCTCAAATTGCACCAATCGTAACACTCTTAATTTTTGTTATATGAAGGTGATCTTGGACTTTTTGGAACCCTCAAGATGTCCCCTACAATTTTCGTGTTGATCACTTTTTCATTTGAAGTCTTTATTTTTGTGTAAATTGCTTTGAAAAAAGTGTCTTTTGTTGATTTTCAAAATGACCTGTAAAGTTTTGGTCCATATCTCTCAAACGAGGCATTTTTGGCCTTGAGCTTAGAAAGATAAAGTTGTATAGAATTGAATTTCCTTCAAAATGAGCTTTGGTTGAGGAATTTCTGATGAAGTATGTGAAAGTTGTGCGTGGTCAAAGTTCAGTTGACTTTTCCTTAAGAAAACCCTAATTTGGCAATTTTTGACTTTTGAGTAAATCTTGATTTTCTTGAGGAATCATGATCAACCCTTGATCAAATGATGAATGGGACTTTAAAATCTTGATGTTGGCAAGAAATGATGACGTTTGACTGTAAATTGGTCAAAGTTGACCTTTGGTCCAATACAATCGGCTGTTGATCATTTGAGCAATTGACTGAGCAAACTTGTGAAGCAAGGCTTAAGACTTGACATGAGGATACCCTTGAGTAGTCTTGAGCTTTTGAGACTCCCTGGAATGTGAGGAAGCTTGTTGAATCAATTTGTCTCAAAGATGTGAGGGCAAATTTTGGGGTGCAACACTTTCGAATACTGCATCTTAATAATATGTTTAACACAAAGAATTACATAGTTAACACACCACCTAATTCATTGTGTCTAAGTTATCTACATTCATCATAGTTCTCAATCTCTTGAACAATTCCACCTGCACAGCCTCCGTCATGATGTCGGTAATTTGATTCTCAGTTCCGTAGTGTTCTAAGTTCAGCTTCCTATTTGCAACTTGCTGTCTAAGGTAATGGAATTTCATCTCATTATGTTCCCTTCTTCCATGTGCTATCAGATTCTTGGCTAAATTTATAGCAGACATGTTGATTTTCATGATCGTTGCTCCATGTTTTTCACATGAAATCTCCTCGATCAGATTCATCATCCATGTTGCTTGTCTTGCACAAAGAGAGACATCTATGTACTCAGCCTAACATGATGACAACGCTACAACTGGCTCTTTTCTTGAGCTCCAAGCAACTGGTGCACCACCTACCATAAACACATAACCAGTTGTGGATTTTCGAGCCTCAACATCACCACACCAACTTAAGACAATGTATCCCCCTAGTTTGCATTTATTTCCTTTATTTGCTGCAGGAAACAAAATTCCATAGTCGAGTGTTCCTTTGAGATACCTTAGTGTCCTCTTTGCATGAATCTACTCACTATACCTACATTGTATGCTAGATCAGTCATTCGGTGACAAAGGTATCTTAATGATCCAATGAGTCCTCTATACTGAGTTGGATCGACTTCATCTTCGTGTGGATCCTTTGTCAGTAGCAATCTTGGTTCATTTGGTGTTGAAGTTGCATTGCAATCCTCCATGTCAAATCTTTTGTGAAGCTCAGTTGCATATTTTCTTTGGTGCATCATGAGAACTCTACTACTGTTGTAGAATTCAATACTAAACAAGATAGAAATGTTGCCCAGGTTACATATTTCGAAATCCTTGCTCATATTACTTTTGATGTTTTCGATCTCCTTCTTGCAGCTACATGTTATCAATAGATTGTCGACATAGAGACATAGTATAATAAGTTCACTCCTACTTCTTCTAACCTAGACTTCATGCTCAATTTACAAATTCCTCCTCCCTAAGAAAGCCATTGATCTTCTTATACCATGTTCTTGGAGCTTGTTTAACTCCATATAGGGATTTATGCAACATGTATACCTTTCTCTTTTGTCCTTGATTCATAAAACTAACAAGTTGTGATACATAAACTTCTTCATCTAAGAGGCCATTCAGAAATGCACATTTCACATCCATCTAACACATATGCCAAATGTTTATGTTTGTGTAATGTCCAAAAAATATACGGTGCGTGTGTTCCTCCTGCAAGGGCGGGGAGACTCGGATGCCCTAGTAAGTATATTAGAAGATTGGAGTGTGAAAGTTAGCTCATAACGGTGAGTATCCATGTTCGGTGGTTTTTTAGTGTGTTTGAGGGACCAACTCACGTGAGGTAAGAGGCCCTGTGGGTGGCTGACACTGTTGGGTTATAAGCGGGCAGTTAGATTTACGGTGTTAGGGCTATTAGAAGTGTAGTGCTCTTTGGGAGAGAAGTATTTAAAGATGCTCACTTAGGCCTAGGGTTGGGAGTTTGTGAGAAGTTATGCCCTAGCTCTAGGACTAGAAATGTGATCAAAGGAAAACTTATTCTTCCTAGAATCATGGGGGAAATGTGTAACACCCCGATTTTTAGATTATTATTTTATTTAATTATTGGAATATTTATGTGTTAATTGTATTATTTTGGGAGATTTAGGGGTATTTTAGTAATTTAATAATTATCAGGATTGTAGAGTTTGAGAACGGAAAAATAAAATAGGATTTATTTAAATTATTAGGGATAATTAAACAATTTTAATTATTTAGTAATAATTGGAGAAAATAGAATTATTGGGAATAATTCACATTTTGAGTAGTTTTACTAAATAATTATTTATTTAAAATTTTTATTTAAATAAAATAAAGTGTCATATTTTATTTAAAAAATATATTTTTTGGAATAAAATACGAGCGTCAAATTCTTTGGGGTGTGAGGGTGAGGGTGTGAGCCTAATTGGGATTTGAGGCAAATTAGGTCAGGATGTATTCTAAACATAAGAGTTAGACTAAGTTAACGTGAAAAATTAGAAAAGTTGGGAAGCGGCAGATCGTGGGAATTAAAATTGCACAAGACTTTGGGAACCGATAGTAGAAAAAGAAGGAAAAGGAAAAGCTTCAATTTCGAGGTAAGGGGAAAGAATTATCTGCTTACGGGTGATTTATATATGCAGAATAGTGAGGGTTCCTTACCCTCCTATCAGAGCCTTGGGGTTTATATGGTTTTTCCCTAATTTTTCCCTTTTTCTTACGATCTGTGTGAATTGACCAAATAAGGTTTGGGAAAAACCTTATTTGTGCGATTGTGGATAATATTTCAGTATGCGATTGCTCTGAGGCCCTAAAAGGGGATCTGAGATAAATCCCCTAAGGTCTCTGTAAATGCTATTGTCTGTAGGTTTATAACCTTGTAGTGGTGATAATTTGACTGTATGAGTTATTTTGCTTAAGATTAATACACAAAAATAATTTAGACAAGACAATATTTTATTAAAAATTTGATTACTTGAAACTAGACGTTTATTAATACACTTGAAACTAACATTTTATTGCACTACCATTCTATTATACACTAGTACACTAAAATATTGCACCACAATTCTACCAAACCCCAGTTCTGTAAAATATTTATTATGGCTTAAACACCACAATGCATGATCAGTGCACATCACAACGGTGAGATATTTGACTGTACCATAACCGATTTCAATTTTCAACATACCAAAGTTACTCAATTTTCAATTAATAGAAGATCAAAATTTTCCTAATTGAAAGCGAGATTAGAAAAAAAAATTAGAGTGTGGTCCAGTGGGCCAGATCATCTACAAGAATCCAGTGTTTTTTGTCGACAATCAATGCAAATTTTTTTAGTTAAAGGTTCGAGATGATGAAGATGTTCATAATATGTTTCTCAGTCATGAGTATCCTGGTTTCAATGATATTGAGCTTTATATTATATTACAACAACAACAAATGTGTCAACTTGTTGATCCTTCTCAAGTTTTTTGCAAATCTGACGACGAACAAGCTGAAGTTGAAGTCGTAGACAAAGAAGAAGAAGAAGAAGAAGAAGAAGCTGAGGTAATTGTTGATGAAATGGTAAATGATTTCACTACCGACAACGAGGAAGACATAGTATCATCCAGTCTCTTTTATTGTCCACCTCAACACATGACAAGCCTGAACTTGGGTGCAGATGAACCATCAACAGATATTTATTACAATCCATACATGCAAACAGAAGGAGTATTAAAGGAGGGAGAGAATTTTCGTTCAAAATAAGACTGTGTCTGAGCTATAAAATAATATCATATGGAATTAACAGCTGATTATAGAGTCGATCGAACGAATCTGACTTTGTATAAGATCTACTATCGTAATGAGGTGTGCCAGTTCCGATTGACAACATCTTACCGGAAGAGAAGCAATTCATGAAAGATAGGGTCTATGGGTCTAGAGCACACTTGTATAATCACCAATCCAATGCAGGATCATCGCAAACTCAACTCTCAGTTGATATGCAATGAAATTCTATCTGTCATTAGCGACAATCATTCTTTTAAGGTGAGTACCATAATCTCGCATATGGTTCAAAATGCAATTATACTCCGTCGTACAAGAAATAATGGATAGCTAGGACTAAGGCATTTGAAACGGTGTTCGGAAATTGGGAGGAGTCGTATAAAGAACTTCCAAAATACTTAGTGGCAATTAAACAATATGCTTCAGGGACTGTTGTCATCTTAGAGACCTTGTGAGCGTATACCCCAGACGAAACTTGTGTTAGTGGAAACGGCATTTTCCACTGACTCTTCTGGGTGTTTGAACCATGTATCAAAGGTTTTGCGTACTGTAAACCTATCATACAAATTGATGGAACATGGTTGTACGGGGCATATAAAGGAACGCTACTCATCGCAGTAGTACAAGATGGCAACAACAACATTTTTCCAATCGCCTTCGCTTTAGTTGAAGGGGAGACTGCTGTGGGTTGGAGTTTTTTCCTAAATAATCTCCAATTACACGTGTCTCCCCAACCTAGCTTATGTTTGATTTCTGATAGGCATCCATCAATCGAGAGTGCATATAAGAATCTTGATAACGGTTGGCAGGATTCTCCATCAACGTATGTCTATTGCATTAGACACATCGCACAAAATTTCATGCGGGAGATCAAGGACAAGACGCTGCGGAAAAAGGTTGTGAACGTAGGGTATACACTAATAGAGCCTTCCTTCAAACACTATCGTGACAAAATCAGATTGACAAACGCAGATGCATTAAGATGGATCGAAAATATTCAACTAGAGTAGTGGACTAGGGCATACGACAATGGCCAACGATGGGGCCATATGACAACAAACCTCGTTGAATTTATAAACTATGTATTCAAGGGCATCCAAAACCTACCGATATCCTCTTTGGTAAGGGAAACTATTTTAGGCTCGGGGCACTTTTTGATATCAGACATTCAAAGTGGAGTTTTCTCTTACAATCTGGGCAGATGTTCAGTGATAGTTCGATGAAATTCATTAAGGACGAAGCTGCCAAAGCTAACACACATGTGGTCATAGTGTTTGACCGTAATAAAGGTTGGTTCAGTGTTGCTGAATCAATGGATCACAACGAAGGGAGGCCGAGGGGATGCTACCTAGTGGAACTAGATAGGAGTTGGTGTGACTACGAAAAGTTTCAAGCATTTCGTATGCCTTGCTCCCATGTAATAACAGCATGTTCAAAGGCTCTCCAGGACCCTTCCAACTATCTGTCTATTGTTTACCAAGTCATTGGTCTATGCAATGTCTACATCACTAGCTTTCAGGTAGTAGCAAAGGAGGACTATTGGCCTGCACACGAAGGCGAAATTGTCTGGCATAATGAAATTATGCAAAGAAAGAAAAATGGTCTCCCTAATAGCACGCATATTTGAACGAAGATGGATATTACAAACAAAATGGTCAGATTATGTAGTTCGTGTCGTCAGCCCAGGAACAATCGTACAAAATGTCCCAATGTATGATCAAGCACTACATCATAGTTTTAAATGTAACCTTTCCTCTTTATATCAACAACAACTTTCATTCAATTAATATCATAACATTCAATAACAATAATTTAAAAACAACAAGTAACAATTATTTAAACACTTAAACAACAAAACAAACAAATATAATGACTACACAATATAACTAAGCGATTACAACCATCAGGACAATTTTCTGAGAACTATACATCAACGTATGAACACCTTAGTCATTAGTAACTTTCTCCCAGAAACGAACTTCTCCATTTTCGTTGAGCATGGTAACAAGCCTTTGAATTCTTCCGACCTTTTCACCCTCTGGAATGTCTCCATCTAACCAGCGGATCAGACTCTTGTTAAGATGTTCTAACGTCAATGTATTCCAGAGGCGAATCTTCATTGGAGGTCTGACTAGCGAGAAAATTAAATTGGCATTTCTCTTGTGGATATATGGAACTTGATAAAGATATTTGGAGGAAGAAGATGAAGCCATTTTAACAAAAAAATGAAAGGAGAAGTTGGTTCGGAGAAAAATGAGGAGAGGTTTCAGAGAAAAATGAGGAAAGGTTGCAAAGAAAATTGAAGACAGGGTGGTGGTATTTATAAGGGGGAAGTGTAGTAGTAGCTAGTTGAAATGGCGTACACATAGATGGTTTAAAAAAAAGAAAAAAAATTCAAGGGTGGCGCCATATGAAATGGCGCATGGGTTGTTTTATAAAAGGTATGAGCCATTTCATATGGCTTGGTGGACATGTATTAGCCATTTGAAATTGTTCATAGGAACAACATTCAAGGGATGCCCCATTTCATTTGGCATATCCTTGTTTTCCAGATTCAAAACTACGTTACTTTGGTAATTTTTTTGAAAAGTTTGATATTTTTGTATTTTTTTGAAATAATAGGTTACTCTAAAAAAATTCCCCTAAAAGAGGATTTGGGATAAATCCCCTAAGGTCTCTGTAAATGCTATTATCTGTAGGTTTATAACCTTGTAGTGGTGATAATTTGACTGTATGAATTCTTGTGCTTATCTGTTCGATTGCTGTAGAAGAAAATAGCTTTATCCCGGGAATTCAACAACTCTTTTTAGGTCGTTTTGTTTCCCAGTTTTGTAATGACCATAGTTTTTGGTTGATCTATAATTTGGTCGATATTGCATAGAGTTTTAGCTATAAGGTCTTTTGATAAGGCAAAAATATAAATATGTAACATTTGAATTCCCATTATCCATGGTTAAACTTCTCTGTTTTGGGGAATTTTGCCGTCATTTTTCCGAAAACTTTCACTTCAAAACTTCCTTTCATCATCCAAATGCTCCAAGCATCAAATCAAGCAAGAAAACCTATCAAAAAGCATAAAAAAGATCACAATTCAAGATATTTATATGCATAATCGAAAACATGTGTATTTACACTAAAACATATGGATTTACTACTAAAATACCAAAGAAACAATGGGAAAGTGCCACAAAATACTATCAAATATATACACTTTTTGGCACTTAACAACTCTCACCAACTCAAACTTGTTTGTCCTCAAACAAGAATCAATCAAACATAAAGAAACAAGAGCAATTATCTAGAATCATGATCAAACAAGTTTTTACAAACAGAAACAAATTTATGGTCTAATTATCAAAAGTACAAAAAAAGCAATGCTTACCACTAAACTACGACAACACAACGAATATGAAACAAAGTCTAAGCACAAAACACATGTCAAATATTCTAAAGCAAGAAATTTTCAAAAGTGAAAAACACATAACACACACCTTCATCAAGAGATGAAGAACAAACATGAGGGATTGAACTCACACCCAACAATCATTCAAATATCCGGATCGAATTATGCAATCAACAAACAACATGCATTAATGAGTGTAAGAGAAGGAATCACAAGGACTTCAAAGGTTGTAATTTGGTTTGGACTACAAGGAAGGGTCATTTATCCAAATCATTGAAAAAAAATGTTTATTCCTATGAGAGCATTCAATTTTCACATTCATACATAATTCAAGACCTTAAACCTCTTATTTTCTTTTCTTTGAGGCATCATTACAACCTTGAGCTCATTTGTTGGCAAATCATGCCCAAATTTCTTTCTTTTTCATTTTTCTCTTTCAAGATCTTTTCATTATTACAACCATTTTATTTTTCCCAATGCCTCAATATACCTCTTTCCCCCAAACTTTGAATACAACCAAAATATGGTGTTAAGAATTCTCTCACACAACTAAGGCAAGGAACAACAAAAGCAACTGTACTTAAATGTTGAGGTTCAAAGGTTTCATAACAAAAAATCCATATCCATTCCAAAATTCAATTATTTTTATGTACAATATTTACACGAGTCAATTATCCATACATATCTTGATAGAAAGGCTTAACGGGGCTAGCAAATGCTTGCTCACTCACAAGGTAGATTGATCATTCTATTTGTTCAAGTGGTTTTTCTCAAAATACAAAAAAACAATTACCTCGATCCTTTTCTTCCTTTCACACAAATCAACACACTTGCATGATTAAACATAATAAAATCGAGTTAAACAAATATGTTGGTCTCTTGTGCATTTAGTAAACGATGGACGATTTCCTCACATTTGGCTATGAACTAAAATGATTCTCAATTGAACAAGAATTGCAAAAGAATTAATGGCATGTAATTTGTACAAAGCCTAAAGTTCATGTTCATGCTATGTTGCAGAAAACACTAAACACATACCTCGACAATGCAACTTTCTTTTCAACCTTTTATCATTACCATGACATTTTCTTGTTAACACACTGAAACTTGAACAATCACCGTATGTCTCTTCAAGAAAATAAAAGACAAGCTTTTTGGACAAACACAAAACAAGTCTCTAACAATTTAATAACTTTAAATTAAATTACTACTAAACATAAAACAAAATAAATTCAAAGTGGGTCAAATGACCAGGGTGAAAATGGATAAATGGATGAGATATTTTTGCATGCAAAGCAGAGCGTGCTAAGTGCGGTTTGGGTCACGCTAAGCGGCATCACCAAAACATTCTTTTTCAAAAATGGCTGAAAAATATAAAAACTGTTGCGATGCAATTCAATATCTAAACACCAATCCCAGACAACAGCGCCATTTTGTTGAAAAGTATTTTAGGTGGGTTATTTTATCGTATCCGCAGGGATCAGTGCGAGGGATCAAATGTCATTCAACCTTCTATAAATTTCTAAGCTTGTGGTGATAATTATGTTTAAAAGATCGAAGGTAACATAAATAAAGGCAAAAAATATAAAGACTGAAAATATAAAATATAGATTTTAAAATAAACGGAGCCTTGTTGGGATTGAATCTCATCAATTAATAACACATGCATTCTTCAGACCAAGTTAAACACAAATCAATCATTCGTTTGATATCCTCACGTATCACCACAACAGAGGTTATGTCTAACGCATTGTCAAGAGAATAACCGTATTGTCTCATTGGTGATGTCTCACGCAACTCAACGACACAGAGCATTAAGAATTGATACTCAAGAAAATGTTAAGCTTAAATCTATGTCTAGAGTTTGGAACCTAACAGATATTCATCCTAGATCCAGATCTGAAGAGTATATGTCTATAGTGGTTAAAATTAAGAAAAACAGGTAAACAAAGATGACACCCATATCAGATCCATGATTGATTCATATAAAATACCGTAATCAGAATACGTACATACGCTTAACCCTTTTTACATGTATTCAACTAATTTATATATGTGAACATAGTTCTTCATCTATATTATCACGCATCCTCACAATACCGTGTCAATCCTACTCATGCTACTAATAAACACAATAAAATAAAAGATACTAGTGAATATCAACTTAAAAAACTAGGTTAAAAGTTTCCTCATTGATAGATGAAAATCTTAGATCAAATAATTGAAAAGGTTTTGTCAAGACCCACAAATAAGAAATCAAAGACAACATCAATATTGAATCAAAATTAGTTCACAATACATAGATTAAATGAAATACATAAGGTATCAAAAGATTACATCCAAACACAACAAGAGATTGAAGATCTTACCTTCTCCCTCTTAGGGTTTGTGTTTCTCTCTCTAAAATATGCTTGGAATGAAGAGATATAAAGTTGGATCCTCAAAATATATATGATATTCCATGTTATGAAAAGTTGGATACAAAAATATCTAGCAAGTTCCCTTATATACAAATTACAAAAAGTTCCTATAAGTGGCACCGCGCTAAGCTCCATCAGGGGCGCGCTTAGCGCAATCAGTTCAAAGTTGGAGAATTCCCAAAAAGCGCGCTAAGCGTAGATGGAACGTGTCGCTCAGGGGATTTTCATCCAAGTACAAACGCGAAAGTGGCACTGAAACAGAGTCGCCAGCAACGTGTATTTATCCCAAGAGAGGGAAAGGAAATACTGCGTAAACCTGGGGGGAAAGGAAAGAGCATGGTTTTGCGACCAAGAGAACTGGGTTCGGGAGTCGGTTACGTGAAGGGAAGGTATTAGCACCCCCACTCGTCCATCGTACCCGATGGGATCCACGCTTGCTGTTTTGATCAAAGGGGGTCGTCGTCTGGAGCTCCGCTGCTACTGGAAAGGAGAAGGAACGAGAACGGAAAAGAAAGGAGAAACGAGGAAGAAAGGAAAAAAAGAAGTAGTGACTCGATAGGACATTATCGTTGTCCTAGGCCTACGTATTACCTCAGGGCAATGGGAAAGTCAGAGTCAACGTAGTTCGACGGACTACGGGGAAAGGTTGCTCGTCGAGATATCGCATCTCGTGCCTACGTATCTTCAATCAGGCGAGAAAGAAGAATCAGAGAAAATGTAGTTCGGCTTAACAAGGGTTGCTTTGTTTGTGTTTTTTAATGGAAACGTCAGAGTGCGCGTCCCAGCAGTTTAGGTGTTGCAGCTCGCTGTATGGAGACTTAGGCGTTACCTGTTTGCGGTAGAACGGACATGATGAATCCTTAAGGAATAGAATGAAGGAGAAGAGAAGAGAATTTTTTGTTTGTTTTAGTATTTTAGAAAGAAGTGTTTTGATTGTTTTGTGTTTACAACGCATATTGTATTTAAGTCCTTCATGTAGGATCGAATGCCTCGCATATCGACCCAAGACGGGACATGTGCTAAACACTCTAAGAAAGTGAGAGAAGACCCCTCACTATCTTATTCTCACATGAAAGGCTCAAATACAATATATGTTATGCCTTTATTAAGTGTTTTGCTTTTTGTTTTGAGATGAGAAGAAGAGAGACTCAAAGGTTGAAAAAGGTGAAATCTAATAAGGGAGACTAAGACTCAAACCCTAAAGTTATCATACATGGATGTTCTTAATGGTTTATTGTGGTTTAGAAACCTAACTCTAAAAGAAAAGAGAAGGGGAGGGAGTTCTAACTTACTTCCAAGATGGAAGTTAAGTTAAGAACTCAAAGGGGATGAAATAGATTGAACAAAGAAAGCATAAGATGCTTATCACAATCACAACTTGAAAGGTTAGGGAGATAAGAGAAAAGAGGTTGTATGTGGGTGCACACCCACACACTTGACTTACCATTAGCCCCTGAAAATGTTAGCAAAACAATTTACAAGTAAAGAAGTAAAGAAAGAATATCAAATAAAAAGCACACAAGTTAAGAACTAAAGAAGAAATGTCCTAAAGGTTACTAAAGTTTCTAAGTCAGAATCTAAACCCTAAGAATGTTCTCTAAGGTTAAGAGATCAAACACAAATGAACTATACACAAACAATGCTTTAAACACCAAAGAAATGCAACATAAAGGTGGTTGATGAAAGATGAATAAAAGTGCAAGATGAACATGTATTTATGCTTAATGGAATGTCAAAGTCAGAAGCATACATGATTTATTAATGTCTTATAATGCATATGAACCATCATACAAGTCATGGATGAAATGATTCAAGAAGAAAAGACAAGAAGAAAAGAAGTTCAAACCATGTTCAAGTTCACATAAAATGGCATACTTATAATGCAAGTTATGAATAAGGAATGAAACAAGAATATGCATAAGAATGAATGCAAGTCAGTAGTATATGACATGCTTGATCATATCAGAATGCAATAATGATGTCATAAAGATGCACACAAAACAAGTTGAGACATGCAAGAGAAGATGCACACAAACTAGGTCAAAATAGTTCACATAAGCAACAAACATTCATGAACCAAAAATAAAATGCAAATGACATATAATCTAACATGAGTGACCTGTAATGCTTATGCAATGACCTATACAATGATCATACAAGTCCTAATGCAATGGCACAAATGCCTCCTAATCAAACAAGATTGAAAAGTTCAATAAAAGCATACACGTGTGACTTATACCAAACCAGAAAAGTAAAAATAGAAATGAACTTGGAAAAACCATGGAATTAAGTCACAAAGTACTTAGGTCAGAAGCAAATCACATGTCAAAAACTAACACCAAAACTAAAAAAGAAAATGGTTCAAATGAGTTCACAAATCCACATTGAGCATGGCAAAGGGATGCACAAAGATGCTCATCACAATACATGATAAAATGACTTTAAAAAAAATAAGAAAAATGCTTATCATCACTTTCAGCAACAACCCCAGCAGGGGAGTGAGGATAGGCTCTGGTCTCCCCGAAGAGGTAAAGGATGATTTGAAGAAATGTCTCGACGACAACGCCGACCTGTTCGCATGGAGTGCAGCAGATATGCCCGGCCTTGATCCAGAAACTGCATGTCACCACTTGACAATCAACCCAGCTGCCCGCGCCATTGCCCAACGAAGAAGGAAACAATCCGAGGAGAAGGCACAGGCTGCCGAAAAACTTGTACAAGACCTCTTAGAGGCAAAATTTATTTCCGAGGCCAGGTATACGACCTAGCCCTCAAATATTGTACTTGTAAAGAAAAGTAATGGAAAGTGGCGCATGTGCATTGACTACACTGATCTCAATCGGGCTTGCCCGAAAGATGCTTATCCACTTTCGAGCATAGATAAACTCGTAGATAATTCCGCAGATTTCAAGCTCTTTTCCTTCATGGACGCTTATTCGGGATACAACCAAATCCCAATGGCAGACGAGGACAAGAGATACACGGCATTCATGACCTCCTCGGGGAATTATTACTATAACGTAATGCCCTTTGGACTAAAGAATGTCGGAGCCACATACCAGCGCATGATGAACAAAGTCTTCCGATCAGAAATCGGTGACATGCTCGAAGTATACATGGATGATATGATCGTAAAATCCCAAGAGGAATCCGACCACACCACCCACTTGTGAAAGGTGTTCGACCAAGCTCGAAAGTATAAAATGCATTTTAATCCAGAAAAGTGCACCTTCGGTGTGCGAGCAGGAAAATTCCTCGAATTTTACCTCACCAAAAGAGGAATAGAGGCAAACCCGGACAAATGCCGAGCACTCGTGGAATTCCCCACGCCGCGGTCGAAGAAGGCGATACAATCCCTCAACAGGATGCTCGCGTCCCTTGCTCACTTCGTAAGCAAGTCCGCCCAGCACGCCCTGCCCTTCTTCAAATTACTTAGGAAGGAGGCAAATTTCGAGTGGACGGACGAACGTGAGCAGGCTCTTGACCATTTCAAACAAGCTCTATCTGCGCCACCAGTGTTGTCTCGACCAGACCGCGGGGAAACCATATACCTATATCTCTCCGTGGCCAACGAAGCAGTAAGTGCAACACTTATTCGCGAGACTACTGACGGGCAGAAACCCATCTACTTCACCAGTAAAGCCCTACAAGGACCCGAAGTTAGGTACACGTAAATAGAACAGGTGGCCCTTGCTCTCATAATTGCCGCGAGGAGACTCAGATATTACTTCCTGGCGCACGCTATCGTCGTCAGGATCGACCAGCCAATTAGGCAGCTGTTAAGCTGACCAGATATGGCGGGCAGGATGCTAAAATGGTCCCTTGAACTGGCTGAGTTTGAAATTCACTACGAAGGGAGGAAAGCCCTCAAGGCACAGGTCCTGGTCGACTTCGTGGCAGAAATGATTCGAGAACCGTCCCCTCCGGGAGGGACACAAAAGTGGATCATCTACGTGGATGCCGCATCAAGCACCTCGGGCAGCGAAGCAGGAATAATCCTCGAAAACGAGGAAGGGACCTAGATCGAAGTGTCCCTGGTTCTCTCCTTCAATACATCCAACAATCAAGCTGAGTATGAAGCCTTCCTCGCAGGATTGCGATTGGCCAAAGACGTCGGTGCGAGGAAAATAAAAATCTGCACTGATTCCCTACTAGTGGCGTCTCAAGTACGAGGAGAATTACAGGCAAAGAATGACCAACTCGCCGAATACTTGGCCATGGTGAAAGAAAAAATGGCGGAGTTTGAAGCATGGGAAGTTCAGCACATCCCGCGCGAACAGAATACCTGAGCAGACATCCTCTCCAAATTAGCCAGCACCAGGAAAGAGGGAGGAAACAAATCCGTCATACAGGAAACACTGACCAGCCCGAGCATCACAAAGCCCGACCTGGTAGATGTTAACATCGTCGGGGACCCCCATTGTTGGATGACCCCGATATACAATTACCTCACCAAAGGGGAACTTCCCGAAGACAGCAAGGAGTCCAGTATAACTAAACGACGAGCCTGCTCGTACGTATTGGTCGAGGACAAGTTATATCGACGAGGGTTTTCCATTCCCTTGTTAAAATGTGCCGATGAGGCCCAGGTCCCCGAAATCCTACAAGAAATCCATGAGGGCATCAACGCACAACACTTAGGGGGAAGATCCTTGGCTCAAAAAGCTTTGCGCGCAGGATATTACTGGCCGACCATGCAGCACGACGCCAAAGAACATGTGCAAAAATGTGACCGTTGCCAGCGCCACGGGGACATGCATTTGGCACCCCCAACGAGTTGAAGACCCTCTCCTCGCCGTGGCCCTTCGCCTGGTGGGGGATGGACATCCTAGGCCCCTTTACAATGGGATCTTATCAAAATAAATTCCTAATCGTGGTCGTCGACTACTTCACAAAATGGATTTAAGCCGAAGCGCTCGCCAAGATCACAGCCTTCAACATGCTGCGTTTCTACAAAAGAAACGTCCTCGCCAGATTCGGGTACCCCAGGCCCTCGTGACCGACAATGGAACCCAATTCACAGACAAAAAGTTCCAAGACTTCGTCGCCAAGCTGGGAACGAAACAACACTTTACTTCGGTCGAGCATCCCCAAACCAACGGGCAAGCAGAGGCCGTGAACAGAGTAATCTTACGCGGATTGAAACGAAGGTTAGGCGAGGCCAAGAAAAGGTGGGTCGAGGAGCTCCACAGCGTCCTTTGGGCGTACAGGACGACACCTCATTCCACCACCGGGGAAACCCCTTTCCGACTAGCGTATGGAACAGAGGCGGTAATACCGGTGGAGATAAGGGAGCCCTCTAGAAGGACAGAAGCTCCCCTCGACGAAGAAATGAACAACGAGGCTCTACGCGAGGAGCTCGATCTGGTCGAAGAAATAAGATCAGGGGCAGCCCTCCGCGAGGCCGCGCTGAAACAACACATAATGTTGCGACATGACGCCAGAGTCATAAAATGCGACTTCCCTGTAGGCAGTCTGGTCCTGCGCAGAAACCAGAAGGATTCTCGCGAAGGGAAACTGGCAGCGAACTGGGAAGGACCTTACAGGGTCAAGTCCAAAACGGGCACGGGAGCGTATTACTTGGAAACACTGGACGAAAAACAACTTGCTCGACCATGGAATGCTGAAAAACTCAAGCAATACTATAGCTAAGTCCTCAACCGCGAGGATAGACACGTCGCCGACATAATCACCCCAAAACGTGGAGATCTAAGCGACCATCGTATCGTGCCCTGGTGAAGCATGACACGTATTACAACGTCGGCCAGCCTCTGCTCGATTGTACGAGCAGATCCTGCGCACAACGGTGATACCTCGACCGAGCTCCGCCATTGCCACACCATTCAGGCAGGACACCCAGCTCGCGATGGGAACAGTCCAAGTCTATGAGACTAGTACGTCAAACGAAGTCCTAGCCTCATCATGGGCAGAACCACGTCGCCCTCCTCGGTAGGTTCCTCGCCTATCCGAGCACACACATACATATAAACAAAATGAGCAAAGTTCATAATAAAACGTCCACAAAATCCAAATATATTAAAGTACCGGCCACGGCCAGATAATGTCACAAATACAAAAAGGGGCAGCGCCCACACAAAGTGATAAATACAAATTGATAAGGGCACGCAGGCCCACAAAACATGCTAAAAACAACAAAGTCCTATTCCGCGACTTCACTCTCCTCTTCGGCGGGGACAACGTGACCGTCCACCACTCTGTTGAACAAACCCATTCCATCCGTCTGGAGCTGTACGTCAGAGTTAAGAGCAACCATCTGTTCTTTCGCGGCACTGAAGCTGAATTCAGCTGCCTTCAAGTTGTCCTCGCCAAGAACCCTAATCCTCCCGATCAGGTCAGCCCGCGACTTTAGGGACTTCTCATCGTCGTTTTCATCCAGTACAACTGAGGTCAAGCCTTCCAATTCTGCGATCCTCGCCTGCAACCTCGCCTTCTCCTCGTCGGCCTTAAGCGCGTCCAACTTCAGCTGAGTCACCTCCGCTTGGAGAAACACTCTGGCCTCCTGGTGACCTTCAAACTGTTTTAAATCATTGAACAGTTTGTTGTTTTCTACCTCCAGCTCGGCTATTTTATTCTGGGACGTCACGAGGCTCGGCCGTGTAGCAGCTTCATCGTCGGTGAGGACAAGGGCAGCTTCAAGGACCCTAAACCTGCCCGCCGCGTCTTGGCACAACTGTTTTCTCCTCACTTTAGAATTGGCATTCAGGATAGCCACGACTTTAGAGTCATGGACGTCTATCGAGTCCCCTTCAGCAAACAAATCTCGGTGAGTGTAGCAGGCGGGCAGGACAAGATGGCCGACACCGGACCCCCCCGGACCAGCGGCCACAGAAGTCCCCGCGGCATCTCTCTTCCTTTTATGGGAACCCTCCGGTGTCAGCGGCGTTGAGGCTCTCTCCGGGGCGGGGGTAGGTCCAGCGGTAAAACTCTCTATCACTGTCTTCTTGGGCACCCCGGTCTTGGCACCTGTGGTCGCTTTCTTGTGGACTTTCGCCGCCTGCGACCTAATCAGACGTTCTGGCATATCGACCATCATACCTGCGAACACACATAACAAGTCAGGACGAGAAGGATTTAAAGAGATAAAACAAAACAGTGAAGCATACCAAGCAAAGTCATAGCGTCGTCGTCGTTATCACACTCAAGGAGAGCTTTGACATTAATATATCTTGCTGCTCGGACAGGCCCCTCCTCCCCGACTAGCTGATTCCCGTCTCGATCGACGACGTAGGCCGGAGAAAAGCTCTCCACGTAAGCATAAAGGATCCTGTATGACTCCTTATCAGCCGGGCAAAGCTGCTCATGCTTTACCAGGAACTGATTTGTTCGGCGTTTAAAATGGGTGTAGACCCATTCCAAAGGGAAAATGGAGACCACACTATCCCTTTCTCGACCATCCAACATCACCCTCTCAATGGTCAAAATGCTCCTCTTCGCCTCCTCGGTCATGGGCCTCACGACTAGAAACCTGTCCTTGAAGTTGCGTATCGAATCAGAATACGGCCAGAACAGCCTATTATGTTGCTTAAACGATACCGAACTCTGTCTCGACCCCGCCGTGCTCCACTGAATCTGGAAGAGGCAGAAGAAGAGGTCCGTGGTCGCCCTGATATTTAGATAACGACACACCAACTCAAAGGCCCTTATAAAAGCCAAGTCGTTCGGGTGAAGCTGGGACGGGCACAAGGCCAAATGGGTGAACAAGGAGGATTGGAAGTCAGTGAAAGGGAGACGCATCTTGGCCTCCGTGAACGCAAATTTGTACATAGGAAAGCGAAGTCCCGGGTACGAGGAACATCGTGGACACCCGGATTCCCCGCCGGTTAGAGAAACCTCCCACGCTAGCAACGTACGACGGCACGTCGGATCCTCACGAGCACCTAGAGAACATCGAGGCTATGCTCCAGTACCATGGTGTCTCCGGAGCCATCCGGTGCAAAATATTTCCCATCACCTTGAGGAAAGGTGCAATGACATGGTTCAAAAGACTCCCTCGAGGATCCATCTCATCCTGGCGCGACTTCAAAGGCCAGTTCACCCGCCATTTCACAACCTCCCGACGACATCCAAAGATGGAGGCAACCTTAGAAGCCATCATACAAGGCCGAGAAGAACCTTTGCGGGAGTACATCGAGAGATTTAATAAGGAGGCAGTGGAAGTCAGAACTTCCGACCACATGAAGAAATACCTCCTCGAGAAAGGACTCCGACCGAAGAGCAACTTCCGCAAAGCTGTCGGGATCGAAGCTCCTCGTACGCTGACAGAGGTTCTCCACATGGCCAAAGATTACATTCGCTACGAGGAGAAAGAAGCTGCATATCGTGCCCGGGACGCCAGAGATCGGGAAGCACCCCGAGCACCCAAAAAGGAGGAGTCAGAGCCATCCCGTAAAGGCAAGGAGAAGCGACGGGAGGAGCGTCCCCGTGAAGGCAAAGGGCCAGCTGGCCGATTCAATGAATACACTGTGCTCACTACCTCACGCAAGTGTATTCTCTCCGACTGTATCAACACCGTATTCAAACAAGGAGGTGTCTGGTTCCCTAAACCGACCGTGTCCAAAGGAAACGTCGACAAAAGTAAATAATGTCGTTTCCACCATAGTCACGGGCACGTGACGGAAGATTGCGTGCACCTCAAAGACGCCATAGAGATCCTCATCAAAGAGGGTTACCTAAAGCAATACGTGAAGAAGGGAGAGTCCTCCCGACGAGACACGTCTGATCCTAAGAAAGAAGCAGAATCAACCCCCTTCAGTCCTCCCCCGCAGGTCGCTATGTCCATCAGCCGACCAGAGGACTTCCTCGTTCCTGACCACTTCGACCCGACTTCCCGAGCATTCCTACACAGCACCTGGGAAGCCTTTCCTATGACCATGGTTATCTCATGTGGGGGGTACCATGAGCTCACGATAGGATCCATCAAACGAAAGTTTGAGCAGTTAATCGACAGCAGCCCCGACCAGTTGTACACGGTGGGCAAGGATAAAGGGCGGTCACAGCCCATCACGTTCTACAGAGAAGAACTCCCCGGAGGATCGCCGAACTCCCACATTCCTCTTCTGGTCAGGGCCAGATTATCGTCTACCGATGTGCGGAGAACCCTGGTCGACCAGGGAAGTTCCGTGGAAATCATGTACTCCAGCCTGTTCCGCGCACTAAAGCTGAATAAATCTAATCTCTCCCCGTACGTAGGATCTGATCTCCAAGGATTCAATGGAGCAACGACCCGACCTTGGGGTTACGTGGAGATTCCAGTCACGTTTGGCGAAGAAGAGGCATCTCGGACAATCAAAACGCAATTCCTAGTCATTGATTGCCCGTCGCTCTATCAGTGCATCCTCGACAGACCAGCTCTTGCCGAGCTCGTTGTTGTCCCATCGATGGTCCACCTTAAGCTCAAGTACTACACTGAGAAGGGACACGTCGCAACTCTGCACGGTGACATCGAGGCTGCTCGCAAATGCTTCGAGGCCGCAACCAAAGGGCAGAACCAGATCACGACAACAGCGAAGTTGGCAAAGCGCACTAGAGAGGACGAGATTCCAGCCGAAGAAGGCCAGCCAGAGAAAAAACCGACGCTTCCCGTGCACACCATTGACCTCGACAGGAGGTTTGCTGAAGATGGAAGCGAAGATCGGGACGAGGAAGGAAAGTTAGGAGTGACAAGCTCCCCGTCTCCTACACTACTACGACCAGTTCCAGACGGAGAATTCGAGATCATCACTTTCAGCAACAACCCCAGCAGGGGAGTGAGGATAGGCTCTGGTCTCCCCGAAGAGGTAAAGGATGATTTGAAGAAATGTCTCGACAACAACGCCGACCTGTTCGCATAGAGTGCAGCAGATATGCCCGGCCTTGATCCAGAAACTGCATGTCACCACTTGACAATCAACCCAGCTGCCCGCGCCATTGCCCAACAAAGAAGGAAACAATCCGAGGAGAAGGCACAGGCTGCCGAAAAACTTGTACAAGACCTCTTAGAGGCAAAATTTATTTCCAAGGCCAGGTATACGACCTGGCTCTCAAATATTGTACTTGTAAAGAAAAGTAATGGAAAGTGGCGCATGTGCATTGACTACACTGATCTCAATCGGGCTTGCCCGAAAGACGCTTATCCACTGCCGAGCATAGATAAACTCGTATATAATTCCGCAGGTTTCAAGCTCTTGTCCTTCATGGACGCTTATTCGGGATACAACCAAATCCCAATGGCAGACGAGGACAAGAGATACACGGCATTCATGACCTCCTCGGGGAATTATTACTATAACGTAATGCCCTTGGGACTAAAGAATGTCGGAGCCACATACCAGCGCATGATGAATAAAGTCTTCCGATCCGAAATCGGTGACATGCTCGAAGTATACATGGATGATATGATCATAAAATCCAAAGAGGAATCCAACCACACCACCCACTTGCGCAAGGTGTTCGACCAAGCTCGAAAATGTAAAATGCATTTTAATCCAGAAAAGTGCACCTTCGGTGTGCGAGCAGGAAAATTCCTCGGATTTTACCTCACCGAAAGAGGAATAGAGGCAAACCCGGACAAATGCCGAGCACTCGTGGAATTCCCCACGCCGCGGTCGAAGAAGGTGATACAATCCCTCAACGCGATGCTCGCGTCCCTTGCTCGCTTCGTAAGCAAGTCCGCCCAGCATGCCCTGCCCTTCTTCAAATTACTTAGGAAGGAGGAAAATTTCGAGTGGATGGACGAATGCGAGAAGGATCTTGCCCATTTCAAACAACCTCTATCCGCGCCACCAATGTTGTCCCGACCAGACCGCGGGGAAACCATATACCTATATCTCTCCGTGGCCAACGAAGCAGTAAGTGCAGCACTTATTCGCGAGACTACTGACGGGCAGAAACCCATCTACTTCACCAGTAAAGCCCTAAAAGGACCCGAAGTTTGGAACACGCAAATAGAACGGGTGGCCCTTGCTCTCATAATTGCCGCGAGGAGACTCAGATATTACTTCCTGGCGCACACTATCGTCATCAGGATCGACCATCCAATTAGACAGCTGTTAAGCCTACCAGATATGGCGGGCAGGATGTTAAAATGGTCCCTCGAACTGGCCGAGTTCGACATTCACTACGAAGGGAGGAAAGCCCTCAAGGCATAGGTCCTGGCCGACTTCGTGGAATAAATGACTCCAGAACCGTCCCCTCCGGGAGGGACACAAAAGTGGATCATCTACGTGGATGGTGCATCAAGCCCCTCGGGCAGCGGAGCAGGAATAATCCTCGAAAATGAGGAAGGGACCCTGATCGAAGTGTCCCTGGTCCTCTCCTTCAATACATCCAACAATCAAGCTGAGTATGAAGCATTCCTCGCAGGATTGCGATTGGCCAAAGACGTAGGTGCAAGGAAAATAAAAATCTGCACTGATTCCCAACTCGTGGCGTCTCAAGTACGAGGAGAATTCCAGGCAAAGAACGACCAACTCGTCGAATACTTGGCCGTGGTGAAAGACAAAATGGCAGAGTTTGAAGCATGGGAAGTTCAGCACGTCCCGCACGAACAGAATACCCGAGCAGACATCCTCTCCAAATTAGCCAGCACGAGGAAAAAGGGAGGAAACAAATCCATTATACAGGAAACACTGACCAGCCCGTGCATCACAAAGCCCGACCCGGTAGATGTTAACATCGTCGGGGACCCCCTTTGTTGGAAGACCCCGGTATACAATTACCTCACCAAAGGGGAACTTCCCGAAGACAGCAAGGAGTCCAGTATAACTAAACGACGAGCCTTCTCGTACGTACTGGTCGAGGACAAGTTATATCGACGAGGGTTTTCCATTCCCCTGTTAAAATATGTCGATGAGGCCCAAGTCCCCGAAATCCTACAAGAAATCCATGAGGGCATCAACGCACAACATTCAGGATAGCCACGGCTTCAGAGTCATGGACGTCTATCGAGTCCCCTTCAGCGAACAAATCTCGGCGAGTGTAGCAGGCGGGCAGGACAAGATGGCCGATACCGGACCCCCCTGGACCAGCGGCCACAGAAGTCCCCACGGCATATCTCTTCCTTTTATGGGAACCCTCCGGTGTCAGCGGCGTTGAGGCTCTCTCCGGGGCGGGGGTAGGTCCAGCGGTAAAACTCTCTATCACTATCTGCTTGGGCACCCCGGTCTTGGCACCTATGGCCGCTTTCTTGTGGACTTTCGCCGCCTGCGACTTCATCAGACGTTCTTGCATATCGGCCATCATACCTGCGAACACACATAACAAGTCAGGATGAGAAGGACTTAAAGAGATAAAACAAAACAGTGAAGCATACCAAGCAAAGTCATAGCGTCGTCGTCGTTATCACACTCAAGGAGAGCTTTGATATTAATATATCTAGCTGCTCGGACAGGCCCTTCCTCCCTGACCAGCTGATTCCCATCCTGATCGACGACGTAGGCCGGAGAAAAGCTCTCCACGTAAGCATGAAGGATCCTGTACGACTCCTTATCAGCCGGGCAAAGCTGCTCATGCTTCACCAGGAACTGATCTGTTCGGCGTTTAAAATGGGTGTAGACCCATTCCAAAGGGAAAATGGAGACCACACTATCCCTTTCCCGACCATCCACCATCACCCTCTCAATAGTCGAAATGCTCCTCTTCGCCTCCTCGGTCATAGGCCTCACGACTAGAAACCTGTCCTTGAAGTTGCGTATCGAATCAGAATACGGCCAGAACAGCCTATTCTGTTGCTTAAACGATACCCAACTCTGTCTCGACCCCGCCGTGCTCCGCTGAATCTGGAAGAGGCAGAAGAAGAGGTTCGTGGTCGCCCCGATATTGAGATAACGACACACCAACTCAAAGGCCCTTAGAAAAGCCAAGGCGTTCGGGTGAAGCTGGGACGGGCACAAGGCCAAATGGGTGAACAAGGAGGATTGGAAGTCAGTGAAAGGGAGACGCATCTTGGCCTCCGTGAATGCAAATTCGTACATAGGAAAACGAAGTCCCGGGTACGAGGAACAGATTCTATCGTGCTCCCCGGGACGAAAAGCTTTCCAGGCCTGTGGAGCATCCTCTTCGCGCCTCTCCAACAGGTCGAAGTCCCGTATCTCCTCCTCGGAGAAGGTTGATCGAAAAGATAAGGGCTCATGTCCAAGCCAATCAAGGTCCCCTCCCGCGACCTTGATATTCGAGTAATCGGCGGACACACTGGGACCCTCGGGTACTTCCTGTGCATCGGGCATAACTTCATCGCGGGGTTCAGCCATTTTCACCTGAAAAGCAGAGGAAGAGAAGTGAATTCGACGTCCATGATCAAATCCACCCTTCCACCACTAATCAAGTAAAAGGGCGTTAACTAATCCGAGGACAACCACATGCTCGTATAAATTACCTACCAATAGCTGAGAGGTCCCCGCGACCAGGACTCACAGAGGCACATATGAGGACGCATGTTCGTCCCAAACTCACACTAAAATCCCGAACAGGCCTAGTGCCCGACTACAAACTAAATTCTACACCTAACCAAATTCTACAAAGATCTACGCTAACAATTTCTACAAAATTCTAGAAATTCATAAAGTTCATCATATTCTTCATAAAATTTCCTGGAACTCATGTGTTCATCAAAGGACACATGAAGTTCAACCAAAAAATATGAACTTCTACCGGAAAACTTATAAAAATATATACGGAAAGGAAGAGAGAACTTACAAGTAAAAGAATAAGTTGACGGTGGCGAAGAGAAGCTCCGGCGAAGACTAATTGCAGAGAAAACGAGAGCAAAGAGTGAAAAACTTGTGAAATTATGAAAATGAAACCTTCCCCCACCTTTTTATAACCATTTGATTGTGGGGAATCGTGAAGGTTATCATAGCCTATACGCCCCTAGGACTGACAAAGGCCATAAAAACACACCACGTGTCACAAAAACTCTTCGCCTGGTTCAGCGCAGGAAATACACCAACACTTGGCCCATACGAGCAAGCCTCTTCGTCAAAGTGAACACATCCGGGCAGAAATGCTCGCCAAAAAACTCCCATTTCTTCGAGGACGCTGCAAACCCTGGTCGACGTTTCACGCTAATGGCTGATGGCCACGTCTGGTCGGGTACAAAAGTAACATTCCAAGCGGGCATCTACCTCCCCTACAGGATGGCCGAATTCACGGCTGCCTAAAAGTCATTACTCTCCAACAGAGCAACGACTTGGGGGGCTCCTGTTCTGGACCAGGCAAGGCTACATGCCCTTAAGGGCCAGGCCCAATCCATCATATTTGGCGACCAGGCCCAACAGGCACAATATAGCCGTTGGGCACAATATAGCCGTTCGGCATAATATAGCCGTTGGGCACGTCTCCTCCATGCGCAGAATGGTTCACACGACCAACTGCCTCCCCGGATATCACGGATACAGTTAGAAAGACCACGCGCTTCACCCTCCATCTGGCAGCTCCTCATTGGTCGATCAGGCGCTTTGCTCGCCAACAATCTATCTATAAAAACCCCCTCGTTTGAGAGGGGCTAGTATCACAAATCATACACTTGACTTCTCCTACTTGCTTTCCCCTTTCTTTTGACCAAATACTTACTTTGGCATCGTAGTACCTTGCAGGTACCTCCACCCCTTTTTCCTCTCCTACAAGCAGCTACTCTTGTCCTACACGAAGGCCGCGACGATCTCCTTCTGGTCATCTCCGATCACTAACAAGTTGTGATACATAGACTTCTTCATCTAAGAGGCCATTCAGAAATACACATTTCACATCCATCTAACACATATGCCAAATGTTTATGTTTGTGTAATGTCCAAAAAATATATGGTGCGTGTGTTCCTCCTGCAAGGGCAGGGAGACTCGGATGCCCTAGTAAGTATATTAGAATATTGGAGTGTGAAAGTTAGCTCACGATGGTGAGTATCCATGTTCGGTGGTTTTTTAGTTTGTTTGAGGGACCAACTCACGTGAGGTAAGAGGCCCTGTGGGTGGCTGACAGTGTTGGGTTATAAGCGGGCAGTTAGATTTACGGTGTTAGGGCTATTAGAAGTGTAGTGCTCTTTGGGAGAGAAGTATTTATAGATGCTCACTTAGGCCAAGGGTTGGGAATTTGTGAGAAGTTATGCCCTAGCTCTAGGACTAGAAATGTGATCAAAGGAAGACTTATTCTTCTTAGAATCATGGGGGAAATGTGTAACACCCCGATTTTTAGATTATTATTTTATTTAATTATTGGAATATTTATGTGTTAATTGTATTATTTTGGGAGATTTAGGGGTATTTTAGTAATTTAATAATTATCGGGATTATAGAGTTTGAGAACGGAAAAATAAATAGGATTTATTTAAATTATTAGGGATAATTAAACAATTTTAATTATTTAGTAATAATTGGAGAAAATAGAATTATTGGGAATAATTCACATTTTGAGTAGTTTTGCTAAATAATTATTTATTTAAAATTTTTATTTAAATAAAATAAAGTGTCATATTTTATTTAAAAAATATATTTTTTGGAATAAAATACGAGCGTCAGATTCTTTGGGGTGTGAGGGTGAGGGTGTGAGCCTAATTGGGATTTGAGGCAAATTAGGTCAGCATATATTCTAAACATAAGAGTCAGACTAAGTTAACGTGAAAAATTAGAAAAGTTGGGAAGCGGCAGATCGTGGGAATTAAAATTGCACAAGACTTTGGGAACCGATAGTAGAAAAAGAAGGAAAAGGAAAAGCTTCAATTTCGAGGTAAGGGGAAAGAATTATCTGCTTACGGGTGATTTAGATATGCAGAATAGTGAGGGTTCCTTACCCTCCTATCAGAGCCTTGGGGTTTATATGGTTTTTCCCTAATATTTCCCTTTTTCTTACGATCTGTGTGAATTGACCAAATAAGGTTTGGGCAAAACCTTATTGGTGCGATTGTTGATAATATTTCTGTATGTGATTGCTCTGAGTCCCTAAAAGGGGATATGAGATAAATCCCCTAAGGTCTCTCTAAATACTATTGTCTATAGGTTTATAACCTTGTAGTGGTGATAATATGACTGTATGAGTTATTTTGCTTAAGATTAATACACAAAAATAATTTAGACAAGACAATATTATATTAAAAATTTGATTACTTGAAACTAGACGTTTATTAATACACTTGAAACTAACATTTTATTGCACTACCATTCCATTATACACTAGTACACTAAAATATTGCACCACAATTCTACCAAACCCCAGTTCTGTAAAATATTTATTATGGCTTAAACACCACAATGCATGATCAATGCACATCACAATGGTGAGATATTTGACTGTACCATAACCGATTTCAATTTTCAAAATACCAAAGTTACTCAATTTTCAATTAACAGAAGATCAAAATTTTCCCATTTGAAAGCGAGATTAGAAAAAAAATTAGAGTATGGTCCAGTGGGCCAGATCATCTACAAGAATCCAGTGTTTTTTGCCGACAATCAATGCAAAGTTTTTTAGTTAAAGGTTCGAGATGGTGAAGATGTTCATAATATGTTTCTCAGTCATGAGTATCCTAGTTTCAATGATATTGAGCTTTATATTATATTACAACAACAACAAATGTCTCAACTTGTTGATCCTTCTCAAGTTTTTTGCAAATCTGACGACGAACAAGCTAAAGTCGAAGTCGTAGACAAAGAAGAAGAAGAAGAAGAAGAAGCTGAGGTAATTGTTGATGAAATGGTAAATGATTTCACTATCGACAACGAGGAAGACATAATATCAGCCAGTCTTTTTTATTGTCCACCTCAACATATGACAAGCCTGAACTTGGGTGCAGATGAACCATCAACAAATATTTATTATAATCCATACATGCAAACAGAAGGAGTATTAAAGGCGGGAGACAATTTTCGTTCAAAATAAGACTGTGTCTGAGCTATAAAACAATATCATATGGAATTACCAGCTGATTATAGAGTCGACCGAATGAATCTGACTTTGTATAAGATCTACTATCGTAATGAGGTGTGACAGTTCCGATTGACAGCATCTTACCGAAAGAGAAGCAATTCATGAAAGATAGGGTCTATGGGTCCAGAGCACACTTGTATAATCACCAATCCAATGCAGGATCATCGCAAACTCAACTCTCAGTTGATATGCAATGAAATTCTATCTGTCATTAGCGACAATCATTCTTTTAAGGTGAGTACCATAATCTCGCATATGGTTCAAAATGCAATTATACTCTGTTGTACAAGAAATAAATGATAGCTAGGACTAAGGCATTTGAAACGGTGTTCAGAAATTGGGAGGAGTCGTACAAAGAACTTCCAAAATACTTAGTGGCAATTAAACAATATATGCTTCAGGGACTATTGCCATCGTAGAGACCTTGTGAGCGTATACCCCAGACGGAACTTGTGTAAGTGGAAACGGCATTTTCCACTGACTCTTCTGGGTGTTTGAACCATGTATCAAAGGTTTTGCGTACTGTAAACCTATCATACAAATTGATGGAACACGGTTATACGAGGCATATAAAGGAATGCTACTCATCGCAGTGGTACTAGATGGCAACAACAACATTTTTCCAATCGCCTTCGCTTTAGTTGAAGGGGAGACTGCCGGGGGTTAGAGTTTTTTCCTAAATAATCTCCGATTAAACGTGTCTCCCCAACCTAGCTTATGTTTGATTTCTGATAGGCATCCATCAATCGAGAGTGCATATAAGAATCTTGATAACGGTTGGCAAGATCCTCCATCAACGTATGTCTATTGCATTAGACACATCGCACAAAATTTCATGCGGGAGATCAAGGACAAGACGCTGCGGAAAAAGGTTGTGAACGTAGGGTATGCACTAATAGAGCCTTCCTTCAAACACTATCGTGACAAAATCAAATTGACAAACGCAGATGCATTAAGATGGATCAAAAATATTCAACTAGAGTAGTGGACTAGGGCATACGACAATGGCCAACGATGGGGCCACATGACAACAAACCTCGTTGAATCTATAAACTATGTATTCAAGGGCATCCAAAACCTACCGATATCCTCTTTGGTAAGGGAAACTATTTTAGGCTCGGGGCACTTTTTGATATCAGACGTTCAAAGTGGAGTTCTCTCTTACAATCTGGGCCGATGTTCAGTGATTGTTCGATGAAATTCATTAAGGACGAAGCTGCCAAAGCTAACCCACATGTGGTCACAGTGTTTGACCGTAATAAAGGTTGGTTCAGTGTTGCTGAATCAATGGATCACAACGAAGGGAGGCCGAGGGAATGCTACCTAGTGGAACTAGATAGGAGTTAGTGTGACTACGAAAAGTTTCAAGCATTTCGTATGCCTTGCTCCCATGTAATAACAGCATGTTCAAAGGCTCGCCAGGACCCTTACAACTATCTGTCTGTTGTTTACCAAGTCATTGGTCTATGCAATGTCTACATCACTAGCTTTCAGGTAGTAGCAAAGGAGGACTATTGGCCTGCACACGAAGGCGAAATTGTTTGGCATAATGAAATTATGCAAAGAAAGAAAAATGGTCTCCCTAATAGCACGCGTATTCGAACGGAGATGGATATGACAAACAAAATGGTCAGATTATGTAGTTCGTGTCATCAGTCCAGGAACAATCGTACAAAATGTCCCAATGTATGATCAAGCACTACATCATAGTTTTAAATGTAACCTTGTCTCTTTATATCAACAACAACTTTCATTCAATTAATATCATAACATTCAATAACAATAATTTAAAAACAACAAGTAATAATTATTTAAACACTTAAACATCAAAACAAACAAATATAATGACTACACAACATAACTAAGCGATTACAACCCTCAGGACAATTTTCTGAGAACTATACATCAACGTATGAACACCTTGGTCATTAGTAACTTTCTCCCAGAAACGAACTTCTCCATTTTCGTTGAGCATGGTAACAAGCCTTTGAATTCTTCTCATCTTTTCACCCTCTGGAATGTCTTCATCTAACCAGCGGATCAGACTCTTGTTAAGATGTTCTAACGTAAATGTATTCCAGAGGCGAATCTTCATTGGAGGTCTGACTAGCGAGAAAATTAAATTGGCATTTCTCTTGTGGATATATGGAACTTGATAAAGATATTTGGAGGAAGAAGAGGAAGAAGATGAAGCCATTTTAACAAAAAAATGAAAGGAGAAGTTGGTTCGGAGAAAAATGAGGAGGGGTTTCAGAGAAAAATGAGGAGAGGTTATAAATAAAATTGAAGACAGGGTGGTGGTATTTATAAGGGGGAAGTGTAGTAGTAGCCAGTTGAAATGGCGTACACATAGATGGTTTAAAAAAAAGGAAAAAAAATTCAAGGGTGGCGCCATATGAAATGGTGTATGGGTTGTTTTATAAAAGGTATGAGCTATTTCATATGGCTTGGTGGACATGTATTAGCCATTTGAAATTGTTCATAGGAACAACATTCAAGGGATGCGCCATTTCATTTGGCATATCCTTGTTTTCCAGATTCAAAACTACGTTACTTTGGTAATTTTTTTGAAAAGTTTGATATTTTTGTATTTTTTTTTAAATAATAGGTTACTCTAAAAAAATTCCCCTAAAAGAGGATTTGGGATAAATCCCCTAAGGTTTCTGTAAATGCTATTATCTGTAGGTTTATAACCTTGTAGTGGTGATAATTTGACTATATGAATTCTTGTGCTTATCTGGTCGATTGCTGTAGAAGAAAATAGCTTTATCCCGGGAATTCAACAACACTTTTTAGGTTGTTTTGTTTCCCAGTTTTGTAATGACCATAGTTTTTGGTTGATCTATAATTTGGTCGATATTGCATAGAGTTTTAGCTATAAGGTCTTTTGATAAGGCAAAAATATAAATATGTAACATTTGAATTCCCATTATCCAAGGTTAAACTTCTTTGTTTTGGGGCATTTTGCCGTCATTTTTCCGAAAACTTTCACTTCAAAACTTCCTTTCATCATCCAAATGCTCCAAGCATCAAATCAAGCAAGAAAACCTATCAAAAAGCATCAAAAAGATCACAATTCAAGATATTTATATGCATAATCGAAAACTTGTGTATTTACACTAAAACATATGGATTTACTACTAAAATACCAAAGAAACAATGGGAAAGTGCCACAAAATACTATCAAATATATACACTTTTTGGCACTTAACAACTCTCACCAACTTAAACTTGTTTGTCCTCAAACAAGAATCAATCAAACATAAAGAAACAAGAGCAATTATCTAGAATCATGATCAAACAAGTTTTTACAAACAGAAACAAATTTATGGTGTAATTATCAAAAGTACAAAAAAAGCAATGCTTACCACTAAACTACAACGACACAACGAATATGAAACAAAGTCTAAGCACAAAACACATGTCAAATATTCTATAGCAAGAAATTTTCAAAAGTGAATAACACCTAACACACACCTTCATCAAGAGATGAAGAACAAACATGAGGGATTGGACTCACACCCAACAATCATGCAAATATCCGGATCGAATTATGCATTCAACAAACAACATGCATTAATGAGTGTAAGAGAAGGAATCACAAGGACTTCAAAGGTTGTAATTTGGTTTGGACTACAAGGAAGGGTCATTTATTCAAATCATTGAAACAAAAATGTTTATTCCTATGAGAGCATTCAATTTTCACATTCATACATAATTCAAGACCTTAAACCTTTTATTTTCTTTTCTTTGAGGCATCATTACAACCTTGAGCTCATTTGTTGGCAAATCATGTCCAACTTTCTGACTTTTTCATTTTTCTCTTTCAAGATCTTTTCATTATTACAACCATTTTATTTTTCATAATGCCTCAATCTACCTCTTCCTCCCAAACATTGAATACAACCAAAATATGGTGTTAAGAATGCTCTCACACATCTAAGGCAAGGAACAACAAAAGAAACCGTACTTAAAGGTTGAGGTTCAAAGGTTTCATAACAAAAAATCCATATCCATTCCAAAATTCAATTATTTTTATGTACAATATTTACACGAGTCAATTATCCATACAGATCTTGATAGAAAGACTCAACGGGGCTAGCAAATACTTGCTCACTCACAAGGTAGATTGATCATTCTATTTGTTCAAGTGGTTTTTCTCAAAATACAAAAAAATTTTGCCTCGATCCTTTTCTTCCTTTCACACAAATCAACACACATGCATGATTAAACATAATAAAATCGAGTTAAACAAATATGTTGGTCTCCTGTGCATTTAGTAAACGATGGACGATTTCCTTACATTTGGCTATGAACTAAAATGATTCTCAATTGAACAAGAATTGCAAAAGAATTAATGGCATGTTATTTGTACAAAGCCTAAAGTTCATGTTCATGCTATGTTGCAGAAAGCACTAAACACATACCTCGACAATGCAACTTTCTTTTCAACCTTTTATCATTACTATGACATTTTCTTGTTGACACACTGAAACTTGAACAATCACCGCATGTTTCTTCAAGAAAATAAAAGACAAGCTTTTTGGACAAACACAAAACAAGTCTCTAACAATTTAATAACTTTCAATTAAATTACTACTAAACATAAAACAAAATAAATTCAAAGTGGGTCAAATGACCAGGGTGAAAATAGATAAATGGATGAGATGTTTTTGCATGCAAAGCAGAGCGTGCTAAGCGCGGTTTGGGTCAGCTAAGCGGCATCACCAAAACATTCTTTTTCAAAAATGGAAACTTTTCTCAAGTTTTCTGTCCACTCTCACTCTTTCATAACTATACTACTCTGAAAAGCTATAACAATTATATGATCCCTCTCGCTACTTCCTTTGGTGTGGCTAGTTGTTTTTGCTTCATGGCTTTGTCGATGTTCCATCACCAACAGTTATCCCTAACCAACACTTGAGAAAACGTGAAATGAAACAAGTATATATACAATAAAAACAACTCTAGATGGCTGAAAAATATAAAAACTGTTGCGATGCAATTCAATATCTAAACACCAATCCCCGACAACAGCGCCATTTTGTTGAAAAGTATTTTAGGTGGGTTATTTGATTGTATCCGCAGGGATCGGTGCGGGGATCAAATGTCATTCAACCTTCTATAAATTTCTAAGCTTGTGGTGATAATTATATTTAAAAGATCGAAGGTAACATAAATAAAGGCAAAAAATATAAAGACTGAAAATATAAAATATAGATTTTAAAATAAACATAGCCTTGTTGGGATTGGATCTCATCACTTAATAACACATGCATTCTTCAGACCAAGTTAAACACAAATCAATCATTCGTCTGATATCCTCACGTATCACCACAACAGAGGTTATGTCTAACACAACGTCAAGAGAATAACCGTATTGTCTCATTGGTGATGTCTCGCGCAACTCAACGACACAGAGCATTAAGAATTGATACTCAAGAAAATGTTAAGCTTGAATCTATGTCTAGAGTTTGGAACCTAACAGATATTCATCCTAGATCCAGATCTGAAGCGTATATGCCTATAGTGGTTAAAATTAAGAAAAACAGGTAAACAAAGATGACACCTATATCAGATCCATGATTGATTCATATAAAATATCGTAATCAGAATAAGTACATACGCTTAACCCTTTTTACATGTATTCAACTAATTTATATATGTGAACATAGTTCTTCATCTATATTATCACACATCCTCACAATACCATGTCAATCCTACTCATGCTACTAATAAACACAATAAAATAAAAGATACTAGTGAATATCAACTTACAAAACTAGGTTAAAAGTTTCCTCATTGATAGATGAAAATCTTAGATCAAAGAATTGAAAAGGTTTTGTCAAGACCCACAAATAAGAAATCAAAGACAACATCAAAATTGAATCAAAATTAGTCCACAATACATAGATTAAATGAAATACATAAGGTATCAAAAGATTACATCCAAACACAACAAGAGATTGAAGATCTTACCTTCTCCCTCTTAGGGTTTGTGTTTCTCTCTCTAAAATAGGCTTGGAATGAAGAGATATAAAGTTGGATCCTCAAAATATATATGATATTCCATGTTATGAAAAGTTGGATACAAAAATATCTAGCAAGTTCCCTTATATACAAATTACAAAAAGTTCCTATAAGTGGCACCGCGCTAAGCGCCATCAGGGGTGCACTTAGCGCAATCAGTTCAAAGTTGGAGAATTCCCAAAAAGTGCGCTAAGCGTAGATGGAGCGCGCTAAGCGCGGTCATGAACCCTTAGCTACAAACTTCATCTCAAAAGCATGCTGAAACCGCGCTGGAAAATGCACTAAGCGCGATTTGCCGTCATTTTGCCAAAAACATTCACTTCAAAACTTCCTTTCATCATCCAAATGCTCTAAGCATCAAATCAAACAAGAAAACCTATAAAAAAGCATCAAAACAGTCACAATTCAAGATATTTACATGCATAATCGAAAACTTGCGTATTTATACTAAAACATATGGATTTACTACTAAAATACCAAAGAAACAATTGGAAAGTGCCACAAAATACTATCAAATATATACACTTTTTGGCACTTAACAACTCTGCCCAACTTAAACTTGTTTGTCCTCAAACAAGAATCAATCAAACCTAAAGAAACAAGAGCAATTATCTAGAATCATGATCAAACATGTTTTTACATACAAAAACAAATATATGGTCTAATTATCAAAAGTACAAACAAAGAAATGCTTACCACTAAACTACAACGACACAACGAATATGAAACAAAGTCTAAGCACAAAACACATGTCAAACATTCTAAAGCAACAATTTTTCAAAAGTGAATCACACCTAACACACACCTTCATCAAGAGATGAAAAACAAACATGAGGGATTAAACTCACACCAACAAATCAGGCAAACATCCGGATTGAATTATGCATTCAACAAACAACATGCATTAATGAATGTAAAAGAAGGAATCACAAGGACTTCAAAGGTTGTGATTTGGTTTGGGCTACAAGGAAGGGTCATTTATCATAAGCATTGAAAAAAATGCTTATTCCTATGAGAGCATTCAATTCTCACATTCGTACACAATTCAAGACCTTAACCCTCTTGTTTTCTTTTCTTTAAGGCATCATTACAACCTTGAGCTCATTTGTTGGCAAATCATGCCCAGTTTTCTTTCTTTTTCATTTTTCTCTTTCAAGCTCTTTTCATTATTACAACCATTTTATTTTCCACAATGCCTCAATCAACCTCATTCTCCCCAACTTTGAACACAAACAAAATATGGTGTTAAGAATGCTCTCACGCATCTAAGGTAAGGAACAACAAAAGAAACCATACTTAAAGGTTGATGTTCAAAGGCTTCATAACAAACAATTAATATCCATTACAAAATTCAATTAATTTTCATGTACAATATTTACCCTAATTAATTATCCACACGGATCTTGATAGAAAGGCTCAACGGGGCTAGCAAAAGCTCCTTCACTCACAAGGTAGATTGATCGTTCTATTTGTTCAAGTGATTTTTTAGAAAAAAAAAATATACTTGATCTTTTTCTTTCTTCCATACAAATTAACACACATGCATGATTAAACATAATAAAATCGAGTTAAACAAATATGTTGGTCTCCTGTGCATTTAGTAAACGATGGACGGTTTCCTCACGTTTGGCTAGCTATGAACTAAAGTGATTCTCAATTGAACAAGAATTGCAAAAGAATGAATGGCATGTTATTTTTACAAAGCCTAAATTTCAGATTCATGTTATGTTGCAGAAAGCACTAAACACATACCTCGACAATGCAACTTTCTTTTCAACCTTTTATCATTAACATGACATTTTCTTGTTGACACACTCAAACTTGAACAATCACCGCATGTCCCTTCAAGAAAATCAAAAACAAGCTTTTTGGACAAACACAAAACAAGTCTCTAACAATTTAATAACTTTTATTTAAATTACTACTAAACATAAAACAAAATAAATTCAAAGTGGGACAAATGACCAGGGTGAAAATGGATAAGATATTTTTGCATGCAAAGCAGAACGCGCTAAGCACGGTTTGGGTCGCGCTAAGCGGCATCAGCAAAAAATGGTTTTTCACAAATGAAAACTTTTCTCAAGTTTTCCATGCACTCTCACTCTTTAATGACTATACTACTTTGAAAAACTATAACAACGATATGCCCCCTCTCGCTGCTTCCTTTTGTGTGGCTAGTTATTTTTGCTTCCTGGCTTGGTCGATGTTCCTTCACCAACAGTTATCCTTAACCAACACTTGAGAAAACGTGAAAGGAAACAAACATATATACAATATAATTAACTGTACAAAGCTCAATAATATAGAAACTGTTGCGATGCAATTCAATATATAAACACCAATCCCCGACTACGGCGCCATTATGTTGAAAAGTATTTTAGGTGGGTTATTTTATCGTATCCGCAGGGATTGGTGCTAGGGATCAAATGTCATTCAACAATCTATAAATTTCTAAGCTTGTGGTGATAATTATGTTTAAAAGATCGTAGGTACCATAAATAATGGCAGAAAATATAAAGACTGAAAATATAAAATAAAGAATTTAAAATAAATAGAGCCTTGTTGGGATTGAATCTCATCAATTAATAACACATGCATTCTTCTGACTAAGTTAAACACAAATCAATCATTTGTTTGATATCCTCACGCATCACCACAACAGAGGCTGTGTCTAACGCAATGTCAAGAGAATAACTTTATTGTCTCATTGGTGATGTCTCATGCAACTCAACAACACATAGCATTAAGAATTGATAGTCAAGCAAATGTTAAGCTTAAATCTATGTCTTAAGTTTAGAACCTAAAAAATATTCATCCTAGATCCAGATCTGAAGAGTATATGTCTATAGTGGTTCAAATCAAAGAAAAATAGGTAAACAAATATGACACCCATATCAGATCTATGATTGAATCATGTAAAATGCCATAATCAGAATACGTGCATACGCTAAACCCTTTTTACATGTATTCAACTAATTCATGTATGTGAACATAGTTCTTCATCTATATTATCACGCATCCTCACAATTAATACCGTGTCGATCCTACTCATGCTACTAATCAACACAATAAAATAAAAGATACTAGTGAATATCAACTTACAAAACTATGTTAAAGGTTTTCTCATTGATAGATGAAAAGCTTAGATCAAAGATTTGAAAAGGTTTTGTGAAGACCCACAAATAAGAAATCAAAGACAACATCAATATTGAATCAAAACTAGTTCACAATACATAGATTAGATAAAATACACGAGGTATCAAAAGATTACATCCAAACCCAACAAGAGATTGAAGATCTTACCTTCTCCCTCTTAGGGTTTGTGTTTCTCTCTCTAAAATATGTTTGGAATGAAGAGATATAAAGTTGGATCCTCAAAATATATATGATATTCTATGTTATGAAAAGTTGGATACAAAAATATCTAGCAAGTTCCCTTATATACAAGTTACAAAAAATTCCTATAAGTGGCACCGCCAAAGTGCCATCAGGGGCGCGCTTAGCGCGGTTAGTTCAAAGTTGGAGAGTTTCCAAAAAGCGCGCTAAGCGCAGTTGGAGCGTGTTAAGCGCGGTCATGAACCCTTAGCTACTAACTTCATCTCAAAAAGTATGCTGAAACCACGCTGGAAAATGTGCTAAGCGCGATTTTCCGTCATTTTTCTAAAAACATTCACTTCAAAACTTCCTTTCATCATCCAAATGCTCCAAGTATCAAATCAAGCAAGAAAACCTATCAAAAAGTATCAAAATGATCACAATTCAAGATAATTACATGTATAATCGAAAACTTGTGTATTTACACTAAAACATATGGATTTACTACTAAAATACCAAAGAAACAATTGGAAAGTGCCATAAAATACTATCAAATATATACACTTTTCTGCACTTAACAACTCTCCCAAACTTAAACTTGTTTGTCCTCAAACAAGAATCAATCACACATAAATAAACAAGAGCAATTATCTAGAATCATGATCAAATAAGTTTTTACAAACAGAAACAAATTTTTGGTCTAATTATCAAAAGTACAAACAAAGCAATCCTTACATCTAAACTAGAACGACACAATGAATATGAAACAAAGTCTAAGCACAAACCACATGTCAAACATTCTAAAGCAACAAATTTTCAAAAGTAAATCACACCTAACACACACCATCATCAAAAGATGAAGAACAAACATGAGGGATTGAACTGACACCCAACAATCATGCAAACATCCAGATTGAATTATGCATTAAACAAACAACATGCATTAATGAGTGTAAAAGAAGGAATCACAAGGACTTCAAAGGTTGTAATTTGGTTTTGGCTACAAGGAAGGGTCATTTATCAAAATCATTGAAACAAAAATGTTTATTCCTATGACAGCATTCAATTCTCACATTCATACACAATTCAAGACCTTAACCTTCTTGTTTTCTTTTCTTTGAGGCATCATTACAACCTTGAGCTCATTTGTTGTCAAATCATGCCCAATTTTCTTTCTTTTTCATTTTTCTCTTTCAAACTCTTTTCATTATTACAACCATTTTATTTTTCACAATTCCTCAATCTACCTCTTTCTCCCTAACTTTGAATGCAACCAAAATATGGTGTTAAGAATGCTCGCACACATCTAAGGCAAGGAACAAGAAAAGAAACCACACTTAAAGGTTGAGGTTCAAAGGTTTAATAACAAAAAATTAATATCCATTCCAAAATTCAATTATTTTTCATGTACAATATTTACACGAGTCAATTATCCACACAAATCTTAATAGAAAGGCTCAACGGGGCTAGAAAAAGCTCCTTCACTTACAAGGTAGATTGATCAATCTATTTGTTCAAGTGGTTTTTTATTTAAAAAAAATTGCCTTTATATTTTTCTTCCTTTCACACAAATTAACACACATGCATGATTAAACATAATAAAATCGAGTTAAACAAATATGTTGGTCTCCTGTGCATTTAGTAAACGATAGACGGTTTCCTCACATTTGGCTATGAACTAAAGTGATTCAGTATTGAACAAGAATTGCAAAAGGATCAATGGCATGTTATTTGTACAAAGCCTAAAGTTCATGTTCATGCTATGTTGCAGAAAGCACTAAACACATACCTCAACAATGCAACTTTCTTTTCAACCTTTTATCATCACCATGACATTTTCTTGTTGACACACTCAAACTTGAAAAATCCTCGCATGTCTCTTCAAGAAAATAAGAAACCATCATTTTGGACAAACACAAAACAAGTCTCTAACAATTTAATAACTTTTAATAAATTACTATTAAACAAAAAACAAAATAAATTCAAAGTGGGTCAAATGACCAGGGTAAAAGTGAATAAATGGATGAGATATTTTTGCATGCAAAGCAGAACGCGCTAAGCGCGGTTCGAGTCGCACTAAGCGGAATCAGTAAAACATGGTTTTTCAAAAATGAAAAGTTTTCTCAAGTTTTCCATGCACTCTCACCCTTTAAAAACTATACTACTCTGAAAAACTATAACAACGATATACTCCCTCTCGCTGCTTCCTTTGGTGTGGCTAGTTATTTTTGCTTCCTGGCTTTGTTAATGTTCCTTCACCAACAGTTATCCCTAACCAACACTCGTGCAAACGTGAAAGGAAACAAACCTATATACAATATAATTAACTGTACAAAGCTCAATAATAGAGAAACTGTTGCGATGCAATTCAATATCTAAACAGCAATCTCCGCCAACAACGCCATTTTGTTGAAAAGTATTTTAGGTGGGTTATTTGATCGTATCTGCATGGATCGTTGCGATGGATCAAATGTCATTCAACAATCTATAAATTTCTAAGCATGTGGTGATAATTATGTTTAAAATATCGAAGCAACCATAAATAAAGGCAGAAAATTTAAAGACTGAAAATATAAAATAAAGAGTTTAAAATAAATGAAGCCTTGTTGGGATTGGATCTCATCAATTAATAACACATGCATTCTTCTGACCAAGTTAAACACAAATCAATCATTTTTCTAATATCCTCACGTATCACCACAACAGAGGTTATGTCTAACGCAACGTCGAGAGGATAACCGTATTGTCTCATTGGTGATGTCTCACGCAACTCAACATCACAGATCTAGCATTAAGAATTGATACTCAAGCAAATGTTAAGCCTAAATCTATGTCTAGAGTTTAGAACCTAACAAATATTCATCCTAGATCCATATATGAAGAGTATATGTCTATAGTGGTTCAAATCAAATAATCACAGGTAAACAAAGATGACACCCATATCAAATCCATGATTGATTCATATAAAATGCCGTAATCAGAATACGTATATAAGCTTAACCCGTTTTATATATATTGAACTAATTTATGTATGTGAACATAGTTCTTCATCTATATTATCACGCATACTTACAATACAGTGTCAATCCTACTCATGCTACTAATCAACACAATAAAATAAAAGATACTAGTGAATATCAACTTACAAAACTATGTTAAAAGTTTTCTCATTGATAGATGAAAAACTTAGATCAAAGATTTGAAAAGGTTTTGTGAAGACCCACAAATAAGAAATCAAAGACAACATCAACATTGAATCAAAACTAGTTTACAATACATAGATTAGATGAAATACATAAGGTATCAAAAGATTACATACAAACCCAACAAGAGATTGAAGATCTTACCTTCTCCCTCTTAGGGTTTGTGTTTCCCTCTCTAAAATATGCTTGGAATGAAGAGATATAAAGTTGGTTCCTCAAAATATATCTGATATTCTATGTTATGAAAAGTTGGATACAAAAATATCTAGCAAGTTCCCTTATATATAAGTTACAAATAGTTCCTATAAGTGACACCGCGCTAAGCGCCATCAGGGGCGCGCTTAGCGCGTTCAATTCAAAGGCGGCGAATTCCCAAAAAGCCCGCTGAGCGCAGTCATGGACCCCAAGCTACTGACTTCATCTCAAAAGCGCGCTGAAACCAGGCTGAAAAATGCGCTAAGCGCGATATGCCGTCATTTTGCCAAAAACATTCACTTCAAAACTTCCTTTCATCATCCAAATGCTCCATGTATCAAATCAAGAAAGAAAACCTATCAAAAAGCATCAAAATGATCGCAATTCAAGATATTTACATGCATAATCGAAAACTTGCGTATTTACACTAAAACATATGGATTTACTACTAAAATACGAAAGAAACAATTGGAAAGTGCTACAAAATACTATCAAATATATACACTTTTTGACACTTAACAACTCTCCCCAACTTAAACTTGTTTGTCCTCAAACAAGAATCAATCAAACATAAAGAAACAAGAGCAATTATCTAGAATCATGATCAAACAAGTTTTTAGAAATAGAAACACATTTATGGTCTAATTATCAAAAGTACAAACAAACCAATGCTTACCACTAAACTAGACCGACACAACGAATATGAAACAAAGTATAAGCACAAAACACATGTCAAACATTCTAAAGCAACAAATTTTTAAAAGTGAATCACAGCTAACACTCACCTTCATCAAGAGACTAAGAACAAACATGAGGGATTGAACTCACACCCAACAATCATGCAAACATCAAGATTGAACTATGCATTCAACAAATAACATGCATTAATGAGTGTAAAAGAAGGAATCACAAGGACTTCAAAGGTTGTAATTTGGTTTGGGCTATAAGGATGGGTCATTTATAAAAATCATTGAAAAAAAATACTTATTCCTATAAGAGCATTCAATTCTCACACTCATACACAATTCAAGACCTTAACCCTCTTGTTTTCTTTTCTTTAAGGCATCATTATAACCTTGAGCTCATTTGTTCGTAAATCATGCCCAATTTTCTTTCTCTTTCATTTTTCTTTTTCAAGCTCTTTTCTATATTACAACCATTTTATTTTTCATAATGCCTCACTCTACCTCTTTCTCCCCAACTTTGAATACAACCAAAATATGGTGTTAAGAATGCTCTCACACATCTAAGGCAAGGAACAACAAAAGCAACCATACTTAAAGGTTGAGGTTCAAAGGTTTCATTACAAAAAATCAATATCCATTCCAAAATTCAATTATTTTTCATGAACAATATTTTCACGAGTCAGTTATCCACACAGATCTTAATAGAAAGGCTCGACGGGGCTAGCAAAAGCTCGCTCACTCACAAGGTATATTGATCATGCTATTTGGTCAAGTGGTTTTTTAAAAAAAAAATTGCCTTGATCTTTTTCTTCCTTTCACACAAATCAACACACATTCATGATTAAACATAATAAAATCGAGTTAAACAAATATGTTGATCTCCTGTGCATTTAGTAAACGATGGACAGTTTCCTCACATTTGGCTATGAACTAAAGGGATTCTCAATTGAACAAGAATTGCAAAAGAATGAATGGCATGTTATTTGTACAAAGCCTAAAGTTCATGTTCAAACTATGTTGCACAAAGCACTAAACACATACCACGACAATGCAACTTTCTTTTCAACCTTTTGTCATTACCATGACATTTTCTTGTTGACACACTCAAACTTGAACAATCACCGCATGTCTCTTCAAGAAAATATAAAACAAGCTTTTTGGACAAATACAAAACAAGTCTCTAACAATTTATTAACTTTTAATTAAATCACTACTAAACATAAAACAAAATAAATTCAAAGTGGGTCAAATGGCCAGGGTGAAAGTGGATAAATGAAAGTTCAAACTTGCGATAAGCGGCATCAGCAAAACATGGTATTTTAAAAATGGAAAATTTTCTCAAGTTTTCCATGCACTCTCACTCTTTAATAACTATACTACTCTGGAAAAACTATAACAACAATATGCTCCTTCTTGCTGCTTTCTTTGGTGTGGCTAGTTATTTTTGCTTCCTGGGTTTGTTGATGTTCCTTCACCAACAGTTATCCCTAACCAACACATGAGCAAACGTGAAAGGAAACAAACATATATACAATATAATTAATTGTAGAAAGCTCAATAATATAGAACTATTGTAATGCAATTCAATATCTAAACACCAATCCCCGGCAACGACGCCATTTTGTTGAAAAGTATTTTAGGTGGGTTATTTTATCGTATCCGCAGGGATCGGTGCGAGGGATCAAATGTCATTCAACAATCTCTAAATTGCTAAGCTTGTGGTGATAATTATGTTTAAAAGATTGAAGGTACCATAAATAAAGGCAGAAAATATAAAGACTAAAAATATAAAATAAAGATTTTAAAATAAACAGAGCCTTGTTGGGATTGAATCTCATAAATTGATAAACACATGCATTCTTCTGACCAAGTTACACACAAATCAATCATTCGTCTGATATCCTCACTTATCACCACAATAGAGGTTATGTCTAATGCAACATCGAGAGAACACATGTATTGTCTCATTGGTGAAGTCTCAAGCAATTCAACAACATAGAGCATTAAGAATTGATACTCAAGCAAATGTTAAGCATAAATCTATGTCTAGAGATTAAAACCTAACAAATATTCATCCTAGATCCAGATCTAAAGAGTATATGTGTATAGTAGTTCAAATCAAAGATAAAGAGGTAAACAAAGATGACACCCATATTAGATCCATGATTGATTCATATAAAAGGCCATAATCATAATACGTACATACGACTTACCCTTTTTACATGTATTTGACAAATTTATGTATGTGAACATATTTCTTCATCTCTATTATCATGCATCCACATAATATCGTGTCAATCCTTTTCATGCTACTCATTATACTAATGAACACAATAAAATAAAAGATACTAGCGAATATCAACTTAAAAACTATGTCAAAAGTTTGCTCATTGATAGATGAAAATCATAGATCAAAGATTTGAAATGGTTTTGTCAGCACCCACAAATAAGAAATCAAAGACAACATCAATATTGAATCAAAACTAGTTCACACTACATAGATTATATGAAATACATAAGGTATCAAAAGATTACATCCAAACCCAACAAGAGATTGAAGATCTTACCTTTTCCCTCTTAGGGTTTGTGTTTCTCTCTCTAAAATATGCTTGGAATGAAGAGAGATAAAGTTGGATCCTTAAAATATATGATATTATATTTTATGGAAAGTTGGATACTAAAATATCTAGCAAGTTCCCTTATATACATGTTACAAAAAGTGCCTATAAGTGGCACCACGCTAAGCTCCATCAGGGGTGCGCTTAGCGCGATCAGTTCAAAGGCGGAAAATTCCCAGAAAGCGTGCTAAGCGCGGTTGGAGCCCGATAAGCGCGGTCATGGACCCTTAGCTACTGACTTCATCTTAAAAGCATGCTGAAACCGCGATAGAAAATGCGATAAGCGCGATTTGCCGTCATTTTTCCAAAAACTTTCACTTCAAAACTTCCTTTTATCATCCAAATGCTCCAAGCATCAAATCAAGCCAGAAAACCTATAAAAAAGCATCAAAATGATCATAATTCAAGATATTTACATGCATAATCGAAAACTTGCGTATTTATACTAAAACATATGGGTTTACTACTAAAATACCAAAGAAACAATAGCAAAGTGCCACAAAATACTATCAAATATATACACTTTTTGGTACTTAACAGGTGGTTGGGACTCAATTAAGCGAATTGATCTAGTTTTGGATCTGTTTAATAAAGTGAAAACGCAAAAAATCGCAGGTAGCCATATAAGGGGCTTGGCAGCCTTATTTCATGCATAACTTGAGTTTCGTAAGTCGGTTTGAGATGTCGTCAGTTGCATTGGAAAGATTACATGATAATCTTCCTTTTGAAGGAGATGGATTTGGTTTAGGGGTGCTACAATAGTAGCAGGTTGCTGGTTTTTATACTAGAGGTGTATTCAATTTCAGTCTTGCGTTGTTCATCATATTTCACGTGTAACTTGAGTTTCGTAAGTCCTTTTAGCATGTCGTCAGTTGCGTTAGAAAGAGGGCTTAATGATATTTTAAACTGTAAAGTTTCATAATTTTATCATGAATATATAATTTTTTGTTCTATTTTGAAATCAAGCATTATGTTTTAGAGTTCATCCAGGAATTGCAGTAATAGGGCTGAACTAAAATGAATGGAACCAGAGTTTCGTAAATCCACTTGAGGTATGGTTATGTGAATTTGAAAGAGGGTTGAATGAAATTTCAAACTGGAGATTTTCATAATTTTATCATGTGTATAATATTTGGTTCTATTTTGAGGTGAGACAATTTTAGAGTTAGGTCCATAGTTTTGAGCAATTTAGACTGTGGTGACATTGCTTTACCTTTTTGATGAGTTTAAGGGTCCTATTTTATTTGGTTAGAGTTATTATAGAGTTGTTTGAGTTTCTTTTAAAATGTTTTGAGTTGGACATTAGAATATAGGATACACTTGAGCTAAGATTGGATCACTGTTGATATTATAAGGTTACCTTTCAAGTAATTTTAAGGAAAATTGCATGATATGTCCTTAGTAGAGTTATCACTCGTGAATCTTACCCTTAGAGTATTTGGGTACATTAGAGTACCCATGGGGTATTTGAAGGTTATTTTGAGCATTTCTTGGAGTTTTTGAAGTTCTGGAGCCTTTCGGTGACATTTTGGAGCATCTTGTAGCATTGGAGTCCTTTTGGTGACCTTAGGGTCACTTTTGATTAAATTAAGGAAATTCTTTGGCATTGCCCTGTTGATGATATGACACAATAATATTAATGAGTATTTGAAAAAATATGATATTTTGAGAAAATTATGGGTCTTTGAGACTTTTTGAGTTTATTTGAGAAATTTAAAGAGTTTAGGATAATTGGTAATATCATAACTTTATATTTTGAGATAAAATGATTAAAATTATTTTTAAAACATATTTTTGAGTTTAGTAATCCAGAGGGATTATAGTGACTAAATTTATTGATGATTCGAGTATAGTAATCCAGAGGAAATATAGTGATGGCCTGTGATTGGCGGATTATAGGTTCAAGAGTGGAACTTTTTTTAGAATGTTTAAGAATTGTGTTTTGTTATGAGTTTGAGATGATGTTGCATGTTTGTGTTGTTTGTAATCATGCATTCATGTATTTTGGAGTTAGGTTGGACTTAGGGCTATTCGGTGGCCTCAGATCTATTTGGTGGGATCATTGGTCAAGTTGAGAGACCAGAGGCGGGTCTCAGATCCATATGGTGGGGATCATCATTTCAGGTGAGGAACCGGAGACATGGGAATATTAGGAACATACCTCTGATCCCAGCTATTTTGATACCATGTGCATCAGAGAAGGAGATGGTGGCATTGCATTGCATCTGCATTATGATATGTTTGATTGTGTTTTTAATGTGATTGAAAATGTCGTTATACTCGTTATTATTATCCTATTTTTTTTTCAATTTCACCGTTAACATTTTTTAGATGTATTCTCACCCCCTGTTTGTTGTTGAGGCGTCTATGCTCTTCGAGAGTACAGACAATCAGGTACACGAGTATCCGCTTGAGTTAGAGGATGGCTTCAATGCCTCTTTAGCTTTTATCACTGGGTCTTAGAGGAGTCGCTCTGATATGTATCACTGGAGATGAGATGTCATTCGTTATTTGTGTTATGTTTTATTTATATTGGAGTTTTTGGTTGTTGAGACTTTTACGCCACACTTGTTTATTTTCGCTACTTACTTTTACATGACTATTTAGTATTTAATGTTTTTATGTTATGATGAAGCAGGCGTGACACTCTAATTGTGGATTTTTATTTGGATTATTTTATTAAAAGTCGAATCGGAGATTATGGTGTTACAAAATGGTCCTCCTTTGAGTGACTCTTTGGACTATGTGTCTTAACCTAATTCTAGTATGAAGCCTCCTATCCTCATTGGGCTAGAAGGTCTAACCCAGTGGCCGACCTAGTCTAGCCCAATGGATGGCTGGGTATAGCCTAGTGGGTGACTAGATTCTAGCCCAATGGGAGACCTGATCTAGCCCAGTGGGATATCTTGTTTAGCCCAATGAAATTTTGGGTCTAGTGCAGTGGGCGACAAGGTTCTAGACTAATGGACGATTGGTTCTAACCCAGTGGACGACTAGGTTCTTTGGTTTCAAGCACTTCTTATGGTGCTAGTCCTTTTTGGGTACTCCTTATTAGGGTCCGACAAAATATACCACTACACAGTCCGTAACGCCCCGTTTTATTTTAAATTATTTTTCGTAATTTAATTATGTGAAATTGTGTGTATAAATGTGATTATGCGTGTTTTGTGGTATTTGGGGATACCTTTGGTGTGAAGTAGTAACCTTAAGCGTATACCTTGAGGGTGGAGGAGTGTGTGAGCATTTGAGTAAAGATTGATGGTGTGAGAAGTAAAACTAAATAGAAATATTAATGATAATTATTTAATTATTTAATATTATGTGGATATTAATTCAATTAAATAATTGTTGGGAATTATTATTATTATTATTATTATTATTATTATTATTATTATTATTATTATTATTATTATTTTAACACTAGTATAAAAAGGTTAATTTAGTCCCATTTTTTTATTAAATTTATACCCATTTAAATTTAATAAAAAACGGGTGTATATCGGGTGAGAAATGTCTAACGCATTTATACCCATTTAAAAACGGGTGTAAATACATGCTATGTTACACCCTTTTTTAATAAAAATCGGGTGTAAATACGTTCTTAGTTACACCCTTTAATAAAAATTGGGTGTAAATACGTTCTTAATTATATCCTATTTTAATAAAAATCGAGTGTAAATAAGTTTGTAGTTACACCCTATTTTAATAAAAATCGGGTGTAAATACGTTTGATGAGTGCTAATTTGTTGTGAATTTGAGTGTGAATAATTAGCATTCATCGGCTTAATTCATTTGCTTTTTGTCAATAAACCTCAACTTTAGTATATATTCGGTATAGTTTACATTATAGTGTATATATTGCATTATCATGTAAATATCATTGAGTTTAATTGTTTTTATCTCATTTTTGCAGGTATTCAAGCATTGATATTATTCATTGTTAGTAGGGCTGGCAATGAACCAAACCAACTCGAAAATAGTTCAAAATTCGATTCGAAAATAAAATCGTTGAACTAGGTTCATGAACCAAATGAGCTGAATATGAGCTAAAAATTAAGTTCGTTAACTAAATGATCTGAACTTGAACTATACATAGTTCGACTCGTTAGGTTCATGAGTCAATTCGATTATATATAAGATAGATTATATTGTCTTTAAGAGTAGGTTTAAAGATTTGTTCTAAATCTTAGTCTCATATTTTCTTTTAATCTAACGGTTTTAATTGATAATTTATATTATCAATTGAGTAAAATATTTCTACGAATAATTATACAAATAAAATTAACATCGTATAAATTCCAATCTTATAACTTTTATTTTATTTCTATATTTTTTATTTAAAAAATATTAATTTAAAATGTCAAATATATATATAAAAAATAGACTTTAAAAAATTACTTTTAAGTCTGTGAAATAAGCGAGTTGAACCTAACAAGATAAACCTAACGAGTTGAATCGAGATATTCGTGAACTTCTAACAAGTCGAGTTTGACCTGAAAAAAAAGTTCGTGATGAAATCGAACTCGAGTTCGAACTCGGCCAATTCTTAACGAGTCGAGTTTGAGCTGAAAAAAAAGTTCGTGATGAACTCGAACTCGGCTAATTCTTAACGAGTCGAACTGGGATAAGGGGAGTTCAACTCGACTCGACTCATTTCCATCCCTAATTGTTATATAGAGCATTTAATAAGCTTTCCAACGCTTCGAACTGGGGAAAAAACAGAGTTACGGTTCAAAAGTTACGAAGAAAATAATGCAGGATTTTTGCTGTCCTGTCAGCGTTCGCCCTATGCTCGCCAGGCGAAGCAGGGGCGAGCCAGAAGAGTGAACTTCACTGTAGAGGCAGTAGCAAATGCCGCCTTGGTTCGCCAGGCAAACCAGAACTTCTCCAGGCGAATTTTGACGGACAGAAACAACATTTAAGGGCCAAAAACACAATTTTTAGGTTATGGTTTTGGGGATTTTTGCTCCCACCTCCATTATACTCGTTTTTCAGTAGGATTAGCTTAGAAAGCAACATTGGAGCTTGCAAACAGCTGATCCAGGGTGGATTTCTCATCGACCGGCGCTGACAAACCGCGAGATATTTGGTTCATTTCTCTTCTTCTTTGTGTATTCTTCTCTGTTGGGTTGTTGTATATGTATTTACTTTGGACTCGTGTATATTTATTGTAACACCCCCTTTCTATACCCCCAAAATATCACATATATCATTTAGGCACATATAAAAAAATATAAAAATTCGCCAGAGTACGATTAAAACATAGTATAAAAGAGGCATGTCACATCATACACGCAATTAATACATACAACACCTGCTCATTATATTGATATGCAACAGTGGGGTAACTTGCCACAGAGGAACTTTGTCCTTACACCCACATCTTAATATTTAGAATAAAAGCGGAAACATCTAAAATATTGAAGAACAACACATATATACATCATCCAGTATGAATCACAAGCAACATCATGTTTATATACACAAATTCATCAGCAAGATACATATGCAAATGTATCACAAAAGAATAATATACATCCTAGCTACCCGGTGCTACATATCAGAGCCAACCGACCAAAAGAATGAAGACACGCTTCACAAAAAGACCTCCAGCATACCTACTCTGCAATGCCTCATAGAGCATCATAAAATAGCAGAAGGGTGAGAAATATTATCATAATAACAATGCATACAATTATATATATCTTAACATAAAAATACACATATTACACATTCTCACCACAATTCATCACATTTTCATCTATATACATCACAATGTATATATATATATACCAAGTATATTCATCATGCACACTTTCACATTTCTCAATCATTCCGTATAAACATACACAATTATGTTCATTCAACAACACATCATTATAAAGATGATAAATGCAAATCATAGAGACCGACTCACGACTCTATGCAAATGCAATGCGGTACCGACTCAATCATCACTAGTTCACTCAGGAACTCTGCTGGAACCATCGCTCGTTACCGAAGTAACTCCCCGTCGGGCCTACGATGTTCACCCATTACTCACACCCCACATGGGCACACAATGTTTATGGATCGCTCACACCCCACATGGGCACACGACCCGATCGCTCACACCCCACACGGGCACACGATCCGTTTGCTCACACCCCACATGGGCACACAATCATTCGTAATCATCTCTCACACCCCACATGGGCACACGACGTTACGACGGATTCTCATTAGAATCGCACAACACAAGAATGTATTTCATGATGCTTCATATGCAAAATGACACAAGACATTCTTGAAATGCATACATATTCACAATATATTCATGCATTCATCTCATACAATCACATACAATCTATATACATTCGCATCAATGCACTATTGTATGATTCACATTCAAACACACAGTCAAAACGGTAAAAGTCGCTAAATAGCACTATTCCTGACTTTCCGACATAATTAAATCGGCTAACGATTTTCAAAACATCATAATCACAACGTACAACTCAATAGCTTTCCAATGACACCAAGAATGTAAAAATCGGATACTCGGAACAAAAGTTACGGACGAAACCGAAAACGACATTTTGAAAAATCCCATTTTTACATTCCTCCTGTCCATACGCGTATCACCCATGTCCATACGCGTACGGACAGAACCCATTTCCTTCACAAATTCCTCGTTCCAAAACCCATACGCGTATTGGCCCATGGCTCGCCCATGTTACGCGTAATGCCAAGATTCATACGCGTATTGGCCCAAAAACAAGCCAATGATACGCGTATCGCCTTGGCTCATACGCGTATGGACATGCCCCTTACGCGTATGGCCAGAGCATACCCAGAAAAATTCTGCAGAACGAAGTTCTGTGTTTTCCACCCCCAACTTCACCAATTCATCATCTAAATTCAGAAAAACAACATTTTGATGTATAACAACACATATCAAACATGTATAGATCAACTAGAACACAATCCCCACAAATTTACACACATTTGGATCAACTTCTAATCAATTTCTCAAAAATGGGTTATACCCTAAAACTCACAAAATTCATCAACAACAACTACAATTCATACATAATCACATACATTGATAAGATAACAATGTTTCACACCCTTACCCGGATTCCAAGCTTGCTAATTGATTGATCTTGATGAATTTCTAAGTTTTTCCTCCTTTCCTCTTCTTTTCCCTTCCTCTTCTTTCTTTCTCTCCTTTTTCTTTCTATCTTTCTCTATTTCTTTCTATTTTCTTTTCTCTCCTATTTCTTTTCTCTCATTTTCCTCTAAATCAATTTAATTCATTTTTCTCACACAATTCTAATTCCACAAAATTTCTAACTTATAATTAATTGAGAAAAGACTAAAATACCCTCCATTCTAATTTCCCTGAAAACTCTCGAAAACGGTAAAATAACATTTAACGCACCAATTTAACAAATAAAAATAATTTATCACCCAATTAAATTAAAAGACTCAAGAATAATGGAATAATCAAAATCGGGGCGTTACAACTCTCCCCCACTTAGAAATTTTCGTCCTCGAAAATAATACCTGATTCAAACAACTCCGGATACGACTCTCGCATCCCACTCTCTAGTTCCCTCGTCATATTGCCTTCCGCAGTGCCTCCCCACGCTACTTTCACAAGCGCAATATCCTTGCCCCTTAGTTTCTTAACTTCGCGGTCCAAAATTCTAACCGGTAAAGCCTCCACCGTAAGGTTATCTCTCACTTCAATCTCGTCCATAGGAATAACATGTGACGGATCCGGAACATATTTCCGAAGTTGCGAAACATGGAATACGTCATGCAAATTCGAAAGGTTCGGAGGCAACGCCACACGGTAAGCCACAACACCAACTCGTGAAGTAATCTGATACGGACCAATAAAACGAGATGTCAACTTCTTTGACTTCAAAGCACGACCCACACCAGTAACTGGTGTAACTCTCAAAAACACATGGTCGCCTTCTTGAAACTCAAGATCTTTCCTTCTCTTGTCATGATAGCTCTTTTGTCTACTTTGAGAAGCTTTCATCTTCTCCCGAATAAACTTCACTTTCTCCGTCGTTTGTTGTACCATTTCCGGTCCAACTATCGTCCTCTCGCCGGTTTCATGCCAACACAAAGGTGTTCGACATCTCCGACCATACAAAGCCTCAAATGGTGCCATACTTATACTCGAATGAAAACTGTTATTGTAAGTGAATTCAATCAACGCCAAATAACCATCCCAAGCACCACCTTGCTCGAGTACACAAGCACGCAATAAATCCTCCAACGATTGAATCGTCCTCTCGGTTTGACCGTCCGTTTGCGGATGATAAGCCGAACTCAATCTTAGCTTAGAACCCAAAGCCTTTAGTAAACTCTCCCAAAACCTCGATGTAAACCTTGGATCTCTATCCGATACAATACTCTTAGGAACTCCATGCAACTTCACCACCACAAGAACATAAATCTCGGCTAACTTCTCCAAAGGATAACTAATATCAATTGGAATAAAGTGAGCAGATTTAGTAAGCCTATCAACAATTACCCAAATAGCATTATGACCTCTTTGCGTATTTGGCAATCCCGTAACAAAATCCATCGATATACTATCCCATTTCCATTCCGGAATATCCAACGGTTGCATAAATCCACTTGGTTTTTGATGTTCCACCTTAGACTTTTGACAAGTTAAGCATGCATACACAAATCGAGCCACATCCCTCTTTAAACCGGACCACCAAAAGATCTTCTTCAAATCTTGATACATCTTATTCGCACCCGGATGAATACTTAAATTACTTCGGTGTCCTTCTTCTAAAATTATCTTTTTCAACTCCGCGTCGTCGGGAATACAAATACGACCACGGAATCTCAAAACTCCATAATTATCAACCTTGAAATCCTCATTCTCATTCAACATCAAATCAACGAATTTCAAGTCCAACTTTTGCTTTTCACTAACCGCTGCAAGAAAATCATTCGTAACATGTAGCATACCAAGTCGCACACTTCTCGACGTCATTTCACAAACCAAACTCAAATCTCTGAAATCTTCCAAAAGTTCCCATTCTTCCATCATCAATGCGGACATATGTAACAACCTCCGACTTAAGGCATCGGCCACCACGTTTGCCTTACCCGGATGGTAATTCAAACCAAAATCATAATCCTTCAAAAGTTCTAGCCACCTCCTTTGTCTCATGTTCAATTCTTTCTGATCAAATAAATATCTTAAGCTTTTGTGATCACTAAAAACTTCAAATCTCGCACCATAAAGATAATGCCTTCATATTTTCAAAACAAACACTACCGCCGCTAACTCCAAGTCATGTGTAGGATAATTCTTTTCATGCACTCTCAATTGTCTAGAAGCATATGCCACAACTTTTCCATCTTGCATCAAAACACCACCTAAACCTGTCAATGAAGCATCACAATACACAACAAATGGTTCATTAGGATTAGGCAAAATCAAGATCGGAGTCGTTGTCAACCTTCTCTTTAACTCATTGAAACTCTCTTCACAATGAATATCCCAAATGAAAGCCTTTCCTTTACAAGTCAATTGCGTTAAGGGAAGTGCCAATTTCGAAAATCCCTCAATAAACCTCCGATAATAACCCGCCAAGCCTAAAAAGCTTCGAATCTTCGTAACCGACCTAGGAGCCTCCTATTTCATCACTGCATCTATCTTGGATGGATCAACACTAATACCACTATCGGAAATAACATGTCCAAGGAAACTTACTTCCGATAACCAAAATTCACACTTTGACAACTTAGCATACAATTGTTTATCTTTCAAGATTTGCAACACAATTCGCAAATGCTCTTCATGCTCCTCTTGAGACTTAGAGTAAATCAAAATATCATCAATGAACACAACCACAAAACGATCCAACGGTTCATGAAAAATACGATTCATGTATTCCATAAACACACCCGGCGCGTTAGAAACCCCGAATGGCATCACGGAGTATTCGTAATGACCATACCGTGTCCTAAATGCCGTCTTTTGAATATCCTCTCCTTTCACACGAATCTGGTGGTATCCTGATCTCAAATCAATCTTGCTAAAAACATTCGCACCAACCAATTGGTCCATCAAATCATCGATCCTTGGAAGCGGATACTTGTTCTTAATTGTCACTTTGTTCAACTGTCGATAATCAATGCATAACCGCATACTCCCGTCCTTCTTCTTTACCAACAATACCGGAGCACCCCAAGGAGAAACACTTGGCCTTACAAATTTCTTGTCCAACAAGTCATTTAATTGCTTTTTCAATTCTACCAATTCCGATGCCGACATACGATACGGTGCCATCGAAATTGGTCTAGTACCCGGAACTAGATCAATAGAAAATTCAACTTCTCTTTCCGGCGGTACATCCGTAATATCATCCGGAAACACTTCTGGAAATTCACACACCACTGGGAACACATCAAGCTCAACTTTACTCTCCACCGACAATGATGCAAACAAACCAAACAATTGAGCTTCGTCCGCTAAAAGTTTCTTCAACTCTTTAGTGGATAGGAAACTCTCAAATTCATCATCTTCCAAAGAAGGAAACCTTACTAACTTGTGATAGCAATCTATATGAACTCGGTTAAATTGCAACCAGTTCATACCCAAGATTACGTCCAATCCTACCAACGGCAAACATACTAAATCCATAACAAAGTCTTTACCATACATGGTCAAAGGACAACTCATACACACCAAAGATGTAATTACCGACCCTGAAGCAGGAGTCTCAATAACCATTTCAGCACCCATCAAAGTTAACGCAAGATTCAAACGCTTCGCGCACTCAGACGAAATAAACGAATGAGTCACTCCCGTATCAATAACAGCAACTAAAGGTATACTATTAATAAAGCATGTACCTTTAATCAAACGGTCCGCATTCGTAGTTTGAGTCCCCGCCAATGCAAACACCTTTCCGCCCACTTGAGCTTGTTTCGGCTTAGTACACTTAGTACTAATGTGACCCACTTCTCCACAATTATAGCACTTCACCATATTTCTTCTACAATCTGTAGCAGCATGCCCAAGACCACCACAATTAGAACATTTCGCTACAGGCTTCCCACACTCAAAAGATTTATGACCTATATCACCACATTTGTAACACCTAACAACACCGGAACCTCCTCCTCCAGATCTCCTATCAAAGCTTCCCCTATGCTTGCCCTTATCAACAGGTGTCACATAAGGTCCACTTCTAGCTTGTTGCTTCCCCTTCCTCTCATTCAAACTTTTGTAATGTGTAGAACGAGCCTTACTATCTTCTTCGAAGATTCTACAACATTCCGTCAAATCCGCAAACCTCCTTATCCTTTGATATCCCACAGCTTGTTTGATCTCAGGACGTAAACCATTCTTATATTTAATACACTTTGAGAACTCAGCAGTAATCGCAGCATAATGAGGATGGAATTGAACTAACTCCACAAATTTAGCAGTATAGTCCACCACAGACATACTACCTTGTTTCAGTTCAAGAAACTCCATCTCCTTCTTTCCCTTCACACTCTCAGGGTAATACTTCCTCAAGAATTCAGTACGAAATAAATTCCAAGTTATCTCTTCATCATCCACCTCAAGAACTTCACGCATACCGACCCACCAATCGTCGGCTTCTTCCTTCAGCATGTGAGACCCAAGCCTCACCTTATTCTCCTCCACACAGCCCATAACTCTAAAGATTCTTTCAATCTCTTTCAACCACAATTGAGCTCCATCGGGATCAAATCTTCCTTTGAAAACTGGTGGTTGATTCTTCCTGAACTCGTCATTAGCATTCACGTTAGGTGCACCTTGCACCGCCCTAGCCATTGCTTCCAAAGCAGCAGCCATCGCATTGTCGTTTCTACCAGCCATCTTCTGATTATTCCCAAAAATGACAACAAGGTTAAACAACAGTTCAACCAACACAACAACAAGACAGACACAACTGACTCAACTCTGGCTCTGATACCACTTAATGTAACACCCCCTTTCTATACCCCCAAATTATCACATATATCATTTAGGCACATATAAAAAAATATAAAAATTCGCCAGAGTACAATTAAAACATAGTATAAAAGAGGCATGTCACATCATACACGCAATTAATACATACAACACCTGCTAATTATATTGATATGCAACAGTGGGGTAACTTGCCACAGAGGAACTTTGTCCTTACACCCACATCTCAATATTTAGAATAAAAGCGGAAACATCTAAAATATTGAAGAACAACACATATATACATCATCCAGTATGAATCACAAGCAACATCATGTTTATATACACAAATTCATCAGCAAGATACATATGCAAATGTATCACAAAAGAATAATATACATCCTAGCTACCCGGTGCTACATATCAGAGCCAACCGACCAAAAGAATGAAGACACGCTTCACAAAAAGACCTCCAGCATACCTACTCTGCAATGCCTCATAGAGCATCATAAAACAGCAGAAGGGTGAGAAATATTATCATAATAACAATGCATACAATTATATATATCTTAACATAAAAATACACATATTACACATTCTCACCACAATTCATCACATTTTCATCTATATACATCACAATGTATATATATATATACCAAGTATATTCATCATGCACACTTTCACATTTCTCAATCATTCCGTATAAACATACACAATTATGTTCATTCAACAACACATCATTATAAAGATGATAAATGCAAATCATAGAGACCGACTCACGACTCTATGCAAATGCAATGCGGTACCGACTCAATCATCACTAGTTCACTCAGGAACTCTGCTGGAACCATCGCTCGTTACCGAAGTAACTCCCCGTCGGGCCTACGATGTTCACCCATTGCTTACACCCCACATGGGCACACAATGTTTATGGATCGCTCACACCCCACACGGGCACACGATCCGATTGCTCACACCCCACATGGGCACACAATCATTCGTAATCATCGCTCACACCCCACATGGGCACACGACGTTACGACGGATTCTCATTAGAATCGCACAACACAAGAATGTATTTCATGATGCTTCATATGCAAAATGACACAAGACATTCTTGAAATGCATACATATTCACAATATATTCATGCATTCATCTCATACAATCACATACAATCTATATACATTTGCATCAATGCACTATTGTATGATTCACATTCAAACACACAGTCAAAACGGTAAAAGTCGCTAAATAGCACTATTCCCGACTTTCCGACATAATTAAATCGGCTAACGATTTTCAAAACATCATAATCACAACGTACAGCTCAATAGCTTTCCAATGACACCAAGAATGTAAAAATCGGATACTCGGAACAAAAGTTACGGACGAAACCGAAAACGACATTTTGAAAAATCCCATTTTTACATTCCTCCTGTCCATACGCGTATCACTCATGTCCATACGCGTACGGACAGAACCCATTTCCTTCACAAATTCCTCGTTCCAAAACCCATACGCGTATTGGCCCATGGCTCGCCCATGTTACGCGTAATGCCAAGATTCATACGCGTATTGGCCCAAAAACAAGCCAATGATACGCGTATCGCCTTGGCTCATACGCGTATGGACATGCCCCTTACGCGTATGGCCAGAGCATACCCAGAAAAATTCTGCAGAATGAAGTTCTGTGTTTTCCACCCCCAACTTCACCAATTCATCATCTAAATTCAGAAAAACAACATTTTGATGTATAACAACACATATCAAACATGTATAGATCAACTAGAACACAATCCCCACAAATTTACACACATTTGGATCAACTTCTAATCAATTTCTCAAAAATGGGTTATACCCTAAAACTCACAAAATTCATCAACAACAACTACAATTCATACATAATCACATACATTGATAAGATAACAATGTTTCACACCCTTACCCGGATTCCAAGCTTGCTAATTGATTGATCTTGATGAATTTCTAAGTTTTTCCTCCTTTCCTCTTCTTTTCCCTTCCTCTTCTTTCTTTCTCTCCTTTTTCTTTCTATCTTTCTCTATTTCTTTCTATTTTCTTTTCTCTCCTATTTCTTTTCTCTCATTTTCCTCTAAATCAATTTAATTCATTTTTCTCACACAATTCTAATTCCACAAAATTTCTAACTTATAATTAATTGAGAAAAGACTAAAATACCCTCCATTCTAATTTCCCCGAAAACTCTCGAAAACGGTAAAATAACATTTAACGCACCAATTTAACAAATAAAAATAATTTATCACCCAATTAAATTAAAAGACTCAAGAATAATGGAATAATCAAAATCGGGGCGTTACATTTATCGCCAATGGCGTTGTATAAAATCTGCTTTACAAATTTTTATCGGTGATTGTCGTTGATTTTTTGCTTTATGCTCGGGGTTTGGGTTGTGTTAGAGATAAACATCACAAACCTTGATTAGGGATGATTACCTGTTAGTTTCTGGATGTTAGAGATAGATTTAGAGCTAACAATCTTTATGGGTATCAGAGCTTAATGCCTCTGTGTTGTTTGAGTCGGGTGCGAGACTGTCGACGAGAGTAATACGTACGGTTGTTCTCTCAGCTCAGTGTGTCAGAGATGGACACTATTGTGAGCGATACTGGATGATATTGAGGAGTATTGTAGGTTGAGTATAACTGGTCGATAGGTCTAAGTTTGTGACGAGTGGATTATATGCATGCCGGATAAGTTTCTTCTCTTTGAAGAATGAATTCTTTTTATGTTCATATTTACTTTTCTGCTTTTACTTTAACCATTTTAATCCAAACTCATAACTTTATAAACTGTCGAACGGCAGTTTAATAACACGATCTCTGTGGACACGATAAATTCCCGAAAAAATACTTCCAAAAACTTTTGTTGCTTGCTGCTTTACCGCTCCAACAACGTTCTTAGTTACACCATATTTTAATACAAATCGGGTGTAAATATGATCTTAGTTACAACATATTTTAATAAAAATCGGGTGTAAATACATGCTAATTTACACCCTTTTTTAAAATATAATTTACACCTTTTACACCCTATTTTATTATATTATATTTAATTCCATTTACACCCTATTTCATATGATACGTTTATACCCTATTTCATATACAAATTAAAAAACTAAAACTTGAAGGAAAAATAGTCCACTAGCTACATATTACAAACACAATGATGGATTGCTTAATATGTAAAGTTTCGAGTATCATTACAAAACTATCCAAAAAAAAAGTATTATTTTACATAGTACTTGTTCGATGTGTTGGGACCAATATAGACATATGTATGTAGAGTTCAAAAATCAAAATTTAAAGAATCATGCTCTAGACTTCAATTGGTAATCAAGAATATTATTATGTAATGTTGTATATGTTTTGAATCAAACAAACAACTCCATGAGAATACTTGTCATTCCAGCTTCCTTGATCTGGGCGTAGATTGTGATATAGCTTTCTCTTGCTCAGTAAGTGCATGACGGAAATGACATCTATGGCGATAGGGGGACAAACAACCCCAGCAAGGACCATCCTACAAACCTCAGTTTTGTAGCGTGGGTGGCGGATCACCAGGCGAAGCTCCCCAATACCATGAGCGAATTGGCAGTGATCACTATAAAGACAAGCTCCAGTTTCCTGCCATTTGTTACATGACTCAATTTTGAACATTCCCTGATTATACATAGTCATCTCAAGAGGCTCTTCCTCTTTCTGTCCTCCTCACACATATACCTTTTGCTGCACCAAAGCAACACACAAAACTTCAACAAAATAATCAAGCAATTGCAATAATCAACAATGATTACAAACCCAAACAACTAAATAAAGACAATTGATTCACATATATTGAACCCTTGCATTACTTATTATTACATTAAAACCAGTCTAACCATTAATAATCAATAATCACTGACCAAAATAGCAGATGAGGAGTTACAGAATCAATTGATTTAGCTATAAAAAGTTGGAAATACAAACCACTACCAGATATAATGTTTTACCTCAAATATAATGTGTGACTCATCTATTTTCCTAATCTAGCTAGTCTTATATATCCAAAAATTTATAAAGATGTGTGAAAAAGAATTAATTTATCAGGAGCATGATAACAAGCATAGAGCTTGCTCTACCATTCCCGATACGGAAAATGCAACAAGTAAAATATTGTAAGCTTTTCGAGTTGATCTGTTAAAAGGAAGAGAATACTATAATTTTTAAAAGGAAGATAAAATAAAATTTATTTAGAAACAGAATCAGAAAATATTAATATACAGAAATTTAACGAAGTTCCATATAATAAAAACTTATCAAATGAGAAAACTAATTGTGTGTGCACGGACCATAACAACAATTAGCTTAGCGAAAATATCTGGTAATGTGAGTATCTCTATGATGTACTCACAAAAGAACCAAGGACACTGATGTTACAGTAGACCGATAGTTTGTTTGAAATTGGTGCTTCCAAACATAGTAAATTGTTGAATACACGACTGCCAGAGTTGCATTGTGTAATTTAAATTACTAGGTTTGTGTTATGTAAATGAAAATTCTAGGTTTCAAGGATACAATATTTTCAAATTAAGGTAAATTCAATTTTACAGTGCTTATTATAATTTTAAAATATTACTCTTGGAGTAATAGGCTAATCTATCCAGCTTTCTATTAACTCTTGGCATGAACAGTTTTATTCTCTCATTCTCTTGCATACCTGACACCAGCGTCAAGCATTTCCTCAAATACTGCTAATGCTTCATCCTCCCTCCTAGATTTCCCATAAGCATTGATGAGTAAGCCATAGCTAATCACGTCGGGTCTGAGACCAGCTCTTTGCATCTAAAATTAGGCATTTACTTCAAAATCTGATGAATTAATTATATACAGTAAATTAAAAGGAGAATAGATCTACGAGACAAAAACCAATGGAAAGTCTTGAAAATACCACAAGATTAAACAAATAATCTGTTAGGGAAATTCCAGAGAATATCAGTGCCTCTTGTGGATAAGGACCAAGTTTCATAACTCAAAGATTTGATATTTTAATAAAATTCTGATCGAGTTAACATGGAGAAAGGTTTCTAAACGATAAGAAAAATAAAATTACTTAATTGTAGGACTAGACAATTTGATTGTTCTATAACTCTAGAATATAAAGATTAAAGACATTGCCAGAATGACAAACCAAAAGAAAGAGACAATGCCATAAGGGTTGAAAATTTATGAACAACAAGATATTCGTCGTGAAGAGGCAGATTTTCAACACTGATGTATTTCAACATCCTCACTAATTTGCATTGTGAATTTTTTAGCCTATGACCCTGACGATATCCCTGAGGTTGAGTAAACAAATACAACAAAACATAGAATGTGTTATGCATGCAAATGAAAGAATTTGTGTACCTCGTCAACAACAAGATATTTCCATTGGTATTGTAACACCCCCTTTCTATACCCCCAAATAAACACATAATCATTTAGGCCATATTAAAAATTTCGTCAGAGTATAATTATAAACATAGTGTAAAAGAGGTATGTCACATCATACATGAAATTAAAACATTCAACACCTGCTCAACAATTGATATGCAACAGTGGAACTTAGTCCTTACATCCACATCTCAATATTTAGAATAAAAGCGGAAAATCTAAACATTGAATAACAACCAACATATATACATATATATATATATATATATATATATATATATATATATATATATATATATGTATCATCAGGTATTATCCACCAACATAATTCATGTTTACATAAACATTCATCAACAAGATACATGTACAAATGTATCACAAAAGAATCGTAGTCATCCTAGCTACCCGGTGCTACATATCAGAGCCGACCGACCAAAAGAATGAAGACACGCTTCACAAAAAGACCACCAGCATACCTACTCTGCAATGCCTCATAGAGCATCATAAAACAGCAGAAGGGTGAGAAACACAATCATAATATAAATGCATATAATTATATATCTTAGCATAAAAATACACATGTTCTAGATTCTCACCACAATTCATCACAACCCACTCATATACATCACAATGTATATATATATATATATATATATATATATATATATATATATATACATAACCAAGCATATTCATCATTCATACTTTCACAATTCTCATCATTCCACATAAACATACATATTCATGTTTATTCATCAATACTCAATTATAAAGATGATAAATGCAAATCATAGAGACCGACTCACGACTCCATACAAATGCAATGCGGTACCGACTCAATCATCTCAAGTTCACTCAGGAACTTATTGGAACCATCGCTCGTTACCAATGTAACTCCCCGTCGGGCCTACGATGTTCACCCATTGCTCACACCTCACATAGGCACACAATGTTTATGGATTGCTCACACCTCACCTAGGCACACAATCCGATTGCTCACACCTCACCTAGGCACACAATCGTTTGTAATCATCGCTCACACCTCACATAGGCACACGACGTTACAACGGATTCTCATTAGAATCACACAACTCAAGAATGTACATCATTATGCTTCACATACAAAATGACTCACGACATTCTTGAAATGCATACATATTCACAATGTATTCATGCATTCATCTCATACAATCACATACAATCTATATACATTCACATCAATGCACTATTGTATGATTCACATCCAAAACACACATTCAAAACGGTAAAAGTCGTTAAATAACACTATTCTCGATTTTCTGACTTATTTAATCGGCCAACAATCTCAAAACCATCATCACAAGAAAGAACATTTTATAAGCTTTCCAACGGTATAAATAACGCTTAAATCGGAAATACGATTCTAGAGTTATGAATTTTAAAAGAAAAGAAAATCACTTAAAAAAAACGAAAGCGCCCGGCGACTGGAACATTTCGCCCGGCGAAACCTCAATTTCGCCTTCACTTCGCCCAGCGAAGTAGGGGCGAAGGAAACCCCCCCAAAAACGTGAACAAAACCAGCAGTGTGACACCCTCTCGCCTCTCAATTTCGCCCGGCGATGCAGGGGCCAAAATCACGTTTCGCCCGGCGCTCTGGGCACTTCGTCCGGCGAATCACACCAGACAGCCATGCCCAGCAGCGTGGATTCATCATCAAAACCCCCATTTTCTCATTTTTTCCACCTTTGATCATTCCCAACAGCAAAACCCAGCATAGTTATGGATCATACACATATAGAGATCATTCTAAACACATCTTTATCGATTTCTAACCGTTAAAAACACCGATTCCACAAATCGACCTAAAATCACATATAACTCAAAACTCTTCCAAACATAATTTTTCAACCACAACTGTCATACATAATCACACACATGTATAGAATAATCGAGTTTCAAACCCTTACTCGATTAAATCGATTCCTAGAAGTTGTTTTGAAGATTTCCAAGCTTTTCCTCTTTTTCTTCTCTTTTCTCTTCTTCCTCTTTCTTTCTCTTCTATTTCCCTTTTCTTTCTATTTCTCTCCTATTTCTTCTTCTTATCTCTTTTTTTTTTTTCTTATTTTCTACTCAAATTCAATTAATTTATTTTCTCACATAATTCTTCACTTAATCACTTTTCTACCAATTTTACTAAATTTCTAACTTACCATTAATTGAGAAATGTCCAAAATACCATCCATTCTAATTTCCCCGAAAACTCTAAAAAACGGTAAAATATCATAACATGTCAACATAGCATATTAACACACCAACTTCACAAATAAAATAATTTATCACACAATTTAAATAAAAGACTCAACAAAATGGGAATAATCGAAATCGGGGCGTTACAGGTATGCCCGAAAAAATTTCTTAGCATCATTCATTGCAATCTCATAAGAAGTTATTACTATGGGAAATTTTAGACCAATTGTTCTAGGCATGTGTTTCCTTCTAATCTCATCTCTCTGATCTCTCTATTACCGTGGTAGATAACAGTAGGGAGCGATGGTGCAAACCTATATACATTTATTTAAGAAATAATTATCACAGTGAAGAAGCACAACATAACATTATAATACTAGATGTCCTATAAGAATATACCTAGATATCTCATTCATCCAGTTGGAGAGGGTTGATAGAGGAGCAATTATCATATATGGCCTATCCAATCCTTTTTATTTAAGATGACAAAGAAGCCCAATAGTTTGGATTGTCTTCCCAAGACCCATTTAATCAGCAAGAATCCCATTCAGTCCATTTTACCACAAGGGGATTAACCACTTTACACCCTTCAATTGATAAGACTTCAATTTCCCACCAGTTAGTAAAGGCACCAACTTCCTCTGCTCTTTCTCAGTTCGTTCTTCCTCACTCAAATTTCACACCTTCAGTCTTCACAGTTTCTTTAGATCATGTTATCATGGCTTCAACTTCCTTTTTGGCTTTCCCCTAAAGTAATTTCAAACATGATCACAAAATACCAATTAGAACAACTGAAATTACATTCGAGCATAACAAAATTACTGGCCTCATGAAAATACATCAAATGATGTACACTAACATACAACAATATGCACATTAAATTAACATTAACATGTTCTATTATTAGTAAAAAAATAATAATCTCCACTACAAAGTTATTATTTTTGCAACTCCTATACACAATTTGGTATACACATAGCAATGTACTCACAGTATTGCATTGTTTTGTCGCCTTTCTTTTTCTTCCACGACCCTTAGGTTTAGTATCCAACTGAATCTCTTCCTCTTCCTTAATCTCTTGTTCACCCGAAGTCTAGCATTACAAATTCAAACAATCAGTTTAACATATGGAATATGTGGTGTTGAGAATACAGTCAGACCACAAAAGCATCAAGCTATGGCTTTCTGTTCTGGCTCCGACCATTCAGTTTACTTTCGTTGCTTCTTCAAAGGCTATCAAGACACTATTTAGCTAATTTAACAAGGTCTATGCAGTCAATTTCCACCATTAACACGCAACACCTTAATTGAGCCACCATATCAAATACTTTCACCATTTTTAAAAATAATGGACTTGAAGCATCTGGTAGATCTGCAAATGAACCAATGATGAGTTTAAATACATCCTGAAATCAATAGAAAAAATATATTTATCCAACGGAAGAAAATAAACCTTCGCATTCACTGACTCGAGTTGCAATTAATATTACTTATGCATAATAATTAACAAGTACCCTTAAATGTCTGTCTTTGAAAAGGGGGTTCATGATCCATCACTGTAAGTAACTCACTAACGCAGATGGAAACAATAAGTTTGACATCCTTATCCTCATGGAAAAGAAAATCACCATAAACGACAACATCAATCAGCGGCTTCAAAGCATCATTTCATTTCTTCGAAGCTTGTACACCCTTGGTTACTTCCGGCTGAGGAGACTGTTCTGACTTAGACAAAGCATCTGCACCTATCTATAAAAGAGAATAAAATGAAAATGAATAATAGTAGTATTAATAATAATTCTTGGAGCATCATCTTTATGACTTAAAATTCTTTTGGGAAAACATGATATAATTGAGTAAAGAAACTGAAATTGATGAATCGAGACACAAATTCAACTACGTAAAATAGTAATTTGAGTAACAACATTATCAATCGCACTTATTCAGAAACTAAACACTATTGAATTAGGTTTTTAAAATATATGAAAACAACTAAAAGAAGTTCGAAATTCAGTGAGAGGCTTACTCGAAAAGAATTGATGATGAAGTCCTTGTTTGGACAAATTTGTAGAGCAAGGTGAGTTTCTACTTGTGAGACGAGTTGCAGCGAGGGTTCGTCCATGGCGATGCTTGCGGGTAGAAACGAAGGTTCACGAAATTGGCAATGAGTATGGTGTGTATATGTTAGTTTGAGGGTTGGCAATGAGTATGGTGTGTATATGTTAGTTTGAGGGAGTTTTGATATTTGTAAGAACGCAGAGGGTTTTCAGTTTCGATAGGAAGAAGAGAGGGAGACGACAAGTAATGAATCAATCGTTAATTTGTTCTAATTTAAATGGGGATAAATTAAATTAATATGTTTTATAAATATATGAGTAATTTACAATTAACACTTAATAAAATAGATTGTGGCTTACTAATGTGTTTAAGATTAATATTTAGAGTTATTAAAATAAATAAAATTTTTCAGCTAATTTAAATTTACACCCGTTTTATTTTTAATTGCAGTAATAGGGATTTGACGATAATAATGATTTTAATTTATTATAATAATAATTTTAATTTACACTTTTTTTAAAATATGGTGTCTATTGTCACGTCTTAATACTTAAAATGACATTTTATTTACAGTTTTGCCACCGGGTTTCTTATTTACACCTGTTTTCCGTATAATATGTGTAAATTTTATAATTATATTTGTCACGTTGTACTAGTGTAATTACATGGGATTAATAATAATAATAATAATAATATAATGAAATAAAATAAAATGAAATATTAGATGTGTAGGGATTTGAAGGGCATGATAGTAATTGTATGAGTATGAGTGAGGGTAAATGAAGTAAACCATAGTTGAGGGATTTTATAAAGAGAATTGGAGAATATTGGAGTCAGTTTTCATCGTACGTGAAATTGGAACAGAAGGTGGAAGAGGCAAGGGTAAAGAAGAGGGAAGAATTCCATTAGAGAAGGGAAAAGCTCAGCAATCTAAGGTAAGGGTAGGGTTCTGATCTTCTAAGGGATAGTATGTTGAATAGTTGGTAAGGGTTTAGGTCCTTACATTGTGGGTTGTTGTGTTTTTCTGTATGATGAATGTTGTGAAGTAATGAATGATGATATTATTTAATGTATCAATATGTGATGAATTTTGTTTGCCTATATGTGTGGTAATTCTATTTTGGGTTGTTGATAAGTTTCCTCCATTATTGAGTTATGAAGGTTTGAGTCATAGGTAGGAAATTAATGATTATGTGATGTTATTCCATGAGGAAAACAAGGGATAATTGAGTTTTAGAATTTTAATATAGTATAAAATTGAGTCTATGATGATGGAATTTCGTAACATAGGTTCTAGCAGGATAAGCTAGTGTGAAAGTGCTTTTTAAAAAAAGTGATTTTTGAAATTCGTAACAGCGTGAGTCGACCTACAGGTCCTGCGCGTCGACCTGTAGCTTCCAGAAACGAATCCTTTGAAAATCGGAACAACATGCGTCGACCTGCATGCCCGGTGTGCCGACCTCTGCGTCGACACACAGAAAAAAGAAGCTAGAAACAGTTTTGATCATAACTTGTTAACCGTATATCTTAATGACGAACCGTTTAAAGCGTTGGAAAGCTAACGCACAGAACTTTAACATGGTATAATTAGGTGAATCTTTTTCCAAATAATTTTTTATGCCTAATATATTGAGGAATGTGTTTATTATTTGTTGTGTACGCTAAAAAGTCTTGTTGTAAGTGATGAATCTTGAGTGTTGTCACAAAGATGTTGTTGTGGTGTTAATGGTGATAATATGAGTATGTTTTAATGAAGTTGTTGTGATTGCTTAAAAGATATATATATATATATATATATATATATATATATATATATATTGTAATACCCTGTATTATTTAAATGCTCAATTGGATATCAGATGAGATCAGATGAGCATCTATGTACTCTATCTTTGGTTAATTGGATCAATGGAATCCTCTAAGTTCTCTGAGTATTATCAATTGGGATCGATAGAGCAACTAAGGAACTCTGAAGAGATCAATGATCATTACTTTAAGAGAGGATTTAATGGTAACTCTAATAATTGATCAAGGGGTTGAGACGATAAAATTTCAATTTGGAGGTATTTTACCCTGTTGGATTTATATTATATTATAAGTTAATATATATATATATATATATATATATATTTTTTTTTTTTTTTTTTGTTAGTAATGAAAGAAAAAGAAATGGAAAGAAGAGAAGGAAGAGAGGGAATAAGAGAAAGAGAAAGAAAGGTTGGATCATCATCAATTCATCATCTTCTGCAAACTCCTCTTCGATTATCAGGTGGGTTCTAGTTAGACACTCTAAGTTCTAGAAATATAAGTTTAGAACTTAGGTTAGTTTTGAGAGAAAATGTTTAAATGGATCAATCAATGGAATTTAACGGATGAAATGTGATATAAAATGTGTAGAATACTTGTTGTATGATTGGAACATGTCTTGGTTGTTTTAGAATGAATTGGAAGTGATTTTGGGTGAGGAAATGTTGTTTTGGACCCATAACAGCGCTGCTGAATTTCTGGGTTTCGCATGGTTCGTCTAGCGAACCTGGGGCGAGTGACAGCGAACAAACTTTCGAGGTTTCGCCTAGCGAACCCGGCAGCGAAGGTTAGCGAAGGTTCGCCAACGACGTTCGCCTAGCGAACCTTGTGCCTTTTCAGTGCTGGTTGGTTCTGCCTTGCTTCGCCAAGTTGTTCGCGAAGCGAAGGGCGAGGCGAATGTTCGCCAGGGAGTTCGCGAAGCGAACTTTAGGTCTGTTTTGTTCTGATTGTTGATTCGCCTAGAGCTTCGCCTAGAGAATGCTCGCTGGGGCATTTGCCTAGCGAACATGACAGGTTATGCAGTTTTGTTTCTCTCATAACTTTTGACTCATTTATCCAATTTGCGTATTCTTGGTATCGATGTGAAGCTATGGAAATCCTCTATATAATGGAAGGGGGAAATACTAGTTTTGATGCCCGATTAAATAAATCGGAGGGAACTATGAATTAGTTTAATTGGGGGTATGTGGAATTATGTGTTTCCATTATGTGATTGATGACTATTTACCTACGCTCTTATTGTTAAACAGGTTTGAATATGTATGCATGTTAAAATACGAAATAGGTAGAGTGAGGAATATTACCGTAAACAATATAGGAAGTGTGGAATGACATAGTGACAACGCTTGTGCATGAGAGGCCGAAGCGTGTGTCTAGTAATCATAACCGGTTTATCTTGCGGTGTAGTTTCATGAGACTCAAGCTCCTCCTCTGAAACGTATGCACAATTACTTGGTAGGTTTGATTCCCTACGTGTAGTACGATTAGAGCCTATGTTATGGGTAGAGACTTGTGATGGTTAACAGGCCATGAGAAGTGACGGTTCACGGTTAACAGGCCGATGATCCCGAATCCAATTCGTATGCCAAGTAACTACAAGGATCTATGACTCGGGTCGTCTTCTGGACGTAGAAGCGGATAGGAAAAGGGGATGCCTTGGTACGGTTATTGATTAGCGAGATTCTTGAGTTAACAGGCTCAAGACTTACCTTTGTACTAGTGTGAGTTAACAGACTCACGAGTGTGGATCCATATAGGGTGTGTGAGTGCTCAAAGTTTTTTCCCTTCCCTTTCGACTTGAGCTAGGATTGATAGAACCTTGTAAAGTCGAGAGGACTATAAGATAGAGAACTCACTGAGATTTGATGTATCTCACCCCACTATAGTTTCTTTATTTCAGGTGTGGTTTGCAGATTTGGGTTACAAGTGGAGCGATGCTTTGATGTTTCAAGAGAAGCTTAGTTAAGCTTATTCCGCTGTGTATTTTATTGTTCTTGTACAATTAGGAATATTGTATAATGTTCTTAGATTTTCATTTCTGGCTAGTTTCCATGACTTGCGTCATTTGTTGTAATTTTCTTTTAGTAATGGACAAGTATGTAAATTAGGCCATTAGGCACTTTTGATGTGTCAGTACCTGAAATTCTGGCACAGATATCTGATGTCCTACACAGATGTCGAGACACTGATATCCAACACAATGAACAAGATAACAATAATAATAACAGTGCAGAAAGTAAAGAACACAATGATATGTTTACCCAGTTCGGATCAACAATCCTACTCTGGGGGCTACCAAGCCAGGGACGAAACCAATATACGATAGTATCAATTCACAGATCATACACAACCCAAACCTTATTATAATCTGCTCACTTAATCACTACCCTTCCTATGATTTCTACCTAAGACTCACCTAGGTATGAGGCCCTCCTCAAATCCCTCTACAACCACAACCCGTGATTGGTTCCTTTCAACACAAGTAACAAAAACGAAAGACACACTTTCAAAACACACAATTCGCAATACTTCACAGCTTATGAGAATTGACACACAGACACTCAATGCTTAAAAGCTTATGATTAACTGACAGAACTTACAACACAAAAACACAGTCCTTATACTGTTATCAGAATGATACCAGTTAGGCTCACAAATAACACACGAAAACCCTAACAAACACACACGTAAGTTCCACACCTAAAACTAGGTTTACATCAGTTAATATATAGCAGTAAATCTGGACTGGATTGGGCTTCAAAAACGCAGCAAAGAGACTGCTCACAAATCTGCAAAATAAACTCCAATAAAATAGGTCTTCAATCTAAAGTTTCCTAATATGTCTCCATAATAAGAAACAGCTGAAAATCCAAAAAACCAACATATAAACACAATCCAAAAAAGCTTTGAATGCCACATAAGATAACCAAATATTCACCGAATATTCAGTAACAAATCTCAATAACAGAATCTGCTTTTAAATTGAATCCAGACACGATGTCCTATGAGCATGTATGGGACATCTTCATTTGACATGTTGAGTGCAGCAACTTAGAACATCTTGTTTCAACATCTTGCTGTTAGAATAGTTTTAGCAAAATAAATGCCAACCACAGAATCAATGAAATAACAATCTCCCCCTTTGGCTTATTTTGGCTAAAACTACATACCAAACAAATCTTGTAAAGAAGCTCAAGAAAAAATCCATATCAGAGACAACATCGAAATATCAACATGCAACACACATAGCAGCAAAAAAAACAGCATAACAGCATACAACACTCAGCACTCAGCACAGCATAAAAACTCCCCCTCAACTGCAGCAACACAACCATTCCACCATCTCCCCCTCAGCTGCAGCACCAGCACAAGTACACCACACACAAACATACTACTCCCCCTTTTTAGCCAGAAATATGACAAAGGCAAGTAGAACAGTTAATAGTAAAATCCAACAAAGGTTAAAGTTCAGAAGAGATACATAGAAACGTTATTCTAGGTGTTCAGTCAAAAACAAGAAAAAAATCTTCTGCAGAAATTATGCCATTATTTTGCAGCACCATCATCGTCAGATTCTGCAATGTCTTCACTCTCTCCATCAGTAACAGCATCAGTATCACCACTCCTAGATCCTGAGTCATCTAAACTCTGTTCACCCTCTCTATCAGATTCTCCAGAGGCATCACCTTTAGAAGGTCCTTGGTCTTCACCAGCTGTTCCAGCAGAAGCATTCCTTTTCTCCATGAAGGTTTTGATTAACTGTTCAAGTTTGGCCCTCCGAGCAGTGTCCCTTCTGATGGAATCTTCCAGTTCCTTGCACGTTTCTTGCAGCAGTGCAATGACTTCATCATCAAGGTTAGCATGACTGGAGGTTTGAGAAGATGTCCCAACAATGTCTGAGACATGTGCTCCACCAAGTAACTTGTAGTGTAGGGACAAAGGAGGTTTTCTTTTGAGAGCAGTGTCACTCCTTAACATATGATTAGGACACTGGTCTAAAATAACACCACAGATCAAGGATGGGAAGCAAATAGGCATCCTGACAGCAGTTGAACTTGCTTGTTTCAGAATCTGTTCAAAGATGTATGAACCAAAATCAAAAGAAACCTTTTTCCCGATAGCATAAATGAATCTGCCATGTATGGAGGAAATAGTAGATGTGTGATTGGTAGGAACCCAATTCACAACAGCAATCCTATGGAGGATGGCATATTTAACACTCAGTTTTCCAGACAACAGCTTTTCTTCATTTGGCCAGTGTTTAGTACAACCACCTGTAATCTCCTTGCATACTGCACTGTCAGTAACCTCTAACTCAGGTTGAGGTTCCTTACACCTGCCCAGATAGTTGTTGATAACTTCAGGAGAAAAAATTACAACTCCTCCTCGCACAGACACTTTTTTGATGTTGTTACCCCTGTTCTCATCACACTCTTTAGATATATTCACCACAAATTCCTTGACTAGATTCTCGTAGCAGGGTCCTATCTTGGACACAGTTCTCATCAATCTAGCAGCGGCAATAAGATCCATGATTTCTTTGTACTTATCGAAATCCTTCCCCAACTCTCTCTCCAGAGCAATCCTCCTTTGATCCACAATTTTCCATCTATCTGCATTTCTCATAGAACTTTCAGCATAAGTCTTTTTGCAGGTAGAGGTTTTCATACCAGTGATGTCTTGAACATCTGTTGTAACCTCATAGTCAGACTCATTGTGATCAGTAATTTTTCTCTTCTTAGTGGGCACAACAACCTTACTCCATTGTTTAGGAGGCCCTGCTCGAACTTTTCCCTCCCCACCTCCAGATTTTCCATGCGGTTTCGAAGACTTTGATCCTTCACCCACCACAGCTTTCTCTCTTCTTCTCTTAATTTTCCTCAACATTCCAGCAATAGGTTCCTCATCAGAAGTGACATCATCAACATTAATAACATCATCAGTCCTTCTTACATCAGCTTTCTTTTTACTCCCTCTTTCACGGTCCATGGAACCACCAGCATCAGTCCTACCAGTAGGGCTGCTATTGACATTTCCTGTCAATGATGTTGGAACATCAGACCCGACATCTTTCTTTACTCCACTCAAAATAGTGGCAACAAACCTCCTCAGTTCCTTATCCTTTTTTACAACATCATCATCAGTGGAATTCTTGTTTACACTACATGATTTAGTATCCTTCTTCTTCTCAACTAAACCAGACTTAGACCCTTTTTCAGACACGTTTTTCCTAGGGCTAATTTGGTCAGCATACAAACTAGTCATGGAGTTAACTTTCTTCCTAGGTGAAAAACGTTTAGACTTCTTACCAGGAATGTTGACATTCGTTGTGTGAGAAACTTGACGTTTTCCTTTAGGGTCAGCCGGTACAACGTTCAAAGGTGCAATATCAAGCACATGATCAAAGAGGTTGATCATTCGCAGTGATTCATCATCTCCAGCATTTGTTCGAGGAGATCCTGAGTTATCAGAGGACCCATGCATAGATTCTGAGCCATGATGTTGAGACATTTTTGATTGATCACGCGGTACAATATTGAGAATGTTAGAAGGAAACCCTAAGACTCGTGAACTTTGGAGAGAAAGGGCAAGCGGAATTTTTATAGAATCAGATTGCTGTAGGTAGAGAGTGTTTGCCCTTCTATTTATACTTTTGAGGGCTGGGCCCAGAGAAGCGCGATATCCAAAGACTTTGAGCACCCGATTCGCCTCAAGAGTGCATTCACCAAATTCTCTTTCTAAATTTACCTTGCTGATATACTTCCCAAGTTTAATCTTATTACAGTTCACCATGCAAACATTATGAGTTGCTTTACAATTGATCAGCACCTGTTCTAACTCAATAGTCTTTTCAATATCTTTCTTAGTCTCCAGGCATATTGTAGTGTTCTCAGAACTCCACAGATAACAATTATCTGATGCTCTCTCGCCTCTAATGATAACCTTACCCTTCTCATTTGTTATCAAACATTCAACATTGGTAAAGTTAACCTTGAGACCTTGATCACATAGTTGACTTATGCTTATCAAGTTTGCATCTAAGCCTTAAACCAGTAATACCTCCTCCAGATTGGGTTGACCTGTACAGTCCAGTTTTCCAACACCTATTACTCTTCCTTTAGATCCATTACCAAAGGTCACATAGTTAGTAGAGTGAGACTTAACATCTGACAGACATCCCTTGATACCAATCATGTGCCTGGAACATCCACTGTCAAAGTACCACTTTTCCCTTGCAGAGACACTGAAGGACTTATGAGCTATGTGTTCTTCCACAGTACTCTTGGGAGTCCACATTTTCGTTGCTCCAACCCACTCTTGTTCCCTACTAGACTGTAATCCAGTCTTGGGGTAGCCATATAATCTGTAGCAGAAGGGTTTTATATGGCCAAACCTTCCACAATAGTGGCATTTCCATCTTTGATTCTTTCTTCTTGTGAAATTCTTCTGATGTCTGTAAGGATGTTGCAACATGTTATATGACATCTTTAATTTTTCCTTAGATTGAACAGGTGTCACTTCAGGTCGTTTTCCCTTGTCCATCTCACTGTAACTTTCAAACCCGAGACCACTAACGTCTCCAACATCTCTCCTTGACTTCAGAATCTCATCAAGCACATCAGAGCTGCTATTAAGCATTCTGACTGTCTTGATAACATTATCCAGTTTTGAATTCAGAACAACCACTTCACTTTTCAGGTCAGAGATAGTAGCCAAATGCACTACCTTTTCAGCTTTTAGATGAGCAATAACTTTCTTTTGTTCTTCTTTCTACTGACATATTTCTTCACTTTTAATGCATAAGTTCGTATAGGAAGCAGCTAGCTCCTCAAAGGTAAGATCTTCACTGACTGACTCTTCATCAGACTCACACACACTTGTTAATGCTGTAACCTTCTTTCCAAACTTCTCATCGATTTCAGTTTCATAGTCATCTTCTGACCATGAGACTGATAGCCCCTTCTTTTGCCTCTTGAGATATGTGGGGCACTCAGATTTTATGTGCCCAAAACCTTCACACTCATGACACTGAGCTCCTCTCCCTTGGTTGGAATTATCTTCAATACTGGTATTTCTCCCAACATTCTGATTTTTATTGATGTCAGATGGCTTGTCCCTAACATTTGATCTTGACTTCCAATCCATCCTTCTGAGCACTTTGTTGAATTGTTTTCCCAGTAGCACTAGATCTTCTGAGAGGCCTTCATCTCTGTCCAGATTACCTTCTCCTTCTGAATCACTTGCCTTTGACACAAAAGCTATACTCTTCTTCTTTTCAGTCTTTTCACTAATCCCCAATTCAAATGTTTGAAGTGATCCCACAAGTTCAACCACTTTCATCTTATCTATGTCCTGAGCTTCCTCTATAGCAGTCACTTTCATGTCAAATCTCTTAGGTAGAGATCTTAGGATTTTTCTGACTAGTTTGCGGTCAGACATCTTTTCACCCAGGGCACTTGAGGCATTAGCAATCTCAATGATGTACATGTGAAAATCATGAATGCTCTCATCTTCCTTCATCTTCAAATTTTCAAACTTGGTAGTGAGAATCTGAAGTTTTGACATCTTCACCTTTGAAGTCCCTTCATGAGCAACCTTCAAGACCTCCCATGCCTCTTTTGCAATGGTGCAATGTTCAATCAACCTGAAGATATTCTTATTGACACCATTAAACAATGCATTCATGGCTTTAGAATTTCCCACGGACCCTTTGTAGCCTGCATCATCCCAGTATTCCTCTTCCTTCACCACATCAGTAGGGGTACCTTTTTCATCTTTAACCTTCGGGGGTTCCCATCCTTTTATAACAGCTTTCCATGCCTGATCATCCATGGATTTGATGAAAGCTATCATCCTCGGTTTCCAATAGTCATAGTTGGAACCATCAAGCAGAGGTGGTTTGTTCAGAAATCCTCCATCCTTGTCCATTGTACCAGAAAGTACCTTCCCTGAATCTCACCCAGAACTAAACAAGGGTGCAAGCTCTTGATGCCAATTGAAATTCTAGCACAGATATCAGATGTCCTACACAGATGTCGAGACACTGATATCCAACACAATGAACAAGATAGCAATAATAATAACAGTGCAGAAAGTAAAGAACACAGTGATATGTTTACCCAATTCAGATCAACAATCCTACTCTGGGGGATACCAAGCCAGGGACGAAACCAATATACGATAGTATCAATTCATAGATCATACACAACCCAAACCTTGTTATAATCTGCTCACTTAATCACTACCCTTCCTATGATTTCTACCTAAGACTCACCTAGGTATGAGGCCCTCCTCAAATCACTCTACAAACACAACCCGTGATTGGTTCCTTTCAACACAAGTAACAAAAACGAAAGACACACTTTCAAAACACACAATTCTCAATACTTCACAGCTTATGAGAATTGACACACAGACACTCAATGCTTAAAAGCTTATGAGTAACTGACAGAACTTACAACACAAAAACACAGTCCTTATACTGTTATCAGAATGATACCAGTTAGGCTCACAAATAACACACGAAAACCCTAACAAACACACACGTAAGTTCCACACCTAAAACTAGGTTTACATCAATCAATATATAACATTAAATCTGGACTGGATTGGGCTTCAAAAACGCAGCAAAGAGACTGCTCACAAATCTGCAAAATAAACTCCAATAAAATAGGCCTTCAATCTAAAGTTTCCTAATATGTCTCCATAATAAGAAACAGTTGAAAATACGAAAAGCCAACATATAAACACAATCCAAAAAAGCTTTGGATGCCACATAGGATAACCAAATATTCACCGAATATTCAGTAAAAAATCTCAACAACAGAATCTGCTTTTAAATTGAATCCAGACACGATGTCCTATGAGCATGTATGGGACATCTTCATTCGACATGTTGAGTGCAGCAACTTAGACCATCTTGTTTCAACATCTTGCCGCTAGAATAGTTTTAGCAAAATAAATGCCAACCACAGAATCAATGAAATAACAGTACCAAATAAAATGTGTGTATTGTATTATTCTAGATATATATTATACAGGGCATTACAGTTGGTATCAGAGCAGGTCGTGTCCTCGACCTAGCCTTGAAACATCATAAGTAAATCTATTCCTACCTCTTAAGTGTGTCTTGCCATCATGAAACTTAATATCATACGATGTAGTGTTGGGCCTGATCAACCTAATACTATGTATGTGATAGGTAGAATCATGGTTGAGCGACCACGAGGATTCCGAAGTGTTGTCGGAACTTGTGCTGTGAGGGAAGGCTCAAGCCAAGAGTTAGTAGTGATGAGTTAAGGTCAGCTCGGTTGAGATATTAGTGGAAGTTGTGCTTTGGGTAGCATGGAAGTGAATAGTGGTGAGCTGTTCGGGAAATCCTTTGGAATCGATGGAGTCTAAAAGTTAGGGATCTCGATTGGACGATTAGTTAAGATGTTGAGGAATATGAAAAGCCTCTAGTGGAGCGGGGTTGACCACTAGTACTGATAAGAATTTCAAGAAAACCTCATTCCATGGAAAAGAAAAGTTGTTTTGTGGAATACATGACGTAAGATCCAGAAATGAGATAGTAATTGGTGCTTCAATTTCTAAGGTCGTTAAGGTATCTTGAATGGACGAGAGTACCTTGAAGACTGTGGTCGGAACAATCTCTTCCGACTGGTTAAAAGTTGAAAATTTAGGGGGTTCTACTTTCATGTGAGTCTAAAGTAGTAGAGAAGTGTATGGAGGAACACAGGGATGTGTTACATGCTTCAAGTGAAACAAGGGTGCACCGGGCGAAGAGTAGGAGATGAATTGTGGATCTTCAGTTATGAAGAGAGATTAAGTTCGAGATGATACATCAGGTTTCTGTTTTCAATAAGAGACCAATTTGGAATTGTTAAATTACCCAAGGAACAGTATAAGGTATTATGTTGGAGAAAGATTGAACTTCATTAGTAACGGAAGAAGCGTGTGTTAAGGAGTAGAGTAAGTATTTTGGAATTTAAGGGACACGGTATTAATGGTATGTTAAGAGAAAGTGACAACGAAATGTAATTTGGACTGGTGTGCAATGGAATTCTAAGGCATTGATGAACCTATGGTTGAGGAAGTGTAATTACGGGTGGTTCACCTAAGAGGAACTCTAATATCATGACGTGGAATGAGAAAAGTTACACTTTGGTATTAAGAACAAGCTAGTAGTAGCACCGTGGTCACAAGTGTACGTGATGGACTGCTAGTCTTGTGACAAGTGTGAAGGGACGTACTATGTGGAACAGTGAATATTGTATTTTAAGAAGTAAGATTGTGATAGAACAACAAGAAGCAAATTAGGACTTAGTACGGACTAAGTGTAACTCATGGAACGGTTTATGCTGGAAGGGTTCTTTAAGAGGATGCATTACCCCGATTTATTTTCAAGTATAGAGAGAATTTCTGTATTTGTGAATAATCAGAATATTCGAAATCTACCTTTTGTTGGACTAAGAACGTTGTTGTTTTAATTCTCGCCAAGGAATTCAAGTGAGGGAATAAGGTTGTGTGCTGCAGGTTATGTCCACCGCTTTTGTGGTATAGTATGATGGTTACGTGTTGAGTTTTTCTTATGGACGAATCAAGTATGAGTTGTGGGTCAAACCTTAGAATGTCTTCATTTTGATTTCCCGCTAGTGCAGTTGTTTGAGTAGGAGTATGATCTATCCCGCTGAAGTTTTGAGGGGTGACCGCGCCAGAATTTGGAATTTTGCCTGTCACTTGGTTGGAGTGTGTCGTCTGCATGTTTTGACCTTGTCGGTTTTACTTGAGTGGATCAGGGTTGGTGAATGTTAGGCAAGTTAAGAAGCCGCAAGTGGAGGATGATAATTCAAATTAGAGCTAATTGGATTGATGGTTTGAATAGGGATGGTTTTGAATTCTGAGGAATTGCCTTCGTTTTCGCAGCAGTGTTAACCGATTAACACAATGGGGCTAAACGTTTAACACGTGTGGGAATGGTGCTTTGCGCTGAATTTTGAAGAGTTAACCGATTGACCTCAGACGGGTAATCGATTAACATGTGTGTAAATTGTAAAATCCCTTAAGAACCATCATCTGTGTTTGGTTACCATATGTTCTTCCGATTGATAAGTGTTCGGAGAATGGAAAACGGGATTGCAAGTAAATGAAAGAAGGATTTGTGTTTTGAAATCGTGACTTCTGGAAGGGTGTTGCGTAGTTGGCCCTTTGTTCAGACGACGAGGGAGTTTGACTTTTGGGAATGTAATCTTGTGAACTGGGTTGAGTATGAGAAGGTCTTAGGTATATTACCGTTGAGAGTCTTAAGGACAAAATTGGAAAATACTCACAAAGTATCGGTCTTGCAAGGAAATACTTCGGTGTGTAATTATGGTATTAGTAAGGTGTGAACGGTTGGTCCGAGTTAGTAATTGTTGTTTTTCCGGGAGTTCATGGTATCGGATTTAGACCATGAGGGTGGTACCATGTTGTATGCTGTTGTATTTTAACCAGAGAAGGAAATTTGAAAGTTATCTTTCCAAGTACGAGTAAGAATTTGATGTTCCGAAGTTAAGTATGTGACTTGGAATCGTTTATGGAACAAAACGATTAAGGATAGTGGATTCAATTGAGAAACGTGGCATAGTCTTCGAAGTGTTGGTGTACGTGGAGGGTTGTACGTGAATTGGTGAGTGGTATGGAAACTCATAATTACGTTCTGGATGGTTTAAGTTTTGATAAGTGGTGATTCGTTTATGTTTGAAGTTCCGTGATGGTGTCACGTTGTTATTGGTTGAGATATCGGATCAAAAAGGAATCTTGAGTAAGTCGGGAAAAACTTGTAAGAAGAATTGATATGGAATGTGGTAACTAGAAACGAAGGTTGTTAACTGCTTTTAGATGAATTATTCGAGTTTTGAATGAATTTGAAGTTATATATGTTATGGTTGTAGCAGTGTAACTCTTGTGTCTTTATCGTCTAGAGAGGGTTGGACAAATGTTAAGATATTGCGAGTTGGCGAGGAAATTGTTCTACCATAGGATGCCAGTAAGTTATTGTACCATTGGTTAGTAAGGATCCCAGTGGATAAGTGTATCTTCCCGCGGACGATTAACTAATTGGTAGTGTTTAAGAATTCGTGATGACTTCTACTGTTAAGATTTGGAATAAGAAGTGGGAGGTGACAGACGAAAGATTTCGGTCATAATGATAAGGATTAAAAGATTGTTGCTAGTAAGTATGGAAATAAGGAAACTTTGTTCTAAGCGTGTTACTTTTGGTGCGGCACGAAAGAACTAGAATATTGGACTTAATGGTTACAATGTATCCCATCAGAATAAGTGGAACTGGTAAAGGAGTCGTTTGTCTAGTGATGAAGTGGTTCGAATGTTAAAGCACTTATGAAAGGATAGTTGTCGGTAATTGCGTGAAGCTAAGAATCACTGGATTACATCACGAAGATGTATTGAATGTTGTTGTCCTAGGTTGAGATAAGATGTCACGGGTTTGTTTGTGACTCAGTAGAGGAATGTAGAATAGTCCATTCTTCCCGTAGTAAGATGCGACCAAGTGTTTGAGTATGGATCAACAGATGAATTACGAAAAAAAGAAAAGTTAGCAGTTAATCCAACATTGGAATAAGGGTATATCTAAGGAGCTGAGGTTTGATAATTCGTGAACATAAGGATTTCTGAATTGTAAAGTCAAGTTGGAATCGGAATATATCAGGAACTTTAACGGAAGTAAAGTTAAGTGTGGAACTAAGACAGTGACGCAAGTAGTGGTTGTTGTCGAGTAGGGGAAATTCGGGGGCGAATTTCAATTTAAAGGGGGGAGAGTGTAATACCCCGTATTATTTAAATGCTCAATTGGATATCAGATGAGATCAGATGAGCATCTATGTACTCTATCTTTGGTTAATTGGATCAATGGAATCCTCTAAGTGCTCTGAGTATTGTCAAATGGGATCGATAGAGAAACTAAGGAACTCTGAAGACATCAATGATCATTAATTTAAGAGAGGATTTAATGGTAACTCTAATAATTGATCAAGGGGTTGAGACGATAAAATATCAATTTGGAGGTATTTTACCCTGTTGGATTTATATTATATTATAAGTTTATATATATATATATATATATATATATATATATATATATATATATATATATATATATATATTTGTTAGTAAGGAAAGAAGAAGAAATGGAAAGAAGAGAAGGAAGAGAAGGAAAAAGAGAAAGAGAAAGAAAGGTTGGATCATCATCAATTCATCATCTTCTTCAAACTCCTCTTCGATTATCAGGTGGTTCTAGTTAGACACTCTAAGTTCTAGAAATATAAGTTTAGAACTTAGGTTAGTTCTGAGAGAAAATGTTTAAATGGATCAATCAATGGAATTTAACGGATGAAATGTGAAATAAAATGTGTAGAATACTTGTTGTATGATTGGAACATGTCTTGGTTGTTTTATTATGGATTGGAAGTGATTTTGGGTGAGGAAATGTTGTTTTGGACCCATAACAGCGCTGCTGAATTTCTGGGTTTCGCATGGTTCGCCTAGCGAACCTGGGGCGAGTCACACCGAACAAACTTTCGAGGGTTCGCCTAGCGAACCCGGCAGCGAAGGTTAGCGAAGGTTCGCCAATGACGTTCGCCTAGCAAACCTTGTGCCTTTTCAGTGCTGGTTGGTTCTGCCTTGCTTCGCCAAGGTGTTCGCGAAGCGAAGGGCGAGGCGAATGTTCGCCAGGGAGTTCGCAAAGCGAACTTTAGGTCTGTTTTGTTCTGATTGTTGATTCTCCTAGATCTTCTCCTAGCGAAGGCGGAAGCGAATGCTCGCTGGGGCATTCGCCTAGCGAACATGACAGGTTATGCAATTTTGTTTCTCTCATAACTTTTGACTCATTTATCCGATTTGCGTATTCTTGGTATCGATGTGAAGCTTTGGAAATCCTCTATATAATGGAAGGGGGAAATACTAGTTTTGATGCCCGATTAAATAAATCGGAGGGAACCGTGAATTAGTTTAATTGGGGGTATGTGGAATTATGTGTTTCCATTATGTGATTGATGACTATTTGCCTACGCTCTTATTGTTAAACATGTTTGAATATGTATGCATGTTAAAATACGAAATAGGTAGAGTAAGGAATATTACCGTAAACAATGTAGGAAGTGTGGAATGCCATAGTGACAACGCTCGTGCATGAGAGGCCGAGGCGTGTGTCTAGTAATCATAACCGGTTTATCTTGCGGTGTAGTTTCATGAGACTCGAGCTCCTCCTCTGAAACGTATGCACAATTACTTGGTAGGTTTGATTCCCTACGTATAGTACGATTGGAGCCTATGGTATGGGTAGAGACTTGTGATGGTTAACAGGCCATGAGAAGTGACGGTTCACGGTTAACAGGCCGATGATCCCGAATCCAATTCGTATGCCAAGTAACTATAAGGATCCATGACTCGGGTCGTCTTCTAGACATAGAAGCGGACGGGAAAAGGGGATGCCTTGGTACGGTTATTGATTAGCGAGATTCTTGAGTTAACAGGCTCAGGACTTACCTTTGTACTAGTGTGAGTTAATAGACTCACGAGTGTGGATCTATATAGGATGTGTGAGTGCTCAAAGTCTTTTCCCTTCCCTTTCGACTTGAGCTAGGATTGATAGAACCTTGTAAAGCCGAGAGGACTATAAGATAGCGAACTCACTGAGATTTGATGTATCTCACCCCACTATAGTTTCTTTATTTTAGGTGTCGTTTGCAGATTTGGGTTACAAGTGGAGCGATGCTTGGATGTTTCAAGAGAAGCTTAGTTAAGCTTATTCCACTGTGTATTTTATTGTTCTTGTACAATGAGGAATATTGTATAATGTTCTTAGATTTTCATTTCTGGCTAGTTTCCATGACTTGCGCCATTTGTTGTAATTATGTTTTAGTAATGGACAAGTATGTATATTAGGCCATTAGGCACTTTTGATGTGTCAGTACCAAATAAAACGCGTGTATTGTATTATTCTAGATATATATTATACAGGGCATTACACACACATATATATATATATATAGATATATATATATATATATATATATATATCCATATTGTATGAAATATATTTTATGCTTGTTGGCAACATTGGGCGATGTACAGTAACCATGGAGGTGGGTTATTGTGCAGGATGATGTTATCGTTGTTGTATGCATAAATAGTCGCATTGCATACATTTGTGGACAATGTTCCGTTGTTGGTGAGCCTAAAATTCAATTGTGTGGATTGGGCCGTTAGCTGATTCGCAGGTGATGGATCAGTGAGTGGTTCTGATCCTAAGAGGTGGGGATCAAAACAGTGAACCTGAATGTTCACGAAAATTGGTACCACATGCATAAGCATTGAGTCAGGTTGTGAGTCTTATTGCATTATATATTAACTATGTTGCTATGTTGCTAAATATGTGGTGTTGTATGGTTAGTTGGACAAGCCATTATGTGGTTCCATGTTGGCTGGGAAACAATAAGTAATGATGTTATTGGGTGATTAATATGAAATAATTGGCTGACTTGTTGGGTATTATCTTATGCTTGGATAACTTAGTGTTGGTGTTGAGCGTGGTGTGTTGTAGAATGGCTGACAATGCATGTGATACCCTAATGCATACTGTTTATCATGCTCTCCTTTATATTATCATGATATTTCACCCCTTCTCTTTGAATATTGCCTCCACGTATGTAATATACAGATACTCTGCAATCGGACTCAGATGTGAGATGAAAATGGAGTCTCCTTATTCTTTTTCGTTATATTTGGTGTATGCTCTGATTGTAACACTGGGGAGTTGTTGGTGCGCATTTATGATTTATATTTCTTTGAGATTTCTGAACATCTCCCTTATAATGTTTATTTGTTGATTTGATGAATTATGTGATTCCATGATAACTTTTATATACCATGAGACGATAAATGATTTTTATTATTTTGTTGCAATAAAAGTACCATTCAGACATGTTCAGGTTTTTATGATTATACAAAAATATAAGTGTTACACAGCTAGTCTGATGAACAGGTTTTCAATGTTGGCCGTAACATCCTAGGTTGCGTGTGTTTGATTTAGTTACTCTAATGTCTTATTTAAAAATATTACGGGGAAAATTTAGGGTGTTACCCAGTCCCTCAAGCACGATGGCCTTAAAAGTAGAAGTTGTTTGTTAAGAGTGCTCATATTCTCAAGGTTCTCTTGTACGGATCTATTTGAGGTGAGAAATTCCACTAGTGACCAGGTTTTGTTGACTTCTATGTACTTCAGTTTCTCCATCATGGCTTGGATCCACTTTGATTCCTTCAACGTTTCAGTTACATTGACTGACTTAGTGTCTGCACAAAAACCATAATGTCCCAGTTCACATTCATTATTTACCACATCATTTGATGTGATCACACATTTCTACAACCTTGCAAACATGTTTCTGATCCTTTGAGGTCTTCTTATGTGTGCTTGAACGCTTTCTCATTTTGGTCGAATTCCATTGTCAACTTCACTAGCTGGTGTCACAGCTGAAAATATCACAGAGTCACCAACATCCTTTATTTGTTCCTAATCAACAGGGAAATAATGATAAAACCTAAAAAGTAAGGATTAGAAATTAGGGTTCGGGAGTTTATTAAGTAAGGAGAAGGTGTTAGGCACCCCTCATCTCCATTATACTTAATAGGATCCTCCAATAGTTCTAGGGTTACTATGTTTACCGAAGGGATGTTTGCTTAAATTACTTATTAATTATTTAATACTTTATTTATTTATTTATAAGGGAATTATTTTATTATTTTAAGAAAAGATTTAATCAATAAGGGAAACTAAAAGATTTTTTATTATTGTACTCGTTAGAGTGTCACAACTCTGTGCCTACCTATTTTCAAGTATTATGAAGAATCAAAGTACCGTAGTTCGTCTAAAAAATATTGTGTGTTAGTTGATTAAACTTATGAGAAGATCTCAATGCACATGGGCGGAGAAAAGTGTAATTGAAAAAAGGGTCTCAATGCACAAGGGCAAAGGAGATATCATTTGGGTGTTATGAATTGATTTTTAGTCATTGAATGATAAAATGTGACGCCAACCAATCATTTTAATTTGCAAAAATATATTTTTAATTTAGTTTAGAAAATAAGGTCACATATACATAGTTATTATTCTTATTGTTTTTTAATATTTTTATTATTTTGTATTTTTTATTTATTGTTTGATTTTATGTCTACATATTCTAACAAATTACTCTCATAATCTAATAAAATAAAATAAAAGGGCATATTTTTTCATATTTTTTAATATTTAACTGAAGCTAAATAAATAAAGTATGATGTATTTGCATTTTTAGAACTAAATATAAAAATAAATATATTTGTTGTTTATTATATGGATGTTATTTTGTCATTTTTTTAAAACCATAAATAAATAAAAAAAGAATTATATTTTTTAATTCTTCTTTATGATTTAATTAAAAACTAGATTAACCTAAACTAACCCAATTAATTTAATCCTAAAGCCTAACAAAAACCTAGAAAATTAAATAATTAGTACTAAATAAAATAAGCAAGACAAGAAAATATATAAAAAAATCATCCAATGATGGGGTATAAAGTTTAAATTACAGGGTGGGCTTAGAAAAATGATGGAAAGACCCAAAACACAAGATAATCTTAATCTAAATTTAAGTAATAAACTAAAATAATAATAATAAAACATCCTCCAACCTAATTAGGACAAGTGGCAGATGGAGAGAAAAAAAATTAATAATTGATGCAGTCAACATTAGAAAAAGGGAATGGTCAAAATTGGGAAGCCATAACAAAAATACTCCTTTTCTCCCTCGGTTCTCTCTCAGTCTCAAACAAATTAAACTCATCTCTTTCTATGTCACAATAAACCCACCATTTCTAAAATAATCGAGTACAACGCCCAATAATAATAAATACTACATCTGTCCCAAGTTATAAGTCACTTTGGCAAAAAAATGTCCTAAATTATAAGTCATTTTACAATCCCAATGCAACATAATGACTTTTTTCCCAACATACCCTCTATCTTTTATTATTATTTCTTCTTTCAATTCTTTAAATTTCTCTTTCATCAATAGTAAATGAAGGGCAACATTGTAAAGTTATGCATAATTTGTCTTTCCCATACAACAATAATTATGTTTCTTAATATGCGTAAAAAGTGCAAAACGTCTTATAATTTGGAACGGAGGGAGTAACAACAATCCAACAATAACAAGTTTCAACATCATCGAATGAAAATTAAAATGAAGAGTCGGTACGGGAATCAGAGGAAGATGAAACATAAGTAAGTGGTCAAAATGTTGTCGAGCACGGCTGCGAGATGCGTGGCTCTTTGAGCACGGTTCCGACGAGTCAAGTTGGGGGAGGGACATTTGCTTCTATGGTGGTTCAGCGTCAATCACAAGTCGTGGAGGGTAGAGCTAATACGTGTGTCACTGTGGCGGAATAATGGCGGATAACAGCTCCTCTGAATCAGTGGCATCCCCATGAAGAATTTGGCGGTGTCCGCGGCAGTTGTTGCCGTTTTGCGGCATCTATGATTCAGTTTGGCTCACGTTCAGATTTGTGCCCTTTTCTCCTTATTTTTCATTCTTCGATTTGTTTCTTGTTATTGAATTATTGCTATGTTTTTGTGTTTCTAGTTATGGTTGTTGTGTGATAGTGGTGAAAGTGAATGATATTGGGTGATTATGCAGGTTTTGAATTTGAACCTGTTTAGTGTTTGTTTAGTGAACTAATAAGTTTATTGTAATGATGAGGAAGGTCTATGAGGGTGATGTTACTTAGGTGTTGGATTTTTGTATCATGCCTCAATGTTTTTTTTAAGGCTTTCTAATATGGATGTTGTTGATCATTCAACTGTGGGAAGTGCGCCTATGGCGGATTAATGATATTTTATCATTGTTGCTTGTGTTGCCTTAATGTGTTTCAAAAAAATGGATATTTTTCTGCATGGTTAAGTGTTTGGCATAATCTAGTCAATAACAGAACCAGTGCACTGATGTCAATCGAAGGTGCAAGAAATACAAGAAAGGGGGATTGAATTAGGTTTCCAATTTAATAACGTTTTTTCGCTTCCCAACACAAACACAATAATAAAAAGAATGATAAAAGACACAAGCATTTTATCTTGGTCCACACACCTGGGTGATTTTCCTTAGACAAGGGCTTAATCCAATAATCAACACTGATTACAAATGAAATGACAACCAATCACTGATTCCTCAAGAGCCTGGCCTCCCAATCGCTTGAGAAACTCCATTGGTCATTGACTCCTTAAGATCCTGACCTATATGGTCGCTTAAGAAGATTTCATCCTCAATGACTACCTGTCACTTACTTCTCAAGAGCTTGACCAACCTGCTCGCTTGAGGAATATAACCAAATGGGCTACAACAGTTTGTGTTTACAGAGTTTGCTTCCTGGTAAGCTAATAATACATCAGATGAAGATCAGATGATTTACACTTAAAAGACATACAATGAAAGTTCTAATTGTTTCTCTATTTGCTGTCTTATGGTGTCAAAGCTTCAACGATTTCTAAGATTCACACAGAGCCACATGCATGCTTTCATCCATACATGCTCTCTTTTACCTTTCTACATTCTTCTCTCCACTCTTTTCTTTTTCGCTCACACTATCTTATCATCCATATTCTTCTTCTTCATAATATATAGGAGATGAATAGATCCGTTAGAGGAAATATTCGTTAGAGGGTAGAAAAGGAATTGACCTTAAAAGTATCTATTGTATGAAGGTCACTTCATATGTAATAGTTGAGCAGCCCTTGCAGCAGAGAGTTTGTTTGATGATGGGATGTGAGAAATCTCTTTTCTTTCAAAAAAGATTTTCTTTTTGTACTTCCATCACATCAAACAGTAACGACCTTTAATTCAAATCTTCTAGTCACAGGCTTCTTATAAAAGTGGTTTGAAGCTTGAGTCGAAATCAAAATTTGTCTTCATAAAGAAATTGTTTTTGTATTGTACTTTTCTTGAGTATATTACTCGTCATAATCAGAGACTTCATATAAAAGATGAAGTAAAGCTTAATCAAATTCTAGAGCCTAGATGATGTAGACTATATAGTCTATTTAGAGTGAGGCTCGATGTAACACCAAAAAATTTTCCCTTTTGTTTGGAGCTAACTGGCTTATGTTTCTTTGCATTTCTTGCATTAGCATTTGTGCATAGCATTGATTCTTAGCATGGGATCAAGGTACTTGGTTCATCTCAGAGGAGCTTTAAGCCTCAAGGTGTCTTGTGGGGTTCATCATATCTTCATAAGACCAAGATTGGCAAGAGATTTTAAGTGAGCTACACTCTCCTAGACTGATTGTGCAAATTGGGGTTCTTGTGTTCAAAGAGCTTCTTGAAAAAAACTTTGTGGATTCAAGCATGCTCTCATGGGTTCCATGTGCTCATAAACACTCATAGAGGAAGGCTTGGCTAGTGGTTCATTGTGGAAGATGTTCAGTGGATCAGTTGCTTGTGTACCAAGAAAAGTCAACTGTAAGGGGAAAGTCAACCATGGAATTTTGAGGTCCTCTTCATGATTTTTAAGGTCTTATGCCCTCATATGGTCCTCAAAGGCTAGGATTCATACCATTCATCAAGAATCAAGAGTTTGTGAAAAGTTACTATTTTTGGAAACTGACCTATAATGTGAAATTTCCATTTTTGGCAACTTTTCAAACCATCTTCAACTTGACTTTTCATCATCAAAGAAGTTTCAAATGAATTTTACTCAAACATGAAAGTTGAAGATCTCTCTCTCCCATTTCCAAAAAGTACTAGATCATCTCTATACCATTTGTGGTTCTCAAGTTATGATCAAAAGACTCAAGGTTGCTTTTTAGGGTTTTCTCATGTATCCATTATTCCACCTTTTGCATTTTGGTTCAAGATGAGTTGTAATTGTTTCTAATGCTTCAAGTCATATTGCCATATTCAAGTACACTCCATGAGGACCAGATTTAGCCTTTGAATCAATTCATTTCATGCCATATACCTCATTTTTTTCATAATGTGCAAAATGGCAAGATGGATCATATCTCATAAATCAAGTCATTACAAAACCCAAGTCCATTCTATTCGTGATCAGCAGAAGAAATGTGAGTGAATCATGCTTTTACCATGACCTTTGCACGTGTGATTAAGTGTGTACATCACAACTTGCAATTTTTCAGAACACCTTCAATAGCCTTAATCAAGGGTTTAACAAAGCTTTAATCATGATCAGATGGCTAACCAAGTCTATATAAGAGGACTCACACGTGCATCCACACCTTATTCACTCTCATTTGCTCAGATTTCAAATTTTCACTCAAACTTTCTCTCCTTCGAAACTCTCTCCTCACAAGAGTTTCTGAAGATCTCTTTCCATATTCTTGATCTACACACTCCATAGAACAAGAATCAACCGTTGTTTGAAGCTCTAAGCAAGGTTTTCATCAGATTCGAATTTGAGTTTGTCACTTTCAAACTTCAAGATCCAGCCTGATTCAAGCCTCACATTGCATTTATTTTGCAATCAGAAGTTCCAAGGAGTAGATCTGCAGCTTTCTGAAGGTTTTCTTGGTGTATTCTGAGTTCTACAAGTTTCAGGTTAGTGTGAAATTCATGATCCTAGAACTTGATTTGCTTGTGTGCATAATGTTCCTCATGCTTTGCTGATCATCCTGATGTGATTTGTTTTTATTTTGGACGTGTATTATGGCTGAATCGTGGATCTGAAGTTTTTGAGTTCAAACTTTTTGTCTTCGATTTGTTTAATCTATGCATGATCTGTTGATTTGAGTGTGATATTCATGATCCTTGTTGAATTCTGAGTTGAATGGTGGTGGAGTTGTGAATTTTTGGGAAAATTTAAGTTGATGTCCACCGGAGAAGACGACCGGAGCTAGGGCTCCGGCATCTGGTCATGTTTCAGGCCGGTGAGGGTTTAAAGGAGGAAGACGTAATCCTGGCCGTTGGTTGTCCAGATCTGATGGCTCATGTTTAGACACTTCATTTAATTTTCACGTGTTTTGATTAATGTGTGTGTGTGCTAATCCATGTTTAATATCATGTGCTTCAAATCCTGACCCTTGTTCTTGCATAATCTTTGATCTGCTGACTGATTGATATGCGTTTGATTAATCTGATGATGGTGATTCTGCCAGCGCATTAACATTCCCATATGCTTCTCACGTGAGTTTTATTTAATCCAGATCATGATTGATGTGTGTCTCCCTACATTAATTACCATGCGCGTGTGATTTGAGCCTTTGATCATGATTACTTTTCATTTGTTGACTGATCTCAGCAAGTTGGATTGATCCAAGGGCAATGATTGAGTCAATCTTGTTGACTCTGAGCCTTCATAAGAAGCGCTTTGGGCTTCTTTTCTATTGGCACCCCTGTTTTGGGCCTGGTCCAATATTTGAATGTGGTTTTACTTTGTATGCACCCCTGGCTTGTATTATTTCTTTTATTATTTCACATATTTGCCTTGTTTCTTTTTTTAATTTTCTAAAATTAGTTGGATGCATCAGAAAATTATGAAAAAATTCATGGATCATCTTTAGGATTTTATAAAATTTTTTCAAATTTTATTTTCCATTTTTATTTTATTTTGTGCATCTGAATTAATTGTTTGATTAATTTCCTTTGGAATTGTCTCAATTGTGCACACCTTGCCTTGTTGATTTTTGTTCTCATCATTGGTGTATGATTTGCATCCCATTCTTTTTTCATATTTCAGAAGACATCTTGAGGTTCCTAAAAAATTTTTTCTCATATTTTTAAACTCATTTCATATTGCATTTTAGTCCCTCTATTTGTGCATTGTTCCTCTTTGTTCTTATGCAACTTTGAAGCATTGTTTGAGGTACTTAACCTGTGAATTTTTGTGTGATCTTTTGGCATGTTACTAGCTTCTGAATTAGGTCACTTGGTTTTTAATTCCACATTATTTTTAATGTCATTTGATATATGTTTGATTATTTGTGCTTAAGTGAATTATGCATGATCATCTCTTGACATCTCTTAACCCTAATTGTTTTGCCATGCCTAATTGTTTGAATTTCTTCTGGATTCTTTGAGTGAGTATTTGATATGATGTTTACCCCTGGTTGAGGTCCCTTGTGACCAAATCTTGCAATTTTTGGATCATGTTTGGGTATGCTTTAAGTGCTTGAACTTTGACTTCCTTTTGTGGACTTTCTTTGGTGCATAATGCTTCATGTTTTGATCTTATCTTGTACATGAGAATTGTTGATGATGGTATGACATTGATTCTGACTTGCTTTCATCTTCATCTTTTTTTTCTCATTTCATCTTGATATGAAGTTTATTGGTGCTTAATTGTGCATTTCATATAAGTATGCTTGCATTCTTTCATGATTACCTTTGCATGCTTACTTGAGATGTTATGCATGATCTTTGAGACTTGTTTATTGGTGTAAGTTGGATATACTTGATATGATGTGCTTGCTGCCCTATCTTGTTTCTTATCTCATCCTTCTCTTTCTCTTTCTTCTCTTTCACTCTCTTTCTCCCATGAATCTCAAGACTTGTTTAATTCTTGGATTCTCTCCCTTAGAACTACCTAGTCCAACTTAATTTTTGATTAAGCTTGGAGTAGGATTAGCATTAGGCTTCCCTTTGCATGCTAACTTAGGTAGATGTTTCCCCTTTAAACTCAACTATAAGGCCACCTTTGCATGATAACATTAGGAACTTTTAGTTTCCCTTTAGAGTTTCCTTTGTGTCTTCTCTTCTCATCTCATAACACTTCTAAAACACTTAATAAAATAAAGAATATTGCGCTCGAGCCTTAAGTGTAAGAAATCAAGAACGAGGGGTCTCCCTTCCTCTTCTAGAGTGTTTAGCATACGTTCCATTTGGGGGCGACCATGCGACTCACTCGTTCCCGCATGGTAGACTTTGGTGCAATGTAAGTTACGAACTAACTTCAATCCACTTCTGTCTAAAAAACACAAAAACAAACTCAAACGTTTTTCATCCTCCGGGATCGTTAATCTCAACTCATTTTTAGAAAAGGGCACGTTACTTCCGTCTCGTCTCAAACAGGCATCGACCCTAACTGTCGGACGCGAATCTAACGTCGCTCATAAAAAACACTAACCGACCTCGTTAGGTCAAACTATGACTGCTCCGATTACCTCTTTCTTGTCCGATGGAGGATACGTAGGCACAAGACGGCGATGTCTTGGCAGGCAACCTTCCCCCTTAGTTCGCGTCCGAACTACGTTGACTCTGATTTTCCTGTTTCCGAGGGAATACGTAGGCCTGGGACTCCGAGGACGTCCTATCGAGTCACTTTTTTTCTTTTCTTCTTCGTTTCTTCGTTCCTTCCCATTCCCTGTCCTTCTCGTTTCCAGTAGCAATGGAGCTCCTACGACGACGCCCTTTGATCGTGACGACAAACGTGGATCCCATCGAGTACGATGGACGTGTTGGGTGCTAACACCTTCCCTTCGCGTAACCGACTCCCTTACCCTTTTCTCTTGGTCGTGAGACCATGTTCTTTCCCTTCCCTCAGGTTTACGCAGTGTTCCCTTTCCCTCTCTTGGGATAAATACACATTGTTGGCGACTCTGTTTTCCGCGCCACTTTCGCGTTTGTACCATGGATGTAAATCCTCGGGAGCGACACTCGAAAGTACTATAGTCTATAGTGAATGTGAACAAGAAATGCAGAAGCATTTAATAGTTTGTTCAGATCAGATGCTTTGACTGTAAGAAAAAATTTCCTTTGCTTACCAACTTCTAGTCAGAGGCTTATAATATAATTGGATGAAGCTTGAGTCAAACTGAAAAGTTTTCTTCAGAACATGATGATACTTATGATTCCTTGGAGTGTTGGGTTCTGAGACTAACACAAACATGTAGTCAGAACTTTATTAGAGGTTTTCTTGATGGTTTCTGTTCAGAAGTTTTGACTTGATAATCTTGAAGCTTGACTTACTTTAAACACATCTTTGTATTCTTCCTTTGTTTATAATGTGTTTTCTTTTCTTTAATCTGCTTTCTTCTTTCTTTCGACTTTGTCCGCATTCAGATTGACTTCTTCAATGGCATAGATTTCTTTAGAGTCTAGATTTTATAATTTGATGTCGTTCATACTCTGCTTCAGAATTTGTTGTCTTCTGAGTTGACTATCATAGTTGACTTCTTCAGAGTGTTAACTATCAGAGTTGATTCTAGACATAACAATTGAAGTTCCTTGATCAGCATTTGATATTTTCATCCAGATTTTGTCATGAGCTTTGAGTTCCTGCACTCTTAACAAACAATTAGTGCACAAAACAATTCATCTAGAGTTTGTTATCATCAAAACATAAAGGTATGTAGATGTAGAACCAAATCTGTTCTTACAAGAATCACTCTACAATAGAAGATCTGTATCTAATGGAAAAGAGTTCGTTTGAATGTTTTGGTGCAACATGTGGAACATAATGTCAAGCATGTGTGCTATTCGACATCAGGCCTTGACAACAGGCCATATGGATGTTGTTTGATGCACAAATTCTTATTATGTTTTAATTAGATTTGTTGAAGTTTGTTTAGCAATGTACGGTTGATTTGTTTAGTATTAATTGAAGATCAAATCAGATTTAAATTTGAATTTAAAAGTAACAAATCATATCTTTTGGAGAGATTTATGAAGAAGATCATATCCAATAAAATCTCAATTATTCAGGACGAATCAACGATCCATGAAGACAAAGCCCAAAATGCATTGCTATATAAGGAGGCTCAATTCTCATGTTGAGATGAGGAATTTTGTACACTAGTGTAATGTATTAGTGTCTAGGGTTTGTGAGTCTTCCATTACTTGTATTCCATGATAATATTCAATAACCAGATTAGGGTTGAATCTTTGTTGTATGTAACGCCCCAATTTGTTTAATTGTATTTATTTATTTCATTTATGTGAATTTTGTGAAATGTGTGAAATTATTGTATTTTACCTGCTAATTGAATTAATTGGTTAATTTCCCTGATAGGTAAAATATTTGCAATAAATTATAATTTCTTTTCAACTTTTATTTCCCGAAATATATTTCATCGTTATTATGTTTTATTGCGTTTTGAGAGCGTTTACAAGATAATTGAGAGTAGGGGTATTTTGGTCTTTTTGCTGGGTTATTTTTCATAAAATAGAAAGTGGAGAGAAAAAGAGAGAAAAAAAAGGGAAAAGAAGAGAAAGAAAAGCAGAAGAAAGAAAGAGAGAAGAGGAGAAAGAGGAAAATCGAGAATTCATCCGTTTCAAGCACGATTAATCGGGTAAGGGTGAGAAGTTTCAATTATATCTTGCTTGTGTATGTATATGTGTTGTTTGTGTAATTGTTTTGGGTGGTTTCAAGACTTTTTCTCTAATTGATAAATTGATGAATAATTGATAGAAATCGATGTTTTCGCAGTTGAAACTCGATATAAACTACGTAGGATACTTGTTGATTATGTTGGAACATGTTTGGGTTGATATATTGTGAATTGGAAGTGTTTTAGATGAGATTTGGAGAGGAAATTGGATGATTTTCGCAGGAAAAATTATGCTGGAAAAATTCTAGGTTTTCGCTGCCGATACGCGTATCAGGAAAGGCAATACGCGTATTCGGTTGGGCAATACGCGTATGGCAAGGAAGGAATGTAGGCATTACGCGTATGGGAGTGGGCAATACGCGTATGGAGCGAGGCAATACGCGTATTGGATTTTTAGTGGAACTTTTGGGGAAAAATCAGTCTCTGCCCATCCGCGTATCACTTTAGGCAATACGCGTATGGACGGGCGAGTGAGCAAGGCAATACGCGCATGGCTCAGGGCATTACGCGTATGGCCAGCACGATTGCAGAATTTTGTCATTTCGCGATTTCTTTCCCGATTTCGCGTCCGATGCCGTAACTTTTGATCCGTAACTCGGATTGAAACATTCTTGGTATCGTTGGAAAGCTATTGAGATGTTCTTTCTTATTATAATGGTTTTGAGATTGGTGGCCGATTTAATTATGTCGGGAATTTGGAAATGTATCGTTTTGTTGACTTTTACTGTTATAATAGTGTGTAATTGATGTGATATTATGCAACATGCCTTTGATATATAACGTGTAGCTTGTGTGCTGTTATATGATGTGAATGAATGTGATGAAATGTGGTGATGATGGTTTGTGGCCTTATGGAAAATAAATGCATTGTTTTGGGCTTGATTGCACAGCATGATTATTGTTGATTGAGATGATTCGTATTGTTGGTTTGTGAAGATGCATTTGATTGTCATGAGTCCTTGTATTTTAAGCATCATTATATGCATCTTGTGATGTCGTGTGCCCTTGTGGGGTGTGAGCGACGAATCGGTTCCAGATGGAATCCTCTATAACATCGTGTGCCTTATACAAAGAGGACCTAAAGCGATGATTATAGACGATCGTGTGCCTTATACAAAGAGGGCCTAAAGCGATCGGATCGTGTGCCTTATACAAAGAGGACCTAAAGCAATCCATAAACATTGTGTGCCTTATACAAAGAGGACCTAAAGTTACGAGGAACATCGTTTGCCCGACGGGGAGTTACACTAAGTAGCAAGCGATGATTCCAATAGTTCCTGAGTGAACTAGTGATGAGAACGATGGATGGATGGTACCGCATTTGCATAAAGTCATTGTGTCGGTCTCTTTGCATTTGCATAAATCATGAATGGATTGATTATGTGTGTAAAATCATGAATGGATTGATTATGTATGGAAAATCATGATGGATTGATTATGTGTGGAAAATCATGAATTGATTAAGCGTGTATCGAGATTTATGTTTGACTTGGTGAATTGATGTGCATATGTGATAAATGCATTGGTTGTGGGGTGTTTCCATATGTTATGACTTTGGTGTGCCTTATGTGTGAATACGTGATTGTGTTGGTGTAATTGATATATGCTATGTGTATTAATATGTGATGCTCGTGGTGAGAATATTTATGCATGTGAATTTATATGTGTTGCATATTATTATGCAATCTGGATTTAGTTGTCATTTCTCACCCTTCTGCTGTGGTTTGTTGCTCTATGAGGGAATTGCAGATTAGTAGTCTTGGAGGCTTTTGTGAAGATTAGTTCTCCATTATTTGTCGATCTGTCTGCTCTGATACGTAACACGGGAGTCAGGGAACGCTTTTGTTATATATGTATACATTTGTTGAATATATTTTGTATTACTTTTGTATGTGTAATTTGAAGTTGTAAAATAATAAATTTTATAAAACAAGTCGGTTATGGATCTTTTCGCTTTATTCCATAATTGACCTTCCCTTTTATATGGAAAAAGTTTCTCTTTTACGTTTATTCCATTTTGTGTTATGTATCAAATATTTGAGCAGGGATTGTGTTTTCTTTCCTTAATTGTGGCATCCTTGTTTTTGTCGGAAAAATAAATTTTTATCTACTCTGATTGAATTATGTATTATTTATTCGCGATGGGAATTGGGGTGTTACAAAAGTGGTATCAGAGCAGGTCGGTCCGTCCAGCCAAGTTGTTGAGTCAGTTGGTGTGACAGTTGAATACTGTCGGTGTTGTTTGTCCCTTAGTACGTGATATGTGTGTGAAACACTGTCAGTACTTTCTGGTTTTCTAATCCTTTGTCTTCAGGTGTGAGAATGAGATAAGTGGGGGAGAAGCTTGTGCTTCTCCATGTTGCTTCAGGTGTGGAGCGTTGGCTCAGTGTGTTGTAAATTGCAAGATTGCAAGTGTTGTTTGGACAGTGTTGTTCCCGATTTCGGAGGGAATGTGGAGGTAAGGTTTGTGTTAACTAAGGATTTGTGCCTTAGGTAGTTTTGTACACAAGATGCAAGAAATGCTATTATAATTTGGTAAAGGCGGTTTATGCCCCATCATAATTGTCGGCTGTCTACTGGAAAATTGAGGAACTGATCACCCTTAATCTCTTGTTGATAGCAGACGGGAATTATGTTGGACGGAATAGACGTGTCTTTCCGGCCCTGATAGTGCGTGTAATGAATTGTTTGGAATTAAGAAAATGGTTACAGATTGTTTTGATGAGTCTATGAAGATTCTAATATCGGAAGATGAGACGGATTAGAGGTTTTTGTATATTGGTTCTGTTGGGAAGTCGTTGAGAGAGAACGATTGGGTATCGTTAATGGCTGTTCTCAGAGAGTAGAGTGTGAAATCAAATTTGGCGAAGGGGAAGATTTGCGGTTTGGATCTACTAAGTAAGAAGAAGAACTTTTAGAAAGTGAAACTCAGGTTGAAAAAGCAGTTGGAAGATTTACTGGAAAAGGGATTTGTGAGACCAAGTGTGTCGTCTTAGAGAGCTCCAGCTTTGTTAGTAACAAAAGGGAATGATGATTGAATGGAATAACAAGTATGATTTGTATGATGGTATTGAGGCTTTGGAAAGCAAAACTTAGAGTTCTGAAGAGGTTTGGAGTCTTTGGAATTTTAGAGCATTAATGGAAATCTTGAGAAAACCATAGGTGTGGATGTAATATTTGAGAGTTCTTTTTGGTTGGTTGTTGCTACATGTTGGGATTTACGGAATTTGGACTATTAAGCGAAGAAATTGTGTATGGGTTACTGACAATTGAATAAGGTAACAATTGAGAATAAGTGTCCACTTTCATGAATAGATATCTGGAATGGTTTGGTTGAGTTTGAGTGGAATTGCAAGTGTTTGGAATGTTTGATAAGAGTGGTGAATTGTGTGAGTTGAGGATTTGATCGATTTAATGTTATTGGTTATGTTTGTTCTCATCGGGATAGGCTGTTATTTACTCGGTTAAGCTTGTATGTAAGTAACCGGTTACCTAGTGAAAATTTTTGCAAAGGCTTTAAGAATTTATATCTTTTGGAATTTGGTTGGGCATTACAACGTACAGTGATGTTGCTTGGTGTTAGTAATGCGTCTGTAAGGTTTGTGGAATAATTGAATCGTATCTTCCATATTTATTTGGATAAGTTTGTAATGGCTTTGATTGAGGATATTCGGATCTGTTATAAGCTCCGAGGGAAAATAGGTAGCGTGTTTGAGATCTGAATTGCAAGTGTTGAAAAGAGACGAAGTGTTATGCTAAGTTATTCAAGTGAGAATTTGGGTTGAAAAAGGTTAGTTTCTTGGATATGTGATTTCTGATGATAGTATTGTTATGGATTCATCGGAAGTAGATGTAGTTCTACAATGAGAGGTTCCGAAGTTGGTTAAGGAGACTAGAAATTTTTGGGCTTAGTTGGTTGTTACTGCAGGCTATGGGAGACTTTGCTAAGTTCGTACTTCTGGTATCTCAGTTGACTTACAAAGGGTGAGTCGTTTGTTTTGGATGTTCGTTGTGAGTAAGTTTTGGTGAGCTGAAGTAGAAGTTGTCTATGGCTCCAATTTTAATTCTGTGGGATCTTGATAAACCGTTTATGAGGTATTTGGATGCGTCTTTGATGAGTTTAGACAGTGTGTTAATGCAAGATTGGTAAGTCGTGGCTTATGCTTACGAAAATTGAGGATTCATAAAAGGATCTATACTATTCTGGATTTGGAATGGGTTACGGTTGTAATGTGTTGGAATAATTGGAGGTATTATCTTTATGGTTCTAGGTTCGAAGTGTTTAGTAATCACAAGAATATTGAGTACTTGTTTGGTCTGAAGGAATAAAGTATGAGACAACGAGGAAGGTTGGAATTCGTGACGAGTTCTGAATATGGCCTGGATTATCCTTTGGGAAAAGCTAATGTTGTGCCTGCAAAGTTAAGTCGAAAGTAGTTATGTATGTCCGTTTTGATGGTCAGGGAGTTAAAATTAATTGAGAAATTCTGAGACTTGTGTCTGGTGTGTGAGATAACACAGGAGAGTGTGAGGTTGGGAATATTAAAGTGAACAGTGATTTTTGGCGAATATGAGAAAGAGCTAGACTTTGGACGTGAGATTGGTAGCTTTGATGGTTACGAGTAGTCAGAGTGCGCAGCGGAAGCGTGATGTGGCACATTTTGTTTATGCGTGTGGGACTTGTAAGAATTCATAGGTTGAACATTGGGAACATGTAGGAGTAATGAGACCATTGGAAGTTCTGAATGGAAGTGTTAGGTGGAAGGTTTAAATATTATTCTTGGGCTACTAGGTATATGGATGTTTTGGTTATATGTTCGATTGGTGAATCGTAGCATTGTTGTAATATGGTGGTGTGACAAGGATGTTGGTTTGGTGGTCATGTAGAGGTTGTTGAAAGATATGGTGTCGTGGAACTTTATGTTCTTGGTTGTGTGGTTGCCTCATTTCCATCGTGATGGTTCGAGTGTGAGTAGCTAATTCCTGTGTGTGTTCGTAACTCGGGTATTCTTTGAGTCGTGAGTTAGTCGTCAAGTGCATTGTATGGGCTTTGTATTTTGTCATTATAGTTGTCGCCGTTGTCGTGTCGTTGTCGTAGTTGCTGTTAGCAAGGTGGTTTGTCAGTTTATGTTATTCGTGGTGTGCCTTTTGTGGGCATGTTGGTTGGTTAGTCAGATGCGAGAGTCGTATCCGGAGTTGTTCGTATCGGTTATATTTTCGAGGATGAAAATGTCTAAGTGGGGGAGAGTTGTAACGCCCCGATTTGTTTAATTGTGTTTATTTATTTCATTTATGTGAATTTTGTGAAATGTGTGAAATTATTGTATTTTACCTGCTAATTAAGTTAATTGGTTAATTTCCCTGATAGGTAAAATATTTGCAATAAATTATAATTTCTTTTCAACTTTTATTTCCCGAAATATATTTCATCGTTTTTATGTTTTATTGCGTTTTGAGAGCTTTTACAAGATAATTGAGAGTATGGGTATTTTGGTCTTTTTGCTGGGTTATTTTTCATAAAATAGAAAGTAGAGAGAAAAAGAGAGAAAAAAAAAAGGGAAAAGAAGAGAAAAAAAAAGAGAAGAAAGAAAGAGAGAAGAGGAGAAAGAGGAAAATCGAGAATTCATCTGTTTCAAGCACGATTAATCGGGTAAGGGTGAGAAGTTTCAATTATATCTTGCTTGTGTATGTATATGTGTTGTTTGTGTAATTGTTTTGGGTGGTTTCAAGACTTTTTCTCTAATTGATAAATTGATGAATAATTGATAGAAATCGATGTTTTCGTGGTTGAAACTCGATATAAACTGCGTAGGATACTTGTTGATTATGTTGGAACATGTTTGGGTTGATATATTGTGAATTGGAAGTGTTTTAGATGAGATTTGGAGAGGAAATTGGATGATTTTCATAGGAAAAATTATACAGGAAAAATTCTGGGTTTTCGCTGCCCATACGCGTATCAGGCAAGGCAATACGCGTATTGGGTTGGGCAATACGCGTATGGCAAGGAAGGAATGTAGGCATTACGCGTATGGGAGTGGGCAATACGCGTATGGAGCGAGGCAATACGCGTATTGGATTTTTAGTGGAACTTTTGGGGAAAAATCAGTCTCTGCCCATACGCGTATCACTTTGGGAAATACGCGTATGGATGGGCGAGTGAGCAAGGCAATACACGCATGGCTCAAGGCATTACGCGTATGGCCAACACGATTGCAGAATTTTGTCATTTCGCGATTTCTTTCCCGATTTCGCGTCCGATGCCGTAACTTTTGATCCGTAACTCAGATTGAAACATTCTTGGTATCGTTGGAAAGCTATTGAGATGTTCTTTCTTATTATAATGGTTTTGAGATTGGTGGCCGATTTAATTATGTCGGGAATTTGTAATTGTGTGTAATTGATGTGATATTATGCAACATGCCTTTGATATATAACGTGTAGCTTGTGTGTTGTTATATGATGTGAATGCATGTGATGAAATGTGGTGATGATGGTTTGTGGTCTTATGGCAAATAAATGCATTGTTTTGGGATTGATTGCACAACATGATTATTGTTGATTGAGATGATTTATATTGTTGGTTTGTAAAGATGCATTTGATTGTCATGAGTCCTTGTATGTCAAGCATCATGATATGCATCTTGTGATGTCGTGTGCCCTTGTGGGGTGTGAGTGACGAATCAGTTCCAGAGGGACCTAAAGCGATGATTATAGACGATCGTGTGTCTTATACAAAGAGGACCTAAAGCGATCGGATCGTGTGACTTATACAAAGAGGACCTAAAGCGATCCATAAACGCCGTGTGCCTTATACAAAGAGGACCTAAACCGACGGGGAACATCGTTTGCCCGAAGGGGAGTTACACTAAGTAACAAGCGATGATTCCAATAGTTTCTGGGTGAACTAGTGATGAGAATGATGGATGGATGGTACCGCATTTGCATAGAGTCGTTGTGTCGGTCTCTTTGCATTTGTATAAATCATAAATGGATTGATTATGTGTGGAAAATCATGAATGGATTGATTATGTGTGGAAAATCATGAATTGATTAAGTGCGTATTGAGATTTATGTTTGACTTGGTGAATTGATGTGCATATGTGATAAATGCATTGGTTGTGGATAATATGTTTTATGCATAGACATATGCTATGTGATGTGGTGGGTGTTTCCATATGTTATGACTTTCGTGTGCCTTATGTGTGAATACGTGATTGTGTTGGTGTAATTGATATATGCTATGTGTATTAATATGTGATGCTCGTGGTGAGAATATTTATGCATGTGAATTTATATGTGTTGCATATTATTATGCAATATGGATTTAGTTGTTATTTCTCACCCTTCTGCTGTTGTTTGTTGCTCTATGAGGCAATTGCAGATTAGTAGTCTTGGAGGCTTTTGTGAAGATTAGTTCTCCATTCTTTGTCGATCTGTCTGCTCTGATACGTAACACGGGAGTCGGGGAATGCTTTTGTTATATATGTATACATTTGTTGAATATATTTTGTATTACTTTTGTATGTGTAATTTAAAGTTATAAAACAATAAATTTTGTAAAACAAGTCGGTTATGTATCTTTCCGCTTTATTCCATAATTGACCTTCCCTTTTATATGGAAAAAGTTTCCCTTTTACATTTATTCCATTTTGTGTTATGTATCAAATATTTGAGCAGGGATTGTGTTTTCTTTCCTTAATTGTGGCATCCTTGTTTTTGTCGGAAAAATAAATTTTTATCTACTCTGATTAAATTATGTATTATTTATTCGCGATGGGAATTGGGGTGTTACAAAAGTGGTATCAGAGCAGGTCGGTCCGTCCGACCAAGTTGTTGAGTCAGTTGGTGTGACAGTTGAATACTGTCGGTGTTGTTTGTCCCTTAGTACGTGATATGTGTGTGAAACACTGTCAGTACTTTCTGGTTTTCTAATCCTTTGTCTTCAGGTGTGAGAATGAGATAAGTGGGGGAGAAGCTTGTGCTTCTCCATGTTGCTTCAGGTGTGGAATGTTGGCTCAGTGTGTTGTAAATTGCAAGATTGCAAGTGTTGTTTGGACAGTGTTGTTCCCGATTTCGGAGGGAATGCGGAGGTAAGGTTTGTGTTAACTAAGGATTTGTGCCTTAGGTAGTTTTGTGCACAAGATGCAAGAAATGCTATTATAGTTTGGTAAAGGCGGTTTATGCCCCATCATAATTGTCGGCTGTCTACTGGAAAATTGAGGAACTGATCACCCTTAATCTCTTGTTGATAGCAGACGGGAATTATGTTGGACGGAATAGACGTGTCTTTCCGGCCCTGATAGTGCGTGTAATGAATTGTTTGGAATTAAGAAAATGGTTACAGATTGTTTTGATGAGTCTATGAAGATTCTAATATCGGAAGATGAGACGGATTAGAGGTTTTTGTATATTGGTTCTGTTGGGAAGTCGTTGAGAGAGAACGATTGGGTATCGTTAATGGCTGTTCTCAGAGAGTAGAGTGTGAAATCAAATTTGGCGAAGGGGAAGATTTGCGGTTTGGATCTACTAAGTAAGAAGAAGAACTTTTAGAAAGTGAAACTCAGGTTGAAAAAGCAGTTGGAAGATTTACTGGAAAAGGGATTTGTGAGACAAAGTGTGTCGTCTTAGAGAGCTCCAGCTTTGTTAGTAACAAAAGGGAATGATGATTGAATGGAATAACAAGTATGATTTGTATGATGGTATTGAGGCTTTGGAAAGCAAAACTTAGAGTTCTGAAGAGGTTTGGAGTCTTTGGAATTTTAGAGCATTAATGGAAATCTTGAGAAAACCCTAGGTGTGGATGTAATATTTGAGAGTTCTTTTTGGTTGGTTGTTGCTACATGTTGGGATTTACGGAATTTGGACTATTAAGCGAAGAAATTGTGTATGGGTTACTGACAGTTGAATAAGGTAACAATTGAGAATAAGTGTCCACTTTCATGAATAGATATCTGGAATGGTTTGGTTGAGTTTGAGTGGAATTGCAAGTGTTTGGAATGTTTGATAAGAGTGGTGAATTGTGTGAGTTGAGGATTTGATCGATTTAATGTTATTGGTTATGTTTGTTCTCATCGGGATAGGCTGTTATTTACTCAGTTAAGCTTGTATGTAAGTAACCGGTTACCTAGTGAAAAATTTTGCAAAGGCTTTAAGAATTTATATCTTTTGGAATTTGGTTGGGCATTACAACGTACAGTGATGTTGCTTGGTGTTAGTAATGCGTCTGTAAGGTTTGTGGAATAATTGAATCGTATCTTCCATATTTATTTGGATAAGTTTGTAATGGCTTTGATTGAGGATATTCGGATCTGTTATAAGCTCCGAGGGAAAATAGGTAGCGTGTTTGAGATCTGAATTGCAAGTGTTGAAAAGAGACGAAGTGTTATGCTAAGTTATTCAAGTGAGAATTTGGGTTGAAAAAGGTTAGTTTCTTGGATATGTGATTTCTGATGATAGTATTGTTATGGATCCATCGGAAGTAGATGTAGTTATACAATGAGAGGTTCCGAAGTTGGTTAAGGAGACTAGAAATTTTTGGGCTTAGTTGGTTGTTACTGCAGGCTATGGGAGACTTTGCTAGGTTCGTACTTCTGGTATCTCAGTTGACTTGCAAAGGGTGAGTCGTTTGTTTTGGATGTTCATTGTGAGTAAGTTTTGGTGAGCTGAAGTAGAAGTTGTCTATGGCTCCAATTTTAATTCTGTGGGATCCTGATAAACCGTTTGTGAGGTATTTGGATGCTTCTTTGATGAGTTTAGATAGTGTGTTAATGCAAGATTGGTAAGTCGTGGCTTATGCTTACGAAAATTGAGGATTCATAAAAGGATCTATACTATTCTGGATTTGGAATGGGTTGCGGTTGTAATGTGTTGGAATAATTGGAGGTATTATCTTTATGGTTCTAGGTTCGAAGTGTTTAGTAATCACAAGAATATTGAGTACTTGTTTGGTCTGAAGGAATAAAGTATGAGACAACGAGGAAGGTTGGAATTCGTGACGAGTTCTGAATATGGCCTGGATTATCCTTTGGGAAAAGCTAATGTTGTGCCTGCAAAGTTAAGTCGAAAGTAGTTATGTATGTCCGTTTTGATGGTCAGGGAGTTAAAATTAATTGAGAAATTCTGAGACTTGTGTCTGGTGTGTGAGATAACACAGGAGAGTGTGAGGTTGGGAATATTAAAGTGAACAGTGATTTTTGGCGAATATGAGAAAGAGCTAGACTTTGGACGTGAGATTGGTAGCTTTGATAGTTACGAGTAGTCAGAGTGCGCAGCGGAAGCGTGATGTGGCACATTTTGTTTATGCGTGTGGGACTTGTAAGAATTCATAGGTTGAACATTGGGAACATGTAGGAGTAATGAGACCATTGGAAGTTCTGAATGGAAGTGTTAGGTGGAAGGTTTAAATATTATTCTTGGGCTACTAGGTATATGGATGTTTTGGTTATATGTTTGATTGGTGAATCGTAGCATTGTTGTAATATGGTGGTGTGACAAGGATGTTGGTTTGGTGGTCATGTAGAGGTTGTTGAAAGATATGGTGTCGTGGAACTTTATGTTCTTGGTTGTGTGGTTGCCTCATTTCCATCGTGATGGTTCGAGTGTGAGTAGCTAATTCCTGTGTGTGTTCGTAACTCGGGTATTCTTTGAGTCGTGAGTTAGTCGTCAAGTGCATTGTATGGGCTTTGTATTTTGTCATTATAGTTGTCGCCGTTGTCGTGTCGTTGTCGTAGTTGCTGTTAGCAAGGTGGTTTGTCAGTTTATGTTATTCGTGGTGTGCCTTTTGTGGGCATGTTGGTTGGTTAGTCAGATGCGAGAGTCGTATCCGGAGTTGTTCGTATCGGTTATATTTTCGAGGACGAAAATGTCTAAGTGGGGGAGAGTTGTAACGCCCCGATTTGTTTAATTGTATTTATTTATTTCATTTATGTGAATTTTGTGAAATGTGTGAAATTATTGTATTTTACCTGCTAATTAAGTTAATTGGTTAATTTCCCTGATAGGTAAAATATTTGCAATAAATTATAATTTCTTTTCAACTTTTATTTCCCGAAATATATTTCATCGTTTTTATGTTTTATTGCGTTTTGAAAGCTTTTACAAGATAATTGAGAGTATGGGTATTTTGATCTTTTTGCTGGGTTATTTTTCATAAAATAGAAAGTAGAGAGAAAAAGAGAGAAAAAAAAAGGGAAAAGAAGAGAAAAAAAAGAGAGAAGAAAGAAAGAGAGAAGAGGAGAAAGAGGAAAATCGAGAACTCATCTGTTTCAAGCACGATTAATCGGGTAAAGGTGAGAAGTTTCAATTATATCTTGCTTGTGTATGTATATGTGTTGTTTGTGTAATTGTTTTGGGTGGTTTCAAGACTTTTTCTCTAATTGATAAATTGATGAATAATTGATAGAAATCGATGTTTTCGTGGTTGAAACTCGATATAAACTGCGTAGGATACTTGTTGATTATGTTGGAACATGTTTGGGTTGATATATTGTGAATTGGAAGTGTTTTAGATGAGATTTGGAGAGGAAATTGGATGATTTTCGTAGGAAAAATTATACAGGAAAAATTCTGGGTTTTCGCTGCCCATACGCGTATCAGGCAAGGCAATACGCGTATTGGGTTGGGCAATACGTGTATGGCAAGGAAGGAATGTAGGCATTACGCGTATGGGAGTGGGCAATACGCGTATGGAGCGAGGCAATACGCGTATTAGATTTTTAGTGGAACTTTTAGGGAAAAATCAGTCTCTGCCCATACGCGTATCACTTTGGGAAATACGCGTATGGATGGGCGAGTGAGCAAGGCAATACACGCATGGCTCAGGGCATTACGCGTATGGCCAACACGATTGCAGAATTTTGTCATTTCGCGATTTCTTTCCCGATTTCGCATCCGATGCCGTAACTTTTGATCCGTAACTCAGATTGAAACATTCTTGGTATCGTTGGAAAGCTATTGAGATGTTCTTTCTTATTATAATGGTTTTGAGATTGGTGGCCGATTTAATTATGTCGGGAATTTGTAATTGTGTGTAATTGATGTGATATTATGCAACATGCCTTTGATATATAACGTGTAGCTTGTGTGTTGTTATATGATGTGAATGCATGTGATGAAATGTGGTGATGATGGTTTGTGGTCTTATGGCAAATAAATGCATTGTTTTGGGCTTGATTGCACAACATGATTATTGTTGATTGAGATGATTCGTATTGTTGGTTTGTGAAGATGCATTTGATTGTCATGAGTCCTTGTATGTCAAGCATCATGATATGCATCTTGTGATGTCGTGTGCCCTTGTGGGGTGTGAGCGACGAATCAGTTCCAGAGGGACCTAAAGCGATGATTATAGACGATCGTGTGTCTTATACAAAGAGGACCTAAAGCGATCGGATCGTGTGACTTATACAAAGAGGACCTAAAGCGATTCATAAACGTCGTGTGCCTTATACAAAGAGGACCTAAACCGACGGGGAACATCGTTTGCCCGAAGGGGAGTTACACTAAGTAACAAGCGATGATTCCAATAGTTCCTGGGTGAACTAGTGATGAGAATGATGGATGGATGGTCCCGCATTTGCATAGAGTCGTTGTGTCGGTCTCTTTGCATTTGTATAAATCATAAATGGATTGATTATGTGTGGAAAATCATGAATGGATTGATTATGTGTGGAAAATCATGAATTGATTAAGTGCGTATTGAGATTTATGTTTGACTTGGTGAATTGATGTGCATATGTGATAAATGCATTGGTTGTGGATAATATGTTTTATGCATAGACATATGCTATGTGATGTGGTGGGGTGTTTCCATATGTTATGACTTTCGTGTGCCTTATGTGTGAATACGTGATTGTGTTGGTGTAATTGATATATGCTATGTGTATTAATATGTGATGCTCGTGGTGAGAATATTTATGCATGTGAATTTATATGTGTTGCATATTATTATGCAATATGGATTTAGTTGTTATTTCTCACCCTTATGCTGTTGTTTGTTGTTCTATGAGGCAATTGCAGATTAGTAGTCTTGGAGGCTTTTGTGAAGATTAGTTCTTCATTCTTTGTCGATCTGTCTGCTCTGATACGTAACACGGGAGTCGGGGAATGCTTTTGTTATATATGTATACATTTGTTGAATATATTTTGTATTACTTTTGTATGTGTAATTTGAAGTTATAAAACAATAAATTTTGTAAAACAAGTCGGTTATGGATCTTTCCGCTTTATTCCATAATTGACCTTCCCTTTTATATGGAAAAAGTTTCCCTTTTACGTTTATTCCATTTTGTGTTATGTATCAAATATTTGAGCAGGGATTGTGTTTTCTTTCCTTAATTGTGGCATCCTTGTTTCTGTCGTAAAAATAAATTTTTATCTACTCTGATTAAATTATGTATTATTTATTCGAGATGGGAATTGGGGTGTTACATTGTACATCTATATGTTATAGCAAGTTAGCATATTTGGTTTGTCTTAGTTGAGTAGTAATATTCAAAATTGTTTATTAAGTTGTAAACACCAATCACATGTTGTGTGATTGAGAATAAAGTGAGTAGGTTCTCGTATTTGGAGGAGTCCTTAAATTGAAAGTCATTAGGTTTAGGAAGAGGCTTTGAACAACATAGGGTTTGTTGGTTCTTATAAGACTAAGAGTATTAATTCGGAGTAGTGAATTTTTGTTTTTGGATAAAGTTCCCCCCAGGCATAGGCGTGGTTTCACCGAACTGGGTTACCAATTTTGTGTATTTTTATTGCTTTCCTTATTGTTTTATATTTTTGTTATTCTAGTTTAACTTGTTAGACCAGTTACTCCAACATCGTGTCCAACATCTGTCCCCTAAAAATCAAAATTATCTATTTATCATATTATATACAAATATGGGTCATAACATTTTCACATATGTTTATTAATGAAAACATCATATGATTGTTGTGGTTTAAAGATATATATAATATTTGAGTTGTGCATGCAATAATTATTCTACATGTATCAAATTAGTCTATTTTCCCCTATTGTTCATAATTTCAAGGTGGTTTTCATCATCCTTGTTTGTTCATGGCATTATTATTTTGTTGACTTTTTTGGAAATGACTGAATCTGATGGGTTTACAAGTATCAATACTCAGAATTGAAAATTATCCAGTTTTTAATAATTTTGAATCACTGATTTTATGTTATTAAAACTCAAGTTCTTCTAATGGAGCATTTACCTTCAATTAGCAAAATTTACTCCATGGTGATTCAAGATGAGAGTAACAATAGTGAATTACTTCCAAAAGCCGTTGAAAGTGTTAATGTTGAAGAATCAAATTAATACTCTAATTAATGCTTATGATGGAAGATAGTTTCAAGATCTCACTAAATTTAACCCATCTACTGAATATAATTGCACAAAGAAGGATACTTAATTTTTCACTCATTTTAGGAAACATGGTTATCCTCCTAATTTTTCCAATAAACACATCTCTGCTTATTCATACAATTATAATGGTGGTGAGGCACAAAACCAGGTTACTGTTGGAGAAGAAGGCTTATCAAGTATCCAACCTTAAATTACTTCAGATCAATATTCTCAATTGATCAATTTGTTATAATAGAAAGATTGTATTCCACAATCTCAACCTTCAAATAGTATACCTAGCTCTTATCATATCTTCGCACATATTTTTTTTAATAAGCCATGGAATATATTAACATGCACAAGGGGTGCAAGAACCCATACAAAGAAACAACAAAACAGCTGCAACACGACACTACCCCTTAACACAAACAAGAGGTGCAGTGTACCAGTCATAAAAAGTGACTTCTTTTGCAAAGCAAGCTTTAAAATACCACTTCCAACTGAAATACTTGACAGCACTCAAAATATCTACCACTGACAATCTTTTAGAATCAATAGCACAACATTTCCTACTATACCATAAGTACCATGCCACTGCACACCAAATAACTAATCCAACCTATTTTTAGGACTCAGCCGAAACTGCATCTTCGAAAGCAAGAATAAAATCTACACAATTATTGTTTCTCAACCAAGAGACTCCACACTTCAGCAGCTACTCCACACTCGAAGAAAACATGACTAATATCCTCCTCTTCCAAACCACACTGAGCACAATTCAGATCACCTCCATCAACTGATATCCTTCTCCTAGCTAATTTTATTTTGGTGGATAACCTATCCCTAACCAGGAGCCACTGGAAAATTTTGATTTTAGACGGCATGGAGGTCGTCCACAACTTCCTAAGAACCAGCAGGGCTTTCACTCCACATCTAGTGTCCCCCTGGTCCAAGGTTAAACTCTCATAACACGAGCTAACTGAGAACACTTCACAGGAGGATGAACTACCTAACTTAACCGGGTCCCAGATAAAAGCATCTTCTTTGTTACTCACTGGAATTATAGGTTGCAGAAAATCCAACAGGTCTTCCTTCTCCCTATCCGCCACTGACCTGTTAGGAATATCACCATACTTAACCTTCCAAACCCAGTCTTCCCCCACCCAACAGCCAGACCTTGCTACTGATGCTTTTTGGTTAATAGCAAAATGAAAGAGATTAGGAAAGAACTCCTTCAATGGGATATCAGATGCCCATCTATTCTGCCAAAAGGAAATATACTCACCACAACCCAAAGAACACTTAATGCTCTCAACAAACAAGTCTTTACCTTTCACACTATCAAAACTAAGGATTCTCATATCTCTCCACCATATAGAGTCAGTGGGCTTGATATCAACTACTCCTCCATTATAGTTAACGGACAAAGCCATCCTAACACCATATTTTTTTCTCCATTATACCCTTCCACACACTTTCATTAGCATTCAACAATCTCCACTTCCACTTCATAACCAGAGCTCTATTAAAGCTACCCAGATCCTTAATGCATGGACCTTCTTTCTCCAAAGGTAAACGCATAGCCTCCCAATCCACCCAATGTATCTTCTTTTTGCTCTCATTTCCACCCCAGAAAAACCTGCTTTGGATTCCCTGGAGAACCTTTAACACACCAGAAGGGACCTTATAGAAAGAAAATGCATATAAAGGGAGGGCATTTATAACAAATTTAAATAGGACCAATCTCTCACCAACAGACAAAAACTTCCCTTTCCACTCAGCCAACTTATGTCTGACTTTCTCAATAATGTTCATCCACAAGTAACACCTCCTAGGGCTATCTCCAATGAACACCCCAAGGAACATACATGTAAGTTTCAAGATCCCACAGTGAAGAAAAGAAGAAGCTGCACTTAGGAGTTATGCTCCCACGTTAACCCCTCAAATGCTACTCTTGTAAAAATTAACTCTCAAACTGTGAGAGCAAGAATTGTCCCTACAAGTCAATCTATGTTTTGATGATAACAATACGTATTTGTGAAAGAACCATTTTATGTTTTAACGTGTGTTGTGTGCAGATCATAATTATAGAATATATCAGATCCAACAAGCACCAGCCAGATGAGCGAAATTGATTATATGCGAAGTTATTATGTGTGACACAAGTCGCAAGAAGCAAGAACGCTTCTGTATCTGATCGTGATCAGTCAGATCCAAGGATGCTGATTTTGCGGATGCAATGCTCTTGTGGATGCTCTCTGAAAGTGGTCAAGATTCTGAAGATTGCGAAGCTTCTGAAGAAGAGAACCGAAGTGCTGAAGACTTTCATGACTTGAAGTTCTGAAGGCGGAAGGTTCTGAAGATCAAGTATTGAAGATTCTGAAGACAGATTCCTAATGGACAAGTTCTGAAGTTTCGGAAGACTTGAAGATATAAAGGATAACGTTCTCAAAGACAAGTGCTGAAGTTCTGAAGACCGATTCCTAATGGACTTCTTCAATTGACTGAAGACTTGACGTATCAGATATCCTGATTAAGAAGACTCTACTCATACTTCATTAATTAAACATCAGAAGCCTCTGAAGTTCAGAAGTCACATGTTACCATTGTGAGTAACTGTACACGGCGCCCAAGAAAGATATATCCCATCACTTCTCCCACAGCAAAAAGGAGATGTGTCAGTACAACTAATTATTACACAACGTCTCTTTTCCAACAGCCAACAGTATTTCAAACGACTATATTTCTACTGGGCTATTTAAAGGAAAGAGTATTCGCTTCTAACGGACGACTGAGGGACGTCGACGATGACGCAGTCCAAAAATCGTTTCACTACATCAAAGGCGAATTGATCAAAGTCATTGTGTGAAGATAGAAACAACGATGAGTTCTCGTTGTAACACTCAGTCAAGTCATCAACCACCTTCTCGTCAGCGCTACATTGAAGATCTGAAGCAAGGAGTTGTTGCTCAAAGCTTTCTCACCCCGAAGACGAAGAAGAAGAAGATCTACAAGATGTCAACAACTGTCTAATCATTATACATCTCTGTAGTTTCTTAGAATAGCAAGGAGTTGTTGCTCACATCTTGCTTGAACACTTGTGTGTTCTTTTGTAGTTAAACTTAGGAGTAATCTCCTGTATAACTAATTCTTTGTGAATTAGGATTCCTTGAGTGGTGAGTGTGACCGGAGACTCGAGAAGACAATGGCGAGATGTCATTATGGGAAAAGCCTGAAACAAGGTCAGTAGCGTTATATTCAATGCGAGGAATCCCTGAACGTCTAGTTGTAGATCTAGCGAGATTGGAATCTGCAGGTCAATGTTTGTTATATTCATTAAGTTGAATCCCTGAATGGTTCATTGAATGTTAGTCACAGTACGCCTGTGCAAGTGGTTAGTCACCAGCTGTTGCCCGTGCATCTGTAATCGAGATTGATTATAGTGGATTAAGACCTTGTGTTCAAGGCAAAATCACCTGAGGAGGGTGGACTGGATTAGCCTTTGTGATGAACCAGGATATATCGTGTGTTCTTTACTCTTATGCTTAATGTCTTATTTTATCTTTCTATATAGAGTATCAGAACCTTACACACACAAGTCAGAACCTTGCAGCTTAACTCTGATAAGCTTCCGCTCTGCAAGTTCTGAGAAATGGATCTTATATTCAGACTCTTGTTAGTTCTGAAGCTTCATGCTTAGCAAGTATTAATGTAACGTTGCCAGTCAAAGTCTCTCAACGAACTCTAATGTGATCCTCGGGTGATTACACAACAAGAAACGAAAAGTAGTCAAAAGAGCAAATACACAATTCAAACCCCCCATTTCTTGTGTCTTTCTCGCACCTTCAATTGGTATCAGAGCTCCAGTTCTGTTATTGATGGATATCAAACACTTAAGATTGTCAGAAAAAGATCCAGATGAGGTGCGTAGAAATACTCTGGGTGAGATTGAAATCCACTTACAATTTCTGTAACAGTTCAGAAGTTAACTGTGTACAAAATTGTAATCAATCTGACTACTTGAGCAAATCACTGATTCTGGAAGTTTTGCTAATCAACAAAATCTTTTCTTACTTAAAGGCTTGTTGAAGATTGAAGAATAAGTTGATCAGATGGACACATCAGATAAGAAGTAGTATTTGCTGAATGCTCATCTTAGAAGATACGTGTAGAGGAACTACGTATTTGCTCAAAGTTGAATCATCGGAAAACAAGAAGTCTTGTTTGCTGGAGATTAATTCTTTATGATTTTTGAGATGTTTTCAAGAAACGGATTAGGTCCACCCTTGACTTTCTCGTTTAAAGCTCATTCAGAACCTCTTTATGTAAAGAAGAAAGGTTGTTGTTCTATGATTTTGAACTTTTGAGTGAAGTCTGTTGAAGTCAGAAAATCTGAAGAATTGAACTGAACATTGCCTATGCAAAAATCTGAAAGAATTTTCGGGAAGAAGAATGTCTAGGATTCATCAAATACTTGATCATGAATGAACTCTTAAGCTTTGCTTGAATCAGCATAACTAAGTTCTGATTACTTAAAACCATCTCTCAAGTGAATCAAATGTTAGTGATCAGATCACTATATGATAAGTTGTTCAGAACCCTTCGAGCATTGGAACCTGAAAATGTCGAACCAGACACTGGATTTCTCTACTCAAGCCAAAAAGAATTTAAGTTACTTCGGAGGGAAGAAATCAGTCAACATCCTATTTTGAAGTAGATATGTTGTTAGTCTCTGATGAGCTAACTATGTGCATTGTAAGATCAAGAAGTATCATGCAAATTATATGTTGTGCTACACACATGTTTGATAATACTTGATCTGCATCTGTCCAAAGAAATAGAGTCAGAAGAGAAACCAAATGTTTTCTCATGAACGATAGAACGTAGTAGTCATCTGAAGAAATAGTTGACTCCTATTCTCATTCAGAAATCCATGCTCAGAAGAAACCTATTCTGCAAGCATCAGAAGGAAGCAAGAAATGAAAATTAATGATCATACGCTCAGCATTGAATACGCTCTTAAGAAGTTCTACATAAAGAATTCAGACGTCTAAAAAGATTGATGATCAAAGTCAGAATGGAAAGCACTTAAATGGTCTGCAAAGATCTCAATATCATTTAGAAGTCAGAATACAAAGACAAACCCCTGAATAACATGGGAACCAGCAGCAATTCACTCAGATGCAAACTGGTTCAGGAAAATTATAATCAGCACTTCTGAGTCAGAACTTAATACAAAGTATGACAACAGAGAATTCAGATATCCAAGGTACGACTTCCTTCACATAAACTAAAATGTATGATCTTCTCTATCTTAAATATTTAAACAATAATGCATAAACTTGGTTTGGTACAAGGAAACTTCTTAATTATGCGTGCACTAAAAAGCAACTTCAATCATAATTGCGAATCTTTGGAAATCATTACATAACTCTGACAACATAAGTACGTTTGAAATCTTATTAAAATCCTACATGCTTTTACTAGACTAGGCACAACCTAACTTACCTAAATATGTGTATAAAAAGCACTTCTCTCTGTCAAAACGATTCACTTTCAAGCCTCTCTATCGCAAAACCTTAATTGTCAAAACTTTCATTGTCCATCTGCTATCATGTCTCCACTAACCTTTCTTGGAAATCAAGATCTTCTTGAGATCATTCCTGAAAAACAATTTGTAATCAATACCCCTCCACTTTCAAGTTGTATTGCTTGTAGTCTAGCAGATGTGCTTTACACTCAACAATGGACTAGATACTCCATGATGCTAGAAAAACCTATCTACGTAAATCTTGTCAAAGATTTCTGGAAACATGCTGATCTTGATCTTGAAAGCAAATGCATCACCTCTTTTGTTTTTGAAGTCCCAATCATCATCAACCTGTTTTCAGTCAATCTTGCAACTGAGTGTGAGAATGTTGGAATCCCTATTGACTTTGAGAAAAACAATTTTTTTTGCTGCTAAAAATTTTGCATCCCTTCATAACCTAACTTTAGGATACATACCCTTCAATCCTGAAAATATCCTATCTATCCCTAAAGCTTGGTATAAGCTCATGTTGTCCAATTTCCTTCCCAAAGGAGAAAGCCATTACATAATTAGATTTCATGACCATGAATTCATTTATTTACTAATGAATGGATTTCAAATAAATCTACCACACATTATCTTCAACTGTCTCTCACTATGCCAATTAAGGGAAAAAACAACGCTTTTTTTGGCTTCTAACAGCGCTTAAAAGCGCTGCCTAAGGTGGCGCTGCCATAGGTAAAGATAACGTTTTTTTTATGAGAAAGCGCTGCTAAAGGCCTACTTTAGACAGCATTTTACCTTTAAAAGCGCTCTCTAAAGTAGGCCTTTAGCAGCGCTTTTAACTGAAAAGCGCTTTCTAAAGTGGCCCTTTAGCAGCGCTTTTTCTGGCCTTTTATGCCTTTTATTGGCATCTTTAGGCAGCGTTTTTTCAGGAAAAAGCGCTTTCTATTGTCCCCCTTTAGACAGCGCTTTTTAAAGCGCTGTCTAATTTATTTTTTATTTTCACCTTTGGGCAGCGCTTTCTAAGGAAAAGCGCTTTCTATTTCCCCCCTTTAGACAGCGCTTTTGAAAACGCTGTCTAAAATTTTTTTTCTTTTCACTATAGGCAGCGCTTTTTCTTAAAAGCGCTGTCTTTTCTTCACGTTTTTTTTAATGATTTTTTTTAAAAGTAAAATTTTCCTAGTTTTTTATGCGGAAACCTGTATATATTTTCCTTCACATGTTAGGCGATTTCCAATCCTTCACATTTTAGGCCATTTCTAATCCTTATAAATCACATAAACCTGTATATATTTTCCTTCACATTTTAGGCCATTTCCAATCCTTCACATTTTAGGCCATTTCTAATCCTTATAAATCACATAAACCATTCTAATCCATGATTCGCATTTAGGCCATTTCCATTAACCATTTCCATAATTAAACCATTCACATAATAATTAAACCATTCTAATCCATAAACCATTCACATAAACCATTCACATAAAGTACCATTTCCATAATTAAACTATTCTAATACATAAACCATTAACATAAACCATTCACATAATTAAACTATTGTAATCCATAAATCATTCACATAAACCATTCACATAATTAAACCATTCTAATCCTTTAACTTCTAAAGATCTCCTAATATACAACAACTTCCAAAACTATACAATTACACTCCATAACTACACACTAACTTCCATATATACCTTATATGATTCTTTTCCCAATAAGGTATTCACACAATTCCTCCTTGATTTGTTCCAAATTATCTTTCGTGTAATGAGGACACGCGTATTCATCAAAGTACTACATAACAAAACATAATATGCATGATTTAGTTTAAAATAATAAATTATATGAAATATTCGATAAGTATTAAAATAAATCCTAAGTTATAAATTCATACCGTGATGGGAATTTCTAATCGATCCAAATGAAGGATTTCTCTCATAAACCTCAAAACGAAATAACCGCAGTCTATACCATTACGCTGACGAGGACACTACACATAGAAAAACAAATAAGAATTAATATATAGTTGTCTTGTATTATCAAGTAGCATCACTATTAAAAGCAACATTGTGAAAATTAATATACCTCCACTTTGATCCATGTAATGGTGGAAGCTTTAGACCGTGATACTCGAGCTTCTCTTTGTGCTCGGTATACTAGTATTGTTCTATAAAAGAAAAACGTAAATTTAGAACAATCTCACAGAAATAATTAAATATACAAATACACATGAATATTTAGAACAATCTCACTTACATATCAACCAAATCGTTCATATTCTGATATGTTGTCCAATCATGATCTAATGAATTCAGATAATACACCACTTCTCTTGTAGGATTAATAGCAACCAACAACCAGTGTCCACTGTAAAATATAACAATAGTTTAAATGGATAATTTATACGTAAAATATACAAAGATATTAATGAAATTAGAATGAAAAACTTACCTGTTTCCAGTATTATACGGTAAAAGATACAAACTTTCTATACTGCTGGCCATAAATCTCTGGAGTAAGTGATTTCTTACTGAATTTGGATCAGTAGCAATTGTCGGTGCATTGACACGGACGCAAGACAAGAAATGGAATCTGTTTGACAATTGATTCCCGCGCATCAATTTGTCATACAAGCACCTTAAATAAAAACATAATAAACATTAGACTATTTTCATTGAAATGTGTAAATAAATTGTTCAACTAATTAAATAATAGATTGATCGGAGTACCAGATGTATGAATGCATAACACCGATGCCTAATTCGAGATGCAGAAAAATTTGTTCCATGTCCTGTTTTGCAATTATTTCGGAATGAGGAAAACCAAAAACACCTTCGTCCATGTCTATTTGACGAATAACACCATCCATCAAATCTGATGATGCCACAAGTGTTTCAAGACACATCCGAAAGCACGGTGTAAGAGCTCTTTTTGCCTGCTGCCCGGTCTTTGTAGGAGCTCTTTTCTTGCTGGCTTGTTGTGAAACTTGAGCAGGAACCTAAAAATCATATAAGTTAGGTAAAGTATAAAATCATGAAGCTTTTGAATTCGGATCATAGAATAACACTTTTAATGTACCTCTTTTTGTGATGCAACATACTCGTTGTGCTGCAAAATCCCTTTATCCTTAGATGCGGGTTTTGAAGGAGTCTAACATTACCATGTAAAAACATTCAGAATGCTTTTCATAATGGTTCAAAATTGACTTTTGATTACTAAAACATTCATAATGGTTTTCAACATACCTCCTCATCTATGAAAATTAGGTCTGTCGGCCATGCAACAAACGATCCTATTGCATCTCGCAACAATGTTGTCTCTGAAACAACGTCAGGGATCGATAGCAACGCATCAAGCTCTAAAGCAATATCAACCGACACTTTCAGACATCCATCAGGGAGCGGTTTATGGTGAAGTAACTCTCCCAATTTGTTATGCATTTTTCCCTTGCCAACTATGCGATAAGTCGGTAACGATAAAAAAAGCTGACAAGATGAAATGCCCTAAAGAAATAATAAATATGTAACTGTTAATTTGTATATATGTCAATTAAAATAAACGTGCTAATTTAATTAAAATAAATATATGTCAGTTAAAATAAACGTGCTAATTACCTCGGGAATTTTCTGTTGACAATTGATACTAGCTTTGTCACTAGTAGCTTTCAACTCTAAACCGCGCTTTTCCGCCTCATATCTCTCTTTATCCTTTTGCAATTCACGGACTTGCGCTTTTAATTCCTCCAACGATTGCATCACTTCTTGATTGCTAGGATTTTTTCTCTTTGGATGCTTATACAAGGAAGATGGAGTCACACCAAATCCTTTACCCCTCACCCGACCGGAATACTCAGGGACATTTAGTACTCGACTAAGTATGCTCCTGCAACCCTCCTCACCTGTGGTTACGGATTTAGATAGAGTCTCCTGAAATTCATTGACATATCGAAAATTATTAGTGGGGATTAAAAATTAATTATATTTTAATAAAATTTCGATTAACTTAAAGACATAATGTTATACTTACACATTCGTCATAAACATGTTGAACATCTTCCCTAACAACTCCATCCTTGCCCACACGAGCTTCCTTCCACAAAACATGGTCCGGAAGTGATGTTTCTTCACTTTTCGTCTCTTCTAACTACACATTGAGATAAATAATAAGATCATCAATTATAACACAATAAGACAATTAATAAAATCATAACATTTATACATACTTACCAATTTTTGCTGTAAGCGTGCATATTCCAAACGCCCTTTTCTGTATGGATACGTGGGTTTTGATGCTCTTTGGCGATTAGTGGCACTCAATTCCTGGATAAACAAGTTTAAGTCATATCAGAACAAACTAATGCAACAAGTATATAATACAATTAATAGACATGACAAATTAACATTACATTGAATTTTTTGGATTTTCGTTTGGCTACAAAAGTGCTCCATTCTTCAGAAGCAATAAAGTCCGCATATAACTGTGGAAGTTCTGCTTCAACAAAAATTTTTTCCGCATCCCTAAGATATTTGCTTGATAACATAGTTCGAAAGCCTCTGTGTCTTTTTCTGGCCAATTGAAGACAATACTTTTTTCGGCTTTCATCAATATTAAAAGACCTCTACAAAAAAACATACAAATAGAGTGTGTTAGTATAAGTAAATTTAAGACTTAATCGTCAACAAAAATATAATAACATCAATCATATTTGGTAAGTACCTATATCTCAGTCCATATTTTATCTTTACTGGCTCTCAACAATGGATTCCTCCAATTATCACTGGTGATTGGAATGTGTTGACGGACAAGGGAACCTATGTAACTAGTCAACATTGAACCGTTTGGCACAATTAGTTGGTTTTGATCACTCCAATGTACATCAAATTTGATCCCTTTATCTCTTGCACGGATGATTGACTTCATAATTGTTATTCCTCGTTTAATTTCACTTTCTACATTCTCAGGTCTTTCATTTGTATCTTGTGAGTCTTCCTGGTTACTAGCCATCTGACCTGTAAGAAAGAAAAAAGCAAAAATTAAATGACAAATATAAAAATCCATAATCCATAATCTATTGAATATATATAACATGACAACTATTTAATATTATTGAATGATATAAGCTATAATTTTATAACTAGTACCTTTTTCACTAACGTCTCTTTCTTTTCTTGGTTGGAATATGTTCTACCCGTCTCTTAACAACACGGACGGTTGGATTGATCCAAATACCCTCATTATGATCATTTCTAGTATATGATTCAGTCGCTATAATATTTTCATCTTGATCATTTCTAGTAAATGATTCATTATCAACATCAATATCACCTTTATCTCCAATGTTTTCATCAATTACTTTGTTAGATAAAAGCACTATAGACCATTTTGTACTTTTTGGATCAGTGACATAGAACACTTGTTTAGCTTGAGAGGCTAGAATAAAAGGCTCATCTTTGTACCCCACCCTATTAAGATCCACTTGCAAAAATCCCAACTTATCCATTCGTATGCCATTATTATTTTCAACCCACTTGCAACGAAATATTGGAATCTGAAACTTCTCATAATCAAACACCCAAATGTGCTCGATAACCCCAAAATATGACAGATTTGCAAATTTTGGGTTTAAGTCCTTCACACTTGAAATGTGCATTGCTTCAGCTACCACGGTGACACCACTATTTTGCATAGTACTTTTATCATCTTGTTCTTTGGTATAAAATGTGTATCCATTAATTGCGTATGCGCTATAAGAAAACACAACCAAACTTAGACCATATGCTAAACATCTCAACCTTTCTGTTATTGAAGCGGGATCTGAATAATACTCTAAATAAATATGATCCTTAAACCAATGTATGAAACTTCGATTGTTCTCTCGTACTATCCAATTCTCTTTTCTATTCGGATTTAAACCTCGGAGAACATCCTTGTGCATTTCAGCATACGACTCAACCTCATTCTCATTGTGCAGAACATACAAATGCACTTGATCCCGTTCAACCCTTGATACTGTCACAACTTCATTTCCAATTAACTTTTTTCCTTCTTTTTTTTCGACAATATGAGATTTGGGGAGTCCAATTGATTGTACATTGGACATATATTCAATACAAAACTCAATCGCTTCTTCAACAATGTATCGTTCGGCAATACAACCCTCTGGTCGACTTCGATTTTTCACATACCCTTTAAATATTTTCATATAACGTTCAGCAGGGTACATCCATCTCATATAAGCCGGTCCACCCAATTGTGTCTCTTTCACCAGATGAACAACTAGATGAACCATTATGTCAAAAAACGAGGGAGGAAAAGACATTTCAAGATCACACAAAGTAATAACTATTTCTTTTTGTAATGTTGGTAAGATCGCAGGATCTATCACCTTACTGCAAATTGACTTGAAGAAAAAACACAATTTAGTTATTGCGCTTCTTACTTTTTCTGGAAAAATAGAACGTAACCTATTGGTAGATAATGTTCCATTATAACATGGCAGTCATGCGTCTTTAAACTCTTTAACTTGAGGTCTTTCATAGACACAAGTCTTCTAATATCTGAAGAGTATCCTTCTGGAACTTTAACTTCACTTAGAAACTTACACAATACTTTTTTCTCCTTTCTAGATAGAGTATACGCAGCAGGTGGTAGATATGTTCGTTTTCCTTTCTTTAAGGGTCCTAATTTAGTTCTTATCCCCATCGCTATCAAGTCCTTTCTTGCTTTAAGGACATCCTTAGACTTTCCTTGTATATTGAGTAACGTACCAATAACACTGTCAAATACGTTTTTTTCAATATGCATAACATCAAGAAAATGTCTTACATACAACGACTTCCAATATGGCAATTCAAAAAAATTGACCTCTTCTTCCACCCTCTCTTGACAAGGGTATGTGCAAAAGGCTTGCCAAACTGAGTACTCAAATCTTTCACCCTTTCAAAAATTTGATCACCTGTCAATATAGGTGGAGCTCTACCTTGTTCTGGCTCTCCATTAAATGCTTTTCTCCACCCACGGTAGTGATGATTAGAATTTAAGAATCTACGATGACCGAGAAAGACATTCTTCTGACCAATCTCCAATCGCGTCGAATCTGTTTTATCTTCACAAATAGGACACGCACATTGACCTTTTATGTTGTACCCTGATAGATTTATGTATGCTGGAAAATCATTAATTGTGCCAAACAACATCGCCCTCAAGTTGAAACTTTCTTTCCTATACCCATCATAAACCTCCAAATCGTTCTCCCACAAAAACTTTAAATCTTCGATTAAGGGTGCCAAGTATATGTCTATGTCATTCCCTGGTTGTCTAGGCCCAGAAATTAACATAGATAACATCATGTACTTACGCTTCATACATAGCCATGGAGGTAGGTTATAAATCATAATGATCACAGGCCAAGTGCTACGTGAGATACTTTGAAGACCGTGTGGGTTCATTCCATCAGTAGATAATGCCAAGCGAAGGTTTCTTGCTTCTTTTCCAAATTCAGGATAATCATCATCAATTTTCATCCACTGTGGTGAATCTGACGGATGTCAAAACTTTCCATCAATAATTCTTTCATCTGCATGCCAAGTCAAGTGTCTTGAATCGGTCTCACTATGAAACATGCGTCTAAATCTCGGAATTATAGGAAAGTACCATAAGACTTTTGTTGGAGACAATTTTTTCTTATATCGAGAGACACCGCATTTAGGACACTCATTTAACGATGCATACTCATTTCGAAACAAAACGCAATCGTTTGGACATGCATGTATCTTATCATAGCTCATGCCAATAGAGCACAACATCTTTTTGGCCTCATATGTTCGATTGGGAAGAACATTATCCTCTAGAAGTATATCTTTCATAAGGGCCAATAACTCTGTGAAACTTTTACCCGACCATCCATTGCCCTCCTTTAAGTTGTACAACTTTAATACCGCAGACAATCTTGTGAATTTAGTGCAACCATTATACAACGGTTTCTCTCCATCGCTAACCAACCTCTCAAACATTTTGGTACAATCCTTAAGATCTTCTTCAAGAGCTTCTGCAATCTCTTCGACTCGATCATAATCGTATGTATCTGTGCCATTCTCAATTGAAGAATAGGTCGTAGTATCCCCCGGTTCAACATTCCCGTTAATTTTCTCACCATGCAAATTCCAACATGTATAACTTCTATCAATTCTACGCCTCTTTAAATGCGATGGAAACAGAACCGCGTCAACCCGACTCCCAAAACAGCAACCCAAGCAAGGACATATCATTCGACTGGGGTCATCGGCGTGCGCAACAGCAAACTTAACGAATTCCGATACCCTATCCTCGTACTCTTTCGACAATCGACTTGAAGACATCCATTTCTTATCCATAGTTATACTAATTAAGCTAAACAAAAACAAAATAAAAAATATTTACCTGTAGGGAAACGATCCGACTTTCACACTTTGATCACAAGTAACCCCTATATATAGCAAATTCAATAAGTTAGTTCTCAATCATTGCAAGCTGATAACAATCCAAAAGTACAAATATCATTAGTCAAAACTCATACGAATCGCAACTTGCGGCTCAAGAAAAACCAGTTGAAACAAATGCAACTTTCACATCACGACCAAATGCTTCGTTATGCGACGGACAACGATAGGAAGCGATGGACAGTGAGGGACAACGATAGGCAGCGATGCAAGACAGAACCAAACCATTCTTTAAGCGAAGGAAGCGAGAGAGAGCGAAGGTTCGCTATGCGATAGACAGCGATAGGAAGCGATGGACAGCGAGGGACAGCGATAGGCAGCGATGCAAGACAGAACCAAACCATGCTTGAAGCGAAGGAAGCGAGAAAGAGCGAAAGTTCGCGACGCGACGAATATTTCGCAACGCGAAGTTAGGTTGGTCAAACCTGCATTTATGACAGTTACTGCACACACCCACTCTCTGCATACCCTAGAAGACTTCTTATCTGCTGCGCCTTTACTTCTCTATTTCTTTACTTTTCTCACTTTATCTCTTCACTTTTCACACACAAATCAATTCACACAATTATCAAATCTCAAGAAAAAAAGTTTTCATTTCTCACTTCTCTCAAGAGCTTCAAGGTATGTTCATTTTCACTCATTTTTTTCTGTAAATCTTGATTTTAAAGGGCTGCATCTCTTTACTTGTTAAATCTTCAAAACTTGAACAAAACCTTTGGAAAAAAAATGAAAAAAGAAAACACCATGAATCTCCTTGGCCTGAATCATTCTTGCTAAATCCTTAGGCTTTGAGTTTTGAAATTTTTGTTCACTCTTTTAAAAAATTAGGGTTTTTAGTTTTACTGTGGAGCTTGAAGGATATTTTAAACTCTTGTTGTGGTGTATGAGAAACTTACTGTGATTACATTGTTGGGTAGTTTGGTAGTACAAGCTGTCAAGATTTGGCTAAGAACTTAGAAAAGCAAATCAAATTGCAGCCACTGAATCCTTGTTCACAGTAAATCTCAGCCAAACAAATTCATAAATATATTGTGCTAACCAAAGTTATCCTTGTGCTGTAAAAATTTTTCTGTTTTGTAGAAATGGCACCAAAAAAGCAAGTCCAACAAAAGAAGCAAAAGGTGGGAGAAGAAACTTCAAGAAGCAGACCCTTTGATCAATCACGTTTTGTCGGCCCTGAACAAGCAGAACAGTTCAGAGAACTTGAGTCAAGAAGTATCTTGCTTGAGCGTAGGTTTGAAATAGATGAGGAAGGTGATTACCACGAGATCATGGAAGTGATAACAATTCGGAAATGGGAAAAGTTGGTCACCCCTCCCAAGCATCTCAATTATGATATGGTCAGAGAGTTCTACGCCAATGATCTTCCTTCAAGTGACGGAACCTTTACTTACAAAACCATGGTCCAAGGTCGCACTATTGATTTCATCCGCAAAGCCATCAATGAATATCTTGGAAATCCTCTGGTTATTTCAGAAGGCCACGCTTGTGATTAAGATTTTAATTTGAATGCAGCACCAGATGTCAAACAACTCACCAAGTACCTTTTATGTCAAGGAAAGACAGTGCAGAAGAATGCAACAGGAGTGGCAACACACTTTCTCCGTAAGGACCTCAGGCAACATGCTCAGGTGATATTAATGCTTATTCTACACAACATCTGTCCTCGGAGTCACACCACAACATTCACCATGGATACCGCTCAGTTACTCTATTTCATCTTGAAAGGTAAAAGTGTGTGTGTGGCACGCATCATTTCAAATGAAATGAAAATTATGGCGGAAAGTGGGAAAGAACCAGGATTGGGAACCAAAGCATCGTGTCATTGGTTTTTCTGGGGCTAATCATGGGATTACTACGGGCTGTCCGCATGGTAATCTCTAACCAAGTGCACCAAACTCTCAAAGGGACTGTGAATGATGCATATATTACTCGTTTTTGCAAGGAGGAACCAAACACAAGGGCAGCTCCCTACCAACCTAGTTTTGACAAATTGAATTTTGATGAGTGGGATCCACGGTTCCACGCTTCATTCTCCTATACATGGGACCAAAATGAGGCCACCAACCGTGCCATGACTAGTATTCAGAACACCATGTATCGGATGCAATTGCAAATGGGCAGGCCCGAGGACGCTGAGCAACAGATCCTTACCCCCGAGGCTTATCAGACTCATGTATCTTGGCTTGGGGATAGGCCATTCTATTTAGGAGGGACTGCTGGTGAAGGTACAGTTAATACAGCAACAGAGACTGCAGAAAATGAGGGGGATGAAAATGAAGGCGAAGAAGAAGAGGAAGGAGAAGAAGAGGAAGTGGGAGATGATGGAAGCGAGGAGATGGATGAGGAGTAGGTTGCTGAAATCATGAAGGAAAGCGCACCAAAAATAGGAAATTTATTGCTCTCAAAGTTATTTTTATATGTTTCCATCTTTAGTTTTCAAGTTTAATTTCATCTTGTCTGGAATTTTGTTGTTTTGTAAGATGTTGGAACTTGTGTGATTTTCGCATGTTTGTTTCGTGACACCAAAATTAGTCAAAAGACAGTCATAGATAACAAATGGATAACAAATGGCAAATGGCAAATGGCAGTCATATAAACTTTCATCTTCTTCATTCTTGAATCGAATATAAACTAAATATAAACTTTCATCTTCTTCATTCTTGAATCGAACTAGATAACAAATGGCAAACTAGAAAAAGACAGTCATAGAAAATGGTAAATCAAACGCATGCACACAATATATTTATACTAAAATAGCCATTGACAATACCTTGACACAAAATGTATCAACAACAACGTAAAAGACAACAACATTGTATCAACAACAACGTACCTCTTCTTACTTCACGTGAGAGAGAGAGAGAGAGAGAGAGAGAGATGAGGGAGCAGTCGCGAACAGAACAACGGCGGTGGGAGAATGAACAGAACAACGGTGGTCGGAGAACAGAAGGCTGGTGGGAGAACGATGGTGGTCGGAGAAATCGCGAGAGAGAAAGGAGGTAGATGTCTTGAGTGAAAATGAATAGGCGGGTTCTGAAAATTTAGTGTTATTTTATTTTTTAATAATAATTGACCTAAGACAGCGCTTTTTTCTAATAAAGCGCTTTCTTTTAATTGGCCTATAGCACCACTTATTAAAAGCGCTTTCTAAGGTTATCTTTTAATTGGCCTATAGCAGCGCTTTTTAAAAGCGCTTTCTAAGGCTATCATTTAGCAGCGCTTTTTAAAAGCGCTTTCTAAGGTTATACCTTTAGCAGCGCTTTTTAAAAATCGCTTTCTAAGGTTAAACTTATAGTAGCGCTTTTTAAAAGGGCTTTCTAAGGCTATCATTTAGCAGCGCTTTTTAAAAGTGCTTTCTAAGGTTATACCTTTAGCAGCGCTTTTTAAAAAGCACCTTCTAAGGTTAAACGTTTAGCAGCACTTTTTAAAAAGCGCTTTCTAAGGTGGGAACTATTTACAGCCTTTAGCAGCGCTTTTAGAAAGCGCTTTCTAAAGGTATCCTTTACCAGCGCTTTTTTTTTAACGAATTTTTTTATTCCTTATAGCAGCGCTTTGTGATAAAAGCGTTGTCTTTTTAGTGCTGCCTAAGGCTATTTTTGGCGTAGTGTCTGGAAAACCATCTCTGAGTCCAGAAACCTCACAAAGTCCTACATTCCTTATGGAAGAGTTTTGTCTGAGATTTTCTTTAGAGATAGAATTGTGGACATGATCAAAAAGAGAATTAAAGAAGATGGTCCTGAAGACCTTCCAGATAACTGCTTGTGGAAGACTAAGTGTGAGATCTCCAGTGACTAGGAAATCTAAACCTGTCTGTGTTTTAACTATGTATGCAGAGTGCATGTTTTGAAATTGCAGTTGCTCTAGGTCAAATCGATAGTATCAGTTTGTCCTGAGATATTCAAAGATTAATGAACTGTGTCCATGAATCATTTTTTTATTAATTCTTAAATATAAAAATATTTGACAAAACACTAATTGATAGTAATTATTGAAAGTTCTTGGAAATATTTTAGTGGCTCAAGGAACCGTCATCATTAATATAGCAGCCCCAATGGCCACTCACGGCAAAGCAGTTGTTAACATATTAACTTCTCTCAAAATGAATAAGTAACTGCTCCGTTCTCTTTTCCACACGTTCACGCCTTTTAGCATACCCTAATTAATCATGACCACCTAGGAAATAGTAAACCAAAAAATCCTTGTGTACCAATTTAGTCATTACACTCTTCACTCTCATTCGCCTATAAATAATAGGATTCTGCTTCATCCTCGCTCATCCTCATCTAAACTAATCTTCATTTAAAATCTTCTGTGTGTTAACAAATGGCTTCTCCAACATTTAGAGGAAATATAAAAACCCTAGAAGTTATCCCAGAGAAAAGACCAAATCTAGCTAGACTTCAAAATAATGGTTTGGAAATTGTAAGAAGTATGCAGATTCAATCTTGGCATGGTAATTATTCACTGCTAAACGGCCCTGTCTTTCCAGTTCTTGTGAAAGAATTCTGGAAATACGCCAGAATCAGTAATGATGGCAACACTATCTGGTCTGAAGTATATCTCCTTCCAATCACTATCTCCATTCCCTCATTAGAAAAGATCATAAATTGTGTCGCCTCTGGAGTCACTGTTGAAGACTTTCAATCTGACCTGAGCTTAGTAGAGAGATGCAAAGTTTTATTTGATGATTTGGTTCCTTATGAACCAAACAACCCTGAGAAATTTCTTCCTTCACCCAGAACATGGTTCTAATTCTCTCTAACCAACCTTCGACCTCGTGCTACTGCAAGGAGCACGCTGTCCCAAGATGACAGAGTATTCATCTTCCTCCTAACACACCACTTTAGGATCAATCTTCCCAAAACTATTTTCAATCACCTGAAACATTCTATCAGAGTTTCAAGGACTCAGTTAAACTCTTACGTTCCTTACGGGAGAATAATATCTGAAATTATGCTGAAAGAGAAACTCTGGGGGTTAGTAAGCAGACTGGGACCAGAACCTTCAGTAACTGAGACAAGATGTGATAGGGTGGACAATATTGAAGAATTTGATGACTAAAATTTCAAAACCTGATGTAGGGTCAAATAGTGCTAGGTCTTGTAGTTTATCGTTCTATTTTGTGCTGATGTTTTTGTCTCTCTTTTTTAATCAATGAAAATATGATGTCTTCTGTTTTCTATGCCTATACCAACATCAAATTCATAATAATCTGAGACGCTTACTTTACTCAAACAAATGACTAAAGTACCTAAACATTATAATAACTGATAGAATCAAATAGTAATGCATTAGCATCCCTCAAGGATAACGTAATCTCAAAGATTCAAAGCTTAGTAGAAGCTTCCAATTTCTGTATGGACTCCATGGAAATAAGAAATATCTGGACTGAGTTCCATGAATGGATCTCAGTAGAAATTGTTAAGAGCAAGAAATTGGCATTTACTCAAGTAGAAGAGAGGTTGCATGGCTCAAGAAATAATGATTCTGAAAACTCTCGCTCGTCTTCTTCATCATCATTTGGCTCGCTCTAGTCTAACTCAATAGGACCCATAAAAACCCAGCTCTATTAGGTCTACGATTACGTTTCTAATTAGGAATTTGTGCTTGAATTATCTATGTTTTGGTTATCTTGAACTTTTCAAGATTAAGCTCAACCTATGCAATGCATCTTAAAAATTCTTTTATGTTGATGCTTCTATCTGTTTGTTCACAAATGAAATGCTATAATTAATCTTTACTGATGATCTAAAATCCTCAATTAGTAATCAGTTGATTCCATCTAAAAATCCTTCAAATGAATTTATTATGGTTAAAGATGGTTATCACCAAATGACTTGGATTGCTCTTAACTGCTCAAATGTTGGCTCTATGATTCTATGATGTTTAACATATCCAGTATATATATATATATATATATATATGATGTTAATATGCTTAAATGCTTAAATGCTCAAATGAGGAAGAAATATATGATGTTTATTGGAAAGAGAAATTATATGCTTAAATGCCCTTAGGTTCTAAGCACTTTTTGATGATGTCAAAAAGGGGGAGAAATATAATGATTTTGATTGAGGAGAGGAAATCTAAAGAATGCAACTCAAACAAGTAATCATTCATATAAAAATATGTTTCTACTAACGTTTGTTGTTTGATGTTATCCGAGGAACTCTAAACAAGTTCACTAGGCATTCTAAGAACAGGAATGAGCTAAGAATGAAGAACTCTGATCATATAATAGAAGTTGTCTAAGAATCAGAAGAAGTAAGAAAACTCTGAAAGCAGTCAAGACAAAGTACACATTCTCAAGATTCTTAATCAGAGGAACTGTGCAAATCAGAAGTCAAGAGCTGTCTGAAGATCTGGATTGAAGATCCAAGAAAGAAGCCGTTCTGATGTTTACTAGGAACTAATTGAAATGAAAACGATTTGGTATCAGACTAAATCAATAATTGGTAATCAGACTCAGTACACAAAGACTAGTATCAGATTCATCAATCAGAACAAAGCTGTGAATTATTATCAAATACCTTCACTGGTATCAATTCAGCACATTAAGGAAATACCTCTCAAGTGGTATGAGAAGAAATTCTCCAGTTGGTATCAGACTTAACATACTCTGGTATAGGACTCAGCACATCACGTGATATCAGACCAGAATCAAATCATGAGTACCAGATTCAGAATCAAGCGTTGATTGATCACAAATATTAACCTTCAATAGGTATCTGATCAAAAATCAAGCCTTGATGAACCACTGAGTTGTGACAATAACAAGGTTCTGAGATGAAGACCTGTGTTCAAAAGTCAAACTCTGAAAAGTCATGATCTTTATTGGTGATTAAAACTTAATATCCCTGAACTACGTTCTGAGAGATCCCAATATCTGACTTATAGAAATAAGGGGGAGACTACCCAGAAGATTCAAATGATAAATCCTATAATCTTCACAAAGTCTGAAACTCAGAGGGAGTTTCTTAAAAGACAATACCTATCTCTGATAGATAGCAAGGCTATGTTATCAGATGAAAATTGATCTGCTTGTGCTTAAATGAATCTGCTGAAAGGTAGAGATGCTTTAGAAGTCTCTGAATATTACAAGCTCTGATACGACTACAAAGGAACTGCGCTCTGAAGATCTGAAGATGGAAGTTCTAATGAACTAGTCCAGATGCTAAAGACTCTCTGTTCTCTTAAAGACAAGATAGTGAAGTAGTGATTTCCTATTCTTCGTCTGGCAACTCAAGTTGTTATTTTGTATGTCTTTGGATCATATAAGATTCTAGATGATCTCAGATAAAACTTCGAGGATAACAAATTCAGGGGGAGCTGTTGTTCCAGACTCTGAATATTTTGTTTTGGTGATTACCCTGTATAAAATGTTCAATCAAAATACTTGGTTTTGTCATCATCAAAAAGGGGGAGATTGTGAGAGCAAGAATTTTCTCTACAAGTCAATCTATGTTTTGATGATAACAATACGTATTTGTGAAAGGACCATTTTATGTTCTAACGCGTGTTGTGTGTAGATCATAATTATAGAATATTTCAGATCCAACAAGCACCAGCCAGGTGAGCGAAATTGATAATATGCGAAGTTACTATGTGTGACACAAGTCGCAAGAAGCAAGAACGCTTCTGTATCTGATCGTGATCAGTCAGATCCAAGGATGTCGATATTGCGGATGCAATGCTCTTGTGGATGTTCTCTGAAAGTGGTCAAGATTCTGAAGATTGCGAAGCTTCTGAAGAAGAGAACCGAAGTGCTGATGACTCTCATGACTTGAAGTTCTGAAGGCGGAAGGTTCTGAAGATCAAGTATTGAAGACTCTGAAGACAACTTCCTAATGGACATGTTCTGAAGTTTCGAAAGACTTGAAGATATAAATGATAACGTTCTTAAAGACAAGTGCTGAAGTTCTAAAGACTGATTCCTAATGGACTTCTTCAATTGATTGAAGACTTGACGTATCAGATATCCTGATTAAGAAGACTCTAATCATGCTTCATCAATTAAACATCAGAATCCTCTGAAGTTCAAAAGTCACATGTTACCGTTGTGAGTAACTGTACACGGCGCCCAAGAAAGATATATCCCATCACTTCTCCCACAGCAAAAAGGAGATGTGTCAGTACAACTAATTATTACACAACGTCTCTTTTCCAACAGTCAACAGTATTTCAAACAGCTATATTTCTACTGGCCTATTTAAAGGAAAGAGTATTTGCTTCTAACGGACGACTGAGGGACGTCGAAGGATGTTGACGACGACACAGTCCACAAATCGATTCACTCCATCAAAGGCGAATTGATCAAAGTCATTATGTGAAGATAGCAACAACGATGAGTTCTCGTTGTAACACTTAGAATATCCAAAGCTATCACCATTTACACATGGCCATTGTTGTTGAAGCTTAAAGATCATTATTCAACACAACAACAATGAATTGGTATAGAAGTTGTTGATGAAGAAGACAAAATTGCAAATCAGTCAAGTCATCAACCACCTTCTTGTCAGTGCTACATTGAAGATCTGAAGCAAGGAGTTATTGCTCAAAGCTTGCTCACCCTGAAGACGAAGAAGAAGATCTACAAGATGTCAACAACTGTCAAATCATTATACATCTCTGTAGTTTCTTAGAATAGCAAGGAGCTATTGCTCACATCTTGCTTGAACACTAGTGGGTTCTTTTGTACTTAAACTTAGGAGTAATCTGCTTGTTAAGAAGCATCTATATAATCTCCTGTATAACTAATTCTTGGTGAATTAGGATTCCTTGAGTGGTCAGTGTGACCGGAGACTCGAGAAGACAATGGCGAGATGTCATTATGGGAAAAGCCTGAAATAGGGTTAGTAGCGTTATATTCATTACGATGAATCCCTGAACGTCTAGCTGTGAAAGCCTAGCAGTACATCTTGCGAGATTGGAACCTGCAGGTCAATGTTTGTTATATTCATTAAGTTGAATCCCTGAACGGTTCATTGTATGTTAGTCACAGTGCGGCTGTGCAAGTGGTTAGTCATCGGCTGTTGCCTGTGTATCTGTAATCGAGATTGATTATAGTGGATTAAGACCTTGTGTTCAAGGCGAAATCACCTGAGGAGGGTGGACTGGATTAGCCTTTGTGGTGAACCAGGATATATCTTGTGTTCTTTACTCTTATGCTTAATGTCTTATTTTATCTTTCTATATAGAGTATCAGAACCTTACACACACAAGTCAGAACTTTGCAGCTTAACTCTGATAAGCTTCCGCTCTGCAAGTTCTGAGAAGTGGATCTTATATTCAGACTCTTGTTAGTTCTGAAGCCTCATGCTTAGCAAGTCTGAGTAAAACGTTGCCAGTCAGAGTCTCTCAACGAACTCTGATGTGATCCTTGGTTTATTCAACAACAAGAAACAAAATGTAGTCAAAAGAGCAAATACACACTTCAAACCCCCCTTTCTTGTGTCTTTCTCGCACCTTCACAAACCTGTCACCATATCAAAGCCTCTCAAAACAACCTTAATACTCCATAAATTAGCCCAGGTAGCTTCTCCTAACAAAAGGGTATCATCAGCAAATTACGTTATACAATACTGCTCAGAAGACCCTACACAGAAGCCTTTATAAATTCCTGAACTCTCTATTTTCTTCGCCGACTTAGTTAAAACTTCCATAACTAGAATAAAGAGGAAAGGGGATAAAGGGTCCCCCTTCCTCAAACCTTTGCCAACCTTGAAATCCCTTGTCACACTTTCATTCACCATAACCGAAATTGAGCCACTGCAAACCAAAGCATCAATCCACGTAAGCCACTTTTCACCAAAATTCAACTTTACAAGAAGAGATTTGAGGAAACTCCAGGATACACAATCATAGGCTTTTTCAAAGCCTAATTTCAAGACCATACAACTCTTCCTATTGCGCTTGGCATAATCTAGAAGCTCGTTAGCAACAAGAACTCCATCATAAATACATCTATTATGAACAAAAACAGTATGTTCAGGAGACACCAATTTACTAACCACTTTCTTCAACTTTAAAGCAAGTAATTTAGCCAAAATTTTCTGCATACAATTCACTAAACAGATAGGCCTATAATTCACAAGAAATTGAGGATTCTTCACCTTAGCAACTAAGGTTAGAAACAAAGTTGTTCCAGCATTAGTCAGAGCAGGTTTTTTAAGGATATAATAAACAAACCCGAGGACATCCTTATGAACAATATCCCAACACTCTTGCAAGAAAGAGAATGTAAACCCATCTGGCCCATGACTCTTACCTCCATTACAACTCCAAATGGCTTCCTTGATTTCTTCTACACTGAATTCAGACTCCAGCCAACTCTTATCCTCCTCAAAAAGACTCAATAGTTGCAAATCTTCTATGAATGGTCTATTAATACACCATATGTCGTTCCTTCTTCTCCTTCTCCTAACAGAATTATGGAAATACTTCGAATTACTGCCCCTTTCCTTAAGCCATAATTCCCTTGCTTTAAGTCTTAACAGATCCTCCTTCATATTAATATACTTCCGCACCTCATCACCTGCCTTGGTTCTCTTCTTCACCATCTCCTAAAAGTTGGAAAAACCTAATCTACTCGCCTCCTCATCCAAATCATTAAGATCCTTTATTGAATCCTCGATCTTCACATCTATCCAACCAAACACTTCTACACTCCATGTTCTCAATCTCTCTTTTAATCTATTTAATTTCATCTTGAGTATATAGTCCCCTCTACCATTAACATCCACCGAATTCCAAACTGTCATAACAAAGTCTTTGAACCCATGATGCTTCAACCAGCAATTTAAAAACCTAAAAGGTTTAGACCCCCAGTTGACTCTATTGGACCTCAACCAAATAGGACAGTGATTTGACAATTACCTTTTGCCAATGTATTGCTCAGAATCTTCCACTCCTCTAAAAGCCTCTCAGACACTAAAAACATGTCAATTCTACTCATAGAATTACCAAACCTATTGTACCAAGTGAATCTTCCACCTCTGCAAGGTAAATCAGCACAATCCAGATCTATAATAAAACTCCTAAATTCCTCCATCTCCTTACTTCTATAACTCTCCATCAAACCCTTTCTTTTCTCTTTATAAGCAACAACATTGAAATCACCTCCCACTATCCAATCTGCCCTCCCAAACCTCCTTTTTCTGCTCACAAGCTCTGACCACAATCTCCTCTTGGATTTCAAACAGCAAGAAGAGTACACATTTACTAAAAACAAATCCCAACCTTTCCACACTACATTAATCCCTACAAAACCTTCCCCCTAAAGCTACAAATAAGGTCGAAGAGCTCTTTCTTCCACATGATAACCATACCCCCAGCACTACCAATAGCACTAGAAACAGATCATTCCACTTCATCACTTCCCCAAAGAGAGTATACCATCCTACTGTCTAAACTAGATTTTTTGGTTTCCTGAAGGAAACATACATCTACACCTTCAGCCTGTATCATCTTAGCAACTCTTTTCCTCTTGGCCATACTACCGTACCCTCTCAAATTGAAAGAAACAATATTCATAAGGACCCCTTATCTCTAGCCTCCCTCAATCTCTTACTTTCTTCATCTCTCTTCTCTAAAATAAAGATCTTCTTCTCCATGCCCTGAACATATTCTCCTCCTCCAACGTCCAAAGAAACCATCATCTCTCTAACTCTCCGAGAAACTTTGCTCTCCAAAACATCCCAAAACCTTTTGTTACCAACCATAACTTCAGAATCTGTTACAGAGTGGCAACGTTGGTCTGAGTTTTCTTTCTCTAACCAATCTCCTACACTCTTCTTCTTATTGGGATCAGTAATAAAAAGAGAATCCCCAGAAACTTCTATTGGGTCCTCTGAAGGATCCACTGAGCAAACAACAGAGGATTTCTTTTTCTTCCTCTTAATACACTTAGTCGTAACTAGGTCCTCTAATCCACAAGCTAAGCCCAAGCCTTTCTCTCTAAAGGATGCCTCAGGAAAGGAAGCACCAACCGCCTTACAGGCCTTATCCACAGTACCCAAATCCACCCTACCTGATCCCAACTTGACACCTTGGGCCTTATCACCCTTTTGGGCCAAGGTCAGTTCATCAAAACAAACCTCATTACTCTTGGACTGAATTGAGACTTTTTTATTGCAGCACTCTAAAACCCCCTTTCGAGCCTCTATTTATGTCAACTACCCTTTCTGACACCACTTTTCCCAAGGTCTCCTATGAACACCTTTCTTGAGACCTAGTACTTGCAACATCGAGCCCCTCGCCTGACCCACAACCTACACCTTCTGGCACCCTATTTCTCAGCGTAGAATAAACAAAAGAACCTTTTGAGGTTCCTACATCCTGACTAGGCCTACTTCTCTGGGATCCTCTGCACGTAATGTTAACGTCTTCTTCCTCAATAACCTTCTCGCCACCGGAGCTCCACCGCCATGAACTGTCTTTCTGTAAGGATTCCTCTGAATCTGACACTTCGTAAATAAAAAAACTCTTCTCTAGAGTTTTACACGCCGATCCTAGCGTCAATTCGACCATTATGATTCTATAAACAATTCCATTAATAAACACTCTAAACACCTCATTGATAGTCGTCCCACAGGAAGATCTTATCATAACTTTAGCAACATCTATTTTAGATACACCTGAAGAGGACTCTTCACAGCTCACATATTTTCCCACTTTCGAGACCATAAACTAAAAGAACGAAATCGTCCAAGCATCACAAGGGATGCCATAAATTCTCACCACGTTACTCTTTCTGGGTCAATATCACCTGGATCCTACCTCCTGACTTCCAAAAACCATTTATCTAGCCAACTCTTAGCGTTCTTAATGAGATCCTGTATCTCTCCTGGTTCGTCTTCCTCAAGCAGACAAAGGTTAACCCCTAAAGAGGTAGCCTTAGCACCAAAGTAGCCTTCAGAATGGAAGCACCTTTGAATGTTAAAAGTCATCCCTGGAGAATGAACCCTACCAACAAAAGCTTTGCTGAACCTATTGATTTCTTCACTACCAGCATCAAAAGAAATCCTAGCTATTCTTCTTCCTTCCACCTTTAACCGCCTTAGCAAAAGAATGTTTTCCAGGGTTGAAGTGGTTGTTGAAGTGATTAGGAGGTTTTACACCTGATCGTCTCCTACCCTCTTGGTCTTGTCTGAAAGACGACCAATCTTTGTCTTCTCTCTGGATATCTTCCTCAAACTTCTTAGGTCCCTTGAACTTCCCCTTCTGTGCAAACTCATTCTGCTCCTTCTGTTGCTTTTCAACTCTTGGAACATTAGCGAACAATTTCCTCCCTTCAGTGAATATGTTGTCTAGCTTCATACTCATACTTCTCTTATCCCGTACTCCAAAAAACCTTACAAAACCATACTTCCTTCCCAATTGATCACGTTTCATAGGTATGAATACTTCATCCACCTCTCCATATTCCGCGAAAACATTGTAAAGGTCCTTAGCTCTCAAGTGTTCTGAGAACTCAGTTATGAAGAAAGAAGTAGATTCATTATTTACCATATTTCAACACCACTTTTTTTCCCACTTTTTACCACCCCTCCGTCTATCTTGCACCTTGGTCCACTCTCCAATATTTCAACACCAAATGTATATCTTCACACATATTGATCAATAATCAAGTGAGTCTTCAAGCCAATATATGCATGTCTTCTTAATGGCTCATTCATCATAGCTTAGTATGCAGGCATTGTAACCTTTTCTCCTCTTATTTACCTAACCAATGTGTGATATATCCCTGACTTCTCTTTAAATCTCATTTTAGTGTTTAAATTATGTCATTTCTTTAATTGTGTTCTTTATTACTTTTTTTATAAAACATTGCCGGATTTAAAATTTCAGAAGATGATTGGTTTAGATAGAAATTTTGAATGATTGTATGGCTGGTGATTGATGGTGATGCTCAAACTGATGTACTAGCTACCTAATACAAGACCAATAATTTTTTCGTTTTTAAACAAAGATCTTTTTCTAGTAGTGTTAACAAGTTTTTTTTTTATAAGCAAATATTTCATTAAGATGAGAAAAAGGGGATCTCAAACCCAAAGAAATACAAGGAACACAAGAGAGAACAAGCAAATCCTACTAGACAAAAGCAAGACCGGCTAACCACCAAAATCAAAGGAAATCGAGTAGGAATTTAGTCCAGTCTATAAACTACATTTAATCCTACCGGACTTCTCGAAATCCAAGCAATTCCAAGAAGAAACAACAATTCTGAGGAAGTAGGTTAACAAGTTATGTGTGATACTGCAGCGAACGATTTTGGACGTGGTTCTTAAGCACTGTCGCTCTCTTTGGGGTACTACAGGTCAACTCATTTTTTATCCTATTAAAGCTGATGAAGGAAGGGAAATAGATGTCTCTAATTAACCCTGCTTGCATAACGAGTTTAAACAGCGGTCTGTTAGGTTACGGATGCGATCAATGTGGTGGGGCCTTTCTCATATTATTTTGACAGAATGACGGTTTCTGGCGGGGAACAAGGATTAGGATGTTAGGACTGATGCTTTTTGATAGATATGTGAGAGTATGGGATTTTGTGTTTTTTGTTTAGTGTGCTCGCTAAGATTTTTCTTTCAATCTTATGCCTACGTATTCCCGTTTACCGAAACAGGGAAATCAGAGCGTTCGTAGTTCCTCCTATTCTATGGGAGGAAATGGGTGTTTTGGTGTCTTGTTCAAAGCCCAAGACGTGAAGCGAAAGGTGATTTGTATCTTGTTCAAAGCCCAAGATATGAAGCTGAAGGTTGTTTGTATCTTGTTCAAAGCCCAAGATGTGAAGCTGAAAAGTCTCGACTTTAGAGAGAATTTGTCATCTCTAAAGAAGGGTTTGTCTGTTTATAAAGGAGAATTACTTTAACCGGGATATGTGAATCCGGCAATGCCATAATTTCCTTTATAGGGGATTTTAACCTGAAGGAGAAGACTTTAACTCAGTGTAGAGCAATGCCATCTTTCCTTAGGAATTTCTCATGCTAAAAGAGGGACAGTGGCATGGATGTAAATAATCCAGAGGCTTGCCGCTTACAGCGATTAGATGAAGTGGAAAGAGTTATTAATGTTTGTGTACTGTGAACGAGGCACAACTTTGATGCTAAAAGGTTGATTGGATCAACCAGTGGTTTTCTTATACAAAGCCTAAGAGGAGGCTAATGGCCCGACAAGAGGGAATTTTTATGTGTCTCGTACGAAGCCCGAGAGAGAGGCTAAAAGTGTTTGACCCAACAAGAGGATCTTTTATACTCAACAAGAGAGTGTTTTGTATCTCGTACGAAGCCTGAGATGGAGGCTAAAAGTTTTATTTGGCTCAATAAGAACCTTTTTGTATCTCGTACGAAGCCCGAGATGGAGGCTAAAGATTTGTTTGACCCAACGAGGGAGTCCTTTGTGTGTCTCATACAAAGCCTGAGAGAGAGGCTAAAGGTCTTTGTATCTCGTACGAAGCCCAAGATGGAAGCTAAAGGTTTGCTCCGCTGGGGAGAATCATTGTACAAAGCCCAAGAGGAGGCTAATGCTTTTGTTTGACTCAGCAAGGGAGTCTTTTGTATCTCGTACGAAGCCCGAGATGGAGGCTAAAGGTTTACTGTCTCAGTTAAGTGACAGGTCCAGTATACTGATTTTAAAGAGAAAATCAGTTCTTATATGAGTAACACTGTACTCATGGATTTGATCTGAGGATCTGGATTGTTCCCTGTTCTTTAAGAAAACGGGGAAATCCGAAGGGTATCGAGACTGTCCGAGTCTACGGGTGTATTCCTAAAAAGGGCTTGAGAATGTCTTTGAGACTCAAGGAAAATAGACTGTCCATGTCTAGAGTTTTATCTTTCGTACTATGCTTTGAGAAACAGTAGTAGACTCTTGAAAGGACTGTTCTATGAAGATGAATAAGTTCTGTTCCGATACCTCTAGGAGGTCGTCAGGACAATTTGTTCGAAGCCCCAGAGGAGGCTGGAAACTTTTAAGAAGCCGAGAGGTCCTTGTATGAAGCCCAAGAGGAGGCTATCATTCCCGGAGGAAGAGATCATTATACGAAGCCTAAGAGGAGGATGTGAATACTTCTAAGAAGCCGAAGGGTCCATGTACTAAGCCCAAGAGGAGGCGGGGTTGCTTTTAGGAAGCCTGTGGGTCTTTGTACAATGCCCAAGAGGAGGCCGATGCTTTTAAGAAGCCCGTGGGTCCCCAAACCCCGAGAAATTCAAGGCAAGCTATTCACAAGGAATAGATCAAGTCAGGAAAGTTCGAGAATTTGGAAGAAACTCAAAGATGCCATTCACGGAGAATACATTCATCTTTGGGAGTAGAGTTTCTTGACAATTCCTAATGAGGACAACCGAAGAGAAGACTGTATCTGGTTATCCTATTGGGGATCTAGCTGTTTATTTCTACGAACAAACGAAACGGCTTTTCCTAGTTCTAGACGTAGTTGCCGGGGAAACTCTAAATATATATACTATTATTACACAGCTGATATGAGTTTATGAAGGAAGACTTATAGCGAAACAACCCCACAATACAGTTATATGTATATGAAAGCAGTAAATGAAAGCGTATAAACACTTACTCGGTTGTAGAGCTTCCATGCTGTTTGGTTGGTTGTTCAACAAAGAAAGATTGAAAACAACAGTATATTCAAAATCAAAGGAGAAAGTGCTTTGAAAAATAAAGATTTGGGGTTTACAGCTCAAGGAGAGGCCCAGGGTTTTACCAGTGATTGCACTGTTGTTTTTGTACAGAGGGACTTATACAAGTGACTGTGGCCCAAGAAAGGTTTTCTGTACAAAGGGATGGGTCTTACACTCTCTCAAAAGGCCCAAAAAGTTTTAAAGAAAAAGAGTAAGGGCTTATAACTCGAGGGTAAGCCCAGATGATTTTTCGTTTAAAATGGCAATCGCGCCGAGGTTTTCTTTTAACACAGGGGCTTATACAATATCTGAGGCCCAAAAAGTTTTGGTTAAAAGGGGGATTGGGTCTTACACTCTAATAGAGGCCCAAGAGTTTTGAATGGGTCTTATAGCTCGAGGAGAGGCCCAGATGTTTTAAACGGACGACAGTCATACCGTTTACTTGTACAGAGGGACTTATACAATAAGTGAGGCCCAAAATGTTTTTGTACGAGGGAGGTAGGTGTTACACTCTCTCAAGAGGCCCAAAAAGGTTTTAGAAAAGAAATGGGGCTTACAACACGAGGGGAGGCCCAATTTTTTAACGGGCGACGATCGCGCCGAAATTTTGAAATACAATGGGACTTATACAATAAGTGAGGCCCAAAAATGGGTTGTATTTACAAAGGGTTGGGTCTTACACTCTATTAAAGGCCCAAAAGAGTTTTGAATGGGTCTTATAGCTCGAGGAGAGGCCCATATGTTTTAAAAAGGCGACAATCGCGCCGTTTGTTTTTGACGGTATCGGGACTTATACAATACACTGAGGCCCAAAACTGATTTGGTCAAAAAAAGGATTGGGTCTTACACTCTAATAGAGGCCCAAAAGTTTTTTAGAAATGATTTGTGAGGGTTGAATTAATCCAAAACCCTAATTTATTTCCAAAATGTGTTTTAATTGAATAAAAATTCAATTAAAAATGATCAAAATTGTTTAACAAGTGGGAAACAAATTGTGATCTTGGATTAATGCTTCAAAATTAAGTATTGACCACTTGCAGCTGGTGATCGTGATTTGTGTAGGAGGTGTTACAGTTGTGTTGTGATGATCTGAATAGCTTCCCTAGGTGCTATGGCGTGTGTTTGAATGCTTGGACTTGATGGAAATTGGCTGGATCACTTCGTGGCATCTCAACTGCACTTTGGTTAAAACCTTGAGCGATTACTGGTGATTCTGAGAAATCAGTGTTCCAGTTGTTGTTTAAGTTTTTGATCAGCTCATATGTGATGTATATGAGGTGTGTGTGTGTGTGTGTGATTGGTTTGAGTAGAATTGCCCTCTAGCTCAAAACCTGATAGCTACCTTGCTAAGAAAGGCATTTTTGCCAAGAGAAAGAGATTTTGAGAAAGGCAAGTGTTGTAGGCCTTTGGTGTACTTAAACTGACCACAATTGAGCTCTATTTATAGTAGAGCAAGTTTGTTTTTCAAGGAATAGTGAATGACAACTGCTGAGTAGGTTTGGCCAATGTTGGCAAATGAAAATCCAAGTTTCCTCTAGCCATTGACTAGAGGTTAGGGCACAGAGCTTTGGTTCCCTTGGTCTTGGATAAGCCTTGACTGATTTCAGATGAGAATGGCTCAGTCCATGCCACCTTGATGCTTCCATTGAATGCTTCAATCCAAATTTGGAGTCTTGTCCCTATTTTGGCCATTCTAGGTTCAACATGCTATTTCTTGTTCCATGGACTTTGGAGGCTTGGCTCAGTGATTGTCCCCTTTAGATTCAATCCTCAGATGTGTCCAAGTGGATAGGATCATTTGAATTTGGCTGATTTTGGCAAATTGAGCAAAATGCAAATTCTGCCTTGCCTTTGACAAATTTCAACAAGGCAACTTGCCAATGTCATATCTCATGGTGTAAGTTGAATTTGGTAATGTTCTTGGTCATTTTGGAGAGCCCTTACATGATACAACAACTGTTTGAACATGTTTGGTTTTGATCTCTTTTGAATCCAAGTGAAAAATCCCTCTACATTTGGCAAAAAGTGAGGTAAAATCTGACTTAATGAAATTTTCACTAAGTGTTGGAACAAAGTGTCTTTTCTTGATTTTGATCACTCCATAACTCAAAATCCATGAGGAATTTGGACATAGGTCAGTATGAAGTTTTTGTAGAGGGCAATGTGATCTACAAATCAAGCCTTGAATGGGGCACAATGGCCTTGTGGTTTAGGAGTTATGGTCCTCCAAAGTTGGTGCATTAGTGGCACTTTTTCATGACTTAGAAAAATTTCTAAGTTTTATGGTTACCCCTTTTACAAGTTATCCCACTTTCTTTGATTTTTCTTGATGAATGATGATTCAAATCATACATTAACATCATTTTAGGGTTAAAAAACCATTTTGGTGAAAAATCTCAAAAAGTCAAAGTTGACTTTTGTGCACAATTGACTTTTTATCAGATGAATTCCAAACTGTGCAATTCTTCAGGAAATCATGTCCTTGACCTAAATCAAACTTGATGGACATGTTCCATGGGTGTCATAGGGTATATTGAATCATGTCCTAGGGTTTGGGAGCATGTCCTTGTCAAAAGTCAAAGCTACAGTTGACTTTTCTCGTGAAACCCTAACAGTGGTACTGATGAAGTTGAGACTTGTTGCTCAAGCTTCTTGGATTAATCCATTGTTCCAAATGGATCAATATAGAGTATTAGAGACCCTCAAATCATGTCTTGAGGTCTTGGTTCATGATTTGTCCCAAAAGTCAACTTAGGGGTGAATTAGGTCAAGAAACCCTAATTCCTGATTTTTGTTGAATGCATCCCTTGAAGCAAAATTGACTTGATGATTGGGTCCATGAGGTTCCATGGAGTATATTAGGTTATGTTTTGGATCATTGGCTCATGCCCAGAGGAAAATTTCCACCTGGAGGCCCTAGTTGACCAAAACCCTAATTTGGTGACACTGTCGATCTTTGAAGCTTGATCCACCTAGAAGGGAGCAGCCTTGTGCTTAGTCCTTGAAGTGGGAGTCCTCTTGATTCATTGTAGATTCTTGGGAGGTTAGACAAGGTGAAGATCAAGTCATTTCTTGATTGATCCTTTGTCTAAAGCTCAAAGAGATTTTAAAACCCTAATTTTGATTGTAGTGGATGCTCAACAACCCTTGAATAGATTGATGAGGCATAAAGGTACCTCTATATTATGATTGTGATTTGCACAATGATGGGAAATCTTAGTGGTCAAAATTTGGGGTATGACAGACGCCCCTTTTTAATCTTCTTAGACCCGAAGGTGTGAATGACGAAGGTATTCGGGCATTCGGGGTGCAAGAGGATTAAATATCGGAATATCCGAAATTTTGACAGCGTCTATGAGTGGTAATTCACGCATTCATCTTCTTTTGGTAAGCAATGATGCTTAGAAAAGGGAAACATCCCCTCGATCTTGGTTTCCTACCAAGGAACTGGTCTTAGTTTCCGAAATAAACTTCCCCTCGATCCTGGTTTCCTACCAGGGAACTGGTCTTAGTTTCTGAAGTAAACTTCCCCTCGATCCTGGTTTCCTACTAAGGAACTGGTCTTAGTTTCTGAATTAAACTTCCCCTTCGTTCTTGGTTTCCTACCAAGGAGTTGGTCTTAGATTCTTTTGTCAATAAACTTTATTGACAAGGGACGCTACTCGTAGTGGTTTTCCTCAAACTTCTCGCCGAATTTTCCTGGGGAGATGCCATTTGACGGAAAAAGTTTTGATGTCAGACTTGCTAGGGAACCCAATCGTCTGAGTTGTAGAAGTGTACAAATTTCTCTGTTAGAGATGCCATTTGTTTCTACTGGGGAAAACGAGTCTCTTGAGAGACTGCTTCTGCTTGGAGTCTTACATCATACTTTTCTCGGGATCTTCCCGGAGAAATGCCATATGATGTGATCCAATTTTGAGGTGCTGATGACCTTTTCATCAGCGGTGTTTTTCGGAGCGAAACTGCCGTACTGCCGAATCTCTGCTTGAGAGGCTTTCTCTCGGGATTTTATTTAATCCGGGAAAGCAAGGGTATCATCTTCAATGGCGAAGAGTGATATTTATCGAAGGTTCTCTGGTCTCTCAGAGGTTCAAGTTATCAAAGTGGTCAATTGCCGACTCTGATCTAAAAATACACTGGAGACGAGTTTGATCGGCCATAACATTTCCTGACGAAGCAAGAACTTACAAACTCGATCGAGAAGACGGTTAACATGACAGGATGAGACCGACTCAAGTGATAGTGATGATGTGTATATGCATGTAAAATAGAAATGCATGATGTATGTATGTATATACTGACAAAACTGACACGACATACAAACTAAAAGATGAACATGACTGGATACTCGGCCATCGCAGGGCGTCAAAATATCTTTGGTCCAAAAGTAGCCATTCCACCTGGCTTAGGAGAAAAAGTCCCTGCTGGGAGCTATGTTGGTCGGGCTTACGAGATAAGAACTCGGCTGAAGGTATTAGATGGGAAAACCGCATCTGACATAGCTGATCCTTCTTTCAGGCGCACTGGCTTAGAAGGAGTACTTTGATTCTGCACTTTGAGGCTCGAACACCTTTGGAGAAGCGACCGATGTTCTTTCGATGTTTAACAGTCAAAAGAAATTGCCATCTTTAATTTTAGAGCAGAAAAAGTTTTACAAGTAAATTCGTTTTTGTTTTATTTCAAGAATCATTAATCATATTAACAACGTCATTCTGTAAAGCTAAAACAAATGAGAATTACAAGCAAAAGCACAAGGGCTCAAATTTTATTGATAAGATGGAGATCAGCCAAACGCGTGATTCCAAAGAGTATTTACAAAGTTAGAAAATGGTAATTTACAGGGAAAAGGGCTACGTTTAAACATAACGACCATTATCCTTCTACCAACTTTGAATTCGGGGCATCCTGAGCTTCTGTCGAAGATGACCTTGACTGGAGTTTTCCTCTGATGGATGATGTAACTGTTGCTAAGGGACTTGCCTCTGTTGAACATAGTTACTTGCCATTATCCCTAATTTTTGCCTGGATTGTACTTTGATGTTTCCAATCCACCGGGATGATTTTTTTCGTGTCTCTAACTTTTGCCTGGACCGCCCTTTCGGGTTTTCAATCCACCGAGACATTTTTTTTTGGCGAAGTATTTCTTGACTACATCAACATTCGTGGGGTAGGCAAATTCTTCTCTGTCCATGGTTGCAAGTCTCAAGGCGCCGCCTGAGAAAGCTTTCGTGACCACATAGGGGCCATCATAATTCGGAGTCCATTTGCCCCGAGAATCAGTGAGAAACAATTGTATCTTCTTGAGCACAAGGTCTCCTTTTCTGAAGATGCGAGGTTAGACCTTTTTGTCGAACGCCCTCTTCATTCTTTGCTGATACAACTGACCATGGCATAGTGTCGTGATTCGATTCTCTTCAATCAAATTCAACTCGTCGTGTCGACTTTGACACCATTCAGCTTTTGTAAGCTTAGCTTTCATCAATACCCGGATTGATGGGATCTCTATTTCTATGGGGAGCACTGCTTCCATGCCATACACTAGAGAGAAAGGGGTAGCCCCTGTTGAAGTGCAGACAGAGGTTCGATAACCGTGAAGAGCAAAGGGTAGCATCTCGTGCCAATCTTTGTAAGTTACAACCATCTTTTGAACGATCTTCTTGATGTTCCTGTTAACAGCCTCTACCGCTCCGTTCATCTTGGGTCGGTAGGGAGATGACTTATGGTGTTCGATCTTGAACTCTGCGCACAACTCTTTCATCATCTTATTGTTCAAGTTAGATCCATTATCAGTAATGATCTGGGTTGGAACACCATAACGGCAGATGATATTGTTTTTGATAAATCGGACCACCACTTGTCGGGTTACATTGGCGTATGACGCTGCTTCGACCCACTTGGTGAAGTAATCAATGGCTACTAGAATGAACCGATGTCCGTTTGAAGCCTTAGGTTCAATCATGCCAATCATGTCGATTCCCCGTATGGAAAAAGGCCATGGGGAAGAAAGAACTTTGAGATGCGTTGGCGGCACATGGATTTTGTCGGAGTATATCTGACACTTGTGACACCTTCTCCTGTACTTGTAGCAGTCGGATTCCATGGTTACCCAGTAGTACCCTGCTCTTAGAATTTTTCTCACCATTGTATGTACGTTGGCATGAGTGCCAAAGGATCCTTCATGAATTTCTTTTATCAGCATGTCTGCTTCTGGTCCGTCGATGCATCGGAGCAAGACCATGTCAAAGTTTCTCTTATAAAGTGTATCACCGCTCAGGAAAAAGCTGCCTGCTAGTCTTCTGAGGGTCTTTCTATCTTTCCTGGATGCCCCAGGTGGATACTCTTATTTCTGAAGGAAGCATTTGATATCGTGATACCAAGGTTTGTCGTTTATGACTGCTTCAATCGCGAAGATGTAGGCGGGCCGTTCAAGGTGCATTACGTCAATCTTAGGTAGGTCATTCCATTGACCTATGCTAATCATGGAGGAGAGAGTGGCTAATCCATCAGCCATGTGATTCTCACCACGAAGGATGTGATGAAACTCAACTCTGTTGAAGAAGGGTAGCAACCTTCTTGCATAGTCTTTGTAGGGAATTAATCCTGATTGGTATGTGTTCCAATCTCCTATGATCTGATTGATAACCAAGGCTGAATCGCCGTATACGTCCAAGTTCTTGTCCTTAAATCAATCGCTTCTTCGAGACCCATAATACAAGCTTCGTATTCGGCCTCGTTGTTCGTACATTTGAACATAAGTCTGGCAGTGAAAGGAATGTGGGTACCCTGAGGGGTAACAATGATTACCCCAATTCCGTTTCCATAATGATTAACTGCTCCGTCAAAGATTATTCCCCACTGGGAACCTGGTTTTGGCCCTTCACTGGGTAACGGTTCATCACAATCTTTCATTTTTAGATACATGACATCTTCTTCTGGGAAGTCAAACCCGATTGATTCTTGATTGTCAATCAGTTGATGAGCTAAATGATCGGCTAAAATACTTCCTTTAACGGCTTTCTGAGCGTGATACTCTATGTCATATTCTGATAGTAGCATCTGCCAACGGGCAATCCTTCCCATGAGAGCAGGTTTTTCAAAGACGTACTTGATTGGATCCATCACGGAGACCAACCAAGTAGTGTGACGAATCATATACTGACGAAGACGTTTGGCTGCCCAAGCCAAAGTGCAACAAGTTTTCTCGAGCATCGTGTACCGAGTCTCGCAGTCGGTGAATTTCTTGCTCAGATAGTAAATGGCAAACTCTTTCCTTTTGGTTTCGTCTTGTTGGCCAAGTACACATCCCATTGAGTCCTCTAGGACTGTGAGGTAAATGATTAGTGGTCTTTCTTCCACTGGAGGTGATAGAATCGGAGGATTCAACAGATATTCCTTAATATTGTCGAAGGCAGTTTGACAGTCTTCTGACTAAACGCAATCCTGGTTCTTTTTCAGTAACTTGAAAATCGGCGCATACGTGGCGGTCATAAGGAATATGAATCTGGAGATGTAGTTCAAACGTCCCAGGAATCCTCTGACTTGTATTTCAGTTTTCGGAGAAGCAATTTCTTGAATGGCCTTGACCTTGTCAGGATCAACTTCAATTCCTTTCTGGCTGACGATGAACCCTAAGAGTTTTCCCGAACGGACACCGAAGGTGCACTTGTTGGGATTCAAGCGGAGTTTGTATTTCCTCAAACGCTCGAATAGTTTTGACAGGTGGGTCACATGCTCCTCTTCTGTCTTAGATTTGGCAATCATATCATCGACATATACCTCGATTTCTTTGTGTATCATGTCATGAAATAGAGTAGTCATGGCCCTTTGATAGGTTGCCCCGGCATTCTTCAAACCGAACGGCATTACCTTGTAACAAAAGGTACCCCATGGGGTAATGAAGGAAGTTTTCTCCATGTCTTTTGGCGCCATATTTATCTGATTATAGCCCTAGAATCCATCCATGAAGGAGAAAACTTTGAACTTTGTTGTACTGTCAACCAGCATGTCAATGTGTGGTAAAGGAAAGTCGTCCTTTAGACTAGCCTTGTTTAGATCCCTGTAGTCGACACACATTCTGACCTTTCCGTCCTTTTTGGGAACAGGTACAACGTTGGCTAACCATTGAGGATATTCAGACGTAGCGAGGAAACCTGCGTCAATCTATTTTCGTACCTCCTCTTTGATTTTGATGGCCATGTTCGGGTGAGTCTGTCTCAACCTTTGTTTAACTGGCGGACCTTCCAATCTCAACGGTAAGTGATGTTCCACGATGCTGGTATCCAACCCTGGCATATCCTGATAGGACCAAGCGAATACATCTGGAAATTCTTTGAGAAGATTTATCAAACTCTCTTTAGCAGTCAGACTGAGCAGTGCCCCAATCTTGATTTCTTTTCTCTCTTTTTCCGAACCCAAGTTCACCGTTTCCAACAGCTCTTTGTGAGGTTCAATGGACCTTTCCTCTTGTCTGAGTAATCGGGAGATCTCTTCTGGAATTTCGTCGTCAACTTCTTCTTCAGCCCCAAATACCAGGAACTCAAAGTCGGGAGAAGGCATTGGATCGTATGTTTCAACGGGGTGTAAAACAAGAAATCTGCATGACGTGATGATTTTGTGTTTAGAAGAGATAGAGAAAATGCAAAAGTGTGTGCAGTGCATTTTTTTTACTGCTTGTTTTTATTTTTGATTTGTTTTTTAGGATTACCATTTTCTAAGAAAAGCAAAAAGAGAAAACAACAATAACTGCGGAAATTACAGAACGACGTTATTTTATTAATGAACAAGTCGGTTATTGAAACTACAGCCCTATAAAACAAAACTCTGTCGCTTTGGGCGAAGCGAAGAGGGAAATTTACAAAAAGCGAGCCCTATCAAAACATCTGTTTCACCTGGGCAGGGTGAAAGGTTAAAGATGGCAATTACTTTGACTGGTGAACGACCTTCGGAACATTGACAGCGACCCATTGGCGGCGAACTCCTCGGTGAATCACAAAGTCTGGCACCTTCCTTGATTTGTCTTTAGAAATAACACTGATTTCTGGTGGAGCAGGATCATTGGAATCTGTCTCCCAGGCAGAGTTGTCGTAGGAGGATTCCTCTGTTGTATTTTGCATAGCATTTGTGCTCTCAGCTATATCTCCCCATCCAGTCGGCTGGATATCTTCGAGCCTGATACGAGAGCTTTCAGGAGCGGTGTACTTGACCATATAATCAAATTTTCCACTCGGTTGTCCCAAGGTGTCCCACACTTCTTTGGAACTGGAGGAGTCATCTCTCTCGATGACGCTTACCTCAGGGAAAGCGTAGTTAATGAATTCTAGTCCTGCAAACATTGCGAATTCATCGTCATGTTGAGTAGTTTCTGAATAACCTGAGTGTTGATCCCATGACATGGTAGGGACACAGGTATTCTTTTCAATGATGGTCAGCTGAGTTCCATTGCTAGGCTGACTTTCTGGTCTCAAGTCTCCTGGGTAAGGCTGCCACATTGGCAGGCCATCCATTGGGCCATAGTAGTTGTAGTCGAAATTGTCTTTCATCAGAGTGTCCTCCTCTAATGAGTTTGGTGGAGCACGGCATCCTTCCGGATCACAATCTCCGTATATCATTTCGACGTCTGACCTGGGTATAAATCTCGGGCTCTGTGCAGGATAGAAAAATGGAGTTTACGTTTCGTCCTGAGACATATAACCGTCCTCGTTAAGATAGGACTTCCATTCCTCATCTGTGTCAGAGGGATCCTCTTCATTGATAGCATGGACTGCTTGAGTCACTGGTTGGGGGAAGCCTTCACTATGGAAGAAATTCTGAATGGGATGAAGACTTTCATCATTGACAGCTGTCTGGGTGCAGGTTGTAGAAAAACCAAGACCCTTCTTTGTTTTATTATCAGTAGGAATGACAAGCTGTCCCCATCCTGTGGTATCGGTACTCTCGACAGCTTTGATAACATCTTTGTATGAGGAAATCGAAGTTCCTCCTTCAGATTGATTGTCCTTACTCACCGAAAGTGCTTGGAACTGTGTCCCAACAATCTCCTCGGGTTCTACACAAGTAGATGATGATAAGTTGCTCACGAGCAAGGCTTGTTCCCCGTAGACTGTGATGAGTTGGCCGTTCTGGACGAACTTTAGCTTTTGGTGGAGGGTCGAAGTGACCGCTCCAGCCTGATGTATCCAAGGTCTTCCTAATAAACAACTGTACGTTACCCGGATGTCCGTGACCTGGAAAGTGACTTGGAAAGTGTGAGGACCAATAGTTATGGGAAGATCAACTTCGCCGATAACCGCTTTTCCGGATCCGTCGAATGCTTTGACGACGACCTCGCTGATTCTCATCGGAGGGCCTTTGAATGATAATTGCATCAAAGTGGACTTCAGCATCACATTCAGGGCTGACCCTGTGTCTACCAGTACGTTGGCCAACGCATCGTCCTGGCAGTTGACTGTGATATTGAGCGCCATGTTATGACGGCGACCCTCCTCGGGTAATTCCTCATCACTAAATCCCAAGTTATTGCAGGAAGTGATGTTAGAGACAATGCTATCGAACTGTCTGATTGTTACATCTTGTTCCACAAAGGCTTGCTCCAAGACTTTCTGTAGAGCTTCCATGCGCGCTTCTGAACTGAGTAAAAGTGATAGCACTGAGATCTTTGAAGGAGTCTATAACAGTTGATCAACAATGTTGAATTCACTCCTTTGGATGAGCTTCAGCATCTCATCGTTGTCTTTTGAAAGGTCGGGAGCATTGGATTGACCGACTGGTGGATTAGGAGCTTTTGCCTCAGGTTCCTTTTCTTTGTTAGGTTCTCCAACTCCTCGGTTGAAGATTCGACCGCTCCGTGTTACACGACTGATGTCTGCATTATTCACGACGGAGGGTAATGGAATTTCCTTTCCATTTTCAACTATTGTTGCACCGTATTTGTAAGGGATCGCCTTAGTTGATTCATACGGTAATGGTCCCCGTAGATAATTGACTATGGGAACCTTTTGATTTTTCTGACCATCATAAGTAATCTCGATCTGTTCCTGGTTGGGAACTTTAGATTCGTCAAACATAGGGGTGATGGCAGAAACATCTTTAGTCCTCTGACGATCAGAGATGACGACAACGTCCTCAATTTGATCGGCAAGGTAATTCGGCGACCAGTTGATGGGTCCAGAACCTGGATATGGACGAATTTCTCCACTATCCACTTGGCCCTGAAGAGCTGCTCTCACAAGGTAACACCCTTGGTTACTTTCTGAACATACGCTGTAACGATCATAATTGTGTGGTGGCACCTGGCCACGCCCACTTTGAATACAATGTAACCTTACTAGGTTAGTTCCCACAGATCGGACATCCTGACTCTGACGCCGAGTAGGATTCTTGTTATTGATACTAATTTGCTGAGTATCTTCATCCATATAGATTGTCATCCACCAGTGATTCAACAAGTGATGAAGTGCCTCCTGGACAAGGGTACAACCTTGATCATTTTCGCAACCCTCTTTACAGCTTTGGTAATCATGTGATATTAGGAATCCGAGTCGGACCTGCTCAGCATGTAACTCTACCAGGTTGGTATTCATCACGCGAATATCAAAAATCTGAACCATGTTGATCTGATAAGGGTTCCTATCTTGGTAGTTTTGGATCCATCCAAGATCCATCTGACGCTAGAGGGCCTCTTGTATGAAAGAGCATCCCTGTTTGTTTACCGAGCAAGTCAGACAGGAACTGTAATCGTGCCGCGGCAGATTATGGTATTGGCTTTGCCTTGAGTGCATCGCCACCAAGTTGACATTCATCGCACGGATGTCGTGGTTTTGAATGACATTAGAATTCGTATAGACCATATTAACTCCACGAACTCGGTGCTCTTGGATCCATCCGAGATCCATCTGTTCCTGTAGAGCTGATTGCACTACCGAACATCCCTGATTGCTCTTAGAGCAGATATCACACTGGTGATAATTATGAGGTGGCACATGGCCATATCCACTCTGTCTACAATGCATCTTGACCAAATTGGTCCTCAACAAGAGTACATCGTGAATTTGATAGACATTGTCAGATTCTTTCTCAATCAGGTTGACTGCAGCTTTCTCGTGTTGGGGCAGCGGGTTCGAGAGAACATTGGGATTCGTATCTTTGAAAGATAAGAGCCCGCTCCTAACAAGCTTTTGCACGTCGGATTTGAAATTGAGACAATTCTCTATGTTATGCCCCGATCCTCCTTGATGATAAGGGCATGTCTGATCCACCTTAAACCAAAAAGTCGGATTTTCCGGTACTGTAAGAGGAGACTTAGTATGGATGTGCCCCTTAGCCAGTAGTAACAAAAATATTTCTGCGTACGATACGGGTATAGGATCAAATCCTGGTGGCCGCGTTGTACGGTTGTTGTTGTACTGAGGACGAGCCTGTTGAAGAGGCTGTTGAGTCCTTTGCTGATTAGGTTGGTTCTGCGCAACCTGAGGCTGATACGTAGGAATAGGCGCGGGACTGATAGTAGGAGTTACAGCTGCTACCGGCTAATAACGTCGCCTTTGCTTTCCGAGAGAGATATTCGCAATATCTTGCTCTTTTTTCTTAGGGAGAGCACTACCTTATCGTTTTGCACTACTTGATGATCCAGCGTCTTTTTCCAAACGTCCTTCCCGGACGGCTTCCTCAAGACGAACTCCCATACCCACCATTTCGGTGAAGTCACTGGGCGCACTGGCAACCATTCTGTCGTAGTAAAATGAGCTCAAGGTTTTTAAGAAGATCTTTGTCATCTCTTTTTCCTCAAGAGGTGGAAAAATCTGAGTGGCAATTTCACGCCATCTTTGAGCGTACTCCTTAAAGGTTTCCTTGTCTTTTTGTGACATTGATCTGAGTTGATCTCTGTCCGGTGCCATGTCCAAATTGTATTTGTATTGTTGGACGAAGGAAGTGCCAAGATCTCTGAATGTGCTGATCGTGGCACGGTTTAAACCCATGTACCATTTTAAGGCGGCACCGGTTAAACTGTCCTGAAAGTAGTGAATCAGTATGTCTTGATTCTCTGTCTGAGCTAACATTCGCCAAGCGTACATCACCAAGTGACTTTGAGGGCAAGAGTTACCCTTGTATTTTTCAAAGTCGGGCACTTGGAACTTGTGCGGAACTTTCACATTGGGGACCAGACAAAGGTCTGCGGCGTCCTTTCCAAATAGATCCTGACCGCGAATGGCTTGCAGTTCCTTCTGCATTTCCATGAACTGTTCCTGGAATTCCTCCATTCGGTCAAACATAGTTTCCTTCTTACCAGAAGGTATCTGTGGAATCTGTCCTTCCAGGACAGTGTGCACCACAGGGGGTGGTACCGTAACTACGGCAGTGACCTTCAGTAGTCTTCAATATGCCTCTGGCATCTTCGCTTTCCCGAAGTCTGTAACCTTCAGGACCAGCAGCATCTATTGTGATTCCTTGATCTTCAACGATCGGCGGAATATATCCTTCCGGGATATAGTTAGCAGGCATGCCCCAGGGACGATCTTTCGGCATCTGATACCTAGGATCAAACTTCTCCACTATGGGCGCTGAGGTGATCTCTGAGATCACAATCCTTTGTAACTGAGCTTCTGCCATGGCTTGCATGTCGTTACGAAGCTTTCTCATATCCTCTCTCAGAGCATCGATCTCTTCTTTCAACTCTCTGTTCTCTTCCTCGAGATCATCCATCTTTTTCTGACGATTGGCCCGAGTATTTTACGAATGAGACAGTTTGACTCTAGAACCGAGACACAAACGTGAGATTCGTAGGTAAGGAGAATACGCGATGTGAGAATGATGAAATGCAATGATTATATTAATTTTTTTTTGGTTTAATCAAAATAAACTTCAACAATTAGATTGCAAATATCAAACAGTGGGGAAACCCCTTTTTATTGAAATTCCAAGGATTACAGAAATGGAAATACATTATATTACAAGTACAGAAACAGAAACCTAAGCTAATGGGTCCCGAGAGAACTCGGGTGCTGATTCTGGTACTTCCTTTTCTTTGACTGGGGCTCTTGGGCCGTTGTCGGGTTGTCATTCCTTTGCCAGATGAAAGGAGTGAGCAAATTCCTTTGGTCATCCTGATTCTCCACAGCATGTTGCTCTAAAATCTCAATCAGAGCATCTTTCTCTTTCAGCAGTTGTTGTATTTTGATGCATTCCACGTTGAGGGTGCGGTACTTGTTCTTCCAAGACCTCCTCTCCCGTTGAACTTTGTTGAGAGTAACCTGAAGCTTTTCCATCTCAGTCATGAAGTACATGACAGATTCCCTTGGCGGAAGAACTTTGTGATGAGGATAAGGCATCTTTAGCTTGAGAGCTCTAGTTTGTACCCAATGGAGATAAGGCTCCACCAAGACACGGTCCGGTTTTCCTATAGACTCCCGTCCTTTCTCAGGAACGTGCTTCCAAGCGTGCACTATTTCCATCTTTAGTGCTCTGTCATTCTCTCCTTCTTTGAAGAAAAGACCTTCCAGATGAGCGTTGTGCGGGACAAGCCTCATCGGGTATCCAAACTGACAACGAACCAATATCGGATGATAGTTGATTCCTCCTTTAGTTCCTATGAGGGGTACGTTGGGGAAGTTTCTACAACGGTCAATGATCCTTATTCCATCATAAATCCTATTACACCAATCAATGTCAGAGTTGGTGAGAGACATGATTTTCTGCGACCAGTGTAAGGCACTCTTATGATCCCAAAAAGCAGCAGACTTAGGCAAATGGGAGATAAACCATTTGTAAAGCAAAGGTACACAACATGTGATTTCCCCTCCGCTGTACAAATTCCCTAAGTGTACAGAATGATACGCGTCCGCGAGCAAAGTCGGCACAGAGTTTCCAATGAGAAAAACCTTAATAGCGTTGATATCGACGAAGTTATTAATGTTGGGAAACAAAAATAACCCGTAGGTGAGTGAAACAAAGATGCTTTCAAAAGCAGTCCCGTTCCCTATACTAGCAAAGTACAGAGCTTTGTTTGTTAAGAACTGGGCTGGCAAACCTTGGATGCCACCCTTGGTAGTCATGTGAGTCTTGACCTCTGACTCATCCAAATGAATTGCTCTTGCAATGGTCTGATCCTTTGGAATTTCTTCCAGTCCAGAAAATGGAGCTCGATCAGTAATGTGTAGATCGATCAGATGAGAGTACTCCTCAAGCGTTGGTGCAAGCTGGTAATCCGGGAATGTGAAACAGTGATAAACCGGATCGTAAAACTGAACGAGCGCATCCATGATTCCCTCAATCACATGGATTCTTAACAGAGGTAGCAGACCTCCGTACTTGGCTCTAAAGGCCTCCTGGTTTGTGATCATCCTCGCCAAACCTCTCAGATCCTCTAGTTTTGGAGCCTTGAAGGTATACTTATGAGTTCTTTTTCTACCGAAATCCATTAGCATAATCCTTTTCTCTGATATTTGCAATCACAATCTTAGTTTAATTTGAAAAATAGAGAGACTAGAAGAGAAAATTTTCTTTGTTTTAATGTTTTTTAAATGAATGCATGAATGCAGCACACAAAAACATAGAAAAACATGGGGTCAAAGGGTCGTTGTCATGAAGTCAAGGCTCTACCCATCCCCAAGGTTTATACTAGGGTGATTTTTTGTACCTGTACTCATTATCATCAGCTCTTCCCAGGAAGGCAGACAGCAAGCGGATCGCCAGCGAGCTGTGTGCAATCTTAGAGTAAGTGCTATTCACCGAGAATAGATCACCAGCATCAAATGAGGGTAGTATTGCGTGACAACTATTTTCGATAGTTTCCGCACTACAAAAGGATTGGCTCCTCAGCTTCTCAGACTCCAACAATCGACCCAATGCCTATGAGAGGGAAGGGGTTACATTGGGAAGCCTCCACTGAGGTTGATGGTCGACCTCGTCGCCATCACTTATCTTAAGTGTATACTCAATCTCACCACATGCGGCATCAAACGCATTCCTAGTAGCAGAAAAATAAACACATATTCAATTAGGAAAAGCAGTATATATATTTGTCCTAATGTCCTAGACTTTAAAGCACGAATCCTATGTTCCAGACAGAAATGGCTCCCCGGCGGGGTTACCATTCTGTGGTTTCTACACAAGAAATGAAAAGGAAACTGACCCGCCTCACGGTGGGCGCCATTTTTCTGTAGCGAGCGATTTTGGACGTGGTTCTTAAGCACTGTCGCTCTCTTTGGGGTACTACAGGTCGATTCATTTTTTATCCTATTAAAGTTGATGAAGGAAGGGAAATAGATGTCTCCAATTAACCCTTCTTGCATAACGAGTTTAAACAGCGGTCTGTTAGGTTACGGATGCGATCAATGTGGTGGGGCCTTTCTCATGTTATTTTGACAGAATGACAGTTTCTGGCGGGGAACAAGGATTAGGATGTTAGGACTGATGCTTTTTGATAGATATGTGAGAGTATGGGATTTTGGGTTTTTGTTTAGTGTGCTCGCTAAGATTTTTCTTTCAATCTTATGCCTACGTATTCCCGTTTACCGAAACAGGGATATCAGAGCGTTCGTAGTTCCTCCTATTCTATGGAAGGAAATGGGTGTTTTGGTGTCTTGTTCAAAGCCCAAGACGTGAAGCGAAAGGTGATTTGTATCTTGTTCAAAGCCCCAGATATGAAGCTGAAGGTTGTTTGTATCTTGTTCAAAGCCCAAGATGTGAAGCTGAAAAGTCTCAACTTTAGAGAGAATTTGTCATCTCTAAAGAAGGGTTTGTCTGTTTATAAAGGAGAATTACTTTAACCGGGATATGTGAATCCGACAATGCCATAATTTCCCTTATAGGGCATTTTAACCTGAAGGAGAAGACTTTAACTCAGTGTAGAGCAATGCCATCTTTCCTTAGGAATTTCTCATGCTAAAAGAGGGATAGTGGCATGGATGTAAATAATCCAGAGGCTTGCCGCTTACAGCGATTAGATGAAGGGGAAAGAGTTGTTGATGTTTGTGTACTGTGAACGAGGCACGGCTTTGATGCTAAAAGGTTGATTGGATCAACCAGTGGTTTTCTTATACAAAGCCTAAGAGGAGGCTAATGGCCCGACAAGAGGGAGTTTTAATGTGTCTCGTACGAAGCCCGAGAGAGAGGCTAAAAGGGTTTGACCCAACAAGAGGATCTTTTATACTCAACAAGAGAGTGTTTTGTATCTCGTATGAAGCCCGAGATGGAGGCTAAAAGTTTTGTTTGGCTCAATAAGAACCTTTTTGTATCTCGTACGAAGCCCGAGATGGAGGCTAAAGATTTGTTTGACCCAACGAGGGAGTCCTTTGTGTGTCTCATACAAAGCCTGAGAGAGAGGCTAAAAGTCTTTGTATCTCGTACGAAGCCCGAGATGGAGGCTAAAGGTTTGCTTCGCTGAGGAGAATCATTGTACAAAGCCCAAGAGGAGGCTAATGCTTTTGTTTGACTCAGCAAGGGAGTCTTTTGTATCTCGTACGAAGCCCGAGATGGAGGCTAATGGTTTACTATCTCAGTTAAGTGACAGGTCCAGTATACTGATTTTAAAGAGAAAATCAGTTCTTATATGAGTAACATTGTACTCATGGATTTGATCTGAGGATCGGGATTGTTCCCTGTTCTTTAAGGAAACGGGGAAATCCGAAGGGTATCGAGACTGTCCGAGTCTACGGGTGTCTTCCTAAAAAGGGCTTGAGAATGTCTTTGAGACTCAAGGAAAATAGACTGTCCATGTCTAGAGTTTTATCTTTCGTACTATGCTTTGAGAAACAATAGTAGACTCTTGAAAGGACTGTTCTATGAAGATGACTAAGTTATGTTCCTATACCTCTAGGAGGCTGGAAAATTTTAAGAAGCCGAGAGGTCCTTGTATGAAGCCCAAGAGGAGGCTATCATTCCCGGAGGAAGAGATCATTATACGAAGCCTAAGAGGAGGTTGTGAATACTTCCAAGAAGCCGACGGGTCCTTGTACTAAGCCCAAGAGGAGGCGAGGTTGCTTTTAGGAAGGCTGTGGGTCCTTGCACAATGCCCAAGAGGAGGCCGATGCTTTTAAGAAGCCCGTGGGTCCCCAAACCCCGAGAAATTCAAGGCAAGCTATTCACAAGGAATAGATCAAGTCAGGAAAGTTCGAGAATTTGGAAGAAACTCAAAGATGCCATTCACGGAGAATACATTCATCTTTGGGAGTAGAGTTTCTTGACAATTCCTAATGAGGACAGCCGAAGAGAAGACTGTATCTGGTGATCCTATTGGGGATATAGTTGTTTATTTCTACGAACAAACGAAACGGCTTTTCCTAGTTCTAGACGTAGTTGCCGGGGAAACTCTAAATATCTATACTATTATTACACAGCTGATATGAGTTTATGAAGGAAGACTTAAAGCGAAACAGCCCTACAATACAGTTATATGTATATGAAAGCAGTAAATGAAAGCGTATAAACACTTACTCGGTTGTAGAGCTTCCATGCTGTTTGGTTAGTTGTTCAACAAAGAAAGATTGAAAACAACAGTATATTCAAAATCAAAGGAGAAAGTGCTTTGAAAAAGAAAGATTTGGGGCTTACAGCTCAAGGAGAGGCCCAGGGTTTTACCAGTGATTGCACTGTTGTTTTTGTACAGAGGGACTTATACAAGTGACTGTGGCCCAAGAAAGGTTTTCTGTACAAAGGGATGGGTCTTACACTCTCTCAAGAGGCCCAAGAAGTTGTAAAGAAAAAGAGTGGAGGCTTATAACACGAGGGTAGGCCCAGATGATTTTTCGTTTAAAATGGCGATCGCGCCGAGGTTTTCTTTTAACACAGGGGCTTATACAATATCTGAGGCCCAAAAAGTTTTGGTTAAAAGGGGGATTGGGTCTTAGACTCTAATAGAGGCCCAAAAGTTTTGAATGGGTCTTATAGCTCGGGAGAGGCCCAGATGTTTTAAACGGACGACGGTCGTACCGTTTACTTGTACAGAGGGACTTATACAATAAGTGAGGCCCAAAATGTTTTTGTACAAGGGGGTGGGTCTTACACTCTCTCAAGAGGCCCAAAAAGGTTTTAGAAAAGAAATGGGGCTTACAACACGAGGGGAGGCCCAATTTTTTAACGGGCGACGATCGCACCGAAATTTTGAAATACAACGGGACTTATACAATAAGTGAGGCCCAAAAATGGGATGTATTTACAAAGGGTTGGGTCTTACACTCTATTAGAGGCCCAAAAGAGTTTTGAATGGGTCTTATAGCTCGAGGAGAGGCCCAGATGTTTTAAAAAGGAGACGATCGCGCCGTTTGTTTTTGACGGTATCGGGACTTATACAATACACTGAGGCCCAAAAATGATTTGGTCAAAAAAAGGATTGGGTCTTACACTCTAATAGAGGCCCAAAAGTTTTTTAGAAATGATTTGTGAGGGTTGAATTAATCCAAAACCCTAATTTATTTCCAAAATGTGTTATAATTGAATAAAAATTCAATTAAAAATGATCAAAATTGTTTAAGAAGTGGGAAACAAATCGTGATCTTGGATTAATGCTTCAAAATTATGTATTGACCACTTGCAGCTGGTGATCGTGATTTGTGTAGAAGGTGTTACAGTTGTGTTGTGATGATCTGAACAGCTTCCCTAGGTGCTATGGAGTGTGTTTGAATGCTTGGACTTGATGGAAATTGGCTGGATCACTTCGTGGCATCTCAACTGCACTTTGGTTAAAACTTTGAGCGATTGACTGGTGATTCTGAGAAATCAAGGTTCCAGTTGTTGTTTAAGTGTTTGATCAGCTCATATGTGATGTATATGAGAGGTGTGTGTGATTGGTTTAAGTGGAATTGCCCTCTAGCTCAAAACCCGATAGCTACCTTGCTAAGAAAGGCATTTTTGCCAAGAGAAAGAGATTTTGAGAAAGGCAAGTGTTGTAGGCCTTTGGTGTACTTAAACTGACCACAATTGAGCTCTATTTATAGTAGAGCAAGTTTGGTTTGCAAGGAATAGTGAATGGCAATTGCTGAGTAGGTTTGGCCAATGTTGGCAAATGAAAATCCAAGTCTCCTCTAGCCATTGACTAGAGGTTAGGGCACAGAGCTTTGGTTCCCTTGGTCTTGGATAAGCCTTGACATATTTCAGATGAGAATGGCTCAGTCCATGCCACCTTGATGCTTCCATTGAATGCTTCAATCCAAATTTGGAGTCTTGTCCCTATTTTGGCCATTCTAGGTTCAACATGCTATTTCTTGTTCCATGGATTTTGGAGGCTTGGCTCAGTGATTGTGCCCTTTAGATTCAATCCTCAGATGTGTCCAAGTGGATAGGAGCATTTGAATTTGGCTGATTTTGGCAAATCGAGCAAAATGTAAATTCTGCCTTGCCTTTGACAGATTTTAGCAAGGCAACTTGTCAATGTCATATCTCATGGTGTAAGTTGAATTTGGTAATGTTCTTAGTCATTTTGGAGAGCCCTTACATGATACGACAACTGTTTGAACATGTTTGGTTTTGATCTCTTTTGAATCCAAGTGAAAAATCCCTCTACATTTGGCAAAAAGTGAGGTAAAATTTGACTTAATGAAATTTTCACTAAGTGTTGGAACAAAGTGTCTTTTCTTGATTTTGATCACTCCATAACTCAAAATCCATGAGGAATTTGTACATAGGTCAGTATAAAGTTTTTGTAGAGGGCAATGTGATCTACAAATCAAGCCTTGAATGGGGCACAATGGCCTTGTGGTTTAGGAGTTATGGTCCTCCAAAGTTGGTGCATTAGTGGCACTTTTTCATGACTTAGAAAAATTTCTAAGTTTTATGGTTACCCGTTTTACAAGTTATCCCACTTTCTTTGATTTTTGTTGATGAATGATGATTCAAATCATACATTAACATCATTTTAGGGTTAAAAAACCATTTTGGTGAAAAATCTCAAAAAGTCAAAGTTGACTTTTGTGCACAATTGACTTTTTATCAGATGAATTCCAAACTGTGCAATTCTTCAGGAAATCATGTCCTTGGCCTAAATCAAACTTGATGGACATGTTCCATGGGTGTCATAGGGTATATTGAATCATGTCCTTGGGTTTGGGAGCATGTCCTAGTCAAAAGTCAAAGCTACAGTTAACTTTTCTCGTGAAACCCTAACTGTGGTACTGATGAAGTTGAGACTTGTTGCTCAAGCTTCTTGGATTAATCCATTGTTCCAAATGGATCAATATAGAGTATTAGAGACCCTCAAATCATGTCTTGAGGTATTGGTTCATTATTTGTCCCAAAAGTCAACTTAGGGGTGAATTAGGTTAAGAAACCCTAATTCCTGATTTTTGTTGAATGCATCCCTTGAAGCAAAATGGACTTGATGATTAGGTCCATGAGGTTCCATGGAGTATATTAGGTTATGTTTTGGATCATTGGCTCATGCCCAGAGGAAAATTTCCACCTGGAGGCCCTAGTTGACCAAAACCCTAATTTGGTGACACTGTCGATCTTTGAAGCTTGATCCACCTAGAAGGGAGCAGCCTTGTGCTTAGTCGTTGAAGTGGGAGTCCTCTTGATTCATTGTAGATTCTTGGGAGGTTAGATAAGGTGAAGATCAAGTCATTTCTTGATTGATCCTTTGTCTAAAGCTCAAAGAGAGTTTAAAACCCTAATTTTGATTGTAGTGGATGCTCAACAACCCTTGAAGAGATTGATGAGGCATAAAGGTACCTCCATATTGTGATGATGATTTGCACAATGATGAGAAATCTTAGTGGTCAAAATTTGGGGTATGACAGATACGTGTTCAAGCCTTGTGTAATTTTATACTAGGCCATTTGTCTCATGAAATATTTTCTAAGATGTCTCAATTTTACCCCAACATTACACATAATAATAAATTGGTTGTGACATCGTCACTTTTCCAGACATAAGTTACCCTACAATTTCAAAGATTTGAATTGATACATTTTGATACACGAGGTCTTTCATCTACATCTTATATTCTCGACCACAAGTATTTTTTGATTGTCTTAGACGATTTTAGAATTATTTTTGAATAATTCTCCTTAAATCCAAAGCAGAAGCTTCTTCCCAAGTTCAAATTTTTGGTCACCCATGTAAAAAACATCAGTTTCATCGTGTATCAATTTTATTAGAACTAAACGTGTCCATGGATTCTTTATCCCTCAATTCTATTCATCTAAAGGCATTATACACCAATTCTTTTCTAGAATCACCTCAATTAAATTGAGAGTCGAGAGAAAATACCAACACATTCTCATCTCAAATCAAGAAGAGCCATAATATATCAGTTTAAACTTTCAAAATATTTTTGGTCTTATGCTATTTCATATGCCACTTTTAAAATTAATATAGTTAACACTCCTTGTTAAACAACAATTAATCCTATCAAATATTTCATAACTCTCCACCCAACATAAATCAATTCAATATTCTTGGATCTCTTTACTATGCTTCTATCTTACAAAACCATAGAACCAAACTTGCTTAAATAGCAATAATTTTTCTATTTTTAGGTTGTGTAGTTGGTTTCAAAGGTTTTGTTCTATTAGACATTCACTCACAAGAAGTTTTCATTTTAGGAAATATTACTTTTCATCAGCATATTTTATCTTATAATGTTCGAACACCATCTTCCACATATACTTGAAAATATTTTAGTAACTTGCATTAAAATTCTAATGAAAATGAACTACAAACCGTTGACCTTATCCACACAATTCTTGTCATAGACCCTACGCATGATACGGATAAATTCACTCTTATCATAGAATCCACTCTAGATGAAATCCAATCACATATCAGAGAGTCCATTCCTAATCAGACATCATCAATGGTGAGACATCAACCATCACATCTTAAAGACTATGTATGTGCTTATTTAAATAATGCACTAAACTGAGTAAAAATTGGAATCAAGCTATGAAAATTGAGCTTGATGTTGTTGACAAAACACAAACTTGGTAAATTATTGACCTTCCACATAACATTAAACTATTAGGCTGTAGATAAGTCGATAAAAGACAAACGTTGGTTAACAGGATCTTTTATCCATCTCAGTATCCGATTCCTTCTGTAACTTCAGTGATTGCCTGGATTGTTCTGTTGGTGCTGGTACAAACCTCTCGTTTTGGCATTCGAATTGGATTGAAAATGAAAAGTTGAATTATCGATATCCTAATCTGTACCAGAATTGTAGGATTAAATTTAGCTCAGTTAAAGACATGGGGGAGTGGGATGGTGTATCTTGGAGATAGAGATTGAGCGACTACCTGGATATTGGTGATTCTATTTTGGAACTTGAGTGGAACAATTGTTACCAGATGCTGGTTCAAACCTCTTCCAATAAAGACGCCATAGATGTTTGGAATTGGAACCTTCATGATTCTAATGAATTCACTGTCAATTCATATTATCATGCTTTGAATTGTTCTGTTTTCGATAGTGAGGCTGACTTGGTGAATGCTGATTTGCTGCAAATGCTGTGGCAGACGGCGCTCCCGGCAACTGTTCAGATATTTGGGTGGAGATTGGCCCTTGACAGGCTGTGAATTGTTCTGTTTTCGATAGTGAGGCTGACCTGGTGAATGCTGATTTGCTGCAAATGCTGTGGCAGACGGCGCTCCCGGCAACTGTTCAGATATTTGGGTGAAGATTGGCCCTTGACAGGCTGCCTACAAGATCCAATTTAGCAATCAGAAGGCTTATTATTAGTGAACATAATAAGGTTTGTACTTTTTGTTTTCACCATCTTGAAGAATCTTTTCATCTCGTTTTCTCTTGTACCAAAACAGTATTAGTTTGGAATAAAATATGTGAGTGGATGGACATAGATAGAATTGTGGAACCTAATTGCTTACTCCATGCGAAGACTTGGAATATGAGGCTTAAAGGTCGTCGTGCAGCGGGAAAGATAAACTTTCTTTGGTTTATTACTTGTTGGATTATTTGGAGATTTAGGAACAATATATTGTTCAATGATGTGGTGTTTAACGCAATCGACATTGTCAATGAGATCAAAATTTACTCGTGGAATTGGTTTATTCTAGGTAGTCATGATAGCAAGTCCTGTAGATTATACGAATGGTATAAATTCCCTTTAGATTTTTAGTAATACCGTTGTCGGATTGGTGGTTGTATTATTTTGGTTAGAGATTTCCTTAATCTCCATTATTGAATTTGCTTAATAAAAAAAAAGTCTATAAAATAAGCATAAATATGATGAGCGCGTTGAGAGATCCAAAAAACACAAGATGTGGACAATTAAGAACTCAAACCAAAGAACCAACAAAAATAACCTACACAAACAACCTCAAAAAAGCTAAAAAGCCAACTCTAATACAATGTTAGAGAGAAGACTCAAACAATTAGGATTTCATCCTTTAAGAGATACATGCTAGAACTTAAGCCAACAAAACCACCGTCAATAGGCATAGACTTCCAAGACAAACATCAAAACCATAACCAATCTCAGAACCAAAATAAAACTCTAGACCCGCTATTGATTAAAATAGAGAACAAGATTTTGAAACCCTAATCTACTAGAAAATACTTTTATCCACTAAAACCATGAACATTACCAAGAAAAAACCACCACCATATTCGAAGAAGCCCAACTGATTAAAATGAAGGGAATGGTCATATTTTCAACTAAGTATAGGAGGGAGAATGTTAGCAAGCCCAAACGTAATATTACAAAGCCCAAATACTTGGATGCTTATGTTCTTAATTAATTTAATTTTCAGTCTAGTATTTTAATTAGTTTTTTTATCGTTTGGGCCAGGCCCATTATTGCTGATCCAGAAGCTTGTAATGTGTATTTAAACCCTTTTTAGGGTTTGAGTGAAGGCAAGAATTAATTCAGAATTTTACTTCTCTTCAATTTGTTTTGTGTTCATTCAATGGTTAACTCTTATTTTAGAAATAGTTGCTAATTCTTATTCATCATTGGTGTTTTCATCTTGAATTCATGGCTCCCCCAAAACCAATCCAACCCACCCCCCAAGAAATTGTTGAACAAGCTGTTCAAACTTCACACCTTCACCTTGATAATGCAATCAACCAAATACATTCAGATCTAGATGAGAGATTTGATGTGGTGCACGCAGATCTAGAAAAAACGCAGCAAAATCTCGGTCTCATCAACACAAGATTGGAAAATGAAAGAATGGTGGAAGACTCTCGCTATGAATCGGTCATGGCCTCTCTAAACAAACTGCTGTCACAAAAGGTTCCTCCCAATATCTCTACTACTGTTCCTACAATGGCTGGTTCTTCAGGTACAGCTCACACATTTTCTATACCCATGGTCACATCACCAATTTCTGCTGTTATCTCACCCACACACACCCCTTTACGTCAATCTGCTACAGTACCTAATATCACTATCCCACCAAACGTCACCTCCTACACACACACTCCTCTAACCCATATTCCACTCCCCTTCACATCTTACCCTTTTGCTGCACCTATTTTTCAGCAAACCCGCCCTTATACAAACTCATTTTCACACCAGACCCCATACAACCAGATTCCCCCGTTACCCCCATTTCGTACCCCTAAGTTAGAACTTGCTCTATTCAATGGTTCCAACCCTTTGGAATGGTTATTCCAAGCTGACCAATTTTTTTGGTTTTTATAACTTACCTCCAGAAAATCAATTGTCTATGATGTCCTTTTATATGAAAGGAGAGGCTCTTGGATGGTTTAAATGGATGCATCACAACCAATTTTTAACGGATTGGCCTCCGTTCACTCGAGCCTTGGAATTAAGATTCGGTCCATCAACGTTTGCTAATCACCAAGTTGAACTATTTCGGTTGTAGAATATCAGGCAACATTTGAGAAATTAGGAAATCAAGTTGTTGGTCTTTCACACGAAGCTGTGCTAAATTGTTTTATTTCAGGTTTAATTCCGGAAATCCAAAACGAAATTGCTATTCACAAACCCACTTCAATTTGCCAAGCCATTGGGTTAGCTAAGCTGATTGAATCCAAAATCAGAGAATCTAAACCCAAGTACCAAAAACCATTTTCCAGCCCTTACACTAAACCCACCCCAACCCCACAAACTACTGTTCCTCTTACGGCCCATCCTAAACCACCTCAACCATCCCAACCTCCGAAATTTCCCATTAGACGTCTTTCCAATACTCAATTCCAGGAGCGACGTGCTCAAGGTTTGTGCTTCAATTGTGATGAAAAGTTCATTCCAGGTCACAAATGTGCTGCTGGAAAATTTTTGTTGTTATTGGTGGATGATGAGGACACTTTACAACAGGACACTACCCATATTGTGGAGGAAACGGTTAGTCAAATAGAACCAGAGGAGACCTACTTTCAATTATCTCCACAAGCTGCTTGTGGTCAGCCATCTCCTAAGACTTTGAAATTCAATGGTGTTATTCATGGTCTTCCGGTCACCATTTTAATTGATACAGGCAGCACACATAACATCCTACAGCCTCGTATTGCCAATCATCTTAAACTCCCAAACACACCAATTCCCAATTTTTCAGTCATGGTTGGCAATGGTTCAAAATTGAATTGCTCTGGTCTTTGCCCACAAGTCCCAATATCCCTCCAAAATACATTATTCACAATTCCTTTTCACCTACTGCCTATTGAGGGCGCATATGTGGTACTCGGAATGGAATGGTTAAGAACCCTTGGACCACTCATGGCAGATTTCTCAATCCCTAAACTGTCTTTCACCTACAACAACAGTGACATTACTATCACTGGTGACAACAAAACCATCCCTACAGCCTCTTCCTACAACCAAATTTGCCATCTCATCCATACAGATTCTATTGCATCATTCCATTTACTACTGTGTCATCCCACTTCACCTATAGAAGACATCAATCCCATTGACTCCTTACCCACCTCACTACCTCCAAAAATTACCACCATCCTTAAGTCCTTTGCGGCAGTTTTCCAAAAACCACACGGCCTACCACCTAACCGTCCCCACGACCACCATATACCCATCCTCCCCAACACCCCACCTGTTAACGTAAAACCCTATCGATACCCACATTCACAAAAAGACGCCATGACTTCTATCATTCAAGACATGCTAAGAGAGGGGATCATAAAACCCAGCCACAGCCCATACTCCTCACCGATCTTATTGGTTAGAAAAAAGGATGGTAGTTGGCGATTTTGTGTGGATTACCGAGCCTTAAACGCTGTTACTGTTCGCGATCGATTCCCTATACCTACCATTGATGAAATCTTTGATGAATTGGGATCAGCAACTATTTTTTCTAAGATCGATCTTCGATCTGGTTATCACCAAATTAGAGTTACGCTTGAGGATACACACAAAACCGCTTTCCGAACTTTTGATGGACACTACGAGTTTTTAGTGATGCCATTTGGGCTAACTAATGCTCCTAGTTCATTTCAGTCTGTAATGAACGACTTGTTGAGACCTTTTCTAAGACGGTTTGTTTTGGTTTTCTTTGATGACATTTTAATTTATAGTTCTTGTCTTTTTGAACATGCACGTCACTTATCTTTGATTTTAGAGTTGCTTTTATCTCATCAGTTTTATACAAAAATGTCCAAATGTGTCTTTGCTGTTCCTAATGTTGATTATCTAGGTCACATTATTTCTTGTGATGGTGTAACCCCAGATCCAGCAAAAATTCAAGCAATTACGGACTGGCCGAGGCCACGTTCACTCACGACACTCAGGGGTTTTTTAGGCCTCACCGGCTTTTATAGACGCTCTGTGCGCCATTACGCCTCTCTCGCCGCTCCTCTCACCGATTTACTACGTTCTACTTCTTTTACATGGAATCCATCTGCCGAAGCAGCATTTACAAAGTTAAAACAAAAAATGACTGAAACTCCTATCTTGTGCCTTCCTGACTTCTCCAAAACATTTGTTCTTGAGACTGATGCTTCTGCTTTCGCCGTTGGTGCGGTTCTCTCCCAACAGGGTCATCCTTTGGCTTTCTTCAGCAAGAAGTTGTGCAGTAGAATGCAAGCTTCATCAGTGTATGTGCGAGAAATGTATGCAATCACTGAATCAGTAAAAAAATGGCGTCAGTATTTGATAGGGAGGCATTTCCACATTTATACAGATCAGAAAAGTTTAAAGAATCTCCTAGTCCAGACCATACAGACACCAGAGCAACAGAAATGGGCAGCAAAACTACAAGGTTTTCAGTTTGATATCTTTTACAAACCTGGCGAAACTAATCAGGTGGCTGATGCTCTGAGTCGTATTGAACAAGATGACGACGCCCTCATGCTTTCTGTCTCTTCCCCAGTTCCACTTCTCATATCACAGTTGATCGAATACTACAACACCCAGGATGGCCAGAATCTATTAACAAAAGTGAACTCAGAGTCAGATGTGCAGAGTTTATTTCAGTTTAAGAACGGGATTCTGTATGATAAAGAAAAGATCTTTATACCTGATGTCAAAGAACTTAGACAAGGCATCATACATGAATTCCACTCCACTCCTATTGCAGGTCATTCAGGTGTCCAACCCACTTTAGCTCGCCTCTCTGCTTCGTTCTTGTGGCCGAAGATCTACAAGGATGTGGAGTCATTTGTCAAAAGCTGCAACACCTGTCAACACAACAAATACTTGACAAAAAAAAGACAAGGTTTACTACAACCGCTGGAAGTTCCAAATAAAGTATGGGATGAATTGTCAATGGACTTCATTACTCACTTACCGTCATCTTTCGGGCATACCACGATTTGGGTTATTTGTGACAGATTGACAAAGTATATCCACCTCCTTGCTCTACCCACACACTTTACTGCTCGAGATCTCGCACGACGTTTCTCTACTAAAGTGTGTCGCATACATGGGATGCCAACTTCCATCGTTTCGGATAGAGATCCGTTTTTCTTGAGTTCTTTCTGGAAGGAGTTGTTTCGGGTTCAAGGCACAACTTTAAAGTTCAGCTCGGCTTACCACCCTGAAACAGACGGACAAACGGAGGTTATGAACAGATGCGTTGAAACATATCTTAGATGCTTTACCAGCGAGAACCCCAGTCAATGGTTTAAATACTTACATCTTGCTGAATATTGGCATAACACAGCGTATCATTCAGCCACCAAGATGACCCCGTTCGAAGCTCTTTATGGAAGAGAACCACCCTCCTTTCCTCAGTATCGTCAAGGGCTCACCACCATCCCAGATTTGGAGTTCAACATGCAACAAAGACAAGAAATTATTAGTACTCTGAAAAATAATCTAGAGCGAGCAAGGCAACGCATGGTATTTCAAAGTAACAAAAAACGTCAAGACTGTACCTTTGAGGTAGGAGATCTGGTGCTCCTTCGCCTTCAACCCTACCGGCAAGTCTCCGTTCACCGTCGCAGCTCTCAAAAGCTCTCCAAACGGTACTTTGGACCGTTTCGCATCCGTCGTCGTATTGGACCAGTCGCCTATGACCTTGAGCTTCCTTCATCAGCGAAAATTCATCCTATCATCCACGTCTCTCAGTTGAAGGCATATCATGGTGGAAACCCCTCTGTTCACTACCGACCGCTTCCCCCATCTCTTGATAACTCACATGCACAAGGATCTCCAACAGAGGATCTAACCACTGCTATGTCGAAGCCAGGCGAACCTCACAACTCCGGTTTTAATGGTGGAACTTCACAACTTAAAGAACAACAAAGTGTTAGAACACATGATGTTGAGTTGCAACACAAACCGAACGAAGGAAAGGTAACTAGTTCTACAAACAAAGACAGAGATGGAAACCAAGGGAGAGAACAAGGCGATGAAAAAAAAAAGAGTTGAAAGCATTGCCAGAGAACAAGACGATGCAAAGAAAGAGAGAGAACTGCACTTGGAAAAACAACGGAATGAAGTGAGCAAGACTTCTAAGTCTTCCAACATATCTACCAATCAGTCCACTTACCCCTATCTTTCACCTACCAATCAATCTCAGCCGTGCAATTCTTTGGATTCTCCGCCCTTTCAATCTGAAGCGTCCACACTTCCCAACGGCTACATGTACAACCCACGTGAGGTTTCCCTTTCCCACATGGCTTCAGATTCCCAAAGCCCCACGCGTGATCTTTTCCAACCCTCTCACTTTACAACTGGCACGCATGCACAACAGCTGTCCTCCACCGCCCCACTTACTCCTTCTACTCAGCTTCCAAAGGAACCCAACAATCACCCTAAGACCAATTGGGCTTCAGCATTCAACCCAGCCCATTTCCCTATTACTTTCAACCTTGAGGACAAGGTTGTTAGTGGGCCAGAGAGTAGTGTTAGCAAGCCCAAACGTAATATTACAAAGCCCAAATACTTGGATGCTTATGTTCTTAATTAATTTAATTTTCAGTCTAGTATTTTAATTAGTTTTTTTATCTTTTGGGCCAGGCCCATTATTGCTGATCCAGAACCTTGTAATGTGTATTTAAACCCTTTTTAGGGTTTGAGTGAAGGCAAGAATTAATTCAGAATTTTACTTCTCTTCAATTTGTTTTGTGTTCATTCAATGGTTAACTCTTATTTTAGAAATAGTTGCTAATTCTTATTCATCAGAGAATGAAATATTAAGCTCCATATGATGTTAGTAAGCAAAAGATATCGTAAAAAACATAATTTCTTCCTACATTTCATCTCCATTTATCTATGTCTTGTTAGAGTTGATAGATCTAATTAAATCGAAACATACAAATTATAGCATATTGTTATATTAAAGAATAATTAACAAAGATAAGAACGGTGTACTTTGTAGGATTTGAGAGACGGCCATTGGAAGATTGAGTATGAGAGGATTACTACTCTCATTGTCGTTTGAATTTTCAGAGTATGGTAATTGTTTAATGGGATAACGCTTAAATAACTAAACGACTGAGAACATGGACCTCTCATTGGGTTTAACTAAATGGTCTAATCCATTACCGTCTATTCAGACACAAAGTCCAATTAAATAATTCATCAATAAATAGTTTATTTATAATTGACTATAATATAATTAATTAATAATTGATTATGTCAATCTATATTTGAATAATTAAATAATTAATCTAACGATCTCTCACATGATGACAATAATAAATTATTAAAAAAATTTAACATTAGATTACTAATTATGGTCAAAACAATAATCAATCAAAAGAAAAGTAAACTTCAACATTGTAGAAATTGTATCTGATAGGAAAAACAAATCATACATGTTAAAGATTCATATTTTATATTTAGAATGATGAATTGAGAGTAATATATTTAAGTTAAAAAAAATATGTTATAAAGAATGGCTCAAACATATGAAAATGCTAATGATAAACTCTCACTAACTCAAATTATCATAAGACTTACCCTAAAATTTAAAGGTCATATAATATCTATATAGAGATACCCTATTACGAGAGTAATTAAATTTAATCATAAGTATCTTCATAATACAATTTTATACTCGATAGGCGTATTAGTATTATACTTGTACTTTCGTATTTATGACCTCAAGAGTGTGTATGTTGAAGAGAGAATAACTCAATATTATTGCATGCTAAAGAATTATTGTGTCTTTTCAATATTGAATTAAACATCAAATTATGATGTTTCTTGAGATTAGGAGAGTAATATATATTTCAATATAGTATAATAAGACTTCATAGAATTATTATATATTTCGAAATCCTTTTAGAATATGTCATAATTATATTGCACACAAAAATATATGATAATTAGAGAATAATAATCTAAATTTTTAGATTATATAATTATGTACACTTACACTCCCACTAATCCAATAGAAAAAGATTTCTTAGAGTCCACTAGTATTAAATACTTTTATTATACTATTCGATACAAATTTTATTTTTAGTGCAAAATTATACATAAAAGTGATTCTATAATATATCATCATTAGAAACAATATCATTTGGAGTACTAGAAACAATATCATTTTCGGTAATGAGTTTGGTAATGTTGACGAAATGTTTAACCGTATTTTGATTCTTTCTTGGAGATGGCTGAAAATTGGAGGTGTCAAGTGTAGCTTCTATTATTGGTTGAAATTTCCTCTTGATTTTTTGTAACTTTTTGGAGTTTCTTTTTCCCTTTTTCTTTTTTTTCCTCCTTGTATTGGTTTGAGAAGCCTTTTTCTCCGTATTAATACAAGTTGCTTATTAAAAAAAAAAAAATATATATATATATATATATATATATATATATATATATATATATATATATATCATCATTAGAGTTTTACAAACTCAACCACATATTTCCACGTAAATAAAGTAGTATTATTTAAATGATTTCACATGGAAGAATATGATGGTCACATAAAATATTTACCATCATTTTAGTGAGATCAAATCGCTAAAATTTTAAATATAATATTATATACAATATCTTAATAACTCACTCAAAACTCAAATATTGCAGTTATAATCACACACATATGAGAAACATATTATGATATAGGCTGTGAAAAAATATGAGACTTAATTTTAGCTATTATTGAGGATACATATTACAAATAATCATAAACTTTACTACTAACATAAGAATATAATATCCCTAACATAAATCTCTATAATGTAATAAATAAATACTATTTGTTTCTCAATTTTATACAATTGATATGTTAAATTCTCCCACTTGATAGTAAATAATAATTGAAATAAGATTTAGAGTTTTGAAAAAAAAATTAAATAAATATTCAACTATTTTTTCTATCACACGTCACACCGATAGGATATGTCCATTTTAATAAAAAATATAAAATTATTAAATTTATAAAGTACTACATGTATCAAAATTTTTTTTCTTATTTATTATAATTAGTATTAGCAATAATAAATAAAAAATTTAACAACAACGTACAAGTATTATGTCACAAAAAATTTTAATTTTGATTCGATACTTGAATTAAAATTTACATAATCATAAATTAACTATACATATTCAACAAAAAAAAATTATATTAATAATAAATGATAGGGTATAACTATTATACATATAATATTTATTATTATTGAAATAAACTTAATTATTTTATTAAATAAAATTTATACAAAAATATCCACAGATAAATTAATATTGATTAGATTGTAATTATCCATAATAAAACTCTCAAAATACTAAAATTTCAAATATTCTTATAAAATATTTTTTTTAATGAGTTATTATAAATTAATATTTATTAGACTGTAATTATCCATAATAAAACTCTCAAAATATAAAAATTTCAAATATTCTTATAAAATAATTTTTTTAAAAAAAGTGTGATAAATAAAGAATTTTAATTTTAAAATATTTTGAAAAAATAAAAATTTTATATAAAAATATGGATTTTATAATTTATGAATGAGTATATAATATTAAAAATAAATTTTTTCTTATATGTAATTTTATAATAAATTACAAGAGTTTTAAAAAATAAATAAATTACTAATCCAAGAAGGACCAATCCCACCGTTCACTAGCGTAGGTCCCGTTTAAAGCTGGCGCAAAGCTCCGTATGAACTGACTCACACAACAGTTGATTACATCTAGTAGGATTCAAATCTGAGACCTTGAGAAGAACACAGTTTTCCTTTAATTTATAAATTATATAATAAAATAAACTCTAATAATAATTAAGAAAATTGATATATTATAAAATATCAAATAAATTTATCATAAAATAAAATTATTTTTTTAATAATACATTAAATTATATTAATGGAGAGAATAAGATATATAATTAAAAAAATTAATATATTTTTTTTAATGAGCAAATGTAGTATAAGAGTAAGAGAGATACTCCAAATACATAGAAAACAACACTAAATCCTACCAGCCAGAATAGGATTAGTGTGCCAGTCACCAAATTTTATACAACCGAGTCGTTTACACTTTAATCCCAACCAGGCCCAGGATCTAAAGATGATCACAGACAAACAGTTATCAAAACTAAAGACAGCTTCGTTAAAGACAATGTCGTTACGGATAAGCCAAATGCTCCACACCGTAGCCAACCAAATAATTCCCACCGTATATCTGTCGATGATCTTATTGAGCAGATGGAATCTCCAAGGAAAAGCCATTAAGTCCTGCACCTCCAAATTGATCTCAGTTCCAAACCATTTCGCGATATTCATCCACAGGCTGAAACTTCTTTGATAGCTAAAGAAAAGATAAGGCAAGGATTCATCAACGATAGAACACAAACCACAGGCTGCATCAGTCGCCAAGTTCAGAATCCCCCTACGTAACAACAAATCTTTAGTCGGCAGCCTATTAATAATCAACTTCCACCCGAAGAACAATACTTTAGAAGGCACGTCCAGCTTCCATAGAAAATTATGTGCGTCTCTGATAGAAGAAGTCCACGAGAAATCGATACCGTCCATCAACGCCGAATAACAAGACTTAAAATAAAACATGCCATCATCATTCAACTTCCAAGTAAAAACATCTTTTGCTCCCTGTTGCGGTTCGTGACCTGAAAACACTTCCATAATATCATGTTTGGTCAAGTCCTCCAATTCGTCCCAACCACTAAAGATGTCTCGAAATTTCCAGGACCATTGACCGTCAATCGTAACTCCTGCATCCTTAACCAACCAATTCTGTGAACCAACTCCTTCATATAACTCAGGAAAAGCGTCCTTCAAGGATTGATCCGCCGCCCACTTCGAGTGCCAAAGAGAAATGGATGAACCATTTCCTATCCTGTAGCTGTAAAGGTTAGAAAAAGCCATGTTAGTGTGAGCAGAAAGCTCAATAAGAACCAAGTCTCTCCACCAAATGGAGTCCTTTTTCGAAACCATCTCTACTCCTCCAACCGTAATCTTAACGTCCACCTCTCCATAGCGAACTCTAAGAAGCTTTTGCCATATTGTATTCCTGTCGTTAAGAATCTGCCATTTCCATTTGAGTAACAGACATTTGTTGAACAATTCGACATCTTTAATGCCGAGACCACCCTTGTCTTTCGGTTTGCAAATATCACTCCAACTAGCCCAATATATTGGCCTTTTTCTATCTGTGCCATTCCACAAAAATCTGCTTTGAATACTTCTAAATTCCTTAATAACCGCTGCCGGTGCTTTATAAAAGGAAAGGGTATAAGTTGGTAAAGAATTGAGAACAGAGTTAATCAAAACCACTCTTCCCGTGAAAGAGAGGTGTCTCCCTTTCCAACCTGCAAGTTTGTTACGCATATTATCTAAAATACCGTCCCAGATAGCTTTCTTCCTAGGACTGTTGCCAATGTACACCCCCAAAAATTTAAACGGCAGCCTGTCAATGGAGCACCCAAGGTAAGAAGAAGCGCACACAAGATATTGAGCATCAATGTTCACACCATACATCTTGCTTTTGTTAAAATTCACTCTGAGTCCCGACATCAACTTAAAGCCTCTCAAGATTGCTTTCATCGACCGGAGATTATCAGAATTGCCATCCCCGATTAAGATTGTGACATCAGCGAATTGGAGGACATCCACCGAACCATCTTCAGAGAAATGAAACACACGAAAGATCTGCAACTCCACTGCTTTGTGAACTAAGTTCGTTAACCCTTCCATGGCTAAAAGGAACAGAAATGGCGACAACGGGTCCCCTTGCCTGAGCCCCCTGCAAACAGTAAAGTCTTTGGTAATCCCTCCATTGACCAAGACAGACATAGAACTATTGAAAATACAGCACTCCATCCACCTAAGCCACCGCTCACCAAAGCCCATAGTCGTCATCATAAAACGAAGGTAATTCCAGCTAAGAGTGTCATATGCCTTCTCATAATCTACCTTCAACAATAAACAAGTCCTTTTGTCATGCTTAGCCATATCAAGAACTTCATTTGCCAACAAAATACCATCTGAGATGTTACGCCCAGCTATGAAGGTCGATTGCTTGGTAGAGATTAACTTATCCATCACCTTCTTAAGACGACTGGCCAACAGTTTAGCTAGAATTTTGTACAAGATATTCACCAGGCATATTGGTCTAAAATCCGCCAGAGATTGAGGATTAACAACCTTTGGGATTAAGACCAAAAAGGAAGCAGTGCAGGCTTTAATCAACTTAGCATTCCTATGGAAGTCATTGACGAAACTGAACACATCCTTCTTCATAACCTCCCAACCTTTCTTAAAGAATTCAATCGTGAAGCCATTAGGACCCGCACTCTTGTTACCATCGCAAGACCAAACCGCAGATTTAACTTCCTCTTCAAAAAAAGGCGACTCCAAACTCTCCCTGTCAATCTCATTCAGAGAGTTAAAGGTCAACTCAGCAGGGACTGGTCTGTCATGGTCTGGTTCAGAGAAAAAGTTTGAGAAATGCTCATGTATCAAGGACTTGATGGCTTCCGCATCTTCAACCAGAACTCCGTCTCTAAACAAACAAGGGATAGAATTCCTTCGCTGTCTAACTTTGATGGATTGGTGAAAGAAGTAAGTATTAAGATCCCCTTCTTTGAGCCACAATTGCCTCGACATTTGCCTAAGCAAAGCCTCCTTAAACTCAAGATTCCTCCAAACGTCTCCGTAAGCTCTTACCCTTTCCTCAGTTAGATTAGCATCGACTTCGCCATGATTATCCGCCATCAATTTGTCCATACAATTGAGCTGATCCACCTTATTTTGAATCCGAAGATCTATCCAGCCAAAAACTTCCTTGTTCCACTTTTTCAAAAGAATTTTCATTCTCTTCAGTTTTTCACATAAGTTGTAATCACCTCTGCCCTGGACTGCTAACTTTCCCCATTCAGTACTAATAAATCTGATGCAATCACCATGACTAAACCAGACATTAAGAAACCTAAAAGGTTTCGGACCCCAATTAGATAGATTAGACCTCAACCAAAGAGGGCAGTGATCCGATATGTCACGTTGGCCAATTCTTTGATCCATCAACTTCCAATCTTCGATCAACGCCTCAGAAAGAAGAAATCTGTCAAGACGGCTCATAGCTGTACCACTTCCCTTATACCAAGTATATGAGCCACCTGTGCAAGGCAAATCCACCAACCCCACCACATCAATGAAGTTAGCGAAATCTACCATGTCAATGGAAGAAACATACCTCGAAACCCCTTTCCTTTCCTCCCTGCTACGAATCGCGTTAAAGTCTCCGCCAAGACACCAAAGCTCCTCACTTCTGTTCTGAATAAGCACAATAAGATCGTTCCACAGAGTTCTCCTAAGCAAAGTGTTACAAGGGGCATAGATATTGACAAAGTTGTAAGTATTGCCCTTCCAATCAGCGTTAATGCCAACAAAACCCTTACCTCTGAAACTATAATTCAATAACAAGGAATCATTCTTCCACAAAATTGCCAATCCTCCTGAGGCATCAGAAGAGTGACACGCCGTCCATTCAACACCGTCGTTACCCCAAAACTCCTTGGCAAGACTATCATCAAAACTGACCAACTTTGTTTCCTGAAGAAAACAAATATTAGCCTGGCCCGCTTGGAAGATAAAGCTAGTTCTCTTCCTTTTGGTCCGAAACCCTCCCCCTCGTATATTGAAGGTTACAATATTCATGGGAACAATCTTAAATCCGCCTTCTTAGAAACCAATCCAGCCTTATCTCTTTTCTCCAAAGATTCCAACTTTTTAACCATAACTTCCTTCTTATGTTTACAGAGCAAACCCAAACTTGAGATTGTATTCCAAGCCTCATCCTTCTTTGATTCTTCTCTGCTGATGAATCTCCTATTGCAGCATTGAATCTTAGAGTCAGTAAGAGAGTGTGCACAAGCCACCAAACCTTTAGGATACGACACCTTGTTGAAGCCTGAACCAAAAGACTTAGTTGAGATAGATTCTGTAGTCCCCCCTCTACTGTTTAGACACGCAAAGTAAGACGCCCCAAAATCCAAACCACAATCCTGATTGCTAATGATTTTGGGCTTTGGTTTGGTAGGCTTGGACCTTTTCTTCCCTGCTCTCTTGCAAGCCCCATCGAAAGTTAATGGGCCTTTACACTTTCCAATATGTCCATTCCTTTGAAACCTGGGACCACCTTCAAAAATCCGCTGGTTTTCCACATGGGTAGACGAACCTAAAAAGTCATTTCCTTCGCTAAACACATTGTTGCCCTGTTGACAGGTAGCCTGCGCAGTCAAAGGTACCCGAGAGTCTGACTCAGCCTTATCAGGTCCTAGGGCAGTGGAAAAATCACCATCAAAGCTATTCTGCCTAGGTTCCAAAGTACGAGAATGAGTCTTAGCCTTTTCCTTCTGACATGAGCAAAAGGTCTCTTCAACCTTTTCACTACAATCTTTTGACAGGTCCCCATCAACTGAAGCCTCGACATCATCGCCCACTTCTTCTTCGAAATCCATAGTCAACGGACCACCATTCTCTTCCTCTCCCGGAGAAATCTCTTCAATTTTATTCTCTTGCTTATAAAAAAAACTTATGAAGCTTACAATCAGTGAACGAGAAATATATACTTGTGAACAAGCATAATACCAATATATTACCTCATTGATTTTTCTATAATTTTAAAAAGTTTGATCAAATGGGTTGGCATCTAAAGTGAATAAAATAAAAATATTAGATTGATGTTAATGAATCTAAAACTTAAAATCAAAAGAATTTCATGCTAATATTATCTTGTCCTTCTTGAAATGATTAAAATATATATAACAAACTTGTATATTTTGTATATTTATGAGTATATCAAATGCTTTGCAATAACTTAAACAAAAGACTAAAGTACTAAATCATTTAAAAGTCAAAATCAAAATATAATACTAGAAGAGAAGATATAGTAAAGCAAAGACTTTTGATATGCAAAACTGCACGATCAAGCAGTATTTATTATTCCATTGATTATTTATTTGTTCATTTCCATACACACATTCCATGATGAAGAGGATGCTCTACATCTTTTCTTAAATTGTCCGAGAATTCAATCTCTTTGGTTGAAAGTTTCTAGTTGGTTAGGCGTCTAACCGATAGTTGCGGATAGCATTTGTAGCAATGCGTTGTTATGGTTTTTGGCCCTTTTTCATAAAGGGGAGGAAGATATGAGCTGTTTTATTTGGATCATTTCATCTTGGTGTATTTGGAATATGAGGAATAACATTATCTTCAAAGGCTTTGTTTGGGATGAGGATGAGGTTTTCAACCGTATTGTTTCTATTTCTTGGAGATGGTTAGAAATAGGGCGTAAGAGATGTAATTTCTATGATTGGAAGTATCATCCTTTAGATTTCTTGTAGTTTTCTTAGGGTTGTTTTCTTCCCTTCTCCCTTTGATTGGCTTTTTGTAATGGGTTGGAGAATCCCTGTTTCTCCCTTTTAATTCAAATAGCTTATAAAAAAAAAATTAAAAACAGAGCCTATGAGACTTTGCTTAATCACATGCATGTATTCCAAGGAAGTTCACGTGCCATGTTCTTTAGATGTTCAAAATAGAAAACTTGGGTCTGTTGTTCTTGCGAAGGGCAGGGAGAAGAAAAAAAACACTAGTCTTATTAGCACATCTGAAGTGGAGATCCTGAACCTACAATCCGAACCAGTGGGTGGCAGACCTGAAAGTTTGGGTGCTGACACGAATTCGAAGGTTTTTCCCAAAAAGAAGAAGCTGTTGATTGGTGACATTTACTAGAAGATAAAAATCCCCTTCAACCCTCATATTATGCTTCCTTATTACAAGCTGAGAGTTCTATCCCTGTTGGATCGTCCCCTTTATGACATTCTGGTAATAAAGTTGGTGATGCTGCTAATCAAGATTCGTCTCAGGATCATTGTGTTTCTCCTTCAATAGACAATTCTATTGGAGAGTCAGGTTTTCTTCATAGTAATTCTCGCAATAAGAAGAAGTTGGAAAATTTACCTGCGAGAATTTGGGATTCTATTAAAAAATTGGATGTTGACGCAGAAGAAGATGACGAAGCGTTTGAGTCCATTTTACGTAAGATGGAAGATCAAGACAGGAAATCCAAGAAGTGTAAGAAGGCGGCAGCTATTGATCTCTTATGAATATAGTTTCATATAACATCAGAGGGTGTGGGGGCGAATTAAAGCGTAAAAGAATCAGCAATAGTATTAAGAGTGGTGGCGGCGAAGTTTGTTTTATCCAGGAAACTAAGTGTCTATCTATGTCTGACGAGCTGGTGTATAGCATTTGGGGGAATAGGAATTGTCATTGGTCAGCTTCTGATTCTGTTGGTTCAGCTGGTGGGGTGCTCACTATATGGAAAGAAGGAATTTTCAAACCAATTTGTAGTTTCAGTGGGAAAGGATATCTGGGTATTCAAGTTGTGTGGCTTGATAGAAATGTTTATGTCCTAAATTTTTACTCACCTTGTGGTATTAAAGAGAAAAGGGAACTTTGGTCCAAGATTCTTGAATTAAAATCTAAAGCGGATCCTGGAGAGTGGATCATAGGAGGTGATTTTAATGCAATTAGGAAACCGAGCGAACAAGTTGGTTGCACGAGTCATAAGAGGAGATATATGGCTGAATTTGCGGAATTCATAAGTTTGAGTGGTTGTGTAGATCCTCCTGTTTCTGGCAATAAGTTTTCTTGGTTCAAACCAAAAGGCACGTCGTGTTGTCGCCTCGACAGATTCCTTATGTCACCAGGAATTTTGAATGACTGGAACTCGGTAATTCAGAAGTTTGGGGAGCGTGATGTTTCTGTCCACAGGCCCGTTTGGCTCACTGCTAGAATTGTTAACTGGGGACCTAAACCCTTTAAATTCATGTTGTGTTGGTTTGACCATCCTAGTTTCTTGTCTTTTGTGAAAGATCAATGGGAAGCATGTGTCGTGACTGGGAAGGCCTCTTTTGTTCTTTCCAGAAAATTCCAATTTCTGCGAGAGAAACTGAGATGGTGGAATGTAAACATTTTCGACTGGATCGATACTAGAATCAAGACGGATGTAGGTATCATTAACGACGTGGAGGACCTGTTTGAGTTGAAGAATGAACATATATCCACCCAGGAGGCTCTTAAGAGGAACGAAGCCGAAGATAATTTATGGAAAAATTTGAGGATCAAGCAAAGTATTTTAAGGCAAAAATCACGCTCGAAGTGGATGCAAGATGGGGATTTTAACACTAAATATTTCCATGCTACCTTGAAAAGTCATCTCAACCTGAATTCAATCTCTTCTGTTTCTATCGACGATAGGCTGATTGAAGATGTGGCTTGGGTTAAAGCAGCAGTCAAAAATCATTTTCTAAAGAGACTCAGTAGCTGTTCTAGGCCTCTTCCACACATTGGTGGCAACGGTTTCAAATATTTATCAGTTCATGACAGAGAGGAGCTTGACAGAGAGGTTGATTTTAATGAGATTAGATGTGTTGTGTTCGACTGTTGTGGAGACCGGAGCCCAGGGCCCGACGGTTTCAGTTTTGAGTTCATCAAAAGGTGTTGGAATTTAGTAGGGCATGATTTTTACAACTGTATCCTCGAATTCTTCGAGGGTGAGAAGCTTCCTAAAGTTCTTGCCTCTTCTTTCTTGGTTCTCATCCCGAAAAATGACAGTTTGAAGAAGTTAGATGATTACATACCAATTTCATTAGTTGGTGCAGTTTACAAAGTTGTGGCAAAAATCCTTGCAAATAGACTCAAAGGCATAATTGGTAGTATCATATCAAAATCTCAATCGGCATTCATTGAGGGAAGAAATCTTCTTGATGGTGTCCTAATGTTAAATGAAGTTCTAGATTTAGCCAGAAGATCTAAGAATGAGTTAATGCTTCTTTAGGTTGACTTTACTAAGGCATACGATTGTGTCGAATGGAATTATTTGTGTGATGTAATGAAGATTATGGGCTTTGGAGACAAGTGGATAATGTGGATGAATAATGGGGTCTTTAATTGTTACAGTTCGGTTTTGGTCAATGGGAGCCCTACAAAGGATTTCAAGGTTTCTCGAGGTCTCAGACAAGGTGACTCGTTGGCCCCGTTCCTTTTCACTATTGCTGCTGAGGGCCTTGCGGTGTTACTGAACAGGGTGGTGGAGAACGGATCTTTTTCTGGTTTTAAGGCGTCTCTAGGTACACCTTTACATCTTCTTCAGTACGCAGACGATTCTATGATGGTGAGAGATGGATCTTGGAAGAATATTCTGGCTACTAAGGCAATCCTGAAGGGCTTTCATCTAGTATCTGGTCTCGACATCAATTTCAATAAGTCTTCTCTGTTCGGAGTTAATTTGGATGAATCCTTTCTTTTGGTAGCGCAAAATTATCTATCCTGCAAAATCTCAGCTGGCCCTTTCCAATTTCTCGGAATTTCTGTTGGAGGTAATCATAGACTCCTCTCTTTCTGGAAACCACTGATTGATAAGGTGCGTGGTTGGCTGAATTCTTGGAATGGTTGGTTTGTTTCCATTGGCGGCAGAATTATTTTAATCAACTCTATTTTAGCAAACCTTCCAATACATTATATGTTCTTCTATAAACTCCCTAGTCAAGTAATCCGTATCCTTCCGTCAATTCAAAAACGATTCCTTTGGAACGGTTCTATGAGCAAAAAAGGTGTGTCTTGGGTCAAGTGGAATGTAGCCTGTAAAAGCAAAGAAGACGGAGGGCTTGGGATCAAAGATTTAAAGTTGTTCAACGCTGCTCTGCATTTTAAATGGGTGTGGAAAATCGTTTCAGCGGAAGATTTCATTTGGAGAGATATCATTCGATGTAGATATAAAAATCCTGCTCATGATTTTCATGTTGGGCTGCTACCTAAGTATGATATTCCACCATCTTTATAGTGGAAAGATTTATTTTCAATTGCAGGTTTTTGTAGCAGACAACAGTTTTCTGACTTGTTGTCATATGAAGTTGGTAACGGTGTAATCGTCCCTTTCTGGAATGCTCGTTGGAACGGCTCATCAACATTGGCTTCCTCATATCTGGAACTATGGAACACGGTTTCAAACCATGATTGTTGGGTTGCTGAAAACGGTGTTTTCTTAGATGGAATTTGGAGGTGGAAGTTGTGTTTTCTTCAAGAGAATAACCTTGCTGCTTTACAAAATCAAGTTTTGTCTATCCTGGCCTTGTTGAATGATGCTATAGTGGTCGTAGGCAAAAAGGATAAGGTCGTATGGTCTCATGAAATTTCCGGTTAATTTTCTGTATCTTCTTTATACTCTATACTGCAGAAGAATGTAGGTAAGAATCATTGGAGCTGTGGGGAGAATTTGAAAGCGGCGCTCAACTTGGTTTGGTTGGCGCAAGTTCCTCACAAATTCAAAGTATTCGGTTGGAGGATGTTTCTCAATAAACTTCCGACTCGCGAGAACCTTGCTCATAGAGGTATTATAAACGATCAACACGCATTGGTATGTCCGTTTTGTTTCTTAGAGACGGAAGTTTCTGAACATATTTTCTTCTATTGTCATAAATCTGTGATGGTGTGGAAATTTTTTTTTAAATGGTTAGGAATTTAGGAGTTCCTTTTAGGGGATGTCATCAATCACTTCTCATTTTGGATGGATGGTTGTGTGAAGAAAAAGCTCAATGTAGGGAACGCGGCAGGGCTATGGTTATTGGTTTGTTGGGTTATTTGGATGTCTAGGAATAATATTATGTTTAGAGACGAATTTTGGGATCTCGATTCTATTACTAGTCGAGACGTCTTGTCTCTTGGTGGTGGATAGGAAAGAAGGGTAAAAATGCGCCTAATTGTAAATGTTACACGTGGGTAAAAGCGCCTTTTGATTTTTTGTAGGCCTGATTTTAGTTAGATGCCTTTTTGTATTCGAGTAGGTCACTGTTTTGTGTCCTATTATATAATATAATTTTGCTTATTAAAAAAAAAACATGCATGATACATAGTTATACTTGCTCAGTTCTTGATGATCTCTTCCTTCTTAGAGTTGTGGCATGCTTTATAGCAGAATTTATGAGTATCAAAGCTCTGGCACTTAGGAATTTTAGAATATTGACAAATGCAACTGTTGGAAATAGATTAAGGAAACATTGCATAACAAAAGATTAAAGAAAAAAGTATTATCTCATATAACAATGGAAATAGAAGTCACTACAAATGCAATTCAGGGACACCCCCTAGCATTGGGGGTTTTAGCTACTCATAAGGCGAAAAGAAATTACAAAATAAAAGTAAGACATTACAAGATTATTGGATGACTACGATCTTCAATTGCTTCAGCTCATGAACAATCTTCGTTCTACAAAACCCTTGATAGCATCAAACTTTAGCATAAAATATTCCGTCTGTCAAAAATTCCTTTCTAGCTTCTCAAAAACAAGTCTAAATAGCCCCAAACCAAAGCTTCTCAAAGACAAGTCTGAAACCATGGAAGACTACCAAACCAAAGCATAAAATGCAACATAATTGAAATAAAACAACAACTCATAAAATGCGAGAATAAAATACGACAAGTAAAATTGAATTGAAAAACAATGAAAAGACAAACAAAGTGCTACCGATTTTATGGATTCATGCCGAATAATTGACGGAAAACTAGTAGAAATGGTGACCGATCAGTACTTTAAATCCATTTTATTAATATAAGTTTGTTTATAGAAGTAATTATCCTTAAAAATTATTAACATAATGTAACTATATAAGAATACCATCATAACTTGTGCTAGAAATTTATGGTGGTATTCTAGAGGTGGTATGTGATAAAATATAATGTTGTAGAATTTAGAGTAAGTAAATATTTTTAAGCCACGTTTTTTACTGAACTTCCATGGGTGGAGGTTAGGCTTTGAAATACTCTGATTTTATTGAATTTACCACACATTTTTTCTCTACTTTACTGACAACTTAGCATTACAAAACCTTTATATAGGCTTGAAGGAAACTGACAGAGAATACAATAAGTTGGTAATCAAGATGAAGAATTTTTGGTTCTCTCAATCTCAATGATACAACTCTACCATAAATCTAAATAAGCACAATAAGTATAATGTGGTGGTTATAATTCTCTCATAATGCTTACTAAAGATAGTGGTGATTACATCACTTTAATTTTAACACTCCCCATTAATACGTTGTTCTTTAACTCCTATTGCTTCTCTAAGTAGCTGAAATCTCCCTCTTGGAAATGCTTTAGTAAAAATTGCTGCAAGCTACTCTTGTGAACTGCAGAAAGCTAACTGCACATCTTCTTCTTCAATCACACTTCGAATGAAGATATTCTTTATGTTAATGTGTCTGGTCCGGCTATGAACGACAGGATTCTTTGCCATGGCAATAGCTGATTTATTGTCTCAATGAAGCTGTAGACTTCCCCATTGCTTCTCTCTAATATCTTCTAATATTCTTTTCAATCAAAGTGATTGTTGTGTAGCCAAACCAGCTACTAAATACTCAGCTTCAGCTGAAGATTGCGCCACAGTATCTTACTTCTTTAAATACCAAGAGATCACACCTGAACCAAGGTTGAATACATAACCTGAAGTGCTCTTCATATCTTCAACACTTTCGGCCCAATCACTATCACAGTAGCCTTTAGCTTCAAGTTTAGAATTCTTCTCAAATTTGATTTCATGCTCCATGGTTCCCATGACATATCTTAGAACTTTTTTTGCTGCCCCAAGATCTAAATGACTTGGTTTATTCGTGAATCTTGAGAGTAAACTAGCAGCAAACATTAAATCGGGCCTTGAAACTGTAAGATAAAACAAGCTTCCAACCAAACTTCTATAGATGCTTGCATCTACTAATCTTCCACCATATTTCTTCTTTAATTTTTCATTCACCACTAAAGGAATATCAACAGGTTTGCAACCATACATGCCAAACTTTTTCAAAATATTTTCAGCATATCTCTTTTGAAAAATAAAAACTCCATATTCATCTTGGCAAACCTCAATTACCAAGAAAATGATGCAGCAAGCCAAGATCACTCATCTCATATTTTTTCATCATTTCTATTTTAAAATTTTCAATCATTTTATAGTTGTTACCCGTATAGACCAAATCATCAACATAAAAGGACACAAGAAGTATATCTTCTTTACCTTGATGTTTCACATACAAGATAGGCTCACTTTGACTTCTTTGAAATCCTTGATGAATGAAGTAGCTGTCAATTTCACTATGCCAAGCTCTAGGGGCTTGTTTCAACCCATAAAGAGCTTTCTTCAACTTGTAAACTTTTTCCTCTTGGCCTTTAGTCACAAAACCTTGAGGTTGCTGCACATACACCTCTTCTTTTAATTCTCCATTCAAGAAAGCTGACTTCACATCAAGTTGGTACAAATTCCAACCTTTTTGAGCTACTAACGCAATGATTGTTCTGACGGTGTCCAAACATGCAACCAAAGCAAAAGTCTCACTATATTCCATTCTAGGCTGTTGTGCGTAGCCTTTGACTACTAATCTAGCATTGGCTCTTTGGATTGAACCATCTGGATTATGTTTTAATTTGTACACCCACTTTACTCCAATAACTTCTTTGTCATTTGGCTTTTCAACTAGCTGTCATGTTTTGTTTTTCTCAATTGCTTTTATTTCTTCTTGCATCGCATTCCTCCAAACATCTTCTTTGATTGCTTCATCAAAAAATTTTATTTCCACAACACAATAGTTGCACCTTGCATAAATATCACTCAAATCCGTCAATTTTATTGGAGTTGAGTTGGGAGATGGTGAACTTGAAATTGGTGAACTTGGAGAAGATGAAGAACTTGGTGTACATGGGGATGGCTGCTCATTTTCAGGTGCTAAATTTTGTTGTAATAAAATTGAAGGGACTATTTTCTCATTCATTTTGTCTTCTTCCCAATTCCAATAAGCTCCTCATCAAATACAACATCCCGACTAATGATCACCTTATTTGTCTTCAAGTTGTGAAGTCTATATCCCTTGGACATGGAACTATAACCAATAAAGACACATATTTCACTTGTTTCTTTCGGCTTTATCCTCTTTTGTTTAGGAATTTGAGCATAGAAAACACACCCAAAAACTGTAAGGTGGTTAACTGAAGGAATTTTTCCCCTCCAAGCTTCAAATGGAGTCTTATTTCTTACAAACTTTGTTGGATATCTATTCAGAAAATACACAGCAGTATTAACAGCCTTGGGCCAAAAGGTTTTAGGAAAACCTTTCTCAAGTAGCATAGACTTCGCCATCTTCATCACGGTTTAGTTCTTTCTTTCAGGTACACCATTTTGATGAGGTGTATAGCCAACAATGAGTTGTCTTTCAACACCTTCATCTTCACAAAATTTGTGAAATTCATTTGAGTCGTACTCTTTCCCTTGTCACTTCTCAACATTTTTATAAACATACCACTTTGTTTCTCAAACAAAGCTTTAAACTTCTTAAAAATTACAAAAGCTACATATATTTGTCTCATAAAATATACCCATGTCATGCGGGTAAAATCATCAATAAACAAGATAAAGTACCTGTTTTCACATATAATAGAGTAATCATAGGGCCACACACATCTCTGTGCACAAGTTCCAACACTTGTTTGGCTTTTCATGCTCCTTCGTTTGGAAATGGTTGGCAGTGGTGTTTGCCAAGCATACATCCTTCACACACACCAGATTTTTCTTCAATTATTCGCTGCCTATAAACCATCTTCTTTTGATAAAAAAACTTGAGACTATTGTAGTTCAAGTGCCCAATTCTCTTGTGCCACAAAAAAGAGTCATTATCTTCTCTAGCCATCATGTTGAAATTTTTCTCACAATTAAGAGAAAGTGGAAAGCTTCTACTACTGGTCTTTTTTACAACAACAACATTTCTTCTCTTTGAGTCAAAAATTCGGCATTCTCGATTCTCAAAATTTAGAGAATAGCCATGCTCCAAAAGTTGTCCAATGCTTTGTAAGTTCTCATCTAATTCTGGCACATAAAGAGTGTCATGAATGACTTTGCTTCCTTACTTAGTTGCAAATCCAATGATGCCTTTGCCTTTTACTTCAACATGTTCTCCATTTCCCAATTTAACTTTTGAGCCAAATGAAGAATCAATGTTGATAAACGCTTCTTTCTTTCCGGTCATATGATTGCTACAACCGCTACCAAATAGCACACCTTTTTATCTTCTTGAAATGCTTTTTTACAAGCAAAGAACAAATTACCTTCATCATTTTCTCCTTCTGCAAATGAAGCATGTTGTTGATTGGCAAAACAACAATCCTTTTGAATGTGCCCGAATCTCTTGCAATTGTGACATTGTAGTTTGCCATTGTTCCAGTAATCCTTCTCGTCATGAGTGTTACTCTTACAAATTTGCACCATTTATTTGATGCCCCTTCATGCCATATTTTGTCATTCGCGACTCTTCCTCTTCCTCGTGAGTTTCTTCCTTTGCCTTTGTCTCTTCCAAATCTTCTACCTCTTGAATACTCACGCCTATTTTGTATTGGGTGCTTATTTTCGCTATTGTTGGGATGAATATTGAGTTTAGATTGAAAGGCACTCTCAATTGATTTTTTAGAGTGTCATAACAACCTTTGTTCGTAGGATCTCAAAGACCCCATCAATCCTTGAACATACATAGTTGATAGGTTCTTAGTTTCTTCTATAACAGCCACCATATGATCAAATTTTTTTGTCAAACTAATCACAATTTTAACAACAATTCTACGATCATCTGTTGTATCTCCATGTGACTTCATTTGATTCACCAATTCAGAGAGTTTATAAGAGTATTCATTCAAACTCTCACTCTCTTTCATTCTTTCATTTTCATAGTCTCTCTTAAGAGATTGAAGTTTCATAGTTCTCACCTTTGAGTCTCCTTCAAACTCTTGTTGTAGAATATTCCATGTTTCCATTGATGTTTTTGCTCTCATAATGCTTGGGAAAATGGATAAAGAGACTCTTCTTTGAATCATCCCAATAACTCTAGCATCGGTGATCTTCTTCTTCTTCTTCAATTCTTCAAGTCGTTGGCTTGACACGTCAGCCTTTTCTTTTGATTCTCCATCGTCTGTTGGTGATGGTTCTTCATACCTGTTTTGGACGAACTCCAAGACATCCAACGAGCTGAATAAAATATTTATTTTAATAGCCCAAAAATGATAATTCTCTCCTTCAAACAAAGGAACTTTAACATTGCTATAAGTTGTGGAAGAGTTGCTTGTGGAAGCCATATTTTTTGTTGTTTTTGCTGCCGCTGCAAGGATCTGCAGCTCTGATACCACACTGTTGGTGGTATTCTAGAGGTGGTATGTGTAAAATATATTATTGCAGAATTTAGAGTAAGAAAATATTTTTAAGTCACATTTTTCACTGAACTTCAACTGGTGGAGTTTAGGCTTTAAATACTCTGATTTTATTGAATTTACCACACACTCTTTTCTCTGCTCTACTTACAACTTAGCATTACAAAGCCTTTATATAGGCTTGATGGAAACTGACAGAGAATACAATAAGTCGATAATCAAGAAGAAGAACTCTTTGGCTCTCTCAATCTTAATGAAATAATTCTTCCATAATTCTAAATAAAGACAATAATTATAATGTGATGGTTACAATTATCTCATAATGCTTACTAAATATAGTGGTGATTACAACACATTAATTTTAACAGAAATGTTTAGGATTTGAACTTTAATTTTTTTTAGGTTAATAAGGAATTTCAAATATACTAAATGGTGAACTTAAAGACTAAATTACTACAACGTATATGTTATTTTTTTTAATAAGAGTTTAATGGTAATGCATTGGTAGTCTAAAAAGTATTACACGTACATCAATCAAAATATTTTAAAATGTCAAATTATATAAATAATTTAAAATTTACAGACTGATTTGGTGAAATACATTGTTGTTATTAGTTGATAGTGTAAAAATAATTTGCATTTTGAGTGAACCATCCCTTTTCTATTTTAATAAAACAGAATGATCTTAATTTCATTAATACTAAAACTAATATAATAATAATAATAATAATAATAATAAGAATGATAATAATAATAATAATTATAATAATAATAATAATTATTATTATTATTATTTCAATTAACTTCTTGTAGCATCAATTTAATCTCAAAGACCTATGTTTAATTTTTAAAAAAAGTATTTTATTAAAATCTTAAAATCACTCTTAAAGATAGATAAATTGTTTACGGGCACCAATAAATACAGAAAACATCAGGCATAGAAGAAAGTTAAAAATAAATAAAAAATGATAGAAAACACTAGAATCAATTAAACCAACACATAAACAACACTAGTGAATCGCACACTAAAAGATACAACAAAGTCACCACCAAACTTTATTTAGTCCCAGAGGACAGGGAAAATATCGATAAAACCCAGGGGAAGAGAAACGGGACAGGGGGTCGGTAATGCGAAAGAAAGGTACTAGCACCTAACGCATTTGTCGTACTCGACGAGAATCATTTCGCTTGCTTCTAGGCTTAGATGAGTTATCTATCTAAAAGCTTCTATATAAAAGAATGAGATGGAAAAGGAAAAAGAAAGAGTGCTCGCGGAGGATTAGGGCCCTCATGCCTACGTACCCTCATAGTGCAATGAGGAAATCAGAGCTCCGTAGTTCATGGAACCAGGAAAAGAGAAGAAGAATGGAAGAAGGTGGCTAGCCAAGATTTCTCAATCTCGTGCCTACGTATCGTCATAGTGCAATGAGGAATTCAGAGCCTACGTAGTTAGGGGAACAAAGACGAGAAAATAAGGGAGTTTTCAAAACCAAGAGCAAAAGAATGAGAGAAAACTCCGTTGGGGATTCAAAAGAATTGGTGTCAGAACCAAGAAAGAAGACCAAAGGAAAAGATAGCAACTGTACTGAGGATAAAATGTAAGAATGGTGTCAAAACCAAGAAGATAAATGAGCAAAAGGACTAAAAGTGACTCAACTGAGGAGTGAGGAAAGGGATTGGTGTTGAAACTGAGCGGAATAGGAAGACAAGAGAACATAGTGACTGAGTCGGGGAGCAGGGGGTTAGCGACCCTACTGGGGACCAAACAAAAGGGACGGTGGTGACTTCAATGGGGAATAAAGATTTGGTATGTTAACTGTCTGGCAGTGGTTAACCGGAGAAATTAAGACTCTGTAGGGAAAAGGGTTTGGTGTCAACAGCCAGGCTGTGATGAACCAAGAGAAAGGAGTACTGAACCAAGAGAAAGTGTTTGACTCTGAAGGGATTTTGGTGTATTAACTGATATATAGTGGTTAACCGAAGAAAAAGAGATTGTAACTCTGCAGGGATAAAGGTTTTAACAAATAGACTGTGATTAACCAAAAGAACAGATGTAGAACCGAGCGAAGTTTGTGACCCAAAGGGGTTCGGTGCACTGACTGAACAAACAGTATCTGGCCGAAGAAAGGGTATTTGAACCAAAAGCAGGTTACTAACCCAGGAGTGCGAGTGTTCGAACCAAAAGAAGGTTACTAACTCACTGGGTATTGGTTTTAACAGAAGGACTGTGATTAACCAAAAAGAATGAGTGATTAACCAAGAGAAGGTGATTAACTCAGAAGGAACTTATTATTTTAACAGACGGGCTGTGGTTAACTGAGAAAAAGTGGGATTAGCCAAGAGAAGGTGATTAACCCAAGAGAAACTCAGTATGTTAACAGATAGACTGTGTTTAACTAAGAAGAAATGCAAATTGGTGTTTTAATTGACAGACAGTGGTTAACCAATCAAAGGGAGATGAACCAATAGAAGGTTGCAAACTCCGCTAGGGTTTTGGTATCTAGCAGGAAGATTATGTTTAACCAAAGAAAAAAACAGCGACTGCTGGGGAAAAAGATAATTAGTTTGGGCAGTTTGAATGTGATCAAAGGAAGAATGATCAAGAATCTTCTGGGGAATCAGTGAATAATGATTGAACAAAAGAGAAAATATTGAAACAAAGAGTATTTGCTAACCCAAAGAGACAAGGATCTTTAATCAAGACAATGGTGCTCGATCAAAAGGGAGATTGAAAGGTACAAGAGTGATCAGGGATCAACTCGACTGAGGATTGAGAGACACTACGACTTGTAGATAGAGACGATTATTCTAGGCACAGGGTCATTCATCCCCTACCCAAAATAATCAAGATGAGTGTAGGAATTCTCCATTCTCATCCCTTCTCTAGCACCAAAGTATAGTGCAGAAATTGAAACGGACAGCATAAAAGCACCAATTTGTACAATGCTCCAGTGCGTCGTGCGAAATCTCTAACTCGGTCGCGTATCAAGAAAATAAGGCTCTAAAGAAACCTAGAGAGAGAAGAAAGGGGAGATTGACTAATCGAAACAAGGTTTCGATCAATCAATCAAAGGGAATGAGCAAGCCAACAATCTTTCACGAGTCAAAAGATCGTCAAAGCAACGTGTGTATTATTGATTGTACATGATTAAATTTGCCCAAGAAAGAACAAACTCAATGCAAATAGCATGGTAAACAGTACCAAACACCAACACAAATCATGTAATCAAGTGAGAAAAAGATGTGCAAGAATGATCATGAACAATGTAATGCCAAAAATGCAAACAATTACGTAATCGATAAATCGTGCATCAAAAGTTCGCAAGCATGCTTCAAACAAAGGTTAAACAACTCATAAAACATCCTCAAATATCAAGTATATCAAGCCATGGAAGTTAAATGAGGAAAAGAGATCCAATAAGCTTGAAAAATGCACAAAAATGACCTCCTGTTATAGTGGTAATCGATTACCATATGCAGATAATTGATTACCTGCTTGAAAAATGCTCAAATTCTAAAAAATAGAGCAGGGTAATCGATTACCCTACTTTGCCTAGCAAATTGGTAATCGATTACCACTGCAACAGTGGCAAAAAAAAGCTTTTCAAAAAGTAATTCTGGCAACTAATCACTTATCCGCTCCACCACATGTTATGGTATACATTTGTGCACGAAAATTACATCATGTATGAGCAATTAAACACAAATTGAAAGCATCAAGCATGAAGATAAAAGATCAAACAATCACATGATTAATCTAACCGAAAAACTATCGAAACTACATCGTAAGCTCGCGAAAATGATCGAAACAGTAAATCGAGTGAAAATTAACAACCTACAAGCCGAAGAATTGGCTTGGTGATTGTTGTGATCAAAATGTAGAGAGAAGAAAGCAAGAAAACTAGAGAATTCTGCACTAGCAATCGAAACGTAGCGAAACCGAGCAAAAATGCGAGAAAAACTCTGAAATCAAATTTGTACCGAATTGCTTGAGTAGATTACTTGAAGTGAAATAGAACTTGCTGTAATTTCAGAAATCCAATCAAGAAATGTTAAATTATGGAGGCTTAAGCTCAAGAGAAAGCAATTTCAATGTGAAATTTGCTACTCTTCAATGGTGCAATTTAGCTCTAGTGTGGTTTGGGGAAGAAGATGAAGATGAATGTGATGAACGTGCAAAAAAATGTAGAGAGAAATGAGAGAATCAAGAGTGAAAAGAGTGAAGAATTGTGAAAATGATTGTGGATACTTTGTGAAATGGTGGAGGTTTTCTTATATAGAGTCTAGGTTTGGAGTTGCTAGGTTTGGGATGTGCTTTGGAGTTTGCTTTGGAGCTAGCTTGGAAGTTAGTTACACTCAACTCACTGAGTCGGAAGTTGACTCAGTTAGTTAGTTGGTTAACTCAGTGGAGCAATCCCGATGCAAGTCAAATCCAAAGGTCCTCATGTTTAGAAGTGAAGCAACATGATAATCTTAATTCAAAGTGATGCACTGGAATAAATGTAAGTGGAGTGTCTTGAATGGTCTTGAACTGTCTAGAATGTTTCACACAATGCTAGAACCAAGGGGAACACAAGTGCAAAGAGAGTGCAAAGCTGCTGCCATGAAAATGCAGCAGAAACTACATTTTTGCACTGGGTAGTTGATTACCTTACTTTGCCTAGCAAAGTGGTAATCGATTACCACGGGCAAAACTTGCCCAAATTGCTTAGAAACAAATAATGTGGTCCCGGTTTCGATTTTCCACCTCTTGCTTTGATGAATGGGCATGAAAACCCTTGTTTTGTGGTTGGATTGACGAGGTGATGACTTTGTGAGGATATGATTAATCGGGCTTTGAAAACCTGAATATTCCTGCAAGAAAACACAGAGAAAAAAGTGATAATGCATATGCTGGCGATGCGAATGCTCATGCTTATGCAAAAGGCAAAATGGGAGGTCAAATTTCGAGTTACGACAGCTGCCCCTATTTAATCCTCTTGAACGTGAATATTCGAATTGAGCCAGCTTTTCGATGATTCAAGGAATAAGGGGATTAAATAAAAGAGTAGCTCGAAAATTTGGCCGACAACGACAAAAGAAGAGTTTTGAGGGTGAAAGGTTTGGCTGAATATCTGTTGGGGAGATGAATAAGTCATATGGGGAGTATGCTTGATGCATATGATATGTATGTTACGATCTTACATGATGCTTGATATTATATCATGCAGCGGTGCAGGTTAAGGTGTTGTGTTACAAGTTGGTAGGTTTTGGACGGACCAGAGAATAAGGATGAAACTTTGGGCAAACCAAAGGAGAGACTTTGAAAAAGTTTGCTAGACGAGAACTGCACTTTGAAAAGTGTGTCATACGAGCACTAGACTTTGAAACAGTTTTCCAGATGAGAACTGACTACCAGACAAGAACTGGATTTGATTAAACCAGACAAGAACTGACTACCAGTCGAGAACTGGATTTTGAAAAAGTTTTCCAAACAAGAAATGGACTTTGAAAAAGTTTGTCAGGCGAGAACTGGACTTTGCAAGGATAAGCTAGATGGGAACTGGATTTTGAAGAGACAAGTCAAACGGGAACTGACTACCAGACGAGAAATGGATTTTAAAGAGACAAGTCAGATGAGAACTGACTACCAGACGAGAACTGGATTTTAAAGAGACAAGTCAGACGAGAACTGACTACCAGACAAGAACTGGATTTTAAAGAGACAAGTCAGACAAGAACTGACTACCAGACGAGAACTGGATTTTGAAGAGACAAGTCAGACGAGAACTGACTACCAGATGAGAACTGGATTTTAATGAGACAAGTCAGACGAGAACTGACTACCAGACGAGAACTGGATTTTGAAGAGACAAGGCAGACGAGAACTGACTTTTAGACGGGAACTGGATTTTAAAGAGACAAGTCAGACGAGAACTTGATTTTGAAGAGACAAGTCAGACGAGAACTGACTACTAAACGAGAACTGTATTTTGAAGAGACAAGTCAAACGAGAACTGATTACCAGACGAGAACTGGATTTTGAAGAGACAAGTCAGACGAGAACTGACTACCAAATGAGAACTGGGTTTTGATTGGGACGCATGTTTAAACCTGTATGGCATAATGCTCCAACTTGATGAGTATGCTACGCGCTTGAGGATGCAGTGCTATGCAATGATGATTACTATATGCAGAATGTCAGTAATCGGGTTTATGTCAAGGCTTCATGCTATGCAAGATGAATGATGCGCATGAGTGAAGCGACATGATTAATGCATGAGAGTGGTCTATGCAATGGTTCTTGAGAATTTATAAAGTGTTTTTGTGGTGGGAGGCGGAAGAGTTGAGGTTGGGGTGTAGGCAATAAAGACGTGACTCCCCGACACCTACTTCAGGATCAACAATTCTTGATGCCCCATTGCTCTTGCCTCAAAATAGGGAGAGACTTGTACCTTGGTAGCCTGTCTTTGCCCCAATCTGTTGGTATCCGCGTGAATTGCCCTAGTAACAAAATAGAAAGCAGTTGTGTCATAGGATGATCTTGATTTGATTTTCCCCAGTGTATCAGAATAGTATGCCCCTGATTAACCGTCTCTTGGAGAGATTAACTTTTTGGAGAGATTTGATCCGCGTGAATTGATCGATCTTTGGAGGAATGCCCCTGACCAACTGATCTTTGAGAGATTTGTCGAGTCTCGACGTAATTTCCCCTGATTAACTGAATCTTGAGGTGGCTAGGCCCTTTTGCTCAACAAAGTTTTCAGGCATTTTTCCCCTTGAGATGACCAAACTTTCCATTGTGGAAACTTTTTGATGTCAAGTGCTTGTTCACAAGTAAAAAATGTTTGTTTTGGAAATGATAATGCTAATGCCATGCATATGTCAGTTTTGAAATCCAAGTGTAGCGAGCGATTTTTGTCGATGACGCGACCACCTTATCGCTGGGTTTTCCTCACCGCAATGAGGAGGAGTGGGTGCTACTTTCTGATTTATTATTTATCCCATGAAGCTGGAAGGGAAAGGGAAGCTATCTAAAACTAACCTTGCACGCAAATGTTTAATTGAACAAACGCTTTAAAGAGATTGGGGGGTCCGAGGTCAGGTTATACAATGGGGAGTTGTCAATTACCCATCCTATATGTGGTTATCCACAGGATATTAGCTTTAGGTTTCGCTTTGCACTTGATGGTGTTTATCTGTTAATGGGTTTGGAAAGTTTCTTGGGAGATATGAGAGAGTGAGTGTGTTTTTGTTGATGTTCGGGTTTTTTCCGATGATTTTGGTAAGGTAATGGACCTAGGTTTTGATTGATGTGTAAAGGTATTGGACCTAGAGTTTTTGTTTAGTACGCTCGCTAAGATTTCACAATCTTATGCCTACGTATTCCCGTTTAAATGAAACAGGGAAATCAGAGCAATCGTAGTTCCCCCTATTCTAAGGGAGGAAAATAATGTTTTGGTGTCTTGTTCAAAGCCCAAGAGTGAAGCTAAAAGGGTATTTGTGTCTTGTTCAAAGCCCAAGATTGAAGCTAAAAGGTCTGACAGAGAGAGAATTTGTTATCTCTAAAGAGGGATTGGACATCCTCTGAGGAGATGTTGATTTTTGTGTGCCTTGATCAAAGCCCAAGGTTGAAGCTAAGAGGTTGATTGCTCTACTACGGAAGTCCTTATACAAAGCCTGAGAGGAGGTTGGATAAGACTGACTCAACAAGAGAGTGTTTATGTGTCTTGTACGAAGCCCAAGATTGAGGCAAATTAAAGACTGACTCTTTGGGGTTATCATTATACAAAGCCTAAGAGGAGGCTAAAAGTTTGACTTTTCCAGGGAAAATGTTCTATCTATCTTGTACAAAGCCCAAGATTGAGGCTAAAAATGGATTTTGACTCCGACGGGGAGGTTTGCATGTGTCTTGTACAAAGCCCAAGATTGAGGCTGAAATGAGAAATTTAACTGACTCAGTTGAGGATATTTTTATGTTTCTTGTACAAAGCTCGAGACGGAGGCTAAAAGGATTCTGCTGGAGAGTATTATCTGTCTTGTACAAAGCCCAAGATTGAGGCAGAAATGAGTTTGACTCTGCTTGGGAAATAATTCCTCAAAGCCTAAATGAAGGCTGGGAGGAAGTGACTTCGCTGGGGAAGATGTTTGTCCCATGCTAAAGAAAAAGTTTTGAAGATTTGTGTCTTGTACAAAGCCCAAGATTGAGGCGAAAAAGGTTTTGACTCAACAAGAGAGTGCTTTTATATGTCCTCTACGAAGCCCAGGATTGAGGCTAAAAGGGTTGACTCAACAAGATAGTGCTAAAAGGTGATTGACTCAACAATAGAGTATGAAAAGTTGATCGACTCAACCAGAGAGTTTGAAAAGTGATTGACTCAACAAGAGAGTCTGAAAAGTGATTGACTCAACAAGAGAATCCGAAAAGTGTTTGACTCTACAAGAGAGTCTGAAAAGTTGGTGGGCTCAATAAGAGAGTCTGAAAAGGTTAGCTCTGCTGGGGGGAATCATTTGTACAAATCCCAAGAGGAGGATAACTTTCTGCTGAGGATTATTGAGATCCCTATGCAGGTTCAAGTGGGGAAATCAACTCTTGCTAAGGTTTTACACAAGAGTTGAGGTATCAGATACCCTGAGGTTCTGATTTGGGATTTTTAGGAGAGCGATTGGGCTTCAGCTCTGCTGAAGATTGATCCAGGGTGATCGGGGTTTCTCCTATGTTTGTAGGGAACTTGAGAATGTCTTTGAGACCCAAGGGGGTTTAGGTTGTCCAAGTCTACTGGTGCGGAAGAGTTTTATCTTTTGTATGATGTCCAAGAGGAGGCGGGTGTTTTAAGGGATGCGAATCAACCCTAAATTGGTCTGTGTTTTGACACTGGAAAGACAACTCTAGCAAAGAATGACTAAGTTCTATTTTATACCTTTAAGAGGTCTTCAGGGTCCTTATATTAAGCCTGAGAGAAAGCATTAGAACTTCTAAGAAGCCGAAGGGTCCTTGTACAAAGCCCAAGAGGAGGCGGGGATGCTTTTTTCCAGGAAGCCTATGGGTCCCAAACCAAGAAAAGTTCAAGAAATGCTATTCACCGAGAATAGATCATTTAGTGAAAGTTCTAAGGTTTGAAGAAACTCAAGAGATGCTATTCACCGAGAATAGATCAACTCCGGGGAGTAGAATTTCTTTGACAATTTCTAATAGTGACAACCTGAGAAAAGGTTCACGAAGAATACTGCCTTTCTCTTTGTTCCATATTGTTTAAGCCCAAGAGAATGCAAGACTGTATCTGGAAATCCTATGGGGATCTAGTTTTGACTGTACTTAAAGAGTGACGAACATGGCTTTACCTAGTTCTAGACCTAGTTGCCGGGGAAAACTATAAATAGCTATACTAGTATATATACAGTTGATATATGACAAGTATCAAAAAGGATATGAAAGAAGACTTACCGTGCGCAACTTCCCACAATACAGTTAAATATATGAAAGTGAATAAATGAAAGCTGTTAAAACTTACAGGCTAGCAAGCTTCCATCCTGTATTGTTAGTTGTTCAAAGAAATTAAAGAAAGTTTTCATAACAACATGTATATTTGAATCTAAATAAAAAGGGAAGTTATTTTTGAAAAGATTGTTGGGGCTTATACTCAAGGAGAGGCCCAAGGTTTAATAGTGATTGCACCGTTGTTTTGAATATCGTCTCGGGACTTATACAACGAATGTGGCCCAAGTTATTTTGGTTTCAAAAAGGGATTAGGTCTTACACTCTATTAGAGGCCCAAAGATTTTGAAAATGAATAAAGATGGGTCTGATAGCTCAAGGAGAAGCCCAGTTGATTTTGTTGCAAAGGCAACGATCGCGCCGAACTTTTGAAAATACACAGAGGGACTTATACAATGTGTGAGGCCCAAAATCTACTATTTACCCATTACAATAAAGTTCCTTGCACTTCCAATTATGCCCTTCCACCAATTTTTTTTTACACTACTAAAAGGTTGTTTTTTTAACTAGCAAAATAGACATAATACATAGCTTCCTTCTCACAATTCACTGCCATTGCTGAATTCCCATTGGTCCCGAAATTAAAAAATACTATTCCCTCTCCATTTCTCCCTCTTTCTTGTCTAAACCCTTTCTCTCTCAATGTTCTCTCTTTCACCCATGAAAACCCTAAAAATTTTCAGTCACATTCTCTCTTTCTCGTCTACCCTTTTCTCTCTTCTCTCTTTGTCTCTCCTGTTCTCTCATTTTCCCTCAAACCCTAACGCCGCTACCCTCAAACCCTAATAAATAGACGGCAGAACCGAGAACAGTGAAGGAGAAGAAGCATTATGTCGATGAAGGTATGCAAAAGGAATAAGCACTGAAAGAGTTTCTAATTCGTTTCAATTTTAGGGTTTATGGTATTCTCTTCCCTTTACCCTTTTCGAACAAACCCTCCTTTTCGCTTTACCCTTTTGTTCATAACACATTTGTTGTTCATTATGAATGAATTTTTAATTCTATATTCGTATTGTATTTTTTTTCAGTTTCTTTGATTTATCGACTTCTCAGCTTAAAGAAAGGTATGTCCATGTTATTAGTTTTGTAGTTCATAAATTTTTTCAATGTTCATTGTTTGAATGGTTTAACATATTGTGGAGATGATACATGCTCTGTTGATTTTTTTTCCTGTTTTGCATATTCAACTTATAATTGAATACTAATCCAGGTTTGCTTTTTTTCCCTAACAATTTAGTTACTTACGTTACGAACTGGTTCGGACATGATTACGGTTCGAAACTTACCTTTTCAAATGGAACATGTTCGATCATGATAAGCCCCTTTCTGTTTTTATTTTAACGTGCTTGTGCATTGTTTCAGAATGAATTTAAACACTGTCTGAACATGTTTTGGATATGTTGTGGTTGTTTTGGAAAGTTTCTGAATTGTGTCTGATTATTTCATGGTTTGGTTTTGGAAACAATTTGAAAATTGTCTTGGTTATCTTTGGAAAGAAATGAAGACTATGATTTCTTGGCTTTTTATCTTAACGTGAGATTTTGTGATGGAATGTCTAGAACACCTTTGTATTTATTCATGTATGTTCAAAACATGTTCTGGACCGTGTCTCCATTCTATTCAACATGCTTGATGGGTTCCGTTTTCGTATTTGAACTTTAGATTAGATTGATCAGTTGTCTTTAATGACCTATGGGTTTTCTTATTGGGTTGATTCAGATGATCTCAAATTCCAGTCAAAGAATGGTTTATTTGCAGGTGGCAATGAGTATTCTTCTGATTGTGATGTCAAACCTGTGGGCATAACAGGTAACATTTTGCTACCTATTTTACAGTATATTTTGTAGTCTATCTTTTAATTGATTCCTTGAGTCTGATATTGATGATATTATTCTTGCTAAGTTCATCAAATTTTTAAGATGACAAATTGATTTCTTTAGTTTAGGCACAACACATTATTTATGCTTCTCCTCCATAGCTGGATTTTTTTATATTTGCTATTATTTTCAGTTGTCATTTAATCCTAAACATTAACTAAGTAAGCATTGCAATCTGCATGCAGATGATGTGGAACAGGTGGATGTTCGTGAAAAGGAGTTAGAACACACTTCTGCTCAAGAAAAGTTGGATAAAGAACTCAAAGAATTGGTCAAGAAACTTGAACAGAAGGAGGTATGATATAAGTTATTGTCTCAGGAGGATGTCGAGTTTTAAATGCACGAAAATGCTGGATCATTTTGGTTTTCTAATATCTTCGTTAAATCATGCAAATTCATATTTAGTATTGATTCTAGAACATATTTGAACTGTCTTTTTTTGTTGTTGTTGAAGGCTTAAATGAAGCTGGTTAATAATGCTTCAGTTCTCAGGCAACATTATGAAAAGAAACTTCTTGAGTTGGAACACGAGAAAAAATATTTGCAGGTAATTCAATCTATGCTAAAAGTTTTTGTTGAATTATGATTTAATGAAAATTTTATTGATAATAATAATTATTATATTTAAAAGCTTACTAACATGAATTCAAATTTGTTTTTTTTTTCTTTTGTATTATTGGTAGAGAGAAATTGAAGAACTCAAATCCAACCCCGGTGATAGCACTCACAAAATAAAGGAAGAATATCTTCAAAAATTAAATGCACTTGAATCACAGGTAAATTTATTATTTTTTAGAAATGTTTTTAGACAAGATGCTCTGGCTATGTCAGTGAACTAATTACTTACTTTCCAGATCTCCGAGCTGAAGAAGAAACAGGATGCTCAGGCTAATCTGTTGAGACAAAAACAGAAAGGCGATGAGGCTGCTAAGAAACTGCAGGATGAGATCCAAAGGATTAAATCTCAAAAGGTGCAATTCTCCTGTTAATAGAGCTTGTATTTATACGTTGAAATGCTTTATACTTTTTTGCTTTATATTTTCTTACATCTTTACTGACTGTTCATTTCAATAGGTTCACCTGCAACACAAAATTAAGCAGGAATCTGAGCAATTTAGGTTATGGAAAGCTTCACATGAAAAGAAAGTTCTCCAGGTAAATGTTGTAAGAATGAGCTTTCTTAATACTTATTAGAAAAATACATCGATTACTCCATTCAATAATAGCATATGCATGTTTCATTTATTTTGGTTGAATGTAGTGCTTAAATGAAAGCAAATATTATTTGTTCATATTTCAGATTAAAGCTTTTTTTATATATTTTGATGCTTGATTTTAACATGGTGGATAAATCTGTTTTGGTGTTTTTTTTCGTGTTTTGTTTTTATAGTTTTGATGCCTTCTGTTTTTACATTGCTTGAATATGGTATTTTCAGGCTTTACGGAATAACAAAAACACTAGAACGAATCGTCACTATTTGGGTGCAACAAGTCATTTGTTTTGATTTAAGAATCTAAATATGGATGTAAGCTTATTTTCAGTGACTTTTTACTTTCCATCGATTTTGATTGATTCTCATCACGAAACCTTTGATGTTTCAGCTACTATCTCCGGTAAACAATGGCGTTTACTTGAGCTTGATGATTTGGGAATTGAGATTAAGCTTTATCTTGAAAATTTGCAACAGAAATTAATCGAATCTGGGGGTGTTGGTTTTGCTATACTCATCACTACATGTAGCAACCATGTCGCAAACAATATTGCTGGGTTTGCTTCTATATTTGTTTCAAAACTATCTTATGTTTTTGAAATATTTGTGTTTTTGTTCTATCATATTTTTTTCCTATCAAGGTGTACTTTGTGCAGGAAAACTGGACAGTTGAATACACTAAATTCAAGACAAAGATTGCTTCAAGTGAAACATGACTGAAATTGTGAAGTATGACTAGCTGCTGTCAACACCTCATATGCTTCTAAATCAAAGCTCAGAATAGGTTAGTCTATCATGAGCATACATAAGTTGCTTTTATGCATCTTGAAAGGTATGTTGTTTGATGTTACTTTCTTTAATTTTGTGATTGGTTTTATCTTCTCTGTTTTCTTTGTGATTATATTTGGAAATCTGTTGTTTTAGAAAATAGATGTTTGTTTTAGTTGGAATTGTAGTCTATTGATTGATTTGTATAATATAATTCTATGTAACAGAGTGGACATGGTCTTGCTAACGACGGGCCCAACCCATTTAATCTAAATGTAAGTTTTGTTACACATGTACACCCTTCTGCTGCATACTATTATGGAGGTAAGGTAAGCTGTTATGACTTGAGTGAAATAAAACTGATTTCTTCGAAGTTTTTTATTCAAAGCTCAAGTGTCTCTAAATCTGGTAAGTATGCAATGTAATATGTTTTGATTTCCACCTTTGATGGTTGTATTATGATTTTTGAACATCAATGCCTCATAAATACTAACAAATTGGTTCTTCAGATCTGATGGAGGAAATTGTAGAAGGAGTAGCAAAGTTGGTGGTGGACGAGAAATACACCGCTGCCTCTATATCTGTTTGGTGGATTTTAGGAAACTTGGATGCTTATAAGGATGAATATGTTGCTCTTAGGATAACAGATAATATCTATTCAACACTTGCTTTGACGAAATGCAATGGTTCCATTTCCATCTATTGCTTCGGGGACACATGTTTAGTTCCTTATTTTTTATGGACTTCTCTCTACGCCACCAGAATTGACATCTACCATTGTCCGAAAGGTAACTAAATTGTATTTTAACCTAAATTGAAATTGGAATTCAGTTATGAAATATCTGTGATTTATTTGTTTAGAAATTTATATGTTCAAAGTTGTTAATGATATGTTTTGGTTCAAATCTCAATTGTTGAAATACTACTGTTTCGGGTTTTGTAGAAGAGTGATGTTGTAATGTCTACTGCTGTCTTTGTCTGAATATTGGGGAATTTATTTCTATGATTTATAATCAGATTGCAATTGAGTGTCTATTTGTGATTAACAATCTGATTTGTGGAATTATCCAAAATTTCTAGGATTTGTTTGCTTCCTTTTTCTATTCTCATTGGCATAATCGACTATGAATTTACATTGCATTGCAGAAGTTTTGGTACATTCTGATTCTTTTGTTGAGCTAAAATTTATTTCATGCCTTTAATAGTTTACAAAGACACAATTTATAAGAACATCATCGTTGACATGATGCTCTGGGCAAAGGATAACCCTGCACCGGCAAATTATTTATTGATGTTGGGTAATGCTCCAATTTCTTATGTCATCGAGCTTCTCCAAAAGAGGGTGTAATACCCTGTATTATCATAATGCTAAATTGGACGTCAAATGAAGATCAGATGATCTTTTGTGTACTCTATCTTTGGATAATCGGATTAATGGAATTCTCTAAGTACTTTAAGTGTTATTAATTGGGATCAACAGAGCAACTGGTGAACTCTGAAGAGATCAATTTTTTTAATTCAAGAAAGGATTCTAATGTAACTCTAATAATTGATCAATTGGGTTGAGATGATAAAATATCAATTGGAGAGGTTTTACCCTATTGGATTATATTATATACTAAGTTTATATATATTTGTTAAAAGAGAAAAAGAAAAAGGAAAAAGGATGGAAAGGAAAAAGAAGAAGAAGAAAAACAGAGAAAGAGGAAATGGAGAGAAAGAAGAGAAGAAGCTAAATGAAGAAGAAGAGAATGTTGGATCACGATTCATCATCTTCTTCAACCTCCTCTTCGATTATCAGGTGGGTTCTAGATAGACACTTTAGTTGTAGAGTTTCTTGAGTTTTAGAGTTAGTTTTGATATCATGAGAAATGAGAAATTTTGCAATAGAATCATGAATCTAACTGCTGAAATTCGATATAAACTGCGTAGTATACTTGTTGTTATGTTTATAACATGTTTTGGGTGTTTTGGTTGGGAAAAGTGGAATTTTGGGGTTGGAATTGTGAAATCCGTAGCAGAGAATTCTGCAGGAAAAATTTTGGGTTTCCTCTGCCCATACGCGTAACACGCAGGGCAATACACGTATTGGTGTGGGCAATACGCGTATGGCAAAGGGAAAGTGAGGCAATACGCGTATGGAAGTCCATTTTGCACGACCCTCTGCTGAAATGCGTAATGGTACGCGTACTTGGCATGGCAATACGCGTAACAAGTGAGGCATTACGCGTATTAGGGTTTTAGTGGGAATTTTGAAGAGGAATTGGTCTCTGCTCATACGCGTATCACGTTGGGCAATACGCGTATGGATGGGCGAGCAGGCTGGGCGATACGCATATGGCACAAGGCAATACGCGTATGACCAGCGAGAGTGCAGAATTCTGCTGCTTTGTGTTTTCTTTCCCGATTTTCGCGTCTGATGCGTTTCCTCTTGATCTGTAACTCGGATTGAGGCACGGTCGGATGCATTGGAAATCCATTTCAATGCTCTTTATGATAGTGAAGGAGAAGCATATGTTTATGCCATGGTTTGATAAGATAAATATGATTGACGTTGAAATATGCTTGTCTAATGTAATTGTTAAGCATGTTTGAGAGAGTATGCATGTTAAAATATGAAATAGGTAGAGCGAGGAAACCTTAGTACAATAGAATGACTTAGTGAATTGTGTGACAATGCTTACCTCGATACTAGAAGAGTATCCTCGTTAAGTAGTTGTTAGTGGAGGATCGTATTCCTCCGGTTTGTAGTATATCTCTTAATAAATACCGTGACCCGTGTTGAAGAGCCCCTTGTGCAGGATGGCCGGGGAGAAGTATTTATTAAGTAAGTAACCGTGACCCGCGTTGAAGTGCTCCTTGTGTGGGTTGGCCGGGGAGAAGTTACTTAGTGGTTAGTACCGTGACCCGTGTTGTAGTGCTCTTTGTGTGGGCTGGCCGGGGAGAAGTACCATTGTAGATAACCGTGACCCGTATTGTATTTGCCTTGTATGGCTGGCCGGGGTGAAGTTATCTACATTAAGGATCCGTGACCCGTGTTGTATTTGCCTTGTATGGCTGGCCGGGGAGAAGATTCTTAAGTAGTATGTCATTTTGTGAATTGTACAATTGTTTCGGTAATCGGAAATGTTTGAACTCAAGGTCTAGTTCCTTTTTCCCCCGACTTGAGTTAGGATTTGGTTAGAACCTTGTAAAGCCGAGAGAATCTATAAGATAGGGAACTCACTGAGATTTGATGTATCTCACCCCACTATTGTTGTATATTACAGGTAATTGCAGGTTTGATTTACAAGTGGAGAAATTCTTGGATGTTTCAAGAGAAGCTTGGCTTTAGTTTTCCGCTGTGTATTAATTTGTTGTATACAATTGAGGATATTGTATATTATTCTTAGATTTTTCTTATGTGTGGCTAGTTTCCATGACTTGTACCATATGTTGTTTTGATGTTTTAGAAATGGACAAGTATGTGAATTATGCCAGTAGGCACTTTTGATGTGTCAGTACCAAATTAAACACTTGTATGGTATTATTCTAGATATATATTATACAGGGCATTACAGTTGGTATCAGAGCAGGTCGTATCCTCGACCTAGCCTTGAAACGTCATAAGTAAATCTATTCCTGCCTCTTAAGTGTGTCTTGCCATCATGAAACTTAATATCATATTATGTACTGTTGGGCCTGATCAACCTAATGCTATGTATGTGATAGGTAGAATCATGGTTGAGCGACCACGAGGACTCCGAAGTGTTGTCGGTACTTGTGCTTGAGGGAAGGCTCAAGCCAAGAGTTAGTAGTGAGGAGTTTTGGTCAGCTCAGTTGAGATCTTGGTGGAAGTTGTGCTTGGGTAGCATGGAAATTAAAGAGCGGTGTGTTGTTAAGTAATCCTTTGGAAAGGAAGAAGTTTGAAAGTTGAGGACCTCTGTTGGACGATTGGTTAAGGTATTAAGGAATCTGTAAAAAAATCGTAAGTAGAGCTGGATTGACCATTACTACGGATAAGGATTTCATGTAATCTCATTCTGTGGAAAAGAAAGTTGTTTTGTGGAACGTGTGACGTAAGGTTCAGAAGTGAGATAAGTATTGGTGCTTCAGTTCTAAGGTCGCTACAGTGTCTTGAAGGGACGAGAGTACCTTAAGGAATGTGTTCGGAACAATATCTTCCAATTGGTTAAAAGTGAAAGTAAAGGACGTTCGGCTTTTAAGGGAACCTAAAGTAGTAGTAGAGAAGTGTGTGAAGGAACACAAGGATGTGTTTACATGCTTCAAGTGAAATTAGTATGTGCCGGACGAAGAATAGGAGATAAATCGTGTACCTTCAGTTATGAAGGGAGATCAGATTCAGTAAAATACATCAGGATTTCTGTTTTCAATAAGAGACCAATTTGGAATTGCTAAATTTCCCAAGGGACAGTATAAGGTATTGTATTGGAGAAAGATGGAGCTTCATGTAGTAACAAAAAGTGTAGTGATACGGATTGGAAGAATTTTGGTGTTAAGAAACGGAGCAAGTACCTTAGATCGAAGGGAATCTTAGTAAGATGGTTTTATGTTTGGACCTAAGAGGATTACGATGGAGGGTGAAGTAAATGCAGTGTGGAAACCGGTATTAATGGTATGTTAAGAGGAAGGAACAACAAAATGTATTTTTGGACGAGTGTGTAATAGAGTTTTAAGGTGTTGATGAACCTATAGTTAAGGAAGTGTAATCAAAGTTGATTCACCCACGTGAACCCTAGTAGTACGAGCTGAACTGAGGAAGCTACACCTTGGTATTAAGAATGAGTGTAGTGGTAGCACCGTGGTCACAAGTGTGCGTGATGGGTTCTTATTCTTGAGATAATTGTGAAGGGACGTACCTTGTAGAACAGTGAGCATTGTGTTCTAAGAAGTAAGATTGCGGTAAAACAAAGAGAAACGAATCAGGAATTATTACGGACTAAGTGTAAATCATGGAACGATTTATACGAAAAGGGTTTGGTAACTACTTGATGAGAATTGTCGGTTGTGAATCTTCCATTAAGTAATTTGGTGTAAGTGTGATGTGTAAGGGATAGTGAAGGGTAAGAAATCCAGGCTAGTGTGTGCGAAGTGATGGAAAGGTTCTTCAAGAGGGTGCATTACCCCGATCTAATTTCAAGTATAGAGAAACTTCTTTATTTGTGAATAATCGGAATACTTGGAATCTACCTTTTGTTGAACCAAGGACGTAGTTGTTTAGTTCTCGCCAAGAATTCAAATGAGAGAACATGGTTGTGTGTTGGGTTTTGCTTGTGGAAGAATCAATTATGAGTTGAGGTTGAAACCCTATAATGTCGTCATTATTGGCTTTCATCTAGTGTAGTTGTTTGAGAAGAAACATGAACTATTCCGCCGAAGTTTTGTAGTGTGACCGCCTCAGAATTTGGAATTTTGCCTTATCAATTGGTTGGAGTGTGTCGTCGGAATGTTTTGACCTTGTCGGTTTTACCTTGAGTGATCATGGTTGGTAAAGGTTATATAAGTTTAAAAGCCACGAGTTGAGAATGATATTATGGATTAGAGCAAGCCGGATTGATGGTTTGAGTGGGGATGGCTTTTGAATTAAAGGAAATTGATTTTTTTAGCATCTGCAGCAGTGTTAATTGATTAACATGCTCATGGAAGGTGTTTTACGTTGAATTTTGAGGAGATAACCGATTAGCTCAGATGGGTAATCGATTAAAATGTGTGTAAATTGTGAAATCCCTTAGGAACCATCATCTGCATTTTGTTACCTTATGCTGCTCCGACTAGAGAGTATTGTGAGAATGGAAACCGGGATTACAAGTAAATGAAAAACGGAATTGTGTTTTGAAAATTGGAACTTGTGGAAAGGCGTTGCATAGTTGACTATTTGTTCAGACGACAAGAGAGTTGACTTATGGGGAATTAATCTTATGAATCGTGTTGAATGTGAGAAAGTCTTAAATGTATTGTTATCATTACTATTGAGGGCTTGAGGACGAAGTTAGAGAATTCTCACAAAGTTTTTATCTCACAAGGAATGCTTCGGTATTTTAATTATGGTGTTAGTAAGGTATGAACGGTTGGTCGGAGTTTAGTTTTTGTTGTCTTCCGTGAGTTCATGGTTTTGGATTTAGACTGTGGAAGTGGTACCAGTTGTGTGCAGTTGTGTTTTACCCATAGAAGGAAATTGAAGGTTATCCTTCCATGTAAGAATACAGTTTGGGTGTTCTGAAGTTAAATATGTAACTTGGAATCGTTTATGAAATGGAACAAATAAGAAAAAGTTGATTCCATTGGGGAGCGTGACATGTCCGTTGAGGGTGTAGACGTGTGGAGTGCTGTATGTGAATTGGTGAGTATTGTGAAACCTCACATTTTCGCTTGAATGGTTTAAGTTTTGGTAAGTGGTGATTCGTATAGGTTGGAAGTTCTGTAATGGTGTTACATGTGATGAATTGAGATCTCGAAATCAACCTGAAACCTTGAGTGAGTCGGACAACCACAAGGAGAGTGTTGGACCGATGTTATAATATTTTGTATCGGCAAAGAAATTGTTCTACCATAGGACGTTGGTAAGTTTCCTGTACCATTGGTTAGTAAGGATCCCAGTGGATAAGTGTGTTTCTCCGTGGACTGTTAGCTACTTGGTAGTGCTTACGAATTCGTGGTGTTTCACTGTTAGAACGCGGGTTATGCAGTGGAAGGTGACAGACGGAAGAGTTAAGTCAGAATAATGAGAATTTAGATGGATTATTGCTTTTAAGTATGGAAATAAGGAGATTTTATTTTAAGTGTGTTACCTTTTGGTGTGACACACAAGAAAGGAAATATCAGATTTAATGGTTACAATGTTCAGCATCAGACCAGAAGGAACTGGTAAGGAAGTCGTTGACTAGTTATGAGGTGGTTCGAATGTAAAAGGAATTATGAAAGGATAAGTCGTTGGTGATTACAGGAAGTTAAGAAATCACTGAAGTACATCGTGAAGATGTGTTGAGGGCTGTTGTCATAATTTGAGATAAGAGGTTATGATTTTGTGTTGTGACTCAGTGGAAGAGGATAGAATGGTATATTTCTTCCGAAGATAAGATATGACCAAGTATTTTAGTAAGAACAACGGATGAGTTACGAAAAAGGCAAAGTTCGAAGATAACTCGATATTGGAACAGGAGTATGTTTAAGGACGTGAAGTTTATTAAGTTGTGAAAATAAGGACGTGGATCTGTGAAATCAAGTTGGAAGTGGAATACGTCAGAATTGTTAATGAATGCAAGGTTAAGTGTGGAACTAAGACAATGATGAAAGTTGTGGTTATTGCTAAGCGAAGGAAATTCGGGGGCGAATTTCAATTTAAGGGGGGGAGAGTGTAATACCCCGTATTATCGTAATGCTAAATTGGACGTCAAATGAGATCAGATGATCTTTTGTGTACTCTATCTTTGGATAATTGGATTAATGGAATTCTCTAAGTACTTTAAGTGTTATCAATTGGGATCAACAGAGCAACTGGTGAACTCTGAAGAGATCAATTTTTTTTAATTCAAGAAAGGATTCTAATGTAACTCTAATAATTGATCAATTGGGTTGAGATGATAAAATATCAATTGCAGATGTTTTACCCTATTGGATTATATTATATACTAAGTTTATATATATTTGTTAAAAGAAAAAAAGAAAAAGGAAAAATGATGGAAAGGAAAAAGAAGAAGAAGAAAAATAGAGAAAGAGGAAATGGAGAGAAAGAAGAGAAGAAGCTCAATGAAGAAGACGAGAAAGTTGGATCACGATTCATCATCTTCTTCAACCTCCTCTTCGATTATCAGGTGGGTTCTAGATAGACACTTTAGTTGTAGAGTTTCTTGAGTTTTAGAGTTAGTTTTGATATCGTGAGAAATGAGAAATTTTGCAATAGAATCATGAATCTAACTGCTGAAATTCGATATAAACTGCGTAGTATAATTGTTGTTATGTTTATAACATGTTTTGGGTGTCTTGGTTGGGAAAAATGGAATTTTGGGGTTGGAATTGTGAAATCCGTAGCAGAGAATTCTGCAGGAAAAATTCACGGTTTCCTCTGCCCATACGTGTAACACGCAGGGCAATACGCGTATTGGTGTGGGCAATACGCGTATGGCAAAGGGAAAGTGAGGCAATACGCGTATGGAAGTCCATTTTGCACGGCCCTCTGCTGAAATGCGTAATGGTACGCGTACTTGGCATGGCAATACACGTAACAAGTGAGGCATTACGCGAATTAGGGTTTTAGTGGAAATTTTAAAGAGGAATTGGTCTCTGCTCATACGCGTATCACGTTGGGCAATACACGTATGGATGGGCGAGCAGGCTGGGCGGTACACGTGTGGCACAAGGAAATACGCGTATGACCAACGAGAGTGCAGAATTCTGCTGCTTTGTGTTTTCTTTCCCGATTTTTGCGTTTGATGCGTTTCCTCTTGATCTGTAACTCGGATTGAGGCACGGTCGGATGCATTGGAAAGCTATTTCAATGCTCTTTATGATAGTGAAGGAGAGGCATATGTTTATGCCATGGTTTGAGAAGATAAATATGATTGACGTTGAAATATGCTTGTCTAATGTAATTGTTAAGAATGTTTGAGAGAGTATGCATGTTAAAATGTGAAATAGGTAGAGCGAGGAAACCTTAGTACAATAGAATGACTTAGACAATTGTGTGACAATGCTTACATCGATACTAGAAGAGTATCCTCGTTAAGTAGTTGTTAGTGGAGGATTGTATTCCTCCGGTTTGTAGTATATCTCTTAAAAAATACCGTGACCCGTGTTGAAGAGCCCCTTGTGCGGGATGGCCGGGGAGAAGTATTTATTAAGTAAGTAATCGTGACCCGCGTTGAAGTGCTCCTTGTGTGGGCTGGCTGGGGAGAAGTTACCTAGTGGTTGGTACCGTGACCTGTTTTGTAGTGCTCCTTGTGTGGGCTGGTCGGGGAGAAGTACAATTGTAGATAGTCGTGACCCGTGTTGTATTTGCCTTGTATGGCTGGCCGGGGAGAAGATATCTACGTTAAGGATCCGTGACCCGTGTTGTATTTGCCTTGTATGTCTGGCCGGGGAGAAGATTCTTAACTAGTATGTCATTTTGTGAATAGTACGAATGTTTCGGTAATCGAAAATGTTTGAACTCAAGGTCTAGTTCCTTTTTCCCCCGACTTGAGTTAGGATTTGGTTAGAACCTTATAAAGCCGAGAGAATCTATAAGATAGGGAACTCACTGAGATTTGATGTATCTCAACTCACTATTGTTGTATATTACAGGTAATTGCAGGTTTGATTTACAAGTGGAGAAATGCTTGGATGTTTCAAGAGAAGCTTGGCTTTAGATTTCCGCTGTGTATTAATTTGTTGTATACAATTGAGGATATTGTATATTATTCTTAGATTTTTCTTATGTGTGGCTAGTTTCCATGACTTGTGCCATATGTTGTTTTGATGTTTTAGAAATGGACAAGTACGTGAATTATGCCAGTAGGCACTTTTGATGTGTCAGTACCAAATTAAACACTTGTATGTTATTATTCTAGATAAATATTATACATGGCGTTACAGAGGGGTTATAATATTTTGATTACACAAACTCCAGATCTCTCCGAACCACCTCTACTTGAAGCTGCTGCTACTAAGAGTGTATTAGCCGGAGGACCTCCATTATCTAAGGGAGAATCACAACAACAGGGTGATAGTAGTCTTTTACCATCTTCTGAAACTTTACAAGCAGCAACAGGGGATTGTATTGTTTTCCCTCAAAAAGGTTGTTGAGGCTGTTGATGTGCCAAAATTGTCGCACATGGTGGATTGTATTGTTTTCCCTCAAAATGGTCTAAGGTAGATATATTCTTCCATTATGCATCAACCAATATACATGATCAATAAATTACAATATTTCTTTAGAGTATGTTTGGGAATTGAGTTTTGCATGGCTAAGTACAGATTGTGATATATTTGATGTTTTAAAAACTGTCTGTTGACACTGATAGCTGATTTCTAATATCAGGCCACATCCAAAGGAATGTTCGGGAAGTGATCTAGACAGTGACATCTACTTTGTGTGTTGGGAATCTGAATTGATTCCACCTCGAAGGATTAAACCAGTGAAGTATGATTCTACCCAACCTAAAGTATTGAATCGTGATATGGATATTGTGGTACTTTCCTTTGATTTTTACATCCATATGCAATTTTTCTTGTATTTTATTTTATGATTTTAGCAGCTTGTGTATTGTGATTTTTGTAGCTGATATAATATTCTTCGCTGTTTTCATTAACTTGTGCTATATGGACATGGTTTCATGGTGCAGGATGTGCAAGAGTATTTTGCAAATTACTCGGTCAAGGACAGTCTTGGAATAATTTCCGATGCAAACATTGTCCATGCAGATAAAGAGAACAAAAAAGCAATGTCTGAGCCATGTATTAGACTTGCAAAACTATTCTCAATAGCAGTTGACTTTCCAGAAACTGGTATTCCAGCAGTACTACCTCATGAACTTTCGGTCAATGAATATCCAGACTTTATGGAGAAGCATGACAAACCAACCTACAAATCAGATAATGTAATAGGAAAACTCTTCAGAGAAATTAAAGGAATTTCAACAAAAGAGAGTTCTATTACATCCTTTACACTTGAACTGGCTGAAAAGTCGTACGATCCCGACATGGAAGTTGAGGGCTTTGAGAATTATGTTAAAGAGGCTTTCTCTCACAAATCCACTTATGACTACAAGTTGGGAAGTCTAATGGATTACTATGGTATCAGAACTGAATCAGAAATCCTTGCTGAGAATATCATGAAAATGTCTTTAACGAAACGGAGGGAAGCGGATGCGGATGCGATTACTATGGCTGTACGGTCTCTAAGGAAAGAGGCAAGAAGTTGGTTCAATGACGGTTTAGATTCTGGAAATGATGATGCAAATGCAAAAGCTTCTGCGTGGTATTATGTTACTTACCATCATAGTTACTACGGTAAGTACAACGAAGGTATGAATATGGATCATTTTCTAAGCTTTCCATAGTGTGTTCACAATTTGCTTGTCCAAATCAAGAAGAAAGCAAGAATTAGGATGTCTTCTAGCATGGAGCAAAGTTGTGGTCGCCGGTTGTGTCTTGATTAACAACTCTGTTATTGAACTTTACATTTACGTACTGAAAATGCTAACTCATCAGTGATATTACTATTTGTTAGTTTTTCTCTGTTTCTTATTTTGATTGTAAATATGACCAAGACTCATTAGCGGTATTGTTCACAAGGTTTCTCTAGCTACCTATTTCTTTGTGAGAAATTTGTTCTCCATGGAATGTCGTTACAAAGCATGCAATGCTTTAGAAAGCATTATGGAATTTGAGTCCATATGTGTTGACATAAATATTATTTTTTAGATTTTTTGATCTATAACTCTGGAAAAAACTTATTGAATGTTTATAAATTGTTTTAGTTTATTTTTATTAGCTATAATAATAACTCAACTTATTAATAAACTATAAAAAATAAATTGTAATCTCACATTTCTCTTTCTTTTTAGATAATCTCTAACTAGACAAACTATATGCAATAACTATGTCTAACTAAACTTTGTTTTCCTAGCTTAGATTATTTCCATTCAAGTAACATTATTGAGGTACCTAATCTACTATCTATCTAATACAAATCAATTGCACGAACTCCCAAAATTATCCTTTTACCAAAAATTATTTACACTAACAAAAGGGCATTTTAGTAAAAATGTTAATAATCTATTTTTTTAAATATTAATAACATTAAAATTTTATTTATCTCACGGGTCACTATCAACACAATATCTATTTTATTTTAATTAACAATTGATTTAATTTGTGAGACAAAATCCTTTTTAAAATATTAATTTTTTTCTTTCTCCATCTCAAAATTTAATTTTTTTTCTACTTTTACTATAATTATTTAATACAATTAAATTTTTAGATTATTAGTAATTTAACAATTAAGTAAATCATTTTAAATTTTGCATTTGTATCTAAATACATTTTATATCACATCAAATATTTTTTATTTCACGGGTTATTATCAACACAATGTCTATTTTATTTTTATCAACAATTTATCTTAATTTGAAAGACAAAATCTTTATTTCAAAATAAATAAAAAATATTTTTTATCTTTCATCTCACACGAATCATTTTTTTTTTCTTTTTGTATAATTACATCTGTATGTAAATACATTTATATTATATTAAATAAACTTTATATTTCACGGGTCACTATCAGCACAATACATATTTTATTTTAATCAATAATTATCTTAATTTTAAACGTAAAATCTTTATTTTCAAATATTAAATACTATTTTTTTATCTCACGAGTCTCTTTTTTTCTCTTTGTATTTTAATACAATTGATTTTATATAATTATTATTTATTTTAAAATTAATTTCTAATTTCATATTTAGATATGTATATAAATACATTTTATATCATACCAAATTTATATATACATTTAAATATATTTTATACTGTATCAAATAATTTTACCCGTGCGGGAGGACGTGTATCTTACTAGTTGTTTTATTTACAAAGGGGTGAGACTTACACTCTATCAAGAGGCCCATGAGTGTTTGAAAATTAAAAATCGGGAGGAAACCCTAATTTTGGAATTAACATGGCATTTTTCAAAGGTAATTTAAATAATGAATGATAAAATATCAATTATATTCAAAAACAAATTGTACACTTTGTAAACTATTTTTGAAAACCAAGTTTAATCATATGAGAGCTTAAAATCTAATTAATTTTGAAAGATCAAAGTGAGAATTCAATTTAAGAAATGTTTAAAAACAATTAAAATGAAATTAATTACAAAATTCTAATTATACTAAATAAATAATATAAATTTGATTTTTTTGTGGAATAAAATATTTTAACATTTTTGTGATTTTTTGCAAAAAGAACCAATAAAAAATAATTAAAAGTCAGAGAGAAATTAATTTTCCAAATCATTTAAAATAATATGACAAATATTAAAAAAAATGGAAAAAGGGCTAAAAAAGGGGTTTGGGGCGAGGGGGATTCGAACCCCAGACCTCAAGGTTGCAGTGCGCGTCTTCTACCACTGGGGTGGTGATACATCCGTGTATCAAAGCCACCCTAGAAATACATAAGGCATGCCTTGTTTTAGGTCTGGGCAAGGCAAGGTTTTGGACCAAAAACGTAAAGGCCATAACTTTCTCATTTCTCCATGGATTGGGACAAATTTTAGGTCTATCCTGCCTAGAATTTCACAAGGAATCCAATGGTGGTCTTGGTTTTTTCATATGAGGTCCCTATTGAAAAACCTGATAGTGTTTTTGAAATAGACCTATAATTACATTTTCTATACTAACACATGGTACAAGCAAGAATTACATGGCAAATTGGTTCAAACACAACATATATAACATGTATGAGATGTTAATGATCAGTGGACTTCAAAGCAATGCATATTTAAGAAAGTTCAAGTGATGATGCACTTACCTCTTGGAGCTTTTTGTGCAATCTGCCAAGTTTCTTGTGCCAGAAGTAATTTGATGCTTTAGACACTGTCAATTGATCCCTTATAAGCTTTTAGAATGGTCACCACCAACTGGAATCCTCAGGAACAAGTTTGAACTCTTTATTGCAAAAGGGGCAAAAGTGACCAAAATGCCAATTCTCTCAAATGGTTTTCCAGATGTAGGGAACCATTTGGGACAGTTCAAGGATGATATTTGGAGTGTGTTTGAGGTGTTATCTGGTTTTGAAAGTGACTGAATCAAGACATGGCTTGAAAAATGCAAACAAGTCTAATTTTGAGGTTTTGAGAGAGGACTTTGTGATTTTGGTGTTATAGGTCACATATGAGAGTTTGGACAGCTTAGATATGACATATTGGATGTGTTTGGATCATGAGCTGTGATGGAAATGCTCTCTAACTCAAAAACTCAGAGTTACCTTGCAAAAGAAGGCATTTAGGCCTAAAGAGAGAGATTTTGAGGAAAGCATCAGTTTGGTTGCTTTGGTGTACTCAAACTGAGCACAAATGAGCTCTATTTATAGTAGAGCAAGTTTGTTTTGCAAGCAATAGTGAATGGTGCTGCAGCAGGCCTTTGGCCAATGTGGATCAAATGGAATCTCAAGTCTCCTCTAGCCATTGACTTGAGATTAGAGCACAGGCCTATGGTTCTCTGTTGTGTGAGCTTATCTTGACTCAATTGGTTGATCATGGACTGATACATGCTAGCTCTATGCATCCATTGAATGCCTCAAAACAAAATTGGAGTCTTGAAACATCTTTAGCTTTTAGGGGTGCCAAACCTATATGTAGTTCCAAAGAATTGGGAGGCTTATGGATCAGTGCTTGTCCCTTGGTTGTTCCCCCTTGAGGTGTGCAGATGGATAACCATGCTTGAAGTTGCAAAATTTGATCAAATCGACCCTTAATGCACAAATCTGCCTTGCAAAACAGTTTGCAGCACGACATGTTGCAGTTGTCATAACCTCTAGCTCAGGTGAAGTTTCATGGAGTTCTAGGACATTTTGGAAAGCTGATATATCCTATTTCAACATAATGTCCAACTTTGGTTTTGAATCAACTTGAATTACAATGAAAAATGCCTCTACATTTGGGAAAAAATAAGGCCGATTCTGACTTAGTGAAAATTTCACTAAGTGTTGGAAAAATGTCATTTTCATGTTTTTTTGTGATTTTGATCACTCCATAACTTAAAATCCATGAGGAATTGGAATGAGCTGTAGTTGAAGCTTTTAAAGTATGCCATGAGAGCTACAAATCCATCTTTGGACCATCCAAAATGGTTGTTTGGATCTCAAGTTATGGTCCTTGGAAGTTGGTACCCTAGCCACTTTGTTCCATAACTTAGAAAAATTCTATGTTTTTTATGGTTACCCCTTTTACAAGTTAACTCACTTTCTTTGATTTTTCTTGACGAATGATGATTCCAATCACATATTAACATTGTTTTAGGGTCAAAGAACCATAATTGTGAAAAATCCCAAAAAGTCAAACTTGATTTTGTGCACAGTTGACTTTTTATCGGATGAAATCCAAACTGTGCGATCCTTGGTGAAATCAAGTCCTTGACCTAAATCAAACCTAATGAATACATTCCATAGGTGTTGTAGGGTGTATTGAATCATGTCCCAAGCTTTAGGAGCATGTCTGGGTCAAAAGTCAAAGGTACAGTTGACTTTTCCCTCGAAACCCTAATTGCTGTCCTGATGAAATTGAAACTTGTGGATCAAGTTTCTTGGATCAATCCATTGTTGTAAATAGATCAATGTGGGGTATTGGAGGCCCTCAAATCATGTCTTGAGGTCTTGGCCCATGCTTTGTCCCAAAAGTCAACTTAAGTCAACTTAGGGGTGAATTACGTCAAGAAACCCTAATTCCTGATTTTTGGTAAATGCATTCCCTGAGCTTAAATTGACTTGATGACTAGGTCCATGAGGTCCCTTAGAGTATCTTAAGTTGTGCTTTGAAGCAATGGCTCATGCCCAGAGGAAAATTTCCATCTAGAGGCCTCAGTCGACCAAAACCCTAATTTGGTGACAATGGCGATCTTGAGGCTTGATACACTTGGAATGTTGCAACCTTGTGCTTGATTCTTGATGTGGGAGTCCTCTTGATCCTTTATGTGGATGTTTGAGAGGTTAGAAAAGTTGAAGATCATGTCATTCTTTGATTGATCCTTTGTCTAAGTGCCCTGAGATGGGTTAAAACCCTAGTCCTTAATTGTGATGGATGCTCAAACATCTCTGAGGAGATTGATGATGCATGAAGGTTCATCCATATTGTGATGATAACTTGCACAATGATGGGAAATCTTAGTGGTCAAATTTTGGGGTATGACAGATGCCCCTATTTAATCTTCTTGGACCCGAAGGTGTGAATGGCGAAGGTATTCGAGCATTCGGGGTGCAAGAGGATTAAATATCGGAATACCCGAAATTTTGATGGTGGTTATGAATGGCAGTTTCCTCATCCACCTTCTTTTGCTAAGCAATGATGCTTATAAAAGGTAAAAACTTCCCCTCGATCCTGGTATTTAGCCACGGAACTGGTCTCAGTTTTTGATATAAACTTTCCCTCGATCCTGGTCTTCAGCCCCGGAACTGGTCTGTGTTTCTGAAATAAACTTCCCCTTAATCCTGGTCTTCTGCCAAGGAACTGGTCTCAGTTTCTTTTATCAATAAACTTTCTTGACAAGGGTCGCTATTTGTAGCGGTTTTTATCAAACTTCTCGTTGAATTTTCCTGGGGAGATGCCATTTGATGGAAAAGGTTCTAATGTCAGGCTTGCTGGGGAAACCCGTTTGTCTGAGCTGTAGAGGTGTTCAAACTTCTCTGTTGGAGACGCCATTTGTTGACTCTACTGGGGAAAACGAGTCTCTTGAAAGACTGTTCTTTGCTTGGGGATATTACATCATACTTTTCTCCGAGATCTTCTCGGAGAAATGGCATGTGATGTATTCCAATTTAGAGGTGTTTATGACCTTTTTGTCAGCGAATTTTCCGGAGAAAAACTGTTGTATTGCCGAGTCTTTAATTAAGAGGCTTTCTCTGGGGATTTTCCTTAATCCGGGAAAGCAAATATATCATCTTCAATGGCGAAGGGTGATATTTCTCGAGTGCCTTCTTGTCTTTTCAGAGGTTCAGGTTATCAAAGTGGTCGAGGAACGTCTCCAATCTAGAAATAAACTGGGGGAGAGAGATTGTTCAGACAAAACGTTTCCTGACGAGGAAAGAACTGCCAACTCAATTGATAAGAGTACTTTTATCACTTGGAGATAAGACTGATCAGAGTGATAATGATGCAATATGAATATGAATGTAAATCCATAATGCATGATGTATGTTGTTTGTGCTGACAAAACTGACACGACATACAGACTAGCGGATGAACACGACTGGATACTCTGCCACTGCTGGGGACGAGGAAGTACCATTTGGTTCAAAATAGAAATTCTGCCTTGCTTAGGAGAGATAGTCCCTGGTGGAAAAACGTTGGTTGGGCTTAGGAGGTAAGAACTTAGCCGGGGATATCAGATGGAATATTCGCATCTGACACAGCTGATCCTTCATTCAGGTGCACTGGTTTAGAAGGAGTACTTTGATTCTTCACTTTGAAGCTTAATCGCCTTTGGAGAAGCGATCGATGTTCTTTCGATGTTCAACAGTCAAAAGAATTGCCATCTTTATTTTAAAAGAAGAAAAAGTTTGTGACAAGTAAATTCATTTTTGTTTTATTTCAAGAATCGCTGACCATATTAAAATGTCGTTCTGTAAAGCTAAAACAAATAAGAATTACAAACAAAAGCACTAGGGCTTAAATTTTATTGATAGGATGGAAATCAACCAAGCGCGTGATCCCATATAGTATTTAGCAAGTTAGAAAATGGTAATTTAAGGGAAAAAGGCTACATTGAAACATAACGACCGCTATCCTTCTATAAACTTTGAATTCTGGGCATCTTGAGCTTCTGTCGAAGATGACCTTGACTGGAGTTTCTTCTGATGGATGGCATTACTGTTGCTGGGGGATTTGCCCCTTTGTTGGACGTAGTTACTTGCCATGGATCCCTAACTTTTGCCTGGATTGTGCTTTGAGATTTTCAATCCATCGGGATGATATTTTTTTTGCTTATGTCTCTAATTTTTGCCTGGACCGCCCTTTCGAGGTTTCAATCCACCGAGACGTTTTTTTTATTAGGCGAAGAATTTCTTGACTACGTCAACATTCGTGGGGTAGGAAAATTCTTCTCCATCCATGGTTGCGAGTCTCAAGGCGCCACCTGAGAATGCTTTCTTGACCACATAGGGGCCGTCATAATTCAGAGTCCACTTGCCCCGGGAATCAGTGAGAAATGATTGTATCTTTTTTAGCACAAGGTCTCCTTTTCTGAAGACACTGGGTCAGACCTTTTTGTCAAACGACTTCTTCATTCTTTGCTGATATAACTGACCATGGCATAGTGCAGTTATTTGCGTTTCTTTGATCAGGTTTAGTTCGTCGTGCCGACTTTGACACCACTCAGCCTCTGTTAGCCTAGCTTCCATCAATACCCGGATTAAACGGATCTCTACTTCTATGCGGAGCACTACTTCCATGCCATATATTAGAGAGAAAGGGGTTGCCCCTGTTGAAGTGCAGACAGATGTGCGATAACCGTGAAGAGCAAAAGGTAACATCTCGTGCCAGTCTTTGTAGGTTATAACCATCTTTTGAACGATCTTCTTGATGTTCTTGTTAGCTGCTTCTACCGCTCCGTTCATCTTAGGTCGGTAGGGAGATAAGTCATGGTGTTCGATCTTGAACTCAGCACACAACTCTTTCATCATCTTATTATTCAAGTTGGATCCATTATCAGTAATGATCTGGCTTGGAACACCATAACGACATATGAGATTGTTTTTGATAAATCGGACCACCACTTGTCTGGTTACATTGGTGTAGGATGCTTCTTTGACCCACTTGGTGAAGTAGTCAATGGCTACCAGGATGAACCGATGTTCGTTCGAAGCCTTGGGTTCTATCATGCCAATCATGTCGATTGCCCATATGGAAAAAGGCCACGGGGAAGAGAGAACTTTGAGATGTGTTGGTGGTACATGGATTTTGTTTGAGTCTATCTGACACTTGTGACATGCCCTCATGTACTTGTAGTACCCGACTCTCAGAATTTTTCTCGCCATTGTGTGTCCGTTGGCATGAGTGCCAAAGGATCCTTCATGAATTTCTTTCATCAGCATGTTTGCTTCTGGTCTGTCTACGCATCGGAGCAAGACCATGTCGAAGTTTCTCTTATAAAGTGTATCACCGCTCAGAAAGTAGCTGCCTGCCAATCTTCTGAGGGTTTTCCTGTCTTTTTTGGATGCCCCAAGTGGGTACTCTTGTTTCTGAAGGAAGCATTTGATATCGTGATACCAAGGTTTGCCGTCTATGACTGCTTCAATCGTGAAGATGTAAGCGGGCCTTTCTAGGCACATTATGTCAATCTTAGGTATGTCGTTCCATTGACCTACACTAATCATGGAAGAGAGTGTGGCTAATGCATCAGCCATGTGATTCTCTTCAAGAGGGATATGGTGAAACTCGACTTTGTTGAAGAATGGTAACGACCTTCTCGCATAATCTTTATAAGGAATCAGTCCTGATTGGTACGTGTTCCAATCTACTTTGATCTGATTGATAACCAGGGCTGAGTCTCCATATACATCCAAGTTCTTAATCCTTAAGTCAATTTCTTCTTCGAGACCCATGATACAAGCTTCGTATTTAGCCTCGTTGTTTGTGCACTTGAACGTCAGTCTGGCAGTAAAAGGAATGTGGGTACCCTGAGGTGTTATGATGATTGCCCCAATTCCGTTTCCATAATGATTGACAGCTCCGTCAAAGATAAGTCCCCATTGGGAACCTGGTTTTGGCCCTTCATTGGATAGCGGTTCATCGCGGTCTTTTATTTTAAGATACATGACATCTTCATCTGGGAAGTCAAATCTGACTGATTCCTGTTCGTCAATCGATTGATGAGCCAAATGATCGGCTGAAATACTTCCTTTTACGACTTTCTGAGCGGGGTACTCAATGTCATATTCCGATAACAACATCTGCCAACGGGCTATCCTTCCCGTGAGAGCAGGCTTTTCAAAGACATACTTGATTGGATCCATTTCGAAGATTAACCATGTAGTGTGACGAATCATATACTGGCGAAGACGTTTGACTGCCTAAGCCAGAGCACTGCAAGTTTTTTTAAGCATTGTGTATCGAGTCTCGCAGTTAGTGCATTTCTTGCTCAAATAGTAAATGGCAAACTCTTTTCTTTTTGTTTCGTCTTATTGGCCAAGTACACAACCCATTGAGTCTTCCAAGACTGTTAAATAGATGATCAACAGTATTCCCTCTACTGGAGGTGACATGATAGGTGGATTCAACAGATACTCTTTGATACTGTCGATGGCAGTTTGGCAGTCTTCTGTCTAAACGCATTCTTGATTCTTTTTAAGTAATCTAAAGATTGGCGCGCACGTCGCGATCATGAGGAAAATTTATCTGGAAATGTAATTCAAACGTCCCAGGAATACCCTGACTTGTTTTTCAGTCCTTGGAAAAGGCATTTCTTGAATGGCCTTGACCTTGTCAGGATCAACCTCAATTCTTTTATGGCTGACGATGAACCCTAAAAGTTTCCCTGAGCGGACACTGAACGTGCACTTATTGGGATTCAAGCGGAGTTTGTACTTTCTCATACGCTCGAATAGTTTTGACAGGTAGGTCATATGCTCCTCTTCTGTCTTAGATTTGGCAATCATGTCATCGACATACACTTCTATTTCTTTGTGTATCTTGTCATGAAACAGAGTAGTCATGGCCCGTTGATAAGTTTCCCTAGCGTTCTTTAAACCGAATGGCATTACCTTGTAACAAAAAGTACCGCATGGGGTGATGAAGGAAGTTTTCTCCATATCTTTCGGCGCCATTTTGATTTGATTATAGCCCGAGAATCCATCCATAAAGGAGAATACTTTGAACTTTGATGTACTGTCTGCCAACATGTCAATGTGTGGTAAGGGAAAGTCATCATTTGGACTGGCTTTGTTCAGATCCCTGTAGTCTACATACATTCTGACCTTTCCGTCCTTTTTCGGAACTGGTACTATGTTGGCTAACCATTGAGGATATTCTGAGGTGGCGAGGAAACCCTCGTCAATCTGTTTCTGTACTTCCTCTTTGATTTTGATGGCCATGTCTGGATGAGTCCGTCTTAGTCTTTGCTTTACCGGCGGACATTCTGATCTCAACGGTAGATGATGTTCCACGATGCTGGTATCCAACCCTGGCATGTCTTGATAGGACCAAGCGAATACATCGAGAAACTCTTTGAGAAGCTTTATGTTAGTTCTTTAATTGGAAGCAATTTTGGTAAAACAATGTGTTTGTTTAAGATGTCATGTTTGATGTCTTAACACGTGCTTCCAACATTCTGCATATGGTGTTTTTATGAGTATTGTTATATTCTGCAGATTTTGTGTGTGATGTCGAACACGATGTTCTGACATCTGGTGACAGAACTTTATGTGGTTTTAGGGCTGCGCTTTATTAGCTATATCTTGGGAGATTTTGTTAGAGAGACTGCAGGCGATTTTTGTGAAGAATATACAATCAATTCTGCATACTTTGTGGAGTATATTGTGTTTCTATATTAGGGCGAATAGAATTGAAATTAAATTCGTTTCTAATTAATGATCAAATCTGAGATTATGTGATTGCCCAAGCCCAAGTATTCTGGTTCTATATAAAGCTGTGCCAACCCTACTTGAAGATGACAAAGAGAAGAGAGATCATTGAGTGCAGAGTTCAAGTATTAGGGTTTGAGTTTGTGCGTTCTTTTGTGAGCCATTCACTCATCTCTTTGATGTTTGAATAGGACTGTGTTAGTTGAGTTGTAAGTTGTCCACTCTAAGATTTTAAGCACGAGTGTATTGTTCTTGATCAAAGCTTTTAAGCAAGATCAAGGTGTGTCTTTGAAGTGTGACTTCTATACTGTGTAATCTTTGAATTGTGTCACTGTGGTGATTGAGGGGGAGTGAGAGGTGTCCCATATCTAAGAGGTTCTTAGGTAGAAGTGTCATTAAGTAGTGATTAAGTGAGTAGACTGTCAACTGGGTTGTTGATTGTAGAGTCTGTGAATTAATACTACTAATAGTGAATTTCCTCCCTAGCTTGGTAGCCCCCAGACATAGGTTGTTAGACCGAACTAGGTGAACAATTCTTTGTGTTAATTTATTTGTTTTTGTACTGTTCCTATTATTGCCTTGTTCATACAACAGATATTGATGTTGTGACATCTCACTTGACATCACATATCCGATACCAGAATTTCAATTTATCAAACTTTCTTTGACAGTTAGACTGAGTAGTGCTCTAATCTTGACTTCTTTTCTCTCCTCTTCTGAACCCAAGTTGACCATTTCCAACGGCTCTTTGTCAGGTTTAATGGATCTTTCCTCTTGTCTGAGTAATCGGGAGATCTCTTCTGGAATTTCTTCGTCATTTTCTTCTTCAACCTCGAATACCGGGAATTCAAAGTTGGGAGAAGGCATCGGATTGTATGTTTCAATGGGGTTTAAAACAAGCAATCTGCATGACGTGATGATTTGTTTTAGAAGGGATAGAGAGAATGCAAGAGTGTGTGTGGTATATTTTCTGAAAAATGCTTGTTTTTGTTATTTGATTTGTTTTAGGATTACCATTTTCTAAAAAGCGAAAAGAGAAAACATCAATAAATGCGGAAATTACAGAACAACGTTATTTTATTTATGATCTTGTCGATTCTTGAAACTACAGCCCTATAAAACAAAACTCTGTCGCTTTGGGCGAAGCAAAGAGAGATATTTAAAGAAAGTGAGCCCTATCAAAACATCCGTTTCACTTGGGTAGGGTGAAAGGTTAAAGTAAAGACGGCAATTACTTAGACTTATGGATGACTTTCGGGACATCCACATCGACCCATTGGCGGCGAACTCCTCGGTGAATCACAAAGTTGGGTACTTTCCTTCTCGGTTTGTCTTCAGAAATAACACTGATTTCTGGTGGATCAGGATCGTTAGAATCTGTCTCCCAAGCAGAGTTGTCGGAGGATTCTTCAACTGTATCTTGCATAGTGTTTGCACCCCCAGGTGGATATCCCCATCTAGTTGGCTGAATATCTTTAAACCTGATGCGAGAGCTTTCAGGAGCGGTGTACTTGACCATGAAGTCGTAATTGCCACTCGGTTGACCTAAGGTGTCCCACACTTCTTTGGAACTGGAGGAGTCATCCCTTTCGACGATGTTGACCTCGGGAAAAGCATAGTTAAGGAACAATTGTCCTGCGTTCTTTGTAAATTCATCGTTATACTGGATATCTTTAGAATGCCCTGTGTAATGATCCCATGATTCGGTGGGGACACAAGTATTCTTTTCTATGATGCTCAGTTGATACGCATCGTTGGGCTGACTCTCTTTCCCTAAGTCTCCTGGGTACGACTGCCAGATAGGCAGACCATCCATTTGACCATAATAGTTGTGGTCAAAGTTATCTTTCATCAGAGTGTCCTCCTCTAATGAGTTTGGTGGAGCACGACATCCTTCCGGATCACAATCTCCATATATTATTTGGACATCTGACCTTGGTATATATCTCAGACTCTGTGTGGGATAGCATAATGGCGTAGGCACCTCTTCTTGAGAGATATATCCGTCTTCGTTAAGATAGGACTTCCACTCATCATCTGTGTCGGAGGAATCACCCTCGTTGATGGTATGTACTTCTTGAGACATTGGGTGAAGGAAACCTCCACTGTGGAAGAAGTTCTGAATGGGATGAAGACTTTCATTGTTAATAGAAGTCTAGGTACACTTTGAGGAAAAACCAATGCATTTCTTTGCCTTGTTGTCCGTAGGAATGACAAGTTGCCCCCATCCTTTTGCATTGTTACTTTTGATCGCTTCGAGAGCATCTTTGTACGAGGAAATCGACGTTCCCCTTTCCGATTGAGTGTCATTGCTCACTGAAAGTGCTTGGAACTGGGTTCCTACAACCTCTTCTGGTTCTACACAAGTGGACGATGATGAGTTGCTTATGATTAAGGCTTGTTCTTCGCAGACTGTGACTAGTTGGTCGTTCTCGACGAACTTCAGCTTTTGATGAAGTGTTGAAGTGACTGCCCCAGCCTCGTGTATCCAAGGTCTTCCTAACAAACATCTCTATGCTTCCTGGATTACCATGACCTGGAAAGTGACTAGGAAAATGTGAGGACCAATAGTTATGGGAAGGTCGACTTCGCCGATAACTATTTTCCGGGATTCGTCAAATGCTTTGATATGACCTCACTGCCTCTCATCGGAGATCCTTTACATGATAGTCGCATTAGAGTGGACTTCGGCATAACATTCAGAGTCGCTCCGGTATCTACCAGTACGCTGGCTAAAGCATCGTCCTGGCAGTTGATTGTAATATTGAGTGCCATGTTATGACTTTTGCCTTCTTCTAGCAAATCCTCATCACTAAAACCCAAGTTGTTGCAGGAAGTGATGTTGGAGATGATGATGTTGAATTGTCTTATTGACTAATCTGGTTCCACAAAGGCCTGCTCGAAGACTTTCTGTAGAGCCTCCCTGTGAGCCTCGGAAATGAGTAACAAAGATAATACATAGATTTTTGAAGGAGTTTGCAATAGCTGATCAACAACGTTGTACTCACTCTTCTGGATGAGATTCACCATCTCATCGTTGTTCTTTGAAAGGTCGGGACCACTGGACTGACCGACTGATTGATCAGGAACTTCTGTTTGAGGTTCCTTTTCTTTACTGGGTTGCCCAACTCCTTGGTTGAAGATTCGACCGCTCCGTGTCACTCGACTGATATCTGCAATATTCACGACGGAGGGTAATGGAATTTCCTTTCCATTCTCAATTGTTGTGGCACCGTATTTGTAAGTGATAACTTTATCGGATTTGTACAGTACTGGTCCCGGCAGATAGATAACTACAGGAGCCTTTTGATTCTTCTGACCATCGTAGCTGGCCTCAATTGGTTCGAGGTTGAGAATCCACCCACCATCAAGAGGAACTCTTGATTCATGGAGTAGAGGGATTATGGCACACACATCTTTGGCCACTTCTCGTTTAGGGATTAAGAGAACATCTTTGCCTTTATTAGGATGCTGGTCTGTCATTGAACCAGAGCTTGACCATGGTTGAATCTCTTTGTGGTCCAACTGACTTTGAAGGGCTGCTCGCACGAGGTAGCATCCTTGATTATTGTTTGAGCAAACTCTACTGCGCTCATAGTTGTGTGGTGGTACCCGGTCACGTCCGCTTTGTATCCAGTGTAACCTCACTAGATCTGTTTCCATTGATCGAACATGTGATTTTGATGCCTAGTAGGGTTCCCATTAATCATACTGACTTGTTGTGTGTCTTCATCTAGATAGATCGGAAGCCACCAGTGGTTCCATAAGTGTTACAGTGTTCTCTGAACGAGTGCACATCCTTGGTCACTCTCACGATACCCTTTGAAGTTCTGATAATAATGAGAAGTCATAAAACCGACTTGGACTTGTTTAACGTGTATTTCCACCAGCTGGTATTCATCAAGCGAATATCAAAGATTTGAATCGTATTCACTTGATAATGACTTCTATCGCGGTAATCCTAAATCCATCCAAGATCCATCTAATGCTGGAGGGCCTCTTGTACAAAAGAGCATCTCTGATTATTTATCGATCAAATCAGACAGGAATCGTAATCGTGCCGTGGCAGATTATGATGTTGGATTTTCCTTGAGTGCATTGCCACCAAGTTGACATTCATTGCACGGATGTCGTGGTTCTGAATGATGTTGGAATTCGTATAAGTCATGTTAACTTCACAAATTCGGTGATCTTGGACCCACCCGAGATCCATCTGTTCCTGTAGAGCTGATTGCACCACAGAACACCCTTGATTGTTTTTAGAGCAGATATCACACTGGTAATAGTTGTGAGACGGTACATGCCCGTATCCTCTCTGTTTGGAATGCATCTTGACCAGGTTGGTTCCTAATAAGAGTGCATCGTGAATTTGATAGCTGTGGTTAGACTCTTCCTCTATCAAATTTACTGCAGCTTTTTCGTGTTAAGGTAACGGGTTCGTCTGAATGTTTGGATTTGTATCCTTGAAGGATAAGACCCCGCTCCTAACAAGCTTCTGCACATCGGATTTAAAGCTGAGACAGTTTTCTATGTTATGCCCTGGTCCTCCTTGATGGTAAGGGCAAGTCTGATCCGCTTTGAACCAAAAAGGCAGATTTTTCGGTATCGCAAGAGGAGCCCTGGTTTAGACGCGTTCCTTGACCAGTAGTAACAGAAATAGTTCTGCGTACAACATTGGTATAGGATCGAACCATGGCGGTCGCGTCGTACGATTGTTGTTGTATTGAGGACGAGCCTGCTGAAGAGGCTGTTGTGTCCTTTGCTAATATTGTTGTTGATTCGATTAGCTCTGAGCAGCCTAAGGTTTATAGGTTAAGACAGGCGCATGATTGATAGCAGGAGTTATAGCTGCTACTGGTTGGTATCGTCGCCTTTGCTTTCCGAGAGAGATATTACCAATTTCTTGCTCTTTTTTCTTAGGGAAAGCACTACCGTATCTTTTGGTACTGCTTGATGATCCAGTGTCTTTTACTAAACGTCCTTCTCGGACTGCTTCCTCAAGACGAACTCCCATGCTCACCATCTCAGTGAAGTCGTTGGACGCACTCGCGACCATTCTGTCGTAGTAAAATGAGCTCAAGGTTTTCAAAAAGATTTTTGTCATCTCTTTTTCCTCAAGAGGTGGACAAATCTGGGCGGCAATTTCACGCCATCTCTGAGCATATTCCTTAAAGGTTTCCTTGTCTTTCTGCGACATAGTTCTGAGTTGATCTCTGTTCGGTGTTGTAACACCTCAAAATTTGCTCTCTTACTATTGGCACTAACTGGCTTATGCTTCATTCCATTTCTTGCATTAGCATCTTTGCATATATTTGGTTCTTAGCATGGGATCAAGGTACTTGGTCCATATTCTCAAGTCTCAAGCTTCAAGGTGACTCATGGGGTTCATCATATCTTCATAAGGTCAAGCATGGCAAAGGATTTCAAGTGGATCTTTCCCTCCTAACCAGAGGGACCAATTAGGGTTTGTGAATCAAAAGGATTTCTTGGAGGGCTTTGTGGATTCAAGCATGTTCTTATGGTATTCCAAATGCTCACAAGTGTTCATGGATGAAGGCTTGGCTAGAGGTTTATGGTGAAGAATGTTCAGTGGATCAGTTGCTTGTGAACCAAGAAAAGTCAACTGTAAAGGAGAAAGTCAACTGTGGAATTTTGAGGTTCTTTTCATGGTTATCAATGTCTCATACCCTCACGGGGTCTTCAATTGTCAAGATTCACACCATTCATCAAGAATCAAGAGTTTGTGCAAAAGTTACTAAATTTGGAAAATGACTTATAATGAGAACTTTCCATTTTTGGCAGTTTTTTCACCACATTCAACCTGACTTTCCAAAAAGTACTAGCTTGCCTCCATATCATTTGTAGAGCTCAAGTTATGGTCAAAACAATGCAAGGTGCATTTCTTTGATTTCTCACATGTCAAATTTTCCACCTTTTGCATTTTGGTTCCAAAGGACTTGTAATGTTCCCAATTGCTTCATGTCACATTACAACATCAAAATACAAGTCAAGAGGATCATTTTGGGCCTTTGAATTAATTCATTCCATGACTTATTCATCACTTATTTCACATTATGCAAAATGGCAAGATGGTTCAAAACTCACAAATCAAGACATTTCAAGGCCCAAGTACAATTCAGAGGTGATCAATAAGTAAATTGGAGGTGAATCATGCTTGTGGCAAGGAGTTTGCACGTGTGGAGGAGGGTGTACAACTCAAAATGCAAAATTTCAAAACCACTCCAATCTCACTAATCAAAGGTTTAATCACTTGCTAATCATAATCAGGGGAACAACCAAGAGTATATAAGCTAACTCATACCCTCACAGCTAGGTCATGCACTCTCATTTGCTCAGAATTTCAAAATTCACTCTCACTTTCTCTCCTTCGAATCTCTCATTCCTTGAGGGTTTCTGAAGAAATTTCTTCACATTCTTGATCAGTGAGTTGAAAGGAGCAAGAATCATCCATTGTTTTAAGCTGAGGGTGAGATTTTCATTAAGTTCAGTTCAAGAGGATTCAAGTTCAAACCTCAAGATCTAGCACGATTACAAGCTCTAGTTGCATTTATTTTGCAATTAGAGGTTCCAAGGACTTGATCTGCAGCTTTTAGAAGGCGTTCTTGTGGTATTTTGAGCTCTTCAAGGTTCAGGTTGGTGTTGATTTCATACTCATAGAACTTGAATTTTAAGTGTGCATAATGATCTGTGATGTGTGCTGAGCATGATGATCTATTTTATTTTAAGTTTGGACGTGTATTATGAGAGTATTTGGTGATTTAAGATTTGGATCCAAACTTTATTTTGCTCGATTTGGTTTGTGTGTTGATTGTTTGTTGAAATGAGCTTGATATTTGTGATCCTCATGATTTTCTGGTCAAAATGGTATACTCGTGTGACATTTCTGGGAAATTTGGTGTTGATGCTCACCGGAGGAGACGACCGGAGCTAGGGCTCCGGCGTCTATTTGGGTTCCGGCTGGTGGATGGTTCAAGTGGAGGAGATGCAATCACCACCGTCCATCACTTTGATCAAGTGGTTCTCATGTGGCCACGTTGCTTTTATTAGGATTTTATTTTTGTGGTTTGTGTGTTTGTTACCCCATGATTATTATTGTGTACACTCAATCACAGCCTCACATCTTGTTTACTTTGTGAATTGTTTGACTAATCTGGTGCGTTGGTGTGATCTTATGGATATTATGATGCCAGCGAATTAAAAAGTACATGTGCCTATCACGTGGGGTTCTATTGTGTCTGAATGCTTTGTGTGTGCGCGTGTGTATGTTAATTATGGTGTGCGTGTAGATCAGAGTTGCTTATCATGATTACTTGGTTGATATGTTGACTTGATGGTGTGCGTTAGATGGATCCTATGGCTGATATTGAGGTCTTTTGGTTGACTGAGTCTATGGTATGCGCTGACCTTTGTATTGGACTGGGCTTGGTATTTCTTTGTTATTCCCACCCCCAGTTTAAGCCCATTTCTTATTTCCAACGTGCCATGCTTGCTATCTGAACCCCCCTTGTTTATTTCTTTATTTTTATTGTTATTATTTGATTTGCTTTGCATTTTAATTCTTAAAATCATTTTTTATGCATTCAAAAATTATAAAAAAATCATGAAGCTTGTTTTTAGTTTTATAAAATTTTGTCAAATATTATTTTATTTTATTTATTTTATTTTTAGCATCTAAATTAATTGTTTAGTTAATTTTCTTTGTGGATTGTTTCATTTGCACACTTCAACTTGTAGATTTTATTTCTTATCATGTATACATGATCTGCATCTCATTTTTTTGTATTTGTTAGATGACATATTGAAGTGCATAAAAACAATTTTTATTTCATTTTTAAAACTTTTTCATATTGCATCTTAGTCCCTCTCTTTTGGATATTGCATTTTGACTCCTATGTGAATTTGCATGATTAATTGAAGGACTTATTTTGTGAATTTTTTCATGAATTTTTAATATGATGTTTTCTTCTAGTTGAGATGTTTGGAGAATTAATTTGGTAATTTCTGAAGGTGATTTGCTAATTGTTTGATTGCTCCTTGTTTGAGGTCTTCTTTTGCGCACATCTTTGAGCATGTTTGATTACTTGTTTGAGAAGGCACTTGTGCCATTGCTTGAGATTGTTTCTTTGACTTCATAATTCATGTTTGAATCATTATAGGTCATTTGATTGCAATTATAGGTCATTGGTGTGAGGTCGTTGCATAGTTTGTGCACATGTTCCATGTTTCACTTTCATGCTTCCTTTTCCTTCTTCTAATGATTCTTAATGCTTGGATACTTGCTTGTATGCCTTGTGTGACACTTATGTAACATGTTTAGATCATCCACATTCTGACTTTGATTTATTTTGAAGCATTGTTGCATGATCACCTTGCATATCCACTCATTCTTCTTCTACTCCTTCTTTGATGACTTCCTTGAATGTTTTGCCACTTGTTTGCATTCTCTTTGCTTGGTCTTGTTTGGTGAACATTGTGGGTCACCTCTAGGGTGTACATTCTGACTTTGTTGGGTTTTGATTGGTTTGTAACCATTTTTCTTTGGTTTGTGACTTGTTTAAGTCTTATGCATCTTTCATTTGATTACACTTGTTTTTGCTAACCATGTAGGGGCTAATGGTAAGTGAATGGGATGTGGATATTCATCCACATTCTAACTTCTCCCTTCTCTTTTAGGCTTTCATACTTGTGTTTGATTTAGCATTTAAGATGCTTCTCTCTTCTCTTTCACTCTCTTCCTCCCATGGATCTCAAGACTTGTTTAAGTCTTGGATTCTTTCCCTTTAGAGCTACCTAGTCCAACTTAATTTTTGATTAAGCTTGGAGTAGGATTAGCATTAGGTTTAGGTAGTTGTCTCTCCTAAGCCTCACTAACCATAGGGTATCCATGCATGATAATATTAGGACTCTTAGTTTCCCCTTTAGAGTTTCCTTTGTGTCTTCTCTCTTCTCATCTCAAAACTTCTTCAAAACACGTAATAAAAGTTAACGTGTATTGCGCTTGAGCCTTATATATGGGAAGTGGGGAGTGAGGGGCTTCCTCTCATTCTTCTAGGGTACCTAGTGTACGTCCTGTTGGGGACGATACACGAAGTATTCGTTCCTATGTCATAGACTTGGGTGCAATGCAAGTTATGAACTAACTTAAAACACTTCTGTCTAAAATCCAAAAACAAACAATAACGTCTTTCCTTCGGGAATTCTTTTCTCACCTCACTCACTCTCGACGTACAAACGTGCTTCTACTCGTTCTCTTGCAAGACGGTAACGCACTCGATTCAGCGAGCCTGCAACACCTGAGCTAGAATGTTAGTCGTTCCCTAAAAAACACAAACAGTAACCCTCGTTGAGGGGAACTACGTCGCTCTGATTCTCATGTTCCCGATGAGATACGTAGGTAGTGGGGTAGGGCCCATGCGAGCACTTCTTTTATTTTCCCTACATTTGTTTCTCTTTCTCTCTCCTTCCTTCCTTCCTGTTCTTCAGCTAGCAGCGGTGCTCCAGTCGACGACACCCTTTGATCGAGACAAGCGAGCGTGGATCCCATCGGGTACGATGGACGCGTGGGGGTGCTAATACCTTCCCTGTGCATAACCAACTCCCGAATCCGGTTCTCTTGGTTGCAAGACCTTGTTCTTTCCTTTCCTTCAGGTTTATGCAGTGTTTCCTTTCCCTCTATCGGGATAAATACACTTTGTTGGCGACTCTGTGTTTTCTGTACCACTCTCGCGTTTGTACCGTTGGATGCAAATCTTTCGGGAGCGACAGCTGGCGACTCTGTTGGAGACTCTGGTTGACCTCTTGCTGGTCCATCCCCTTTAGCGAGTCAGTCCTAGTGCTTGTTTGTTTTATTTCATTGGGTGTTTTGTGGTGCTTTGTTTTGTTGTATATTACTGTATTGCTGTATTTTTGCTTTACTGCTTTACTGTTTTACAGCTTTTACTGCATTGCATCTCATTTTATTATTGCCATATTAGATATTGTTGTGCTGTGCTGGCTGGTTTTCTGTTTGACGGGTTGGGTTGTTTTGAGAGATGAGCCCACTACCCAGGCTCGAGCATACACCTAGGTTTTAGCGTGGGCTGGCGTGACGCTCCTGTGGTGTTGGCCACGTGCGGGTGATCACGATCCCTACAATCAGACGAGGTTCTATCCGGAGCTATCTGCTACTGTATGTTGATACAGGCCAATAGTTATTCTCTGGAGGAATTGTCGACTCTGATGACCATTCCCGAGGACTCAGTTGCAGAACTCCTCCCGGGATGTGAAAGTGGCAGACCACATTCTGTGGCAAACCCATTGCACATTCTCGACCCGAGGACCCAATGCTGGGAACTTGCTATAGATTTTCCTTTTGAGGTGAATCAGCGGACGACCTCTTTGATTGGCGGTAGCATTGTATCCTTCGGGCTGAATGTGCTATTGCTTCTCAAACCTCTGAAGCTGAGGATCTTTCGTTTTAGAGAATCAATTGAGGCCTCCTCGATTGATGATGATGCCAAACCAGAAATGGTGAACGTATCATCATTTCTCGACCTGAGAGCCTGGGATACTGAACATCCTAGTACCCACATGTGAGAGAGATGGGTGTTTGCAGGTTTGCAAGAAACCGAAACCTTCAACCTACCCATTTTTCTGGATTTCTCATCAGTGTTTGATTATCTGGGTTTCTGGTTATCTCAGTGGTTCAGTATGCTAGATTCTGGTTTTCTGGGTTGTGGTTCTCATTCAGTCAACAACACAACACAACCAGCAGTGTTACCTTGATCCCATGCTTCGCATTGCATTCCATTTTTTCTGACATTCATGTTTGTGCATTTTCAGGTAGTATCTAGTCTTTGATTCCAGTCAGAGGGCGTTCCTAGGGATGGACACTAAGAGGGGTAAGAAGTACATCATCGTCTACAAGTTCCCGAATATCACTCTTGGTCCGTTGAACAGTTTACAGAGTATGGCTGGTCCAGAAGTTTTGGGAGCTTTGAAGAGAAGTATGGTTGGATATTATCCCTGATTCGGAGCATCAGTGAATACGAATACAATGGGTTGCACACTTTGAGGATTCCTATCAAAGAAAGTGTTCCTTTCTGGGGTTCTCAAGGAGATTGTGATTTCCCAGCGGTGGCTGAGGCTCTTTATTTGAGCAAATCGAAAGTGGAGGCTGACTTTTCTAAAAAAGGAAAATCCCGAGGCTATCACTTGGAGTACTTAGTGAAGAGGGCTCGAGAAGAATCTAAGGAGAATAGGTGGATGGCTTTCAATTTAATATTGGCTCTGTGTATATATGGCATTGTACTATTCCCTAATGAGTCTGATTTCGTCGATACGGATGCTATTCAGATATTTACAGCTCAGAATCCGGTACCGACTTTGTTAGGTGATCTCCACTACGCCCTATACAACAGGAATGAGAAAAGACGTGGTGGAGTGGTCTGTTGTTGTGCATCTCTTTTTTACAAGTGGTTTGCCAAACGTTTACCCCAATCTGGTGCTTTTGTGGATTCAAAGACTTCTTTAGAGTGGAGTAAGCATCTGATGGGCCTAGCTGCTAAAGATATTCTTTGGGTGGATAAGGGATTATTGGGGACCGGTATTTTGCATAGTTGTGGCAAGTATCCTAATGTACCCTTGATCGGAAGAAAATGAGGTATTAACTACAACCCGTCTTTGGCTATCAGGCAATTTGGATACGCCCTGAGAGATCCTCCAGCTGGAAAAGATTTGGAAGAATCTTTGTATTTTCATATGACTGATGATGTGGCTATTGCACAAGAAGCTTCTCAAGCCTGGCTCAGCAGGCAGAAGATAGGTAAAGCCGTTTTGGGTAAGCCCAACAATCAAGCTTTCGCTCCATATGTTGAATGGGTAAAGAAGAGGGTAGAAGTGTTTTATTTACCTTTTGATCGGGCGCCTCCCTTGTATCCAGAGATTGTGGAAGAGAGACTCACTATACCATTCGAAGAATTCGACAAGCAGCGAAAGTTGGTATCTGATCTGAGGGTGGAAAACTCTGATATGAGTAGTCAGCTACAGAATGCTCTACAAGACAACTTGGAGTTGAAGTGGAAAATTCAAGACATGACTGCGCATCTAGAGAAAAAAGAGAAGGATTTTGCTGACAGGGCTCAGCACTTCAAAAAGGTCAGTATGGCTGCTGAATCGTCAGGCAAAGCTAAAAGGAAAAACCAGAAGCTTTTGACTAAAGCGGAAGATAAGCTCGCCACGTATCAGGATATGTGGGAGGAGGTCCAGACTGAGAATGGAGAACTGAAAGAAGAACTCCAGGCAGTGAAAGCAAGGAAAGATCGTTACTTTACCAAGTGAAAAGAAGCACAGAAGGAAATTGAAGAGCTTAAGTTGCAAGCCAAGGTCAAGAAGTCGAGGCGCGAGGACAACAACGTTGAAGAGCTGATTGTTAAATTGAACCAAGAGATTGCAAAAAGAAACAAGTTGATCAAAGGGATGATAAAGCAACCTGCACATCCTGACACTCTAGACCTTCTTAAGGAATTTGAAGCTAGTTTGTTTGGAATTGATTTGTAGTTGATTTTGTTGTTTCTCTTTCCTTTTTTGGGATTACCATCAGGTCTGTTGATGGAGTCACCCTTGATTATGCTTGAATTTGTCTGTATGAACTATTTTGTTTTCGATAATGGAATATTTGGTTTATCTATCTGTGCTTTGGCAGTTCTGGTTTTCAGAGAGGGGTTGTCCCTGTGGTTTGATCTGGTGATATTTCTGGTTTCGGATTTATTTTCCGATAGTGTGTCTGATCCCTTGCCCGGTTTCTTGGAATGGAATCAAAGCGGATATATCCTGGAAATGTTCAAATATGTTTGTTTGCATTTGCATTTGCATAATCATAATCATTTTTGCATTGCAGGTTTTCTCAGTTTCTCTGGTTTTCTTATGCTATCTCTTTTTGTCAGTTAGGATTGATCAACCAGTTCATCAGTATTCTACCAGCCTCAATCAGAGGATAGCCATGGAACAACTCTGTGCAGAAGTGACTGAGATGAAGATCCAGATGAGGCAGTTTGGGGAAAATGTGCAGGCCATGTCTCAGGGCCAGAAACTGTTAAGAGAGGAAGTCAATCAGATGAGGGCTCAGATGGGCCTGGTCATGGAAATCTTGAATAAGCTGCTAGAGAAGGAAAACAATCAGGTGCTCGCTTCCATAATAGAGTACCCTAATCCTCCCATCTCTTTGGGATTTGCTCCAGATCGTGGATTGCCTCGTGAGTCTCTTCCACAAACTGAAGTTTCAGAGCTTCCTCATCAGCGGTCACTTCTTGCTCCTCAAGAGAATCCTAAGTCAGAAGGGCCTAAGAGGAAGTTTGATCCCATCCCAATGCCGTATGTGCAGCTGCTTTCTCATTTGCTCGAGCTCAAACTGGTTGAACGTGTTAGTTTGAGACCTCTTCCCACAAAGATTCCTCTAGGACCCAATGCTAATCCTAAATGTGAGTTCCACTCAGGGGCACCTGGTCACAATGTTGAGAATTGTACCAGGTTCAAGCATAAAGTCCAAGATCTCATTGATTCAGGGGCAGTCAAGTTCTCATCAGAAGTGGATACTCCTCCCATCTTTGCAGGATCCATATCATGTCATAGACTTTCTCCGCAACCTTTTGTTGCAGAAGCTCGACGTCAGCAACCTTTGTTTGTGCCTCAGCCAAATGTGGAAAGGAAAGTGCAGGGGCAGATTGGGCGCGCAAATCAGCAGCAGCAGAATTATCAGCAGCAGAGGCAACCTAGACCAAGAGGGCCCAAGAGGATATTTGATCCTATTCCTATTCCTTGTAGTCAGTTGCTTGCTCGCTTGCTCAAAAGCTCTCTGATCCAGCTGAGGAATGCCACGCCAGTGCCATACCCTATTCCTCCGGACTTTGATATGAACGCTAGTTGTGAGTTCTATTCGGGAACGTTTGGGCACACAATTGACGATTGTAATGCGTTCCAGCACAAGGTGCAAGATTTGATTGACTCAAAGGCCATCACCCCGGACGGTACCCCCACAAGGTGAAGCTTCTTTATCAGAGTAAGCACTCGAGGCTGCGAAGACATCATCAGAAGCAATAAGTCCAGACGGAGTCAAATCTCCTCAACAATGGCAATCATCAACTTCCTTTATCGCATTTTCATATGTAGCTTTCATTTGTTTGTTTCAACATTGTCTGCATGTAAAAACTTGTTTGTGTTTGAATGTTGATTTTAATGCATTGTTGTGTTGTTCTTGAAGTTCTTAATTTTATTTACTCATGTCATGTTCATATGCACTGCAATACCAACTTTCTTGCCTTAAACTCTTGAGGGAGGATGACGAGGTAAGAACGCAGAGTCTTCGGTTGTGTGTTTCTGGATAAAACCCTGTTAAGGATGTACAGGCATTGCTTCAAATCCCCAAACACTGGAGATATAAGGAGATAGACCTTTGTCAACCCCTTTGAGCCTGGTAGTAGGAGTTCTTTCTGAAAACGAAAAACCCTCAATTTTAACCCAGGGGCAGGGTAGGCGTCAGTTAGTTTGACCAAGTGTTCAAATTTCAGAAGGAGTGTACATTTGAGGATCCATTACCTTTCTTTCCTCACGTATCAGGAGGTCAAGAGATGCGAAACCATAATGGTTATCCCGCAACAATCAAGGAGTGAGGCAGTCTCAACCCTTTCAAGCAAGTAAGACAACCAGTGTCACACGACTGGTTCAAAAAAAAGAGAATAAAAGAAAAGAAAAGCCCGCTAAGTCGAAATTTAAAAACAAGCGACTTAGGCAAAAGTTAGGGCATCCCGCTGGACTTCAAAATCGAAAAAAAAAAGAATCAGTCCAGGCAAAATCAGGGAAAACAAAAGAATGAAAAAGAATACAAAGCGAAAAGGAATGTTCAAAAGAGAAAATCCTCGATAAAGAACAAGTCGTGTGACCAGACACAAAAGACAAAAAGGGGTGACTGTTGCTCCAAAACCTCATTAGGTGTCAACCATCAGTCGCATGGGTTCTTTAAAGATCATAAAACCTTTCGAGAGGTGACCGCTTGCGCCAAATTTGCTGAACGTAGGACTGGAGAACATCACGAAGAGTGGGTAGGCACCGATAAACTTTGAGCCATAAATTCTTTTTTCTCAAAACCGTGAACCAGGCCACGTTACAACCCTTAAAAGTCCTAATTGAAACCGGGTTTATTCCGAAAGCATACTTCGGCGAGATAATGTTCCTAACTCCCATGAGTTGTGCTAATAAGATTTTTGTTGGTATTGCATGTGCGTATTGTTTTCCATTCAAAAATCAATGTCGCATCCCAGCTAGTGATTCGTTCACAAGGCTTGGCGACGCATTTTCAATAAAACTTCGAGATCAACATGAGTGTTGCATTAAGATTGTCATTCTCATAATGAACATTTTCTGCTTGCATGTGTTTGACATCAAAGAAGCTTTCATGATGAACATCAGTTGAGAAGCTCGATCACACCCAGTTGAGATGGTGAAAACTCCGAAGGACAGTCAGGTCAAGGGGTATATGTCCAAGAGATCGTGCGCAACCTGGGGGCTCCTGGTAAATGGTGATAAGATGCAGTCAGTCTGGAGCAGTCACACTGAAAAATCCCCCTAAGGAAGCCAAACCGGGGCAACCAGGTCGATTTGACAAATCTCTGTAAGATCAGTCAGGGGCAAAGTTTCTTCAAGACTTGGGGCAGGCCACCTCTAGGGCGCGAGAAGTTATCCATTCCAGAAGACGATCAGTTGAAAGCACCTCTTCAATGTTCAGAATACTGGGGCAAAGTATTTCAGGTCATTACAAATCCTTTCGAGGCAAGTTTACTTCATGGATTATGAAGTCTGGGGCAGTTATGTCGAGACCTGATGAATCTCTCCAAGAGTTTGAAGACCCTGGGGCAGTGTGAATGCCCGGTCTTCTATAAAATCCTCTTGAGACGATTTCTTCCATTAGACCCTGGGGTCTGGGAAAAATGGAAAGTTCACGGGCCCGTTGCCCGTGCATGAAGGCCAGTATGTATTTGATCAGCAGAAACGTGAGACACCTAAGTTTCTCCCCAGTAGAGCTGCTCTCCCCAACTCTGAAGTCTGATTGTCCTCAGCAGTTTATTACTCTTCCCCATCAGAGTGCAGAGGATCATTTCCCCAGCTAAAGCTGTGTTTAATTACTCTTTTAGAAGGCAGCCAGGAGTTGATGCTTCTGCATCCCCAGCAAGAGACTGACGGGATACCTTCTTTGGATAAAGATGTTACTTCCCCACAGAGTCTGAACACCCATTTTCCTCGGCTAGTCAGGAAGTATGTTCTCATCAGCAACGATGTGGTCTAATCCCCCAACAGATGAGTAAGCTTGATGGTATCCCCTAGCAGAGTTGACGTCGTCGATCATTAAATAGGCTCGCTAATAGTGGATGATATTCCCCAGCAGGGTGAAGCTGCAGATGTCTCTGTAGCGAGCGATTTTTGGACGTGGTTGTGAAGCACAACCGCTCTTTGGGTTTACTACAGCTCGATTCATTTTTTTATCCTATTGTAAGCTGATAAAGGAAGGGAAATAGATGTCTCCAACTAACCCTGCTTTCATACTGAGGTTAAACAGTCAAAACTGTTGGTTTACAGATGCTCCAAAGATTCGGGGAGTGTCTCAGGTTATTTTGTTCAAAGAGATGATTTAGGACGGACGTATTTGATTGATGTGTGAAAGTATGGGATTTCGGGTTTTTGTTTAATGTGCTCGCTAAGATCTTTTCTTTCGATCTTATGCCTACGTATTCCCGTTTACCGAAACAGGGAAATCAGAGCGCTCGTAGTTCCTTCTATTCTATGGGAGGAAATGGTTTTTGGTGTCTTGTTCAAAGCCCAAGACGTGAAGCGAAAGGTGATTTGTATCTTGTTCAAAGCCCAAGATGTGAAGTTGAAAGGCCTCGGCTTTAGAGAGAGTTTTTCACCTCTAAAGGGGGATAAAGGAGAATTACTTTAACCGGGATACGCGGATCCTAGCAATGCCATAATTTCCTAAGAAAGGGTTTTAACCTGAAGGATAAGACTTTAACTCAGTGTAGAGCAATGCCATCTTTCCTTAGGAATTTCTCATGCTAAAAGAAGGACAGTGGCGTGGATATAGATGATCCAGAGGCTTGCCACTTACAGCAATTAGACGAAAGGGAAGAAGTTGTTGATGTTTGTGTACTATGAACGAGGCACAGGTTTGATGCTAAAAGGTTAATTGGACTCAGCCAGGGATTTCGTTATACAAAGCCTAAGAGGAGGCTATTGGGGGCCCAACTGACTCAGCTGGAGATTATCTCTCTTGTACAAAGCCCAAGAGGGAGGCTAAAAGAGAGGTTGACTCTGTTTAGAGGAATTTGTATCTCGTACGAAGCCCGAGCTGGAGGCGAAAGGGTGATTGACTCAACGAGGGAGTCCTTTGTGTGTCGCATACAAGGCCTGAGAGAGAGGCTGAAAGTTTTTGCCTGACTCAACGAGGGAGTCTTTTATGTCTCATACAAAGCCTGAGAGAGAGGCTGAAAGTTATTTTTGTATCTCGTACGAAGCCCGAGATGGAGGCTAAAAGGTTTACTCCGCTGGGGAGAATTATTTGTACAAAGCCCAAGAGAATGATGACTATGCTGAGGAAAAGAAGGATCATTATACAAAGCCTAAGAGGAGGCTAAAAGAGAGACCGACTCTTTTGGGGATATCATTATACAAAGCCTAAGAGGAGGCTATCTGCTGGTGACTGTTTTAGTTGAGTGACAGGTCTAGTATACTGATTTAAGAGAAAATCAGTTCTTATATGAGCAACACTGTACTCATGGGTTTGATCTGAGAATCGGGATTGTTTCCTGTTCTTTAAGGAAACGGGGAAATCCGGAGGGTATCGAGACTGTCCGAGTCTACGGTTTCTTCCTATTTTGAAGGGTGCTTGAGAATGTCTTTGAGACTCAAGGAAAAGAGATTGTCCAAGTCTAGAGTTTTATCTCTTGTACCATGTTTTGAGAAACAGTAGTAGACTCTATGAAAGGACTGATCTATGAAGATGATTAATTTTTATTCCTATACCTCTAGGAGGTCGTCGGGACAATTTGTACGAAGCCCAAGAGGAGGATGGAAACTTTTAAGAAGCCGATCGGTCCTTGTACGAAGCCCAAAAGGAGTCTATCATTCCCGAAGGAAGAGATCATTATACGAAGCCTAAGAGGAGGCTGTGAATACTTCTAAGAAGCCGTAGGGTCCTTGTACTAAGCCCAAGAGGAGGCGGGGTTGCTTTTAGGAAGCATGTGGGTCCTTGTATAATGCCCAAGAGGAGGCCGATGCTTTTAAGAAGCCCGTGGGTCCCAAACCAAAGAAAAGTTCAAGAAAAGTTTCACCGAGAATAATTCATTTAGTGAACAGTTTTGAGGTTTGAAGAAATTCAAGGGAAGTTTCACCGAGAATAATTCATCTCTTGGGGAATAGAATTTCTTTACAATTCCTAAGGAGGATAGCCGAAGAGAAGACTGTATCTGGTGATCCTATTGGGGATCTAGCTGTCTATTTCTATGAATAAACGAAACGGCTTTACCTAGTACTAGACGTAGTTGCCGGGGAAACTCTGAATATCTATACTACTATTACACAGTTGATATGAGTTTATGAAAGAAGACTTACAGCGAAACAACCCCACAATACAGTTATATGTATAAGAAAGCAGTAAATGAAAGCGATAACCACTTACTCGGTTGTAGAGCTTCCATGCTGTTTGGTTAGTTGTTCAACAAAGAAAGATTGAAAACAACAATATATTCAAAATCAAAGGAGAAAGTGCTTTGACAAAGAAATATTCGGGGCTTACAGCTCAAGGAGAGGCACAGGGTTTTACTGTTGAATTTGTACAGAGGGACTTATACAAGTGACTGTGGCCCAAAAAAAATGCTTTCTGTACAAAGGGATGGGTCTTACACTCTCTCAAGAGGCCCAAAAAGTTTTAAAGAAAAAGAGTAGGGCTTATAACACGAGGGTAGGCCCAGATGATTTTTCGTTTTAAAATGGCGATCGCGCCGAGGTTTTCTTTTAACGCAGAGGGACTCATACAATAAGTGAGGCCCAAAATGGTTTTGGTTAAAAGGGGGATTGGGTCTTACACTCTAATAGAGGCCCAAAGAGTTTTTAGAAAAGAAATGGAGCTTACAACACGAAGGGAAGCCCAGATGTTTTATTTTGAAAAGGCGACGATCGCGCCATGATTTTTGACAGTATCGGGACTTATACAATACACTGAGGCCCAAAAATGATTTGGTCAAAAAAAGGATTGGGTCTTACACTCTATTAGAGGCCCAAAGTCTTTGAAAATGATTTATGAGGGTTGAATTAATCCAAAACCCTAATTTGTTTTCAAAAATGTATTTAATTGAATAAAAATTCAATTAAAATGATCAAAATTGTTTAACATATGAAAAACAAATTGTGATCTTGGATTAATGCTTCAAAAATTAAGTATTCACCTACAAAATAATTAGAAAGCATTAAAAGTTGCAAAATCAAGATGGAAAAAATATTTAAAATGTCAAAAATAATTAAAATACTAATTCTTTGCAAAAATATCAATTATATAAAATAAATAATATTTTTGGGATTTTTTGATAAAATAAAATATTTTAACATTTTTGGGAATTATCAAAAAAAGAATCAACTCAAAATCATTAAAACTTAGAGAGAAATTAATTTTTGAATCAATTAAACAAAATCACAAAATTCAAATATTTGAATTTGAAAAAATGGCGCCAAGAACAAGCTGAAGAACACGCGCGTGTTCTGAGATTCCCAAATTTGCATTTTCTCTCAAATCTCACTGAATACTTAATCATATCATGCAATCCACATATCATTATGCTCGTCTCAACCTCACGATCATGTCTATAACACTTAATTTCATTTAAATTAAACATAAAACATGAAATCACGAAGAAACCTCAAGAACCCTAATTTCTGCATGAAGGCTAGGATTTTTGATACACGATTCAAACAATGCAATTAATTGAGGGAAAACATTCCATGCATGATTATGAACATATGGCCAAATTATTATGCAGCAAAATTTGTGTGGATCATAGAGTTAGAAGAGCTCATGCTTACCACTTGCAGCTGGTGATCGTGATTTGGGTGGAAGGTGTTACAGCTTGGTTCCAATGATGTGGATAGCTTCCCTAGGTGCCAAGTGATGTGTCTGAATGCTTGGAATGGATTGGAATGGTTTGGAATTGAGGATGGCACCTCAACTGCAAAACTGTCAAGAACTTGAGAAATTGGCTAGTGATTTTGTGAAATCAGTGTTACAGATGTGATGTGAGTGTTTGGATCACTTTTATATGATGTATGCGAGGTGTGTGAGTGATTGGTTTGATTGAAAAAGCTCTCAAACTCAAAACCCGATAGTGACTTGCCTTAGAAGGCAAAATTGGAGTGAAAGAAGAGATTTTGAGGAAAGCATATGTTTGATGGCTTTGGTGTACTCAAACGGATCACAATTGAGCTCTATTTAAAGTAGAGCAAGTTTGTTTTGGGATCCACAGGGAATGGCAACTGCAGCAGGTGTTTCCTCAATGTTGGCTAATGGAAATGCAAGTCTCCTCTAGCCATTGACTAGAGGTTAGGGCCCAGAGCTTTGGTTCCCTTGGTCTTGGATAAGTCTTGACTGATTTCAAATGAGAATGGCTCAGTCCATGCCACCTTGATGGTTCCATTGAATGCTTCAATCCAAATTTGGAGTCTTGTCCCTATTTTGGCCATTCTAGGTTCAACATGCTATTTCTTGTTCCATGGACTTTGGAGGCTTGGCTCAGTGTTTGTCCCCTTTAGATTCAATCCTCAGAGGTGTCCAAGTGGATAGGAGCATTTGAATTTGGCTGATTTTTTCAAATCGAGCAAAGTTGCAAATTCTTCCTTGCCTTTGACAGATTTCAGCAAGGCAACTTGCCAATGTAATATCTCATGTTGTAAGTTGAATTTGGTAATGTTCTTTACCATTTTGGAAAGCCCTTACATGATACAACAACTCTTTGAACATGTTTGGTTTTGATCTCCTTTGAATCCAAGTGAAAAATCCCCCTACATTTGGAAAAAAGTGAAGGTAGATTCTGACTTAGTAAAAATTTCACTAAGTGTTGGAAAAAGTGACATTTTCACTTTTCAGCCATTTTGATCACCCCATAACTCCAAATCCTTAATGAATTGGACTTAGGTCTAGTTGACGTTTTTGTAGAGGGTAATGAGGGCTACAAATCCATCTTTGGATGAAAAAAAATGACTTTGTGGTTTAGGAGTTATGATCCTCCAAAGTTGGTACCCTTGTCACTTTATTTTTAACTTAGAAAATTTTCTAAGTTTTTATGGTTACCCCTTTTACATGTTATCCAACTTTTCTTGATTTTTCTTGATGAATGATGATTCAAATCATACATTAACATCATTTTAGGGTTACAAATCCATTTTTGTGAAAAATCTCAAAAAGTCAAAGTTGACTTTTGTGCACAGTTGACTTTTTATCAGATGAATTCCAAACTGTGCAATTCTTCAGGAAATCATGTCCTTGACCTAAATAAAACTTGATGGACATGTTCCATGGGCGTCATAGGGTATATTGAATCATGTCTTAGGGCTTGGGAGCATGTCCTGGTCAAAAGTCAAAGTTACAGTTGACTTTTCCCGCAAAACCCTAATTATGGTGCAGATGAAATTGAGACTTGTTGCTCAAGCTTCTTGGATCAATCCATTGTTCCAAATGGATCAATATGGTATTAGAGACCCTCAAATCATGTCTTGAGGTCTTGGTTCATGATTTGTCCCAAAAGTCAACTTAGGGGTGAATTAGGTCAAGAAACCCTAATTCTTGATTTTTGATGTATGCATCCCCTGAGGCAAAATTGACTTGATGCTTGGGCCCATGAGGTTCCATGGATTATATTAGGTTATGTTTTGGATCATTGGCTCATGCCCAGAGGAAAATTTCCAACTGGAGGCCCTGGTCGACCAAAACCCTAATCCGGTGACACTGTCGATCTTGAAGCTTGATCCACCTAGAAGGGAGCAGCCTTGTGCTTAATACTTGAAGTGGGAGTCCTCTTGATCTATTGTAGATTCTTTGAAAGGTTAGACAAGTTGAAGATCAAGTCATTCCTTGATTGATCCTTTGTCTAAGAGCTCAGAGAGGGCTTGAAACCCTAAGTCTGATAGTAGTGAATGCTCACCCATCTTTGGGGAGACTGATGAGGTATGATGATCCCTCCACATTGTCATGATGACTTACACAATGATGGGAATCTAAGTGGTCAAAATTTGGGGTATGACAGTCTCTCAGTACCAGGTTGAGTTCAGTAACATCGCCAAGCAGCTTCAGTATTATTGACTCGTTTCCTCAGTATCGAGGATCGTTTTCCTCAGCAGTATGAAGAAGTAATTCCCTAAGAGGAGTCGTTGAGGACCGTCCCCCTCAGCAGGATATAAGAGGCTTGCCCCTAGCCAGAGTGGTGGTTTGGCTCATCCCCCTCAGCAGGATATAAGAGGCTTGCCCCCAGCCAGAGTGGTGGTTTGGCTCATCTTTCCTCAGCAGGTTATCCCCAAGCAGAGTTTGTTGGCGGTTGGTATACCCAGCAGGTTTTGAATCCAGGTTCTGAAGTTTTGGTGATCCCCAGTGGAGGAATCTCTACTCTCAGTAGCCATCCCCAACAGAGAGGGTTTTCTTTCAGCGTTTCGTCCATCTCCAGCGGAATTGGTGATTGTGATCTTCCCTAGCAGAGCGAAATCCTTCTCAGCAGGGTCTCTTATTTCAGTGGCAATTTAGTTTGTCATCCCCAATGGAGTTGCCTCTGTCCTCAACATTCATTTTGCTGGGACGCCTCTTTTGCATTGCATAAGCATTTTGCATGGCATCCTCCCAAATGCGTAGCATTTCCACTTCGTGTGGAGCATTACGACAAAATTCACACATATGCATTCGAAGCATAAGCCAGGTTTGATGGCCTTTACCGGTTTCTTTCCCTAGCAGAAAGTAACTTAATTCAGGAGATGTTGTTTAACATTACACCGCACCCAGTGGATTCGTCCTTCTTGTTGATCCTCCCAATACTCCCCCCGCAGAGTTGTCTGTTTAGATTTCTCTTTTCCCCGGCGGAGTCATCTTTGTAGATCTGTCGATTCTACATATTTTTGTTTGAAAGTATACCTTTGGCTTAGTCTTTCTTTGAAAGTCCACCTTCGGCTGGGTTTTTCTCTTTTTTCGAGTTCGCCTTCGGCCGTCCTCGCACCCGCTGTTATCTTGTTATCCTCAGAAAAGTCTACCTTCGGCATAGTCTTTCTTTGAAAGCCCACCTTCGGCTTGGTCTTTCTTTTTCGAGTCCACCTTCGGCATGGTCTCGTCTCCCTTGCTTGAAAGTCTACCTTCGGCTTAGTCTTTCTTTGAAAGCCCACCTTCGGCTTGGTCTTTCTTTTTGAGCCCACCTTCGGCATGGTCTTGTATCCTTTGTTTGAAAGTCTACCTTCGGCTTAGTCTTTCTTTGAAAGCCCACCTTCGGCTTGGTCTTTCTTTTTGAGCCCACCTTCGGCATGGTCTCGTATCCTTTGTTTGAAAGTCTACCTCCGGCATAGTCTTTCTTTGAAAGCCCACCTTCGGCTTAGTCTTATTTTTTGAGCCCACCTTCGGCATGGTCTCGTCTCCCTTGTTTGAAAGTCTACCTTCGGCATAGTCTTTCTTTGAAAGCCGACCTTCGGCTTAGTCTTTCTTTTTCAGCCCACCTTCCGCGTGGTCTCGCACCCTTTGGTTGAAAGTCTACCTCCGGCATAGTCTTTCATTGAAAGCCCACCTTCGGCTTGGTCTTTCGTTTTCGAGTCTGCCTTCGGCCGTTCTCGTAGCACCTTTATATCCCCCAGCGTAGTCTACCTTCGGTTGGTCTACCCTTTTCGAGTTCGTTTGCGGTCGTCCTTGTAAACAACTCTTTTTCATCATCCCCAAAGGTTGCAAATTTCCAGGTTATTTTGGTATTCAATCTCCCTGTATCCCGAATGTCTGAAAGTCGTTGCTTCCATACCCTCGGATCCAAGAAGTTTGAATAGGGGGAGCTGTAACACCTCAAAATTTGCTCTCTTACTATTGGCACTAACTGGCTTATGCTTCATTCCATTTCTTGCATTAGCATCTTTGCATATCTTTGGTTCTTAGCATGGGATCAAGGTACTTGGTCCATATTCTCAAGTCTCAAGCTTCAAGGTGACTCATGGGGTTCATCATATTTTCATAAGGTCAAGCATGGCAAAGGATTTCAAGTGGATCTTTCCCTCCTAACCAGAGGGACCAATTAGGGTTTGTGAATCAAAAGGATTTATTGGAGGGCTTTGTGGATTCAAGCATGTTCTTATGGTATTCCAAATGCTCACAAGTGTTCATGGATGAAGGCTTGGCTAGAGGTTTATGGTGAAGAATGTTCAGTGGATCAGTTGCTTGTGAACCAAGAAAAGTCAATTGTAAAGGAGAAAGTCAACTGTGGAATTTTGAGGTTCTTTTCATGGTTATCAAGGTCTCATATCCTCATGGGGTCTTCAATTATCAAGATTCACACCATTCATCAAGAATCAAGAGTTTGTACAAAAGTTTCTAAATTTGGAAAATGACCTATAATGAGAACTTTCCATTTTTGGCAGTTTTTTCACCACATTCAACTTGACTTTTCATCATTAAGGAAGCTTCAAATGAATTTTCCTCCAACATGAAAGTTGAATAACTTTCTCTCCCATTTCCAAAAAGTACTAGCTTGCCTCCATATCATTTGTAGAGCTCAAGTTATGGTTAAAACAATGCAAGGTGCATTTCTTTGATTTCTCACATGTCAAATTTTCCACCATTTGCATTTTGTTTCCAAAGGACTTGTAATGTTCCCAATTGCTTCATGTCACATTACAACATCAAAATACAAGTCAAGAGGATCATTTTGGGCCTTTGAATTAATTCATTCCATGACTTATTCATCACTTATTTCACATTATGCAAAATGGCAAGATGGTTCAAAACTCACAAATCAAGACATTTCAAGGCCCAAGTACAATTTAGAGGTGATCAATAAGTAAATTGGAGGTGAATCATGCTTGTGGCAAGGAGTTTGCACGTGTGGAGGAGGGTGTACAACTCAAAATGCAAAATTGCAAAACCACTCTAATCTCACTAATCAAAGGTTTAATCACTTGCTAATCATAATCAGGGGAACAACTAAGAGTATATAAGCTAACTCATACCCTCACAGCTAGGTCATGCACTCTCATTTGCTCAGAATTTCAAAATTCACTCTCACTTTCTCTCCTTCGAATCTCTCATTCTTTGAGGGTTTCTGAAGAAATTTCTTCACATTCTTGATCAGTGAGTTGAAAGGAGCAAGAATCACAATTGTTTTAAGCTGAGGGTGAGGTTTTCATCAAGTTGAGTTCAAGAGGATTCAAGTTCAAACCTCAAGATATAGCACGATTCCAAGCTCTAGTTGCATTTATTTTGCAATTAGAGGTTCCAAGGACTTGATCTGCAGCTTTTGGAAGGCGTTCTTGTGGTATTTTGAGCTCTTCAAGGTTCAGGTTGGTGTTGATTTCATACTCATAGAACTTGAATTTTAAGTGTGCATAATGATCTGTGATGTGTTCTGAGCATGATGATCTATTTTATTTTAAGTTTGGACGTGTATTATGAGAGTATTTGGTGATTTAAGTTTTGGATCCAAACTTTATTTTGCTCGATTTGATTTGTGTGTTGATTGTTTGTTGAAATGAGCATGATATTTGTGATCCTCGTGATTTTCTGGTCAAAATGGTATACTCGTGTGACATTTCTGGGAAATTTGGTGTTGATGCTCACCGGAGGAGACGACCGGTACTAGGGCTCCGGCGTCTGGTTTATGTTCCGGCCGGTGGAGGGTTCAAGTGGAGAAGATGCAATAGCCACCGTCCATCACTTTGATCAAGTGGTTCTCATGTGGCCATGTTGCTTTTGTTCTGATTTTATTTTTGTGGCTTGTGTGTTTGTTACCCCATGATTATTATTGTGTACACTCAATCACAGCCTCACATCTTGTTTACTTTGTGAATTGTTTGACTAATCTGGTGCGTTGGTGTGATCTTGTGGATATTATGATGCCAGCGAATTAAAAAGTACATGTGCCTATCACGTGGGGTTCTATTGTGTCTGAATTCTTTGTGTGTGCGCGTATGTATGTTAATTATGGTGTGCGTGTAGATCAAAGCTGCTTATCATGATTACTTGGTTGATATGTTGACTTGATGGTGTGCGTTAGATGGATCCTATGGCTGATATTGAGGTCTTTTGGTTGACTGAGTCTATGGTATGCATTGACCTTTGTATTGGACTGGGCTTGGTATTTCTTTGTTATTCCCACCCCCAGTTTAAGCCCATTTCTTATTTCCAACGTGCCATGCTTGCTATCTGAACCCCCCTTGTTTATTTCTTTATTTTTATTGTTATTATTTGATTTGCTTTTCATTTTAATTGTTAAAATCATTTTTATGCATTCAAAAATTATAAAAAAAATCATGAAGCTTGTTTTTAGTTTTATAAAAATTTTTCAAATTTTATTTTCTTTTTTTTTTTATTTTATTTTTAGCATCTGAATTAATTGTTTAGTTAATTTTCTTTGTGGATTGTTTCATTTGCACACTTCAACTTGTAGATTTTATTTCTTATCGTCTATACATGATCTGCATCTGATTTTTTTGAATTTGTTAGATGACATATTGAAGTGCATAAAAACATTTTTGTTTCATTTTTAAAACTTTTTCATATTGCATCTTAGTCCCTCTCTTTTGCATTTTGCATTTTGACTCCTATGTGACTTTGAATGATTAATTGAAGGACTTGTTTTGTGAATTTTTGTATGAATTTTTAATATGATGTTTGCTTCTGGTTGAGGTGTTTGGAGAATTAATTTGGTAATTTCTGAAGGTGATTTACTAATTGTTTGATTGCTCCTTGTTTGAGGTCTTCTTTTGCGCACATCTTTGAGCATGTTTGATTACTTGTTTGAGAAGGCACTTGTGACATTGCTTGAGATTGTTTCTTTGTCTTCATAATTCATGTTTGAATCATTATAGGTCATTTGATTGCAATTATAGGTCATTGGTGTGAGGTTGTTGCATAGTTTGTGCACATGTTCCATGTTTCACTTTCATGCTTCCTTTTCCTTCTTCTAATGATTCTTAATGCTTGAATACTTGCTTGTATGCCTTGTGTGACACTTGTGTAACATGTTTAGGCACATGTTTAGATCATCCACATTCTGACTTTGATTTATTTTGAAGCATTGTTGCATGATCACCTTCATATCCACTCATTCTTCTTCTACTCCTTCTTTGATGACTTCCTTGAATGTTTTGCCACTTGTATGCATTCTCTTTGCTTGGTCTTGTTTGGTGAACATTGTGGGTCACCTATAGGGTGTACATTCTGACTTGGTTGGGTTTTGATTGGTTTTTAACCATTTGTCTTTGGTTTGTGACTTGTTTAAGTCTTATGCATCTTTCATTTGATTACACTTGTTTTTGCTAACCATGTAGGGGCTAATGGTAAGTGAATGGGATGTGGATATTCATCCACATTCTAACTTCTCCCTTCTCTTTTAGGCTTTCATACTTGTGTTTGCTTTAGCATTTAAGATGCTTCTCTCTTCTCTTTCACTCTCTTCCTCCCATGGATCTCAAGACTTGTTTAAGTCTTGGATTCTTTCCCTTTAGAGCTACCTAGTCCAACTTAATTTTTGATTAAGCTTGGAGTAGGATTAGCATTAGGTTTAGGTAGTTGTCTCTCCTAAGTCTCACTAACCATAGGGTATCCATGCATGATAACATTAGGACTCTTAGTTTCCCCTTTAGAGTTTCCTTTGTGTCTTCTCTCTTCTCATCTCAAAACTTCTTCAAAACACGTAATAAAAGTTAACATGTATTGCGCTTGAGCCTTCTATATGGGAAGTGGGGAGTGAGGGGCTTCCTCTCATTCTTCTAGGGTACCTAGTGTACGTCCTGTTGGGGATGATACACGAAGTATTCATTCCTATGTCATAGACTTGGGTGCATTGCAAGTTATGAACTAACTTAAAACACTTCTGTCTAAAAAACAAAAACAAACAATAACGTCTTTCCTTCGGGAATTATTTTCTCACCTGACTCACTCTCGACGTACGAACGTGCTTCTACCCGCTCTCTTGCAAGACGGTAACACACTCGATTCAGCGAGCCTGCAACACCTGAGCTAGAACGTTAGCCGTTCCCTAAAAAACACAAACAGTAACCCTCGTTAAGGGGAACTACGTTGCTCTGATTCTCATGCTCCCGATGAGATACGTAGGCAGTGGGGTAGGGCCCATGCGAGCACTTCTTTTATTTTCCCTACATTTGTTTCTCTTTCTCTCTCCTTCATTCCTTCCTGTTCTTCAGCTAGCAGCGGAGCTCCAGTCGACGACACCCTTTGATCGAGACAAGCGAGCGTGGATCCCATCGGGTACGATGGACGCGTGGGGGTGCTAATACCTTCCCTGCGCGTAACCGACTCTCGAATCCGGTTCTCTTGGTTGAAAGACCTTGTTATTTCCTTTCCTTTAGGTTTATGCAGTGTTTCCTTTCCCTCACTCGGGATAAATACACTTTGCTGGCGACTCTGTGTTTTTTGTACCACTCTCACGTTTGTACCGTTGGATGCGAATCTTTCGCTAGCAACAGGTGCCATGTCCAGGTTATACTTATATTGTTGAACGAAGGCAGCACCAAGATATCTGAAAGTGATGATCTTAGTGCGGTTTAAACCCATGTACCATTTAAGTGCGACACCGGTTAAAATATCTTGGAAATAGTGGATCAGTAGCTGTTGGTTCTCTGTCTGAGTTGACATTCTCCGAGCATACATCACTAAATGACTTTGAGTGCAAGCGTTACCCTTATAATTTTCAAATTTGGGCACCTTGAATTTATGCGAAACTTTCACATTGGGGACCAAACAAAGGTCTGCGGCGTCCTTTCCGAATAGATCCTGACCGCAAATGGCTTGCAGTTCCTTCTGCGTCTCTAGGAACTGTTCCTGGAACTCCTTCATTCTTCCGTCCATACTTTCATTTCCAGCTGAAGGTATATGTGGAATCTGTCCTTCCGGAACAGTGTGTACCACAGGGTGTGGTATAGTCATTACGGTAGTGACTCTTGGTGCTTCCCTCTCCCGAAGTTTGTAACCTTCAGGAGTGGCTGTCATGCCCCTTGCATCTTCGCTTTCCCGAAGTTTGTTACCTTTAGGCCCAGCGGTTCCTACTGCAGTTTTCGGATCTTCTATGATCGGCGGAATATATCCTTCTAGGATATAGTTGGGTGGCATGCCCCTGGGATGATCTTTAGGCATGTTATACCGAGGATCATACTTTTCCACTATGGGCGTAGATGTGATCTCTGAGATCACAATCTTTTGTGGTTGTATCTGAGTTATTGCCAGAGCTTGCATGTCATTGTGAAGCTTTCTCAGATCCTCTTTCAGAGCATCGATTTCTTCTCTCAACTCTCTGTTCTCTTCCTCGAGATTATCCATTTTCTTTTGTCGATTGGCCCGAGTATTATACGAATGAGACAATTTGACTCTAGAATCAAGACACAACTGTGAGATTCGTAAGGAAGAAGAATGCGTTATTTGAGAATGATGAATGATATGCAATGATTATATTAATAATTTTTTTTATTTAATCTAAAGAATCTTCGATAATTGGATTGCAAATATCATACAGTGGGGAAACCCCGTTTTATTGAATTAAAAGATTGCGGAAATGGAAATACAGTAATTTACAAAGTGCTGTAAAAGGAAAAGTCTAAACTTATGGATCCCGAGTCCTCTCTGAGGGGAGCTCAGGTGCTGGTGCTGGTATTTTCCTTTTCTTTGACCGGGGCTCTTGGGCCGTTTTCGCGTTGTCATTCCTTTGCCAAGTGAAAGGAGCGAGCAAATTCCTTTGGTCTTCTTGATTTTCTACAACATGTTGCTCTAAAATCTCGATCAGAGCATTTTTTTCTTTTAATAGTTGCTGTATTTTGTTACACTCCACAATGAGAATCCGGTACTTGTTCTTCCAAGACTTCTTCTCCTTTTGAACTTTGTTGAGAGTAACCTGAAGCTTTTCCGTATCAGACATAAAATAAAGGACAGATTCCTTTAACGGAAGAACTTATTGACGAGGGTAAGGCATCCTCAGCTTGAGATCTCTAGTTTGTACCCAGTGGAGATAAGGTTCCACTGAGACACAGTCTGGTTTTTCTAAAGACTCTCTTCCTTTCCTATGAACATGTTTCCAGGCATGCACTATTTCTGTCTTTAGTGCCCTGTCATTTTCTCCTTCCATGAAGAAAAGACCTTCCAGACGAACATTACGCGGGACATGTCTCATCGGGTATCCAAATTAACGACGAACTAAAACTAGATGATAATTGATTCCTCCTTTAATTCCTATGAGGGGTACATTAGGGAAATTTCCACAACGGTCAATGATTCTTATCCTGTCATAGATTCGTTTGTACCAATCGATGTTAGAGTTGGTAAGAGACATGATTCTTTGTGACCAACATAAAGTATTCTTATGATCCCAAAATGCAGCAGACTTGGGTAAGTGGAAAATGAACCATTTGTATCGCAAGGGTACTCAGCATGTGATCATTCCTCCGGTGTACAAATTCCTTAAGTGTACAGAGTGATAAGCATCTGCGAGCAAGGTCGATACATGGTTTCCAATTAGAAAAATCTTAATGGCATTGATATCAACAAAGTCGTCAATGTTGGGAAACAGAAATAACCCGTAGGTGAGTAAAACAAAGACGCTCTCGAAAGCAATCACGTTCCCTATACTAGCAAAGTATAGAGCCTTCTTTATCAAAAACATGGCTGGTTAACCTTGGATCCACCCTTAATGGTCATGTGAGTCTTGACTTCTGACTCATCCAAATAGATTGCTCTTGCAAGGGTTTGATGTTTTGGAATTTCTTCCAGCCCAAAAAAGGGAGCTTGGTCAGTGATGGGTAAATAGTCAGGTGAGAGTACTCCTCCAGTGTTGGTGCAAGTTGGTAATCCGGGAATGTGAAATAGTGATAGACCGAATCGTAGAACTGGATTAGTGTAGACAGGATTCCTTCAATTACATGGACCCTTAATAGAGACAACAGTCCTCCGTACTTAGCTCTGAAAGCATCAGGGTTAGTGATCATCCTTGCCAACCCTCTCAATTCCTCTAGTTTTGGAACTTTGAAGGTGTACTTGTGAGTCTTCCTTCTACTGAAATCCATAACGCAATCTTTCTCTCTTTGATATTTGCAATCATTGCCTTATCAAGACATTCCAGACACATCACTTGAAGCTACGATTCATATACTCCACAAACATTCCAGACACATCACTTGAAGCTTTTAACGTTTTAACAGTTCCGTTTTACGTAATTCACGTAATTCTGATTAATCCCAATACTCGACCCAAAATCCATTCCATAAATAATATTTCCGCTTTCCAAAACATAGAACTCTTTCATAGCTCCACAACGATACAAAGAACGTTTAAATCGGATAAACGAAGCCAAGGTTAAGAAAGAAACAATTTGGATAGATCTGTCATGTTCGCAATGCGAACCTCCCAGCGAGCATTCGCTTTCCTTATTCGCAATGCGAACTCCCAGCGAACCAAGTCAGAAGAAAAAGGGCACAAAGTTCGCTATGAGAACCTGGGGCAAACATTCGCCTTGCCATTCGCAGTGCGAAGCTCTCGTGAGCCTTAGCTGTAACCTTCGCCGTGCGAACACCCGGCGAATCCAACAAGAACTGAAACAGGGCAAGGTTCACTCATTCTCAATCGTTACCTTAATCAACTGTCAGTAATCCATACACAATTTCTTCTCCTGGTCGTCCAATTCCACAAATTCCAACATGTAGCAACAACCAACCAAAAAGAACTCTCAAATATTACATCCACACCTAAGGGTTTTCTCAAGATTTCCACTAATGCCCTATAACTTTAAAAACTCCAAAACTCACCAAACCTCTAAGTTTTACTTTCCATAGTCTCAATACCATTATACACATCACGCTTGTTATTCCATTCAATCATCCTTCCTTTTTGCTACTAACTATACTGGAGCTCTCTAAGACAACACACTTGGTCTCACAAATCCCTTTTCCAGTAAATCGTCTCACTGCTTTTTCAGTCATGGTACTTCTAATGCTAACATCCAATATTCCATCCGGAAACACATCTGGAAATCACGCACAACTAGCAGCCCTTCACTGTGGCTTTTCTGCCAATTTCTAGAAAACTGTCATCACAAACATAACAAACATCTGAGTTTCACGTCCTAATAGTTCTTCTACTTACTTAGCAGATCCAAACCTCAAATCCTCACCTTTATCAAATTTGAGTTCACACTCTACTCTCTGAGAACAACCATTAATGATACCCAATCGTTCTCTCCCAATGACTTCCCAACTGAACCCACATACCCAAACCTCTAATCCGTCTCCTCTTCCGATATAAGAATCTTCATCGACTCATCAAAACAATCCGTAATCATTTTCTTAATTCCAAACAATTCATTTCACACACTATCAAAGCCGAAAAGACACGTCTATTCCATCCAACATAATTCCCGTCTACTATCAACAAGAGATTAAGGGTGATCAGTTCCTCAATTTGTCAATAGACATCCGACAATCATGATGGGGCATAAACCATCTTTACCAAACTATAATAGCATTCCTTACATCTCATGCACAAAACTACCTAAGGCACCAATCCTTAGTCGACATAAACCTTACCTCCGCATTCCCTCCGGAATCGGGAACAACACTGTCCAAACAACACTTACAATCTTGCAACCAACGACACACTGAGCCAATGCTCCACACCTGAAGCAACTTGGGGAAGTACCAGCTTCTCCCCCACTTATCTCATTCTAAATCCTGCTGACCAAGGATTAGAAAACCAGAAAGTACTGACAGTGTTTCACACACATATCACGTACTAAGGAACAAACAACATCGATAGTATTCAGTTGTCACACCAACTGACTCAACAACTTGGCCGGACGGACCGACCTGCTCTGATACCACTATTGCAACACCCCAATTTCCATCGCGAATAAATAATACATAAATAAGTCAGAGTAACTAAAAATTTATTTTTCCGATAGAAACAAGGATGCCACAACAGTAGAAAGAAAATACAATCCCTGCTCATATCTTTTGATACATAACACAGTATAGAATACCCTCAAAGGGGAAACTTTTTCCAACAAAAGGAAAAGCTCAATTATGGAATAAAGCGGAAAGATCCATAACTGACTTGTTTTACAAAATAATTATTTTCTAACATCAAAATATACATACAAAAGTAATACAAAATATATTCAACAAATGTATACATATATAACTAAAGCGTTCCCCAACTCCTGTGCTACGTATCAGAGCAGACAGACAGACAAACGGATGGAGAACTAATCTTCACAAAAGCCTCCAAGACTACTAATCTGCAATTGCCTCATAGAGCAACAAACCACAGTAGAAGGGTGAGAAATAACAACTAAATCAAGATTTCATAATAATATGCAAAGACATAAAAATTCACATGCATAGTTATTCTCATCAAAAGCATCACATACAAATACATATAGCATGCCACATATACATAACATATATCAATTATCCAACATAATCACATATTTGCACATAAGGCATACCAAAGTCACAACATATGTAAACTCACCACCACATCACATAGCATACGTCTACACATAAGACATATTATCCACAACCAATGCACTTATCACATATGCACATTAATTCACCAATACAACCCATGCATTTATCACATATGCACATCAATTCACTAATTCAAACATAATTCTCAACACATGCTCAATTAATTCATGATTTTCCACACATAATCAATCCATTCATGATTTATGCAAATGCAAAGAGACCGACACAACGACTCTATGCAAATGCGGTACCATCAATTCATCAATCTCATCACTAGTTCACTCAGGAACTATTGGAACCATCGCTTGTTACTTTGTGTAACTCCCCGTCGGGCAAACGATGCTCCCCGTCGCTCACACCTCTTATTTTTTTAAGGCACACAACGTTTATGGATCGCTCACACCTCTTTGTATAAGGCACACGACCCGATCGCTCACACCTCTTTGTATAAGGCACACGATCGTCTATAATCGTCGCTCACACCTCTTTGCATAAGGCACACGATGTTATAGCGGATTCCCTCTAGAATCGATTCGTCGCTCACACCTCTTTGTATAAGGCACACGACGTCACAAGATGCATATCATGATGCTTGACACACAAGAACTCATGACAATCAAATGCATCTTCACACATATATACAACCATAATCATGCATATATTTCAAATCATCAATTCTATACATTCACAATTCAACAATATGAATTATCTCATCATCAATATTCATGCATTGGAAACCAATTCAAACAATGCATTTCAAACCATAAAGGCCACCAAACCATATATATTGAATTTCACACAAACAATACCTTTCAACATAATGCACAAACCACAACAATCATGCAATCACAATTACTCCCACAAAGGGATTCACACTACAAAGGCTACCCACAACACATCATAACAACATCATTATCACATGCATCAACATCATATAGATAGCACAAAAGACCCACATTTATATGACGATAACATATCACATTGAACACCAACAAACACAACAAAACCTACAAACCACTAATCATCCTCTACCATAATATTCTTGGTTAAAACCTGTTCTAACATCACCATTTAATAGAATATTATTTTATCTATCCATTGCCTCAAGTCCCACATCAATCGGACTCGCGATTCGGGAGTTATGGTGGAAACATAAACCACACTTTTCACACATACATCACTTTTCCATATTTTCTTATCAATCCATGGCATAAACATATGTTCATATCCCACTATCATAAAGAGCATTGAATTAGCTTTCCAATGCATCCGACCGTGCCTCAATCCGATTTACGGATCAAAAGTTATGAAGGAAACAAAAACTGAAAAATCTGTCACGTTCGCAATGCGAACGGCTAGCGAACGTTCGCTGTTTCCTTCGCTTTGGCTCGCAATGCGAACCTGCGAAACCCAGAAATTCCAGCAGCGATAACATAGGTCATTTGGGGTCAAAAACCCTCATTTCTTCCACCCAAACACTTCCAAATCATACTATAACAACCAAAACATGATCCAAACCTAACGACAAGTATTCTACGCAGTTTATATCGATTTTCATCAGTGAAAACATCGATTTCTATCAATCGCTCCTAATTCCAATCGATACGAAAAGTTGTGAAACAACCAAAACAATTACAACAAACAACACATATACATACACAAACAAGATATAATTGAAACTTCTCACCCTTACCCGATTAATCGCGCTCGAAACGGAGTTTTCCCGATTTTTCCTCTTTGTCCTCTTCTCTCTTTCTTTCTTCTCCTTTTCTTTCTCTTCTTTTCCTTTCCCTTTCTTTTCTCTCTACTTTCTATTTATTCAAAATATCTAATCCCCTAAAAAGACTATTTTACCCCTCAACTCAAATATCTCGCAAACGCGATAAAACATAAATAACGATGAAAAATAATATATTGTCAAATAAAAGTCAAGAATAAAATAATATAAAACAAAAATAATTAAATCGACTCAATTAAATAAATAAGACAAAACCGGGACGTTACACGGCATCACCCGCAGTCCCGTTAGCAGAAAAATAAACACGGATATCAATTAGGAAAAGCGATATATATATTTATTCCTAAAACTAACATCCTAGACCTCTTAAGAGCTATAATCCTAGTCCTATACAGACAATGAATCCCCAACAGAGTCGTCATTTTACTGTAGCGAGCAATTTTTTGTCGGTGACGCGACCACCTTATCGCTGGGTTTTCCTCACCACAATGAGGAGTAGTTGGTGCTACTTTCTGATTTCTTATTTATCCCATGAAGCTGGAATGGAAAGTGTTGCGGTGAGAATCGGATTACAAGATATTAATAAACTTGCATCGTATTCTTTGAATTCACAACCGACTTTGATTTATCCAAAGGAAAGGTTCAAGATCGAGAAAACCTAAAGGGGGGAGATCTAAGGTTCGGGGGTTGGTTACGCTTAGGGAAGGTATTAGCACCCTAAACGTCCATAGTACTCTACGGGAACCTCTTGTTTAGTTTGTGTTATGTTATGTTTGCTTGCTAAGACGTCGCATCTTGTGCCTACGTATCTGACTAAAGAATTAGAGCAACCGTAGTTCACCTAACTAAGGGTGAAAGAGGAACCATTGACTATGGTCAAAGTTCCAAGGGGAAATGAGTATGAGCTCATTTTAGAGTTCACGATAACTCTCTAAGTCTAAGTTTTAAGGGAAAGTGAGTTCTCATGATGATGAGAATCACATGGAGTTTAAGAACTCCAACCTACTTCTAAGTTATGATTTCATTGGCTCACGATAGCCAAGAAATAAGGGTGAACCTAGAAGGATAAGGTAAGATGACTTTGAAAGTCAATTTAAGGTGATCTCCCTTTGGATTGGGGGAAGGATAATAGTTGTAAAGATTACCAAGATAAAAAGAGATTATAATGCAAATAAGATGATGCAATAATACATGAATAAGATAGTGAGATGAGATAAAATCATGATATCAATATAAAGTGAGAATTATACATGTTAGGCAGTGATCAAACATGATAGATAGAGATAACATAGTAAGGTGCATAAAGAAGTGCAATAACATCCTTAATAAGCATTCCTAATATCATGAATATAGGTCTCAAAAATAAATATTTTTGTCAATTTCTTTTTATATTTGAAAAGAAGATTCAATTAGGAGCAATTAGCAAAAAGAAGGAAAAGAAAATGACAAAAATTAAACAAGTTATGATATTTTAAAGATTGAAGCATTAATTTAAAAGTGATAAAATTAACAAGTGATAAAAAGAGAAGAAATGGCAATTCTAGGACTTGAACTCAAGTCAATGCGCATACAGCCCAAAACCAGAACCACCTGGCCAACGCGCGCAGTTTAACAAATAATGAAAACACAAATATATATTTGAAAACAAGCAAAATTCAGGAAAATAAATAAAAGACTGGGGCGAGGGGATTCGAACCCCAGTCCTTGGCATGGATAACACTTATAACCCTCCTCCTGGACCAGCGGTGCTACGCTCTCATCCATTTATCATATGATCAAAAAACATATAAAGCCAACAAGTTCATGAATCCCTACCAAAGCAATACGCATATCATGCTGCGCATCCACTCAAGCTTTCCTACCAAAACTCTCATGCCCAGCCAATGTTCAATCATCAATAACTCAGTCAATACTCAACCAAATTACACAAAGTAAAGATCCAAATTAATCAACAAGAAACAAGGAATACGATAGAGTCATTCATTTAAGCTAAAACTTAACATTCAATACACACGTATACTACAAAGGAGAGGTATCACAAAGTTCAAAAATAAGCATGAGAAAGTTTAAAAAAACAAAACAGACAAATAGCAAAAGATTGAAAACACTTCTGACTTAAAATTGCTCTCAGAATTCATAAAGCATCAAAACTTTGAATATGGCGCACAACTTATCCCAAGAATCGTGACTTAAACCTATATGATCTCCACAATTAAGAGTAGCCAATATGCTAAGGTTCAAAATCAGAATGCTAAGCCAACTGGCTTCAAGGTTCAGTAAGGCACATAATGAGAGAACAAAACACATCATTTCAAAATGAAAGCACGCGGTCCTATTCTTTAAACATATAAGTACTGATTCTATCTTATGTGTAGTAATAAGTTCAAAAAGCACATATGAGAAGGATTTCAAATCAAGACCAAACTGTCATGGATTGGTAAACATAGTAGTGAGCATATAACGATAAGCAACTACATTCTAGCATGGCAATGAGCATATATGCACAAAGAGGCATAGAGATAATGAACATGTCATGACATTAATATGGATCCACAAACCAGGTTCAACACAAAACCAACATTTCCAAGTCAGCACCACAGAGTAAAATCAAAGGGCATAATTTCAATAAGTCAAAGACACATCTATTGGCATGTATACTAGCAAAGGCATAGTCATAAAACAACTGTCAAAGAAGAACAAAATAACCAAAAGATCAGATACAAACCAACTGAAAATTTGTAGCATATGAACACATTTATGATTGTGTGATCTGTAGTAAGGTTCAAGGCTAAAGTGATTGCAGTGGCAGTCCAACAACATATGAACAAATCAAAGACAATTACAAATGAGTGAATTATTTCAACAGGTGCAAAGAGTTTAGATTATCAAGAATGGATCACATAAGAAGATATTGTCATGACAAACTTTAAGCCTACATGAGCTAACTAGGATCTGCCTACTTTCTTCCTACTAACAAGTTAACAATAACCAAACACTTCACACATACTCAGGATGTCAGAAATGGTTCATACATTGCATTAACAACAAGGCATAACAGGTAACATTTATTTCACATCAGCACAAAAGAGACAACTTGGATAACAACTAAGACAGAAAATTTGTTCACACATTTCTATACTCAACAACTTTAAGCAAACCCACAGCCAGACTAAAACAGGGTATAGCATTAAACATTGAATAAGGAGTACATATACACATCTAGTTGGAAGCCAAGATATAGCAAGGTTAAGTGACAAGTAAAGTGCAGTGCATAACCCACATAAGTAGAAACTCAAACTTGAATCAGCATATAGTAAATGAAACAGACATGAAGCAAAACCAAACATGAGTTCAACTATCAAACTTAAACATATGAACCAACAGGAAGAAATTCGGCCATGGATAGAGTTGCATATGCTTATGGACATACCAAACCTAAACTTACAGTAGGGTACCTCAAACACAACTTCAAACCTCAATATCTTAGACATGACAGATAGAGTGCAAATGATATTTCATGCAAGCAAAGAGTCCAAATTAGCATAGATAGACATGATTTAATGAACATTAGAGATGAGCAAGGGGAACCAAAATTCTAGAGACCTCTAATGAACAAGTTAACAAATACGACATCCATCTCAAAAACCTTCATTCACTTAACAAATCAATCATGATGATGTCTTAAACATATTGATTGAAAACCAAGAATAAACAACATATGCATCCATCTCAAAGTATCAACAAACAAAACCAAACTCAGTTTATGATATCAAACCAAAGGGCAAAGAGTCAAACATACTCAATCATATATTGGCAGGTTCATGTGAGCAAATAAACAACATGATGCGTATGACATAAATATCAGTTGATCGTGATAACTAAAAAGGAAAGAATATTACCAAGTGGAGAAATGTCCACTGCACCTTCAGCTGGTGATAAACCTCACTCTTCTGAATCAAAGCTCCAGAAAAACCAACCTCTTCCTCTATTGCTCGTGACACTTGAAAATTCAGGGACTTTGTATATTTGTTAGAGAAGTTGTTGATGTTCAAGAGTTGTGAATGAGCTCTTTATATAGGTTGATACATTGGGCCTGGTTGAATCTCAAACACTTGGTGGGCAAGGTAAGGGCTAGGGTTTAACGTTGGAATTCAAATATTGTTCATCCTTGGGAGACAGACGCTCCCTTCCTGCACAAATGGCTCAGAGATGCAGGGTCAAATGCTCAAACTAGTGGGCATTGAAAGAGGAAAATGATGGGGACGACGCCATGACAAACTTGCAGGGTGATGCAGAGTGAATCAGATTGAATCAGAGTGAATGATGAGAATGGTCAATCCCCAGAATTGCTTTTGATGAAACCAGATGAAGAAGCTTAAACGGGAAATTCTTGGGAGAAACCAATTGAAAATTCACACCAAAGATTGAAGATTTGAGAGTGAACTTGTTTGAATCTTCTTTCTTCCATTCTGAATTCGTGAACAAGGACGAGGGAGAAGAGCAATTTGGTTCACTTTGCTTCCTTGGGCCACGTGTTGCTTCTGCATTGGCTGATAATTGGGTTGAAAAGTCAACATACTCATATTTGATTTCTATTGGTTGTTTGATAATGAAAATAAACCCAATAATTTGTAACATATTCCTTCTTTTTGGTCACGATGGGCTTATGCAATGTGGGCTTAGGAAATAAAATGTTTTTTTTTGTATTCTTGTTGTAAACAAAGGTGATTAGGAAAAATAAATAATAATGGATGATTTGGCAATTGATTAGGATTAGATGTGGTTTAGGATAATTAAATTGAGCAAATTGAATAAAATTGGTTAAATGAAAAGTTTGATGAAATAGGTTTAGAAAATAAAGGTGATAATTGAGGGTAGATAAAGTGGGTAGAAATTTGGTCATGGAGGGGTTAAGGTTATGGAGGCAACTCTTAGAGATTTGCTTGATCCAATGCTTCATCCAGAAAATCTTGATCAATCACTCCTTGAATCTTCTCAAAATAAACCTGATAGAAATGAAACAAACACAAACAAGAACCTGATAAAAGGGTTAGCTATGCAATATGATTGACCTAGTATGACATGCAAGAGATCAATAGATCTAAGGGAAAAATTTGGGGTACAACAGTTGCCCCTATTTAAATTCTTCACCGGATGGCACGAGGGACGAAGATCCTTGGGACATCAAGGTGAAAGGTATTTAAATATGGTAAACCGAAAATTTTGCCCTTAGATACAAAGACGTGCAATGTTGCTAATATGATGATATGATGCCATGAAAGATGCAAGAATGCAGACAAAACAGGACACCAAAGAAAGAAAAAGCTACCAAACACAGAGGGAAGCTTCACTGGGGAAGCAAGAAGAAAGTTAGTGTCCACGAGGAAGAGACTCCTTGGGGATGTAGGCTAACCAACAAAAGAGACTCACTGGGGAGACTCCGAGGAAACACCGGGGATAGAAAACAAAGGGGATTCTCCACTGGGGAAAGATCCAGGGAGATGGACGACAGGTTCAATCATGACCGGACGACACTGGGGAAAATAACACAATCTTACTGGGCATGAAACCAGAAAGAAGCACGATCTCCATTGGAGGATCAATTGAAACAAAAGGATAGACACCCGAACAAAAGATTTACTGGGGATGTCTATGCTGAAGAGTTCAAATGGGATCTTCAAGAAAAGCCAGAAAAGACAGAGATGCACTCTGCGCGTAGATAAAGACACCTGGAATTCAAAAGGTATAAGGTAAATGAGCCAAGAAAAGACTCTGGTATTCACAAGAGTTAGTTGAAATAACAAACAATTGCTTTATGAAGAAAAACAGTATGAATTGGATTTGTGACTGGCTTTGGTTCATATTTGACCAGTTTTATGCAATACAGGTTCGCGATAACCTGAAAGAAACAAAGGGTTCTAGCAAACTAGAAATACAAGTTCACGATAATCTGATTTCAAACAAACAGTTCATGATAACCGGAAATACAGGCTCACAATAACCTGATTTCAAACAGAGTGGTTCACGATAACCAGAAATACAGATTCACGATAATCTGATTTCAAAGAAAATGGTTCACAATAACCAGAAATACAGATTCACGATAATATGATTTCAAAGAAAATGGTTCACGATAACCAGAAATACAAATTCACGATAATTTGATTTCAAAGAAAATGGTTCACGATAACCAGAAATACAGATTCACGATAATCTGATTTCAAAGAAAATGATAACCAGAAATACATAAGCAAATGGTTCACGATAACCGAAAATGCAGATTCACGATAATCTGATTTCAAACAAAATGGTTCATGATAACCAGAGGTTTATAGTATTAGTGATTACTGAAATGCTCGGTATCCAAATGAGGTGATATAGGTGATAAAAGGTCACATGTTAGACTTCCTGGGGAATACCGCACAAAACAAGGATAAAGACCCAAAGACCCACCAAAAGGGAGAGAAAAGCAAAACAAAAACACGCACACAAGACACCCAAATGCAAAGATGCTCAATGCTATGGTATGATGCGAATGCTCCATGATATGCAAGAAACGACAGGCTGGAGACAAAAGGAGAAAACACCGTGTCCACCGCGAAGTATCACACTGAAATATGAGTAGGTGGTCAGTCTTCAAAGTCAATTATGGGAACGTCCCTAATTTACTGGGGGAACAAATTTCTTCAAACACTTTGCATAGATATCGGTGAGACGCCCTTAGTAGTTAGCCATTGTTAAAGCATTTAAGTTAGGAAGACATTGACAACCTCCTTAGAGCTCAAAGTTTTCAAAACATTCCGCTTTTAAAATCATTATTAATAAATAAGTGGAGTTTTCCATAACAATGAAGAATATCAGAGTGATGATAAATGTCAAACAAAGAAATGGCTTAAGAAACTGATTTCATTAGAATGGTAACCTGCCAATAGCGAGGTTCCATGGATCATTACAATTGAAAAATGGCAAAAAGGAAAGGATTACATCATATTCAATGACCTACTCCCTAATGACTAAAATTCTAGAATTCCTTTCAAGCATAATATTTTCGTACTGAGTCAGCATTCACAGGGTGTGTGAGCTGTTCACCGTCCATTGTTGCGAGGAATAAAGAACCTCCTGAAAACATAGTCTTTACCACAAATGGGCCCTCATAATTAGACGCCCACTTTCCACGAGCATCCCTTTGAGATGGCAGAATCTTCTTGAGTATAAGCTCTCCTTCTCGAAATTCCCGGACACGGACCTTCTTGTCAAATGCCCTCTTCACTCTTTTCTGATACAGACGACCATGACACATAGCATTCAGTCGCTTTTCGTCAATGAGGTTCAGTTGGTCATATCTCTCTCTAACCCATTCAGCTTCGTCAAGCTTAGTTTCCATGAGGATTCTCAAAGATGGTATTTCTACTTCAATGGGGAGGACTGCATCCATTCCATATACAAGGGAAAAAGGGGTTGCCGTTGTCGAGGTTCGAACCAAAGTTCTGTATCCATGCAGAGCAAATGGTAACATCTCATGCCAATCCTTATAAGTCTTAACCATTTTCTGCAGGATTTTCTTGATGTTCTTGTTGGCAGCCTCGACAGCTCCATTCATCTTAGGACGGTAAGGTGAGGAATTATGATGTTCAATCTTGAAATTGTCACATAACTCTTTCATTGTATTGTTGTTCAGATTTGTTCCGTTGTCAGTGATGATCTTGTTGGGAATTCCATAACGACAGATAATGTTATTCTTGACGAAACGAGCAACTACTTGCTTAGTCACATTGGTAAAGGAAGCAGCTTCATCCCATTTAGTGAAATAGTCAATGGCCACTAAAATGAAACGATGACCATTGGAAGCCTTCGGCTCGATAGCTCCAATCATGTCAACGCCCCACATGGAGAAAGGCCAAGGGGATGACAACACATTCAACAAAGTAGGAGGAACGTGCATTTTATTCGCGTAGATCTGGTACTTATGGCATTTCCTGGCATATTGGATGCAATCAGCTTCCATAGTCAACCAATAATACCCAGCCCTTAAAATTTTCTTAACCATGGCATGTCCGTTGGCGTGAGTGCCAAAAGCTCCTTCGTGAATGTCGTGAATCAAAAGGTCTGCTTCTCGTCTATCAACACATCTTAGCAGGACCATATCAAGATTCCTCTTATAAAGCACATTGTTACTGAGGAAGAATTTGGATGACAATCTTCGTAAAGTCTTCTTATCAAGATTGGAAGCATTGACGGGGTATTCCTGAGTCTTCAGATAATTCATGATGTCATGAAACCAAGGTTTCCCATCCATCTCTTCTTCAACTGCCTGGCAATAGGCGGGTTCAGTCTTGCGCTCGACACTGATGAGAGGTAATTCATTGAGAAACCTGACTTGCCACATTGAGGCCAACATAGCTAGGGAATCAGCCATGTGGTTTTCAGTACAGGGAACATGACAGAAAGTGATCTCATCAAAACACTTAATCAATTCCATAATGTAAGCACGGTAGGGAATGAGTTTTTCATCTTTGGTTTCCCATTCACCCTTGACTTGATAAATGACCAAAGCAGAATCACCCATAACTTCAAGAACATTTATTCCAAGATCAATAGCAGCTTCTAGACCCAAAATACATGCTTCGTACTCAGCAATATTGTTTGTGCATTCAAAATCTAGCCTTGCTGTGAAAGGGGTGTAACCTCCATCGGGGTTTATCAACACGACACCTATGCCATGTTCTTTGAAATTGGAAGAACCGTCAAACATCATCTTCCATTTATAACTGGTCACAAAACCTTCATTAGGACCAGGTCCTTCACAATCTTTCACTACCATAATGTCTTCATCCGAGAATTCAAACTTGAGTGGCTCATAATCTTCAACAGGCTGATCTGCGAGTTATTCTGATAATACACTCCCTTTAATAGCCTTCTGAGGTACATACTGGATATCATATTCTGACAATAGCATATGCCAACGGGCGAGTCTTCCTGTCTGGGCAGGCTTCTCAAAGATATACCTTATTTGATCCATTTTGGAGATCAACAAAGTAGTGTGGTATATCAGATATTACCTCAAACGTTTAGCGGCCCATGCCAAGGCACAACATGTCTTCTCAAGTAGTGAATAACGGCTTTCACTACCAATGAACTTCTTACTCAAGTAATAAATGGCATGTTCTTTGCGACCAGTTTCATAACGTTGGCCCAATACACTACCCATGGATCCTTCTAGAACAGTCATGTACATGATAAGAGGTCTTCCAGGAACAGGAGGAATCAGAATAGGTAGTTCTTGCAAATAACTTTTGAGCTTCTCAAAAGCTTGTTGGCAATCAGCATTCCACTCTACAGTCTGGTCTTTACGGAGCAGTTTGAAGATCGGTTAACAAATTGGAGTCATGTTGGAGATGAATCTGGATATATAGTTTAAACGACCCAGAAATACTCTTACTTGTGATTCAGTTTGTGGAGCTAGCATTTCTTGAATGGCTCGCACCTTGTCAGGATCTACTTCGGTTCCTTTCTGGCTGACGATGAAACCAACAAACTTCCCTGATCTGACACCAAAGGTATATTTGGCTGGATTCAACTTTAACTGATACTTCCGGAGTCTCTTAAACAACTTCAAAAGATGATCCAAATGTTCTTCCTCGCTTCGGGATTTAGCAATCATGTTATCCACGTATACTTCAATTTCCTTGTGGATCATGTCGTGGAACAAAGTTACCATAACTCTCTGGTAGGTTGCCCCTGCATTCTTCAGACCAAAGGGCATGACCTTGTAACAGTAGGTTCCCCACGGGGTGATAAATGTAGTCTTATCCATGTCAGCTGGGTCCATTCTAATCTGGTTGTAACCGGAAAAACCGTCCGTGAAGGAGAAAACTGCAAACTTAGTTGTGTTATCCACAAGAGTTTCAATATGTTGTAGTGGGAAATCGTCCTTGGGACTATCTTTGTTGAGATCCTTGTAATCTACGCACATTCGCACTTTACCGTTTTTCTTCATAACTGGCACAATGTTGGCTACCCATTCTAGATATTTTGAAACTGCCAAGAATCCTGCATCCAATTGCTTCTTAACCTCATCTCTGATTTGGAGAGCCATGTCTGGTCTACTTCTGCGGAGTTTCTGCTTCACGGGTGGACATTTAGGCTTGAGGGGTAGCTTATGAACTACTATGTCCGTATCCAATCCAGGCATGTCTTGAGGGGTAGCAGTGTTGGGACTGGATTGTTGACTGTAAAAAGTTGAATAACTTGGGTATCCACAAAATTCTTGGCATTCGGGAACAGAAACAAACCATATATCATCAGATCTAGAGTTGGTTCAAACAAAACCTCACTTCCTCTATTTTTGAAGTACAGAGCTTTTTCCATCAAGAACTGGGCAGGCAATCCACGTTTTCCTCCTTTGTTAGTCAGGTTGGCTTGGATATCAGATAGTCTAATCCTGGTTACTCTGGCAATATCTCTGGCAGAAGGCATTTCTTCAATCCCAGAAAAGATGGGAGCTTCTCTGACTGAAATCCCTATCATGGCTGAGAACTCCTCCAGGGTTGGTACCAACTGGAATTCAGGGAACACGAAACAGTGGTACGCGGGATGATACTGCTGGACCAAAACTTCAAGGGGCCCTACAGTCACTGGTGTCTTTATCAGCGGAATGACGCATCCATATCTGTCAGCAAAAGCTGACTGATCTTCAACTATCTCTCCTAACCACAACAAGTGCTCCACCTCTAGTAGCTCAAAGAAATAAGGCCAGTCTCTCTTCCCTGTAGCTTCCATTTCTACAAAATCTGCAAAACAAGATTAGTAACTTGATAGTTTAGCAGGAATGCAAGATGCAATGCAAAGTTTCATGGAATTCAGACACTTGCAAAATATCAAGAGATATCAAAAGACGTCATTTCATTAAATAATAGTGAATTAAAATAGTTGATACACTTTCAAAAGCCCTAAACATAAAGCTAAATAAAAGCTAGAAAGTCCTAAGGAAATTCTCCTAAGAGCCTTGCGTTGAGTCTTCTGATTTCTTTCTCCATCTGATCCCTTTCTGCGACGAGGTTGTCAAGAATAGATTTCCAAGCAGGAGGCTGACTGTTAGTGGAACTTGGATCTTTTAGGGCTTTTCTCTTCTTGCATGAGAGTAAGTCTTCATTCTTGGTCTGCAGCTGCTTCTGGAGTTCCAGATTCTCTTCAACAACCACTTGATACTTGAGCTTCCAGTCTTCTTCTGACCTTTGGGCTTGTCTTAATGAAATTTCCAGCTCTTCTTCTCTTGACATGAAGTACAAAACAGGCTCATTCTTCAAAGTAATGGGTTCTTTCCTTTTGTAGGGAATCTTTAACTCTATAGCTCTTCTTCTGACCCATTGGAGATAGGGCTCTAAGGACACACAATTAGGTCTTCCTAAAGAACTTCTTCCTCTTTTGCGCTTGCTACCCCAAGCGTTCAAGATCAATTTCTTTTGTTCTTCGTTCTCATCATATGTTTCAAAGTAGATGCTTTCCACATGAATACTGAGAGGGTTGTCTTCCAATGGATACCCTAATTGGCGTCGTGCCAATACGGGGTTATAGCTGATACCACTTTTAATGCCAAGAAGAGGCACATTGCCATAATTTCCACAGCTATCTATAATCAGGATTCCATCATACACCCGATTATACCAATCAATGTCTGCATGGGAGAGTGCCATAACTTTCTGAGACCATCATCCTTTCTTGGAATCCCAAAATGCGCCTGCCTTCGGTAGTTGAGAAATAAACCATCTATACAGTATGATGACACAACAGGTAATCTGACCATTTTTATGAGCGTTTCTCGTATGGACTGAGTGATAGGCTTCAGCAAGCAGGGTAGGTACTGGATACTGTTTCAAGAAGATTTTGATTGCATTCAGATCCACAAAGTTGTCAATGTTTGGAAACAAGAAAAGTTTGTAGATGAGTAATGCAAAAACAGCTTCAAAGGCATCCCTGTTGGAGTTTTTAGCAAAATAACGAGCCTTTTCAAACAAGAACTTAGCGGTTAACCCAAAAATTCCCCCTTTAGAGATTAAGTTACTTTTGATGTCTACTAACTCCAGATGGGTTTCTTTGGCTATTTCTTCTTCTTTAGGATCCTTCTCGAAGATAGGAAATGGAGACTCATCCTTGATAAACAAACCTATTATCTGAGAGTATTCTTCAAGGGTGGGTAAGAGCTGATGGTCAGGGAACATGAAGCAGTGATATTTTGGATCATAAAACTGAAGCAAGGTTGAGAGGAGTCCTTCATCAATGGTCTTCTTCAACAACACCCACAACTTCCATATCTGCTTATGAATCCTTCAGGGTCTGTTAGCAAATCTCCTAATTTCCTTAGGTCATCCAATTTGGGACTCTTGAAAGTGTATTTGATGGTGTTTCTTCTTGAGCTATCCATGATATCCCTCTGATATAAGAAAAGAAGTCTGAGTTCCATGAAACAGATGCAGCATGAATGCTTATGATCTATGAATGCAAAGCACACACAGAGCACACACAAACAAAGGCAAAGGGAGAAAGGTTGAGCATGGAGCCAAGGGTTCACCCTTCCCATTGGTATGTTCTATTGGTTTTCACCTACTGAACGGGGTTCTAAGAAGTTCCCAGAGTCGACAACCCATCTTTTGGATTTTAACGATTTCCCAGATGACTTGGTAATCAATAAAATTCTCAAAAGCATCTCGTCTGAGTGTAGTATCGCGTGACAGCCAATTCAGAAATAGACTCCATCATGGTCACCGCACTACATCCTAAAGGCTTAAGTGGGGTTTGGTAACTACAGTTCTCAATATCATGGGCTCCTAGGTCGAGAGTAGCATGCTTTCACGAACAGATTCGTTCAACATAACTAGACTCTCAAGAGGACCTCAACTGAGTGATGGTGTTCTCAATTTAACTTTTCAGGATTCGGCTCCCTCAAAGCCTCCTTGAATACCATCGTCCTATCATAAGTGTACGCTCAAATCCGGGTATAGGATTTATCTCACCACTCAAGAACCAAGCCAACAAAAGAAACTCAAGCACATCATATATAGGAAATCAAACGGATATACACAAATATAGCAAGCAAGTATAAGTAAAACAAAGCAAAAACAAGATGGGCTTAAACCTCAAAAACAAGAACTTATGTCCCCAGTGAAGTCGCCATTTTTGTTGCGGTGAGAATCGGATTACAAGATATTAATTAACTTGCATCGTATTCTTTGAATTCACAACCGACTTTGATTTATCCAAAGGAAAGGTTCAAGATCGAGAAAACATAAAGGGGGGAGATCTAAGGTTCGGGGGTTGGTTACGCCTAGGGAAGGTATTAGCACCCTAAATGTCCGTAGTACTCTACGGGAACCTCTTGTTTAGTTTCTGTTATGTTATGTTTGCTTGCAAAGACGTCACATCTTGTGCCTACATATCTGACTAAAGAATCAGAGCAACTGTAGTTCACCTAACTAAGGGTGAAAGAGGAACCATTGACTATGGTCAAAGTTCCAAGGGGAAATGAGTATGAGCTCATTTTAGAGTTCACGATAACTCTCTAAGTCTAAGTTATAAGGGAAAGTGAGTTCTCATGATAAAGAGAATCACATGGAGTTTAAGAACTCCAACCTACTTCTAAGTTATGATTTCATTGGCTCACGATAGGCAAGAAATAAGGGTGAACCTAGAAGGATAAGGTAAGATGACTTTGAAAGTTGATTTAAGGTGATCTCCCTTTGGAATCGGGGAAGGATAACAGTTGTAAAGATTACCAAGATAAAAAGAGATTATAATGCAAATAAGATGATGCAATAATACATGAATAAGATAGTGAGATGAGATAAAATCATGATATCAATATAAAGTGAGAATTATACATGTTAGGCAGTGATAAAACATGATAGATAGAGATAACATAGTAAGGTGCATAAAGAAGTGCAATAACATCCTTAATAAGCATTCCTAATATCATGAATTAAGGTCTCAAAAATAAATATTTTTGTCAATTTCTTTTTATATTTGAAAAGTAGATTCAATTAGGAGCAATTAGCAAAAAGAAGAAAAAGAAAAGGACACAAATTAAACAAGTTATGATATTTTAAAGATTGAAGCATTAATTTAAAAATGATAAAATTAACAAGTGATAAAAAGAGAAGAAATGGCAATTCTAGGACTTGAACTCAAGTCAATGCGCATACAGCCCAAAACCAGAACCACCTGGCCAACGTGCGCAGTTTAACAAATAATGAAAACACAAATATATATTTCAAAACAAGCGAAATTCAGGAAAATAAATAAAAGACTGGGGAGAGAGGATTTGAACCCCAGTCCTTGGCATGGATAACACTTATAACCCTCCTCCTGGACCAGCGGTGCTACGCTCTAATCCATTTATTATATGATTCAAAAAACATATAAAGCCAACAAGTTCATGAATCCCTACCAAAGCAATACGCATATCATGATGCGCATCCACTCAAGCTTGCCAACCAAAATTCTCATGCCCAGCCAATGTTCAATCATCAATAACTCTGTCAATACTCAAACAAATTACACAAAGTAAAGATCCAAATTAATCAACAAGAAACAAGGAATACGATAAAGTCATTCAGTTAAGCTAAAACTTAACATTCAATACACACGTATACTACAAAGAAGAGGTATCACAAAGTTCAAAAATAAGCATGAGAAAGTTTAAAAAAACAAAACAGACAAATGGAAAAAGATTGAAAACACTTCTGACTTAAAATTGCTCTCAGAATTCATAAAGCATCAAAACTTTGAATATGGCGCACAACTTATTCCAAGAATCATGACTTAAACCTATATGATCTCCACAATTAAGAGTAGCCAATATGCTAAGGTTCAAAATCAGAATGCTAAGCCAACAGGCTTCAAGGTTCAGCAAGGCACACAATGAGAGAACAAAACACATCATTTCAAAATGAAAGCGTGTGGTCCTATTCTTTAAACATATAAGTATTGGTTCTATCTTATGTGTAGTAACAAGTTCACAAAGCACATATGAGAAGGATTTCAAGTCAAGACCAAACTGTCATGGATTGGTAAACATAGTAGTGAGCATATAATGATAAGCAACTACATTCTAGCATGGCAATGAGCAGATATGCACAAAGAGGCATAGAGATAATGAACATGTTATGACATTAAGATGGATCCACAAACCAGGTTCAACACAAAACCAACATTTCTAAGTCAGCACTAAAGAGTAAAATCAAAGCGCATAATTTCAATAAGTCAAAGACACATCTATTGGCATGTATACTAGAAAAGGCATAGTCATAAAAACAACTGTCAAAGAAGAAAAAAATAACCAAAAGATCAGATACAAACCAACTGAAAAATTGTAGCATAAGAACGCAATTATGATTGTGTGATCAGTGGTAAGGTTCATGGCTAAAGTGATTGCAGTGGCAGTCCAACAACATATGAACAAATCAAAGACAAATACAAATGAGTGAATTATTTCAACAGGTGCAAAGAGTTTAGATTATCAAGAATGGATCACATAAGAAGATATTGTCATGACAAACTTTAAGCCTACATGAGCTAACTAAGATCTGCCTACTTTCTTCCTACTAATAAGTGAACAATAACCAAACACTTCACACATACTCAGGATGTCAGAAATGGTTCATACATTGCATTAACAATAGGGCATAACAGGTAACATTTATTTCACATCAGCAGAAAAGAGACAACTTGGATAACAACTAAGACAGAAAATTTGTTCACACATTTCTATACTCAACAACTTTAAGCAAACCCACATCCAGACTAAAACATGGTATAACATTAAACATTGAATGAGGAGTACACATACACATCTTGTTCGAGGCCAAGATATAGCAAGGTTAAGTGACAAGTAAAGTGCAGTGCATAACTCACAAAAGTAGAAACTCAAACTTGAATCAGCATATAGTAAATGAAACAGACATGAAGCAAAACCAAACATGAGTTCAACTGTCAAACTTAAACATATGAACCAATAGGAAGAAATTCGGCCATGGATAGAGTTTCATATGCTTATGGACATACCAAACCTAAACTTATAGTAGAGTAACTCAAAAACAAATTCAAACCTCAATATCTTAGACATGACAGATAAAGTACAGATGATATTTCATGCAAGCAAAGAGTCCAAATTAGGATAGAGAGACAAGATTCAATGAACATCAGAGATGAGCATGGGGAACCAAAATTCTAGAGACCTCTAATGAACAAGTTAACAAATACGACATCCATCTCAAAAACCTTCATTCACTTAACAAATCAATCATGATGATGTCTTAAACCTATTGATTGAAAACCAAGAATAAACAGCATATGCATCCATCTCAAAGTATCAACAAACAAAACCAAACTCAGTTCATGATATCAAACCAAAGGGAAAACAGTCAAACATACTCAATCATATATTGGCAGGTTCATGTGAGCAAATAAACAACATGATGCGTATGACATAAATATCAGTTGATCATGATAATTAAAAAGGAAAGAATATTACCAAGTGGAGAAATGTCCACTGCACCTTCAGCTGGTGATAAACCTCACTCTTTTGAATCAAAGCTCCAGAAAAACCAACCTCTTCCTCTATTTCTCGTGACACTTGAAAATTTAGGGACTTTGTATATTTGGGAGAGAAGTTGTTGATGTTGAAGAGTTGTGAATGAGCTCTTTATATAGGCTGATACATTGGGCCAAGTTGAATCTCAAACACTTGGTGGGCAAGGTAAGGGCTAGGGTTTAACGTTGGAATTCAAATGTTGTTCATCCTTGGGAGACAGACACTCCCTTGCTGCACAAATGGCTCAGAGATGCAGGGTCAAATGCTCGAATTAGTGTTGCTTCTGAGACCATCCTTCTGTTGTCAAACTAGTGGGCATTGAATGAGGAAAATGATGGGGACGACGCCATGACAAACTTGCAGGGTGATGCAGGGTGAATCAGATTGAATCAGAGTGAATGATGAGAATGGTAAATCCCTAGAATTGTTTTTGATGAAACCAGATGAAGAAGCTTAAACGGGAAAGTCTTGGGAGAAACCAATTGAAAATTCTCGCCAAAGATTGAAGATTTGAGAGTGAACTTGTTTGAATCTCCTTTCTTCCATTCTGAATTCGTGAACAAGGACGAGGGAGAAGAGCAATTTGGTTCGCTTTGCTTCCTTGGGGCCACGTGTTGCTTCTGCATTGGCTGATAATTGGGTTGAAAAGTCAACATACTTATTTTTGATTTCTATTGGTTGTTTGATAATGAAAATAAACCCAATAATTTGTAACATATTCCTTCTTTTTGGTCACGATGGGCTTATGCAATGTGGGCTTAGGAAATAAAATGGTTTTTTTTTTGTATTCTTGTTGTAAACAAAGGTGATTAGGAAAAATATATAATAATGGATGATTTGCCAATTGATTAGGATTAGATGTGGTTTAGGAGAATTAAATTGAGCAAATTGAATAAAATTGGTTAAATGAAAAGGTTGATGAAATAGGTTTAGAAAATAAAGGTGATAATTGAGGGTAGATAAAGTGGGTAGAAATTTGGTCATGGAGGGGTTAAGGTTATGGAGGCAACTCTTAGAGATTTGCTTGATCCAATGCTCCATCCAAAAAATCTTGGTCAATCACTCCTTGAATCTTCTTAAAATAAACCTGATAGAAATGAAACAAACACAAACAAGAACCTGATAAAAGGGTTAGCAATGCAATATGATTGACCTAGTATGACATGCAAGAGATCAATGGATCTAAGGAAAAATTTGGGGTACAACAGAAAGGGAAGCTATCTAAAACTAACCTTGCACACGAATGTTTTTTGTAAGGTACTGGACCTAGGTTTTGATTTATGTGTGAAGGTATTGGACCTAGAGTTTTTGTTTAGTATGCTCGCTAAGATTTTGAAATCTTATGCCTACGTATTCTCGTTTAATCGAAACAGGGAAATCAGAGCAATCGTAGTCCCCTCTATTCTAAGGGAGGAAAATGATGTTTTGGTGTCTTGTTCAAAGCCCAAGATTGAAGCTAAAAGGGTATTTGTGTCTTGTTCAAAGCCCAAGATTGAAGCTAAAAGGTCTGACTGAGAGAGAATTTGTTATCTCTAAAGAGGGATTGGACATCCTCTAAGGAGATGTTGATTTTTGTGTGCCTTGATCAAATCACAAGGTTGAAGCTAAAAGGTTGATTGACTCCACTACGGAGGTCGTTATACAAAGCCTGAGAGGAGACTGGATAAGACTGACTCAACAAGATAGTGTTTATGTGTCTTGTACGAAGCCCAAGATTGAGGCAAAAGAGAGACTGACTCTTTGGGGATATCATTATATAAAGCCTGAGAGGAGGCTAAAAGTTTGACTTTTCCAGGGAAAATGTTCTATCTGTCTTGTACAAAGCCCAAGATTGAGGCTAAAAAGGGATTTTGACTCCGTCGGGGAGGTTTGCATGTGTCTTGTACAAAGCCCAAGATTGAGGCTGAAATGGGAAATTTAACTGACTCGGTTGAGGATATTTTTATGTGTCTTGTACAAAGCCCGAGACAGAGGCTAAAAGGATTCTGCTGGAGAGTATTATCTGTCTTGTACAAAGCCCAAGATTGAGGCTAAAATGAGTTTGACTCTGCTTGGGAAATCATTCCTCAAAGCCTAAACGAATGCTGGGAGGAAGTAACTTCGCTGGGGAAGATGTTTATCCCAGGTAAAAGAGAAAGTTTTGAAGATTTGTGTCTTGTACAAAGCCCAAGATTGAGGCGAAAAAGGTTTTGACTCAACAAGAGAGTGCTTTTATCTGTCCTGTACCAAGCCCAGGATTGAGGCTAAAAGGGTTGACTCAACAAGAGAGTGCTAAAAGGTGATTGACTCAACAAGAGAGTCTGAAAAGTTGATCGACTCAACAAGAAAGTCTGAAAAGTGATTGACTCAACAAGAGAGTCTGAAAAGTGATTGACTCAACAAGAGAGTCTGAAAAGTTATTGACTCAACAAGAGAGTCTGAAAAGTTGGTGGACTCAATAAGAGAGTCTGAAAAGGTTAGCTCCGCTGGGGAGAATCATTTGTACAAAGCCCAAGAGGAAGGTAACTTTCTGCTGAGGATTATTGAGATCCTTAGGCAGGTTCAAGTGGGGAAATCAACTCTTGCTGAAGTTTTATAGAAGAGTTTAGGTATCAGATACCCTGAGGTTCTAAATTGGGATTTTTAGGAGAGTGACTGGGCTTCAGCTCTGCTGGAGATTGATCTAGGGTGACCGGGGTTTCTCCTATGTTTGTAGGGAACTTGAGAATGTCTTTGAGACTCAAGGGGGTTTAGACTGTCCAAGTCTACTTGTGCGGAAGAGTTTTATCTTTTGTATGATGCCCAAGAGGAGGCGGGTGTTTTAAGGGATGAGAATCAACCCTAAATTGGTATATGATTTGACACTGGAAAGACAGCTCTAGCAAAGGATGACTAAGTTATGTATTATACCTTTAAGAGGTCTTCAGGGTCCTTGTATTAAGCCCAAGAGAAGGCATGAGAACTTCTAAGAAGCCGAAGGGTCCTTGTACAAAGCCCAAGAGGAGGCGGGGATGCTTTTAGGAAGCTTGTGGGTCCCAAACCAAAAAAAGTTTAAGAAATGCTATTCACCGAGAATAGATCATTTAGTGAAAGTTCTGAGGTTTGAAGAAACTCAAGAGATGCTATTCACCGAGAATAGATCAACTCTGGGGAGTAGAATTTGTTTGACAATTTCTAATAGTGACAGCCTGAGAAAAGGTTCACGAAGAATACTGCCTTTCTCTTTGTTCCATATTGTTTAAGCCCAAGAGAAGGCAAGACTGTATCTGGAAATCCTATGGGGATCTAGTTTTGACTGTATTTAAAGAGTGACCAACATGGCTTTATGTAGTTTTAGACCTAGTTGTCGGGGAAAACTCTAAATAGCTATACTAGTATATATACAGTTGATATATGACAAGTATCTAAAAGGATATGAAAGAAAACTTACCGTGCACAGCTTCCCACAATACTACTATATATATGAAAGCGAATAAATGAAAGCTGTTAAAACTTACAGGTGAGCAAGCTTCCATGCTGTATTGTTAGTTGTTCAAATAAATTAAAGAAACTTTTGATAACAACATGTATATTTGAATCTAAATCAAAAGGGAAGTTGTTTTTGAAAAGATTGTTGGGGCTTATACTCAAGGAGAGACCCAAGGTTTAACAGTGACTGCACCGTTGTTTTGAATATCGTCTCGGGACTTATACAATGACTGAGGCCCAAGTTATTTTGGTTTCAAAAAGGGATTGGGTCTTACACTCTATTAGAGGCCCAAAGAGTTTGAAAATGAATAAAGCTGGGTCTTATACTCAAGGAGTAGCCCAGTTGATTTTGTAACAAAGGCGACGATCGCGCCGAACTTTTGAAAATATACAGAGGGACTTATACAATGTGTGAGGCCCAAAATTGTTTTATTTACAAAGGGGTGAGACTTACACTCTATCAAGAGGCCCATGAGTGTTTAAAAATTAAAAATTGGGAGGAATCCCTAATTTTGGAATTAACATGGCATTTTTAAAAGGTAATTTAAATAATAAATGATAAAATATCAATTATATTCAAAAACAAGTTGTACACTTTGTAAAATATTTAGGAAAACCAAGTTTAATCATATGAGAGTTTAAAATCCAATTAATTTTGAAAGATCAAAGTGAGAATTCCATTTAAGAAATGTTTAAAACAATTAAAATGAAAATAATTACAAAATTCTAATTATATTAAATAAATAATATAAATTGGATTTTTTGTGGAATAAAATATTTTAACATTTTTGTGATTTTTTGCAAAAAGAACTAATAAAAAATAATTAACAGTGAGAGAGAAATTAATTTTCCAAATCATTTAAAATAATATGACAAATATTTAAAAAAATGGAAAAAGGGCTAAAAAAGGGGTCTGGGGCGAGGGGGATTCGAACCCCAAACCTCAAGGTTGCAGTGCGCGCCTTCTACTACTGGGATGGTGATACATCTGTGTATCAATGCCTTGTTTTAGGCCTAGGCAAGGCAAGGCAAGGCAGGGTTTTGGACCAAAAACGTAAAGCCCATAACTTTCTCATTTCTCCATGGATTGGGACAAAATTTAGGTCTATCCTGCCTAGAATTTCACAAGGAATCCAATGGTAGTCTTGATTTTTTCAGATGAGGTCCTTATTGAAAAACACGATAGTGTTTTTCAAATAGGCCTATAATTGCATTTTCTATACTAACACATGGTACAAGCAAGAATTACAGGGAAAATTGGTTCAAACAGAACATATATAACATGTATGAGATATTTATGATCAGTGGACTTCAAAGTAATGCATATTTTAGAAAGTTCAAGTGATGATGCACTTACCTCTTGGAGCTTTTTGTGCAATCTGCCAAGTTTCTTGTGCCAGAAGTAATTTGATGCTTTAGACACTCTCAATTGATCCCTTAGAAGCTTTTAGAATGGTCACCACCAGCTGGAATCCTCAGGAACAAGTTTGAGCTCTTTCTTGCAAAAGGGGCAAAAGTGACCAATATGGCAACTCTCTCAAATGGTGTTCCAGATGTAGGGAACCATTTAGGACAGTTCAAGGATGATATTTGGAGTGTGTTTGAGGTGTTCTCTGGTTTTGAAAGTGACTGAATCAAGATATGGCTTGAAAAATGCAAAAAAGTCCAATTTTGAGGTTTTGAGAGTGGACTTTGTGATTTTGGTGTTATAGGTCACATATGAGAGTTTGGACAGCTTAGATATGACATATTGGATGTATTTGTATCATGAGCTGTGATGGAAATGCTCTCTAAATCAAAAACTCAGAGTTACCTTGGAAAAGAAGGCATTTTGGCCTAAAGAGAGAGATTTTGAGGAAAGCATCAGTTTGGTTGCTTTCGTGTATTCAAACTGAGCACAAATGAGCTCTATTAATAGTACAACAAGTTTGTTTTGCAAGCAATTGTGAATGGTGGCTGCATCAGGCCTTTGGTCAATGTGGATCAAATGGAATCTCAAGTCTCCTCTAGCCATTGACTTGAGATTAGAGCACAGGCCTATGGTTCTCTGTTGTGTGAGCTTATCTTGACTTAATTGGTTGAACATGGACTGATACATGCCAGCTCTATGCATGCATTGAATGCCTCAGAAAAAAATTGGAGTCTTGAGGCATCTTTAGCTTTTAGGAGTGCCAAACCTATATCATTATGCCAAGTAAGGGAAAAGACATCCCTTTTTTTGGCCTTTAACAACGCTTAAAAGCATTGCCTAAGGTGGCGCTGCTGTAGGTAAAGACAACACTTTTTTTAATACAAAAGCATTGCTAAAGGCCTGCTTTAGGCAGCGTTTTACCTTTAAAAGCGCTTTCTAACGTAGGCCTTTAGCATCGCTTTTTCCTAGAAAAACGCTTTCTAAAGTGGGCCTTTAGCAACGCTTTTTCAGGCCTTTTATGCTTTCTTTTGGCATCTTTAGGCAGCGCTTTTTCAGGAAAAAGCGCTGTCTATTGTCCCCCTTTAGAAAGCGCTTTCTAAAGCGCTGTCTAATGTTTTTTTATTTCACTTTAAGGCAGTGCTTTTAGAGGAAAACGCTGTCTATTGTGTACTATAGGCAGCGCTTTTTCTAAAAAGCGCTTTCTTTTCTTCACGTAAAATTTGCTTTTGAAAATCACTTATTTAAAAATGTGAATTTAGGAAGCGTTTTTTGTTTAAAAGCGCTGCCTTTTCCTTATTTTTTAGAAAAAAATTTTCTGGAAATAATACCATAATTCTGTATAATTTAAGCCTTTCTTTCAAACAACCTACTTTATATAACATTCAACAAACCTTTATTTCAACATGTAGGCCTTATATTTCAACCCTTGAGCCTTTATTTCAACAAAAAATCCTTTATTTAAACATAGGCATTATATACCATTATAATCCAAAATATATACACCATTACCATTCAACACATAAACCATTTGTTATAAATCAACACAAGCATGCATCATATATACACCACTCCATAATTCTAATAACAATTTGTTCACTTAGAAATCATTTAACTTCTAAAGATTCCTAACTATACACAACATTCCAAAACCATTTTTCTCAACATTCCATAACTATACAACATTCCAAAACTATAAACAACATCTTCCATACCTTATATGATTCTTTTCTCAATAAATTATTCACATAATTCCTCCTTGATTTCTTCCAACTTCTCTTTCGAGTAATAAGCACACTTGTATTCATCAAAGTACTACATAATAAAACATAATATGCATGATTTTGTTAAAATTCATAAATTATATGAAATATTCGATCAATACTAAAATAAATCCTAAGTTATAAATCCATACCAAGATTGGAATCTCTATTTGATCCAAATGAAGGATTTCTCTCATAAACCTCAAAATATAATAACTCCAATCTATTTCATTACGCTGACGAGTACACTACACAGAAAAACAAGTAATGTTACCTCCATATCAAGTACCATCACTATTATATGCAAAATTGTGAAAATTAAAATACCTCCACTTTGATCCAAGTAATGTTGTTTGCTTTAGAGCGTGGTACTCTAGCTTCTCTTTGTGATCGGAATACTCATATTGCTCTAACAAAATAAAAACATATATTTAGAACAATCTCACAGAAATAATTAAATATACAAATACACACGAATATTTTGAAAAATCTCACTTACGTATCAACCATATTCTTCATATTCGGATATGTTGTCCAATTACCATCCAATGAATTCAGAAAATACACTACTTCTTTTATAGGATTAATAGCAACCAACAACCAGTGACCACTGTAAAATAAAACAAATGTTAAGATGGAAATTTTCTACGCAAAAGATACAAAGATTAGAATGAAATTAGAAGGAAAATCTAACCAGTTGCCAGTATTATACGGTAAAAGACACAAACTTTATGTACTGCTGGCGATAAATCTCTCGGCTAAGTGATCTCTTACTGAATCTGGATCCTGAACAGTTAATGGTGCGTTGACACAGGCGCAAGACAAGAAATAGAATCTATTTGACAATGGATTCTCGCGCATATATTTGTCATGCAAGACCCTTAAATAAAACCATAATAAACATTAGAATATTTTCATTGAAATGTGTAAATAAATTGTTCAACTAATTATATAATAGATTGATCGGTGTACCACATGTATGACTGCATAGCACCAATGCCTAATTCAAGATGCCGAAAAATCTGCTCCATGTCCTCTTTTGCAAATGTTTCGAAATTAGAAAAACCAAAAACACCTGCCTCCATTTCTATTTGACGAATGGCACCATGCATCAAATCTGATGTTCCCACAAGTGTTTCAAGACACATCCTAAATCGACCAACAAAAACTCTTTTTGGTCCGGTCCTTGGAAGATCTTTTTTTTTGTTGGATACGTTGCTAGCTTTCTTGGTGACTTGTTGTGACTCTTGAGCAGGAACCTAAAAATCATATAAGTTAGGTAACGTATAAAATCATGAAGCTTTTGCATTCAGATCACATAATTAACACTTTCAATGTACCTCTTTTTGTGATGCAACAGACTCATTGTGCCGCAAAATCCCTTTATCCCTAGATACGGGTTTTGTAGGAGTCTAACATTACCATGTAAAAAAAATGTACGTAATGGTTCAGAATGTTTTTCATAATGGATCAGAATTGACATTTGATTACTAAAACATTCATAATGGTTTTCAACATACCTCCTCATCTATGAAAATGAGGTCTACCGGCCATGCAACAAACGATCCTATTGCATCCCGCATCAATGTTGTCTCTGAAACAACGTAAGGTATCGGTAGCAACGCATCAAGCTCTAATGCAATATCAACCGATACTTTCAGATATCCTTCAAGAAGCGGTTGATGGTGAAGTAAATCTCCCAAAGTGTTATGCACTTTGCCCTTGCCAACTATGCGATAAGTCGGTGACTATAAATACACCTGACAAGATGAAATGCCCTAAACCAATAACAAATATGTTACTGTTAATGTGTATATATGTCAATTAAAATGAATGAGCTAATTTAATTTCATAATAACATATATAATTACCTCGGGAAATTTCTTCTGACAATTGATACTAGATTTGTCACTAGTATCTTTCAACACTGAGTTGCGCTTTTCCGCCATATATCTTTCTTTGTCCTTTGCAATTCACGGACTTGAACTTTTAATTCCTCCAACGTTTGCATCACTTGTTGGTTGCTAGGATTTTTTTCTTTGGATGCTTATATAAGGACGATGGAGTCACACCGAATCCCTTACCCCGCACACGGCCGGAATACTCAGGAACATTTAGATCTCGACTAAGTATGCTCCTGCAATCCTCGTTCTCACCTGTAGGTAAGGATTGAGATAGTGTCTCCTGAAATTCATTTACATATCGACAATTATTAGTGGGGATTAAAAATTAATTATATGTTAGTAAACTTTTGATTTAATTAAAGACATAATTTTATACTTACACATTCGTCAAAAACATGTTGAACATCTTCCGTAACAACTTCATCCTTGCCGACACGAGCAGCCTTCCATAAAACATGTCCTGGAAGAGATGTTTCTTCACTTTTACTCTATTCTAACTACACATTGAGACAAATAATAAGATCATCAATTATAACACATTGAGACAATTAATAAGATCATAGCATTTATATATACTTACCATTTTTTGCTGTAAGCGTGCATATCCCAAACGCCCTTTTTTGTACAGATATGCCGGTTTTGATGCTCTTTGCCGATTTATGTCACTCGCTTCATGGATAAACAAGTTTAAGTCATATCAGAACAATCTAATGCAACAAGTATACAATATAGACATGACAAATTAACATTACAAGGAATTTTTCGGTTCTTCGTTTGGCTACAAATGTCTCCCATTCTTTAGGTGTAATCAAATCCGCATACTTCACTGGAAGTTCTGCTTCAACAAACTTCCCTTACTTATCCTTTAGAAAAGTGGTTGATAATAAAGTTCAAAACCCTTGGAGTCTTTTTCCGGCCAATTGAAGACAATACCTTTTCCGGCTTTCATCAATGTTAAAAGACCTCTACGAAAAACATACACATAGAGTATGTTAGTATATGTAATTTAAAGACATAATCGTCAACAAAAATCTAATAACATCAATCATATATGGTACGTACCTGTATCTCAGTCCATATTTTTTCTTTACCAGCTTGCAACGCTGGATTTCTCCAGTTATCACAAGTGATTGGAATGTTCTGACGAACAAGTGAACCTATGTAACTTGTCAACATTGCACCGTTAGGCTCAATTAGTTGGTCTTCATCGCTCCAATGTACATCATATTTGATTCCTTTATCTCTTGCACGAATTATTGACTTCATAATTGTTATTCCTCGTGTAATTTCTTTTTCTACATTCTCAGGTTTTTCATTTGCATCATTTGTATCGTGTGAGTCATTTTTATCCTGGTTACTAGCCATTTGACCTGTAGTAAAGAAAAAAATAAACAATAAAAATACTCAATTCGTTAGCATTCTAACAATCTTAACAATCTTAACAATTGCTTACATTTCACTATTATTTCACTATTGACAGAATATTCATGATTTGAACAAAGTATTAAGATCATCTAACTAGATATTATTCTTTTAATCATGGAAAATTCAAAAACCATTCACATACAAGTATAAGAAAATAATGATTTATAAACATGTACTCATACTATATACTTGTAATCTGACCTTACAGTCTAAAGGTACAAACTAGCTGAAGTCTCTCTTTAAAACTTGTAGTAAAGATTTCTTCTGAAATCTGTCTTGAAAAATTGTTGCATGATGAAACAACTAGAACAACAACATTCATATAAAACATTCATTCATATACAAAAACATCCATATAAAACAGTCATGCATATAAATCTTTACTAACAGAACAACAACATTCATATTCTTGTATGTGAACTTTATGTGAACTTTATGTTGAAGATGACTGGTAATGTAACAGAACAACAACATTCATATAAATCTTTACTAACAGTCATGATTGTCTAACCAAACTAACACATTCCTAACCAAACTAACAGTCACGATTGTCTAACCAAACTAACACATTCCTAACCAGACACAAAAATGTACCAGACACGAAAACGTACCAGACACGAGAGAGAACAATGGCGGTCGGAGAACGATGGTCTTCGGAGAAAACAACAATGGCGCTCGGAGAACTCTGAACAATGGTGGTCGGAGAACGATGGAGGTCGAAAACCGAACAGTTGTGATATCGCCAGAGAGAAATGAGGGAGGTCGTGAAAATTAGTAGAAAGAAATGATTAGGGCTTCTTTATTTTTTAATTAACAAATGACCTAAGGCAGCGCTTTTTAAAAGCGCTTTCATAGGTCAGCCTATAGCAGCGTTTTTCCTTAGAAAGCGCTTTCTTTTCATTGGCCTACAGCAGCGCTTTCAGAAAGCGCTTTCATATGTGGGGCCAACTTAAGGCCTTTAGCAGTGCTTTTTAAAAGCACTTTCTAAGGTTTCCCTTTAGCAGCGCTTTCTAAGGTTATACCTTTTGCAGCGCTTTTATAAAAGCGCTTTCTAAGGTAGTGACTACGTATGACCTTTAGCAGCGCTTTTAAAAAGCGCTTTCTAAAGGGTGCCTTTAGCAGCGCTTTTTTTTCGCGAATTTTTTTCAAAACTTATAGCAGAGCTTTCTGATAAAAGCGTTGTCTTTGTAGTGCTGCCAAAAGCGAATTTTGGCGTAGTGTATGTAGTTCCAAAGACTTGGGAGGCTTATGGATCAGTGGTTCTCCCTTGGTTGTTCCCCCTTGAGGTGTGCAGATGGATAACCATGCTTGAAGTTGCACAATTTGATCAAATCGAGCCCTAATTCACAAATTTGCCTTGCAAAACAGTTTGCAGCAAGGCATGTTGCAGCTGTCATAACCTCTAGCTCAGGTGGAGTTTCATGGAGTTCTTGGACATTTTTGAAAGCTGATATATCCTATCTCAACATAATGTCCAACTTTGTTTTTGAATCAACTTGAATTACAATGAAAAATGCCTCCACATTTGGGAAAAAATAAGGCAGATTCTGACTTAGTGAAAATTTCACTAAGTGTTGAAAAAATGTCATTTTCATGTTTTTTGTGATTTTGATCACTCCATAACTTATAATCCATGAGGAATTGGAATGAGCTGTAGTTGAAGCTTTTAAAGTATGCCATGAGAGCTACAAATCCATCTTTGGACCATTCAAAATGGTTGCTTGAATCTCAAGTTATGGTCCTTGGAAGTTGGTACCCTAGCACTTTGTTCCATAACTTAGAAAAATTCTATGTTTTTTATGGTTACCCCTTTTACAAGTTAACTCACTTTCTTTAATTTTTCTTGATACAATGGCTCATGAGGTCCCTTGGAGTATCTTAAGTTGAACTTTGAAGCAATGGCTCATGCCCAGTGGAAAATTTCCATCTTGAGGCCTCAGTCGACCAAAACCCTAATTTGGTGACACTGGCGATCTTGAGGCTTGATCCACTTGGAATGCTGCAACCTTGTGCTTGATTCTTGATGTGGGAGTCCTCTTGATCCTTTATGTGGATGTTTGAGAGGTTATACAAGTTGAATATCATCTCATTCTTTGATTGATCCTTTGTCTAAGTGCCTGAAAGGGGTTAAAACCCTAGTCCTTGATTGCGAGGGATGCTCAAACATCTCTGAGGAGATTGATGAGGCATGAAAGTTCATCCATATTGTGATGATGACTTGCAAAATGATGGGAAATCTTAGTGGTCAAAATTTGGGGTATGACACCAAGTCTATTCACTAAGATTATGACATATAGTGAATGGATCACTATTTAGAATGCCATGTCAATACTAGCACAAATGATAAGCAAATCTTTAGGAGTCAGGTTTTACGCGATTTCGCTGTAGCATGCTTTTGAAATAAACCCTGCTTCGGTTAGGTCTTTTGAGGGTTGTAACGTGGTCTGGTTCACAATTTAAGAAAGAAAGGATACAAGGCTCAAAATTTATTTTAACCCACCCATTCTTCTTGATGTTCTCCAGTCCTACGTTCAGCTAGTTTGACACAAGCGTTCAACTTTCACAAAGAGCTTTGTGTTAGTTCTGTTATTGGCAGCAATTTTGGTAAAACAATGTGTTTGATCAAGATGTCATGTTTGATGTCTTAACATGTGCTTCAAACATTCTGCATGTGGTGTGTTGTTGGGTATTGCAGTTTTTGTTCATGATGTCAAGACTGATGTCTTAACATCTGTTGACAGAACATCATGTTCAGTCTGTTATTTGTTTTAGGGCTGCGTGTTAATTGTTATGTTTTGAGAGATTCTGTTTGAGAGATTGCAGGCGAAATTCTTGGAGAAGATTTATTCAGATGCAGTTGTTTGTTTCTATATTTAGGGCGAAAAGATTTGAAGATAAAATCTGTTTTTATTGTGCATCAAATCTGAGTTTTTCACAGAGCCTAAGCCCAAGAATCTGTTTCTATTTAAAGAAGACTCAACCCTACTTAGAAAGGACGAAGAATAAAGGATTGTGTTAGCTGTGTTCAAGTTTTAGGGTTTGTGTTTTGTGTTTGTTTTTGTGAGCCATTCATTCATCTGTTTTGATGTTTGAATTGAACTGATTTAGTTGAGTTGTAATTTGTCCACTCAAAGCTTTTAAGCACGAGTGTATTGTTCTTGGTTGAAGTTTTTAAGCAAGATCAAGGTATTATCGTTGAAGTGTGTCTTCTACTTTCTTTATTGTAAGTTGTTATCACTACTGTGATTGAGGGGGAGTGATAGATGTCTCATATCTAAGAGTGTCTTAGATAGAAGTGTCATTGGGTAGTGATTAAGTGACTAGATTATCAACTGGTGTGTTGGCAGTAGAGTCTATGAATTGATACTACTAATAGTGGACTTCCTTCCTGGCTTGGTAGCACCCAGACATAGGTTGTTAGACCGAACTGGGTGAATAATTATCTGTGTTTATTTATTGCTTTCAAGCGCTGTTACTTTTACTGTCTTGTTCATATAGCAGATATTGATATTGTGACATCTCACTTGACATCACATATCTGATACCAGAATTTCAATTGGTATCAGAGCAGGCATCCTGCTCTATATCTGGGTGAGATCTAGGGTTGTTACTTTCTGGTGCAATGGACAAGGAGAGTGGTGGATTTGTGAATAGACCCCCTATTCTAGATGGATCAAATTATGACTATTGGAAACCTCGCATGGTTACTTTTTTGAAGTCTTTAGATAGCAGGGCTTGGAAGGCTGTTTTGAAAGAATGGAAACATCCTGTCATTGTGGGAGAAGATGGTCAGTCAAAGTTGAAACCTGAAGAAGATTGGACCAAGGAAGAAGATGAACTTGCTCTTGGGAATTCTAAGGCATTGAATGCCTTGTTTAATGGTAATGATAAGAACATTTTCAGGCTGGTCAACACATGTGAAGTGGCTAAGGAGGCTTGGGATATCCTGAAAACAACTCATGAAGGAACTTTCAAGGTCAAGATGTCAAGACTTCAGCTGCTAACAACAAAGTTTGAAAGTTTGAGGATGAAAGATGAAGAGACCATTCATGACTTTCACATGAATATACTTGAATTGTCAAATTCTTCTAGTGCCCCTAGGAGAGAGGATGTCTGATGAGAAGTTGGTGAGAAAAATTCTCACATCTCTCCCCAAGAGATTTGAAATGAAGGTGACTGTTATAGAGGAAGCTCAAGACATCAGCCAAATGAGGGTAGATGAATTGATTGGTTCCCTTCAAACATTTGAATTGGGGTTGAATGATAGATCAGAAAAGAAGGCCAAAAGCATAGCATTGGTGTATAGTACTGAAGATGAAAAGAAAGAGTGTGATATTGAAACCTAGGAGGAGCTATCCAATGCAATCGTGATGCTGGGAAGGCAGTTTAATAAGGTGTTGAAAAGAATGGACAGGAGCTATAAATCTTATGTCAAGAACATCACATCTGACATCAACAAGTCAGGTGATCAGATGAAGAAAACCAAAGCAGAGGAGAAGCCTAATAATGACAAAGGAATCCAATGCTATGGTTGTGAAGGTTATGGTTACATCAGAGCTGAATGCCCCACATACCTTAAACAAAAAAATGGTTTGTCTGTCACTTGGTCTGATGAGGACACTGAAAGTGAAGATGAATCTGCCAAGCATGTCAAAGCAATGACTGGAATATGTGAATCTGATGATGATTCAAGTGATGGAGAGATTACCTATGAGGAGCTTGCTGCATCATATAGAGAGTTGTGCATTAGAAGTGAAGAAGTGTGTCAAGAAGGGGAGAAGCAGAAGAAAATTATAATTCAACAAAGAGCTGAAAAGGCTGAACTGAAGAATGAAGTCAGTCTGCTGAACTCCAAGCTTGATCAAATGGTCAAATCTATCAGAATGCTAAACAATGGGACTAATACCTTGGATGATATTCTTCAGACTGGAAAACTAGCTGGAGATATGACTGGGCTGGGATTTGATGGTGAGAAGAAACCATCTTCAGATGCTAGTTCCTCTGGTCCCAAACATAACTTGTCCCATCATATGTCTCAACATCACGGGAAAGTTCATGCTTCTGGACCTAAGTAGTTTGTGCCTCATCAGATATCTCAACATCATGGGAAAGGCCATGTTTCTGGACCTAATAATTTTGTGCCCCAACATCATGGCAGAAGACAGCCTCAACATCATGGAAGAAGACATCCTCAAGGGAGAAGACATCCCAACCACTTCTGAAGAGGATTTCAAAGATGGAGATGTCATTACTGTGGAAGACTTTGTCACACAAAACCTTTTTGTTTCAGACTGCATGGATACCCTAAACCTGATCCTCAACCTAGACCAAGTCAAAGCATTCATACATGTGGAAAACAATGGGTTCCCAAGATTGCTTCTAACAGCTTGATAGCTCATACTTCTCTTAGAGTCTCCACTAAAGAAGACTGGTACTTTGACAGTGGCTGTTCAAGACACATGACAGGAATGAAGAATTTCCTGGTGGATGTTAAACTTCATTCTTCTGGCCATGTGACTTTTGGTGATGGTGTCAAAGGAGAAATCAAGGGTGCGGGAAAGCTGAACTGTGAAGGTGCACCTAGACTTGATGATGTACTGCTAGTCAAGGGGTTGACAGAAAATTTGATCAGTATTAGTCAACTATGTGATCAAGGACTCATAGTAAATTTTACAAAAACTGAGTGCATTGTCACAAATGAGAAAGGTGAAGTTATCATGAAGGGTGCTAGGTCTAACGACAACTGTTACCTATGGGTGTCACAAGACTCTAGTTCCTCCACATGTGTTCTTGCAAAAGAAGATGAAGTCAAATATGGCATCAAAAGTTGGGACATCTACATCTAAAGGGAATAAAGAGAATCATATCTACAGAAGTTGTAAGAGGAATCCCAGAGCTCAAAATTGAAGAAGGAAGAGTTTGTGGAGACTGTCAGATAGGGAAGCAGACCAAAATGTCACATCAAAAGCTTCAACATCCCACCACTTCTAAAGTGTTGGAACTACTTCATATGGACTTAATGGGGCCAATGCAGGTGGAAAGTCTAGATGGCAAGAAATATGCTTATGTAGTTGTGGATGATTATTATAGGTACACTTGGGTGAATTTTATCAAAGACAAAACAGAAGTGTTTGATGTGTTTAAGGATCTCTGTCAAAGACTCTAAAGAGAAAAGGAGAGCAATGTCATCAGAATAAGAAGTGATCATGGGAGAGAGTTTGAAAATAGCAAGTTTGCTGAATATTGTTCTACTGAAGGCATCAGTCATGAGTTTTCTTCACCTATTACCCCTTAGCAAAATGGAGTTGTTGAAAGGAAGAACAGAACCATTCAAGAATCTGCTAGAGCAATGCTTCATGCCAAAAAGCTTCCTTACCACTTCTGGGCTGAAGCTATGAATACTGCCTGCTACATCCAATACATAGTTACTTTGAGAAGAGGTACTTCAGCTACCTTGTATGAGCTATGGAAGGGAAGAAAACCAAGTGTGAAGTACTTTCATGTCTTTGGAAGTAAATGTTATATTCTGTCAGATCGTGAACAGAGGAGGAAAATGGATCCTAAAAGTGATGAGGGAATCTTTTTGGGATACTCTACAAACAACAGATCTTATAGGGTATTCAACTCCAGAACCAGAGTCATGATGGAATCTGTAAATGTGGTTGTTGATGACTATGGAATGAAGGAAGATGCTGATGTCCTGGATGATGTTGGAACATTTGTTGATGATGTATCAACAGAAGCTGAAGACAGAAGTGTAAATCCCAGTCCTACTGCTGCTGAACTTGAACCAGAGCAGCCTAACAAGGGACCATCCATCAGAGTGCAAAAGGACCACCCAAAAGAGCTTATCATAGGTGATCCAAACTCAGGAGTTACTACTAGGTCAAGAGAAGTTGTGTCAAATTCTTGCTTTGTATACAAAATTGAGCCCAAAAATGTTAAAGAATCCTTGAAAGATGAATTTTGGATTAATGCCATGCAAGAAGAGCTGGGACAATTAAAAAGGAATGAAGTGTGGGATCTTGTACCAAGGCCTGATGGAGTAAATGTGATTGGCACCAAGTGGGTTTACAAGAATAAATCTGATGAACAAGGAGTGGTCACCAGAAATAAGGCTAGACTAGTTGCCCAAGGTTACACTCAGGTAGAAGGAATTGATTTTGATGAGACTTTTGCTCCTGTGGCCAGACTGGAATCTATCAGGTTACTCTTAGGTGTGGCTTGTAATCTCAAATTCAAGTTATTCCAGATGGATGTAAAGAGTGCTTTCTTGAATAGGTACTTAAATGAAGAAGTTTATGTAGATCAACCCAAGGGGTTTATTGATCCAACATTTCCTAACCATGTCTACAAACTAAGGAAAGCTCTTTATGGATTAAAGCAAGCACCTAGAGCTTGGTATGACAGGCTTACTGAATTCTTGGCTCTGAATGGTTACACAAAAGGAGGAATTGATAAGACATTGTTTGTCAAAGAGGAAGGAGGAAAACTGTTGATAGCTTAAATATATGTTAATGACATAGTGTTTGGTGGGATGTCAGAGGCAATGGTTCAACATTTTGTGAAGCAGATACAGTCTGAGTTTGAGATGAGTCTTGTTGGTGAGCTCAGCTATTTTCCGGGTCTGCAAGTTAGACAAATGGAAGACTCCATATTTATCTCTCAGAGCAACTATACAAAGAACATAGTCAAGAAGTTTGGTCTGGAAAATGCTGATCACAAGAGGACACCTGCTCCTACTCACCTGAAGCATGATTGGAAGCCTGTTGTATCTCACAGCTAGCAGACCTGATATCTCCATTGCTGTAGAAGTTTGTGCCAGATATCAATCTGAACCTAAAGTTAGCCACATGAATCAAGTGAAGAGAATTTTGAAATATGTGAATGGTACTAGTGACTATGGCATACTATACAGTCATGGATCAACCACTGAACTGAGTGGATATTATGATGCTGACTGGGCAGGGAGTGCTGATGATAGAAAAAGTACTTCAGGAGGATGCTTCTTATTAGGGGACAATCTTATCTCCTGGTTTAGCAAAAAGTAGAACTGTGTGTCTCTCTCTACTGCTGAGGCTGAGTACATAGCAGCAGGAAGTAGTTGTTCACAACTGGTTTGGATGAAGCAAATGTTAACTGAATACAATGTCAAGCAAGATGTCATGACACTGTACTGTGATAATCTGAGTGCTATCAATATCTCCAAGAACCCAATTCAACATAGCAGGACTAAGCATATTGACATACGTCATCACTTTATAAGAGATCTGGTTGAAGATAAAGTGGTTGCTTTGGAACATGTTGCTACTGAAATGCAATTAGCTGATATTTTTACTAAGGCCTTAGATGCAAATCAATTTGAAAATTTAAGAAGCAAATTAGGGGTTTGCATATATGAGGATTAGTAGAATTTTTTTTTGGAGTGCAGGAAGGTGTTTTTTGGTGCAGTTGTCCTATGTGTGTGAGCTTATCTCTTTGGTGAAATTGACAAAATAAGAATGTTTGGAAACAAACAAGAACATTTTTATTGCTGGAAGTACTAAATATTACATTTTTTTTAAACTACAAGCAGGGAGTTTTCTTGTTTGGATTCAACTATTCATTCCAACCACCTGAGTTATTGAAATTCTGGTATCAGATATGTGATGTCAAGTGAGATGTCACAACATCAATATCTGCTATATGAACAAGACAGTAAAAGTAACAGCACTTGACAGCAGTAAATAAACACAGAGAATTGTTCACCCAGTTCGGTCTAACAACCTACCTCTGGGGGCTACCAAGCAAGGAAGGAAGTCCACTATTAGTAGTATCAATTCATAGACTTTACTGCCAACACACCAGTTGACAATCTACTCACTTAATCACTACCCAATGACACTTCTATCTAAGACACTCTTAGATATGAGACACCTCTCACTCCCCCTCAATCACAGCAGTGATAACAACTTACAATAAAGAAAGTAGAAGACACACTTCAACGACAATACCTTGATCTTGCTTAAAAGCTTTAACCAAGAACAATACACTCATGCTTAAAAGCTTTGAGTGGACAAATTATAACTCAACTAAATCAGTCCAATTCAAACATCAAAACAGATTAATGAATGGCTCAAAAAAACAAACACAAAACACAAACCCTAAAACTTGAACACAACTCACACAATCCTTTATTCTCTGTCCTTTTCAAGTAGGGTTGAGACTTCTTTAAATAGAAACAGATTCTTGGGCTTAGGCTCTGTGAAAAACGCAGATTTGATGTACAACAAAAATAGATGTTATCTTCAAATCTTTTCGCCCTAAATATAGAAACAAACGATTGCATCTGAATAAAACTTCTCTAAGAATTTCGCCTGCAATCTCTCAAACAAAATCTCTTAAAACATAACAATTAACACGCAGCCCAAAAACAAATAACAGACTGAACATGATGTTCTGTCAACAGATGTTAAGACATCAATCTTGACATCATGCACAAAAACTGCAATACCCAACAACACACCACATGCAGAATGTGGTCAACCTGTTATTAACAGATACTTGGGAAGGAGTGATCAAGCTGAGAGTGAGTTGGAGGTCACTGACAATCAGATTTGCAAGGAGATTAATGCAAATCAAGTGACTGCATGGCCTTTGAAGGGAAAATTGGCTGCTGGACTTCTGAGTGTTAAGTATGCTATACTGCACAGGATTGGAGCTGCCAATTGGGTTCCTACCAACCATAAGACTACAATCTATGTTGGGTTGGGAAAGTTCATCTTTGCAGTTGGAACCAAGAAGGATTTTTATTATAGTTCTTATATTTTTGATTAAACAGTCAAACATGCTGGAACAATGGCTTTGAAATTGCCAATTGCTTTTCCATCCTTAATCTGTGGGATTATTTTAAATCAACATCCTGGGATTTTGGCTGCTGCAGATATTGCTTGCAAAAGGGAATCTGTATTGTCTCTCCACTACAAACTCTTTGCAGGACAACATGTTCTTGATATTGTTTCAACATCTGCAACTGTTGACAACAAGAACACCACCAAAGATGAGTTAATCAGTGAGTTGAAGGCTACTTGTAAGGAGCTGGAAACAGTGATCAACATAAATATTGCTAGGAAGATGAAATTAGAGGCCTTGATCAAAAGTTTGGAACAGGTTGAAGATGATGGGGAAGAGGAAGCTGGTACCTCTAGTGAGGAGGCTGATGATCTTGAATGACTTGTTTCTGGGTCTACATCTGGGTTTGAAAAGGACTCTGATGTGAACTGTTGGTGGTGTTGCTGGTGTTCTTTGATGGTTCTTTTTTTTTTATTGTTAGTTTTTTTTTCACCTTGGGTGCTTGTTATGTAATCTGAATTCCTTGGATATTGGTTCCTATGCTCTTATATGGTTATCTTGATTGAATGTTCCATGACATGTTTTGACATGTGTTGCATACTATAGCTAACAAGGGAGAGCTAATTTGACTGACTGGTAGCTAGTATGACTGTGCGTTGTTATGGGGAGTCCTTGGATCTCTGTGTTTTTTTGTCCAATTGTGGCTAAAAAGGGGGAGAGAAGAGCCTAGTTGTTGAGAGTTGTGTTTGTGGTTTCTTGGCTTAAGGGGGAGTTTGAGTTTTGATTGGTGTGCAGCTGCTAAATGTTAGTGTTATGTGTTATGGTGTGTTTCTGCTGCAGGTATCTCTGATGTGTGCTGATATTGTTTTAGCCAAAATTAGCCAAAGAGGGACATTGTTAGTTCTGTTATTGGCAGCAATTTTGGTAAAACAATGTGTTTGATCAAGATGTCATGTCTGATGTCTTAACATGTGCTTCTAACATTCTGCATGTGGTGTGTTGTTGGGTATTGCAGTTTTTGTGCATGATGTCAAGACTGATGTCTTAACATCTGTTGACAGAACATCATGTTCAGTCTGTTATTTGTTTTAGGGATGCGTGTTAATTGTTATGTTTTGAGAGATTCTGTTTGAGAGATTGCAGGCAAAATTCTTGGAGAAGATTTATTCAGATGCAATCGTCTGTTTCTATATTTAGGGCGAAAAGATTTGAAGATAAAATCTTTTTTTATTGTGCATCAAATCTAAGTTTTTTCACAGAGCCCAAGCCCAAGAATCTGTTTCTATTTAAAGAAGTCTCAACCCTACTTGGAAAGGACGGAGAATAAAGGATTGTGTGAGTTGTGTTCAAGTTTTAGGGTTTGTGTTTTGTGTTTGTTTTTGTGAGCCATTCATTCATCTGTTTTGATGTTTGAATTGAACTGATTTAGTTGAGTTGTAATTTATCCACTCAAAGCTTTTAAGCACGAGTGTATTGTTCTTGGTTGAAGTTTTTAAGCAAGATCAAGGTATTGTCGTTGAAATGTGTCTTCTACTTTCTTTATTGTAAGTTGTTATCACTGCTGTGATTGAGGGGGAGTGAGAGGTGTCTCATATCTAAGAGTGTCTTAGATAAAAGTGTCATTGGGTAGTGATTAAGTGAGTAGATTGTCAACTGGTGTGTTGGCAGTGGAGTATATGAATTGATACTACTAATAGTGGACTTCCTTCCTGGCTTGGTAGCCCCCAGACGTAGGTTGTTAGACCGAACTTGGTGAACAATTCTCTGTGTTTATTTATTGCTTTCAAGTGCTGTTACTTTTACTTTCTTGTTTATATAGCAGATATTGATGTTGTGACATCTCACTTGACATCACATATCTGATACCAGAATTTCACTTTGAACGGTAGTTGTGATGGTAAGGCAACCGACGAGGGTTTTGAAGCGACAGTCACTCACCTTTTGCTTTGTTTGTTTGTAGTCACACGAATTTGTTTTTGTTGAGGATTTTTCTCTTTGATTTTCTGTCTTGTTCTTATTGTTTTCCCTAATTTTTGCATAGACTGATTATTTTGACTTTGCAATCTACCGGGATGCCGTAATTGTTTCCTAAGTCATTTGTTTTTTACTTAGAGGACTTTTTTTTTTCTTTTTTTTTTTTTGCTTTTGTGATTTTGATTGATTTTTTTTAACAAAATCGTGTGACACGTATTCGTTTTGACACAGTTGTGACTAACTCGCTCCTTTGATTGGTGAGGAACAACCATTGTGGATTTGTGACTTTTCGACCCCTTGCGAGGGATGGGATGTGGTTGATTAGCATATGGGGTACTCCTCTTTTGAAATTTCAACGCAAGGTCAAACTTACTGAGAACTACCCTGGCCCTGGTTAAGATTTAGGGTTTTTTTCCGTACAGGAAGAAACTCCTACTTCAAGGCCCAAAGGGGTTGACTAGGGATTATCTTCCTTATACCTCCGGTGTTTGGGGATTTCAACAAATGCCTTACATCGTCAACAAGGTTTTATTCAAAAGCATACAGACATTGATCTCATGTCTTTTGATTTCATCATTCTCTTTTGATTTTGCTTGATCAAATGTGTGATACTGATAAAAAGTATGAGTGAACACAAATGAATTTATTCAAAACATGCATATTCATTTCATTATTATTATCATTCGAAAACAAACAAGTTTTACAAATGAACAATGCTTGACACATAAAAACATTACAAATGGAACTGATAGAATGACATAATGATTCCCGATGCTGAGGTGGAGCTCTCAGGCTTGATCAATTATTTCGAGGGGTGCTTTTGATATCTTGGCCCCTACATGGACAAGGGATTTCCGCTCACCCACAGTTTCTCATCTTGAACGATTAAGTGCTTCTTGTCAATCTACTGCTGGAGTTTGGCTTTGAAAGCGTTGCATTCCTCAATCGAATGCCCAACTGACCCAGCATGATACCCGCACACATTGGGATCATACCCAGGTGGGAACCAGCGAGTTCTGAACCAGATATGGGAGAAGTTAATTGTATGTCACAGGAATTAGATCTAGAGGAGCATTCCTTTGTTCTAGATTATTCTGGGGTTTGTGCTGGTTTTGGCGCTCTAGGCCTTGGACTTGCTGATTATGAGCCTGAGGAGGTTGTTGATACGGTGGTTGTTGGCACTGGGCAGCAGCAACATATGAGTATGGACAGTACAACATAGGAGTCATGGGAGTTTGCGCTTGAAGGTGGACACTTTCCATGACAACATTTATTTCCTCTTCCTTCTTGTGGCTTATTGACTCCTGATTGTTAATTCACAAAGCCAGCAATTTTCCCTATTTTAAGCCCGTTCTCAATACGTTCCCCAATGGTCACAACATCAACAAAATTGGAGGATGAGCTACCAACCATCTTCTCATAGTACAAACCCTGAAGAGTTCCCATGAATATGTCAACCAACTCTGTATCAGATATAGTAGGTCAAACTCGTGAAGCTATCTCACGCCACCTTTGAGCATATTCTCTGAATGATTCACCAGCTTTCTGAGCTTGATTTTGCAGCTGCAACCTGGTGGGAGCCATATCCAAGTTGTACTTGTATTACTTCAAGAACGCTTCCGATAAATCTTTCCAAGTTCTGATCTTACTTTGCTCAAGGTTCATGTACCAATCCAGGGAACCCCCAGATAGGTTATCCAGGAAACAGTGGATAAGCAGCTCATCATTGTCTATCTAGGAAGCCATTTTTCTACAATACGTTTTGATGTGGCTTCGTGGACAACTCAACCCCTTGTAATTAGGCAAATCAGGCACCTTGAATTTCTGGGGTAGCACAACATTTGGAATCAAGCACAAGTCTTTGGCATCCATGTCAGAGGCAGAAAATCCTTCAATAGCTCTGATCACTACTACAAAACGCGTAAACAACGACACCATGCTTACAACGCTTCATCCCTACACCGTTAAGATATATCTAAACTAAGGCGTGGTTGTATTTTATTTGTTTATTGAATAAAAATTATTTGTATAAAACAACGGTGGATAAACCAACCGTGGTGATTATCTATATATAACAACGGTTGATAAATCAACCGTGGTGATACCATCAAGCTTTCATGTGTTCGAACCTCAGCGCCATCATATATATTATTCCTTTTATGTTAAAGCGCGCCTTTTCTTTTTTATTTAATTTTAATTAAAAAAATTAAAAGTTATGACTACGGTTGTTTATATACACCGCTGTGATATATTTTGTATTTTTTTTTAATTTTTAATTTTAAATATAACTCTGGCGCTTTAATATGAAATATCATTATGAAAATAATATATCATAACAGTTTATCTTGTTGACCGTCGCAATAGCTTTTCAATATTCTCCAAGCTAGCTAGTTGCATTGTCTCTTCAGTATCCTTTTTTCCATTGAAAATAGAAATCAGACGAAACGTTAGACGATTTCAACCCTAAACCCTAACGTTCAATACTGTGAAACAATCCACGATTTCAACCAAAGCTTGCATCATCAGTATCCATTTGTTGTCATTTTCATCATCATCGTCGCAATCGTGAAGAAAATAGAAGATTATGCACCTACCAACACCGTCGTCATCATCGTCTCCGTCGAGAAGGAAGATAACAACAATATTGTCGTTGTCGTAAGGAAGGAAGACAACAACAACACCAACACCAACATCGTTTACTTCGTCGTCACGTTTAGGGTACATAAAATATTTTCCACATGCATCTACAGTAAACTCTTTTGCCATTGTTGTTCATGTTGTTGTTGTTGTTTTTGAACTTAGATGTCGACCTTTCCGAGTTCTTCATCAGAAACCAGCGAAGAAACTCAACCAAATGAAAGGTTAGCCAATGAAACTCAAACAACTGAAAGTCAAACGAAAAGATCACAAAGAGGTGTCACAATGATGCCCCAATTCACATCAGTCCGCAACTCATCTGGTGTAAAAGTTCCAATTGAGTTTGAATCGCACTACAGATTAGTGGATTATCCACATTACGCTACTTTTAGGAGTTATGTTTCGTTCCTTGCACGTAGCAAAGTCAGTATACTGATTGATGATTGGAGAGAAGTGGATGTTAATGTCAAAGACAGCAAATGGATAGACGTTAAGGTATTTCATACTATAATTTTCATATATTTGATATCACTACCTATAGTTTCAAATTCATACTTATATATTGATTTAATGTAGTTGAATTTTGAGTTTACCGATGACTCAAAATTGAAAAGAAAGTGGATAACTTATGCCGGTGTTCGTTGGAGGGGATTTAAGTCACGGCTCACAGCTGACTACATTACGAAGCCTAAAAGCGGTCTTCAACCTCCATGGATTCGGTATAGTTTTTTATCAAAGAAGGTGTGGCACAAGTTTGCGAAGAAACGCCGTTCTGAGGAATTCAAGGTTAGTACTAGTCTTATGTAACCTATAATGTTATGCTAATGAGTTATAGATACTAATCATACACATTTTTCACTATGTTAATAACAGGCTAAAAACGAAGTAGGATTTCAGAATAAGGCAAAAAACATGTACCCCCATAGATTGTCTCATGGGGGTTACAGGAAACTTGAGAAGAGGATAATGCAGGAAAAACAACAAGAAGGAGGAGATGGTGACATTCCATCTCCACCTTCAAGACATGAGAAATGGAAGAGGGCTCGATTATGACCTAATGGAGAGTACACCTCTGAGGCTTCAAGAGTAGTTGCTGAGAAAATTGTAAGTATATGTTTTGTTTAAATGTGTTTGCTTATGTAAGTTGCTCATGAGTTGTTATTTAAATGCATTTGCTTATGTAAGTTGCTCATGAGTTGTTATTTAAATGCATTTGCTTATGTAAGTTGCTCATATTGTGTAGGATAATTTGGTTGTGGAGGCCCGTGAAGGCACATTTGTTCCGGAAGCACGACATGACATATTAGTTGAAGCTATCGGAAAAGCTGAGCATGGAGGTCGTGTCCGTGGTGTTGGAGATGGTGTCGGCTTGAGGTCATACTTTGGACCTCAAAGAAGAAGCACCGAAACGGCTGAATTTCTTGCTCAACGACAAAATATTGAGAATGTTGAGAAGCAATTGGCAGAGCAAAGGAGGCTGTTTGAAGAGGAGAGGGAAAAAAGGGAGCAAGAAGTGGAAAATTGAAAAGAGTTGTATTCAGTATGTGTCGTAAATTGCGCTTATTTTTGTATGATATATATTGTATGTTCTAATTGAATATATTATGCTTATTTTTGTTTTATGTTCTAATTGAATGTTATGATGTAGAGATTAAATAAAAGCCTCGAACAACAAACTAATAATGAAGATCATTATTGCGTTGGTGATGATCAAACTCCAAGTAGAAGTGTCGTAAATCACGCTTCTACAAAAGGAAGTAATTGTACAGCCCCTCCCCCCTGTAGTTAACCGCAATGGGATATTGGACCCTAGTCCAAATGAAATAACAAGTTTATACTTGTCCATTTCAACAACAGACCTTGTGCAAGCTCTCCCGCTAGAACATTGCCCGAAATTGGATTTAGTGTATTACACTCCTGAAGATGTGAGGGATTTTCTCGCAGGATTTAAGTGGCTTGACATAGCTATTTTGCAAGTTTGGTGCACGTAAGTATATAGTCGAATATACATGTCATTACAGAACATTATAATTTTTTGTATTTTCTCCCTTAATTTATTCATTTTCTTTGACCATTTAGGTACACTCACCGTGTTTGTATAAAATTGAATAAATCAAGTACCTATGGAATCTTGGATCCAAGTTTTATTGCTTGGGCGTATAATGATTAAAATATCAGAGAAAAGTACTTGAAAAGTTGGCTAAATGACGGAGGAAAAGAATGTTACCTTGCACCATTCCTCTGTGGGTTAGTATTGTTGTAATTTATTTATATATTCTATATTTAGTTTTGTTTTAGTAACAACTAATAATATATATATATATATATATATATATATATATATATATATATTCTCGTGTTCATTCAGTGGTCATTGGCAATTGATCATAATATCGTTTAGGACAAATACGGTGACATTACTGTGTTCCTTGCACGATCCACTCCACAAACCAATGAAAGATCTTGTATTAACGTAAGTGTCTTTGTTTAATAATATCATTTTCTTTGGCATTAATTGTAATTAGTTTTTCATGTAATTTGTTTAATTCAATTTTTAATGTGCAGTATTGTGGAGCAAGTTAATATAATGAATAATGTTAGGAAAAAGCCCACATACCTTGCTCCTAAAGTAAGTGGCCCGATTACCTGTTTATTTCATTTATATTCATGCATGTGTGGTTGTATTCATGTTTTTATATTCATGTAATTTGTAGACGAGGAAACAACGCGGGAGTTACGAGTGTGGGTATTTTATCATTAAACACATGTTAATCATTGTCATTGCCGACACTGTTGATTCATGGGATACGGTATATATGCCATAAAATGTTTACATATATTAATATTTAAGTTGACAATTGAATTATTATCATGCATGATCTTCGATTTTTTGCTCTTATGTAGATGTTTAACGACGAAACCCCATTCCCGTTGAGGACTTTGTGGATCTTCGTAAATGTTGGGCGTATATCCATAATTGTGTTTGATGCACATATTGTGTTTGCATGTAAACAGAAGCTATTTTGACAAGATAAAATATAGGAATAATTTGATAAGCAGATAAATTTTATATTTAAAACAGGCTATTCTTGGCAGCGGTTATAAACATATCCGTAGGTGTATGTCAAACGCTAATATTAATAAAAAATGTTGTTGCTGAGAATCGAACCAGATCACAGTTTAGTTATATCACAACGGTTAAGTAAACTAACCGTTGTGAAATGGTGCGCGCATACTGGAATACAACAATGGTCCCAGGACCGTCATTGTACGTACCTCATATGTAACAACACTCTACATAACAACGCCTTCGCCCCCGTCATTATATGTCATTTCCAACCGTTGTTAAATGGGTTTTTCGTAGTAGTGGATTATGTCCTCTAATAGCTTGTAGTCAGCAGGTTTGTTCTAATTAGCATGTCAGACAAGAATCTGAGGATTTGGAATTTGTGATGCAGCTGGAGAAAGTACATGAGGAGAAGCAAAATGAGACGGAAACATAAACCCAGAATTTACCATTTGACCAGCATTTTGATCCATCTGAACACCGTACGCATAACCATGAGGATGTACCATAACAGCTGAGGATGCCCCGGGATAAAGCATTTCAGAATGAACATTCTGAACAGAAGTTTGAGCAAATTGGGACAAAACCAGAACATGAATAGGAGGACCTCTAGAAACATGCTCATCCTTATCAGGGGTCTCAACATCAATAGACATAGGAGTCTGGCGAATCTGCGCTTGAGGATTCTCATGATCAGTGTGCACCACAGGAGACGGAATCAAAGTGGGTGTGCCCACAGGTAATCAACAGAATTCCCATTGGGCACAGGCATGGAAAAAGTTTGATAAGGCGCAAAGGCACCACCATTAGCAATCTGATAAATAAAATTCTGGGGAATTCCCGAAGGATAGGCAACAGGCATGTTATTCAGACTAGAATGAGAGCTTGGAAAGTGGACAGTAGGTTGGACAATAGTCTCAACTGGCGCTACAACAATAGCTGGAGAAGAAGTAACAATAGGAGTGACAACAGTTGCATCAGTGATAGTTGTAATAGCAGCAGAGGTAACAATGGTATCCCTCAGAGTACGAAGAAGTTCCATGATGGCATCCATGTTATCCTGGAATTGACCCATCTAACCTTGGAACTAAGCCAAGGTTTCTGTGTAACCGGTATTCTCATAATCAGCCATGATTCTTGATCTGTAGGTTCTGATGAACTACCGGTGTCGGGTCGTCGTTGTCTTCTGGCTGATGAAGGGAAGAAAGTGAGCTTTTCTAGTTTCGATGTATGCAATGCAAATGTATGCATTCATATGTTGTTCATGTAGGTGAAATGCAGATGAGATATGCAACTTCCATTGATGCAAAGGTTAGATGATGCTGAAGTTTAGCACACATATGATGATGCAACAAGTCAAGTTCAAAAGTTTGGCATACATGATGATGCAATAACAGTATGCAAAAATGCAAGTTAATGATGCAACATCTTCTGGATAATCTGCATATGTAGCTCTGTGTAGGTGTAAAATAATCTGATGTGCGTGAGAGAACAAAGGTATGAATAGGCTTGTTTTCCTGTAAAAACCTAATATCCATCTCATAGGCGTGATCTAGACACAACAAGGTGGTCCCTATAAGGTCGCCCAAACCATAAGACTCAAGTGAAAACCCCCCGCCGTAGCGAATTCTCGCAGGACAGAGGTATTCTCAAACAAATCACGATCTGGGATGTGGCTCTCGTGATAACCCAACGCGCAAAATGTAGGGCTCACGACTATCCACGTTCTATCCTATGTGCATACTCAAGCCCGATGATAGAGCTTATCTCTCCTATAATATCTACCCATCCCAACAACAGTAGAAAATATAGCAGATATCCAGAAAATGCAGCATATGAATATTTAAAGCAGTAAAGAAATGCAGTAAATAAACATAAAGCAAGTAAAGCATAAAGATAAAGCGAGTAATGCGCAAAATATAAACACCCAAACAAGCAGGAAAAAAAACAAAACTAGGCGAGACCCCAACTTCCAAGAGCAAGGACTCCCCAGCAGAGTCGCCAGCTGAAGCTAGCGGGATTATACTTGAGTGAATCGCACACTCAAAGGTACAACAGAGTCACCACCGAACTTTATTTAGTCCTAGAGGACAGGGAAAATATAGATAAAACCCAAGGGAAGAGAAACGGGTCAGGGGGTCGGTTATGCGAAAGGAAGGTACTAGCACCTAATGCATCTGTCGTACTCGACGGAAACCATTTCACTTGTTTCTAGGCTTGGATGGGTTATCTATCTAAAGGCTTATAGCTAAAAGAATGAGAGGGAAAAGGAAAAGGAAAGAGTGCTCGTGGAGGATTAGGGCCCTCGTGCCTACGTACCCTCATGGTGCAATGAGGAAATCAGAGCTATGTAGTTCATGGAACTAGGGAAAGAGAAAAAGAATGGAAGAAGGTGGCTCGCCAAGATTTCGCAATCCCGTGCCTACGTATCCTCATAGTGCAATGAGGAATTCAGAGCCTAAGTAGTTCAGGGAACAAAGAAGGGAAAAGAAGGGAGGTATCACAACCAAGAGCAAAAGAAGGAGAGAAAAGTCTGCTGGGGATTAAAAAGCATTGGTGTCAGAACCAAGAAAGAAGAGCAAAGGAAAAGATAGTAATTGTACTGATGATAAAATGCAAGAATGGTGTCGAAACCAATAAGGTAAATGAGAAAAATGATTAAAAAGGACTCAACAGAGGAGTAGGCAAAGGGATTAGTGAAGAAACCGAGCGAAAAAGGAAGACAAGAGAACATAGTGACTGAGGCCGGGACTAGGGGGTTAGCGACCCTACTGGGGACCAAACAAAAGGGACGGTGGTGACTTCACCGGGGAATAAAGATTTGGTATGTTAATTGACTTGAAGTGGTTACCCGGAGAGATTAAGACTCTGTAAGGAAAAGGGTTTGGTGTCAACAGGAAGGCTATGATGAACTAAGAGAAAGGAGTACTTAACCAAGAGAAGGTGTTTGACTCTGAAGGTATTTCGGTGTATTAACTGATAAACTGTGGTTAACCGAAGAAAAAGCGATTGCAACTCTGCGGGGATAAAGGTTTAGATAGATAGACTGTGATCAACCAAAAGAACGAGTGTAGAACCGAGCGAAGGTTGTGAACCAAAGGGATTTGGTGCACTGACTGAACAAACAATATCTAACCGAAGAAAGGGTATTTGAACCAAAAGAAGGTTACTAACCCAAGGGTGCGAGGGTTCGAACCAAAAGAAGGTTACTAACTCAAGGGGTATTAGTTTTAACAGAAGGACTGTGATTAACCAAAAAGAATGAGTGATTAACTAAGGGAAGGTGATTAACTCAAAGGGAACTCGGTATTTTAACAGACGGGTTGTGGTTAACTGAGAAAAATTGGAGATTAGCCAAGAGAAGGTGATTAACCCAAGAGAAACTCAGTATGTTAACATATAGACTATAATTAACTGAGAAGAAGTGCAAATTGGTGTTTTAACTGATAGGCAGTGGTTAACCAATCAAAGGGAGAGGAACCAAGATAAGGTTGCGAACTCCGCTAGGGTTTTGGTATCTAACAGGAAGATTTTGTTTAATCAGAGAAAAGAACAACGACTACAGGGGAAAAAGAGAATTAGTTTGGACAGTTTGACTATGATCAAAGGAAGAATGATCAAGAATCTTCTAGGGAATCAATGAACAATGATTCACCAAAAGAGAAGATATTGAAACAAAGAGTATTTTTTAACCCAAAGAGACAAGGATCTTTAATCAAGACAATGGTGCTCGATCAAAAGGAAGATTGAAAGGTGAAAGAGTGATAAGGGATCGACTCGACTGGGGATTGAGAGACACTACGGCTTGGAGATAGAGACGATTATTCCAGGAACTGGGTCATTCGTCCCCTACCCAAAATAATAAAGATGAGTGTAGGAATTCTCCACTCTCATCCCTTCTCTAGCACCAAAGTATAGTGCGGAAATTGAAATGGACATCATAACAGCGCCAATTTGTACAGTGCTCTAGTGCGTCATATGAAATCTCTGACTCGACCGCGCATCAAGAAAAAAAGGCTCTAAAGAAACCTAGAGAGAGAAGCAAGTGGAGATTGACTAATTGAAACAAGGTTTCGATCAATCGATCAAAAGGGAATGAGCTAGCCAACAATCTTTCACGAGTCGAAAGATCGTCAAAGCAACGTGCGAATTATTGATTGTACATGATTAAATCTGGCCAAGAAAGAACAAACTCAATGCAAATAGCATGGCAAACAGTACCAAACACCAACACAAATCATGTAATCAAGTGAGCAAAAGATGTGCAAGAATGATCATGAACAATGTAATGCCAAAAATGCAAACAATTATGTAATCGATAAATCGTGCATCGAAAGTTTGCAAGCATGCTTCAAACAGAGGTTAAACAACTCATAAAACATTCACAAATATCAAGTATATCAAGCCATAGAAGTTAAATGAGGAAAAGAGATCCAATAAGCTTGAAAAATGCACAAAAATGACCTCCTGTTACAGTGGTAATCGATTACCATATGCTGGTAATCGATTACCATATGCTGGTAATCGATTACCTGCTTGAAAAATGCTAAAATTGTGAAAAACAGGGCAGGGTAATCGATTACCCTACTTTTCCTAGCAAAGTGGTAATCGATTACCACTATAACAGTGGTAAAAAACAACTTTTCAAAAAGCAATTCTGGCAACTAATCACTTATCCGCTCCACCACATGTTATGGAATACATTTGTGCACGAAAATTACATCATGTATGAGCAATTAAACAAAAATTGAAAGCATCAAGAATGAAGATCAAAGATCAAACAATCACATGATTAATCAAACCGAAAAATTATCGAAACTACAACGTAAGCGCGCGAGAATGATCGAAACAATCGAAACGTAGCGAAACCGAGCAAAAATGCGAGAAAAACTCTGAAATCAAATTTTCACCGAATTGCTTGAGTAGATTACTTGAAGTGAAATAGAATTTGTTGTAATTCCAGAAATCCAATCAACAAATTCCAAATGATGGAGGCTTAAGCTTAAGAGAAAGCAATTTCAATGTGAAAGTTGTTACTCTTCAATGGTGGAATTGAGTTCTAGTGTGGTTTGGGGAAGAAGACGAAGATGAATGTGAAGAACTTGCAGAAAAATGCAGAGAGAAATGAGAGAATTGAGAGTGAAAAGAATGAAGAATTGTGAAAATGATTGTGGATCCTTTGGGAAATGGTGGAGGTTTGCTTATATAGAGACTAGGTTTGGAGTTGCTAGGTTTGGGATGTGCTTTGGAGTTTGCTTTAGAGCTAGCTTGGGAGTAAGTTACACTATATTCACTGAGTCAGAAGTTGACTCAGTTAGTTAGTTGGTTAACTCAATGGAGCAGTCCCAATGCAAGTCCAATCCAAAGGTCCTCATGCTTGGAAGTGAAGCAACGTGATAGTCTTAATTCAAAGTGATGCACTGGAATAAATTTAAGTGGAGTGTCTTGGATGGTCTTGAACTGTCTAGAATGTTCCACACAATGCTAGAACCAAGTGGAACACAATAGCAAAGAGAGTGCAAAGCTGCTGTCATGAAAATGCAATAGAAACTGCATTTTTGTACAGGGTAATCGATTACCCTACTTTGCCTAGAAAAGTGGCAATCGATTACCACAGGCAAAACTTGCCCAAATTGCTTATAAACAAGTGTTGTGGTCCCGGTTTCAATTTTCCACCTCTTGCTTTGATGAATGGGCATGGAAACCCTTGTTTTGTGCTTGTATTGATGATGTGATGACTTTGTCAGGATATGATTAATCGGGCTTTGAAAACCTGAATATTCCTGCAACAAAACACTGAGAAAAAAGTCCTAATGCGTATACCGACGAAGCGAATGCTCTTACTTATGCAAAAGGAAAAAAGGGAGGTTAAATTTCGGGTTACGATAACTAGTAAAAGGAAATAGAAGTTTGTACAACAATCACACCCTGCAACACCATTCAACCAGGATCAAGCTAGAGCTCAGATGCCAAAACAACCATAATCAGGTCAAAATCTCAGAAAAAAAAAAAACAACAATGTTCAACTAAAAACTAGAGGACCAAGCTTGGAGTCTTGACTCTCTATTGATTCAAACATAGGATAGGGTTGTGAAGTCAATTGAGATGAGAGAGAGATCAAATGAAACTTATTAAGAAATGCACTACACAAAAAAAATACTCTAATCTTCCACTTATTTCACGTTTATTGATTTACCAGTAAAATTTTTATCATTATGAACATATCATATAGTTGTTGTAGAATTTGTCCACCAACGAAACGTGATCCAATCTTCTCGTAATTAATCACAATTTAATCCTACAAATTAATAAACTGTTAGACAAACCTGAGGCGTGTAAGAACACTGTCCTTAAGGATTTATCCGCCTCATAAGCGCAAATCCCCCAGGATTCAACAGTTCTTCCCAGATTCTCGTTATAATTCTTAGGTATCAGAACATCAAGAAATATTCATGTAGATGACTGGAAGATGTAACCTGAAAACTAAAGAACAAAGAGAGGTTTTGACAAATTAACACGTTAAGTGTTTTTCATTTTTCTTCTCAATCCGAAAGTATGACAGTGTTATTTAAGTAAGAGAGAGAATATTTAATGACTTTGACTGAGTCAAGTCAACATTTTAATTAAATACTTATTGACCAATTAAATTTTGTTATTAGTTATAAATCACTTAGATGATAATAATAATAATAATAATAATAATAATAATACTCTATACCTATATATAAAGGGAATACATAATTTTGGACTGACCTATATCCTAAAATACCCTTGTTGCGGTGAGAATCGAATAACACGCTATTAATTAACTTGCATCACAAAACATAAAATTCACCATCGAGCTTTGATTTATCCAAAGGAAATGGTAAAGAACGAAAACCCTAAGTTAAGAGAATCTAGGTTCGGGGGTTGGTTATACTAAGGGAAGGTATTAGCACCCTAAGTATCCGTAGTACTCTACGAGAACCTCTTGTTTGTTTGTGTTATGTTAAAGTTTGTTTGTTAAAGGAAATGTGCTAAGGTAAAGGATCTAGGGGTATATACACTAAGTATGCTCGCCAAGACATCGCATCTCGTGCCTACGTATCCTGACGGGAGTGGAATCAGAGCAATCGTAGTTCCCCTCAATGGGGTGAGGAACTCTTGACTGTGGTCAAGGTTCCAAGGGAAAGCAGGGTGAAAAGCTTGAAAGCAAAGTTTGTGAGGATTGATTGTTTAGGAGAAGAGATTAATGGCTATCTCTTATGAAAGGGATTGTGAAGGCTTAAAGGTTGGTGAAGGGGAAGAGATTAATGGCTATCTCTTGTTTGTGTTAAAGAAGGGTTCAAAGGTTATAAGAGATTAATATCTATCTCTTGAGAAGGCTAAGTTAAAAGGGAATGAAGTATCTATGATCTTGAGGTCAATAGAGAGACTTTCCTTTGGATTTGGGAACAAAAGGGAATGAAGGATGAAGGCTAAGAAGCTCACGTCACTTGGGGATAAAGCTTATAGTACACATGAACAATATGGGTGATCATGGACAAAGATGATTTTCAAGCATGATATAACTACATAAATGGTGAAGATGATAAATGATGCAAATATTGACCAAAAGTTCTGTCTGACAAATTTTAAAGGTAACTTCCACTGGTGGAAGATTAGTGCAAAAACCGACCAAAAGCCTTTTCAGACAGATTTTACAGGTAACTTCCATTTCTAACATGAATAAGTACCTCAAAATTATTGATTTTCACCAATTCCTTTTTATGTTCCAAAAGTAGACATAATAAGGATTAATTTGCAAAAAGAATGGGTGAAAAAGGAAAAAAATGATCAAGTTATGAATTGTTGAAAAATAAAGCATAAACCATAAAATATAAAATAAACAAGTGATAAAAAATATAGGGAAATGCCTCCCATGGGTATTGAACCCATGCCCTTGTGTGTACAGCCCAAAACCTTTACCAAACCATCCATTTGTGCATCTTGACATTGTATGGCAACAAAACAATATATGAAACAAAGGCGTTTTTAGAAAATTAAAATAAAAGGAAGGGGACGAAGGGATTCGAACCCCCGTCCTAAGGGTCAAAGGTTCGCATGTATGTGTGTGCTTGCCACTGGGGTGGCTGTTTCATCAGGTATAAAACCCAACCCTATATCCTTATAAAACTTAGCGCGAATGAAAATAAGACTGCTACAACAAACCAAAGGTTCTATCAAGAAAAATTGGAATTAACATATACCACATTTAAACTGATCATGCTAATTTTTCATGCAGCAAGACAACACCTAATAATAACAATGGTCTCTCATCAATTCATCTCAACACTAATTCAACCAAACTTAACTAAATAATGAAATAAAGTCTTATCTTCCATAGCATGGAGCACAGGCAGTTAGCGACTTCTTCATGATTCAAAACCAAAGCAACATCAAGGTGAGACATGGATTGGCAAAGGTGTATTCAGAAAGAAGTTAAAACATGCAAACGTGTCCATCATACTCAAGCAATGTTCTTATTTTGTTAAATCCAACTAACACCAGACAGTTGGATAGTAGATTCACACTTAAATGTTCAAAATGAAGACAAGCATCATATACAAGTCAAGGCATGGTTTAGATGAATGGCAGGAAGTGAATTTGAGGCAAGACATGAATAGGTATTGATGCAGCATGAAAACAAATATACTCAGTAAGGAAATTCTTTCACCATCATATGCTTACTCATCAACCAAACATGGCATACTTAAAAGAAAATGGAAAACAAAGCATAGGGTCATCAATGTAGGCAGTGTCAAGAATTCCTTTTCATGTTTCTGCACCTTTGGATATGAACAAGGGATTAAAGGTTATTAGGTTCTGAACAAACTTCATCAAATGATATGAACAATGTTGCTATCTCAAACTCAACCTTTATTCAAGCTCACTAGTCAAAACATATTTATATACAGATGCTAAGAACTTTAAACAACAACTGGTGTCAACTCAAAACAAATGGCAGCTAAGGGACCTAGAACAAGTTGAGACAAGGATATGAACAATGTAGCAAAACAACATCAGGATAAATGTGCTTAGTGAAGAAGGCACAACTTTAACATGCTTTGGAAACAAATACACATCCAACGTGAATTCTCATACTACTTATCAAACAAAATACAATACATATGCAACTTCAAAGTATGCACATTTTAATAAGAACACCTTTGGATTATGGCAAATGCATCATATGTTGACACTTCAACTTCAATGCAGAAAAAAAACACATAATGACAGCAAGAAAGCTTATGCTATTTGAACTTGGAGTTACAAATTAATGCAAGCAAAATTTCATCTGTCAGTTGTCAACTCAGGAGATCATGAAATGAGCAACGCACAAGCTACAGCATGGGCATGTTGCATTCTCAAGACAAATGGCACCAAAAGCCTCACATCCTAACTAGGGTTATGATTATCAATTTAAGAATGTTGAACAAAACTGATAATGGAAGCTTGATTATGACATGGTAAACATAGAGTTATGTACTAGCAGCATGATAGAAAAGAACAGAAATTTGGCACCAACATGGCCTCAAACTTGACCTCATGATATTAAAACCAAAACTAAACATGATATGGACAACATAAAATAGTTCAGGTATACAAATGACAACATGAACACTTGGATTGTGACAATGTAGTTTCAAACTCATCATGATGTCAGTTTGATGTATTTGGCTTATGGAAAGCGAGAGACATCATACATTCAACATAATCATTTCATTATACCTAAAAAAACTATACATTCACCTTGCAATTAATGATATCATTTCAAAATGGTAACACATTCTGCCAAATAAAACTGAGCATATAAACACAAAGTCATAAGGTCAAATGAAAACTGACACACTATCCTCCACCTTATCCTTCAAAACTGTCCTGGGATATCCTTAATATGGCAATACCATGATATTCTTGTGCATAAGGTTATGATTAAAGTGAGCTTAAATACTCATCCTACCAACAGAATTCTAACATATCCTACATGTTATTCTAACTTAGATCAACATTAAGTGAATAACATATTAGCTACATCATGAACATGATACATTCTTGAGAACAAACAATACTTAAATCAAAACATGTCCTTGACAGGCTCATTCACACGTTTAATGAATTGAATGCAAAACAAACATATGATTTCAGAATACTCATGATATTTAAACATGGAACAAAGTAGAGATGAGGTTTACCTAGTGAAGCACTGCACTTTAAAACCTCAACAAAATCAAACTTACTTCCCACTGCAGCAGCCTTGCTCTAATCTTCTCACACTTCTTCACTTTGCCAAGCTTGAACTCAGAAGTTTTAGAGTGAGTATGTGAGAATTGTTGGTGTCCAATGCAAGCACAATGGCCTGCTATTTGTAGGGAAAGCAAGAGGATGCAAGGTATGGCCACTTTGCCAAAAATGCCAACACTACCTTTTTGAATCGTGTGAAGTAGCATTTGCTGAACACAAATCTTCTAAAATCTCTGAGCACAGATGTGGTCAGGTCTGATCAAGATGGTAGGAAGTGATTGGTGAGAAGCTCAATGAATAAACAATGTTTGTTTCCCTTGAAAAGTTTCTCTTTCCTCCTCCCGCTTGCACAACTATGGCAAAAAAACCAATATGTAAATGCTAACCAAGTACGATTTTCGTGGCCAGGCTTGGATTAAGGTTAAATTCAACATTAGAATTAAGAAACAAGTGGTTTTGGTGATTAGGAGAGGTTTTGATCCATTATGCCAAAGTTGGTTGCTTGAAAATCAAGAAATGGAACCCCTATCTTTGAGATTTCGAAACTCCCAAGGGAACTAAGTGAAAAATTAGGTTAAAGTTCTAAATCACAAGGGAACTTAGTGAAAAATGAGGTTAAAGTTGGTTGTTTATTAAGGGAAAACAAGCTGAAATTTCATTGAGTCTTGGGGCAGTTTGGCTTCTAAGTCTCATAACTCACAAACCATGCATTTTTGGGAGAAAGGTCATATTTAACACTTTGAAGATCTTGGAAATAGCTTCCCTTTGGGCTTTGAGTCACTCAATTTGGATGTGTGGTTTGGAAGTTATGACCATTTCAATTTGGCACAAGAGGGGGAAATTCCACATATGAAAAGTTTTATGAACCAAACTTCGCTTCCTTTGCAAGAAACTTCTTAAAACTTGATCTCTCATACCCTAAATCACCAATGAGACATGTCATGATGGATTGAGGCCTTAGATGTTTCATTTTGGATCAAAATCTCAAGGATTAGGGCCTCAGTCAAAACCCTAATTTCACTAATGAATGCCCTGGAATGATTTCTGATGATCTTGCTTCTTTAATCACATATAAGGCTCATAGATAGTCTTTGAGGATGTCTACTACCACATGGAGTCTTGTCCCAGAGCTTGAGAACAAATCTTGGTCAAAATCAAAGGCCATGATTGTCTTGTCTTGGAAAAACCCTAGTTGGAGGGAGGGTGAAGTTGTGGCTCAAGCTACTTGTGATGAAAGTCAGATGGTCTTGATTTCTTGTTGGATTAGACCTCTTGAATGTAAGTGAGCTCACATGGTTGCATTTGGAGCTTCAGTTGTCCTTCTTGAACATATGACTTCTTTGATTCATGTAGAGCTTGGCTTAGGAGACTTTACCCCCCTCTTTGTATAAACCCTGGCTTTCACAAAAGAAATAAACTTGCAAAATGAGGTGGTTAGTTAACAATGCTTAGATGATTGATCATAAATGTCAATGCAAAATGTTATGACATCTAAGGGGTAAAATATGAGGTACAACAGTTTCCCCTATTTAAATAGCTCTATCGGATAACATGAGGAATGGAAATCCTCGGGGCATCAAGGTGAAAGGTGTTTAAATATAGCAAACCAACAATTTTTCCCTTAGATGGAATGCAGATGCTAAGGACAAGCAGCAGATATGCAAATGCTGACATGCCATGAACTACTAGTATGATGATATGATGTCATGATAGATGCAAAAGACCAAACTCCAGCAGATAAGGAGCGAACCACCACAGATGAGCTTACTAGGAAAGGATGAAGGTTAGTATCCATGAGGAAAACTCACTAGGGATACAAACTAACTGACATAAGAGACTCCATGGGGAGACTCTGAGGAAACACTGGGGAAAATAAAATCACACTCTTTACTGGGCATGGAACCAGAAAGAAGACATGATCTCCTCTGGGGATCAATTTGAAATAAAAGGATAGACATCAACACAAGATTTTCTTATACTGAAGAGTTCAAACGGGATCTTCAAGAAAAACCAGAAAAGACAGAGAAAGGTACATCCGAAAAAACATCAGAAGGCAAAAGAAACCAGACATCCAATAATGGATTTGAATGAGAGGTACAATCCTAATATCTAATGATGGCTTTAACTAAAAGTGAACAAAGCAGGGATCCAAGAAAGCATTGAATGCAAAGAAACTAGTCATCCAATAATGGATTTGAATGAAAGGTAAACTCAATAATATCTAAGAAAGCATCAGATGAGAATGAGGTGAAAGGGTAATCCAAGTAAGCATTGGATGTAAAAACACAATCATCCAATAATGGCTTTGAATGAAAGGTACAGATCATAATATCTGAGAAAGAATCAGATAAGAATGAGATAAAATGTTAAATCAGAGAAGGCATCAGATGAAAGTGAGCAATTAAGGGTAATCCAAGAAGGCATTGGATAAAAGGACACCAGTCATTCAATAATGGCTTTGAACGAAAGGTACAAATCACAATATCTAATAATGGCTTTAGATGAATGTGAATAGAGAATACATTCAAGAATGGCATTGAATACAAAGAAACCAGTCATCCGATAATGGCTTTGAAGGAAAGGTACAAATCACAATATCTAATAATGGCTTTAGATGAATGTGAACAAAGACTCGATCTGGAAAAACGTCAGAAAGAGAGACACATCCGAAAAGGCATCGGATGGTAGAGAAACCAGACATCCAATAATGGTTTTGAATAAAAGGTATAACTCACAATATATAATAATGGCTTTAGATAAAAGTGAACAAAGACTCGATCTGGAAAAACATCAGAAAGGGAGACACATTCGGAAAGGCATCAGATGGTAAAGAAACCAGACATCCAATAATGATTTTGAATGAGAGGTATAACTCACAATATCTAATAATGGCTTTAGATAAAATTGAACAAAGACTCGATCTGGGAAAATATCAGAAAGAGAGACACATCCGGAAAGGCATCAGATGGTAAAGAAACCAGACATCCAATAATGGCTTTGAATGAGAGGTATAACTCACAATATCTAATAAAGGCTTTAGATAAAAGTGAACAAAGACTCTATCTGGAAAAACATCAGAAAGAGAGACACATCCAGAAAGGCATCAGATGGTAAAGAAACCAGACATCTAATAATGGCTTTGAAAGAGAGGTATAACTCATAATATATAATAATGACTTTAGATAAAAGTGAACAAAGACTCAATCGGGAAAAACATCAGAAAGAGAGACACATCCGGAAAGGCATCGGATGGTAAAGAAACCAGACATCCAATAATGGCTTTGGGTGAAAGGTATGTCTCACAATATCTAATAATGGCTTTAGATGAAAGTGAACCTAGTAAGGATCCGAGAAAGCATTGGGCAAACAGACACCAGACATTCAATAATAGCTTTGAAGGAAAGGTACAATCACAATATCTGAGAATGGCATTAGATGAACGTGAGAAAGGTAGAGATCCAAGACATCATTGGATAAACGGACACCAGACATTCAATAATGGCTTTGGACGAAAGGTAAACTCGTAATATCTGAGAAGGCATCAGACGCAATTGAGACAAAAGGTGAAATCCAAGAAGACATTGGATAAAAGAAACCACAATGTCCAAGAAAGCATTGAACGAATATGAACAAGGAGATACCCAAGATAGCATTGGATAAAAGGAATCACAGTATCCAAGATAGCATTAAATGATTGTGCACTTTCAGGAATGGCACTGAAAGTAAAGGCAAACCACTACATTCAAGAATGGCATCGAATTATAGCGAGAAAGGCATCCAGGAATGGCACTGAATGCACAGGACAAAACTCATCCAGGAATGGCACCGAATGAACAGATAAGACTTTTAGGAATGACACTAAAAGATATCCAAGCAGATTTGATGAGGATTACAGAAAAGAGGCAAAACTTCCAGGAATAGTACTGAATGAAACAAGAGGAACAAGATATCCAGGAATGGTACTAGAGATCACAAGAGACGAACATCCAGGAATGGCACTGGAGTGAGAGAATATAAAGATCCAGGAATAACACTGGAATGAGAGAAGACCAACATCTATCAACAGGATTAGATGCGCAAGAGAATGATAACATTCAGGAATGGCACTGAATGAAAAGGAAAGGTAACGTTTCAATAAGGTAAGACATGGATAACGACACGGCCTCGGGAGAAATGCAAATGAGGATGAAACACTCATGATATGCATATGTATACGAATCAAATGCAGGTGATATATAATCAAATGCAAATGCAGATGTGGACAACACAGCTCGACTCTTTTGGGGAGAAGACAAGATTAGAAGACTGATTCCTCAACACGGGGATCACTGCCATTATGCTCGTGGACTAGAGATGCTACTGCTGAACACATCATTGCCACACTGGTAAATTATATCTAGTGATGATCCTTGTAGGAAGGATGGAAAGTTGCTTGGGGATTCTTGCCACAAATTAGCTGACTGTCGTAGATGAACTGATCATTGCTTCAGTTTGTCTGATTTTGTAATGACTGCTTTACGGTGCTCTTAGAAAGCTTGCCCTAGTCTGAGTCTTGAAAGGTGATTGTTTTACTGTACACTGGGAAAACTTGCCCCAAAATGAGCCTTTGAAAAATCTTCTGTATAAACTAATTCTGAGAAATCGCCATTAAACCACAAATCTTGAACTGATTCTCAACAGGATATGGAAGGAACTTGCCCCTAATAGGATCACCGACCAAGTTTCTTAATTGTTTGAAAATTCCTTGAAAAGAAAGCTAGTTTGCAAACAAAAGTATTTATACAAACATGGTAAATGCAAAGTTCATGCAACTTTTGAAATGAAAATCATTTTTGGAAAGATGCAAAGCATAATGAGTCATTGGTCTGAACACGATGATTCAAGACATTTAAAAGTGAAAGGTGAAGCACAAGTGTAGTGACTTGCAAATATCTTTGGGAGTCAGTTTACGCAACCTCACTGTAGTATGCTTTCAAAATAACCTTGCTTCAATTAGGTCTTTTGAGGGTTGTATCGTGGCCTGGTTCATGGTTTAAGAAACAAAAGATAAAAGCTCAAAGTTTATTTGTGCCCACCCAATCTTCGTGATGAACTTCAATCCTAAGCTCAGTTAACTCAGATTTTACACGCAGGTTCCCATAAATTAGGAATTGCACTGATGATAGTAATGATGATGGTTCAAAATTCAATGGACTTTAGATGACGATCACTGCTTCCCTATAACTTTTAGTTGTCATACAAGCTTATTCTTTCTTCTCTTTGTATAAGGTAAGGTCATGAGCTTCACACTTTTCTTAGCTTTTGTCTCGAAAGGGACTCGGCTCATTCTTTGAGTAAGTATTTCTTGATGACCCTTCTTCATTTATCACTTTGGGCAACTTGTACTACATTCGTTCATTTAATTTGGAGGAGTTGAAAGGTTGTGAATGCCTGGCTTAATGATTACGGCGAACCATCATTGGCGTTTGACTTGAAAGACATCTTCGACACTTGCTTATTGTGTGCGAAGGAAAACTTGTGAACTTTTGTTGAAAGGCGTCTTGCATGAAAACTCTTGTAATTGAATGCACAATCTAGTTAACTGAGAACTACCCTGCCCCAGGTTAAGATTGTAGGTTTTTATTTGTAAAGAAAAGAAACTCCTACTTCAAGGCTCAAAGGGGTTAACGAGGGATTATCTTCCTTATTTCTCCAGTGTTTGGGGATTGAAACAATGTCTTACAACGTCAGCAAAGTTTTGATTTGAAAGCATACCGACAACAATTATGAGTATAAAGTTTCGTCATCCTCCCTCTAATCTTTGCATAATCAAAAGGAAAGTGGAAAAGAGATAAAGTATTTTGCAAAAGAATGCATAGAGATGTAAATAGCAAACACAAATGAATTGGATCAAAAGTTGCAATGCTTATTTCATTAATTTTGAAAGTACAAACATGATTGAAAGCAAACAACCATTACAAAATAAGGAATATGCAAACAACAAGAAACAAGGCCTAGTGACTAATCAAACACAAGGATGAGTTGTCCTGTCTTTAAGAAGTAGCTGGACTGAAGTCGACTGAAGCTTCACTTGGTGTGCCCTGGCAGAGGGTTTTTCTGAACATTGGGATTGTCCTTAAAGGAGAGGATTTTGTTTCTCATCAGCTCTTGTACCTTAGCCTTCAATGCAAAGCAACCTTTCAAGTTATGGCCTGCACCACCTTGATGGTATTCACAATGAAGATCAGCCCTATAGCCGGCTGGAAGAGGATTTGGAGGAGGAGGCAAAGGCCTTGTGGTAATCAAACCTTGTTGAACCAAACCAGGATAAAGTTTGGTGTAAGTCATGGGAATATGATCAAATTGACTCCTATTACGATACTAGTTCTGTCCTGCAGTTGGACGTTGGGAAGCTTGAGCTGGTCGTGGAGCAGTAACTACGAGAGTGACAGCAGTAACAGTAGGGTGAATAGCGTACTGAGGTTGGGGACGAGGCCTTCTCACTTCAACCATTACAGCGTTAGTCTAATCTTCCCTTTTCCTCTAAAAGTTCCCATAGGATTTCTTTACAGTATTGGAAGATTCAGCAGCTTTTGACACTTTTCCTTTCTTAAGACCTTCCTCGAGTCTTTGGCCGATGGTAACCAAATCAGTGAAGTTGGAGGAAACAATTCCAATCATCTTTTCCCAATAGAATGGGGACAGAGTATCCATGAACATTCCAGTTAATTCCTTCTCGGCTAAAGGAGGTTCAACTTGGGAAGCCAATTCTCTCCAGCGCTGAGTATACTCCTTAAAATATTCCTTCTCATGCTGAGCCATATTTTGCAGCTGGCGGCGATCAGGAGCCATGTCAAGGTTATACTTATACTGCTTCATGAATTCATTTGTGAGATCTTGGAAACAGTGAATAGAGTTTTGCTCAAGACCCATATACCATTTGAGTGATGCTCCACTCAAGCTGTCTTGAAAACAGTGGATAAGCAGCTTCTGATTTTTGGTGTAAGCAGTCATCCTGCGGAGATACATGACCAAATAAGCCCTTGGACAAGAATGGCCCTTGTACTTCACAAATTCTGGATTTTTGAACTTAGCAGGCATAACAAGATCAGACACTAAGCACATGTTGTCTGCATCCACATTAAAGAAGTCGTTACCCTCAACGGCTTTGAGTCTTTTGTCTAATGTCTGAAAATGGTCACGGAAAACTTCAGGTTCAACAAAGTCTTCACAGTCTTCACCCTGAGCACTGGCAGCATTGTACTCAAAGAGGGGGTTCTCAAAAGAAGCTCGAACGGTCTGTGGAACGGCATGGACTGTAGGTCTGGGCTCAGGAAAAACAGGAGCTTGAAATACAGGCATAGCAGTAGATACAATCGGTGGAGAATAGTTGTGTGGCAAACCAAACTCGGGCCAAGTTGAAGGTGGCACTTGAACCAGTGGAGGATCAACACTTGAAACTTCCTGGATAACAGTCCTTTTGGGAGGCTCTCCTATAGCAATCATAACTTGAAGTATCTCAGTTAGTTTAGTCATGCTCGATTTGAGGTCATCAATTTCCATTCGGACCTCAGCATTGTGTGCATCTTGCTCTAACATCTTGCGTCTGTAGTTAGCTTTAGTCCGGTATCGGTGTCGAGGAATCAGCCTGACGAATCACAGGTGACACTGGAAGATAGAGACCACTGGAAATGAGTTGCTGGAAAAACAGACATGTGCAATGAAACATGCAAAGATGCAAATGATATGCAATGCAATGCAAACAGGATGCAAAACACATGCAACAGGATCAAGGGTTCGAGATCACATCATGAAGTCTGGGTAAAGAACCAACCACAGGGTGTGTACTAGGGTTCATAAACTATATAACAGGGTTTTAAGAAGTTCCCAGAGTCAACAACCCATCTTTCGGATATTATAAATTTCCCGAATGACTCGGTAGTCAATAATATTCTCAAGAGAATCTCGTCTGAGTGTAGTATCACGTGACAACTATTTCAGAAATAGACTCCCTCATGGTCACCGCACTACGTCTTAAAAGGCCAAGTGGGGTTAACTAAGGTTCTCAGTATCGATGACACCTATGTCGAGAGTAGCACATTTTCACGAATAAACTCGTTTAACATGACTATACTCTCAAGAGAGTCTCACTGAGTGATGGTGTCTCAAGTACACTTTTTCAAGAATCGACTCCCTCAAAGCCTCCTTGAATATACCATCGTCTATCATAAATGTACGCTCAAGTCCGGGTATATGACATATCCTCACCACTCAAAGTAACCATCCTGCACACAGAAAAACCCAAACACAGACAGGTATATATACAGATATAAAATATACAAGTATACAAGCAAGCAAACATGTAAATAACACAAATACAAACAAGATAGGCTTAACCCTCTTAGGGGGATGTCCCCAGTGAAGTCGCCATTTTCTGTTGCGGTGAGAATCGGATAACAAGCTATTAATTAACTTGCATCACAAAACATATAATTCACCACCAAGCTTTGATTTATCCAAAGGAAAGGGTAAAGAATGAAAACCCTAAGTTAAGAGAATCTAGGTTCGGGGGTAGGTTATACTAAGGGAAGGTATTAGCACCCTAAGTATCCGTAGTACTCTACGGGAACCTCTTGTTTGTTTGCGTTATGTTAAAGTTTGCTTGTTAAAGGAAATGTGCTAAGGTAAATGACCTAGGGGTATATACACTAAGTATGCTCGCCAAGACATCGCATATCGTGCCTACGTATCCTGACGGGAGTGGAATCAGCGCAATCGTAGTTCCCGTCAATGGGGTGAGGAACTCTTGACTGTGGTCAAGGTTCCAAGGGAAAGCATGGTGAAAAGCTTGAAAGCAAAGTTTGTGAGGATTGATTGTTTAGGAGAAGAGATTAATGGCTATCTCTTATGAAAGGGATTGTGAAGGCTTAAAGGTTGGTGAAGGGGAAGAGATTAATGGCTATCTCTTGTTTGTGTTAAAGAAGGGTTTAAGGGTTATAAGAGATTAATAACTATCTCTTGAGAAGGCAAAGTTAAAAGGGAATGAAGTATGAAGGCTAAGAAGCCCACCTCACTTGGGGATAAAGCTTATAGTACACATGAACAATATGGGTGATCATGAACAAAGATGATATTCAAGCATGATATCACTACAAAAATGGTGAAGATGATAAATGATGCAAATATTGACCAAAAGTTCCTTCTTACAAATTTTAATGGTAACTTCCACTGGTGGAAGATTAGTGCAAAAACCGACCAAAAGCATTTTCAGACAGATTTTAAAGGTAACTTCCATTTCCAACATGAATAAGTACCTCAAAATTATTGATTTTCACCAATTCCTTTTTATGTTCAAAAAGTAGACATAATAAAGATTAATTTGCAAAAAGAATGGGTAAAAAAGGATAAAAAATGATCAAGTTACGAATTGTTGAAAAATAAAGCATAAACCATAAAATATAAAACAAACAAGTGATAAAAAAGATAGGGAAATGCCTCCCATGGGTATTGAACTCGTTGTCATACCCCAAATTTTAACCACTAAGATTTCCCATCATTGGGTAAATCATCATCCCAATATGGGTAAACCATCATTCCTCATCAGTCTCCCCAAAGATGGGTGAGCATTCACTACAACAAGAATTAGGGTTTCAGACGTCGAAATGATATACGGAGATTGTGATCCAGAAGGATGCCGTGCTCTGCTAAACTCATTAGAGGAAGAAACTCTGATGAAAGACAACTTTGACCACGATTACTATGGCCTAATGGATGGCCTGCCTATCTGGCAGCGGTACCCAGGAGACTTGGGGCAAGAAAATCAGCCGAACAATGAAAATCAGCTGAGCATCATTAAAAGGAATACCTGTGTTCCTACCATGTCATGGGATCAACACTTAGGTCACTCAGAACCTATCCAGTATGACGATGAATTTGCAAAGCTTGCAGGACTAGAATTCATCAACTATACTTTTCCCGAGGTCAATGTCATCGAAAGAGATGACTCCTCCAGTTCCAAAGAAGTGTGGGATACTTTAGGACAACCAAGTGGAAAATACGACTATATGGTCAAGTACACTGCTCCTGAAAGCTCTCGTATCAGGATCGAAGACATCCAGCCAACTGAATGGGGAGATTTACCTAAGAGCACAAATCCTATGCAAAAATACAACAAAAGAATCCTTCTACGACAAATCTTCCTGGGAGACAGATTCCAATGATCCTGCTCCACCAAAAATCAGCGTTATTTCTGAAGACAAATCAAGGAAGGTACCAGACTTTGTGATTCACCGAGGAGTTCTCCGCCAATGGGTTGCAGTCGATGTCCCGAAGATTGTTCATAAGTCAAAGTAATTGTCGTCTTAACCTTTCACCCTGCCCAGGTGAAACGAATGTTTTGATAGGGCTCACTTTCTGTAAATATCCCTCTTTGCTTTGCGCAAAGCGATAGAGTTTTGTTTTATAGGGCTGTAGTTTCAAGAATCGACAAAATCATAAATAAATAAACGTTGTTCTGTAATTTCTGCATTAATTGTTGTTTTCTCTTTTCGCTTTTCAGAAAATGGTAATCCTAAAAAATAACTCAATAATAAAAACAAGCAGTTTTCCGAAGAAAAACACTGCACACACTCTTGCATTTTCTCTCTATCTCTTCTAAACACGTATCATCACGTCATGAAGATTGCTTGTTTTAAACCCCGTTGAAACACACGATCCGATGCCTTCTCCCAACTTTGAAGTCCCGGTATTCGAGGCTGAAGAAGAAGTTGACAACGAAATTCCAAAAGAGATCTCCTGACTACACAAACAGGAGGAAAGGTCCATCGAACCTCACAAAGAGCAGTTGGAAACAGTAATTTTGGGTTCGAAAATAGAGAGAAAAGAGGTCAGGATTGGGGCATTGCTCAGTCCAACTGCCAAAGAGAGTTTGACAAAGTTTCTCAAAGAATTTCCCGATGTATTCGATTGGTCCTATCAGGATATGCCAGGGTTGGATACCAGCATCGTGGAGCATCATCTACCATTGAGATCAGAATGTTCTCCAGTAAAACAAAGGTTGAGACGGACTCACCCGGACATGGCCATTAAAATCAAGGAGGAAGTACATAAACAGATTGACGCGGGTTTCCTCGCCACGTCAGAATATCCTCAATGGTTAGCCAACATCGTACCAGTTCCAAAAAGGGATGGAAAGGTCAGAATGTGTGTCGACTACAGGGATATGAATAAGGCTAGTCCAAAGGACGACTTTCCTTTACCACACATTGACATACTGGTAGACAGTATAGCAAAATTCAAAGTCTTCTCCTTCATGGATAGATTCTCAGGCTATAATCAGATAAAAATGGCGCCGAAAGACTTGGAGAAAACTTCGTTCATTACCCCATGGGGTACCTTTTGTTACAAGGTAATGTCGTTCGGTCTGAAGAACGCCGGGGAAACCTATCAAAGGGCCATGACTACTCTCTTTCATGACATGATACACAACGAAATCGAGGTATATGTCGACGACATGATTTCCAAATCTAAAACAGAGGAGGAGCATGTGACCCACCTGTCAAAACTATTCGAGCGTTTGAGGAGATACAAACTCCGCTTGAATCCCAACAAGTGCACCTTCGGTGTCCGTTCAGGGAAACTCTTAGGGTTCATCGTCAGCCAGAAAGGAATTGAGGTTGATCCTCACAAAGTCAAGGCCATTCAAAAAATGCCTTATCTGAAAACTGAAAAACAAGTCAGAGGATTCCTAGGACGGTTGAACTACATTTATAGATTCATATTCCTCATTACCGCGACATGTGCACCGATTTTCAAGTTACTCAAAAAGAACCAGGACTGCGTTTGGAGATAAGATTGCCAAACCGCCATCGACAGTATTAAGGAATACCTGTTAAACCCACCGATTTTATCACCTCCAGTGGAAGGAAGACCACTGATCATCTACCTCACAGTCCTAGAGGACTCGATGGGTTGTGTGCTTGGCCAACAAGACGAAACCAAAAGGAAAGAGTCTGCCATCTACTATCTGAGCAAGAAATTCACCGACTGCGAGACTCGATACACTATGCTTGAGAAAACTTACTGTGTTTTGGCTGGGGCAGCCAAATGTCTTCGCCAGTATATGATTCGTCACACTACTTGATTAATCTCCGAAATGGATCCAATCAAGTACGTCTTTCAAAAGCCTGCTCTCACGGGAAGGATTACCCGTTGGCTGATGTTGTTATCAGAATATGACATAGAATACCACACTCAAAAAGCCGTTAAGGGAAGTATTTTAGCCGATCATTTGGATCATTAACCGATTGACAATCAAGAATCGATCGGGTTTGAATTCCCAGACGAAGATGTCATGTATCTAAAAATGAAAGACTGCGATGAACCGCTACCCAGTGAATGGCCAGAACCAGGTTCCCAATGGGGACTTATCTTTCACGGAGCCGTCAATCATTATGGAAATGGAATTGGGGCAATCATTATAACACCTCAGGGTACCCACATTCCTTTCACTTCCAGACTTACGTTCAAGTGCACAAACAACGAGGCCAAATACGAAGCTTGTATCATGGGTCTCGAGGTAATGCATTAGCCACATGGCTGATGCATTAGCCACCCTCTCTTCCATGATTAGTGTAGGTCAGTGGAACGACTTACTTAAGATCGACGTAATGCGCCTTGAAATGCCTGCTTACATCTTCACGATTGAAGCAGTCATAGATGACAAACCTTGGTATCACGATATCAAGTGCTTCCTTCAGAAACAAGAATACCCACCTGGGGCACTAAGGAAGGACAGAAAAACCCTCAGGAGGCTGGCAGGCAGTTTCTTCCTGAGTGGTGATACACTCTATAAGATAAATTTCGACATGGTCTTACTCCGATGTGTAGACAGACCAGAAGCAGAGATGCTGATAAAAGAAATTCACGAAGGATCCTTTGGCACTCATGCAAACGGACACACAATGGTGAGAAAAATTCTGAGAGCAGGGTACTACTGGTTGACCATGGAATCCGATTGCTACAAGTACATGAAGAGGTGTCACAAGTGTCAGATATACTCAGACAATATCCATGTACCGCCAACGCATCTCAAAGTTCTCTCTTCCCCGTGGCCTTTTCCATATGGGGAATCGACATTATTGGTATGATTAAACCTAAGGCTTCGAACGGACATCGGTTCATCCGAGTAGCCATTGACTATTTAACCAAGTGGGTTGAAGCAGCATCATACGCCAATGTAACCCGACAAGTGGTGGTCCAATTTATCAAAAATAATCTCATCTACCGTTATGGTGTTCCAAGCCAGATCATTACTGATAATGGATCTAACTTGAACAACAAGATGATGAAAGAATTATGTGTAGAGTTCAAGATCGAACACCATAACTCATCTCCCTACCGACCCAAGATGAACGGGGCAGTAGAAGCGACTAACAAGAACATCAAGAAGATTGTTCAAAAGATGGTTGTAACCTACAAAGACTGGCACGAGATTCTACCCTTTGCTCTGCATGGTTATCGAACATCTGTCTGCACTTCAACATGGGCAACCCCTTTCTCTCTAGTGTATGGCATGGAGGCAGTGCTCCCCATCGAAGTAGAGATCCCATCAATCCAGGTATTGATGGAAGCTAAGCTAACAGAGGCTGAATGGTGTCAAAGTAGACACGACGAATTAAATCTGATCGAAGAAAAACGAATGTCGGCACTATACCACGGTCAGTTGTATCAGCAAAGAATGAAAACGGCGTTTGACAAAAAGGTCCGACCTCCCATCTTCAGGAAGGGAGACCTTGTGCTCAAGAAGATACAATCATTTCTCACTGACTCTCGGGGCAAATGGACTCCGAATTATGACGGCCCCTATGTGGTCAAGAAAGCCTTCTCAGGCGGCGCCTTGAGACTTGCAACCATGGAAGGAGAGGAGTTTTCCTACCCCACAAATGTTGATGTAGTCAAGAAATACTTCGCCCTTGTGCTTTTGTTTGCAATTCTTATTTGTTTTAGCTTTATAGAACGACATTTAAACATGATTAACGATTCTTGAAACGAAACAAAAATGAATTTACTTGTCAAACTTTTCTGTTGCTTTTAAAATAAAGATGGCAATTTCTTTTGAATATTTAACATCGAAAGAACGTCGCTCGCTTCTCCAAAAGAAATCGAGCTTCAAAGTGCAGAATCAAAGTACTCCTTCTTAATCAGTACGCATGAACGAAGGATCAACTGTGTCATAGACCGTGTTTCATCTGACACCCTCGACAGAGTTCTTACCTACTAAGCCTGACAAATGGTTGTTCGTCGCAGGGACTATCTCTCCTAAGCAAGGCAGAATTGCTACTTTTGGACCAGCGATACCTCTTCGTCCCCCGCAGTGGCCGAGTATCCAGTCGTGTTCATCCGCCAGTTTGTATGTCGCGTCAGTTTTGTCATCATATACATACATACATCATGCATTATTGATTTGTATTCACATTCATATTGCATCACTATCTCTTTAGTCGGTCTTATCCCCTAGTGATAATCGTCCTCTCAATCGAGTTGTCAGCCCTTTCCTCGTCAAGAAGTGTTGCGTCTGAACAATCTCTCTACTCCAGTTTATTTTTGAGATGAAGTTGGTCCTTGACCACTTTGATAACTTAAACCTCTGAAAGACCAGAAAACGTTCGACAAACATCACTCTTCGCCATTGAAGATGATATCCTCGCTTTCCCGGATTAAGGAAAATACCCAGAGAAAGCCTCTTAATCAGAGATTCGACAATACGGCGGTTTTTCTCTGAAAAACCGCTGACGAAAAGGTCATCAGCACCGCAAAATTGGATCACATCATATGGCGTTTCTCCGAGAAGATCTCTGAGGAAAGTATGGTGTAATATCCCTAAGCTAAAAGCAGTCCCTCAAGAGACTCGTTTTCCCCGATAGAGTCGACAAATGGCGTCTCCAACAGAGAAGTTTGTACACCTCTACAACTCAGACACTAGGTTCCCCAGCAACTCTGACCTCAAAAATTTTCTATCAAATGGCATCTCCCTAAGAAAATTCTGCGAGAAGTTTAAGGAAAACCGCTACGAATAACGTCCCTTGTCAATAAAGTTTATTGACAAAAGAAACTTAGACCAGTTCCTTGGTAGGAAACCCAGGATCGAGGGGAAGTTTACAAAAGAAACTTAGACCAGTTCCTTGGTAGGAAACCAAGATCGAGGGGAAGTTTACATCAGAAACTTAGACCAGTTCCATGGTAGGAAACCAGGATCGAGGGGAAGTTTACATCAGAAACTTAGACCAGTTCCTTGGTAGGAAACCAGGATCGAGGGGAAGTTTACATCAAAAACTTAGACCACTTCCTTGGTAGGAAACCAGGATCGAGGGGAAGTTTACATCAGAAACTAAGACCAGTTCCTTGGTAGAAAACCAGGATCGAGGGGAAGTTTATATCAGAAACTGAGACCAGTTCCTTTGTAGGAAACCAGGATCGAGGGGAAGTTTACATCATAAACTTAGACCAGTTCCTTGGTAGGAAACGAGGATCGAGGGGAAGTTTACATCAGAAACTAAGACCAGTTCCTTGGTAGGAAACCAGGATTGAGGGGAAGTTTATATCAGAAACTGAGACCATTTCCTTGGTAGGAAACCAGGATCGAGGGGAAGTTTATATCAGAAACTGAGACCAATTCCTTGGTAGGAAACCAGGATCGAGGGGAAGTTTACAAAAGAAACTTAGACCAGTTCCTTGGTAGGAAACCAGGATCGAGGGGAAGTTTACATCAGAAACTTAGACCAGTTCCTTGGTAGGATACCAGGATCGAGGGGAAGTTTACATCAGAAACTTAGACCAGTTCCTTGGTAGGAAACCAGGATCGAGGGGAAGTTTACATCAGAAACTAAGACCAGTTCCTTGGTAGAAAACAAGGATCGAGGGGAAGTTTACATCAGAAACTAAGACCAGTTCCTTGGTAGGAAACCAGGATCGAGGGGAAGTTTACCTTTTCTAAGTATCATTGCTTAGCAAAATAAGAAGGATGCGTAGACTGCCATTCTTGACCACCATCAAAATTTTGGGTATTCTGATATTTAATCCTCTTGCACCCCGAATGCCCGAATACCTTCGCCATTCACACCTTCGGCTCCAAAAAGATTAAATAGGGGTGTTGTACCCCAAATTTTACCCTCCCTTTCTTTGCTAGTTATTGTTTTATTATCTTTCTCTATGTTTTAATTTAATAATTATCTTAGTTTTTATTTGTTTTTATTTTAGTTTAATTTCAATATGGCTTATTTTTATTTTATTTATATTTAAGTTGTTTAAATTAATCTTAATTTTATTTAAGTTTAATAATTAGTTTTAATTAATTAGATTAATTTTTCATTTTAGTTTATTTTTTCTAAATAATTTTAATTTAGATATTAATTCGTTTATTAGTGTTATTATCATATTATTAATTCAAAACTAAAAAAAATAGAACTTTTCATTTCCATTCCTCACTTTTTTTTCCACCGTGTGTTTTCTCTCATCAACCAACAACCAATGACAATCGAGCAAGGCTTTGTGTGACTTTTCAACCCAACTCGTCAGCCTATGGAGCATCGACACGTGGCACTAAAAAACCAAAAGCAACCAAATTTGCTCTTCTCCCTTATTCATAGTCACGAATTTCACTTTACAACCTGAAGCCAATTCAATTTCATAAGTCCCCCAACGGTACACCAACTTGCAAACGTACGGAGCTCTGCACACACTCTTCAAAATCAACGCTCCCCCTGCACTTGAAAACGACTGCACAACAACGGGCAAATTCAAATCAAAATTTAAAAACAAGTCCTTTTTTTTTTCTGGGTAATATATATAGAAGGGAGAAGAGGCGAGTAAGGGAGGAGGGGGGATCTGAGTTCCAACAGGGGAAACAATGTAACTTGTTTTTTCTGGTTTTGACATCAAAAAATACCAGAAACAAGTTCCTCTTCACCGTTTTTTTTTCTTCATCAAATGCCAAACAACAAATCAATATCCTCACTACCCTCCACTCCTACGCCACCTCAAACACGAGAACAACAACAAACCATTTCAAATATACCTTCAACACTCAAACCTGGTTCTAAAAACCAATTCTCCACAACCTTCTTCGAAAAAGTCATCACTAATACCTAATCTTTCTCTGTGTCAAAATCACCCACCACGAACCATTCTGAATAAAAAACGAGATGAAGAGATGAAATTAAAACGAAACCATGTTGAGAGGGATTGAACGAAAAGCAAACCTGACGCGAAACAGAACTAGCAAGTGAAGTAGAGGAAATTCTTTTTTTAATACCAACATCAAACCATTCATCGCCGGACTTCTCTTCTCACAAGAACCCTCGCCGGAAACATCACCCAAGTCTCCAAAACCGGAACCTTTTCAAACGACGACTCAAACTCGCCTTTGTTTTCACTAATCCGATACAATTCCTTAATCTCCTCTTCATCCACACAAGCCTCCATAACCGAATCAACAACAACCGTTGACCCCTTTCCAAACCACCTTCAATAAACCTCCACCTTTTCTCAAATCGCAAACAAAAGAAACGAAACCTCGCCCCTGTTTCCCACCAACAACATCAACCCTTCAAAAATTCTTCCTTTGACCACTTAAATCCCCACAACCTCTTCCTTCGTCACCACCGAACTCCAAAGCCTCGCATAACCTCAAATCCCTATCAAAATTGTAAATCCAAAATCAACATCCAGCCATTTCCGAACTTAAATCAGAGAAAGACTCGGAGATGCAGAGTGTTTTGAGAACGAAGAGAATAAGTAGAGGAAAGAAAGGCTAGACCTGAAGCGAATCAGAATGCAAACGAGTCCAAGGCGAGGTGAGTAATCTGAAGGTCGGAGCTGTCGAAGCCATTCGAGCTTTTGAAGCGTCTTGAAGATTTTCCTTTTCTTCACTTATGTGGCCGTGCGAGTGATTGATGATAAGGTCAGTAGGTTTTTTCTTTTCCTTTTGAACACAGCTGAACCGGGGCAAGTACATCCTACCCGCGACCCATCTCCCTAGGCCAAATCCGAATACTCACCACACACCTCACAGTATCAAATTGCACCCTCCTATGTTTTTAATTTGTTAGTTTTTTTGGTTGTTAGAAACTTTTCTTTGGGTTAAACTCTTGTATAAGATTTAATTTTTTAGGATAGTTGGTTTGTTTATCTTTACTTTAGAATTAAATTTTAATTTGGTTTTTAAAATTTGATTTTTATTTAGATTTTGATTTTAATTAACTCTTAATCATTACTTTTAATTAGTCTTACTAGAATTAGTTTTTAGTAATTAGTTTATAACTTTAAAATCGGTTTTTCTAGAAGTTGACTTGATTTAAGTTTAGGTTTATTTTTTAGAATTATTTTAATTTTTGATTAACTCTTTTAGAGTTTAGTTAAAGAGGTTTTAAAAATAACTTATTTAAATTTGTTAGATTAATTGGCCTTTTAAATCTTTTTGGAATTTGGTTTACTTTTAAATATCATTGAAATCTTAATTTCTAAAATCTTGATTATCCACATTTTCACATATATTAATCTTGTCATTTTAGTCAATATCCATTTTCAGTTTGATTCTTATTGTATTCAATATACATATTGTTGTTTATCATATATTTGTCCATTTGTCTTTTCCCCATTCCAAAGGAAGGTTAATAGTGTTGACTCTTAAAGTCATTGACCCCCATCTTAACCTAAGTAACCTCTTAGGAGAAACTTTATTTCTTGGCCTTATCAGAGCCATAGAAATTATAACTAGCTTTAGGAAGAGTTCTTCAACTCTTAGTGATATTCATCATTATGAATTTATCACCTTCCCTTACTGACTAAACCTCAACATAGGTCCATTTCAACTAGATCTAGAGAGTTTCCTAAACTCTACAATGAGCTTGTACTCATTTCCCCTCTGAATATTGACCATAGTCAATCATTCAGTAGAAGTAGAACTACGCATACTCTGATTCTATTCCCGAGGATACGTAGGCGTAAGGTGCGATGCCTTATCGAGTATACTTAGATACTAACCCCTAGGGTTTCAACCTTTAGAATAGAACCTTTAGCAAACATAACATAACATCTAACAAGAGGCTCCCGTAGAGTACTACGGACGTTTAGGGTGCTAATACCTTCCCTAGGCGTAACCAACCCCCGAACCTTAGATCTCTTTCCCTTTAGGTTTTTCTAACGATCTTGAACCTTTCCTTTGGATAAATCAAAGTCGGTTGTAAAAGAAACTGATGCAAATTAATTAATAATTTGTTATCCAATTTTCACCGCAACAAGGGGCATCTATCATACCCCAAATTTTGACCACTAAGATTTCCCATCATTGGACAAATCATCATCCCAATATTTGTAAACCATCATACCTCATTAGTCTCCCCAAAGATGGGTGAGCATTCACTACAACAACAACTAGGGTTTCAAGCCCTCTCTGAGCCTTAGACAAAAGATCAATAAAGGAATGTCATGATCTTCAACTTGTCTAAACCTCTCAAACATCCACAAAGGATCAAGAGGACTCCCACAGCAAGAATCAAGCACAAGGTTGCAGCATTCTGAGTGGATTAAGCCTTAAGATCGCCAGTGTCACCAAATTAGGGTTTTGGTCGACCAAGGCCTCCAGATGAAAATTTTTATCTGGGCATGAGCCAATGCTTTAAAGCATAACCTAAGATGCTCCAAGGGACATCATAAACCTAATCATCAAGTCAATTTGGCCTCAGGGGATGCATTCATCAAAAATCAGGAATTAGGGTTTCTTGACCTAATTCACCCCTAAGTTGACTTTTGGGACAAGACAAGAGCCAAGATCTCAAGAGATTATTTGAGGGTCTCTAATAAACCACATTGGTCCATTGGCCACTATGGATTGACCCAAGATGCTTGATCAAAAAGTTACAAGTTCATCAGAACCACAATTAGGGTTTCGCCGGAAAAGTCAACTGTATCTTTGACTTTTGACCCAGGCATGCTCCCAAGCTTTGGGACACGATTCAATACACCCTATAACACCTATGAAATCAATCCATCAAGTTTTATTTAGGTTAAGGACTTGATTTCATAGAGGATTGCACAGTTTGGAGTTCATCTGATAAAAAGTCAACTGTGCCCAAAAGTCAAAGTTTGACTTTTTGATTTTTTGATCAATTATGGTCCCCTAACCCTAAAACGATGTTAATGTGTGATTGGAATCATCATTCATCAAGAAAAATAAAGAAAAGTGGGATAAATTGTAAAAGGGGGTAACCATAAAAAACTTAGAAATTTTCCAAGTTATGGAACAAAGTGGCTAGGGTACCAACTTCCAAGGATCATAACTTATTATCCAAGCAACCATTTTGGCTGATCCAAAGATGGATTTGTAGCTCCCATGACACTCTACAAAAGCTTCTAACACAACTAATTCCAATTCCTCATGGATTTTAAGTTATGGAATGATCAAAATCACAAAAAGTGAAAATGTCACTTTTTTCCAACACATAGTGAAATTTTCACTAAGTCAGAATCTGCCTTCACTTTTTTCCAAATGTAGGGGCATTTTTCACTTGGATCCAAAAGGTATCAAAACCAACTATGATCAAACAGTTGTTTTATCATATGAGGGCTTTCCAGAATGGCCAAGAACTCCATCAAATTCCACTTGAGCCATGAGATATGACAATGGCAATATGACTTGCTGAAAACTGTCAAAGCAAGGCAGATTTGTACATTTTGCTCGATTTTCCAAATTTGTGTAAATGAAAAACACACTTATCCATCTGAACACCTCAGGGGGAGACCATGGAGGGACAAACACTGATCCATAAGCCTCCCAAGTCTTTGGAACCAAAAGTAGCATGCCAAACCTAGTAATGCCTAAAAGAGGGACAAGACTCCAATTTTGTTTTGGAGAATTTAATGGATGCACCAAGGTGGCATGGACTGAGCCCTTCCCAACTGAATTCAGTCAAGACTTATCCAAGATCAAGGGAACCAGCAGCCTGTGCCCTAACCTCTAGTCAATGGCTAGAGGAGACTTGGATTCTCATTGATCAACATTGGCCAAACCTCTACAGCAGTTGCCATTCACTATTTCTTGCAAAACAAACTTGCTCCACTATAAATAGAGCTCATTTGTGATCAGTTTGAGTACACCAAAGCCATCAAATAGATGTTTTCCTCAAAATCTCCTTCTCACTTCCAAATTTGCCTTCCAAAGCAAGTCACTATCGGGTTTTGAGTTTAAGAGCAATTCCAACCAAACCAATCACACACACACCACATAAACATCATATAGAAGTGATCCAAACACTAAAACAACATCTGGAACACTGATTTCACAAAATCACTAACCAACTGCTCGAGGTTTTAACCAAGTTGCAGTTGAGATACCATCTTCAGTTCCAACTTGTTTCAAACCATTCCAAACACTCAGGAACATCACTTGGCACCTAGGGAAGCTATCCACATCATTGGAACCTAGCTGTAACACCTCTAACATAAAACACGATCACCAGCTGCAAGAGGTAAGCATGAGCTCTTCTAACTCTATGATCCATGCATTTTTTGCTGCACAATAATTTGGCCATATGTTCATAATCATGCATGGAATGTTTTCCCTCAATCAATTGCTTTGTTTGAATCGTGTATGGAATTTCTGAGCCTTCATGCAAATTATAGGTTTCTTGAGGTTTCTCTTTGATTTCTTATTACATGCTTAAAATAAATGAAATTAAAGACCATAGACATGATCGTGAGCTGAAAACGAGTAGATTGATATGTGGATTGTGTGATTTCATCAAGTATTCAGTGAGATTGATGAGAAAATGCAAATCTGGGCAAAACAGAGCAAGCGGGCAAGGCCAAGATGTTCTTGGCGCCCTTTTTCAAATATTGAATATTTGAATTTTTGTGATTTTATTTAATTGATTCAAAAATTAATTTCTCTCTGAGTTTTAATGATTCTGAGTTGTTTCTTTTTTAATAATTCACAAAAATGTTAAAATATCTTATTTTACCAAAAAATCCCAAAAATACTACTTATTTCATATATTTGATATTTTTGCAAAGAATTAATGTTTTATTTGTTTTTAACATTTGAAATATTTTTTCTCCCTTGATTTTCCAAACTTAATTGATTTCCAATTATTTTGTGGGTATAAACATGATTTTGCAAACATTAATCCAATACCATAATTTGTTTTTCACACATGTTTAACAAGTTTGATAATTTTAATTGAATTTTTATTCAATTAAAATATATTTTGAAAACAAATTAGGGTTTTGATCAATTCAACCCTCATCAAATCTTTTTCAAACACTTTTGGGCCTCTAATAGAGTGTAAGACCCATCTCTTGTAAATAAAACCTTTTTGGGCCTCAATGCATTGTATAAGTCCCAATACGTTAAAGAAATCTCGGCGCGATCGTCATTTTTCAAACAAAACCCCTGGGCCTCTCCTTGAGTTGTAAGCCCCATCTTTTATTTTAAAATCATTTTTGGGCCTCTAATAGAGTGTAAGACCCAACCCCCTTTTAACCAAAACTTTTTGGGCCTCATACATTGTATAAGTCCCTCCGCGTTAAAAGAAAAATCTCGGCACAATCGTCAGTTCAAAAATCAAACCATCTGGGCCTACCCTCGTGTTATAAGCCCTATTCCTTTTCTTTAAACACATTTGGGCCTCTAATAGAGTGTAAGACCCATCCCTTTGTACAGAAAACCTTTTTTGGGCCTCAGTCACTTGTATAAGCCCCTGTACAATTTCAAAACAACAGTGCAATCACTGATAAAACCTTGGGCGTCTCCTTGAGCTGTAAGCCCCAACAATTTTTTCAAAGTACTTTCTCCTTTGATTTAGAATATAATATTTTTATCAAAGCTTTCTTTGTTGACAACTAACAAAACAACATGGAAGCTCTACAACCGAGTAAGTGTTTACCCGCTTTCTTTATCCGCTTTCATATATATATAACTGTAGTGCGGGGCTGCTCACTGTAAGTCTTCTTTCACGAACTTTTATATACTTGTCAAATATCAACTGTGTAATACTAGTGTAGCTATTTAGAGTTTTCCCCGGCAACTACGTCTAGAACTAGGTAAAGCCTGTTGGTCACTCTTAAATACAAACAAAACTAGATCCCCATAGGATTACCAGACACAGTCTTCCCTCCTCTTGGGGTTAAACAATATGGAGACGTGAAAGGCAGCATTCTCGGTGAACCCTTTCTCAGACTGTCACCCTTAGATATTGTCAGAGAAACTCTAACTCCCAAGAGATGATCTTTTCTCTGTGAATGGCATCTCTTGAGTTTCTTCCAAATTCTCAGACTTTCCTGGCTTGATCTATTCTCGGTGAATAGCATGTCTTGAACTTGTCGGGGTTTGGGGACCCACAGGCTTCATAAAAGTATCCCCGCCTCCTCTTGGACGTTGTACAAGGACCCTTCGGCATCTTAAAAGCTCTCATGCCTTCTCTTGGGCTTAGTACAAGGACCTAGAGACCTCTACAGGTATATGAACAGAACCTAGTCATCAATTTGCTAGAGTTGTCTTTCTGAGTCAAGTATCAGACCTATTAATGGGTTGACCTTCATCCCTTAACATACCAGCCTTCTCTTGGGCATCATACAAAGATCACTCACTATCTGAGAATTGATTTCTCAAAACACCAGTAAACTTGGACAGTCTCAATACCCTTTGGATTTTCCATTTCCTTAAAGAACAGGAAATAACCCTGATCCTCTGATCAATACCAAAGCATAACAATACCTTTAATCTTTCCTTCATCAGAACTGATTTTCTCTTTTATCCAACATACTGGACCTGTCACTAAACTGAAACAGTCACCAGCACAGATAACCTCCTCTTGGGCTTTGTACAATGATTCTCCCCAGTGGAGCTAACCTTTTCAGACTCTCTTGTTGAGTCAAACTTTAGCCTCCATCTCGGGCTTCGTACGAGATATAAATCACTCTCTTGTTGAGTATAAAAGACTCTCTTGTTGAGTCAATCACCTGGTCAAGACTCTCTTGTTGAGTCACTTCCCTTTTAGCCTCTATCTCAGGCTTCTTACGAGATACTAAAACACTCTCTTGTTGAGTATAAAAGACTTTCTTGTTGAGTCACGTCCCTTTTAGCCTCTATCTCAGGCTTCGTACGAGATACTAAAACACTCTCTTGTTGAGTATAAAGGACTCTCTTGTTGAGTCAATCTCCCTTTAGCCTCTATCTCGGGCTTCGTACGAGACATCAAATCACTCTCTTGTTGAGTATAAAAGACTCTCTTGTTTAGTCAAAACCTTTTAGCCTCCGTCTTGGGCTTCGTACAAGATACATAAAAGCACTTTCTTGTTGAGTCCGTCACTTGTTATTACTCTCTTGTTGAGTCAACCCTTTTTGCCTCTATCTCGGGCTTCGTACGAGACAACAAATAAAAGGCACCCTCTTGTTGGGTCAATCGCCTCCTCTTAGGCTTTGTATAAGGAAACCCCGATTGAGTCAATCAACTTTTTAGCATCAAATCCGTGCCTTGCTCACAGCATACAAACATCAACAACTCCTTTTCCTTCATCTAATTACTCTAAGTGGCAAGCCTCTAGATTATTTACATCCACGCCAATTGAAATAAAAGGACGGTGGCGAGGGGGATTCGAACCCCCGTCTTAAGGGTCAAAGGTGCGCATGTATGTGTGTGCTTGCCACTGGGATGGCTGTTTCATCCGGTATAAAACCTAACCCCATATCCCTATAAACCTTCGCGCGAATGAAAATAAGACTTCTACAACAAACCAAAGGTTCTATCAAGAAAAATTGGAATTAACACGTACCAGATTTAAACTGATCATGCTAATTTTTCATGCAGCAAGACAACACCTAATAATAACAATGGTCTCTCAGCAATTCATCTCAACACTAATTCAACCAAACTTAACTAAATAATGAAATAAAGTCATATCTTCCATAGCATGTAGCACAGGCAGTTAACGACTTCTTCATGATTCAAGACCAAAGCAACATCAAGGTGAGACATGGATTGGCAAAGGTGTATTCAGAAAGAAGTTAAAACATGCAAACATGTCCATGATACTCAAGCAATGTTATTATTTTGTTAAATCCAACTAATAGCAGACAGTTGGATAATAGATTCACACTTAAAAGTTCAAAATGAAGACAAGCATCATATACAAGTCAAGGCATAGTTTAGATGAATAGCAGGAAGTGAATTTGAGGCAAGACATGAACAGGTATTGATGCAGCATGAAAACAAATATACTCAGTAAGGAAATTCTTTCACCATCATATACTTACTCATCAACCAAACATGTCATACTTGAAAGAAAATGGAAAACAAAGCATAGGGTCATCAATGCAGGCAGTGTCAAGAATGCCTTTTCATGTTTCTGCACCTTTGGATATGAACAAGGGATTAAAGGTTATTAGGTTTTGAACAAACTTCATCAAATGATATAAACAATGCTGCTATCTCAAACTCAACCTTTATTCAAGCTCACTAGTCAAAACATATTTAGATACAGATGCTAAGAACTTTAAACAACAACTGGTGTCAACTCAAAACAAATGGCAGCTAAGGGACCTAGAACAAGTTGAGACAAGGATATGAACAACGTAGCAAAACAACGTCAGGATAAATGTGCTTAGTGAAGAAGTCACAACTTTAACATGCTTTGGAAACAAATACACATCCAACAAGAATTCTCATACTACTTATCAAATAAAATACAATACATGTGCAACTTCAAAGTATACAAATTTTAATAAGAACATCTTTGGTTTATGCTATTTGAACTTGGAGTTACAAATTAATGCAAGCAAAACTTCATTTGTCATTTGTCAACTCAGGAGATCATGAAATGAGCAACACACAAGCTACAACACGGGCATGTTGCATACTCAAGACAAATGGCACCAAAAGCCTCACATCCTAACTAGGGTTATGATTATCAATTTAAGAATGCTGAACAAAACTGATAATGGCAGCTTGATTATGACATGGTAAGCATAGAGTTATGTACTAGCAGCATGATAGAAAAGAACAGAAATTTGGCACCAACATGGCCTCAACCTTGACCTCATGATATTCAAACCAAAACTAAACATGATATGGACAACATAAAATAGTTCAGGTATACAAATGACAACATGAACACTTGGATTGTGACAATGCAGTTTCAAGCTCATCATGATGTTTGTTTGATGTATTTGGCTTATGGAAAGCAAGAGACATCGTACATTCAACATAATCATTTCATTATACCTAAAAAAACTATACACTCACCTTGCAATTCAGGATATCATTTCAAAATGGTAACATATCCTGCCAAATAAAACTGAGCATATGAACACAAAGTCATAAGGTCAAATGAAAATTCACACACTATCCTCCACCTTTTCCTACAAAACTGTCCTGGGATATCCTTAATATGGCAATACCGTGATATTCTTGTGCATAAGGTTGTGATTAAAGTGAGCCTAAATACTCATCCTACCAACAGAATTCTAACATATCCTACATGCTATTCTAACTTAGATCAACATTAAGTGAATAACATATTAGCTACATCATGAACATGATACATTCTTGACAACAAACAGTACTTAAATCAAAACATGTCCTTGACAGGCTCATTCACACTTTTAATGAATCGAATGCAAAACAAATATATGATTGCAGCATGCTCATGATATTTAAACATGGAACAAAGTAGAGATGAGGTTTACCTAGTGAAGCACTGCACTTTAAAACCTCAACAGAATCAAACTTACTTCCCACTGCAGCAGCCTTGCTCCAATCTTCTCACACTTCTTCACTTTTCCAAGCTTGAACTAAGAATTTTTAGAGTGAGTATGTGAGAATTGTTGGTGTCCAATGCAAGCACAATGGCCTGCTATTTATAGGGAAAGCAAGAGGATGCAAGGTATGGCCACTTTGAAAAAAATGCCAACACTACCCTTTTGAATCGTGTGAAGTAGCATTTGCTGAACACAAATATTCTAAAATCTCTGAGCACTGATGTTGTCAGGTCTGATCAAGATGGTAGGAAGTGATTGGTGAGAAGCTCAATGAATAAACAATGTTTATTTCCCTTGAAAAGTTTCTCTTTCCTCCTCCCACTTGCACAACTATGGCATAAAACCAATATTTAAATGCTAACCAAGTTGGATTTTCGTGGCCAGGCTTAGATTAAGGTTAAATTCAACATTAGAATTCAGAAACAAGTGGTTTTTGTGATTAGGAGAGGTTTTGATCCATTATGCCAAAGTTGGTTGCTTGAAAATCAAGAAATAGAACCCCTATCTTTAAGACTTCGAAACTCCCAGCTCACTCAATGGATTGAGGAGTTCTAGTACTTTTTGGAAAGTCCTCAATGCCCTCTACAACTTTCATGTTGGACCCAAGTTCTGAATCACAAGGGAACTTAGTGAAAAATGAGGTTAAAGTTGGTTGTTTATTAAGGGAAAACAAGCTGAAATTTCATCAAGTCTTGGGGCAGTTTGGCTTCTAAGTCTCATAACTCACAAACCATTCATTTTTGTGAGAAAAGTCATATTTAACACTTTGAAGATCTTGGAAAAAGCTTCCCTTTCGGCTTTGAGTCACTCAATTTGGATGTGTGGTTTGGAAGTTATGACCATTTCAATTTGGCACAAGAGGGGAAAATTCAACATATGAAAAGTTTTATGAACCAAACTTCGCTTCCTTTGCAAGAAACTTCTTAAAACTTGATCTCTCATACCCTAAATCACCAATGAGACATGTCATGATGGGTTGAGGTCTTGGATGTTTCATTTTGGATCAAAATCTCAAGGATTAGGGCCTCAGTCAAAACCCTAATTTCACTGGTGAATGCCCTGGAATGATTTCGGATGATCTTGCTTATTTAATCACATATAAGGCTCATAGATAGTCTCTGAGGATGTCTACTATCACATGGAGTCATGTCCCAGAGCTTGAGAACAAATCTTGGTCAAAATCAAAGGCCATGATTGTCTTGTCTTGGAAAAACCCTAATTGGAGGCAGGGTGAACTTGTGGCTCAAGCTACTTGTGATAAAAGTCAGATGGTCTTGATTTCTTGTTGGATTAGACCTCTTGAATGTAAGTGAGCTCACATGGTTGCATTTGGAGCTTCAGTTGTCCTTCTTGAACAGATGACTTCTTTGATTCATGTAGAGCTTGGCTTAGGAGACTTTGCCCTCCTCTTTGTATAAACCCTGGCTTTCACAAAAGAAATAAACTTGCAAAATGAGGTGGTTAGTTAACAATGCATAAATGATTGATCATAAATGTCAATGCAAAATGTTATGACATCTAAGGGGTAAAATTTGGGGTACAACAACCCTTTATTTTTTTTATAAATAACAAAATACAAACTGTTGTTGGTAACTTCTATCGATTACTCATGAGAAGCATTTGAATCTTATAATTGAACTCAAACATTCCTGCATATGCATGTTTCAATTTTCATTTCAATTCCTTAAACTCAACGTTTCTAATTGAACAAATATTGACAGCTTACTTCCTAAAAGGAAAGGGTTGTATTTACCATCGAGAGTAGTTTGTTCCCAAGAACTCTCGGGAAGGAGAAGAAGGATGAGACGTCGAGTCGCGGAGTCTAATAAGGGATCCTTCAGATTGGTGTTTTATTTGTGAATGAGGATTGAGGATTTGACACTTGATATAAAAGGGTTCTGAATGTTTCTCTGGAGATTAAGATGGTGGAAAGGTGAAATGACGGTATTGCACGTGGTAATATGCATTTCACACACCCTAACTCACTTTATTTCAATGTGAGACTAGAATTTGTGTGTTGTTCTACAAATAGATAGATTGTAATTTTACAATTTTATAACTCACTTAACAATATGTTTATGTGTCAAATAGATAGAGTGTAGTTTTATAATTTACTCAATTTGTTGTCTGTTTCTTTCATAATCTTTCTTATCAATTTTATAATTTATTCAATTTATTGCCTGTTCGTTTCATAATCTTTCTTAACAAAATACAAGAAATGAATGTTAAGAAAATACCTGCATTGAGATGAAAGAATGAAAGTGAATTAAATCTTAAGTATGTACCCTACACCAATAAGAGGCTAACACCAAGAAAAATTCCTTCAGAAACATCTACTCCAGTATATGATTTGTAAGTTTTTATTTATCTTTTAATTTTTTTTTAATTTAAGTGTTTCAAACAATGATTAGTTTGGAAATCATAATTGCCTGAATATTTTCTTCTTTTATTGTTTTGTTAATAACAAACAATTTTAAATTAGAAAACATTTGTTTACAATTAATATTATTACTAATAGTTTTGTTTTAGGGAAAATCTCTTTTTCTTTTGTTTTTCTCTTTCAATTCTAGCATATTTATAATTTAAGTGTTATATTTTATTTTGTTTCTGCATTTTCTTTTGAAACCAAATAGTCGACTGTATTGTACTTCAGAGTCAAATAATGAATATTTTACTCTCATTATTCTATTTTAACTTCATAGAACAAGAATTAAAAGATAGATTTTCTTTTTATATTATTCTACTTTTAATTTAACCTTATTTAATTAAAATATTTGAATTACGAAGAGGTTAAAGCAAAAAAGAAGAAATGTCAAAGAGCAGTTAAAGAAAAAAATCTCACGCCTAGGCGTTAAACATATAGAGCAGTTAAAAAAAAGAATTACATATATAGATATTTAAACAAATGATTGTTTTGGGACATGATAAGATTGTCTTAGTTCAAACCTCTTGGGTATTAGAACTTCCTTGCAGTTTCTCTTTTTATTTATGGTAAGATTTCTTTTGGTGTTACAGTCACTGTTTCAGGGAGAATAAAAGAAACAAAAACCCTAACAGAACTATATACTTAATTATATAACTTCTCTAAAATATTTTATTTTTAATTATAGCTTTTTTTATTTCTTTCAATTTTAACTTAAGTAAGTCGTTTGATTATTACCTATTACTTCTAATATACCTACTTTTGAAGAAAACAAATAAAACCTGTCTCTGAATTTACGTATAAGTGGAGGGAGGGAGAGATTAAAATTAAATGCAAAATGAGAGAGAGAGAGAGAGAGAGAGAGAGAGAGAGAGAGAGAGAGAGAGAGAGAGAGAGAGAGAGAGAGAGAGAGAGAGAGAGAGAGAGAGAGAGAGAGAGAGAGAGAGAGAGAGAGAGAGAGAGAGAGAATGCAAAATGAGAGATTAAAACTAGAACAAAATAAATATATTATACAACATATTAATGTAACATGTCAAATAATTTAATTAATACACAAATTTTAAAAAGCAATATTTTATAATTTCTTTCGTGTGCGTACTAGAAAAACGGACAAACAAATATGATAATGCATATCACAAATTGTATTACATAAATACTTTAAATTAAAATAAATTTTTAATAAAAATGTCTGTTTATATTTTAGGACAAACAAATATGATAATTCATATCACAAATTGTATTACGTAAATAATTTAAATTAAAATTAATATTTAATAAAAATATACGTTTCTATTTTGAAATATCTATATATTTAAAAAAAGCGGATAAACGAGCACGGGAGTGCCCGTTTGGACGCTAATAATAATAATAATAATAATAATAATAATAATAATAATTTTCTTTAAAAGTATTTTCTCTATTTGTCACTTAAAAATTAAGACTAAATTTATTTAAATTTTTTGAAATATTATCAAAATTTACATCAATCCCCCACATATTTCAAAAGTTCAAATGAACAATAAAAAAGAATTATCAGAATTAACATCATGGATGTGACACATCAAACTAGTGTAGCAAGTTATTTGAACTAGTCGTAGAATGATAGCACTTAACATGCAGTGAAACTTGTGTAGCAAGCTATATGAACAAAATACACTTTACGTATGTTAGAGGTCTACCACCCACATCACACCACACAATTCTTGTTGTTGACGCGGTGGTGCGCAACTAGGTCGTGCATGTGCCTGGTTATTTTCATGAGTGCTCTAGAGATTTCTCCAAGATCTCATACATGCGCCTCCACTCGATACTCATATAGGTGATTTCATCAAGTGTATACTGCAAATCATACACCACCAATAAAGGATATGAAATTCATTAAAAGCTATATAAGCTTATCCTCTCAATAAAGCAGTATCTAGCACTTTCTCATCGCACCATAATTTTTAGTACTAGTAGAACTAACAAGTGACTTGTTCTTACCCATATGGACCTTTTTCATGGTGTCTGCAATCACAAAGGTTTAGTTCCCATGACTTGTTAATTTCAATTGGCTTTAAGTTCAATTCTTCTCGATGTATTCACAAATTTATTTCTTCCCAGTGCTTTGTTAGAGGATCAACTATGATCACTTTGATCTGACTTCACATAAATAGAAAATATTACCTCATTATTTAGTAGCTACTTTATACACAAATAAGGAAGACACACAATTTCTTTCATCAATAAATATTGACTAAGACGTCTCTAAGTCAATCAATCTCAAAAGTTTATTTACTAAGTCTATAATAATAAATTAAGTCTTATCGATTAGACTTATACGTGTTTACTTAGATATCTATGTGAGATCACCTTCAAAAATATATTTTTTTCAATAAGATGTAAAATAAATTCACGTATATTTTTTCAATAAGATGTAAAATATATATTTTTTGCAGGTCAACCTAAAATGCTTTTAAGTGACCTCAACTCATTGACAACTAAAATTTAATATATTCATGTATAAGCGCATGAATTTTTTGCAGGTCAACCAAAAATGCTTTTAAGTGACCTCAACTCATTGACAACTAAAATTTAATATATTCATGTATAAGCGCAGGAACATGTACTGAAAAGCAAAGGAATAGGTTAAGGAGTTCTGAGAAAGGCAAAACGACTCGTGATCATGACCGTTTTCGTATGTTGCTTATGGTACTTACAAGCGTAGGAATTACATGACAGAAAATTTCACAGCAAATAAAAAAAAGAAAATACATAGCAGTGCAAAAAAAAAACCAAAAGGTATAGCAGGGTAAGAAAAGATGCATGGCAAGTAAAAAAGCTCATAACAGAAAATTAAAAAAAAAAAAAAAGAAATTACATAAGGAGATTACAAGAAGGAGTATGTAACAGAATTTCTCAACAAGTCCATAATGGAATTTTTACAGAAGGTGCAAAAATACATAGATGCAGAACATGGAAAACAAATTTCACTGCAGAATTTGAGTGCCAAGCTCATGACTCTTTACATAGCTAATTGTAACAGAATTTCACTCAAAAATACTATCCTACCCTCAAAATTCCATATAAATCAAGTTGCTGCTCCCATTCATGAAAAGTAGGAATCATCATCGAATGCACACTGAACCATCTTCAATTTCCCTCCAAACTCTCCGTAGCCATTAACAACTCTGCAATATCCTCCTAGGGTTAATGTTAACCCTAGTGGCATGGACCTTATTGGGTCTTAAGCCCACTTTTTACTATCTGCACCCCTGTTACACTGTTCGCACCCGCCATGGCTGAAAGGAGAAACCTTTGGGCCTGTTTTCTAAAGCTCACACGCCCCATTTCTTTTCTCACCCTTGAAACCACTACTGCACCCCCTTTATATTGTTTTGTTTTAGTTTTTAAATTTTGTTTTAATCAAAGTTTAGATATTTTTACAATTAGTTTTAGATAATTAGGTTTAGATAATTAGTGTTATTAACAATTAATTTTGGTTAGTTGATTTAGGATAATTAGAATTAGTTATTAATTTTTAATTAGAACTTAATCTTGAATTAGAATTGGATTTTAGAAACTAACCTTGATTTTAATTGATTTTTAACATTGAATTATTGTTGATTAATTGTAGATTAATTCTGGTTAAGTTTTGTTCTAGATTTTGATTACTTGCTAATTAGGAGTAGATTTTTAATCCTAGTTTTAATCTCTTTGTGGCTTTGATTAACATTGTGACATTAGACTTAGTTTTTATTGACTATTTGTCTTGAAGCTTGTAGTGTATTTTGGTTGAGTTTTCAATTCTAGAAATGTGGATTAATACATGATGTTGTTTGTGATTGGATTGCTTAATGTTTACTTGTTGTTTACTTCGTATTCACATGCTCCCCTAAGCCTCCTAGTCCAACTTTATTTCGGATTAAGGTCGGAGTAGGATATACATTAGGCTCTCAATCCAAGCATGACAATATTAGGTAGATTTCCCTCCTAATCCTGACCTTAGGGCCATTTTGTATGATAACATGTAGGATTCAATTTCCCCTAGACCTTGTGTGCATCTTTTTCTTCTTTCTCAAAACAATAATTAACACACTTAATAAATATGATGAGTATTGTGTGCCACGAGCCTTAAGTACATGGGAAATGACAAGTGAGGGGTCTCCCCTTACTTTTCTAGAGTTTTTAGCGTACGTCCCATTTGGGGGCGATCATGCGACGCATTCGCTCCTATGTCATAGACATTAGTGAAACACGAATCACAAACCAAGTCAATTCACTTCTTCAGGAGCGCTTCTTCGAACAAATCCAGAACCTTTTCTCTCGCACCCGTGCGTTTGAGATCCCGTTTTTTCCGTAGTTCTGAACTACGGATGCTCTGATTCCTCATTAGGGAATGAGGATACGTAGGCACGAGGATCCCTATCCTTGGCGAGCACACTAACAACTAACTCCCTTTTCTCCCGCCCCTGTGCGATCGATACCAACCAGCTAATCGAGCCTTTTCTCTTGCCCTAGTGCGATCGAGATCTTTTCCCAATCCATGGTCGTAACCATGAACTACAACCACTCTGATTTCCTCATTCTCCGAATGAGGATACGTAGGCACAATTTAACGATGTCTGGGGAGTAACCTTCCCCCATCGACCCGTAATCCTCCAAACTACATTGACTCTGACTTTCCCATTGCACGAGGGAATACGTAGGCCTAGGACAACGATGTCCTATCGAGTCTCCTTCTCCTTTTGTTTTCCGTTTTCGTTTAGCAGTAGGCTTTAGATAACACACCCTTTAATTAGACAACAAGCATGGATCCCATTGAGTATAACGGATGCGAGGGGGTGCTAATACCTTCCTCTCGCATAACCAACTCCCAAACCCAGACTATGGTTGTGATGACCATGTCTTCTCCCTTTTTGAGGTTTTCTTCGATCGTTTCCTTTCCCTCCGTTGGGATAAATAAAGTTCGGTGGCGACTCTTCTGTTTTTTCCGCCGGTTTTTTTCGCAGTTGCGACAGGGTGGAAGAGTCGTTCTTGGCAGCTGCAGCACAGTTCCTGGCGTGCAATACTGGCAAATTACCCTTCAAATTCCTTGGCTTATTCATCGCTGGGAACCATAGAGGCATCAATTTTTGGAAACTAGTTATTGAGTGTTTCAAGGAAAGGTTCTCTACTTGGAAAGGAAAGTTGTTATTAATTTTGTGCTCACTAACTTACTAATACACCATCTCTCTTTTTACAAAGTGCTGACTATAGTTGTTAAAGAGTTGGTGTCCAGTGAACATAGGTTCATATCGTATGGGTCTGCCGAGTCATCGTGAATGGCGTGGGTGAATTGGTCTTCAGTGTGTTTGCCTAAGGAACATGGTGATATTGTTATTAAAGACATAAGAATGTTTAATAGAGCTCTTCTTTCTAAATGGTTGTGGAGGTTAATTCATGAACAAAAAGCAATTTGGATTCCATTATTGGGTCATAGGTATTTCAATTTTGTCCAAAGAATTTTTCTTAAGAATATTGCTAGGAGTTGCAGGTATGTTTCGTTGTGGTGGAAGGAAATTTTGCGTGTTTTTGACTCTAAGGATGTAGACGGATTCATGATGCAAGTAGCATGTAAGCTGGAGGAAGGATCTCTTATCTCTTTTTGGCATTCATGATGGGTCGAAGGGAGGCCGTTGCGACTGAGTTTTCCAGACTTGTTCGAAGCATATTGTAGCTTGTGATTTTTGTCGATGACGCGACCACCTTACCGCAATGGTTGGAATTGGGTGCTACTTTCTGATTTCTTATTTATCCTATGAAGCTGGAAAGGAAAGGGAAGATATTTAAAACTAACCTTGCACGCAAATGTTTTGTTTAACAAATGCTAAGAGATTGGGGGGTCCGGGGTCAGATTATACAAAGGGAAGTTGTCAATTACCTAGTGTATATATAGTTATCCATAGCTTCTTTGGCATGTTCTTCTATTATCTACTTACTGGTGTTTATCTGTTATAAATTGGGAAAGTTTCTCCTTTGGGAATGTTGAGAGAGTATTTTTGTTGTTTTCGGGTTTTTCGATGTTTTTGGTAAGGTACTGGATCTAAAGTTTTTGTTATGTGTGCTCGCTAAGATTTCGCAATCTTATGCCTACGTATTCCCGTAATGATAACAGGGAAATCAGAGCAATCATAGTTCCTCCTATTCTATGGGAGGGAAAATATGTTTGGTGTCTTTTTCAAAGCCCAAAATTGAAGATAAAGGGTTTGAGTATTTGTGTCTTGTTTGAAGCCCAAGATTGAAGCTAGATGGTTTGACTGAGAGAGAATTTGTCATCTCTAAAGGGAGATATCTCATCTGTTAATCACAGTTGTTGAGTAACTGATTATAAAGGAGAATTACTTTAACTGGAATGTATGGAATCCAGCAATGTCATAATTTCCTTTATAATGGATTTGTCCTGAAGGAATAAACTTTAACTCACTGTAGAGCAATGCCATTTTTTCCTTAGGAGTCTTTCCATGCTAAGAGACGGACACTGGCTTGGATGTAAATAATCCAGAGGCTTTCCACTTACAGCTGTTAGATGAAAGAGGAAGTTTACCAGGATAAGAGAGGGACCACAACTTGGATTTTTAATCAACAAGTGTGCCACTTACAACAGTTATCTGGAATTAAGGTTTGTTTGATTGTCTGTTTTGAAATGCCTTCCTACAGAGAGAACTCTTGATTTTCTCTTAGGGGATTTTGGTTTTTGTGTGCCTTGATCAAGGCCCAAGGTTGAAGCTAAAAGGTTGACTCTACTAGGGATTTTTATATCTGTCTGGTATAAAGCCCAAGATTGAGGATGAAAAGAGATTGACTCTTTTGGGGAATGTTTTATCTGTCTTGTACAAAGCCCAAGATTGAGGCTAAAATAAATGAGGGAAAATCATTATACAAAGCCTAAGAGGAGGTTGGCTGGGGAGTTTCTTATATGAAGCTTAAGAGGAGGCTAAGTTCTGTTGAGGATTATTTGAGATCTAGAGATAGGTCCAAATTAGGGAATCAACTCTTGCTGAGGATTGAAGAAGAGTTGAAATATCAGATGCCTTGAGGTTCTGATTTTTCTGAGGGTTTATTGGTGGTAATTTGACCCTAGTTGGGGAATTTAGAATGAAAGTTTAAAGATTGAGTTTTAAAACCTATGGAGGTTTCAAACTCTACTGATGATTGATGAAATGATCAGGGTTTCTCCTTTGCTTTTAGGAAACTGGAGGGTTTCTTTGAGATCCAAGAGGAGATGAGACCTTCCAAGTCTACTGGTATGAAGAGGTTTACTCTTAACTAGAGGATGATCTTTGTATGATGCCGAAGAGGAGGATGAGAATATCCAAGTCTACTTGTATAAAGCCCAAGAGGAGGATGATGTTTTAAGGGATGAGGAATAACCCTAAACTGTTCTGATGTTCTGACTCTCTGGAGGATTAAACTAGCAAAAGATGACTAGGTTTTGTCCTATACCTGTAGGAGGGCTTTGGGTCCTTGTACTAAGCCTAAGAGGAGGCTGGGAACTTCTAAGAAGCCTGAGGGTCCTTGTACAAAGCCCAAGAGGAGGCTGGGGATGCTTTTAGGAAGCGCGTGGGTCCAAACCTAAGAAAAGTTCAGGAAAGGTTTCACCGGGAATAATCCTTTCTTTAGTGAACAGTTATAGGGTTTGAAGAAATTCAAAAGAGGTTTCACTTGGAATTAATCCTCTCCAGGGAAGTGAATTTCTTGTATAGATTTCTAAATAGTGACAGTCTTGAGAAAAGTTTCACCGGGAATAGTGTCTTTCTCTGTTCCATATTGTATAAGCCCAAGAGGAGGCAAGACTGTGTCCGAAATTTCCTACGGGGAACTAGTTTTGACTGTGTTGAATGAGTAACCACTGGTTTGATCTAATCCTAGACCTAATTGTCGGGGAAAACTCTAAGCAAGCAATGTACAGGCATATATATACAGATGAAATATATAAGCAAGTATGTAAAGGAAATGGTAGAACTTACAGTTGTACAAGCTCTAGCATTGTAACCACAGATGTATGGTTAGTTATTCAAGAAATTGAAGAAAGTTTTGATAACAGCTATGAATTTGAATCTAAATCAAAAGGAAAGTTGTTGTAAAGGGAAGTTTAGGGCATATACTTAAGGAGAGGCCCAAATGAATTCTTTTGAAAATGCGACGATCACGTCGTAGTTTTAAAAACCACAGAGGGGCTTATACAAATGACTGAGGCCCAAATTTATTGTATTTTACAAAAGAGGTGGGTCTTACACTCTATTAAATGCCCAAAAGTCTATTTTTATACAAGAGATGAGGCTTACAACTCAGGGAGAGGCCCATACAAAAGAGAGTGATTGCACCATCGTTTTGAAAACTGGATCGGGGCTTATACAATGACTAAGGCCAAAAAATGGTTCATTTACAAAGGGATGGGACTTACACTATATGAAGAGGCCCAAAAGTGCTTTTTAAAAATGTTTGTGAGGGTGAAAATAATCAAAACCCTAATTTGATTAAAAATGCATTTTAATTTGAATAAAAAATTAATAAAATGATCAAATTTATCAAACATGTGTGAAAAATAAGTTGTGATCTTGGATAAATGTTTGGAAAAACATATTTCATTCATAGAATGATTTGAAAATCAATTTAATTTCAAAAATCAAGAGAAAGAATTTATTTAAATGTTTAAACACAATTAAAAAGGAATTCTTTTCAAAAATTCAAAATATATTAAACAAATAATATATTTTTGATTTTTTTGGGGAATAAAATACTTTAACATATTTGTGAATTTTGAAAAAAAGAATCATTCAAAAATGATTGAAATTGAAAGAGATATTAATTTTTGAAGTTATTAAGAAATTGTGAAAAAAATGTGAAAAGAACAAGTGGTAAAAAAAATGGGTTGGTCCTCCCAAGGTTTGAACCCAAGCCCTTGGGGTGGAGGGTTTAAAACTTTACCAACAGAGCCAGGTGCGTTGGCTGATAGAGAATGGGAAAAGTGAATAATATAGGAAACCTTCTTTTGAAAATGGTTCAAAAAAAATACCAAAAGTTCTGGGACGAGGGGGAATCGAACCTCAGACCTCTCGCTCGCTACACACACACAATTACTAGTGTTTCCACTAGGGCGCATTGCCAATTCAAACATATATTGGCAAGGGAAAATTTATAGTAAAACTATATTTGATTCTGAAGAATGGCGCCATGGCCATCAACTTCAACTTCATCATCGTCATCAGATTTTTGAAATTGTATCTCCATCAATACGCAACCATTTTGGATGATTAAAAAATGAAACTTGTCTATTTTTGAACGAGGAATTGAATGGCATTACTCAATTTTATTTAAATTCAAAGAATGGCATTACTTAATTTTAAAATCGTATTTAAAATGAAATTTCATTTGTACAAGATATGGAGCAATTGATTGAGGGAAAATGATTTCTAAACTATCAGAAATGCATTGGTAACTTGAAAGGATGTTTATGATGCATGAATTAATGAGTTCAGTTTTGAGGAAGCTAACCTTGCAAGTGAGAATTCAATTCTCTGTTGGAGATGTTGCAGATGTGTTCTGATGATCTGGATAGCTTCCTTGACCCTCAAGGATGGTGTTCCAATGTTGAGACTGAATTGAAACATTCTGAATCACTTGACACGACTCAATCTGCAGCTTTGAGGCAAAATTGAGCAAAAGGATGGTGACTTGAAGATTTTGATGTTACAGATGGAATGTAAGTGTTTAGATCACTTCTATATGTTGTATATGAGGTGTGTGAACCGTTGGTTTGAGTTTCATTGGCCTCCAGCTCAAAACCCGATAGTGCCTTCTCAAGAAAAATGGAGTTTTGTGTTTAAGAAGGAAATGAGAGAAATCTATGTTGTAAGTTTCTTTGGTGTGTTTGTAAACATCAGAAGAGAGCTCTATTTATAGGTGAATAGATTTGTCAAGCATGAATAGTTGGAACTTGAAGGATAAGAACTGAATTCAATGGTCTTGGATTGGCATAATTGCTTCTTACACAAGGTACAATAGCAGTCCTAAATAGCTCAGCTATGTGTTGACTCAATCTATATTCTGCAGACCTCTTAAATGTTGTTTATTAGAGCATTTTGACTACAAGCGATAGGAATCTTGAATATGCACTATTTGCTCATAATTGCCTTTGAAATTCAAGGCTTCCATAACAAAACTTCATCATTCTCATCAGATTTTTCCTTGGCTCTTTGGCACTATCCTGCAGGTTTGTGAGGAGTCACTCTGATCACATTGAATTGGTTTGGAATAGTGATCATTGCATTTGACTCAAAAATCGTGCCTTGCAAGAAAACATCAAAACTATCATGAAAACAGTTGCAACAATGCCTCTTGTGGCAGCCATAACTCTTGGCTCAAGTTAAGTTGTTTCATGCCAATGATCTCTTTGGATTGTTGGCAACATGTATAACAACTTTGATGTTTACATTTGAGATTGATTCTTCTTGTAACTAGGTGTAAACATCTCTCAAGTTTTGGTGTTTTACCTAAAATCTGTCTTGGACAGAATTTTCTCTAAGTGTTGGAGAAAGAAGCATTTCCATGTTTTAGTGATTTTGATTCAAACATAACTCAGAACCAATGATGATTTGGAATGAGATGTAGTTAACATATTTGAAGTATGTCATGTTAACTTCCATTTGAGCTTTGGATGGAAGTAAATGGCTTTGTGGTTTGGGAGTTATGCCCTTACAAAGTTGGTACCAAATCAATTTTGTTTCATAACTTAGAAAAATTTTAGTTTTCAATGGTTGCCCCTTTTGCAAGAAACCTCACTTTTCTTGATTTTTCTTGATGAATGATGATCAAAACCATACATTAACATTGTTTTTGACTTAGGAGAGCCATATTTGTGAAAAATTCCAAAAAGTCAAACTTGATTTTGGGCACAGTTGACTTTTTGTCAGATGAATTCCAAACTGTGTGATCCTTTGTACAATCAAATTCTTGACCTAATTAAAACCTAATGGATGGATTTCATAGGTGTTTTAGGTTGTCTTGAACCATGTCCCAAGGATTGAGAACATGTCTTGGTCAAAAGTTAAAGATACAGTTGACTTTTTCTTCAAAACCCTAATTGTGGTCCTGATGAAATTGAAACTTGTGAATCAAGCTTTTTGGGTCAATCCATTGTTGTAAAGGGATCAATATGGTGTATTTTAGGCCTTCAAATCATGTCTTGAGGTTTTGGTTCATGTCTTTCCTCAAAAGTTAACTTAGGGGTGAATTAGGTCAAGAAATCCTAATTCTTGATTTTTGATGAATGCCTCCCCTGAGGTTCTTTTGGCATAATGATTTGGTCCATAAGGTCCCTTTGAGTATCTTGGGTCATGCTTTGAAGCATTGGCTCATGCCCAGATGAACATTTTCATCTAGAGGCCTTGGTCGACCAAAACCCTAATTTGGTGACATTGTCGATCTTGAGGCTTGATCCACTTGGAATGTTGCAACCTTGTGCTTGATCCTTGATGTGGGAGACCTCTTGATCCTTTATGGGTGTTTGAGAGGATAGAAAAGTTGATGATCATATCCATTCTTGATTGATCCTTTTTCTGAGTACTCTGAGAGGGCTTGAAACCCTAATTCTTGGTTGAGGTGAGTGCTCAACAATCCTTGAGAAGATTGATGAGCCATGAAGGTACATCCATATTGTGGTAATGATTTGCACAATGATGGAAAATCTTGTGGTCAAAATTTGGGGTTTGACACTTATGTTTTTAAACACCATGCTATTAGGGAAATGAGGAGTTGGTTGGAAAATTTGTGGCAATGGAACTTGGGCATTCAGGAGGCCTTGCTAGCAGGTGAATTTAGGGGTCCTTTCTTGGAGTTGTCTTTGCTGCTGCCCAAAGTGAATCCAAGAATTGGTGTGGCTGATACATTTCATGGCCAAATTTACAGAACAATAGTTTTAATGATAAATTGTCTTACAAGTTTATCCAACAGGTTGGTGGTTCTTAAGTATTAGAAGTTGCTTACAAGACTACTTTAGAAATTCTGTGGCAATCATCGATTCCGATAGAGGTAAAGAGTTTTGGTTAGAGGTTGATATTAGATAGACTTCTGACACGTTTGAATCTTGTAGCCAAGAGAGTAACTTCTAATCCTCACGAGTCGGTATGTGTTTTTTGTTTCCTTGTTATTGAATCTATAGAGCATGTATTTTTTTCTTGTCCCAAAACTCTATTGGTTTGGAAGGCAATATTTGCTTGGGTGGGGTAACATGGGATATTATGGATAACTGTTGTGACCATATATTGGATTGGTTCTTGAAGATGCTTGGTTCTACATCTAAGAAGACGACTTGTTTGATCTGGTTTTGTACTTGTTGGTGTATTTGATGGCAGAGGAATCAGATAATTTTTAATGACGATTTCGGTTGTCTGGGTGAAACTGTCCACAGAATTATCCATACTTCTTGGTGGTAGTTAGCTATTTTCTCTAGCCCTAGAATTAAGAGTAATTACTACATATGGCTCAAACGACCTTCTGATTTTTTTGTAAGGAATTCGTGAAATAGTGTAGTCGAGTTGTACTTGATAGTTGGTGTAGAATACTTCCACTATTTTTCCTTTATATATGAATGCTAATTTAAAAAAATATAGTTTAGCTTATAGAAAATGAAGTTATATATAAAAGTTAATTATATATTTTTCATGTGATTTTTAGCTTATTTATTTATTTATTTATAATTTTTCAAATACATATTTTTTAAAGTAACTTGTTATAGCCGCAAATAATGAATTTTAATAGAAAATATATATAAAAAATGTACTTTTGTTTTTCTCTATAAAATAAGAAAATTGATTTCATTTTTATCATAAAATTTAAATCAAATCCAATTGAAAAATAGTAAATTTAATTCACTCTTATTCAACTAACTGAAATTTGTAATATTTAATATTTATTTTTAAATAAAATATATTACGATTTTTTCTAACACCGAAGATATTTTATACATTATGTTATGGTGTAGGCCTAAGATATCCACTGTCAGAGCGATACGTTAGAAGTTTGATGATTTGCGTTGATTTGCTGTTGTATGTGCAAACACTCTATCGCAATATTTAGTCGATGTCAAAAGTGAGATTTATTTAAGTGCTAGAATGTGTCTTTAAGAATTCTAAGACCTGATTTAGGCTTTCTAGCCTTCTTCTAAGATTGCAGATACAAAAATAGTATAGAAGATATAAAAAAAAAATTTAAAAGGTTATACTACTATATATAATATACTTTATAATAAAACCTTCATCTCATTCAACAAAAAATTGAAGTAAAATTCTAAGACGTGTTATTTTATTTTTTTAAAAAAATTATCATCTATTCTCTTGGCTTAAGAAAAAATCCGAGGGGTAAATTAATTTTGGGTCCATGCTTCAAGTCTCAGCAGCTACAACTTTTATTTTTTTTTCTTCTGTAAAAGTGATGTTTTTCGTAATATTTAATATTTTATTTTATTTTTAAATATTATATTCCATCGGTTTCTCAAATAACTAAGGGGTGTAATATCTCGATTTTACTATAATAAGATTCCTTCATAATTCATAAGTTAAGCTGCTCCATACTCTTAAACATTATTCTGTCTGATGGATTGCGAGACTTTTTTTTGGTTATGTGTTGTTTTTCTTCTTACACCACCTTTAACAAATTATTTTATATGCTAGCAATCTATCTCACGTAATGGTGTTGTTGTCTTTCTATTTGTTGTTCATGTCAATGTTTATTAGAATAACTTTTCAATGTTATTAATCAAAGAACACTTTCTATAATATATATTGATTTCTTCGATTGACAACATTGAGAAATTTATTCTTAATCATATTGCCACACACAAAGAAATTGGTGAATGGTAAAAAAATTGAAAAAGAAACAATACATTTTACTTCAATTTTTTCTATTCACCAATTTTTTTTTGCAATAGAAGTAATCTATTACCTCAATTCTTTTAGAAACCGAGGTTAAAAGTATCAAATTTATCAAATTTTGTATTGAAAAAGAATATTTTTTACCTTGGGTTTAATTCATAACTAAAGGGAAAAATAAGTGTGTTTATTGAGTTTCTCACAGTCCTTAATCAAATGTTTGTCAATCATTTAGTGAGTATCAACGCTCAAGACACTGTCATTAGTGATATGCTAAAACCTAAAAGACATTCATTCAGAAGGCTCGTGCTGCATTATAAAAGCATTTTGAATATCAAAAATTTATCATGAAAGCATTTGTTATTAAAACATGAAACTTATTTATTTATATCAGAAACATTGAAGCATTGTTCTATATGATGGATTGGAAGAGTAGAAAAATATTTGAGTTTAAGGTTTGTGTTCTTAAATAATCAAATAACACATAAAAAGCATGGAAACAATCAAAGAAAATATTTAATTAAAAATTGGGGTGTTATAGTTTACATCATCCTCTGTTTACTCTTTGCTAAAACAAATGTTTGATAAAGAAAAGTGAGGTGAATTTTTGTTGTTGTTGTGTAAAACAAGGAAATAAGTGTATGTAAAGAGTGAACACGAAAGGATTAATTCAAACAATGCATGATCAATGCAATAATATTATCATTCGTAGAGCAACAAATTTAGAAGCAACTGAGTACTCAACAAGCAAAGAAATTACAAATGAAAATCTTGGAATAGCCAAATGATCATCAGTGTTGAGGATAAACTCACCTACTTGATACATTGTTGGGTTGGATTTTTACCCACTCAGTGATTGAAGTCGATATGTTCACCAAGGAAGAGAATGTGTTTCAGGTTTCATCGTGATTTGAAATCAGATTCTCTAAGTCTTCCTATTCTCCAGGCACTCCTAACATTGGAAGACTGTCTTTTTTCCTCCTTGTTTTGGAGCAGGCTTGTGTTCTACATTTTTTGTCTTCTTTGAAAATCCATAACTTTTTCCTGAATCGCTCTTTCGAGTTTTTGATCCATCGGGATGCCCATTTTTTCCTAAGTCTCCCTTTCGGGTTTTCGACTTAGATGATTTTTTCTCTTTGTTAGGCATAATATTTTTTTACTCCGTGGGAGCTCACGGGGAGTAGAAATTCCTCTCCATCTATTGTTGTAAGAATCAAAGCTCCCCTAGAGAAGTTGTATCGACTTACAAACGAGTGTTTGGGAATAAGCTTGCAGGTTATGGACAAAAGGTATGATGGATTTTTTTTTGGATTTTGCATAAAAGTGTGTATGTATGTTGATGAATGCAGATGCATGCACTTTTTTTATATGCAATTGTTTTTATAAAAATGCAATGTCATGTCATGTATGGATGCAATGCAACGTCATGTGTGGGACTAGGATAATGCGATTTCGAACAGTCTGATTATGATTTCTCAAGTAGAAGGATTTTATGTGTTAGTTAAATAGTAAATCCCGAATAGATGGGCTCTGGAGATTTATAAGGTTCCTAGAGTCATGGATCCCATTTGAAATTTTTTTCGCCGTAATGACTACTCATTGGATGAGAATACCTTCAAGAGGATCTACTATAGGTGAGGTCTTCACACCAACCAAACGAGCCTATATCTCGAGTTCAACAGTACACAACCATCGACTCCAAGGTTCTAACATGGTTCCCACTTGAAAATATTGTCACCATAATGACTACTCATTAGAGAACACTACCCTAAAGATGATATATTATGACTGAGGTCTTCGCATTAACCAAGCGAGACCTATGTCTCAAGGTCGACACTACACAAACATAAATCCTAACTACAAGTTTAAGGTTCAAGATAAATTGTCCCTAGAATCAAGGATCCTAGTTGAAGATATTGTCACTATAAGGACTACTCGTTAGACAATAATGCTCTCGAGAGGATCTACTATAGGCGGGGTGTTCGCGCCAACAAAGCAAGACCTACGTCTCAAGGGTCAACACTACATAACTACCATCTTAAAATTATGTTTTTTCTCTCAGCTCTTGTATAGAGCTTCACTCATAGTGCACCTGTGAAATCACCCAGAGAATTCCATCCATGGTATATAAGAAATCAAATAGCAAATGAATAAATAAAACATAAACACATAGGAGATAAAAGATGTTAGACGAAAAACAAATAAACAAAGCTAACATTTATCCTAAAATCCACTAAACTAGGCTTGACCCTCTAATTCCCTAGCAGAGTTGCTAGCTGTCGCACTGCAAAAAAAAACTTGAGCATACGAACTCTCAAAATCCAACAGAGTCGCCATTGAAGTTTATTTTTAAAAGGGAAATGCGGAGTCGTCGTAACCAAATTCAGGTTTCGGAGTAGGTTATGCGAGTGGAAGGTATTAGCACCCCTCACATTCGTTGTACTCAACAGAAACCGTTTAGTTAGTTTTGTGACTAAAAGTGTTAGTGTGATGTTATTTGTTTTCTTCTAATTATTATTATGTGTTTATAAAATAAATAAAGGAGTAAAATATAGGTTTTTGTATTAAGGTGCTTGACAAGATTACAAGTCTTTCTCCTACGTATCCCCTGATGTCATGGGGAACTCAAAGCTACGTAGTTCTTGGTAGAAAATATTTGCTTGTTGATTGATTTTACTGAACGATGTTTAGTTCAAATTCTAGCAATTAAACATTACTTTTATGCTCATGTATGGGAAGTTGAAGCTTTTGTTTGTATATAGCATCAGAATGGATCCTATTTAATTGCATTCGAGCGATTAAATGTTGTTTGTTGCTCGTGCTTGGTAGGCTAAAGCGTTTGTTTAAATATCACATCAGAATGGATAACACATCTTTCTTTTATGAAAATGTTTGATTTTTTATTGCGCTTGGGCAAAAATGAGTTTGATTGGCTGAGTTTATTTTTGAGTGGAAGGAGAGTATTCGAACTACAAGCTTTACAACTTCTATTTAAAATTTCGGGAAGGAAAGAGACCTATGCCCAATTAATCCTTTTCATCCGAATTTATTGTAAAATATGTGAGGCTAATTAGTCCTTTTATCTTAAATATTATTGAGTGGGTTTTTAGCCATTAGGCATTTTATCTTACTACCCACAATAACAATTGTCGTACCCCAAATTTTGACTCGTTTCATATGCTTTCTAGTGCCACTTTATTTTGAATAAGTAAAATGGTACAATTGGTAGAAGAGGGGTATAAGGGCTATAAGTGTGAGAGGTTGTGAGTTCGAATCCCACCTTCCTCACTTTAAAAATATGATTTTTTCATTAAAATCAATATTTTATGGGAAAAATCTCAAAAAATAACAAAAATAAATAAAAATCAAATCTTTTTTTAATTGGATTAAATGGGATTCATATCAATTATCAATCAAATCAAATCTTTTTCCATTTTTTTATTATTAGAATATTTCTTTTTTATTTTAAAATATTTTTTATTTAAATTCACCAAACAATGAATCCATCCAGATTCATTGGCTTGGGCTTTAAGAAATAAAATAAATCCGGTCAAATTAAATCTTTCCTATTTGATTCAATCACATTTAATTTTTTTGACCTAAATTTTCCCTATAAATAGAGTCCTTGTCTCTCCTATTTTGATCATCCATATACTATCCAAAAGTTATTGCTCTTCACATCGAAGAACAACAACAAATAAACCCTAATCTAAAACTTCAACCGTCCGTGTAACCAGAGGAGGAACGAGGAAGAGGAGTCAAAAAAGGAAAAGAGAGTGAAGACAAATTGTAGCCGTGCTTAAACCAGAGAAAATCTCTTCTCTGTAGGTTGGTATTCTATTTGTATTTATTTGTTATTACTGAATCTCATTGATCTTGATCTATTGATGTTGGGGTTTAATTAGGTACTCTGAGGGTAGTATTACTTTCTAATCGATTCAAATTAAAAATTATATTAATTATGTTCACTAAAAAATCATAAAGCAAAACTTATTTCTTTATCAAATATTTTATTTTTCCCTCAAATTTTTTAAAACAATTTTGTTATGAAGAAAAATAAAATAAAAATTTTCGTAACTGATAATAAATCTACTTTTTTATAGTGACGTGAATTACTCTCTTTCTAAAAACGCCATAGCTTTTTTATTTTATTTTATTTTTAACTGAAGATTTTTAATAAAATTATTCTTTTAGATGTATTAATTTATAAAGTAAAAAAATACAAACATAAAAGTTAGTTAATTAATTAATGTTAGACAATTAGGATTTTAATCAACGATTTAAATTAATCAAAATAGGATAATTAGGATAAATTAATATTTGATATTATAATTATTAATTAAGGTCATAATTTAAGGGTTAATAATATTAAAATATTTTAATTAATAACTTTTGGGGATTAATATACTTATGTTTTCTTTATAAAAAAAAGAGTTTGGAATATGGTCTCAGGGAATTGGCAGTATTAACAATGTTTGTCGTTTTTATTATTATTTTATCTTTACCTTTTAATTTTAAATTGGGATTTTGCTATAAATTATTTTTGGAGTTTATTCATGATTAAAGTTCATGAATTTTGTCATTTGAAATTTTGAGGATTTATTATGATCTTAAAAATATGGGTTTATAATTATTTCTTTAAAAAAATATGGGTTTGTAATATTTTTGGGACTTAAAAATATGGAAATTTATTATGTTAGAAATAAGTTTTGAGATAGGGTTTTAATTTATGATTTTGGATCTCAATTTTTGATCTTGGGTTTAAATTGGAGATTTATTTATTTGAGGAAAATTATTATTATAATTCTACTTAATTTACTAAAAAATATTAAATTGGATTAAAATGTTTCGTTTGGGATTTAATAAAAATGGTTAAAGGAGTTTATTTGGGGATAAGGGATAAAAGTTAAGGGATAAAATTCTAAGGGATTTAGGGTTAAAACTCTTGACATCCGAGAGTATAAATAAATGGATTAGGATTTAAGGGATAGTACTCTTCGTCCGAGAGTATAAATAATGGATAGGATTTGGGATAAAACTCTTAGGTTCCAAGAGTATAAATATAGGCCAAGGGATTAGGATTTAAGGGATAAAACTCTTCGTCCGAGAGTATAAATAATTGATAGGATTTGGGGATAAAACTCTTGATATCCGAGAGCGTAAATAAATGGATTAGGGATAAAACTCTCCATCCAAGAGTATAAACAATGGATAAGGGATAGAACTCTCCATCCGAGAGTATAAACAATGGATAAGGGATAGAACTCTCCATCCGTGAGTATAAACGATGGATAAGTGATAAAACTCTCCCTCCGAGAGTATAAACAATGGATAAGAGATTTTAAGGGATAAAACTCTTTGTCTAGGAGTATAAATATAGATAAAGGGATATAAATCCTTATCTAGGAGTATAAATACAGATAAAGGGATAGAACTCTTTATCCAGGAGTATAAATAGTGGATTAAGTTTGGGATTAGGGTTAGGAATAGGATTAGGGGGTAGGAATAGGGGAGGTGAACTACAGTTACACTGAACCCTCAAAATTGAAGGTACGTAGGCATAGGGTTGTAAACCCTAGCGAGTATAATGATAAAAAATTTAGGATTCTTTTGTAAATAAGTAAAAAGTCAGACAACAAACAAATATACCCTAAAATCTAAGGAGGATCCCATTGAGTACAATGGAAGTGAGGGGTGCCTAACACCTTCCCCTCACTTAACCGACTCCCGAACCTTAGGAATCTCTACCTTTGGGATTAGGATCTTAGGTTTATCATTTATTTCCCTTAGAAAAAATATGATGGCGACTCGAATATTTTTGCCGGCCGCGACAGCTGGCGACTCTGCTGGGGAAGTACCTCCCTAAAGAGAGTCCCTCCTAACCTTAGGTTTTAGGGTCCTTGTTTGTTTTGGGTGTTTATTGTTTTTATTTTTATTTTTTATTATGATTTATTTTATGTTTTAATTTGTTTTTTATTTATTATATTTGTCTATTATATTTTTTTATTTTTGTCATCATGCATTGGATTGGGGCAAATGATGTGTGAAGCTAAAGCCCAAGCTTGGAGTATAACCCAAGATTAAGACGTGGAACAGAAATGTTTTGGGGGGGATGTGACATCCCCAACAATTCATTGATGTCACACTCAGAATAGATCCTTCCAAAGGTGTCCTCATGAAAGGGCTAGCCCCTAACGTAGAGGATGATTTGGATGTGGTCCGAGACTCTGAGAACTTTTAGCCTACCCCTTACCAACTCATGGAGACCCTATGTATTCAACTCTCAAGGGGTGTTACTAGGGTCCTACCCAGATGAGACTTATCCCGAAGGATTACCATAGGAAGGCTTGCTCCTTCTCATGGTAAAACAAGGGTATAGTCTGTACAGTATAGGGTCGATATGTTGTCCAAACTTTTATGTCCTAAATGTGAGGGGATTAGGTAGACAAGCTTTAGATCTAAACCTGTTATAGGGAGCCTACCTAGTTAGGGTCATACTTGCATTTTCACATTACCCTAACCAAGTAAAAAAAAACATTTAATCAAAAAACAAAATGTCCATGTCATCATGCATTTAAAAATATTTTTTTGCATATATGCATTTTTGTGGGGAATTTCAAGATGTGTTGTAGGAACATTGGAAAGAGGGATTCAAACGAAAGGGCTACCCTACGCATTAGAGTGCTAAATGTTGATTTACAAAGTCTCAAAGACCTTTGAGACTTAATGCCAAATCTTCTCAAAGGATGTTTACACACAAGTATGGAAGGATCCTCGATCTCTTAGGGATCCCTATGAAGGTAGGGGCCGTAATTGCTTTTGCGCAATCTTAGGATCCTCCTCTATGTGACTTCCTCCTCAAGGATTTTCAACTAGCTCTTACTCTGCAACAATTGGGACTACTTGGATTTACAAGGAGAGGGAAAAACCTTACAAGGGGCATGGGGGCAAAAAAAAAAGGGAAGGAAAAAATAAGGAAAAAGAAGAAGGAATAAAAAAAAAGGAAAAAGGGAAGAAAAACAAAAAAAGGGAAAATGGTCAAGCCTAAAGACATAGTTGTGCCTGTTGAGGATCTATTATCTCACCACAAGGAGGATAGGGAAGTGCAAGGGCTCAAGAAAGGATACTTGGAGGAGTTTAAAGCTCATTTGAAAAAAGCATCTACGCCTTCTTAAGTTCGGGATTTTCCATTTTTGGGATTGTTATGGGTTATTCCCGAGGAATTATTGTTATAGGTTCGAAAGTCATTTTGGATTTGGGATTGGCTAATGGATTTGGACTTAATGTTCTATGTGTATGGGTTCATCCTTTGGATATGTTCATCTCTAACTACAATGGATTTTGGAATTCCCCCCAAATAAATTTTTAAGATTATTTAGCATACATCATGCATATTCATACATTCATCATCAACATGCATTCAAAATAAGGAAGAAGGAATAAAAAAATCATTTCTTTTACAAACTTTATCTCAGAGTCATTGAGCATAACAAGCTGACTTCCCGACCTCACACTCGAGCGTACCGAAGGGAAGCTATGGATCAGATGGAGAAGGATATGGTTACTCTAAGAGGAGAAATGGATACTGTTAAGGAGAACGTGGAAGGTATGAAAAGCCAGATTGATCAACTGACACTTGCCATCCAGCATTTGATAGCCAGAGGAACCGAGTCAAGTCGTCAAAGGAAGGTTCCTACTCCTATCCCCCATGTTGAAGACAATAACCCTCCACTAGGGTCTGTCCATGATCTGGAACGCGAGGAGGCTGAAACTGCTAAGCACAAAACTGTTAACCCACCTCTCGAGGGAACCGTCTCGCCACTTATTTCCAATGGGGAACCTTGTACTACTTACATACCTATTCCGCATGAGGATCGCGCAGATTGGAACCTCCAATACGAGGGTGAAAATCCAAGACAAGTGGGCCTCGAAAATAAAGGAACCACTATTAAGGAAAGTAGACGGGCTGCTGATAAGTATAAATCACTTGAGGAAAGGTTGAAGGTCGTGGAGGGATTCAATATTTTTGGAGTGGATGCCTTGGAAATGTGTTTGGTGCCCGATGTGGTCATACCTCCCAAGTTTAAGGCACCGAACTTTGATAAATACAAGGGTGTCAGTTGTCCTAAGAATCACCTTAGGATGTTTTCTCGAAAAATGGGTGCCCATGCTACTAATAAGAAGTTGATGATGCAAACTTTCCAAGACAGTCTTAATGGGGCATCCTTGGAATGGTACGTGAAATTGGAGAGGATTCACATTAAGACTTGGGAAGACCTTGCGAGCGCCTTTCTGAAGCAATACCAATACAACGTGGACATGGCTCCTAACCGCATGCATTTGCATAACATGTCTCAAAATAGGAATGAGTCCTTCAAAGAATATGCCCAAAGATGGAGGGAACTAGCTTCTCGTGTGCAACCTCCATTATTGGAAAGTGAACTTGTGGACATATTTTTGGATACCCTCCAAGGAATGTACTACAAAAGGATGATTGGGGCAGTCTCAACAGGATTTGCTGACTTGGTTATCATTGGAGAGAGGATTGAGAACGGTTTAAAGACAGGAAAGATTGGGCAGTCATCCTCAGATCGACATGACAATAAAAGGCATCCCGAAAACAATTCAAAGAAAAATGATGTCAGTGTTGTAGACCCTGAAGGTCCAAATCTGGGAGATAGTGCATTACCGGGGCACACTGGGGAAACAGTCAACGCCATGGAAGGGATGGGGGATGAATTCCTTATTAATAAGGGAGACATAATAAACTGGGGCAAACAATGGGAGTCACCTGAGGAGAAGGATTTGTTTGGGCTGGGTTACAAACCGGCTAGTGAAGGGATAAAAGACAATTTCCATAGTGTGGGATTCAGAATTGAGGATCACGTGGCCTTAATGGTAGAGGAAGAAAGGAATGCCTAATCTCAACAATTGGAGAACCATCGGGATTTCTAAGATGATTTCTGTTTCGAAGTAATTTACTTTTTTCTTAAAATAATAATAAGTCCCTTGCCATGCCCAAGGCAAGTGGACAAAGCTTTGTAGGGCCACCTTTTATTTCATTGGATTATTTCTATCAATAAAATTGCATTTTGTTTTCAATTAAGATCTTTTTTCTTTCATTTTCCGTTTTGTTCAAAATGGCAATATACCTTCTTTCAATATTTTCGTTTCCAGCACTTCATTCCAAAAAAGGATAATAATAAAAAATCTTCCTCGTGCAAATTTAAAAATGAACCTATTAAAAATAACACCGCTATAATCTCGAATGACTTTGAATTACCGATTAACCAAACGGAAGAGGGTGATGAGGACGAGTGTGAGCTTCCCGAAGAGTTAGGCAGATTGTTGAGACAAGAGGACAAGGAAATACAACCTCACCAGGAGCCAGTGGATGTGATCAATCTGGGAACTGGGGAAGATAGGAAAGAGGTCAAAGTCGGTGCTTCTCCGAGTAAGGATATAAAGGAAAGGTTGATCGAGCTATTGCAAGGGTATACAGATATGCCTGGACGCGATAGGAACATCATCGAGCACGAATTACTACTCAAACTAGAATGCACGCCAATCAAGCGAAAGCTGAGGAATACTAGATCAGATATGATCCTCCAGATCAGGGAAGAAGTCAAGAAGCAATTCGACTTTTTGTCACAAGGTAACACTTGTTGGGTTAAAGAACGTAGGAGTAACTTATCAAAGGACTATGGTAATATGGGGCATAAGGAGATAGAGGTTCATATGGATGATACGATTACCAAGTAATAAAAGGAAGAAGATCATGTAACTAACTTGCAAAAGTTGTTGGGTCAGTTAAGGAAATTCAAGTTACGACTAAAGCCCACAAGGTGTACCTATGGAATCAGATCTGGAAAATATCAGGGTCCAGGGTCAGTCAAAAGGGAATAAAGGACAAAATGAAAGCCACCTATATGGGTGCTACCAGTCCAAAGGAGACCACTTATAATGTACTTAACAATACTTGAGAATTCAATGGGTTGTGAACTAGGGAAATATGACGTATCTGGGAGAATAGCTAGGGGGCATATGTTATTAACTGAATGTGACATCCAATACGTCACTCCAAAGGCTATTAAAGGAAGTACATCTCGTTCATAAACCAGTAGACGACTATCAAACTCTGGCAGATGGACTTCCCAGACAAGGGTGTCGTGATTATAAAGGATTGTGAAACTCCAGACTCCTATGAAGGAACCGGGCCTGGATCTCGATGGAAAGTTCTATTTGCATAAGGATATGGGCTTCAAAGAGGGGCTATCAATTGGGGTGAAAATTTGTCATCTAGGATCTTAAAGGAAGCTAAATTGGATAAGGCAGAAGGGGTGCAAACTAGGCTCGATCAGCTAAACCTCGCATAAGGGAAACGTATGGCTGTGGGCTGTTATATCCACAGGGAATTAAGAGAGCATTTGACAAAGAAATTCGTCCTCGCCTACGCGAAGAGGGAGACTTGGGGTTAAGGAAAATATTACCCATCCATAAAGACCACCACGTCAAATGGACCCCACCCTATGAAGGGCCATATGTCATGAAGAGTGCCTCCTCTGGCGGAGCACTCATATTAACAACCGTGGATGAAGCGGATTTACCACGACCGGTGAACTCCGATTCGGTCAAAAAATGCTATGCCTAGAAAAAGAGGATAAAAGCCCGTTAAGTCGAAAACCCTAAAGGGCGACTTAAGCAAAAATTAGGGCGTCCCGGTGGATTGAAAACCCGGTGGATTGAAAATTAGGGACTTGGATAAAAAATGATACCCGACAAGTCGAAAACCCTAAAGGGCAGCTTAGTCGAAAAAAATAGTATATCATCCCTGTGGACTAAGACTCTAAAAAGAGCGGTCCAGGCAAAAGTTAGGGATATCCAAAAGGCATATGACTGAAAACACTCAAGTCAACCCGTAACAAGAATTCAGAAGGGAATGATCATTCCAGCCGTCATCTTCAGAAGCGAAGTTTCGTGATCTTGGAGTCTTAGGGATATTAGCTGGTGTTAAATTTAATAGGAACATAAATAAATTTGTTTCCTTATTGCCATTTTACATTTTTCTAGATTTACGGTAATATCTCCTTATGAGGATTACCCTTATTACTTATCATTGCCCATTTTTGGGCCAATTCTCAATAAAATTTGCTTTTCAAATATATTTCTTTGCCTCCTAAATTATTCCTCTTGATTACAAGGTGTCGATTAATTGTGAAATAATGCATTGAAATATCAGGTATAAATAAAAGCTTTGAAAAGGAAAATGGATTTTACTTCGGTTTTTGGAATCATCAAAGGGATCATATTCGTCCAAGGCAGGATATAGGGTCTATTCACTGACAGGAATATACATTACAATCTAACCGACATGGGAGATTCTTTAACAGCATGTTACGTGTTAAACAAGAATCAAGGGTATCATGGCTTACTACAAATTATCAAGGTTTCAAGGGTCAGGGAGTCAGGATGTTATGGAAAGTATTATTTCAGACAAAGACATACATTGAATATCATAAAAGAGGCATTAGCCCAAATAATGCATCATACATAAAAGCACGCATACATTCACTCATATACACAAACATGCATACATGCATAGGGTTCATAATCACCATTAAGGATTTAATTCTCGACTATATCGCGAAAACAACACTTCGGTAAAGGATTTTTCAGGATTATCATTTTTCAGTGAGTAGGTCTTCACCTTTCACTTAAGCAACTTATCTCACCCATGGAGGGTGTGCCATCAGACATATCAGGGTTATTATTAGGAGTTGTACTAAAAGATTGTCTCAAGAAGGTTTATTAAAAATAAAAGGGGTTCTACCGAATTTTATCTAGCGTACCGGGGATTCACGAAAGGGGATTTAACAAATGGATTCTATTTAGGGGTTTTCATCGGAGCATTGTCTGTTAAGGGTTCATCAAGGATTGTCATGAAATTTTAAGGGATCTCATCGAAAAGGTTTTATCAAGGGATTCTATCCGAGGTTTCATCAAGGGATTTTATGGATAGGTTTTTATTAAAAGGAATTTTATCAAATGGAGTTTATCAATGGGGTTCAATCAAAAGGGATTTCACTAAGGATTTCATCCGGATTTTTATTCGAGGGGTTTTACCAATGGATTTAACAAAAGGGGTTTTACCAAGGGATTTACCAAAGGGATTTCACCAAGGGATTTTATAAAGGGATTTTTATTCAAGTATTATTATTAAGGGGTTCCATCAGAGATTTATCAAGGGGTTCCACCGGGTTTTAAACCTTGTCAAGGTTTATTAGGGGTTCCACCGAGAAGCGTTACAGGGGTTCTATCAAATTCAGAATTTCATCAGGGGTTCTATAAGGGTTTATTACTACGGAATTGGAAGATTGTCATCATCTTACTTAACTTTTGTACTCAGGGATATTACATAAGGGATAATAGGATATTAACGAAGTGTCAATGACGAAGTAAGGTCAACGTTGTATTTGTCGTGGTTCCGCGGTCAAAATTAGGGATCCTCTTATATTCAATCGTCTCCTCATCAAAAAGAGACAGGCTCGCCGACATCATCATCTTGATTCGAAGCCGATTAAATAGGGGCAGCTGTCATACCCCAAATTTTGACTCGCTTCATATGCTTTCTAGTGCCACTTTATTTTGAATAAGTAAAATGGTACAATTGGTAGAAAGAGGGGTATAAGGGCTATAAGTGTGAGAGGTTGTGAGTTCGAATCCCACCTTCCTCACTTTTAATGTTTTATTTGTTTTTCCTTTATTACTAACTTTTTTCTTTTTTATTTTTTTAATAAAAAACACAAAAATATCATTTTTTTTTATATTTAATTTTAAATTTTCGTATTTGTATTTATTGCAATTTTAAAAATATGATTTTTTCATTAAAATCAATATTTTATGGGAAAAATCTCAAAAAATAACAAAAATAAATAAAAATCAAATCTTTTTTTAATTGGATTAAATGGGAGTCATATCAATTATCAATCAAATCAAATCTTTTTCCATTTGTTTATTATTAGAATTTTTCTTTTTGATTTTAAAATAACTACTCTCATTGAGAGATTTTGAATTATCAATCAAATGAAAAATTTTATATTAATTTTCATTAGCTTAGTTTATTGTTATTTCTCTTTTTTATTATTGAAACCCTACTTTTATAACTTTGATCGGAAAACTTCCTATCAATTGGTGCTTTCATTTTAGATATCTTGCCTCTATTAAAATAAGTCGATATTATGAATGATAAATATTTCAATTTTTGATGCAAGTGAAGATTCATACTGGTGAGTTTTGTGAAGAGAGAAAAACTTCAAATCTACGAGTATAGTAGAAGCAGATAAAATGTCTTCAACTGCAAAGCCAAGGAGAGGCCCAACTCTTAAATGGTGGTTATAGTGGTCTCAACTTCATCCAAAATTATGTTGGGAGAGATTTACCACATCACATTATGGCACTTCAAACCAGAATGGCAACCCATTTTGGGGATATTTGATGAGGAAATGAAATCAACATATGAAGCAGTGGATCCGTAGACGCCGCTTTCTTTCTTGAGGATTTCGATAAAGATAAATTTGGAGATCCAATCCCTACAACTGTTGAGGAAGACCTAGAAGAACCATCTAATATATAGAACAAAACAAAAACAACCAAATCTAGATGGAAAACAATTCTCGCTGTTCTTGGAGGAGTCAGACTCAAAGGTCCTTTGCAGAACATCTCTTAAACGTGACACCGTGGATCGAACTTTAGCTGCAAAAGAAATAGAAGAAGAAACTAAAAAAAATGGAAGAAGCTTCCAATCTATCTAATGAGGAAGAGAAATCTTCTTTAACTTCAAAATCTCGCACGATAAAGACAACTACGACTGTTTTGGAACAAATTTATTTTCCTCCTTACAATTCAATATCAGATTTTCGAAGTGGAAGTGGAATTGGCATTGTTTGGGAAGCATAATGATAATCAAGATGATATGGGTCTAGAAAGCGCCACATTCCGATTTGCATGTGTTTCGTTGCCTCAAAATCATCCACGTGTCTTAAGAAACACATAAGTCCAAAAGGTAGTTACTAGCCTCATTTGAATCACGTTTGTTCAAACCTCTTCTTCCAATGAAGGTCGTCTAACTTCAATCTTAGAAAGAAAAAATTTATAAGTCCTAAACCAAAGCGCTCTCCATACATCAATCTCTTAGACCATGCGCCCAAATACTCTCGTCTCGAAGCAACATTCTTTGTCAGAATAATACTTCAAACTCCAACAACCCATTTCAATCTTGACTTTCGTTGAAATGTCCTTGTTATTGGTCACTGTCGAAAATCATAATGCTCTTCTTCAGAATATGACTTTAACCTCCTAACTTACCTCTAACATTAGTGAGTGTCAAAAATCCCAGCCAACAAACTGCCCCCAAAAATGTCATTTTCGAGATAAAGAGAAAACGACATTTTTGAAGCTTTTTCGACACAACTGTACCATTACTGCTATGACATCATGCTCATCATGACCACTCCGTTTCAGCAATCTAATCAAGATGTGCAGGAACCCAAAAAACAGTCATCACTCCCCTACTTACTAGGAAGTAATGGGCTACTCTCTGCAACTGTCCTATCATTCCGTAACGGGTCAACACGTGCCCCACTATCTCAACCACTTCTTATAATGGTTGAAATTAAGTGTCTAGCTTTCCCCTTATAAATACCCTATTTCATTTCTTTTTCCACTTTTTCAACTTTCTGAACTTTCTTCTCCCTTTCAAGTGCAAGAACAATTGTTCATCTTCTCATAAGCACACTCAACAAACTCAAGTGACCTTCAAACTCAATTATCAATAGCGTTCAAGAAAACAACAATTCTTCCTAAGGAAGCTAAGAGACAACCAGTTCTCCGTCCTACCCACACAATCATCGGTCCTTAAATTGTAGGTAATCAACAATATGTTTCAGAACCTCCACTTGAGGAAGAAAAAAGGTGAATCCATCAATCCCATGTACTTATTCCAATTTCAGTATCTAGCAAAATATACGCTCTTCCTAGTCCTCTACCAGATGTTGACAAAGATACTGTGAAACTTAGAGAATTCTTCCCAACTTATCATAGGTATAGACCGATGGAAAGTAGGAGAAAAACTAAATCAGCTTGAAACCAAAACTCCTGAACCACAAAAGGGAATTGAAACCCAGGCAACATCTTCGACTGAACCTGAAGAGAACACCATTAGCTTAGATTACATGAGCACTGCTCTTAGAGCATTTCCCTCTTGCCCCTTGTTAAAAGATCCTGAGAACTATCTAACTTGGTTGGTGAAGATAGAAAAGAAGAAACCTAATTTTTGGAGGGAAATGCGAGGGATATTCTTCTGTTTACCTTGTTTTAATGATGTCAATAAACATGTAAGAAACTAGACTGTAATTTGAGCGGTATCACTACACGTGTCGGGCATATTACGTCTAACCATTATTGTTCATGTGTCTAGATGCATAGGATATTGTCTTTCCCAAAAATAAATGTCCACTATCGTTTCAGTTGTGTCTAGTATGTGTTTCTGATCTTGGTCTGGTGAAAATGCTCAGAAAATTGAATTTCCTAAAAAAATGCACTTCATGCGCTGACCCTCCCAGTTCAAGCGCTAACCTCCAATTTCATGCGCTAACCTCCAAAACCTGCGGGAAAGCGCACAATTCAATGGACACGAAAATATTTGTTTATGCGTCGACGCATGGAGTGTGGAGGTCAGCGCATGACTTCAAAACTCTACATTTTTCACTTAATTTCTTTTCTGTTATTTCTGTTATTATTTTTTGTTGGTCATTTTATTTTCATATAAATATTTTTGGTCATCCTTTTATTTCATAACAAGAAACGTGAAAGATATATGTCATTTCTCTCTTCATCTTCATCTTCTTCATTGTGTAAACAAACAATCACACATAATCATCTTTGTTTGTGTCGCCCATTGATCGAAGTGATAAAGTTCAGAATTTAGGAAGTGTAATCTTCATCTTCTGGGTTGAGAGTTTGGCAGATGTTTCTTGAATCAAACCAGTTGGTTTTGTCCTCCAAGAATCGTATAGATTTTGGGGGTTTTGCACAAACTGTTCTTTCTACAGGGATTCGGCTGGGCGAAGGTAACCGAAAATTGGCGCAATTGTTCGGTTTAGTAGCTGTAATCAGAGGATCGTAGAAGGGAGGTTTGGGTTTGAATTCTTGGTAGATCGCAATTGACCGAGTGAAGGTAACTGAAGAACGGTGATTTCTTTCGGTTTAGTAGCGTGGGACGGTAATTGGATCAACCATATTCGAAGGACTTGATTCATCTCGAATCAAGGGAAGAGAAAATTCTACATCAACGATCGAAGACGTTCGAGGGTTTGGATGTTCATAGTTTTGTCTTGTAATAAACAATTTGCAACAACTATATATATATATATATATATATATATATATATATATATATATCTCAATTCCATTTGTGGAGTTGGGGGAAGACGTACCCAAAGCGAGGACGATTGGGGAACTGCCTAATCAAACCGTGTTTGTTCTCTCTCTCCTTAACTCTTTTACAATTCAGTTCGTTCGAATTTGTGAAGTCGCAAGTCATCGAAATTTCTGTCGTAGAGTAATTGTAAGCCGATAAACTGTTTTGTTAAATTGATACAATTCCTTGAATTGTATCTTGGAGCAGCTTTCCATTACCCTCCATAGAAATTCTGCACTTAGTGTGTTTACGCACACTAGGTGTTTGATAATTTGTTTCAAAGCAAAATTCGAACTTGTTGCCTTTAATTGCTTATCACTTTACCTCATTAGATTGGAATAAACATCAAGCAACGAATATTTTGTTGACTGCGTTATTAAGTGTAGTATGCAAAACTGAATTTTTCTCTTCCATACTCATCCGTGATATATTCGCGCATATCCGATCCTTTTGGTAGAAGGTTTATTGTAGAAGTTCTATCCAGTGGTAGCTTCCGTTAAACAATTTTTAAAAACAAATTTTTGTAAACCATTTGCGTGTAAAACTCAAGGGATCTATTCAAATTTTTAACAAGTGCTTCGGTAAAACTTCTTGGATCATGGCGAACGAACCTAAGGGGGCTTATAATAGAGCTCCAGTTTTTACAGGTGAAAACTACAGCTACTGCAAGGATTGTATGCGCGTCCATATTAATTCCATTGATCGGAAGGTTTGGAACGTTATTTTAAACGGTCCCGTGGAAATTACTATGACTAACGCGGAAGGTGTTGTCGTTCCTAAACCTGAAGCTCAATGGACTGAGGAGGACGAGAAAAAGTACAGCTATGATTGGAAGGCTCGTAATATAATCATCTCCTCCTTGGGAGTTGATGAGTATTATTGAGTCTCCCATTGTGAAATGGCCAAAGCCATGTGGGAAACTTTACAAGTAGCCCACGAAGGGACTAATAATGTTAAGATGGCTCGTATTAATACACTAACGGAAGAGTTTGACTTGTTTTACATGAAGCAAGGGGAAACCATTGCGGATATACAAAAATGATTTACTCATATTATCAACAAATTGCATGTTCTTGGTAAACCAATTCCAAATGAGGTGTCTACTAACAAAATTCTGAGGTGTCTTAACAGGGAATGGCAACCGAAAGTCACCGCTATCAAGGAGGCCAATGATCTTGCTACACTAGACCTCACAACACTCTTTGGTAAACTCGATGAGCATGAGCAAGTGCTCATTAGCTTGGATAAACATGAAAAGAGTATCAAGAAAGAGAAGGCAAAAGATACGGAGAAGAAGTCGATAGCTCTTAAGGCTTCTTGTTCAAAGTCCACACATCAAGAGCTAAGTGATGATGAAACCAATAATGACAAAATGAAGAATCCGGTGATGATATGGGCTTATTTGTGAAGAGATACAATAGATATGTTCGTAAGAACGATATTCAACACTCGGATAGAAATCTAGTCAAGTTTAGGAAGCAATCTAGAAGCGAAGGAAATAAAAATGGCAAGGTAAAAGGGACGTGCTACAACTGTGGAAAATCCGGGCACTACAAGCCGGATTGTCCATCTCTAAAGAAATACAAAGATAAGGATAATGACAAGAGTCGCTCAAACAAAAAGTCTAACAAGTCTCGACGAGCATACATCGCTTGGGAAAGCGACAGCGAGTCGGAGAAAGATGATTCCTCAAGTGACGAAAGTGAATCCGTTAACTTTTGTCTTATGGCACCCCACAACAAAGCAAAAGAGGTAAAGCATTCTAAATATGATCATGTTAATACTATGTCGCATTTAGAGTTACGAAAGGCTTTTGACATGTTACACTATGAGGCTAAGGAAGCATTTCAACGCTTAGCCTCAAATAAAAGGATTTTCACGTATTTGGAGAAGAAGGTTTCCGATTCCGAAAAGGAATTGGAAGCTCTCAAAAACTCTATAGTGGACACATCAAAAGCCAAGGTTGAAGAGGATCCTTCCTCTTGGTTCAATTGGGGCTGTGACATTTGTCATATTTGGCAACGAAAGGTGAGAACCCTCAAGGCCAAATTCGACAAGGCTCTTAAGCCAAAAGTTACATTTGCTATTGATCGATCACATTTTCGTGAGAACATGAATAATCCATATCAAAAGTATACCTATGTGATTCGAGATAGTGATAGTAAAAGTAAATTCCAAATGAAGGTTTCTTGTTCCGAAAGGCATCTACCAATGGTTGCCCAAGTGCGATCTTGGTTTCACTCACCTTAGAGGACCCAATGAGAATTGGGTACCTACTCTCCCTTGATTGTTTTTGTAGGTACAAAGTCTTGAGACCACCGAAAGAAGATGGGTTCTGGATAGTGGCTGCTCGAGACATATGACTAGTGACATATCTCTTTTCATCGACTTTGTGGCGAAGAAAAAGGGATTTATTACCTACGGAGATAACAACAAGGGACAGATTCTCGGCAAAGGTAGTGTAGGTAACCCCTCATCTACTACTATCTCTGATGTGCTGCTTATGGAAGGCCTTAGACACAACCTTTTAAGCATTAGTCAACTATGTGACAAGAATTATAAAGTATCTTTTTCAAAGGATTGTTGCATAGTTGAAGATAGCGACAAAAAGAATGTGTTTAAGGGCATGAGGGTGAACAACGTCTATATGCTAGACTTAAATGAGGTATCGTTGAATGGAGACAAGTGTCTAGTCGTTATGAATGAAGATTCATGGTTGTGGCATAGACGGTTGGCTCACATCAATTTTGATTTGCTTAACAAAATTGTCTCTAAAGACCTAGTCATCAGTTTGCCCAAAATTAAATTCACAAAGGATCACCTTTGTGATGCGTGTCAAATGGGGAAGCAAACAAGGATCTCATTCAAATCTAAAAACATTGTTTCAACTATGAGACCCCTTGAGCTCCTCCATATGGACCTCTTTGGACCATCTAGGGTTAAAAGTCTAGGTGGTAACTATTATGGGTTTGTTATAGTTGATGATTTTTCTAGGTTTTGCTGGACCATTTTCTTAGCAAATAAGAGCGATACCTTTTCAGCCTTTGAACGATTTGCTAAGTTATCTCAGAACAAGTTAAAAACAAACATAGGGTCAATTATAAGTGACCATGGGGGTGAGTTTGAAAATCATTTATTTGAAGCATTTTGTGATTCCAATGGAATCGATCATAATTTTTCCGCACCACGTACCCCTTAACAAAATGGGGTAGTGGAACGTAAAAATAGAGTTTTGGAAGAACTTGGAAGGACTATGATCAATGATGGTGGATTACCAAAATACTTTTGGGCTGACGCCATAAGTACGGCTTGTTATGTTTTGAATAGGGTGCTCATCCGACCTATTCTAAACAAGACACCGTTTGAGCTTTTAAAAGGGCGTAAGCCAAACATCTCTCACCTTCATGTATTTGGTTGCAAATGCTTTGTGTTAAACAATGGGAAAGAGACTCTTAGTAAATTTGATGCCAAGGCCGACGAGGGTATTTTTCTTGGATACTCTCAGTCAAGTAAAGCATATAGAATTTATAATAAGAGGTTACGCGTAGTTGAAGAGTCAGTTCATGTTACTTTTGACGAGTCTTATCCGAGAAATGTCGGAGAAGGTAGTTCTTTTCATGGTGCAGGTGTACCTACTGAAGACATACTCAAGGACACTGATAAGGGAATTGATCAACCCAAAGCAGTGCGTATTGAGGAGGAAAAGGATCACCAACCAGTGAAAAGTGAGGATGATCATCATGCTGATAAAGATGAACTTCCTCCAGCTTGGAAGTCTTCAAAATACCATCCAATTGACAACATTCTCGGTGATATCTCTAAGGGAGTAACTACTCGCTCTAAACTTAGTAACTTTTGTTATTACTCTGCTTTTGTCTCCCAAGTTGAACCTAAAAACGCTAAGGAGGCGTTACTCGATGAGCATTGGTTTCTATCAATGCAAGATGAACTAAATCAATTCTGAAGAAATGAGGTTTGGGACCTTGTCCCCCTTCCGCGAGATCATCGAGTAATCGTCACCCGATGGGTGTTTAGGAATAAACTTGATGAAAATGGAGTAATAACGCGTAACAAAGCTAGGCTTGTAGCGCAAGGCTATAACCAAGAGGAAGGAATCGACTATGAGGAAACTTATGCGCCGGTTGCCCGACTCGAGGCCATACGCCTTCTACTTGCCTATGCTTGCACAAAGAACTTTAAATTATTCCTAATAGATGTTAAAAGTGTGTTCCTTAACAGACACATAAATGAAGACGTTTATGTAGCCCAACCTCCGGGTTTTGAATCCCACGAATATCCTGATCATGTCTATAAACTTAAACGAGCTCTGTACGGACTTAAACAAGCCCCTAGGGCTTGGTATGAATGTCTGAGCAAATTTCTACTAGATCAAGGATATTCAAGAGGAAAGGTTGACACAACCTCTTTATTAAACGTCAAGGAAAACACTTAATTTTGGTACAAATTTATGTTGACGATATCATATTTGGGTCTACTAACATGACCTTGGTCAAGGAGATTTCTAGTTTGATGCAGGGGGAGTTTGAAATGAGCATGATGGGGGAGCTCAACTATTTCCTTGGATTGCAAATCAAACAACTTGAAGAGAGCACATTCGTGAGTCAAACGAAATATTGTCTTGAGTTACTAAAATGTTTTGATATGCTGAACTGCAAAGCAATAGACATTCCTATGCCTACAAGTGCTAATCTTGATCGTGACGAAAAGGGTAAGGATGTTGAGGTAAAGGAGTATCGAGGTATGATAGGGTCTCTTCTTTATCTTACCGCATCACGTCCCGATATAATGTTTAGTGTATGCATGTCTGCGACGTATCAGGCATATCCCAAGGAATCCCACCTAAAGGCAGTTAAGCGCATACTTCGATACCTCTCTGGTACTCCAAAGTATGGGTTGTGGTATTCCAAAGGTAGTGTTTGTTCCTTAGTTTGCTACTCCGATTCCGACTTTGGCGGGTGCAAGTTGGATAGGAAAAGTACTAGTGGCACGTGTCACTTTTTCGCAAATTCCTTGGTGAGTTGGCATAGCAAGAAACAGGTTTCCGTTGCTTTGTCAACAGCCGAGGCAGAATACGTTGCCGCCGGTAGTTGTTGTGCTCAAGTCTTATGGCTTAAACTACAATTACTTGATTTCAACTTAAAACTTGAACGTATTCCAATTTTGTGCGATAACACTAGTGCGATTAATCTAATTAAGAACCCTGTATTACATTCACGCACCAAGCATATCGAAATACGCCATCATTTTCTTAGGGATCATGTAGAGAAAGGTGATGTTATTTTTGAGCATGTTGACACTAAGAATCAACTTGCTGATATTTTCACAAAACCGTTAGCTACAGAGCCTTTCTTTCACATCCGTAGGGAACTTGGCATTCTCGATATCTCGGATCGTGCTTAATAATCCTTTAGAGTAGTGATCTTCACATATATACATGCTTGTTTATTCTTTTAACTAACAATGCAAAGAGATTTTTAGCTATATGTGAGGGATCTTATCGTCATGATAATCAAGGTAATATCGTTCCGATTTATAGATGCTTATCAATATTTTGTGCCATATTAATTACTATAATCTTGATGTTTATTGCATTTTGAGCACTTATCGTTCATGTGGATGTTTTGTTCTGTATGTGTATATGTCTATTTATCTGGTTGGAACTTAAAAAATTGCAAATTTCAGTTCTGTATGTTCATGCGTCGACGCATAGATTTGTGCGCTGACCTAGTAAATGTTCAGGATAACGGATAACCATATGTTCAACTTTTTTTCAGAAACTTCATGAATCATGCGCCGACGCACATATTCATAGGTCGACGCATAAATCAAATGTCCAGACTTCCTACTTTACTGGGACCGTGCGCCGACCTAGCATTGTCTATTTTCCCTACATATTCTCATTGCACATTGATTTATGGTTAATGCATGTCATCTCATTAGACTTTGTGGTCAATCTCTCTCTATCTTCCTCCATTAAACCTCATCAATAACCATTATTCTCTACTAAATCCTCATCAAAACCATAAAAATAAAAAACCCACCAAGAGAAAATATTCTATATTACTGCTACAAGGTTTTCTAAGGGCTGCACATATCTCCTCTTCACTCTTTGTGAAAATCAAGTCTCATCATCTTCTTCCAACTCTTCTTCAACCATGGCTTCAAGAAGAAATCCTAGTAGAAGGGGAACAAGAGGCTCATCTTCACAATCAGCACCAACCAGAACATCATCTTCCCAACGGGTAACCTTTAAGTCTTTAATTTCTAAAAGGCTAACTATTCCTTTTGAGGAACTATTTTGTAATCGTGCGGTTATAAGACAACATGGCTTTTATCCTCTGATGGGTCCAGATTTTCACATTCCTGAGATTTCTAAACTTATAAATTTTCAAAATCTTGGTGAATTTGTTGAATGTGATGATAAGTATAGTGAAGATTTGACTCGGTTGTTCTACTGTGGGATCAAGGGAAAATTTCATGGGGCCGAATTTAAATTCTCTATGAATAATGCAGAATTTGAAGTGACCAATAATGTATGGTCTACATTATTTGTATTGGACACTGATGACGCTCTCCCAAAGGTTACTGATAAAACCTTTGTTCAGGACTATGAATTCAAAACTGCTCTGAATTAGATGTTCCGGGAACCGTATTCAGATGATTTTGTGGCAAGTGGATCATTTCCTAAAAGTGTCACTACCGGTCATTTAAAATTTAAAGACCGTATTCTTCAGTGGATTGTTGCTCGCATCTTGAGGCCTAAGAAAGGAGGGTACTCAAGAGTTGAGCAGGCAGAGGTTCATCTCATCTATATCCTCAAGAATAAGATCAAAATTAACTGGCCTTATTATTTTGCTTATAGGATGTTCATTACTCGCAGCTCCAGTAAATTTCTGGCACTTGGTTAAGCATCTGCTGTTGCAAACATTTTGAATCACTTTGATATTCCTGTTCCGCAGATTTGTCACATTCATATTACCACAGAACAATAATTTCTTACCAAAACCCTTTCCATGATGGGTTACTTTTGGCATTCACGGGAGAACAAGTTCATTTATCGACCAAGATCCACCCATCCTGAACATGATGAACTGGTTCACCTTGAAGGAAGTGATGATGAGGGCATTCCAGGAAATGCAAATCAAGCTGTTAATGATGAAAATGTGGTCATGCAAGAAGATGTGGTTATGCAAGAAAATATGGCTATGCAAGAAGAGGACAATGAGGCATGGATAGGCTATCAACCTGAAGATACTTCTGAAAATCAGGGTTGGGGTCAGTGGCAACAAAATTGCTGGACTGTGTCTGGAAGCGCCTATGTGCCTCCAACCTATGGTGAGGACTATGAATGGCAGCAACCTGACAATTCTGCTCCTCCAACTCCACAGCCTCAGCATGATCCATAGACTTCTGAAGAAATTCTAGCTAGGTTGAACGAATTGACTCTTCAACATCAAGAATTTCAAGCTCTGCAAGATACTCGTTACTTTGCTCAGCAAGAACAGTTCACCAATTTGTCTGATCAAGTTTCATCTCACATTACCAACTTCAACAATTCTTCCAACGCTGCTATGAATCGTTTCAATCAGATGGATGCCAACTTGATTCAACAAAACCAGAACCTGACAAATAGTCTTGGCAACCTAAACAACACGTTGCTTGAACTCAACCTACATCTAGAGGACCTTCTACCACCAAGCCAATACTATAGCGGAAGAGGTCATCCATTTAGGGGGAGAAGGCCATAGAGTTTAGGGCATCATATATCATTTGTGCTTGCATTTCTGTTTTGTTTTTCCTCTCTGCTGTTGAACTTTGAATGTTGCTTCCGTTTGTTTGAACTTTATCGGATTGAATGTATTACATTTAAGTTTTTCCCTTATTTAAGTGTTTGTTAATATCTGTGTGTTGCAAATTTGTGATGATCCTTTACGTATTATAATGTTTTATTTTGACCACCGTCTTTTGTTCTTTTTGATGTTGTCAAAGGGGGAGAAGAATAACAACAAATGCAGAAATTTTACTAAACTAATGTCAAACACAGGGGGAGCTTTGCTCATGTTGCTCACTCTCAAATTACAGCTAAGAAAGTGTTTCCATCATCAAAAAGGGGGAGTATGTGAGGGATATTCTTCTATTTACCTTGTTTTAATGATGTCAACAAACATGTAAGAAACTAGACTGTAATTTGAGCGGTATCACTACATGTGTCGGGCATATTGCGTCCAACCATTATTGTTCATGTGTCTAGATGCATAGGATCTTGTCTTTCCCAAAAATAAATGTCCACTATTGTTTCAATTGTGTCTAGTATGTGTTTTTGATCTTGGTCTGGTGAAAATGCTTAGAAAATTGAATTTCCTGAAAAAATGCACTTCATGCGCTGACCCTCCCAGTTCATGCGCTAACCTCCAATTTCATGTGCTAACTTCTAAAACCTGCAGGAAAGCGCATAATTCAATGGACACGAAAATATTTGTTTATGCGTCGACGCATGGAGTGTGGAGGTCAGCGCATGACTTCAAAACTCTGCATTTTTCACTTAATTTCTTTTCTGTTATTTCTGTTATTATTTTTTGTTGGTCATTATATTTTCATATAAATAGTTTTGGTCATCCTTTTATTTCATAACAAGAAACGTGAAAGATATATGCCATTTCTCTCTTCATCTTCATCTTCTTCATTGTGTAAACAAACAAGCACACATAATCATCTTTGTTTGTGTCGCCCATTGATCAAAGTGATAACGTTCAGAATTTAGGAAGTGTAATCTTCATCTTCTGGGTTGAGAGTTTGGCAGGTGTTTCTTGAGTCAAACCAGTTGGTTTTGTCCTCCAAGAATCGTATAGATTTTGAGGGTTTTTGCACAAACTGTTCTTTCTACAGGGATTCGGCTGGGCGAAGGTAACCGAAAATTGGCGCAATTGTTCGGTTTAGTAGCGGTAATCAGAGGATCGTAGAAGGGAGGTTTGGGTTCAAATTCTTGCTAGATCGCAATTGACCGAGTGAAGGTAACTGAAGAACGGTGATTTCTTTCGGTTTAGTAGCGTGGGACGGTAATTGGATCAACCATATTCGAAGGACTTGATTCATCTCGAATCAAGGGAAGAGAAAATTCTGCATCAACGATCGAAGACGTTCGAGGGTTTGGATGTTCATAGTTTTCTCTTGTAATAAACAATTTGCAACAACTATATATATATATATATATATATATATATATATATATATATATATATATATATATATATCTCAATTCCATTTATGGAGTTGGGGGCAGACGTACCCAAAGCGAGGACGATTGGGGAACTGCCTAATCAAACCGAGTTTGTTCTCTCTCTCCTTAACTCTTTTACAATTCAGTTCGTTCGAATTTGTGAAGTCGCAAGTCATCGAAATTTCTGTCGTAGAGTAATTGTAAGCTAATAAACTGTTTTGTTAAATTGATACAATTCCTTGAATTGTATCTTGGAACAACTTTCCATTACTCTCCATAGAAATTCTGTACTTAGTGTGTTTATGCACACTAGGTGTTTGATAATTTGTTTCAAAGCAAAATTCGAACTTGTTGCCTTTAATTGCTTATCACTTTACCTCATTGGATTGGAATAAACATCAAGCAACAGATATTTTGTTGACTGCGTTATTAAGTGTAGTATTCAAAACTGAATTTTTCTCTTCCATACTCATCTGTGATATATTCGGGCATAACCGATCCTTTTGGTAGAAGGTTCGTTGTAGACGTTCTATCTAGTGGTAGCTTCCATTAAACAATTTTTAAAAACAAATTTTTGTAAACCGTTTGCGTGTAAAACTCAAGGGATCTATTCAACCCCCCCTTCTAGATCCATAGCCATCGTCTAACAGGAAATGGAAATTTTCGACATGATCCAGCTGTCAAAATATGGACATGGATATTGTCAAACTATGCTGCTCACTTCCTTGTACTTTTGGGACAACACTTACAACAACTTCCACTTCCCTTGTGGAATGTGTGGACGCGTTTTGGTGAATCGGAGACTAAGCTATTAGATTAACTTGACTCGCAAATCAAATATCGCCACCGAACTTTAATTTATACAAGGGAAGGGGTAAAGAAAGAATAACCCATAAATATGCAATGTGAAACAATGCAATAAAAGATCTAAGGTTCGAGGGTTGGTTATACAAAGGGAAGGTACTAGCACCCTAAGTATCTATAGTATCCTATAGGAACCTCTTAAAATATTTGTGTTATTTACTTAAGTTATTTGCTATTTGATTCAGAGAGTTGACTTTTTTTTTATTGATTGATGGGAGTGGGAAATGTTTTTTTGTTGTTTTTGTAATGTATATGAATAAATGGGGTGAAAATAAAATGGTGTGCTCACTAGGATCTCGCAATCCTATGCCTACAAATCCCTAGAGGAAGTCAGAGCATTTGTAGTTTGGGGAACTACGGGTAAAAGAATGTTTGTTGGGTTTTTAGTAGAAGAGACAAGTTGTTATCTTAAGAGGGATTGCTAAACTATACCACCACAAACATAGAAAGATAAAGGACCTTTGCATAGTAAGAGAAGGACTTCAACTTGGATATAGAATCAACATGTATGCCACTTACATCACTTAAATGAAAGAGTATATATGCACCATAATAAGATAGGGACATCAACTTGGATATAGAATCAACAAGTAGGCCTCTTACATCACTTAAATGAGAGAGAAAGTTTTAAATGTTTGATTTATATTGTGGGGATATAAGAGATATCTCTTCTGATGAGTCCAAGTCCTTGAGGTTGGCATCAATTCTGGTAAAACTAACTTCGCTGAAAGAAGTTAGACAAGATGTCCTGTCATGATGAACTAACTGGAGGTTAAGGTATTAGAAAAGATGTCCTATCATGTGGATTCGACATCTTTGTCTGTTACAGTTTTGGAAAAACTGTATTTGTTTTCCAGGTGTGATTGGAATATGATTTGATCATAGGTGGCATCTGAGATTAAGGAATCAGAGATTCTGATTCTAAAAGGAATATGCGGCTTCCTTGTAAGGAGACATTTTTGGAAACTTAGGATTGAAGAAAAAAATAGGTCGCAGATTCTGGGGAACTGAATTGCTGCGTTTTTGAAGCCCAAATCCAGTTTTGTTTTGCTATATAAATAGGATGGATTTGACCTAGAAAGGTATAGAAGTTTATAGCTGTTATAGAGCACTAGGGTTTGTACTTTTGTGAGCCTCTCTTGTATTACGTGACTACCTGAGTAGGACAGTTAATTGAGTTGTAATTTTCAGTCACTGTTGTGATTGAAAGGGAATTAAGAAGGGTCTCATACCTAGGAGTGTCGTAGGTAGAAATCTAGGAAGGGTAGTTTCTAGGTGTTAAGTTGTATACGTTGGAGTTTAGCTTTGAACCAGTTCTACTTAGTTAATTTCATTCCTGGCTTGGTAGCCCCCAGACATAGGTGTTATTGATCACCGAACAGGGTTAACAATTCTTGTGTTTTTTTTTCTTTCAGCTGTTTGTTTCTGTTTTTCCTTAATCCTTGTGAGAAGCAGAGATCAAGTGTCACGACATCCTGTCCGATATCTTAGTGATCTGCTTAACCACAATTTCAATTGGTATCAGGGTAGACATCCTTCTCTATATCTAGGTGAGATTCAGGGACGATACTTTCTGGTTCGATGGACAAAGAAGGAGGAATTCTAAATAGACCACCCATACTTGATGGTTCGAATTATGAATTTTGGAAAGTGCGCATGGTGGCGTTTATCAAGCCCGTGGATGGTAAAGTTTGGAAGTCTATGGTTAAAGGGTGGGATCCACCAAAGATCAAAGACGATGATGGGAAGCTCACTGATGAGCTGAAACCTGAGGAAGACTGGGATGATAAAGATGACAAGCCTGCTCAAGGAAATTCAAAAGCCTGGAATGCATTGTTCTATGGGGTGGACAAGAACATCTTCAGGCTCATCAAGAACTGCACTGTTGCAAAGGATGCTTGGGAAATCCTGAAGACTACTCTGAAGGTACCTCTCGAGTTAAATCTTCAAGACTTCAGCTTCTCACCACTATGTTTGAGAACTTGAGGATGAGAGAAGATGAAAGTATACATGACTTTCACATGAACATCATTGATATTTCCAACACATCTAGTGACCTTGGCGAGAAAATTCCTGAAGCCAAGCTGGTTCAGAAGATTCTAAGGTCTCTTCCCAAGAGGTTTGATATGAAAGTAATAGCTATTAAAGAAGCTCAGGACATAAATATTATGAAAGTAGATGAGCTTATGGGATCACTCCAAACTTTTGAGATGGCTATCAGCAAAAAGGATGAAAAGAAGAAAAGTCTTGCCTTGGTAACCAACCAAGAAGAGGGTGACACCAATGAGGATCTGTCCAAAGCTGTAGGGTTTCCTGAAAAATAGTATCATCAACTGGTGAAACAACTGGACGAGAAGTCTAAGACCAATGTCAAGGCTCAGACTTCCGACATCTATAGATCAGGAAACTTTGAAAGAAGACCTAGTTATGATAATAAACCTAACCGAGGAAAGGGAATTCAATGCTTTGAGTGTGGGGGTTTTGAACACACAAGAGGTGAATGTCTCACCTTCCACAAGAAGGAGAAAAAAGGTCTATCCACCTCGTGGTTTGAGGATGACTCCTCGAGCGATAGAGAGTCTGCAAAAAAGGTGTCTGCAATGACTGGAGTCTATGATTCTGACAAGGAGTCAGATATTGGAAATCTCAACCCTGGTGATCTTGTTGAACTGTGTTAATTGGGACATGATCAGCATAATCTTATTTCCCAGCTCTATGATGAAAGATTAAATCACTTGGAATGATCTCTGATCTGGAGGATGAAGTGGTGTTGTTAAACTCCAAACTTAACAAAATGAACAAGTACATAAGGATGATGAACAATAACTCAGATGTGCTAGATGAAATCCTTATGTTTTGAAGAAATACTGGAAGTGGAAAAGGTATCGGCTACAATAATCAGGATGAAGGACAGAGCACTAGAGGAAACTCAGCCCATGTGATGTCAAGAAAAATGTCTCAACATCATCAAAGGCCTTAGAACATCTCTCCAATAAAACAAAAACAGGACAAGCAGTGCTATTACTGTGGGAAGTTTGGTCACATAAAGGCTCACTGCTATAAGTTAAATGATTATCCTAAATCATCAACACGATCTAGAAGAAGAAAGAAGGTTCCTAAAGGGAAGAAGAAGTGGATCCCTAAGGATCAAACGGTAACATTCATAGCTCACACCTCCTTAAGAGCCTCTGCCATAGAAGACTGGTATTTTGAAAGTGGCAGCTCCATACATATGTCTGGTGTCAAGAAATTCTTGGCTGACATTAAATCTTATTCCACTGGTCATGTTACCTTTGGAGATGGTTCAAAAGGAGAGACAAAAGGTGTTGGTAAGTTAAAGTATGATGGACACCCCAGCCTTGATAGGGTCTTGTATGTCAAAGGTTTGACTGCAAATCTAATAAGCATTAGCCAATTGAGTGACCAAGGCCTTAAGGTTAACTTCTCTGAATCTAAGTGCCTAGTTACAAACGACAAAGGGGAACTTATCATGACAGGTACCAGATCTAAGGATAATTGGTACTTATAGGCTCCTCATAAAACTGAGTGCCCTCCCACCTATCTGGTGTCAAGGGAAGATGAAGTGAAGATATGGCATCGGAAACTTGGTTATTTGCACTTGAAAGGAATGAAAGAAGTCATATCCAACGAGGTTGTCAGAGGGATTCCTAATTTGAAGATAGATGAAGGCAATATATGTGGGGAATGCCAAATCGGCAAACGAACCAGAATGTCATATAAAAGGCTTCAACATCAGACCACCTTAAAAAACTTAGAGCTCATCCATATGGACTTAATGGGACCTATGCAGGTTGAAAGCCTGGGTGGAAAAAGGTATGCATATGTTGTTGTAGATGATTTCTCTAGGTACACTTGGGTGCATTTTATCAAAGAGAAGTAAGAAGTATTTGAAGTTTTCAAAGGATTGTGTCAGAAATTTCGAAGAGAAAAGGATTGTAGGATTGTTAGAATCAGAAGCGTTCATGGGAAGGAGTTTGAGAACAATAAGTTTAATGAGTTATGCTCCTCAGAAGGAATCAACCATGAGTTTTCTTCACCCATCACTCCTCAACAAAATGATGTGGTTGAGAGAAAGAATATAATGATTCAAGAATGTGCAAGGGTCATGCTTAATGCAAAAAAACTTCCTTATCACTTTTGGGCTGAAGTAATGAATACGGCTTGCTACATCTTAAATAGGGTAACTATCAGGTCTGGAACATCTGTCACACTGTATGAATTATGGAAAGGTAGAAAACCAACTGTGAAATACTTCTATGTCTTCAGAAGCAAATGCTACATCCTTGCAGATTGTGAGCAGATAAGAAAGATGGATCCCAAGAGTGAAGAAGGAATAGTTCTAGGATACTCTACTAATAGCAGAGCATACCGAGTCTTTAATTCAAGAACTCGAGTGGTACTGGAGTCTATAAATGTCGTGAATGATGACTCTCCTATGGAAGTCAAAGCTACAAATGATGTTGGAGCATTCTTTCCCATAGAAGAGGAAGATGTCACAGAGGATGTTGAAACACCCCAAGATAACTCTGAAGGTGTTGCAGTATCCAACAATGACAATCATGAACCTACTGTGACTGAGCGGGTTGACAAGGGACCCTCCATCAGAATTCAGAAAGATCACCCCAAGGAACTCATTATAGGGGATCTGAATGGAGGAAGGATGACCAGATCTCGAGATGTTGTTGCAAGTGCATGTTTTGTGTCAAAGATGGAACCCAAGAATGTCAAGGAGGCCTTGACAGATGAATTCTGGATTAATGCGATGCAAGAAGAGCTATGGCAGTTCAAGAGACATGATGTTTAGGATCTTGTACCCAGACCAGAAGGATCAAATATGATTGGAACAAAATGGGTGTTTAAGAACAAGTCTGATGAACACAGAGTACTTACAAGAAACAAGGCCAGACTTGTTGCGCAAGGGTACACTCAGATAGAGGGAGTGGACTTTGATGAAACTTTTACTGCTGTAGCTAGTCTGGAGTCTGTGAGACTGCTACTTGGGATAGTCTGTCTGCTGAAATTCAAGCTTTTTCAAATGGATGTCAAGAGTGCATTTCTGAACGGATATCTCAATGAAAAAGTTTATGTGGAACAACCCAAAGGCTTTGTTGATCCAGAATTTCCAGATCATGTATACAAGTTGAAGAAAGCCTTATATGGGTTGAAACAAGCTCCAAGGGCCTGGTATGAATGACTAACTGACTTTCTTATTACAAATGGCTACAGAAAGGGAAGAATTGATAAAACCCTCTTTTTCAGAGAAAGGGAAGGCAATCTCATGATAGCACAAATTTATGTTGATGATATCGTTTTTGGAGGAATATCAGACGAGATAGTTCAACATTTTGGTAAGCAATTGCAATCTGAGCTTGAAATGAGTCTAGTTGGAGAATTAACTTACTTCCTTGGTCTCCAAGTCAAACAAATGGATGATTCTATATTTCTCTGTCAAGGGAAATATGCGAAGAATATTGTTGAATAGTTTGGCTTGGAAAATGCAAAACACAAGAGGACTTCGGCTCCTACTCATCTGAAATTGTCTAGAGACAAGAAAGGAGTAAGTGTTGATCAGAGTCTCTATAGAAGCATAATTGAAAGCCTTTTATACCTGACAGTTAGCAGACCTGATATAACATTTGCAGTAGGAGTCTGTGCTAGGTATCAGGCTGAACCCAAAGTTAGCCATATTAATCAGGTCAAGAGAATTCTCAAGTATGTAAATGGTACATGTGACTATGGACTACTCTATACATACAACTCTGACTCTGTATTAATAGGATATTGTGATGCTGACTAGGCTGGAAATGCAGATGATAGAAAAAGCACCTCTGGTGAATGTGTTTTATTTTGGGAATAATTTAATCTCCTGGTTCAGTAAAATGCAAAACTGTGTCTCCTTGTCTACTGCTGAAGCTGAATATATTGCAGCAGGGAGCAGCTGTTCTCAAATGATGTGGATGAAGCAAATGCTGACTGAATATAATGTCACACAAGATGTTATGACACTTTTCTGTGACAACATGAGTGCAAGAAATATTTCAAAGAATCCAATTTAGCATAGCCGAACCAAACACATTGACATCAGTCACCACTTCATTTGAGACCTTGTGGAGGACAAAATCATAACTCTGGAACATGTTGCCACAGAAAATTAACTAGCTGACATTTTTACTAAAGCTTTGGATGCAAGTCAATTTGAAGTATTAAGAGGCAAGCTTGGAGTTTTCCTATCTCAAGAGGCATAACATTTCACTTGTATGGGAATGCTATTCAATTATCTAAATATGTATTCCCATCTAAGTTCAGAGGATTGTCTTAAATTCTCTCAAGTTCTCGTTTTTACTTTATAGTCTTTTTGGTTTTTGTTGGTGTAAGGGCTGAATGCCCAGGATAATTTTTACTTTTGTTGGGTGTGTGCTTTAATTACTATGAACTGATTAATTGGTTTTTGAGTTAGTCCTTTTGCCTTTATCATATTGTGGCTAAAAAGGGGGAGACATACTAACATCACTAACCACTGCTGATCTGCTACTAACCACTAAGGGGGAGTAGTTATGTGCTTCTTGCAGAAGGTACTGGTTAAGGGGGAGACAAAGTTTGTTTCCGCTGCTGTTATAATGATGGTCTCCCTGTTATGTTTCTGCAGGTTAATTACAGTTAGTTTTAGCCAAAATCTGCAAAAGGGGGAGATTGATGAGTCCAAGTCCTTTTGGTTGGCATCAATTTTGGTAAAACTAACTTAGTAGAAAGATGTTGGACAAGATGTCCTGACATGATGAAATAACTGCAGGTTAAGGTGTTAGACAAGATGTCCTATCATGTGGATTCGACATCTTTAACTGTTACAGTTTTGGAATAAGTGTATTTGTTTTCCAGGTGTGATTGGAATATGATTTGATCCTAGGTGGCATCTGAGATTGAGGAATCAGAGATTCTGAATCTAAAAGGAATATGCGGTTTCCTTGTAAGGAGACATTTTTTGGAAACTTAGGATTGAAGAAAAGAATAGGTCGCAGATTCTGTGGAACTGAATTACTGCGTTTTTGAAGCCCAAATCCAGTTCTGTTTTGCTATATAAATAGGATGGATTTGACCTTGAATGATGTGGAAGTTTTACAGCTGTTATAGAGTACTAGGGTTTGTACTTTTATGAGCCTCTCTTATATTGCATGAATACCTTAGTAGGACAGTTAATTGAGTTGTAATTTTCAGTCACTGCTGTGATTGAAAGGGAATTAAGAAGGGTCTCATACCTATAAGTGTCTTAGGTAGAAATCTAGGAAGGGTAGTTTCTAGGTGCTAAGTTGTAAACGTTGGAATTTAGCTTAGAACCAATTCTACTTAGTTGATTTAATTCCTGGCATGGTAGCCCCCAGACGTAGGCGTTGTAGATCACCGAACTGGGTTAACAATTCTTGTGTGTTGTTTTCTTTCTGCTGTTGGTTTCTGTTCTTCCTTAATCCTTGTGAGAAGCAGAGATCAAGTGTCACGACATCCTGTCCGACATCTTAGTGATCTACTTAACTAGAATTTCATCTTCTATAGAGATGACTCATGTCTAATCTCTTGGGGAAGAGTTTTGAGTTTGAAGCCAAAGATGGATAGGGTTTGATTGAAGTTGAATTTCGAGGGGAATGTTAACGTCTGTACTAAGTCTAAACAAAGTGTGAGGGGAATGCAATAGCTTATATGTATGCATATGAAGTTAACAAATATCTTTTCCCTAGGATTTGCTACAATTTATAACATAAGATTAATCACAGTTTAATGAAAAAAGGAAAATCACATAACAATATGATTCTATCAAATTTAGGGTTTAGGGTATGATGAACATAAACACTAATGCCAAGAGAAACTTAACAGATAAAATTTATCAAGTATTAACAAACAAAACATCAAGAATGAATATACAAGTATGATTTAGCATGGTATCAAGACATGTGTATAACAGGCAAAACATAAGATAATGGACATGCTTGACATTGTGGGAGTTTATAAAGGAAATACTTGAATATGTGATCTAAGATTTAATCAATTGAAACATCACAAGCAAGTTTATACAAGTACATAAATCAAAATGAATCATGGATAAGATGAACACGGTAAGGAAAAGCCCTAAAGAGTTTATGAAGGAAATACTTGAACATGTCAACAATTTTCACATATTAATCAAAGTGAGCACATGAACAAGATATTTAACATGGCTGAAACAAGGGTTAAAGGAACCAAACTCGTATGGAAGCCCTAGGTATGCATCAAGGTGTTTCAAAGATTAAGCAAGACTAAACCCTAAAGGTACCACTTAAACAAATCATTTAATCAAAGTTTTTTCAAAGAAAAAGGGCAACTAAACATGGCACAAGTCATTAGCAAGACTCAATCAAAGCATGTTATGGTCACATGTGGACAAATGTTCAATTAGATCAAAGAAATAATCTAAAGAACATCATTAAAAGCTTTTAAAAACACATAAAAGTACATGTTTTCCACTACATAAAAATATATAAAATAAATATTATTTTTGATATTTTTTGATTTATTCTAAAAAAAGAGGGGATAAATGACAAGTGTGCAATAAATAATTCAAAAATAATTAATTTTGCATATAGAAATAATTGAAAAAAATGGGAAGAAAAGCATGAAAACTAGGTGTTATAAATAAAGGATTGTCACCAAAGGGACTTGAACTCGTGCCCTTATGGTTGCAGGCCCAAAATCTTACTACTGGGTCATGTGCTTTGGGTTGAAATGTAACGCGTTCAATGCATAATATATTAAGTTGAACCATAAAAATGAATAAAAAATAAAACACAAAAGGTCTGGGGCGAGGGGGATTCGAATCCCAGACCTAGAGCTTGCTTGTACACACAAACACACACATTAATCATCATGGCACAATGCCTATTCAATACATAAAATAAAACTACAAAATAATATATGAAAACAACAATTAAAATATAATTTTCACGCCATGGCACCATCATCTTCTTCCTCCAGTTCATCATCATCTTCATTTTTTTTTTAAATGCTAACTTCTTTGTTTCTTGATGAAATGGGATGATGTAAACATCAAAGTTGTTTGAAATTTTTCCAAAAATTCAATGCTGCAAACTAATTTTATTTAAATTTCCTATAATTTAAATTAACACGCAAGAACTATATAAATCCTAAAATTGAATATCAAATATGAAATTCCATATGTTGTAGATACAAAGCAATTGACATGGGGAAAATGACCCTCACAACATGACAAACAGGTTTGTAACTCAAATGATCAAGAATGATGCATGAATTATAGAGTTTGGGAAATAGCAACTTAACTTCAAAAGTGAAAATCGTGTTTCTGCTTAGAGTTGTTCCAGATGCAATTTGATGAACCTAAAAGCTTTCTTGGCATCCAAGAAATTTGTTGAAGTGGTTGAATTGGATTTAAACCCTCTAGAACTCCCCGACCAAATCAAACTGCAGTTTAAGAAAGTGAGATGTGCTCTTATGGATTGAGGTGTAACATATGTATTTCAAGGCATTGGATCACTTCTATTAAGTGTATAGAACATGTTTGGATACTGAGTTTGAATGGAAAGTGTTTGGACTGAAGAATTTGAAAAAGTTCTTGCAAGTTGTACAACAATTGTGATATGAAAATGCAAATTCTGGTTATAGATGATTTGGTGATTTTTAAAGTGTTTCAGAAGCTTAGATAAGTTGCATGAGATGTGTTTGAAGTGTTGGAATGAAGGTTTAGTGACTGGTTTGTGAATTTAAAGTTTTCACTTTAATGGATTTTGAAATTTGCAAGAATGTGCAATTCTGGTGTGTAGAGGTTTTGAGGTCTTGTTGTGTCTTTTAAATTATCACAAATGACCTTTATTTATAGAAAAATAGGTTGTGTTTTTGGAGGAAAAGTTTTGGATTGGGATGCATCTGATTATCGAATGTATCATGTCATGTTTCAAAACTTGAATGCAAAGTTCAAGTAGCTTTATTTCTAAGCTAGATCAAATCTTGACCATTTGGATCATCATCATTTATATTGTGACTTTAGTCTTGATGTTTAGAACAAAGTCTTGACTTAGGGGGAAAGTTTCTTGACTATTTGGCATTTCACTTAATGCACCAAAACAAAACTTAAGTTCATGCCTTGGGATGAGGTTTTCTACTATGCAAAAGGATAGGACTTCAACAAATTTGGTATTATCTTGCAGATCTCATGAGATACTGCAAGATTCATGTTGATCTTGTGCAGAGATAAGGTTGAGAAAGTGGTCAAAAATGTGTCCAAAATCAAGTGCTACAAGAAATCTGTCTTGAATTTCAGCTTCATCACTGCCTCTTGCAAAAATCATAACTTCTAGCTCAAGTAAGATAAATCTTTGTTCTTGGACTCTTTGGAAAGCTTGAAACACCCTCTACAAATTTATGTTGACAACTTTCCTTGATTCAATTGGGATCATGATGAAAAATGCTTGCAAAGTTAGCTTCATGACATAGGCATATTTTGTTGAAAATTTTTCCAATTGTGTTTGTTCAAAAAAGTAGTGCACCCCCTACTTCATGGCCTCATATCTCTTTATCCATGCATTTTTTTGAAAATCATCCCCTACGACAAAGTTGTTGCATGGAACAAGATCTTCAAATTGGTCTTTGGAGCAAAGAAAATGGTTGCTTGAAGACGAAGTTATGGACTTGGAAAGTAGGGCAAAAATCATAGAATTTCATAACTTAGTGAAATTTCCCAAAACCCTAATTTTGCAATTTTGATATTTTCTTTGATTTTCTTCATTAATCATGATCAAATGCATTCACCAATCATATTTTCACGATATTTGACTTGAGGAAATCATGTTTGACCCAAAGATGCCAAAAATCAGGCTTTGACTTGATCAATTATTTTACTTTGTATCAGATGAATTCAACTTTGTAATTGCCAATGAATCAAGCTTCTTGGGCAATTAAGATATTGTGAATGGTCTTCAAAGATGTACTTGAGGTCCTTGAATCATGTTTTGAAGTGTGGGATCATCCTCAGATGAAAAAGTCCATGGTAAGCCTCACTCAGTCAAAAACCCTAATTTGGTGCATCTGATGAACTTGAAGCTTGATGAGTTTGAAATGATGCAATCTTGTACTGGATAATTGATGAAGGGAAACTCTTGATCTTCATGAATGAATGAGAGATTTGAGATGTTGAAGATCACACCAATCCCTGGCTAATCATCAGCTTGAACATCTTGAGGTACAACCTAATCTTATAAAGCAATCAAGCATACATTTCTTGTATTTGTAATGGGTTAGTGATGCATAAAGACACACACATATGTAATGCTAAATGTTATGCAAATGATTTAAATGAGGTGGAATCTTAGGGGTAAAAATTAGGGTATGACATAATGCTAACCCCCACTCTCTTCGACATAGCTGCCATTACTGACCTTCGACCCATAGGAGAGTCTTTCGATCAAAACTTGATGACAAAAGACATTATTGGCTTCGATGGGAATCGAGTCACTTTCACTAATTACATTTATGACCATCAACAGCAAGATACCAAAGAAGTATTTGACAAAGAGCACATTGTTTTCCTAGCTCTCAGGTTATCTCGCTGCGTTTTCTACTCAAGGTCTTTACAAGTAGCGAAAAAGTTCCTGGCCATGTCTAACAAACTCCATGCTGGTCGAAAACTCTGCCTCAACCAATTGATCCTCAATTTCCTATACGAGTCCTTAGGAGAAAGTGTGGCACTTCTCAAAAGTATTCATATTGGATCGAATTCAAATTTAAATCTAGCTGGTCCATTATGGTTACTTCAGTTGTGGCTTAATGCCACCTTCGAACCCTCAATGTCAACTCGCAACACCATTGATGAAGAAAGTGATGAGATCATGAATAGACGGGTCAAAAGGACACGCCTTGTCTATGTAAATCCAAGTGACAAAGGCTTAAATCTTCAAAGGGCCTGTAATGAGTATTTAATTATGTATGCCAAGCGCTACAACTTTACTCCTTATATGGCTCCCTTCGCTAAAAGGACTCGTGGCCCAGAATGGTTCACTCAAAAGTTCCCCCTTTTCTCAAAAGACCAGGAAGAAGAGTCCATAGCCATATGGGACACTTTCCTTACACCCAAATTGATTGCAACCAGGCTTCGACCCTCCAAAAACCAAATAGTCATTCTCAATTACCAACCAAATCTTGTCTCTCGACAGTTTGGAATAAGCCAGATCTTACCCAAACCTATTTTTTCAAGAAAAAGTAAAGCCATCCTATACAACATGCATCACACAGAAGCTGAATGCGTGGAAGAAATAAATCGTTACTCTAACCTTATTCAACTTACTCCTATTCCCTTCAGACCATCCTATTTTTGTTCTAAAGAATATGACACTTGGTGGAAGCAATATTATCTTACATACATGTTCGACGTTAATGCTTTCAACCAACATTTAACATCTATTTTTGCTCTTATACAAGACAAAACGTAGAATCGTACTTCAACTCATATCAAGAAAATTCAAAGATTTCAAAAATACTTTGAAACTGCCTATCAGCCTGATGATCTTAGTTGAACCATCCGTGAAGCAACAGTCACTTTAAAAGAAAACTTTATGCAGAAACTCCCAGATTTAAAATTACCTTCCTATGTTAAACCTGAACAAAGGTATGAGGTAGCTTTTGACTTATATCCGCCAAGGTTCCCTCCACTGCCAACAATTAATTTCGATGTGGCTTTTAGCCCTCCGTTTCCTGATTGGTTTGTCTGTGGGTACTTCGTGAAAATCCTATGACAAGAGTCTCAAAAGCTAGCGAAATAGGTGGTTCCGACTAAGCACACTTTGGACAGTTTCAAAGGACATCTTCACATTGGCATAGAGGATGTTCAAGTACTCTCGCCAATACTTGATGGTGTGGAATAGAAGGATTTCTTTTGGCTTACTTTCTTTTCTAACAATTTTTCATGACATTTATTCGGTTTGTGGCAATTGTTTTTACTCATACTTCTAGCTGTCAAACGAAAGAAACCAGTCAAAGCTCCAACAAAGAAAGCTGCTAGTCTAGCCAAGGAAGAAGGCGATGACGAAGACACTGTTAAGGAAACTACAACAAAGGTATACTTTGAGATCTTCTTATTTTCGATTGATATATAATCCTTACTGTCGCACCCTAAAGTTTGACCCTAAGATCCCTGCCTTGTTCTTTTCATAACATGTTAGGCCATCATCCTTGCATGACTAACCGCTTTACCTAGTTGTTGTCTGTTCGTTTCATTTATGAATACAGGTGCTGGTGCAAAAGATTCAAGGTCCTAAAAGCTGCGTTGTGTGTGGATTGTGGAGGTTCTCTGGTCTTGTGAGATTGTGCCCTCACCCTTTTGATCCCTAAACCTCTACCAATCCTTTTCTCCCTCAAGACTTCTTTATTTACCCCCCACGGAGATAAATTCCTTACACCTTCTGATATGGAATTTGGTACCCTAAGATTGGTCACTGATTGTGTGGTAGCTAGATTGCAAGGCGGTATCTTCCCCCCCTGTAAGCTCCTCAAGGTGGAGAGATGTGTTTGCCCTATGTTCTCAAGTGACGGTTCATCAAGTAAAAGTTCAATCTGGAAAGAATTAGAAGATTTCAATTCCTTTGTGTCACAAGCTCACAAGCTCAGGTTAAAGTTCCCACGATTCTATATCATACGGTGCCAGTATGAAATTCTTCGCTTTCTGCTTCAAGGAAAATTTTATATTCTTGAAGTTGACAAGTTTTCTTCAAGAAAATTTGAAGATCATTTGGAGATTAAAATGATCAAGATATTTTGACCATTGCTAAAGAATGCTAGCCTCACAATTCCTTAAGTTCCTGGTTGTTGCCATTTAGAGGTGAATGTCACTATATCAAACTATTGCAAAGGCCTATGTTTTGTACTTTCTAAAAACTCATAGAAACATATAAATATCGTTTACAAATGCAAATTCATGTTGAAATCCAAGTTACATTTACCAGACATGGCTCGTGGAAATTCAAATTAATTCAAGGCCTTTGACTTTATGTGAAATTCACATAATTTGTTTGGTCCTGTAACACCCCGTTTTATTATTATTATTTTTTTTTAAAAACATCAGAGTCAAAAGTTTAACGAATTCCAAAACAACGGAGCATGTTACTTTCAAATGCACAGCCGGCTCTACATATCCGCAGAAACTACCACGCATATTTTTCGAAATATAAACAACTGTTTTGAAACTGAAATAATAATATATGCATCCATAGTAACTCCTCGAAGGAGCAAAGTGTAAGTACCTGTACAATACAATAACCCAAAATGCAGCACCTGGTTCATGACCTATACGCATAAGGGTGCCATGAACAGAAGGCATACTGTAGCCAAAATATAACAACAACTGCTACTAGAAGTATCATATTATACGATACAGTCATCCAAAAAGATATCCAAAACTAAACTATGACAGGCCCACATCTACGAAAACGCGATCAGAACAGGGTAGAACTATACAACCACAAGCTAAAGAACTAAGGCGGGCAAATGTAAGGGTGCTCGCCACAGACCAAGCAAGAACTCTCGGTAGGGACCCTGGCTCGTGACGTCACATCATACAGTTCAGCGCTATACACATCCCCGGACTCCCTGGTGATCAAGTCAACCCACATGGTCGGGGTTACTGAAGGGGCTGGAATCTCAAAGCAACTATCCCCCTCCAAAGAAACTCTAGGGGAATAACCCGGGCGAGATACCGCGGGATCCCTTGAAGGTCCAGGTCTAACAGCAGTCGCTGCTCCAGACACGTCCTCCTCCTGCACCTTCGCAGGTACAGAAGGTCCTCCCACCTCAAATCCTCCACAAGTAGTGGCTCCCAATCCACCACGAGGTACAGTCTCTCCCTCTGAACTCCTCTGCGCCCTCGGCTGAGGATCCATAGGTGCTACTCCTGGAACACCCCCTGCTCCTTGCATGGGAACTGGAAACGGGGTCGTTTGCCGAATCACGCTCTGGTGTATCTGCAGGGTGTCATGTCTAGTCGTGATCACTATCTGCCCGTAGTAGTAAGCCGTACTTGAAGCCGGGTCAATCCTCCAAGCACTGGGCCGATCCTGGTCAATGAAATCCCAGGTGGTCACAGTCCCCAACACGATCGGCGGAACCTGTGGCTCTCCCATAGTCTGGGTGGTCGTTAACCACATCATAATAATAGTAGAGGGTCACTTTCTAAAAATAGCATATAGAAAAGAATACACATATACAGGTATCACATGATATAATTGAAACACAATTTAACACCGCAAAGTAAATGCACATATATCCTAGATGCAGACTCTATATGAATTGGTGGTCCCAATTCGTCGGGTACCCTCACCATGCATGAATCCCGGAATTTTACCTCTCCGCAGAGAGTCGTGATACCCCCCTTGGGTCCTCACTAACCGTGCTGCCTTGCAGACACAAAAAGTGCTGCCCTTGCAGACACCCGGTGTTGCCTCCTCGCAGACACCTGACTCAATTTGATCTCAAAGGATCGATGATGGCTCAGTCACATCACCTGGTGCAGTAGAATCCTTTCAGGATTAGGTGACGGCTCAGTCACATCACCCTGGCCCGTTCGGCACCAACTACCTACACGCAACTATGGTATGCATGCACACACAAATGCAATGCAACAATTTATATAATCTCGTCTCAGGTAATCATAACCACATGCCAATTCATATATTTCGCACAAATCATATGAAAGCATTTCACACATTTATCATTAACAACTCAATCAGCACATCATTTTCACAAGGACCCCAAGTGGGCACACAATCATTCATACCCATACATACGCATTCAGTACTATATAATATCGTTAGAAGGTGCCCTTACCTTCGCACGCTTCCTGATAATTTCCTTCTTCCCATGTACCGGTACTATCACGTCCTAAACCACGTAATATCTACCGTTAAATAAGATATTTTATTCCCTCTCAGTTCGAACTCATAAATATAACCATTCCCGATAACTACTAATCTATTTACCATTTTTCTACAAAAACCCAAACTCGACATCTCGGTTCTCATCGTAATTTGCCGATTATATTAAAATATTTAACACCAATAATAACCAAAAATCAAATTAGTTAATCACTTTTAAAAATATATATAATTTTTTTTATAAAATATAAGAAGCAAAATAAATCTAAAAATCATACAAAAAAATGTAACTAAAAAAATACTATATGAAATTACTTCATAGTATTTTGTTTTTCCCAAAATAAAACAAGAAAAACAAAAGAAAGAAAAAATAGACAAAATAACCTACAGTATCCACTAAACTATAATGAAATAATGATAACAAACATAATAAAAAGAAGAAAGAAGACAGTTGGAAAAGGGTGTCGGTCGTCACCCACTGTGGCGCACGCCGGCACCAGTTTATATATATATATATATTTTTTTTTTTTCAACGTCAAACCCCCTTTTTTTTTCCAAATAATCCTTTTTTTCTTTTTATAAACATATATATTAATTATATAGGTAGTAAACCAATTAATATTATATCCAGTCAACACTACCAGTACCAATAACTTCACATACTTATTAATCAACATGATAAATTTTCACTCCTAAAACAATCCATAAGAAATATATGTAATTCATAATAAATAAATTATAACTAAAACATATTTTCATGTTATCTCTAATACAATGAAATTCATACCAGTCAGATACATGCATGCATTGGCTTAATAAATAATATACTTAAGGTGAGAAAAATATATTACCACTGCAAGCTTTTGAAATAACTGATATGGAGTTGATGAAGAACATAACTACTTTTCTTTCTCAGTTTACTCCAACCGTTCTTTTTTTTTTCCTTATAGAAAGAGGTGTTATTGACTAAATAACTAAATAAAAGAAGCACATAACTAAAGACTAAAGAAAAGAAGTTTGGATTGTGTAACAGTAACCGCCTCCAAACTCACGTGTACTAATCATCACCTATTAAAATATCTAGATCTTTCTTTTGGAACAATGAATTGGATTTGTATATCTTAATAAATAACAATACCCCATATAATATAATATATATACAGGGCCGACCCAATCAAATTAGAGACCTAGTTCTAATTTGAAAATGAATCAAATTTAAAAAAAATGCAATCAAAATATTTAAAAATAACATAAAAAATATAATTATGTATCAATAAAAATAAGTTTTAATTATACTTATGTATTAATAAAATATTTTTTTACTGTATTGGATTTTTATTATATAGTATTTTTTTAATTTATCAAACTTATTTTATAATATTTTTTATATTTATTAAGTTTTATGTAAAAAAAATTGATCTTTTAAAAAATTTTGGACCCTCCAAAATATGAGGCCCTGTGCTGTAGAGCCTGCTGCTCCTGCACAGGGCCGGGCCTGTATATATATATACTACTAGCCATAAAAAAAAATCACCCGGCACATAATTATATATATATATATATATATACATATATATATATATATATATATATATATATATATATATATTTAAAATATTTACTAACCAACTTACTAGTGTCGAAAAAAAGACCCGAACGAATAACAGTTGAATTCGTGTTTTCATCAAAAATAAAATTTGAACATATCAAAATATATTATATGCGCCGAAGTTATAGAAAACAGACTGGAAATGATAAAAACTCAAAAAAATATAACTAATCCGACCGGTCAGACGGTAAATTTATATTTAATTATTTTCGAATAAAAAGATAATTAGTATAGATAATTAAAATAAGAGAACAACGCCACACATTGAAAAGTTTCCGATAACACTCCCGACCTGGCTCTGGTAACACTGTATTATTTATCGACAAAAACCTCGGACTCACGATCGGCAACCCCTAACTCTCTTAATAATTATACAACCTAATTCTTAAAATTATTCAAAAGCTATGGGTCTTACATTACTCCCCCCCTAAAAGAAGTTTCGTCCTCGAAACATAGACGACATTGAAAAACTCAGGATAGTGCTCCTTCATCTTGCTTTCTAGTTCCCAAGTTGCATCTCCTGTAGCTTCGTTCCATATTACCTTAACCAGTGGTATTTCTTTGTTCCTAAGGCTCTTCATTTTCTTATCTCCAATCCTTATTGGTGGTACTTCGAATGACAAGTCTTCCTTCAGCTGGATGTCATCGGGCGTGATCACATGTGAAGAATCCGGAACATACTTCCTTAGTTGAGACACATGGAACACGTCATGAATTCGAGATAATTCTGGTGGTAGTGCTATCCGATAAGCAACCTTCCCAATTCTCTCGGTGATTTGATACGGTCCAATGAATTTAGGGGTCAACTTCCTTGTCTTTAGGGCCCTTCCCACACCAGTGGTTGGTGTAACTCGAAGGAATACATGCTCCCCTTCTTTAAACTCTAACGGCCTGCGGCGCTTATCCGCATAGTTCTTTTGACGATCTTGTGAAGCCTTCATCCTTTGCCTAATCGTCCTGACCTTATCCGTAGTCTGTTGCACCATCTCTGGTCCCACTATCATATGCTCCCCATCTTGATACCAACATAACGGTGTTTGACACCGCCTTCCATAGAGAGCCTCATATGGGGCCATTCCAATACTTGTATGGAAACTGTTGTTGTAGGTGAACTCTATCAATGGCAAAACATCATCCCAACTTCCTCTGTCATCTAACACACAAGTCCTTAATAGATCCTCTAAGGACTGGTTAGTTCTTTCTGTCTGGCCATCCGTTTGCAGATGATATGCCGAACTTAACCTTAACTTAGTACCCAATGCGACATGTAGTGCTCCCAAAAAATGAGAGGTAAATTTTGGATCCCGGTCTGACACAATGCTTGCGGGTACTCCGTGAAGCCTCACAATCTCAACTATGTAAATCTCAGTCAGCTTCTCTGTTGTATAAGTAGTCTTGACAGGAAGAAAGTGAGCAGACTTCGTTAACCGGTTAACTATAACCCATATGGAGTCATTCTTCCTTTTAGTCTTCGGTAAACCTGTGATAAAGTCCATCGAAATGCTATTCCACTTCCATTCTGGTATATCCAACGGTTGTAACATCCCGGCAGGCCTCTGGTGCTCTACCTTTGCCTTTTGACAGGTCAAACATGACGCAACATACTCAGCTATATGCCTCTTCATACCTGGCCACCAGAAATCCTGCCTTAGATCCTGGTACATCTTAGTTGCCCCTGGGTGAATACTCAATTTGCTCTTATGGGCCTCCTCAAGGATCTTCTTTCTCAGTTCTTTTGCATTGGGCACACACACTCTACCATTATATCTCAAGATATTGTCTCCTCCTACCTTGAATTCCGGGGCGGTTCCTCGAATAATCAGATTCCTTTTTTCTACAATCAAGTCGTCATCCTGACAACTCGCAATTTCTTCCAACAATCCATTTGATACTTTAATCATAACCAATTTCAAAGCTCCTGGTACAAATTCCACGTTAAGATGTAGGTCTCGAAATACTTCTAACAACCTTTGTTGATTAGCCATGATGGTCGACAATGCGGAAACACTCTTCCTGCTTAATGCATCTGCCACAACATTCGTTTTTCCAGGGTGGTATTGTAGTGTGAAATCGAAATCTTTGAGCGTCTCCATCCACCTCCTCTGTCTCATATTCAGTTCCTTCTGGTCAAAAAGGTATCTCAAACTTTTATGGTCGCTGAAAACAACAAAAGTTCACCCATACAGGTAATGTCTCCAGATTTTTAGGGCAAAAACCACCGCTGCAAGCTCTAAATCATGTGTGGGATAGTTCTTCTCATGAGTTCTTAACTGCCATGATGCATACGCCACTGCTTTCTTATGCTGCATCAGCACACATCCGAGTCCTTGATGAGAAGCATCACAAAAAACTTCATAAGGTTCCTCTGGTTGCGGTAAAACTAACACCGGTGAAGTCGTCAATCGCTCTTTCAGCAATTTGAAACTGGTTTCACACTTCTCGGTCCAAGCGAAGGGTTGATCCTTCCTCGTAAGTTGCGTCATTGGTGCCGCAATCCTTGCAAATCCTTCAATAAATCTGCGGTAATAACCAGCTAAACCGATAAAACTTCGTATATCTGTAACCGTCTTCGGCTGATCCCATGCAAGTACCGTCTCAATTTTCCTAGGATCCACGGCTATCCCTTCTCTTGATATGACATGACCTAGAAAATTCACTTTGTCTAGCCAAAACTCACACTTAGAGGGATTAGCATACAACTTCTTATCACGCAAAACTTGTAAGACCAAACGAAGATGTTCTTCATGTTCCTCTTCATCTTTTGAATAAATGGGTATATCATCAATGAAAACTACCACAAATCGGTCTAAGAACGGATGGAAAATCCTATTCATGTAGTCCATAAAAATGGCGGGTGCATTCGTCACTCCAAATGGCATCACAAGGTATTCATAATGCCCATAACGCGTACGAAATGCCGTCTTTAAAATATCTTCCTCCCTTACTCTGATCTGGTGGTAGCCTGACTTCAAGTCAATCTTTGAGAAAACGGCAGCTTCATTCAATTGATCCATCAGATCATCAATTTGTGGCAAGGGCTACCGGTTCTTAATAGTGACCTTATTGAGTTTCCGATAATCCACACATAAGCGTGAACGCCCATCTTTCTTCTTTACCAAAAGAACTGGCGTTCCCCAAGGGGATACACTTGGCCTGATGAATCCTTTCGCGAGTAGATCCTCAACCTGACTCTTTAGCTCAGTTAATTCTACCGGCGCCATCCGATAAGGAGGATCTGAAACCGGTCCTGTTCCAGGATGTAAATCTATAAAGAACTCTACTTCGCGTACCGGGGGAAATCCTGGAATCTCCAATGGGAACACATCTTGGAATTGTTGAACCACGCGTATGTTTTCAATTTGAATGTCTGAGGTTACTTCCATACTATGTAGTGACAAAAACTCTAGAGCGCCATCCCTCCAGGTCACTCTAAGTTGGTTTACTGACAAGTATTTAACAACTTCGGGTTCAGGGAAAAATACCATCTTGCGAGCACAGACCAAGATGACATAGTGATAGGATAACCAGTCCATCCCGAGTATGATCTCGAATGACGGTAGGGGTAAACAAATTAGATTTACCAGAAATTCTCTATTCTGGATAAGTACTAAACAGTGTAAGCATGCTGAACTCACAACTAAATTCTTGGCAGGTGTAGAGACTTGTAAATCAAAAAGCAGTGGAGATATCTTTATGTTCAAACGATTTGCACAATCAAAGGAAATGAATGAATGGGTTGCACCAATATCAATCAATGCAGTTAAAGAGTTACCTGCAACTTGACAAATCTCATGTATTGCATTACTGGCTTGGACACTCTCCTCAGCACCCATAGTGTAGACACGTCCCTTTGCAGTAGGTCGGGCTCCCTGTGTCGCATTCAATTTTGACTCCACCTTTGGAACCTTGCAATCTCGGGATAGATGACCTGGTTTCTTACAGTTGTAGCAAGTAAGTGTATTTGTTTTACAATCCTTCGCAAAATGTCCTTCCCGTCCACAGTTGTAACATACCAGTTTCCCCCTCGTCTGATTCCCTTGAGTGACATTTGTAGAACGAGTTGGTCCACGATAATTCTGGGGTGGTTGATAAGGCTTCATTCCCTGTCTACCACGATTAGGATTATTTGGACGACTTGGTCCCCCAGCAGTAAAGTTTCCTCCACGGTTTACCCTCTTATTTTTCATATCCTCGATCTCTTGACATTTCTCAACCAGTGTTTGAAATTGTCTGATACCCAGAGGTATCACTGCATCCTGCATCTCATATCTCAACCCTTCTTGGAATCGACGACACATGTAAGCTTCATCGACACCATCTCTGAAGAAACGGAAAAACCTTGATAGGGATTCAAACTTGGTCGCATAAGCCTCAATGGTCATACCTCCTTGGCGTAGTTTCAGGAATTCCTCATCGTACCTTTCCCTAGCTGTCTCTGGAAAGTACTTGGCCAGAAATTTATGTTTAAAGGTTTCCCAGTTTATCTCCTCATGTGCACCTTCCATAATCATCCTAGTGTTCTTCCACCAGTACTCAGCATCTCCTAGTAGTTGATAGGTGGCCAGAGTCACCCTTTCTATCTCAGGGCAATGGATTGCTCCGAATATCTTCCCTAATTCCTGAAGCCATAAATCAGCCGCATCAGGACCTCCTTCCCCGCGGAACTGAGGTGGGTCTTGGCGATGGAATTGAGTGAGAGTATGAGTCCCAGCAGCATGAATCTCTCGATCTCTCTTCTCTGCATCTCTTTGTATCTTAGCATTGGTTTGTGCAGTCACAACAGCTGCCATAGCATTCATTGCATGAGCCATTTGACCAATAGTGCGATCATTTGTCTCAGGGGGTGGAGGAACACGTCGGGGAGGCATTTTCTTCCTGCAAGACCCAACATTTAGATTAGAACCTTCTCCTGAGCTTTCCAACACTATCTCATGTCAATAACTTACTAACGTAAACTTAATTAATCAAGCTCTAGAACTGACTGGACAACTAAACAGAAGACTCTAGACGGATGACTTCCTAAAACACTTTCCCTTTGAAGATCTAAAGCCGTGCTCTGATACCAAAAATGTAACACCCCGTTTTTTTTTTTTTTTTTTTTTTTTTTTTTTTTTAATACATCAGAGTCAAAAAGTTTAACGAATTTCAAAACAACGGAGCATGTTACTTTCAAATGCACCTCCGGCTCTACATATCCGCAGAAACTACCACGCATATTTTTCGAAATATAAACAACTGTTTTGAAACTGAAATAATAATATATGCATCCATAGTAACTCCTCGAAGGAGCAAAGTGTAAGTACCTGTACAATACAATAACCCAAAATGCAGCACCTAGTTCGTGACCTATACACATAAGGGTGCCATGAACAGAAGGCATATTGTAGCCAAAATATAACAACAACTGCTACTAGAAGTATCATAGTATACGGTACAGTCATCCAAAAAGATATCCAAAACTAAACTATGACGGGCCCACATCTACGAAAACGCGATCAGAACAGGGTAGAACTATACAACCACAAGCTAAAGAACTAAGGCGGGCAAATGCAAGGGTGCTCGCCACAGACCAAGCAAGAACTCTCGGTAGGGACTCTGGCTCGTGACGTAACATCATACAGTTCAGCACTATACACATCCCCGGACTCCCTGGTGATCAAGTCAACCCACATGGTCGGGGTTACTGAAGGGGCTGGAATCTCAAAGCAACTATCCCCCTCCAAAGAAACTCTAGGGGAATAACCCGAGCGAGATACCGCGGGATCCCTTGAAGGTCCAGGTCTAACAGCAGTCACTGCTCCAGACACGTCCTCCTCCTGCACCTTCGCAGGTACAGAAGGTCCTCCCACCTCAAATCCTCCACAAGTAGTGGCTCCCAATCCACCACGAGGTACAGTCTCTCCCTCTGAACTCCTCTGCGCCCTCGGCTGAGGATCCATAGGTGCTACTCCTGGAACTCCCCCTGCTCCCTGCATGGGAACTGGAAACGGGGTCGTCTGCCAAATCACGCTATAGTGTATCTGCAGGGTGTCATGTCTAGTCGTGATCACTATCTGCCCGTAGTAGTAAGCCGTACTTGAAGCCGGGTCAATCCTCCAAGCACTGGGCCGATCCTGGTCAATGAAATCCCAGGTGGTCACAGTCCCCAACACGATCGGCGGAACCTGTGGCTCTCCCATAGTCTGGGTGGTCGTTAACCACATCATAATAATAGTAGAGGGTCACTTTCTAAAAATAGCATATAGAAAAGAATACACATATACAGGTATCACCTGATATAATTGAAACACAATTTAACACCGCAAAGTAAATGCACATATATCCTAGATGCAGACTCTATATGAATTGGTGGTCCCAATTCGTCGGGTACCCTCACCATGCATGAATCCCTGAATTTTACCTCTCCGCAAAGAGTCGTGATACCCCCCTTGGGTCCTCACTAACCGTGCTGCCTTGCAGACACAAAAAGTGCTGCCCTTGCAGACACCCGGTGTTGCCTCCTCGCAGACACCTAACTCAATTTGATCTCAAAGGATCGATGATGGCTCAGTCACATCACCTGGTGCAGTAGAATCCTTTCAGGATTAGGTGACGGCTCAGTCACATCACCCTGGCCCGTTTGGCACCAACTACTTACACGCAACTATGGTATGCATGCACACACAAATGCAATGCAACAATTTATATAATCTCGTCTCAGGTAATCATAACCACATGCCAATTCATATATTTCGCACAAATCATATGAAAGCATTTCACACATTTATCATTAACAACTCAATCAGCACATCATTTTCACAAGGACCCCAAGTGGGCACACAATCATTCATACCCATACATACGCATTCAGTACTATATAATATCGTTAGAAGGTGCCCTTACCTTCGCACGCTTCCTGATAATTTCCTTCTTCCCATGTACCGGTACTATCACGTCCTAAACCACGTAATATCTACCGTTAAATAAGATATTTTATTCCCTCTTAGTTCGAACTCATAAATATAACCATTCCCGATAACTACTAATCTATTTACCATTTTTCTACAAAAACCCAAACTCGACATCTCGGTTCTCATCGTAATTTGCCGATTATATTAAAATATTTAACACCAATAATAACCAAAAATCAAATTAGTTAATCACTTTTAAATATATATATAATTTTTTTTATAAAATATAAGAAGCAAAATAAATCTAAAAATCATACAAAAAAATGTAACTAAAAAAATACTATATGAAATTACTTCATAGTATTTTGTTTTTCCCAAAATAAAACAAGAAAAACAAAAGAAAGAAAAAATAGACAAAATAACCTACAGTATCCACTAAACTATAATGAAATAATGATAACAAACATAATAAAAAGAAGAAAGAAGACAGTTGGAAAAGGGTGCCGGTCGTCACCCACTGTGGCGCACGCCGGCACCAGTTTATATATATATATATATTTTTTTTTTCAACGTCAAACCCCTTTTTTTTTTCCAAATAATCCTTTTTTTCTTTTTATAAACATATATATTAATTATATAGGTAGTAAACCAATTAATATTATATCCAGTCAACACTATCAGTACCAATAACTTCACATACTTATTAATCAACATGATAAATTTTCACTCCTAAAACAATCCATAAGAAATATATGTAATTCATAATAAATAAATTATAACTAAAACATATTTTCATGTTATCTCTAATACAATGAAATTCATACCAGTCAGATACATGCATGCATTGGCTTAATAAATAATATACTTAAGGTGAGAAAAATATATTACCACTGCAAGCTTTTGAAATAACTGATATGGAGTTGATGAAGAACATAACTACTTTTCTTTCTCAGTTTACTCCAACCGTTCTTTTTTTTTTTTCCTTATAGAAAGAGGTGTTATTGACTAAATAACTAAATAAAAGAAGCACATAACTAAAGACTAAAGAAAAGAAGTTTGGATTGTGTAACAGTAACCGCCTCCAAACTCACGTGTACTAATCATCACCTATTAAAATATCTAGATCTTTCTTTTGGAACAATGAATTGGATTTGTATATCTTAATAAATAACAATACCCCATATAATATAATATATATATATACTACTAGCCCATAAAAAAAAAATCACCCGGCACATAATTATATATATATATATTTTTTTAAAATATTTACTAACCAACTTACTAGTGTCGAAAAAAAGACCCGAACGGATAACAGTTGAATTCGTGTTTTCATCAAAAATAAAATTTGAACATATCAAAATAAATTATATGTGCCGAAGTTATAAAAAACAGACTGGAAATGATAAAAACTCAAAAAAATATAACTAATCCGACCGGTCAGACGGTAAATTTATATTTAATTATTTTCGAATAAAAAGATAATTAGTATAGATAATTAAAATAAGAGAACAACGCCACACACTGAAAAGTTTCCGATAACACTCCCGACCTGGCTCTGGTAACACAGTATTATTTATCGACAAAAACCTCGGACTCATGATCGGAAACCCCTAACTCTCTTAATAATTATACAACCTAATTCTTAAAATTATTCAAAAGCTATGGGTCTTACAGGTCCATTTTCAAGTTATAAGACACGCTTAATTCAAAGGAAGTATTGGCAAAGTTGGATGTATTTGTTTTTAGTTGTGGCTTCAAGTTTGTTTTAAAAGTAATTCAGATTTCTTCCAACGTTACTCAATCAAGTGTCCTTTAGAGGTATACTCAAGGCATACAAAGTTTCAAGTTGAATTCAAGCCTTTTATGTACAAATTCAAAATGCATTATTAGAGCAAGCTAATTTTCTTTTTTTTTGGAACTCGATGCTAGAAGATGAATTAAAATCCAATACACGACTCCAGAGTACCTACAAGAATGATGTCACGTTTATTTAAAAGTTACAAGTTAAATACAAACCACATTACAAGTGTACTTCCATAAAACTTGAAATTACAAAGTAAACTAATGGATGGGAAGATATTAGGCTCATCGTCCAAATTTTATGTAAAAAAAGTTTTGAGCATACGTACATCAATACATTTAACTAAACTAGAAGCCTACTCCTATTTGGAACTTGGTTCTAAAGCATATCCTAACAGTATGCGGATTGGCTATGTAGGTGCATCTCTTCACCACTTCAAGTTCAATACAAAGCAACTCCTTTGGGCCTGTTACAATAGAGCCATAACACATTTGTTTAACCTCATAAAAGCAATCCTAAAATTCACAATCATATGCTACGACACATTCAGAAAACAACCAACATTTCTAAAATAACAATCAATTCATGGCAGTACATACAATATCAGAAGGTAGAATTCATGACCAGCAATCAATTCATAAACACAAGTCAAGTTTGAGAAGAATACTTATCTTGGTTGGAGGCTGTGATTTGGGGAATTTGACCAAACACCCTTTGATGCTTCTACTCAGTCCCACTTTAACCATCCATGTAAACCAACATCGTCCTTTTACATCCAAGATCCATCTTCTGCAAACAAGTGAATACAGTGTCAAGACAGTTCCAAAAACACACTTGTTTCATACACAGTTAAGTTTTGAAAATAAAATTTCACTTCATTGAAATAGCAGGACTTTACACTACTCTTACTTAGAAGTCAAGAATTCAGACAAGTGGAAAGGGAGTTTTTCTTTCCTTAAAGAATTTGTGCGTTCTAGAGCCTAGAGCAGGAATACATTAACCGCTCCCATTTACCTGCAAAGGAAACTGTTAAATGTGTTTCATTCGTCAGCATTGATTGAATCGAGGAAGGTAATAGTAACAGATTACAGGAACCGCACGATATTCAAAATTGAGGACTTTAGAAATTAAAAAAAACACATAACGAGATTGAACATTTCCACCCAAAGCCTATTTAAAACAAGCTGTCATGAAATGGAACAATGTTCGTGCTTCGGGTAATTCTCGGCCCGGTATTAGCTCGATACCTACACCAAAGATAGAGTAAAGTCAAGGCAGTTGCAACTTATAGATGTATTTGATAGTCTAAGCCATCTCATGAAAACTTAAGCTTGATGTTCCAAATGAATACCTCTGCAAAATGATATATGGCAAGAGACCAACTTGGAGGTTCTACCGAAACTTGATGTCATTGTGCTGCCTGAACAAACGCGTATCAAAAGCGTTAGCATTGAGAAACAAATCAAATCAGATCAAAATTCCCCAAAAAACTGCCATCAGTGATTTTTAGACAGCATTCAAGCCACTTTCCTAAATCATCACCAACAAAAACCGTAAAAGTTAAAGATTGTAGAATCAGAAAAATACTTTCCAAACCCAATGGGACCAAGAATCTCATACATATTAAAATCCATCATCAACATTTCCTTAAACAATAATCAGAACGTATTCAAAGTAGGCAGATCGTGTTTACTTTCTTTCCAAACCCATGCCAACATGTCCCTTCGAAAATTTAAGCTATTCATTGAGTTATAAACATACTAAAACAGAAAAGGAAAGAATTCGAAAGTGTTGGAACAATATCTGAAACAAAATGGGAGCGTATTCATCATGAAATTATGTGTTCAAGGCAAAAAAATCCTAATTCATAAATCATTCCTAAAACAAGATCGGACATGATTTAAAGCATTCAAGACAGCTGCAAAGTTTTCTGAAACAACACTTGACGATGCAATTAACCATATTCAAGGTCAATGATTCATTTTCAATCATTCTAGGCCTATATAAAGAGGATTTACACGAGAAGCAAGGGGAAAAAGAAAAACCAAAGTTATCAAACGTATCCAACAAAAATTCTATCGCACCAGAAATAACCATCAAGACCAAACAAATTCACCAATACGACCATTCACCAACCCTGTATACCATAAATTTCAACTATCCAATAAACCAGAAAAAAAGCGACGATACACGAAAAGAAAGACTCAGGATCACAAAGTCTTCATTAGACATTCAACCAAATTCATCAGACATCAACCAATTTCGCCAGAACACTCGGTCCAAGAAGAAGAAGAGAATACACCAGAGAACCCATAAACACACACACGGCGGACGCAGACAATACACCGAATCACGCAAGCAAAGAAGAAAAGACTTATCTGTAATAGAGGATCACGAGTCTCGGTCGCGCCTCCTTCGTCAACCTTCACCGGCCGTTTCCTTTTTTTCATTTTCGCTTGTAAATTGTAAAATCATGAATAATCATAATGAATTGGGGTACGGTCTGCGTGGGGTGGGGTTTGTGTTTGTTGATCGAGAGATGGTGAGAACGAGAAGACGGCGGCTGCCTGGGGTTTCAACGAACCCTAATTCCCATTTTGAGAGGATAACAGAAGAGAGAGAGATCGAGGGAGAGAGTGAGACGTCTTTGTATTTTTTTTCTTTTGTCTGGTCTTCATTATCCCACACGCGCGCATACACCATAACAATTACGCACCCTCCCTTTTTGTCCTTTTGTTCCCACACGCGTACACATCTGATGGTTGAAACCTTAGGGTCTATGATAGACCCCATCTCCCTGGCATGCAACTTATCACTCCGTTTTATTTAATCCTTTTTTTATGACCTATTAATTTGGAGTTTTTTTATATAAAATAATTTGGAATTTTTACCCATATAACCATGTTTCAGTGTAACATTTTTCAATATACCCAGGTTTTCTTCCAATTTTCCAATGTACCCATGTTTCAAAAAAAAAAAGGTGTATTTGTAGGGGGGCGCCATCAGGTTTGGCTCCCCCATGTAAAATTGTAGGGGGGCGCCAATGCTTTTGGAGTCACCCTTTATATTTAAAGGGGGGCGCCATTCCTTTTGGAGTCACCCTTTAAATATAAAGGGGGGCGCCATATCCCTTGGAGTCCTCCGTTTAATTAATTTAATTTTTTTATAATATATTATATATTAATTTTTGATGAAATATTATTTTATTTGATACACCTCCTATATAAGTAGATGGCACTCTTGCACATTCATTCACAACAAAGTTGTTGTTGTATCTTAAAATTTTAGCAGATTTAGTCATGTATCTCAGAAGATACGGTCATGTGATTTTTTCAAGAACGAAGCCGCCGATAAGGATGCTGTTTTGGAATATCCAAAGCTTAGAGCAACTACGAAGGAATTTGAATCGATGGTTAGAAGGAGACATTGCAGATGGTGAACAAATTAGAAGTATTGAAAGACTTGTTTCTTACTTCTCGATCGAAGATGGAAATATTCGACGTGAGTGGCTACAAATTAGAAATGACAACGACGTTAGGTCTATGATGTTTGGAACTGATGATATTGTTTTGATTGTTGTAATTTCTTAGTTTATGTTGTATTAATCTTGATATAATTAATGGATTAAGTGTTGCTGTAGAAGTATTTTAGTTTGTTTCTTGTAACCAGTAGTTGTTATAAATATTAAATTCAAAGGTTACAACTTTCTATTGACAAAAGTAAATTTATCTAGAACTTGTTCCAACATTTGGACATTTTTTCCGTGTATGCCCGGGTAGACGACATATTCCACACAGTCTTTCCATTTTCTCATAAGTGTCCATTTCAGTTCTAATTCGCGTGCTTTTGGGGCGGCCCTTTTTGTTTCTTCTCATGGTTTCGTTGTGGTAAATTGTGTCCCCATGATAGGTTGGCCAATAGTCCTCACTAGCTACCACTGGAAAGTTGTTACTGTAGATACCGAATAAGTTCATGACCTTGTAAACTTCTGATAGCTGCAAGAACGGATCATGACGAGCACTAGAACATACCGCAATGACATGTGAACAAGGCATACGGAGCGCTTGAAACTTTCCGCAGTCGCACCAATATTTATGAACTTCCACCCTGTATTGTCCCATTGGCCGTCCCTCATTGTGATCCTTTGTCTCTTCAACCATGAAGCTGTAATCGTGACGGTCAAACGATGTAACTCGATGTGAGGTCGCTTTATCAGTTTCTTCCTTTATAAATGTCATGCAGCTTTCGCTGAATAACTGCCCTGATTCCAAAACAACGCCCCATTTTTTGCCTCTTGTTGCAAATAGTGACCCCAACCTGTAATAGGTTGCTCTAACTAACGCAGTGATGGGTAGGTTTCTAGTTCCCTTGAAAATGTTGTTCAGGGATTCTACAAGGTTGGTGGTCATGTGACCCCATCGACATCCTCCATCAAATGCCCCTGTCCACTTTTCCACCGGAATGTTGTCCACCCAGCTTAATGCTTCTGTGTTTGACAATCTTATTTCTTCGCGGTAATACCTGAATGATGGTTGGTTTAATGCATACCCCGCGTTCACGAATTGCTTCTTGAGGTTTTTGTCTTTAAATTCCCGCATAAAATTCTGCGACATGTGTCTTATACAATAAACATGGACAGAAGGAGGTTATGCCAACCATTTGCAGGATTATTATAAGCGCTGACAATAGAGGCGTGCCTGTCGGAAATCAGACATAAGTTGGGTTGCGGGGCTACATGTGTTCTGAGATTTTTGAGGAAGAAACTCCAAGCCTCGCCTGTCTCACCTTCTACCAGAGCAAATGCAATTGGGAATATATTATTATTTCCGTCTTGTGCTACCGCCATCAGCAATGTTCCTTTGTATTTTCCATACAACCATGTGCCGTCCACTTGAATAACAGGTTTGCAGAAAGCAAAACCTTTGATGCACGTTTGGAAAGCTATCGTCCTGACATATCATCTAGCCAACCACCCCGACAAAATTATACAGGCATGGGAAACACCTTTAATGTGGACGACTTGCCTAATATTGACTCGTCTGCATGGTCACTATTTCTTCAGCTGCCGGACCCATTAACAACATCCGCACCTATGGACCCGACGTCGCCGCCGCCGCCACCGCGAAGAGAACGAAGACACGTACGTACACGAGGATGTGGTACGGGCGGAAATTTGCCTCGACCTCGTCGACAAAATTAGTGTACTGTGTTTCGCCTTTTATCTATGTAATTTGTAATTATTAAAAAAAAATATTTTGAATGAGTAATACTATTAAAATTATTAAATATTATTTGTGAATTATGATTATTTATTTATTAATGTAAATTTATTTGAAAAATATTAAAAAAAATTCGTTCACAAATGGGGGCTCCAGAGGGTATGGCGCCTCCCTTTAAATTTCAAGGGGGTAGCCATTACCAATGGCGCCTCCCTTTTGGATTCAATGGGGTAGCCATTTCTATTGGCGCCCCCCTTCAATGTTTTTTTTTTTTTCGAAACATGGGTATATTGGTATTAATGGTGAAAACATGGGTAGAATGGAATTATATACTTGCAAACATGGTTATTTAGGGAAAAATTCCTAGAATTCTCAACTCTTTTAAAGATAATTTCATTTTAAAACATCACTTCTTTTAAAACTATTATTATTTAGGAACTAATTTTTTTTTTTAAATACAACTTCTTTTTATTCCTTAAATATCACATTTTATAACTAAAAAAGGAGAATTGATTATAACTTTTAGTAAAACCTTTTTAATTAGAAAACCTTTTTAATAAAAATCCTTTAAAAAATATTAAGATTAAAATCTTCTCTAATCATTAAGAAAAACTTTATTAACTTTTCAATATAACATTAAAATTAAACAACAATAAAAAATTTTATGTATAAAAATGCTAAAATTAAAACCTTTTTTACATTAATAAAAATTTCTCTAAGTTAACAAAATTTTAAGTAAAACTTCTTTTCTTTTAATAAAATATAAAACCTCTTTTCTCTTTTATTAAAATTAAATTTTTTTCTGGTTAATAAGGAAAACAATTTTAATAACCTTTTCTTTATTAATACAACTTTAAAACTAAAAAAAAACTAAAAACAATTAAATTTTTTTTTAAGAAAAACTCTAACTTTAAATCAGTAATAATCTTCAAACATAAATAAACCTTAAAATCCAATCAACTCTTTTTCTCAATAAATCAAAACTCATTTAGGATTTCTAGCGCCCGAGTGTACGCTTGCGTGTTTATCTGTTTACTATGCCTCTATTTGAATGTATGCTTTGCATGTCTAAACCTTTTCAAACTTAAAATTTCTCGATCCAACGTCGAGCCCATTTTCTTCCCATGTAAGTCGATCGCCTTAGGGCATCGCATTCAACCTTTTGGTCACAAGACACAAGTCTAGGGTCACTTTGCTAGCACCCTCCCCTAAATAATTTAATTAATCGCATTAATATCCAAGGGAAAATCCCATGCATGATAACCATGTTATTGTGCATGGTGCACATCATTTGCATCTCATAATCGACACCCTTAAGGTAAGACTATTAGACAACTTAGGGTAGATTTCTTAAGTTAGTCCCCCTTTAATTTTGATTTTTTTAAATCAAACTTTAGCCCACCTAATTCTCCACACAAGAGAATTAGATGTTAATCATCTCAAAGAAGGGACATACAATCCCATACCCCACAAAATACAAATATTTTCAAAACTGTGGTGGTCTTTCTTAAGATGATGACTCATCTTTCTCTCCTAAACCTTTAAAACATTTAGTATCCCTAATAAGGAACTACAAGTGCTCTGATTCCCTCCTGACAGGATATGTAGGCACAAGATGCGATATCTTATCAAGCACACTTAGGATTAAAAATAATAAATCACCTACCCTTAAACCTTTAGCAAAACAAATAACAAATAACATAAAAATAAATCAAGAGGTTCTTGTAGAGTACTACAGATATCTAGGATGCTAAAACCTTCCCTAGGTATAACCAACCCCCGAACTTAGAATTTTAGTGCATTTACATTGCATTGTGGGAATTCGGTTTTTCTCCCTTCCCTTGGATAAAATCAAAGACCGGTGGTGACATTAGAAATGCGATCCTAGTTAACAAATAACTATGGTATCCAATTTTCACTGCGACAGAAATGGCGACTTCACTGGGGAAATCATAAGAGGGTTCCCCCTAACTTGTTTAATTATGTTTTTTGTTATATATTTGTATTTGTTATGCTTGGGTTGTCACTTTGAGTGGTGAGACAAAGTCCTACACCCGGACTAGAGTGAAAATTATGATAGGAACGGTGAGAATTCAAGGATACTTTGAGGGAGTCGATTCCTGAAGAAGTTGAATTGAGACTTCACCACTCAGTCTAGGCCCTCTCGAACTTAATCTTGTCCAACGAGTCTATTCGTGAAGACGTTATTATTTTGAACTAAACGCCATCGAGACTGGGGACCGTAGTTACCTTTAACCCAACTTGGCCTATTAGGATGTAGTGCGGGGACTATGCAGGGATCTATTTCTGCAATAGTCGCTACGCGATACAACACTCAGATGAGATTCTCTTGAGAATATTATTGACCACCAAGTGATTTGGAAAATCGATAATATCCGAAAGATGGATCGTAGACTCTGAGAACTTTGTAGAACCCGTTCAGAAGGTACATTTGAAACTATAGTGCACTCCTATTGGGATGTGCAGACCTTGGCTCCATGCTGTGACCTATCAAACCTAGGAATTTTTGTCTGTTTGATTACTTGTGTGTGCTTTGTGCTTTGTGCTTTGTGTGTTTGCATCCATGCATTCATTAGCATCATATCATAAAGATTCATGGAACTTAGTCTCATTTGTAAACATCGTAACAATATCATAGACTCTTGAAAAAAAAACGTTGAAGTACTCTTACAATAGTCATAACTTGGACGATCTAAGGAGATTGGAGACCTTGATCGAGACCAGATATGGGAAGTTATTATCTCCATTCTACTACTGTTTTCCTGATTATCAATTGGTACCTTCCCTCCTCAGCTGATGGAGTCACTAATTTATGATAGGCGTCCATTTCCTATCCTCGGTTAATACTCAAGCTAAGACAACTACAAAAGGAGAATATACAGGAAAGAAGCTATTTCTTGCAAAGAAAAGCCCAAAGACGTTTTAATCCTCAATCAACACTTATAGGAAGAAGCTCAATTGGAAGAAAAAGTCAAAGAAGACCGTTGGAAGAGTCTCCTTAGATCCATCATTATTATCTTTTATTTAGCTTTACGTAATGACTGTTGCAAGGCGTACGTACGCGTTTTAAATTTTGCATTAAATCAATCATTTAGTATTCCGATACTAATGACTGTAATTATTTTTTTATGATTACTAAGAATGAGATTTTTGATATTACTCAATGATTATAAATAACCGAGTTTCCATGAATCTTGTTGCATTAGCATTTGTAGCATTGCATCCTCTTTGCATACGTCTTTTCTCCACCTCAGATCATTCGGTCTCTTATTTTCATGTCGTTCAACTGATCTTCTGGCATTCGAACTTGATAGTGGATAAAACAAAGTATGGATCCCATGTCAGGCTTCAGAGTGACGATTAATCGGATGTTTGACGACGATGCTCCACAACTGGACGTCCCTACTCGATCTCAGCCTGTGCAAGATAACCTGGTTGGTCAAGTTAATGAAGGAGATTCCCGTTTTCGGAGGTATATTCCAAATTCTCAAAACGTCCGTCATGTGACAACTGTGAACGATCTTAGAGTTGCGGAAATTGAGAAAGGATTTCGTGACCTCCAAGAACAATTGAAGATGTTGAAAGGACCTAACTCATCTGGTCTTAAAGCTCCTGACTTGTGCCTAGTTCCGGACGTGGTTTTCACCCAAAGTTCAAAATGCCTACCTTCAAAGTATACAAGGGTGTTAATTGTCCAAGGTACCATTTGACAATTTTTTGTCGAAAGATGACTACTTATGCGGATAATGACAAGCTGATGATTCTTTGCTTTCAAGAAAGTTTATCTGGGGCATCCTTGATGTGGTATATGAAGCTAGAAAGAAACCATATTCATTCTTGGGAAGACTTAGCTAACACTTTTGTGAAGCAATACAATTACAATTTGGACATGGCTCCAGACAGTGATCAATTGATGAACATGAGTCAGAAATACAACGAGTCCTTCAGGGAATATGCACAACGATGGAAAGAATTGGCAGCTCAAGTTCAGCCACCACTCCAAGAGAAGGAGTTGGCCAAGATGTTTCTAAAAACACTGTCGGACTCTTATTATGTCAGAATGATAGGCGTTGTACCATTAGAGTTCCCTAAAATTCTGGAAGTCGGAGTAAATATCGAGAGCGCACTCAAAAGTGGGGAAATTAAAGACGTCTCGAATAGACAAGCAAATGAAGAAAAGTCTGTTAGTGATTCCCAAGAAGAAAGGAGCGTTGAAGTTAATGCAATTTTGGGCTCTCCTCGGACCTTGCAAACTCCAGTTCCGGTGCCTTATCACAAATATTGGTATGCAACGCCTGTTCAGTGCCAGCAATCACTACCTCATGGATGTCCGTACAAACGACGAAGGTTGACTCCTCATAATCAACGTCAGAATCGACAAGTTCAGAACCTGAATCACCAGAATCAGCGTCAGGATCAGCAGATACCCCTGAATTATCCAGAAGAGAAGACTCGTTGGTGTGATCTAATCCCAATGACTTACAGTCAATTGTGGTCTTACTTTTCCCGAAACTCAGTGATGGCACCCAGAAAGACCAGAGCCATGAAATCTCGCCCTCCTTGGTTCAATCCAGATATCAGTTGTGAATTTCATGACGGAGTGTTGGGGCATTCGATTGAAGACTGTAAATTTTTCCAAGAAAAGGTTCAAGAAATGATTTACGATGAAGTGCTGACCTTCAAGAGAGGAAGTTCAGTGGTGAATGGAACACCTTTGTGCTGATAGATATGAAGATTCACGAAAGCCCTTTCAAGCCAGTGGGATCAAGAACAGAGTTCACTCCCAAGGCCATTAAGCTGTTTATTCATTTGCTTGCATCTTATTGTTATTTCTTTGATTATGAGCATGTTTTACATGTAAGAATTTGTTATTTTGACTAATTAATGCAATGATAATGTTTGTCCTGAAGAAATCCATTCGTTTCACTCATTTTAAAACGCTTTTTCTATTTTATAATGCCAATGCTGCCCAATCTCTTGCTTCAGTAAGGAATTGAAAGGAGGATGACGAAATCAAACGCAAGATCTCTAGTTGTATGCTTTTGAATAAAACTCTGCTGGTGATATAAGGCATTGTTTCTAATCCTCAAACACCGGAGATATAAGGGAGATAGACTCTAGTTAACCCTTTTGAGCCTTTGAAGTAGGAGTTTTCTTCCAAATCAAAAAACCCTCATTCTTAACCTGGGGCAGGGTAATTTTGAAAAATGGAGTAAAGTATCACGAAGATGGGGTGGGCACAAACAAACTTTGAGCCTTATATCTTTTGTTTCTTAAACCGTGAACCAATCCATAATACAACCCTTAAAAGTCCTAATTGAAGCAAGGTTTATTTCAAAAGCATACTCATTGAGATATCGTTCCCTAACTCCTATGAGCTATGCTCAAATTTGATGGCATTATAAAATCGGTAATTTAACCACCAAAATTTTAAATAAAAACTTCAAGACAAACATACGTTGCATTAACAGTTTCATAATTAACATTTTTCTGCTTGCTAACATTGCTCCACATCATTGAAGCTAGCATACGAGCATCAAGCGATGAGCTAAACCTTTTGAGATTGGAAACTCTGATGAGTAAATGGTAGATTATTTCAAAAGGATGATCATACACAGGGGCATGTTGCCTAAAGACTTTTCTGAGCAGGGGCAAGTTGCCTCCCAGCTATTTCTTTCACTGTCTGACCCCAAGGGGGCAAATTCGAAGACTAAAGACACCGTCAATCTGGGACAGTTACGTCGATATTTGATAAATCTCTCCATGTTCGAAGACTCAATGTATAGAATACCGGCAATATGAGCTGGTTATGTCTAGATTCGACGAATCTCTCCAAGTTTGAAGACTCGGTTATATTTAACACAATCAATATGGGCCAGTTACGTCGAGATTCGACGAATCTCTCCAAGAGTTGGAATACATTGGAACACCTCGAATACCAAGTTTTCTGTAAAATCCTTTTAGGATGACTTATTCTCATAAACCATGGGATCTAGGGAATTCGAGAATTGAAGACCTTCTTCCATTCACAATAACTATTGTTCAAAATGGCGACTACTATACAATGTCAGTGCAGAGTTTTCATCCTTCATCCACACCTAAGGAGCTTTTGACTCAAATACTGTGACGACTCCCCAGTAAGTCTTTACTTCAGGTAGTCCCGACCATTCCCCGGTGGATCTCTATTTTAAGAAGTTATGGCACGTTTGACGCAAGATTTCTCTGGTCGACAACCTAAGAATCCTCAGTGGATTTTCTTACAACTTCAACTTTCCCCCAGCGAAGCGAGTGTTTATTTCACTCCTCATTTGATTTTCTCAATCTTCTCCAGTGAAGGCGGATGTTTATTTCATCCCCTCGAAGTTTTATCTTCGACATTTTCAACTACTATTGATTCAAGCTTCCCCGATGAAGTGGATATTTATTTTATCCATCTACAACTTTCATTCAAGATTATTTCAGTTCACAGCGGATATTTATTTTATCCCCCATGGAGTCTTTTCGATCATGAGTTTGATTCGTTCCCAGTGAATCTTCTCATCCCCAACGGAATCACAAGGTTTATCTTGACAATCCTAAGTGAAGTCACGATGTTCATCCCCAAGTGGAGTACTTCATTTTCCCCAGAGAAGTCTGAAACTTTGAAGCAGGATATGTTTCCATATATGGCTTTCCATTCATCCCCAGTGATGCTTCTTATATTGCAAAGATCGGCCGAGTATCCGTATCGAGATGCTTGTTGTGCATCTCCAGTTTGCTTCTTGTCGTTGTTTTGTCAGCATGAGCATAAGCATAACATGGCATTCTTTCATATAGATTCATGGCATGTGCACTTTTTTTTTGCATCTTGTATTTCTTTGTGTTTGTTTGTTTGTTCTTTCACTTTGGTAGCGCTTATCTCCAAGTGATTGGGTTTCGTCTACTCCCTCCAAGTATAGTCGTCAGCCCTAGGCAGAAAAAGCACATACTTTCTACACTCCCCACTGAGTTCGATCCTAGTGGAAGATGGTTGCTTTAGTTTTATTTTCCATCTTTGGATAAAGATAAATCCGTTTAGTTCAATCCTCTCTGGATGGGTCTTGTTTGACCGTTTCTTTTCAGTTATTTCCTGAATTGAACTTTAGTCCCTGACAATCACAATTTTGGATATCTTGTGACTGTTGAACCTAGACCGAGTGTGCATTTATTTTGCACTTTGTCTCCCCAGGAATAATTCATTAAAAGATCTCTATGGAAGACAAAAGTTATTCCTCCAGCAGTATTATAGGATTTAAATCTAGACAACGAGTGGTAGCTCTTTATTTGAGCACAGTTTTCTATCTGGATGACGAATGGCAGTCTCCCCAGGACAGTTTGTCTATCCCCGATGAAGTTGTCAAGATTATCAGCTTATTCTCCAGAGAAAGTTATTAAAGACCTTCCAGGTGTTTCTCTTTATTTGAGAATCCTTTTTGCAAGAATTTTATTACTTCAACAAATTTTCAACTACATCAATAATTACTTCTCAGTGGTATTCTCCCCAGTGAGTCCACAATTCAATTTGCTTCCGTCAAATGGCATCTCTTCGAGAAGTTTGATGAAGATTCAAATGATCTTGCTCTTTATTTGAGAAGGCATATTTTACAAGTCAGCCGACCCACATCTCTTTTGAAGATCCCCGGTGAACTTCCAGGATCTCGGCAGTAGATCTCCAGGTTTATTTCAAATTTGCGACAAACAGTCGTTTAATTCTCAGGTTATTCTCGGCAGTAGATTTCCAGAAAACCTCGGCAGAAGGTATTTCAATTTTATTTCCCTGGTTAGTCTCGGCAGTAGATTTTCAGCAGACTTCGACGAACAGTCGTTTCTTTCCAGGATCTCGGCAGTAGATTCCCTAGCTAACTTCAATTTATCAGATACTCATTTCTTTTCTCAGCAGATTCCCCGGTATTGACACTTTCTAAATAGAACATTCAGAGGAGAAGCTGAATCATTATTTTGATCATTGGAAGCTTATCTTGGTTATTGCCTTTGCTCAGGCTATCATATGTTTGATAATAGGTAATATACCGTATTTTTGGTCGGACGCCTCTGCTTAGGCTACCGTGGTGGTAGTAGGTCATCTTTCCTTTTGTGTTTACCTCACTTAGACTATCATATGTTTGATAGTAGGTAACACACCTTTCTTTTGGGTCAGACACCTATGCCTAGGTTTGGTAGTAGGCGATCTCTCCTCCCCAGTTTATTACCTCTGCTTAGGCCATCGTGTGTGATAGTAGGTAATATACGCCCTTTTTATTTCAACTGGATACCCTCGCGTAGGCTACCAGCTGTTGGTAGTAAGTTATCCTTTTCCTTTCAGGTTTCTTGCCACACGCTTAAGCTACCCTGTGATTGTCAGTTGGTATTCTCTTTTCCCCTAGTGGACTTAGAGCTTTCCCCGTGGATTCTTGCTTTGCTAGTCGTCGTCGGGTCTTTCTTTCTTTGTGTCTTAACATCAGTTATCCCCTGTGACTTTATTCCTCACAGGATCCTGGTCTTGAATTTCATACCATATCATGTGCATTAGGCGGCATCTTAGGGCCAAAAATTTTGTGCATGTTTGTATTTAAGTCTCTCCTACCTCGTCGAGACGAAGATTTTAATCTCCATATCTCCGAATAGGAGAAACTTAAATAGGGGCATCTGTCGCACCCTAAATTTTGACCCTAAGATCCCTGCCTTGTGCTTTGCATAACATGTTAGGCCATCATCCGTGCATGACTAACCGCTTTACCTAGTTGTTGTCTGTTCGTTTCATTTATGAATACAGGTGCTGGTGCGAAAGATTCAAGGTCCTAAAAGCTGCGTTGTGTGTGGATTGTGGAGGTTCTCTGGTCTTGTGAGATTGTGCCCTCACCCTTTTGATCCCTAAACCACTACCAAGCCTTTTCTCCCTCAAGACTTCTTTATTTTCCCCCCACGGAGATCAAGTCCTTACACCCTCTGATATGGAATTTGGTACCCGAAGACTGGTCACTGATTGTGTGGTAGCTAGATTGCAAGGCCGTATCTTCCCCCCCTGTAAGCTCCTCAAGGTGGAGAGATGTGTTTGCCCTATGTTCTCAAGTGACGGTTCATCAAGTAAAAGTTCAATCTGGAAAGAATTAGAAGATTTCAATTCCTTTGTGTCACAAGCTCCCAAGCTCAGGTTGAAGTTCCCACGATTCTATATCATACGGTGCCAGTATGAAATTCTTCGCTTTCTACTTCAAGGAAAATTTTATATTCTTGAAGTTGACAAGTTTTCTTCAAGCAAAATTGAAGATCATTTAGAGATTAAAATGATCAAGATATTTTAACCATTACTAAAGAATGCTAGCCTCACAATCCCTTAAGTTCCTGGTTGTTGCCATTTAGAGGTGAATGTCACTATTTCAAACTATTGCAAAGGCCTATGTTTTGTACTTTCTAAAAACTCATAGAAACACATAAATATCGTTTACAAATGAAAATTCATGTTGAAATCCAAGTTACATTTACAAGGCATGGCTCGTGGAAATTCAAATTAATTCAAGGCCTTTGACTTTATGTGAAATTCACATAATTTGTTTGGTCCATTTTCAAGTTATAAGGCACGCTTAATTCAAAGGAAGTATTGGCAAAGTTGGATGTATTTGTTTTTAATTGTGGCTTAAGTTTGTTTTAAAACTAATTCAGATTTCTTCCAACGCTACTCAATCAAGTTTCCTTTAGAGGTATACTTAAGGCATACAAAGTTTCAAGTTGAATTCAAGCCTTTTATGTACAAATTCAAAATTCATTATAAGAGCAATCTACTTTTCTTTTTTTTTGGAACTCGATGCTAGAAGATGAATTAAAATCCAATACAAGACGCCAGAGTACCTACAAGAATGATGTCACGTTTATTTAAAAGTTACAGGTTAAATACAAACCACATTACAAGTGTACTTCCATAAAACTTCAAATTACAAAGTAAACTAATGGATGGGAAAATATTAGGCTCATCGTCCAAATTTTATGTACAAATAGTTTTGAGCATATGTACATCAATACATTTAACTAAACTGGAAGCCTACTCCTATTTGGGACTTGGTTCTAAAACATATCCTAACAGTATGCGGATTGGCTATGTAGGTGCATCTCTTCACCACTTCAAGTTCAATACACAACAACTCCTTTTGGCCTGTTACAATAGAGCCTAACACATTTGTTTAACCTCATAAAAGCAATCCTAAAATTCACAATCATATGCTACGACACATTCAGAAAACAACCTACATTTCTAAACTGGAAGATGCGAACGTCATTCATCAATATTGGCAATAGAGGTTGAAAACCCACAAAGAGAAAAAAATAACAATCAATTCATGGCAGTACATACAATATCAGAAGGTAGAATTCACGACCAGCAATCAATTCATAAACACAAGTCAAGTTTGAGAAGAATACTTATCTTGGTTGGAGGCTGTGATTTGGGGAATTTGACCAAACACCCTTTGATGCTTCTACTCAGTCCACTTTAACCATCCATGTAAACCAACATCGTCGTTTTACATCCAAGATCCATCTTCTGCAAACAAGTGAATACAATGTCAAGACAGTTCCAAAAACATACTTGTTTCATACACAGTTAAGTTTTGAAAATAAAATTTCACTTCATTGAAATAGATGGACTTTACACTACTCTTACTTAGAAGTCAAGAATTCAGACAAGTGGAAAGGGAGTTTCTCTTTCCTTAAAGAATTTGTGCGTTCTAGAGCCCAGAGCAGGAATACATTACCCGCTCCCATTTACCTGTAAAGGAAACCGTTAAATGCGTTTCATTCGTCACCATTGATTGAATCGAGGAAGGTAATAGCAACAGATTACAGGAACCACATGATATTCAAAACTGAGGATTTTAGAAATTAAAAAAAAAACACATAACGAGATTAAACATTTCCACCCAATGCCTATTTAAAACAAGTTGTCATGAAATGGAACAATGTTCGTGCTTCGGGTAATTCATGCCCCGGTATTAGCTCGATACCTACACCAAAGATAGAGTAAAGTCAAGGCAGTTACAACTTACAGATGTATTTGATAGTCTAAGCCATCTCATGAAAACTTAAGCTTGATGTTCTAAATGAATACCTGTGCAAGATGATATATGACAAGAGACCAACTTGGAGGTTCTACCGAAACTTGATGTCATTGTGCTGCTTGAACAAACGCGTATGAAAGCGGTTAGCATTGAGAAACAAATCAAATCAGATCAAAATTCCCCAAAAAACTGCCATCAGTGATTTTTAGACAACATTCAAGCCACTTTCCTAAATCATCACCAACAAAAACCGTAAAAGTTAAAGATTGTAGAATCAGAAAAATACTTTCCAAAACCAATGGGACAAAGAAACTCATACATAATAAAAGCCATCATCAACATTTCCTTAAACAATAATCGGAACGTATTCAAAGTAGGCAGACGGTGTTTACTTTCTTTCCAAATCCAGGCCAACATGTCCCTTCGAAAATTGAAGCTATTCATTAAGTTACAAACATACTAAAACCGAAAAGGAGAGAATTCGAAAGTGTTGGAACAATATCTGAAACAAAATGGGAGCGTATTCATCATAAAATTATATGTTCAAGGAAAAAAAATCCTAATTCATAAATCATTCCTAAAACAAGATCGAACATGATTTAAAGCATTCAAGACAGCTGCAAAGTTTTCTGAAACAACACTTGACGATGCAATTAACCATATTCAAGGTCAATGATTCACTTCCAATCATTCTAGGCCTATATAAAGAGGATTTACATGAGAAGCAAGGGGAAAAACAAAAATCAAAGTTATCATACTTATACAACAAAAATTCAATCGCATTAGAAATAATCATCAAGACCAAAAAAATTCACCAATACGACCATTCACCAACCCTGTATACCAGAAATTCCAACTATCCAATAAACTAGAAAAAAAGCGACAATACACGAAAAGAAAGACTCAGGATCACAAAGTCTTCATCAGACATTCAACCAAATTCATCAGACATCAACCAATTTCGCCAGAACACTCGATCCAAGTAGAAGAAGAGAATACACCAGAGAACCCATAAACACACACACGGCGGACGCAGACAATACACCGAATCACACAAGAAAAGAAGAAAAGACTTATCTGTAATAGAGGGTCGTGAGTCTCGGTCGCGCCTCCTTCGTCAACCTTCACTGGCCGTTTCCTTTTTTTCATTTTCGCTTGTAAATTGTAAAATCATGAATAATCATAATGAATTGGGGTACGGGCTGCGTGGGGTGGGGTTTGTGTTTGTTGATCGAGAGATGGTGAGAACGAGAAGACGACGGCCGCCTGGGGTTTCAACGAACCCTAATTCCCCTTTTGAGAGGATAACAGAAGAGAGAGAGATCGAGGGAGAGAGTGAGAAGTCTTTGTATTCTTTTCTTTTGTCTGGTCTTCATTATCCCACACGCGCGCATACACCATAACAATTACGCACCCTCCCTTTTCGTCCTTTTGTTCCCACACGCGTACACATCTGTTAGTTGAGACCTGAGGGTCTATGATAGACCCTCTCTCCCTGGCATGCAACTTATCACTCCGTTTTATTTAATCCTTTTTTTATGACCTATTAATTTGGAGTTTTTTTATATAAAATAATTTGTTAGATTTTGATTTCAAACATAACTAATTCGAATTTGGTGGTTAGAATTCTCAACCCTTTTAAAGATAATTTCATTTTAAAACATCACTTCTTTTAAAATATAACTAAAAATCATTTCTAACTTTTAAGACCTTTTTAATTATTAAACCTTTTTTAAAACTATTATTATTTAGGAACTAATTTTTTTTTTAAATACAACTTCTTTTTATTCCTTAAATATCACTTTTTATAACTAAAAAAGGAGAAATGATTATAACTTTTAGTAAAACCTTTTTAATTAGAAAACCTTTTTAATAAAAACCCTTTAAAAAATATTAAGATTAAAATCTTCTCTAATCATTAAGAAAAACTTTATTAACTTTTCAATATAACATTAAAATTAAATAACAATAAAAACTTTTATTTATAAAAATGCTAAAATTAAAACCTTTTTTACATTAACAAAAATTTCTCTAAGTTAATAAAATTTTAAGTAAAACTTCTTTTCTTTTAATAAAATATATAACCTCTTTTCTCTTTTATTAAAATTAAATTTTTTTCTGGTTAATAAGGAAAACTTTTTTAATAACCTTTTCTTTATTAATACAACTTTAAAACTAAAAAAAACTAAAAACAATTAAAATCTTTTTTAAGAAAAACTCTAACTTTAAATCAGTAATAATCTTCAAACATAAATAAACCTTAAAATCCAATCAACTCTTTTTCTCAATAAATTAAAACTCATTTAGGATTTCTCGCGCCCGAGTGTACCCTTGTGTGTTTATCTGTTTACTATGCCTCTATTTGAATGTATGCTTTGCATGTCTAAACCTTTTCAAACTTAAAATTTCTCGATCCAACGTCGAGCCCATTTTCTACCCATGTAAGTCGATCGCCTTGGGGCATCCCATTCAATCTTTTGGTCACAAGACACAAGTCTAGCATCACTTTGCTAGCACCCTCGCCTAAACAATTTAATTAATCGCATTAATATCCAAGGGAAAATCCCATGCATGATAACCATGTTATTGTGCATGGTGCACATCATTTGGATCTCATAATCGACACCCTTAAGTTAAGACTATTAGACAACTTAGGATAGATTTCTTAAGCTAGTCCCCCTTTAATTTTGATTTTTTTAAATCAAACTTTAGCCCACCTAATTCTCCACACAAGAGAATTAGATGTTAATCATCTCAAAGAAGGGACATACAATCCCATACCCCACAAAATACAAATATTTTCAAAACTGTGGTGGTCTTTCTTAAGATGATGACTCATCTTCCTCTCCTAAACCTTTAAAACATTTAGTATCCCTAATAAGGAACTACAAGTGCTCTGATTCCCTCCTGACAGGATATGTAGGCACAAGATGTGATATCTTGTCGAGCACACTTAGGATTAAAAATAATAAATCACCTACCCTAAAACCCTTAGCAAAACAAATAACACATAACATAAAAATAAATTAAGAGGTTCCTGTAGAGTACTACAGATATCTAGGATGCTAAAACCTTCCCTAGGTATAACCAACCCCCGAACTTAGAATCTTAGTGCATTTGCATTGCATTGTGGGAATTCGGTTTTTCTCCCTTGCCTTGGATAAAACCTAAGACCGGTGGTGACATTAGAAATGCGATCCTAGTTAACAAATAACCATGGTATCCAATTTTCACCGCGACACTTACATGTTAATGTCTTCACTATTCTTCGAGCTAATCGAAAACCACCTCCCACTCCCAAGAAGCTTAAAGTTAAAGAACCTCAAGTCCAAACAATCGAATCAGATGAAGATCTCTCACCAGATACCTCCAGAATCCCCAAGAAAAAGAAGAAGGCAAAAGTTTCTGATGCTACCTCCCAACCAAAATCCACTACCATTAAAATCAAATCATTGACTACTCCAACACAACCAATGTTAGCTCGGGCCCTATCACTAAAAGCACCCTTGAACAAGACGAAAGTGATAACTCTAGCCCCAGTGTCGAAGGTATTAAGGTAATAGAACTCTCTTTCAAATTCTTTAATTAATTTCCACCTTCTCTTCAGTTCAACTTATCATAATTCAATTCCTTTTGCAGGATGGCGCAAGTGGTGCAGCACAATCAAGTGCTAAGCACACATTTCATGTGAACACCAACTCCCATTCGAACCAACCTACTTCTAACAAGGAATCAAACAAGAGTTCGGTGGGCGAAGCAAGTGAGCCAGCTAAAGAACAACGAGAAACTTCTCCTACCAAAGGAACCACTCAGCAAAGTCAAACCACCGACTCCAACAATAAAGAAGATGAGGAAGAAGAAACTCATGTGATCGAAATCCAAGACACAATGGACATTGATGACACCAAAAAGGTTACGCCAGACACAACACATGACGCTTCGCCACAGATTTCTGATCAAAGCGATGATAAAGATGTAGAGGAAGAGGACCAACATGAGGAAGAACGATCCATGTTTGACTATGAAACCAATCCTCCAGAAGACGAAGTAGAAGAAGAAGCTGACCTGAAGAAAAATAATCCTGCAAAATATTTGAGGCTATCCTAAGTTCAAGAGGAAGTTTAACTGACAAGTGTTCTAGTTCTTCAACGATGACTGCAGATCAATCCAGCAATAAATCTACTGATAACCTTCTTCAAAAGATTAAAGAGAAAGTTTTTGAAGTTGATCTGTTCAAACTCTTAGAGACTAATTATTTTGCTTCCGTCGACATCAAATATCTCCTGAAACAAGCTGACGTCTTAACCACTCCTTCTGAAGTCGCGGATGTTCTCATAGAGCATGGAATGCTCATTGATCACATAATTGCATATCTGAATCGTCAAAGAGACGTTGCAAACAATATTCAAAACAAAGTGAGCACCCATACAGCTGAATAGGAAGCTGCAACTGAGTCTAACAACAAAGTTGCATAGTTAGAGCTAAGCTTCAAACAAAATCAAGCATAACTTACAACTTGCTCTAACAACATCGCTGCTTGGGAGAAACAAATTAAAGAATTACAAGAAAAGATTAAGAAGGCAAAAGAGCGCGAACAAGAGATTCAAAAACTTGATCGCCAGGAACTCGATAAAGAAATTCAAGTCGGAGTATACCACGTCGAACGAGCTCAAGCTTTGGGAGAAGAGATTGACAATATTATGTCGAACAAATCCTTAATTGATCGTCGGCTTCTTCTCCACAACTCAAAGTACGAACGCATGAAGACCTCTCTACGTTTTTGATAATCTTGCTTGTTTGATTGTAATGTAATTCTTTGAAGTTTATTTTGAATTTGGATTTTATGGTCTGTAATTACTTAACCATTTTGGCATTTAATTTTAATTACCATTTTGGCTATAAACTTTCATGTATGAATTACTCCGCTAATATCTTTACCTCCCGAAGCATAGGCCTATATCTCTTCAAATATTTTACATTGACTCTCAGGAGTCTTTGATAGTCAGCTAATTCCTCAATTTCTTACGCATTACTAGAAAATAACTGGAAAACTTGGAACGGACCTTCCCATTTGGGAACCATTTACCCAATGTTCTATCTTTTTTATCCATATGAAAAATCACTTTCCAAACTAAGTCTCCAGTCGAAAATGATTTGACTCTTACTTTCTTGTTGTATGCCTTTTCTACTCTTTTTTTCTACCTTCTCAATAATTCCAAAGCACTTAACTTTTCTTCATCCAAGTCGACCAACTCATCCAACATAATGTTCCAATAATTTTCAAATGGAAGTTTGTTCTACCTATGGACCCTAGTTGATTGAAGCCAAACCTCGACTAGTAACACTGCATCAAGCCCAAATGCCATTCGAAAAGGTGTAGCATTTGTAGCCTCTTTAGGAAACATCCGACAAGCCCATAAAATTAGGTCTAATGTATTATGCTAATTTCTTGGCTTTCTACCCACATGCTTCTTTATCTGTCCAATAACCACCTTATTCGCTGCCTCAACTTGACCATTCGCCTGGGAATAATAAGGTGTCAATGTCAACAGCTTAATCCCTACATCTTTGGTAAACTCCTGGACCCTTAGACCAGTAACCACTTACCCTTGTTCAATTGTAATTGTCTCTGGGATCCTAAACCTATATATTATATGCTTTTGGATAAATTCGATTACCGCATCCTGATCAACATTCACCAAAGGAATGGCTTCAATCCACTTAGTGAAGTAGTCAATACCCACTAAGATATACTTGTGACTCTTTGAAGATGCATGTCAAATCTCTCCAACTAAATCCAATGCCTAACCCCTGAAGGGCCAAGGCTACAGAATGGAATGCAACTCGCTTGCAGGAACATGTTGTATACCAGCATGATTTTGAAACTCTTGGCATCCTTTGGCAAACTCGATGCAATCTTTCAGCATAGTAGGCTAATACATTCCTTGTCGAAACAAGAGCCACTTCAACTTATGGCCTACTTGATGAGTGCCACATGCACCACTATGGACATTCGAGAAAGCTATATAAGCTTCAGCTTCACTAAGACTCTTTAGTAAGATTCCCTCAGGTGTCTTCTTGAAAAGGTCATTCCCCACCAGAGTATAACTCAAAGATCTATACTTGACTTTTCGCTCTAGAGACGCAATTGGATTTTTCAAATAATCTACAATAGGTCTCCTCCAATCTGTGTCTATCAAGTTGTCGATTGCTAAGATTTCAAAATTCTCATCATCTGCATAACCCAACCTTGTGGCTTCTATGTCCGTTGGAGACAACCTGGTAGCAATTACTTTCCCTCGAACCTTGATCACATCTTCTAATATTTCATTCAAAACATTATAACCAGAAGCAAACTGAGCCAAATCATTGGCTTCCTGGTTCTTCTGTTGAGCGACATGGTTGATATGCACCATGTCAAACTTTCGTAATAGTCTATTGGCTATTACCAAATATATTAGGAAATTTTCTTTAACACACTTATACTCCTTCGTTATTTTCTTCACAACCAATTCCGAGTCGCCAAGGATCTCGACTCTAGTTTTCCCCAACTCCAATAAAATTTCAAGACCAACTATTAGAGCTTCATATTCAACCTCATTATTCGAACAAGGCCCTTCGATTCCATACTTCAATCTCGTTGGAACTTTATTAGGAGAGATAATCAACATCCCAGTTCTTGTTTCATCCCTAGGACTCGAACCATCGAAATATAATTTCCAAGGATCAAGTTCGTGATAATTTTGGGGTCTTTCAACTACAGAGTGGTCGACTATAAAGTCTGCAACTACTTGTCCTTTCATGGTGTCATACCCCAAATTTTGACCACCAAGATTTCCAATCATTGTGCAAATCATCATCACAATATGGATAAACCCTCATGCCTCATCAATCTCCTCAAGGATTGTCGAGCATCCACTACAACCAAGAATTAGGGTTTCAAGCCCTCTCAGAGCACATAGACAAAGGATCAATAAGGGAATGACATGATCTTCAAGTTTTCTAACCTCTCAAACACATATAAGGGATCAAGAGGACTCCCACATCAAGAATCAAGTACAAGGTTGCAACATTCCAAGTGGATCAAGCCACAAGATCGACAGTGTCAAGAAATTAGGGTTTTGGTCGACCAGGGCCTCCAAATGGATATTTTCATCTGGACATGAGCCAATGGTTGAAAGCACAACCCAAGATACTCCAAGGGACCTCATGGACTCAATCATCAAGTCAATTTAACCTCAGGGGATGCATTTACCAAAACTCAGGAATTAGGGTTTCTTGACCTAATTCACCCCTAAGTTGACTTTTGGGACAAAGCCTGAGCCAAGACCTCAAGACATGATTTGAGGGCCTCCAATACACTACATTGATCCATTTACAACAATGGATTGACCCAAGAAGCTTTGTTCACAAGTTTCAATTGCACCAGGACCACAATTAGGGTTTCGAGGAAAAAGTCAATTGTATCTTTGAATTTTGACCAAGACATGCTCCCAAACCTTGGGACATGATTCAATACACCCTATAATACCTATGGAATCTATCCATTAGGTTTGATTTAGGTCAAGGACTTGATTTCACAAAGGATCGCATAATTTGGATTTCATCCATTAAAAAGTCAAATGTGCACAAAATCAAGTTTGACTTTTTGGAATTTTTCACAAATATGGTTCCCCTAAGTCAAAAATAATGTTAATGTATGTTATTGATCATCATTCATTAAGAAAAATCAAGAAAAGTGAGGTTTCTTGCAAAAGGGGCAACCTTGAGAAACCAAAATTTTTCTAAGTTATGGAACCAAAATGGTTTTGTACAAACTTCCAAGGACCATAACTTCTGATCCAAGCAACCATTTTGAGTGATCCAAAGCCTGATTTGTAGATCTTCCCACACTATACAAAAGCTTCAACTACAAGAAACTCCAATTCCTCATGGATTTTGAGTTATGGATTGATCAAAATCACAAAAACATGAAAATGACACTTTTTCCAACACTTAGTGAAAATATGCCTAGGTTACCAGCCTTTAACATATGTTCATGAGGATTTTTCAAAGGGATCTAAATAGTTTCAAAACAAACTATGATCACACATGTGTTGTATCATATGAGGGCTTTCTAAAAAGCACAAGAGCCTCCCATAACTCTACCTGAGCAAGGAGATATGATTCCCTCAAAATCACCATTTCCAACTGTCTTGTACAAGGCAGATTTTGTGCATTTGCTCGATTTGGAAAATTTGGACAACTCCAAGCCTTGCCATACATTTGGACACATTAGAGGATAAAATCAAAAGGGAATGATCTGATCCGCAAGCCTCCCAAGTCCAAGAATCTACACATAGCCATAACAAACCTAAAAAGGCTAAAAAGTGCAAAAGACTCCAATTTTGTTTCCAAGCATTTAATGGATGCATCAAGGTGGCATGGACTCACACATTCCTAAATGAATGAGTCAAGAATCAACACTGAATCAAAGAACCATAGACTTGTAACCTAACCTCAAGTCAATGGCTAGAGGAGACTAAATATTCCCTTGGATCAACATTGGCCAAAGGCCTGTACCAGCTGTCATTCACTATTGCTTGCAAAACAAATTTGTTGCACTATAAATAGAACTCATTTGTGCTCAGTTTGAGTACACCAAAGCACTACAACTAATGCTTTCCTCAAAATCTCTCTCTTTAGGCCAAATGCCTTCTTTTGCAAGTCATCTCTTAGTTTTTGAGTTAGAGAGCAATTCCACTATAGCTCATGATCCAAACACTTTCAATATGTCATATCTAAGCTGTTCAAACACTCACTTGTGATCTGAAACACCAAAATCAGAAAATCAACCTCCAAAACCTCAAAAATTGACTTTTCTGCATTTTTCAAGCCATGTCTTGATTCAGTCACTTCTACAACCAAACAAGGCCTCAAACACACTCCAAATATCATCCTGAAACTGTCCCAACTGGTTTCCCTCATCTGGAACACCATTTGAGGGAGTTGCCATATTGGTCACTTTTGCCCCTTTTGCAAGAAAGAGCTAAAACTTGTTCCTGAGGATTCCAGTTGGTTTTGATCATCCTAAAAGCTTCTTAGGGATCAATCAAGAGTTTCCAAAGCATTGGATTACTTTTGGCACAAGGATCTTGACAGTTAGCACAAGAAGCTCCAAGAGGTAAGTGCATGAAAACTTGAACTCTTTGAATTATGCATTGCTTTGAAGTCCACTGATCATAAACATCTCATACATATTATATTTGTTGTGTTTGAACCAATTCACCATGCTATTAATGTGTATATAATGTGTTAGCATAGGAAATGCAAATTTTGGCATTTTTTGAAACCACTACCGGATTTTTAGATAGAGGCATCTTCTAAAAAATCTAAAGGAACCATTGGATTCCTCATGAAATTCTAGGTCAGGTGCACCTAAATTTTGTCCCAATCCAAGGAGAAATGAGCAAGTTACAGCCTTCATGCAAATCCACCATGACTTGGTTTCATGCCTTGTCCAGGCCTAGAAACGAGGCCACCCATATATGTTAATGGGGTGGTTTTGATACACGGATGTATCACCACCCCAATGGTAGCGCGCGCATGTGTTTGTCTTGGAGGTCATGGGTTCAAACCCCACCCATACCTTTTTTGCTACCCTTCCACAATTTTTCTATTTTTAATATTTTTATGGTTTTTGTTAATTAATTCAAAAATTAATTTCTCTCTCTATTTTATTTTATTTTTAATTGGTTCTTTTTTTGAAAATTCCCTAAAATGTTAAAATATTTTATTCCATAAAAATTTCACAAAATCTTATTTATTTCATATATTTAGTATTTTTGTAAAGAATTATGCTTTTATTTGTTTTAAACATTTAAAAATATTTCTTTCTCTTGGTTTTACAAAATTCAAATGATTTTTCAATCATTCTATGAATGAAACATGATTTTTCAAACATTAATCCAAGATCACAACTTGTTTTTCACACATGTTTGATAATTTTGATCATTTTAATTGAATTTTTATTCAATTAAAATGCATTTTAAAATAAAATTAGGGTTTTGATCATTATCACCCTAACAAATCATTTTCAAAACACTTTTGGGCCTCTAATTGAGTGTAAGACCCAACCGCCTTTGTACATAAATAATTTTGGGCCTCAGTCAATGTTTAAGTCCCATTACAGCTTTCAAAACGACGGTGCGATCACTGTTATACATGGGTCTCTCCTTGAGTTGTAAGCCCCATCCCTTGTACAAAAATAAACTTTTGGGCCTCTAATTGAGTGTAAGACCCATCCTGTTGTAAATAAAAATTTGGGCCCCAGTCATTGTATAAGTCCCACTGTGTTTTCAAAATCTCGGCGTGATCGAAATTTCAAAACAAAATCATCAGGGCCTACCCTTGTGTTGTAAGTCCCAATTTCTTTTCTTTTTCAAACCTTTGGGCTTCTCCTTGAGTTGTACGACCCATCCCTTTGTACATAAAACCTTTTTGGGCCTCAGTCGTTGTATAAGTCCTGATGCAAGTTTCTGATCAACGGTACGATTACTATTATATTTGGGCCTCTCCTTGAGTATAAGCCCCAAAAATCTTTTCAAAAACAACTTCCCTTTTGATTTAGGTTCAAATTCGTAGTTTTTATCAAAACTTTCTTTAATTTCTTGAACAACTAACCATACAGCTGTTACAATGGAAGCTTGCTCGCCTGTAAGTTTTTATCAACTTTCTTTACATGCTTTCATATATATATATATATATATATATATATTTGTCTGTATTGCTGGAAACTTGCTCACTTGTAAGTCCTTCTTTCATATCCTTTTAAATACGTGTCATATATCAACTGTATATATACTTGTATTATCTGCTTAGAGTTTTCCCCGACAAAACTAGTTCCCCATAGGAAATCCAGATACAGACTTGCCTTCTCTTGGGCTTATACAATATGGAACAAAGAGAAAGGCATTATTCCCGTGAAACTTTTCTCAGACTGTCACTATTAGAAAATTGTCAAAGAAATTCACTTTCCCTAGAGAGGATTATTTCGCGGTGAAACCTCTCTTGAATTTCTTCAAACCCTAGAACTGTTCATTAAAGAAAAGATTATTCCCGGTGAAACTTTTCTTGAACTCTTCTTAAGTTTGGAACAACAAGATTCCTAAAAGCATCCCCGCCTCCTCTTGGGCTTTGTACAAGGACCGTCCGGCTTCTTAGAAGTTCTAATGCCTTCTCTTGGGCTCAATACAAGGACCCTGAAGACCTCTTAAAGGTATAGGGCATAACTTAGTCATCCTTTGTTAGAGTAGTCTTTCCGAAGAGTCAAAACTTCCGCCCAATTTTAGGGTTAATTTTCATCCCTTAAAACATCTGCCTCCTCTTGGGCATCATACAAAGATAAACTCTTACCTATCAGTAGACTTGGACAGTCTAATCCCCTCTTGGATCTCAAATACATTCTCAAGTTCCCTACAAACATAGGAAAAACCCTAGTCATTTAACAAATCTCCAGTAGAGTTGAAACCTTTATAGGTTTTCAAAACTCAGTCTTTAAACTCTCACTTTAAATTTCCCCAGCCAGGGTCAGCTTATCATTAGTATAACACTATCCCCATCAGAACCTCAAGCCATCTGATACCTCAACTCTTCTGTAAACCCTCAGCAAGAGTTGATCCCACGTTTTGGACCTGCCTCTGGATCTCAATAATCCTCAGCAGAAGCTAGCCTCCTCTTAGGCTTTGTATAATGATTTTCCTCAGCAGAATTAGCCCCAACAACACCCTTTTGTTGAGTCCATCTTCTTTCTTAAAACACTCTCTTGTTGAGTTAACCCTTTTCAGCCTCAATCTTGGGCTTTGAACAAGATAAACAAAGTACTCTCTTATTGAGTCAATCACCTTTCCACACTCTCTTGTTGAGTCAATGGTACAAAACATAAACACTCTCTTGTTGAGTCACCCCTTTTAGCCTCAATCTTGGGCTTTGTACAAGACATATATAAACTTTCTCCAACAAAGTCAAAATCTTCATAACCTTTTCTTAAGCTCGGGTTAAATATCTTCCCCACGGAGTCAATACCTCCCAGCCTTCTTTTAGGCTTTGAGAAATAATATCCCTAAGCAGAATCTGTAACGCCCCGATTTGTTTAATTCTATTTATTTATTTCATTTATTTGAATTTTGTGAAATGTGTGAATTTATTGCATTTTACCTGCTAATTGAGTTAATTGGTTAATTTCTATGATAGGTAAAATATTTTCAATAAATTATAATTTTCTTTTCAACTTTTATTTCATGAAAATATATTCCATCGCTGTTTATGTTTTATCGCATTTTGAGAGCGTTTGGGAGATATTTGAGCGTAAGGGCAAAATGGTCATTTTGGGTAGTTAGATATTTTGTTATAAATAGAAAGTGGAAAGAAAAAGAGAGAAAAGAAAATAGAGAGAAAGAAAAGAGAAGATAGAAAGGAAGAGGAAAGAAAAGAGGAGAAAGAGAAGAAAATCGAAGATTCTCCGTTTCAAGCGCGATTAATCGGGTAAAGGTGAGAAGTTTCAATTATATCTTGCTTGTGTATGTATATGTGTTGTTTGTTGTGATTATTTTGGTTGTTTCTCGACTTTTTCTTATCGATTAAAATTAGGAGCAATTGATAGAAATCGATGTTTTCACGGATGAAATTCGATATAAACCGCGTAGAATACTCGTTGATTATGTCTAAACATGTGTTTGGTTGTTCTGGTATGAATTAGAAGGGTTTGGGTGATAAAAATGATGTATTTTGGTCCCATATGACCTATATTGACGCTGCTCGCGAATTCTGGGTTTCGCGGGTTCGCCTAGCGAGCCCCAGCGAAGGAACGGGCGAACGTTCGCTAGAAGGTTCGCTTAGCGAACTTTATGACTGTTTTCCACTGCCTTGGTTCGCTAGGGTTCGCCTAGCGAATACTGGAGCGAACGTGATATTTTCCAATTTTGTTTTCGTCGTAATTTTCAAACCGTAAGTCCGTTTTGGTCGCCGTTCGAAGCGTTGGGAAGCTAATGAAAACCTCTTTCTATTAAAAATGGTTTGGAGGGCAGTAGATGAATTATTTAGGTCGTGGTTTTGGAAAAGTGTTGGGTTGTCGGGTTTTTATCGCGTACAATGTGTGCGATTGATGTGTTAGCATGATATATGCTTGTGACATGTAACGTGTAGCTTGTAGACCGTTATATAATGTGAATGTACATGATGAAATGTTGTGATGATGGGTTGTGGCCCTATGGCAAATAGGTGCATTGTTTTGGATCAGACTCCGATGCGTAATTAATGATGTTGTTGTGTAGTAAAATACATTGTTTGATTGAATATCAACGTATGTTGTTATGATGTGTTGTGGGTAGCCTTTGTGGTGTGAATCCCTGGTGGAAGTAATTGTGGTTGTATGATTGTTGTGGTTTGTGATGATATGCATTATTTATGTGAAATTCAATGTGTGTTATTTGGTGGCCTTTATGGTTTGAAATGCATTGTTTGAATTGGTTTACAATGCATGAGTGTGATGATGTTGATTAATTCATATGGTTGAATTGTGATTGTATGAGATGAATGCATGAATATATTGTGAATATGTGTGCATTTCAAGAATGTCTTGAGTCATTTTGTATGTGAAGCATAATGATGTACATTCTTGTGTTGTGTGATTCTAATGAGAATCCGTTGTAACGTCGTGTGCCTATGTGAGGTGTGAGCGATGATTAAAAACGATTGTGTGCCTAGGTGAGGTGTGAGCAATCAGATTGTGTGCCCGGTATGTGGTATGTGATGAAATGCATTGTTTGAATTGTTTTCAATGCATGAATAATGATGATGAGATATTTCATATTGTTGAATTGTGGTGATGCATTTGATTGTCATGATTTCTTGTGTGCCAAGCATCAGGATATGCATCTTGTGCGATCGTGTGCCCATGTGGGGTGTGAGCGATCCAGAAACGTCGTGTGCCCGTGTGGGGTGTGAGCGACGGTTGGTTCCAGAGGGAATCCGCTATAATGTCGTGTGCCCATGTGGGGTGTGAGCGATGATTATAGATTATCGTGTGCCCATGTGGGGTGTGAGCGATCGGGTCGTGTGCCCGTGTGGGGTGTGAGCGATCCATAAACGTCGTGTGCCCGTGTGGGGTGTGAGTGACGGGGAACATCGTATGCCCGACGGGGAGTTACATTGGTAACGAGCGATGGTTCCAATAAGTTCCTGAGTGAACTTGAGATGATTGAGTCGGTACCGCATTGCATTTGCATAGAGTCGTGAGTCGGTCTCTATGATTTGCATTTATCATCTCTGTATTTGTGCATTGATGAATAAACATAAATATGTATGTTTATGTGGAGTGATAAGAATTGTGGAAGTGTGCATGATGAATATGCTTGGTTTTGTACATATATACATTGTGATGTATATGAGTGAGTTGTGATGAATTGTGGTGAGAATTATGAATGGATGCGTTATGTGTGGAAAATCATTATTTAATTTATTATGTGTGATATGATGTATTTGTGGCATGCTATATGTGTTAGTATGTGATGGTATGGGTGAGATAACTTATTCATGTGTTTGAATGTGTGTTTGCATATTATTATACAATCTTGATTTAGTTGTTATTTCTCACCCTTCTGCTGTTTTATGATGCTCTATGAGGCATTGCAGATTAGAGTTGCTGGAGGTCTTTTGTGGAGACTAGCCCTCCGTTCTGTTGTCGGTCTTGGTGTCTGCTATGATACGTAGCACGAGAGTCAGGGAAACGATTATGTTATTTATGTATATAATTGTTGAATATATTTGGTATTACCTTTATAAGGAAAAGTTTCCCAATTGAGGGTAATCTATTTTACGCTATGTATCAAATTTATGAGCAGGGATGATGTTTTGTTTATTTAAATGTGACATCTTTGTTTCTGTCGGAAAAATAAATTTTTAGTTACTCTGATTTTATTTATGTATTATTTATTCGCGATGGGAATTGGGGTGTTACATAAGTGGTATCAGAGCAGGTCGGTCCGTCCGGCCAAGTTGTTGAGTCAGTTGGTGTGACAGTTGAATACTGTCGATGTTGTTGGTCCCTTAGTACGTGATATGTGTGTGGAGCACTGTCGGTACTTTCTGGTTTCCTAATATTTTGTCCTCGGGTGTTAGAATGAGATAAGTGGGGGAGAAGCTGGTACTTCTCCAAGTTGCTTCGGTGGTGGAGCGTTGGCTCAGTGTGTTGTGAATTGCAAGATTGTAAGTGTTGTTAGGAGAGTGTTGTTCCCGATTCCGGAGGGAAAGCGGAGGTAAGGGTTATGTCGACTAAGGATTGGTGCCTTAGTTAGTTTCGTGCATGAGATGTAAGGAATGCTATTATAGTTTGGTGAAGAAGGTTTATGCCCCATCATGATTTTCGGTTGTCTATGGACAAATTAAGGAACTGATCACCCTTAATCTCTTGTTGATAGTAGACGGGAATTATGTTGGATGGAATAGAGGGTCTTTCCGGCTTGGATAGGGTGTGCCATGAATTATTTGGAATTGAGAAAATGATTACGGATTGCTTTGATGAGTTGATGAAGACTCTTATACTGGAAGATGAGACAGATTAGAGGTTTTTGGTATGTTGGTCAAGTTGGGAAATCATTGGGAGAGAACGATTGGGTATTGTTAAAGGTTGTTCTCAGAGAGTAGAGTGTGAACTCAAATTGGACGAAGGTAAGGATTTAAGGTTGAATCTGCTAAGTAAGTAAAAGAACTTTTAGGACGTGAAACTAAGATGTTATTATGTTTGTGATGATAGTTTTCTAGGAATTAGCAGAAAGGACACAGTGATGAGCTACCGGTTGTGCGTAATTTTTAGATGTATTCCCGGATGGAATATGGATGTTAGTATTAGAAGTACCTGGACTGATAGAGCAGTTGGAAGATTTACTGGAAAGGAGAATTGTGAGGCCAAGTGTGTCGTCTCGGAGAGCCCCAGTATGGGTAGTAACAAAATGGAGAGATGATTGAATGGAATAACAAGCATTATGATGGTATTGGTATTGAGACTATGGAAAGCGAAACTTAAAGTTCTGGAGAGGTTTGGAGTCTTTGGATTTATAAAGCGTTAATGGAAATTTTGAGAAAACCTTAAGTGTGAATGTACTATTTGAGAGTTCTTTTGGGATGGTTGTTGCTACACGTGGGGATTTATGGAATTTGGACTGTTAAGAGAAGAAATTGTGTATGGGTTACTAACAGTTGATTAAGGTAACGATTGAGAATAAGTGTCCACTTTCATGAATAGATAACTGGAATGGTTTGGTTGAGTTTGAGTGAAATCGCAATTGGATGGAATGTTTGATAAGAGTGGTTAATGGTGTGAGTTGAGGCTTTGATTGATTTAATGTGAGTCTGGACAAGTTTGAATGAGGTTTGGTTTGTTTGGGCATTACAACGTGCAGTGATGTTGTTCGGTGATAGTAATGCGCCTGTAATATTTGTGGAGTAGAGGAATCGTACCTTCCATATTTATGTGGGTTTGAAAATGTTTTGGGTTGAAAAATGTGGATTTTGGGGTTTCAAACAGCGCAGTAAAATTCTGGGTTTTCGCAGGTTCGCCTAGCGAACCTGGGGCGAAGGTGGCAGCGAGTGAGGTTTTCGCGGGTTCGCCTAGCGAACCAGTTAGCGAAGGTCAGCGAAGGTTCACTGAGTTGTTCGCCTAGCAAAGTTTGGGTGTTTTTGATGGTGGTGGTTGCTGCCTTGGTTCGCCAAGGGATTCGCGGAGCGAACGGAAAGGCGAGGGTTCGCTAGAAGGTTCGCCTAGCGAACATGGCAGGTTGTCCCATTTTGTTTCCTTTATAACTTTTGATTGGTGACTCGGATTGAGGCACGGTCGGATGATTGGAATTCCTGATTAGTTATGACTTTGGGTCGAATTATCCTATTGGTAAAGTTTATGTCGTGCGTGATGAGTTAAGTCGAAAGTTTTACTTATGTCTGCTTTGATGGTTAAAGAGTGGGAACTTTTGGGAGGATTTAGAGATTTGGGTTGATGTGTGAATTGACGTCTGATAGTGTGCGGTTGGGTATATTAACAGTGAACAGTGATTTTTGGTGAAAATGAGAAAGAGTTAGACTTTGGACGTGAATTGGTAATTGTGATGGTTACGAGTAATCAGAGTGCGCAGCGGATGCGTGGTGTGGCACAATTTGTACTTGCGTGTGGGACTTGTAAGAGTTCATAGGTTGAACATTGGGAACATGTAAGAGTGAGGAGGCCATTGGATGTTTTAGAATGGAAGTGTTAGGTGAAAGGTTCAAATGTTATCCATGGGCTACTATGTAGATGGATGTTTGGTTGCATGTTCGATTGATGAATCGTAGCACTGCTGTTGGTGTTCTGGTTTTGTTGATGTTGTTGAGACCTTGTGGTCTCGTGGAACTTTATGTTCTTGTTTGTGTTATTGCCTCGTTTCCATGGTGATGTTTCGAGTGTGTGTAGCTAATTCCTGTGTGGGGAATTAGGGGAGTGTTACCTAGGGTAGGGTAACGATCTTGTTGTGTTTCGGTTCTAGAGTGAACCTGTGTGTTGGTATCTTGGTTTTCTTTGAGTTGTGAGTTGGTGGTCAAGTGCATTGTATGGGCTTTGCATCTTGTCGTTGTAGTTGACGTCGTGTCGTGTCGTTGTGGTAGTTAGCAAGGTGGTTTGTCAGTTGTGTTATTCGGGGTGTGCCTTTTGTTGGCATATTGGTTTGTTAGTCGGATGCGAGAGTCGTATCCGGAGTTGTTCGTATCGGTTAGATTTTCGAGGACGAAAATGTCTAAGTGGGGGAGAATTGTAACGCCCCGATTTGTTTAATTCTATTTATTTATTTCATTTATTTGAATTTTGTGAAATGTGTGAATTTATTGCATTTTACCTGCTAATTGAGTTAATTGGTTAATTTCTCTGATAGGTAAAATATTTTCAATAAATTATAATTTTCTTTTCAAATTTTATTTCATGAAAATATATTCCATCGTTGTTTATGTTTTATCGCATTTTGAGAGCGTTTGGGAGATATTTGAGCGTAAGGGCAAAATGGTCATTTTGGGTAGTTAGATATTTTGTTATAAATAGAAAGTGGAAAGAAAAAGAGAGAAAAGAAAATAGAGAGAAAGAAAAGAGAAGATAGAAAGGAAGAGGAAAGAAAAGAGGAGAAAGAGAAGAAAATCGAAGATTCTCCGTTTCAAGCGCGATTAATCGGGTAAGGGTGAGAAGTTTCAATTATATCTTGCTTGTGTATGTATATGTGTTGTTTGTTGTGATTGTTTTGGTTGTTTCTCGACTTTTTCTTATCGATTAAAATTAGGAGCAATTGATAGAAATCGATGTTTTCACGGATGAAATTCGATATAAACCGCGTAGAATACTCGTTGATTATGTCTAAACATGTTTTGGTTGTTCTGGTATGAATTAGAAGGGTTTGGGTGATAAAAATGATGTATTTTGGTCCCATATGATCTATATTGACGCTGCTGCGAATTCTGGGTTTCGCGGGTTCGCCTAGCGAGCCCCAGCGAAGGAACGGGCGAACGTTCGCTAGAAGGTTCGCCTAGCGAACTTTATGACTGTTTTTCACTGCCTTGGTTCGCTAGGGTTCGCCTAGCGAATACTGGAGCGAACGTGATATTTTCCAATTTTGTTTTCGTCGTAATTTTCAAACCGTAAGTTCGTTTTGGTCGCCGTTCGAAGCGTTGGGAAGCTAATGAAAACCTCTTTCTATTAAAAATGGTTTGGAGGGCAGTAGATGAATTATTTAGGTCGTGGTTTTGGAAAAGTGTTGGGTTGTCGGGTTTTTATCGCGTACAATGTGTGCGATTGATGTGTTAGCATGATATATGCTTGTGACATGTAACGTGTAGCTTGTAGACCGTTATATAATGTGAATGTACATGATGAAATGTTGTGATGATGGGTTGTGGCCCTATGGCAAATAGGTGCATTGTTTTGGATCAGACTCCGATGCGTAATTAATGATGTTGTTGTGTAGTAAAATACATTGTTTGATTGAATATCAACGTATGTTGTTATGATGTGTTGTGGGTAGCCTTTGTGGTGTGAATCCCTGGTGGAAGTAATTGTGGTTGTATGATTGTTGTGGTTTGTGATGATATGCATTGTTTATGTGAAATTCAATGTGTGTTATTTGGTGGCCTTTATGGTTTGAAATGCATTGTTTGAATTGGTTTGCAATGCATGAGTGTGATGATGTTGATTAATTCATATGGTTGAATTGTGATTGTATGAGATGAATGCATGAATATATTGTAAATATGTGTGTATTTCAAGAATGTCTTGAGTCATTTTGTATGTGAAGCATAATGATGTACATTTTTGTGTTGTGTGATTCTAATGAGAATCCGTTGTAACGTCGTGTGCCTACGTGAGGTGTGAGCGATGATTACAAACGATTGTGTGCCTAGGTGAGGTGTGAGCAATCGGATTGTGTGCCCGGTATGTGGTATGTGATGAAATGCATTGTTTGAATTGTTTTCAATGCATGAATAATGATGATGAGATAATTCATATTGTTGAATTGTGGTGATGCATTTGATTGTCATGATTTCTTGTGTGCCAAGCATCATGATATGCATCTTGTGCGATTGTGTGCCCATGTGGGGTGTGAGCGATCCAGAAATGTCGTGTGCCCGTGTGGGGTGTGAGCACGGTTAGTTCCAGAGGGAATCCGCTATAACGTCGTGTGCCCATGTGGGGTGTGAGCGATGATTATAGATGATCGTGTGCCCATGTGGGGTGTGAGCGATCGGGTCGTGTGCTCGTGTGGGGTGTGAGCGGTCCATAAACATCGTGTGCCCGTGTGGGGTGTGAGCGACGGGGAACATCGTATGCCCGACGGGGAGTTACATTGGTAACGAGCGATGGTTCCAATAAGTTCCTGAGTGAACTTGAGATGATTGAGTCGGTACCGCATTGCATTTGCATAGAGTCGTGAGTCGGTCTCTATGATTTGCATTTATCATCTCTGTATTTGTGCATTGATGAATAAACATAAATATGTATGTTTATGTGGAGTGATAAGAATTGTGGAAGTGTGCATGATGAATATGCTTGGTTTTGTACATATATACATTGTGATGTATATGAGTGAGTTGTGATGAATTGTGGTGAGAATTATGAATGGATGCGTTATGTGTGGAAAATCATTATTTAATTTATTATGTGTGATATGATGTATTTGTGGCATGCTACATGTGTTAGTATGTGATGGTATGGGTGAGATAATTTATTCATGTGTTTGAATGTGTGTTTGCATATTATTATACAATCTTGATTTAGTTGTTATTTCTCACCCTTCTGCTGTTTTATGATGCTCTATGAGGCATTGCAGATTAGAGTTGCTGGAGGTCTTTTGTGGAGACTAGCCCTCCATTCTGTTGTCGGTCTTGGTGTCTGCTCTGATACGTAGCACGAGAGTCAGGGAAACGATTATGTTATTTATGTATATAATTGTTGAATATATTTGGTATTACCTTTATAAGGAAATGTTTCCCAATTGAGGGTAATCTATTTTACGCTATGTATCAAATTTATGAGCAGGGATGATGTTTTGTTTATTTAAATGTGACATCTTTGTTTCTGTCGGAAAAATAAATTTTTAGTTACTCTGATTTTATTTATGTATTATTTATTCGCGATGGGAATTGGGGTGTTACAGAATCAATCTTCTCAACCCCCTCTTAGGCTTTGTATAATGATTTTCCCCAGTAAGGTCAGCCTCAATCTTGGGCTTTGTACAAGACACCTAAAAAATCCTCCGCTAAGTCAGTCAATTACCTTTCAGCCTCAATCTTGGGCTTTGTAGAAGACACCCAAATAAAACACTCTCTTGTTGAGTCAATATCTTTCAGCCTCAATCTTGGGCTTTGTACAAGACACATATAATTTTCCCTAAACAGAGTCAATCCTCTTTTCAGCCTCAATCTTGGGCTTTGTACAAGACACCGTATAAATCTCTCCAGCAGAGTCAATCTTCTTTTGGCCTCAATCTTGGGTTTTGTACAAGACAGATAAAACCTCTCACCAATAGAGCCAGTTTCCCCTTTTAGCCTCAATCTTGGGCTTTATACAAGATAGACAAAATATTCCCATAGAAAAGTCAACTTTCAGCCTCCTCTTAGGCTTTGTATAATGATGTCCCCCAAGGAGTCAGTCTCTTCTTAGCCTCAATCTTGGGCTTTGTACAAGACAGATAAATACTCACTTGTTGAGTTAATCTTTTCCAGCCTCCTCTTAGGCTTTGTATAAGGACTTCCCCAGTGGAGTTAATCAATCCCTTAGCTTCAACCTTGGGCTTTGATCAAGGCACACAAAAATCAACATCCCCTCAGAGGAAATCAAAATCTCTCTGTAGGAAGACATTTCTCTGTGTTATCACACATCAATACAAACAAATCAAACAAACCCTAATCCCAAATAACTACTGTAAGTGGCACACTTGTTGATTCAAAAATCCAAGCTGTCATCCATCTCTTATCCTGGTAAAAATTCTCTCTTTCATCTAATTGCTGTAAGCGGCAAGCCTCTGGATTATTTACATCCACGCCACTGTCCTTCTCTTAGCATGGAAAACTCCTAAGGAAAAATGGCATTGCTCAACACTGAGTTAAAGTTTTCCCCTTCAGGACAAATCCCCTATAAAGGAAATTATGGCATTTCTGGATTCTCATATCCCAGTTAAAGTAATTTTCCTTTATAATCAGTCACCCAACACTTGTGATAAACAGACGAGATGTCTCCCTTTAGAGATGACAAATTCTCTCTCAGTCAAACCTTTTAGCTTCAATCTTGGGCTTTGAACAAGACACAAATAAACTTTTTAGCTTCAATCTTGGGCTTTGAACAAGACACCAAAACATCATTTTCCTCCCATAGAATAGGAGGAACTACGATTACTCTGATTTCCCTGTTTCTTTAAACGGGAATACGTAGGCATAAGATTACGAAATCTTAGCGAGCACACTAATAAAAAATTCTAGGTCTAGTACCTTCACACCAAAACATAAAGCTTAGGTCAAGTACCTTCATTAACAAAAAACCTCGGAAAACTCGAAATCAAACAAAAACTCTCTCTCTCTCTCTCTCTCTCTCTCTCTCTCTCAAACATTCCCAAAGATAAAACTTTCCCAATCAACAGGTAAACACCATCAAGTATAAAAGTAGAACCCATTGCTAATATCCTGTGGATAACCACATATAGGATGGGTAACTGACAACTCCCCATTGTATAACCTGACCCCGAACTCCCCGAATCTCTCTTAAGCGTTTGTTCAGTAAAACATTCGCGTGCAAGGTTAGTTTTAGATAGCTTCCCTTTCCCTTCCAGCTTCACGGGATAAATTAGAAATCAGAAAGTAGCACCCCTCTCCTACCATTGCGGTGAGTAGAAACCCATAGAGATAAGGTGGTCGTGACACCGACAAAAATTGCACGCTACAGTAAAATGGCGAATCTGTTGGGGAGCCAAACTAGGACTAGGACTAGAATTCCTAAGAGGTCTAGTAGACATTAACCATGTGGCCATTTGGTAGTGCGATGACAATCGGAAATAGTTGACACGCGATACTACACTCAATTGAGATTACCCTAGGATGCTACAGCTCGCTCGGGTGAACCAGCTTGCTGTTGGTATCCCTAGGGGGGTCAATGATTTTGGGAACTTTTAACCCGTTTTACAGGTACAAAAATTCACCAGAATACAACCTTTGGGGATGGGTAGAGCCATGACTCCATGCTCGTGACGTTAAACCCTTGAACCCATGTTTTTTCGATGTTTTTGTGTGTTGCATTCATGCATTCATCTAAAAAACTCTTAAACAAAAAAAAATATTCTTTTCTCTTCTCTCTTTTTCAAATTAAACTAAAACAATGATTGCAAATATCAGAGAGAAAGATTGCGTTATGGATTTCGGTAGAAGGAAGACGCACAAGTACACCTTCAAGGCTCCAAAACTAGAGGATTTAAGGGGGTTGGGAAGCATGATCACCAACTTTGATGCTTTCAGAGCTAAGTACGGAGGGCTGCTGACTCTGTTAAGGGTCCATGTAGTTGAAGGAATCCTGTCTACGCTGATTCAATTCTACGATCCGATTTATCACTGTTTCACATTCCCGGATTATCAACTAGCACTGACACTAGAAGAGTACTCTCACATGAATGATTTACCTATCACTGACCAAGCTCCCTTTTTTGGACTGGAAGAAATTCCAAAGGATTAAACCATTGCAAGAGCAATCTATTTGGACGAGTCAGAAGTCCGGACTCACATGACCACTAAGGAAGGAATCCAAGGTTTACCGGCCATGTTTTTGGTAGAGAAATCCCTATACTTTGCCAGTGTAGGAAACGTTACTGCTTTCGAAGATATCTGTGTTCTGCTCACATATGGGTTATTCCTTTTTCCTAACATCGATAACTTTGTCGATACCAATGCCATTAAGATATTTCTGATTGGAAACCACGTACCAACCTTGCTCGCAGATGCTTATCATTCTGTACACTTAAGGAATTTGTGCAGCGGAGGAATAATCACATGTTGTGTACCCCTGCTTTACAAATGGTTCAATTCCCATTTACCCAAGTCTGCTGCTTTTTGGGATCATAAGAGTACTCTACGTTGGTCACAGAGAATCATGTCTCTTACCAACTCTAACATAGATTGGTACAATCGGATCTATGAAGGGATAAATATCATAGACCATTGTGGAAATTTCCCTAATGTAGTACTCATAGGAACTAAAGGAGGAATCAACTATCATCCAATTTTGGTTCGTCGTCAACTCGGATACCCGATGAAGCATATACCGCGTAATGTTCATCTGGAAGGTCTTTTCTTCAAGGAAGGAGGAAATGACGGGGCACTAAAGAAAGAAATAGTGCATGCCTGGCAACATATTCACAGGAAAGGAAGAGAGTCTCTAGGAAGACCGGACTGTATTTCCGTGAAACCTTATCTCCATTGGGTACAAACTAGAGCTCTCAAGCTGAGGATGCCTTACCCTCGTCAAGAAGTTCTTCCGTTAAAGGAATCTGTCCTTTATTTTATGTCTGATACGAAAATACTCCAGGTCGCTCTCAAAAAGTTCAACGGGAAAAGAACTCTTGGAAGAACAAATACTGCATTCTCCATGTAGAGTGTACCAAAATTCAGGAACTGTTAAAAGAGAATGATGCTCTGATTAAGATACTAGAACATCATGTTGTAGAAAATCCAGATGACCGAAAAAATTTACTCGCACCTTTCACTTGGCAAAGGACTAACAACCCGACAACGGCTGAAGAGCCCCGATCAATAAAAAGGAAAATACTAGAACCAGCATCAGAGTTATCCTCAAAGAGGAATCAGGATCCATAAGTTCAGACATTTCTTTTACAGAATTTTGTAAAATACTGTATTTCCCTTTCTGCAATCTTTCAAATTCAATAAAACGGGGTTTCCCCACTGTATGATATTTGCAATCCATTTGTTGAAGTTTCGTTTTGATTAAAGCAAAAACAAAAAATAATAATATATATATATCATTGCATATCATTCATCATTCCCACATAACGCATTCTTCTTACCTTCGAATCTCACGTATGTGTCACTATTCTAGAGTCAAACTGTCTCATTCGTACAATACTCTAGCCAATCGACAAAATAAAATGGACGATCTTGAGGAAGAGAACAGAAGGCTGAGAGAAGAAATCAACGCTCTAAAAGAAGATCTGAAAAAACTTCACAGTGACATGCAATCTCTGGCAACAGCTCGGAGACAACAACAAAGGACTGTGATCACGGAGATCATATCTACGTCCATAGTGGAGACGTATGATCCTCGGTACAACATGCCTAAAGATCGTCCCTGGGGCATGCCTATCAACTTCATTCCTGAAGGATACATCCCACCGATCACTGAAGACCCAGAAACTGCAGCAGGAACCACTGGGCCTGAAGGTTACAAACTTTGGGAAAGCGAAGATGAAAGAGTCATGACAGCAACTCCTAAAGGTTACAAACTTCGGGATAGGGAAGCACCAAGAGTCACTGCCGTAATGATTATACCACAACCAGTGGTACACACTGTCTTTGAAGGATAGATTCCACAAGTAATCTCTAGTGGAAACGAAGACATGTACGAAAAAATGAATGAGTTCCAGGAGAAATTCCTGGAAATGCAGAAGGAACTACATGCCATTCGCGGCCAGGATTTATTTGGAAAGGACGTCGCAGACCTCTGTCTAGTCCCTAACGTGAAAATACCGCAAAAATTCAAGGTGCCTGACTTAGAAAAATACAAGGGCAACTCTAGCCCTCAAAGTCATTTGGTGATGTACGCTCGAAAGGTGTAAACTCAGATAGAGAATCAACAGCTACTGATCCGTTACTTCCAAGACAGTTTAACCGGTGCCGCACTCAAATGGTACATGTATTTAAACCGCACAAAGATCGTCTTTTTCAGAGGTCTTGGCGCTGCCTTTGTTCTGCAATATAAATATAACCTGGACATGGCACCAGACAGAGATCAACTCATAGCGATGTCGCAGAAAGACAAAGAAACTTTTAAGGAATATGCTCAAAGATGGCATGAAATTGCCGCCCAGATCTGTCCCCCTCTTTAGGAAAAAGAGATGACAAAGATCTTTTGGAAAACCTTGAGCTCATTCTATTACGACCGAATGGTCGCCAGTGCGCCCAGCGACTTCACTGAAATGGTGAACATGGGGGCATGCCTTGAAGAAGTAGTCTGAGAAGGACGACTGGTAAAAGATACATGACCATCAAGCAGTACCAAAAGATACGGTAGTGTTTTCCCAAAGAAAAAAGAGCAAGATATTGGTAATATCTCTCTGGAAAAGAAAAGGCGAAGGTATCAACCAGTAGGAGGAGTAACTCCTGCTATCAACCCTGCGCCGGCTCCAACGTATCAACCTCAGGTTGCTCAGAGCCAACCGAATCAACAACAGTATCAGCAAAGAACACAACAACCTCTTCTACAGGCTCGTCCTCAGTATAACAATAATCGTACGACACGACCACCAGGGTTTGACCCTATACCAATATTGTACGCAGAATTGTTTCCAGTCTTACTGGTCAAGGGGCATGTCCAAACCAGGTCTCCTCTTACAGTACCGGAAAATCTGCCTTTTTGGTTCAAAGCGGATCAAACTTGCCCTTATCATCAAGGAGGACCGGGGTACAACATTCAAAATTATCTCAGCTTCAAGTCTGATGTGCAGAAGCTTGTCAGAAACGGGGTCCTATCTTTCAAGGATACTAATCCAAATGTTCAGACGAACCTGTTGCCTTAACATGAAAAGGCTGTAGTAAATTTGATAGAGGAAGAGGCTAACCGCAGTTATCAAATTCACGATTTACTCATATTAGGAACCAATCTGGTCAGGATGCATTGTAGACAGAGCGAGTACAGTCATGTACCGTCTCACAATTATCACCAGTATGATATCTGCTCAAAGAATAATCAAGGATGTTCCGTAGTACAATCAGCTCTATAAGAACAAATGAATCTCGGATGGATTCAAGATCATCGAATCTGTGAGGTCAATATGGCTCACGCAAATCCCAAATTGATTAGAACCACAACATTCTGGCGATGAATGTCAACTTGGTGGCAATGCACTCAAGGCAAAGTCAACATCATGATCTGCCACGTCACGATTAAAATTCTTGTCCGATCTGCTCAATAAACAATCAGGGATGCTCTTTTGTACAAGAGGCCCTTCAACGTCAGATGGATCTCGGATGGATCCAGGATTACCGTGATAGAAATAGCCATCAAGTTAATATGATTCAGATCTTTGATATTCGTTTGAAGAATACCAATCTGGTAGAATTACACGCTAAGCAAGTCAAGCTCGGCTTTCTGGCTTCACATGATTATCAAGGGTGTAACGTATGTCGTAAAGACGACCAAGGATGTGCACTTGTCCAAAGAACACTTCAATTCCTGTTGGACCACTGGTGGTTTCCAATTTACTTGGATGAAGTAACACAACAGATCAGTAGCTGACGGGAATCCTACTAGGCATCAAAGTCAGGATGTTCGCTCGATGGAAACAAATCTGGTAAGGTTGCACTGCATACAAAGCGGACGTGGCCAGGTACCACCACACAAATATGAGCACTGTAGAGTTTGCTCAGAGAACAACCAGGGATGCTACCTCGTACGAGTGGCTCTTCAAAATCAGTTGGACCAGAAAGAGATTCGACCATGTTCAAGTTCTGGTTCGACCAACATGACACCAGACTATTTCCCTGATCAAAGTAAAGACGTTGTCTTAATCTCTAATCACGAAATGGCCAAAGACGTATGCGCCATAATCCCTCTACTCCATGAATCAAGATTTCCTCTTGATAGTTGAAAGATTCTCAACCTCGAACCAATTGAGGCCGGCTACGATTGTCAAAAAAATCAAAAGGCTCTTGTGGTTATCTATCTGCCAGGACCAATACCGTACAAATCTGATAAGGCTATCGCTTACAAGTACGGTGCAACAATAATCGAGAATGAAAAGGAAACTCCATTACCCTCTGTCATAAGCATTGCCGACATCAGTCGAGTAACACGGAGCGGCCGAATCTTCAACAGAGGAGTTGGAGAACCCACCAAAGAAAAGGAACCTCAAACAGAAGTTCCCAATCAACCTGTCAGTCAATCCAGTAATCCTGACCTTTCAAAGAACAACAATGAGATGCTGAAGCTCATCCAGAAAAGCGAGTACAACATTGTAGACCAACTGTTGTAAACTCCATCGAGAATCTCTGTGTTATCTCTCTTGCGCAGTTTCAAAGCTCACAGAGAAGATCTATAGAAAGTCTTAGAGCAAGCCTTTGTGGAACAAGATGTGACGATAAGACAATTTGACAGCATCATCTCCAACATCACTTCCTGCAACAATTTAGGATTCAGTTATGAGGAACTGCCAGAAGATGGCAAAAATCACAACATGGCACTTAACATTACAGTCAATTGCCATGACAATGCTTTAGCCAGCGTATTGGTAGACACAGGATCAGCTCTAAATGTTATGCCAAAATATACTCTGACGCGACTATCGTTTCAAGGATCTCCGATGAGAGGCAGTGAGGTCATCGTCAAAGCATTTGACGGATCCAGAAAAATAGTTATCGGCGAAGTTGACCTCCCAGAACTATCGGTCCTCACACTTTCCAAGTCACTTTCCAGGTCATGGACATCCGGGCAGCATACAACTGTTTATTAGGAAGACTTGGATACACGAAGCTGGGGCAGTCACTTTGACACTTCACCAGAAGTTGAAGTTTGTCAAGAATGACAAATTAGGCACGGTGTGTGGCGAGCAGGCCTTGATCGTGAGCAACTTATCATCATTTTCCTGTGTAGAACCAGAGGAGGTTGTTGGAACCCAGTTTTAAGCACTCTCGTTGAGCAATGAGAATCGATCGGAGAGAGGAACGTCGATTTTCTCATACAAAGATGCTCTCGAAGTGATAAAAAGTAACAACGCAAAAGGATGGGGACAACTTGTCATTCCTACGGACAACAAGACAAAGAAAGGTCTTGGTTTTCCCTCAACATGTACCTAGACTACTAAAGACGAAAGTTTTTGTCCCATTCAGGACTTCTTCCACAGTGGAGGCTTCCTTCACCCAGTGTCTCAAGAAGTACATACCATCAATGAGGGTGACTCCTCCAATACAGATGAAGAGTGGAAGCCCTATCTCAACGAGGACGGTTATATGTCTCAGGGAGAGGCGCATATGCCATTTTGCTTTCCCACGCAGAGTCCGAGATATATACCAAGATCATATGTCAAGATGATGTACGGAGATTGTGATCCGGAAGGATGTCGTGCTCCACCTAACTCATTAGAGGAGGACACTCTGATGAAAGATACTTTGACTATGACTATTATGACCCAATGGTTGACTTGCCTATCTGGAAGCCATACCCGGAATACTTGGGACAAAAGAGTCAGCTCAACAATGCTTATCAACTGAGCATCATTGAAAAGAATACATGCGTCCCCACCGAGTCATGGGATCATTACTCAGGACATTCTGAAGATATCCAGCATAATGATGAATCTGTAAAGATTATAGGACAAGAGTTCATCAACTACGCTTTTCCTGAGGTCAACGTTATCGAGAAGGATAATTCCCCTTCTCCCGCAGAAGTATGGGACACCTTTGGACAATGGAGTGGCAAACATGACTTCTTGGTCAAGTACACCGCTCCTGAAAGCTCTCGTATCAGGCTCAAAGACATCCAGCCAACTGGATGGGAAGATCTGTCTGAGAGTGAAAACACTGTGCAAGATACAACAGAAGAGTTCATCTACGATAACTCTGCATGGGAGGAAGACTCCAACAATCGTGCTCCGCTAGAAATCAGCGTCATTTCTGAGGACAAACCAAGAATTGAGGTACCAGACTTTGTGATTCACCGAGGAGTTCGTCACCAATGGGTTGCTGTCAATGTCCCGAAAGTCGCCCATAAGTCTAAGTAATTTCCACCTTTGTTCTAACCTTTCACCCTGCCCAGGTGAAACAGATGTTTTTATAGGGCTCACTTTCTGTAAATGTCCCTCTTCGCTTTTCCCGAAGCGACAGAGTTTTGTTTTATAAGGCTGTAGTTTCAAGAATCGACTAAATCATCAATAAATAACGTCATTATGTAATTTCCACATTTTATTGCTGTTTTCACTTTTCGCTTTTTCAGAAAATGATAATCCTAAAAACAACTCAAAAATAAAAACAAGCATTTTTCAGAAATACATTGCACACACTCTTGTATTTCACTCTATCTCTTCTAAAAATAAATCATAACGTCATGCAGATTGCTTATTTTAAACCCCATTGAAACATACAATCCAATGCCTTCTCCCAACTTTGAATTCCCGGTATTTGAAGCTGAAGAAGAAGAAGATGAAGAAATTCCAGAAGAGATCTCCCGATTACTCAGAAAAGAGGAAAGGTCCATTGAACCTCACAAAGAGCCGTTGGAAATGGTCAACTTAAGTTCAGAAGACGAGAGGAAAGAAGTCAATATTGGGGCACTGCTCAGTTCGATTGTCAAATAAAGCTTGATAAGACTTCTCAAAGGGTTTCCAGATGTTTTTTCTTGGTCCTATCAGGATATGCCAGGGTTGGACACCAGCATCGTGGAACATCATCTACCGTTAAGATTAGAATGTCCGCCAGTAAAACATAGACTAAGTCGGACTCATCTAGACATGGCCATCAAAATCAAAGAGGAAGTACAGAAACAGATTGACGCGGGTTTCCTCGCCACCTCAGAATATCCTCAATGGTTAGCCAACATAGTACCAGTTCCAAAAAAGGACAGAAAAGTCAGAATGTGTGTGGATTACAGGGATCTGAACAAAGCCAGTCCAAAGGATGACTTTCCATTATCGCACATAGAGATACTGGTAGACAGTACAACAAAGTTCAAAGTCTTCTCCTTCATGGATGGATTCTAGGGCTATAATCAGATAAAAATGGCGCTGGAAGACATGGAGAAAACTTCATTCATCACCCTATGGGGCACCTTTTGCTACAAGTTAATGCTGTTCGGTTTGAAGAATGTCGGGGCAACCTATCAAAGGGCCATGACTACTCTGTTTCACGACACGATGCACAAAGAAATCGAAGTGTACGCCGATGACAAGATCACCAAATCTAAAATAGAAGAGGGACATGTGACCCACTTTTCAAAGTTATTCGAGCGTCTGAGGAAGTAAAAACTCCGCTTGAATCCTAATAAGTGCATGTTCGGTGTCCGCTCAGGGAAACATTTAGGATTCATCGTCAGCCAAAAGGGAATTGAGGTTGATCCTGACAAAGTCAAGGCCATTCAAGAAATAATTCTCCAAAGACTGAGAAATAAGTCAGAGCATTCCTGAGCATTTGAATTACATTTCCCGATTTATATTCCTCATGATCGCGACATGCGCGCCAATCTTCAAATTGCTCAAAAAGAATCAGGACTGCGTATGGATAGAAGACTGCCAAACAGCCTTCGACAGTATCAAAGAGTATATGTTGAATCCACCTTTCCTGTCACCCCCAGTGGAGGGAAGACCACTCATGCCAACAGACAAACGATGGCGAGAAACATTCTAAGAGCAGGATACTATTGGTTGACCATGGAATCTGATTGCTACAAGTACATGAGGAAGTGTCACAAGTATCAGATATACTCAGACAAAATCCATGTACCGCCAACACATCTCAAAGTTCTCTCTTCACCATGGCCTTATTCTATATGGGGAATGACATGATTGGCATGATCGAACCTAAAGCTTAAAACGGACATCGGTTCGTCCTGGTAGCCATTGATTCCTTCACCAAATGGGTTGAAGCAGTGTCATACACCAATGTAACCCGAGAAGTCGTGGTCCGCCTTATCAAAAACAATATCATCTACCGCTATGGTGTTCTAAGCCAGATCATTACAAACAATGGATCTAACTTGAACAATAAGATGATGAAAGAGTTGTGCGCTGAGTTCAAGATTGAACACCATAACTCATCCCCCTACCGGCCTAACACGAACATCAAGAAGATTTTTCAAAAGATGGTTGTAACCTATAAATACTGGCACGAAATGTTACCCTTTGCTCTTCACGGTTATCGTACATCTCTCCGCACTTCAACAGGGGCAACCCCTTTATCTCTAGTATATGGCATGGAGGCAGTGCTTCCCATTGAAGTAGAGATCCCATCGATTAGGGTTGAAGACTTGGCCCTCCTTGATCCATTCTTACAGGAACCTCCTTCTTGTCAATAGTGAAATGATTGCGAGTATCTCTCCAGTTTCCCTTTCGACTGGATATTCGAACCCTTTCAAGGTTTTCAGCCGCTTTCTTATCAAACACCAAACTACACATAGGGCACAACATAACCTCGTATTTCTTCCTTTGACAATGATGGAGGAATTCCAACATGGTTTCATGATCTTTAGGGTAGGCCACCCCCATTTGTTTTTCACTTCGACGAACACTCTCTTTGTCAGCATGTCTTTCACCACTCACTTTAACCATATGAACCTCCATGTATTTCATGTCTTTAATCTCAAGGCCCTCAGTGGCTTCAATTTTCTCCTTACTCTTAAGGCCTTCAACAGCCTCAGTCTTATCGTCGACCTTAAGGCCTTTAGTAGCCTTACTATCGTCTTCGACCACCAGCCCATCAGGAGCCTTAGTCTCATTCATCTCTTTCTGAAAACCTTCAGTAGTTTAAACTATGTAGCAGCTTTTAGAAGCTTTGACCATGTTAATGATGGTTGGCTCATTGTAGTGCGTGTCTCCCAACTGAAGGGGATCTGAATCAATCTTTATTATAGACTTTGTTTTGTCTCCAAACTTCAACCTTTCATCCTTGATGTAATTTTGCACCAAATCCTTGAAAAGGAAACATTGTGAAGTTTTATGGCCAAGAAAATTATGATATTTACAAAAACCTCATTTATTTCTTTGTTATAACGAAGGAATTTTAGCGCCAGGAGGCACTATGATTTGGCCATCTTTAACTAACAAATAAAAAATATCGTCACATTTAATGACATCGAACGTATAAGTTCTCTTAAAAAACTTATCATTCTTTTCTGGTTCGAGGGGATTTTTCCCATTCGAAGGTACACGGACCATGCATGAATAAGGTGGCCCTTGCTTTAATTCAGCTAAGTCAATTTCTCTCTCATCGAAACCTAAAGGGTTAATATGTGTTTCTTTATCATCCTCATCTATATCAACATACGCTACCCATTCTTTTCTATTGATCTTAATTGCTCTGGCTTTATCAGCCTTCAGCCGTTCTACCTGTCGAACCCTATCGGCTAACTGGGCCATATCTCTCAAATACTGGGTATTTATCTTCTTCCTGATAAAATAGTCTAACCCACCAGTAACCATTTCGACTAACTCATGTTCAGGCACTTGTGTAAAATACCTTGCCTTTAGCAGACAGAACCCATTGAGATAGTCATCAATTGACTCAGAAAATTTACGCTTAATATTAGCCAACTCTTTAAGACTTATCTTCGACTGTCCCATGTAAAACTGCTCATGGAACAATCTCTCTAAACGATTCCAATCATGGATCGAACTCGCAGGGAGTGTAGTGAAAAATGTGAAAGCGTTTTTTGTGAGCAAAATAGGGATATTTTTAGTTCTTAAGTTTTTGTCATTGGCAAGATCTCCTGCTTCAGTCAGATATCTTGCGACATGTTCGACAGTTGACTCACTAGTATCTCCTGAAAACTTTGTAAATTTTGGGACTTTCAATCCCCTAAGCAAAAGAGTTTGCAAAATATAATTAGACAATTGAGAGATATAATTTGGCCTATGAAGGCCAACATTTACCCCATTTTGTACCATAATCCTTTCGACCATGGCAGCCAAATTATTATCCCCAGCCATACCATCATTTCGAACATGATGGATGACTTCGTCAGCATCTTGATTCCTATTAACTATCACCACTCTAGGTTCTTGTTCCCTCGGAACTGGTTGTTCAACCGTATGAGGTTTGACCCTAACTCCCTGATCAACCACCTCAACACGGGGGCCATTTTGCTGGACTTGGTTAATTTTAGGATCTTCCTCAAGGATTGCCCCCTAGTTTTTGACTATCACATCTCTTCGAACCTGTCGAGGGACTTGTAGAACTCCAAAAAAATTTGAATTTCTAGTCATCTGCACTGCCAATTGTTGATTCGTTTGGGTGGTTGTTTGAATCAAAGGGTTAAATATAGTGCCCATCTGCTGGGCCAGCATATAAACCATATTATGGTTACTTTCGTCCATTTGCTGTCTTAATACCGCTGCAGAATTCGTAGTAAAGTTAGGCATTTGGGAAGAGAATCCCATCCTAGGGGGTGGGTTATTTTGACCCATATTATTTACAGTAGAACCAGAACCTTGTACTGGCGAAAACATATTCGCCACTGGGTAGTCGAACGCCGCAGTTCCGTTATGTAAATTAGCCATCATTGAAGTTGGCATACCATATGGTTAGTCTACACCGTTCAAAGGCATTGTGAATCCAGACACAAAAGGCTTGAATAAACTATTTCCTACTGGAGAAGGGGTCAATGGTTGCCCCTGCGTCCTCACTGGGGACAAGATAGGTCTAATATAAGCATTTGACACTACTGTTTTCGTACTTGCTATGGATGGAACCACTTCCACCACAGAACTGTGGTTGTAGTTTCCCCCGTCGAAGAAGGGGTGGTTCATTATTACTTGGCGGATTTGCCATTCTTACACGTACTCGTCTCCTTCTTGGCTAGCTTCGTTATCAGTGGTTTTTTTACCACTTCTTAGTCTCATGCAACGAAGTCTAAAGTAAACTATAAATGAAACATTTTCTAAATACTTCTTCAAATTCTAGCTAACAACACCGGTCCCACATAGCGTGTCAATTTGTTAGCCGTCGAAAATGGAAAACAACCACTAGTCCTCCAAAGTTCCTAAGTCTTTGGTCACTTACAAGATCGACTATATTGATCCTAGGACATGTGTTGTTAATTTAGTTTTTTTTCTTAATAGTTATGAGCATTTATGTAATGTTCTTTAAATAATCTCCAAAGTCATTAAGAGAACGTTGTAATTTCTTTTAAGTAAGAAAGAAAATATAGATTGCAAAAAGAGTAAATTACTTGAAGATAAATGACAAGTAATGAATGTAGAAACTGGAAATAAATTGCAAGTAAAGGTAAAAGACTTGGAATTTAAATGAATTTGATTACAGGAAATGGTATTCAAACATACATTCTCTCAAAAGCACTATTTTCTCACACGCATGTACTGGGAGTAAAATGTAGAGTTTTGTACAATTGTTGAACACCCCTATTCAAATTGATGTGTGTTCTATTTATACTAAATCTAAAATAACTATCACCTAACAGTTATTTCTCTAGAAAGCGCCACATTCCTATTTGCATGTGTTACGTTGCCTCAAAATCCTCCACGTGTCTTAGGAAACAGATAAGGCTAAAAGGTAGTTACTAGCCTCATTTGAATCACATCTGTTCGAACCGCTTCTTCTAATGAATGCCGTCGAACTCCAATCTAGTCAAGAAAAATATTTCTATGTCATAAATCATATCGTTCTCCATACATCAATCTCTTCGACCATGTCCCCAAATAATCCCTTGTCGAAACAACATTCTTTCTTAGAATAATACTTTAAACTCCATCAACCCATTTCAATCTTCACATTTGTTGGAACGTCCTTGTTAATGGTCACTGTCGAAAATCATCATGATCCTCTTCAGAATATTACTTTAACCTCTTAACTTACCTCCAACATTAATGAGTGTCGAAAATCCTAGCCAACAGTCACTCATACCAAACCCTAGGATCTTGTTTGAGACCATACAAAGGTCTTTTGTGTTTGTAAACATGATTTGTATAGTCGTGATTTTCAAAACCGGGAGGTTAAGGTACATACACTTTCTCATTAATATAGCCATTAAGGAATCCACTTTTCACGTCCATTTGAAATAACTTGAATTCTTTGGCGCAAACTTAGGCTCGTAGAAGGCGTATAGCCTCAAGGAGAGTAACTGGAGCATAAGTCTCCTCATAGTCAATGCCATCCACTTGGTTATAACCTTGAGCCACTAGCTAGGCTTTATTACGGGTTATCACTCCGTTTTCGTCAAGCTTATTTCTAGAAACCCATTTGGTGCTGATTAATTGAATATTTTTAGGACGAGGGATAAGATCCTAAACATCATTCCTTATACAATTGACATGTTAAATTCTCCCACTTGATAGAGAATAATTGTTGAAATAAGATTAAGAGTTTTGAAAAAATTTTAATTATATATTAAAGTATTTCTCTATCACACAATAATCATGCCAAATAACGTCACACAGATAGGGTATGTCAATCGCTTACCTAATATTTAGAGAATTGAAATCTATTTTAATAAAAAAATAAAATTATTAAATTTCCTAAAGTATTAAATGTCTTTAAAAAATAATTTCTTATTTATTATAATTTCAAATAATAGTATTAGTAATAATAAGTAAATAATTTAACAATAATGTACAAATATTATGTCACATAAAATTCTAATATGATTGGATACTCGAATCATAATTTACATAATCATAAATTACATATATATATATATATAACAAAAAATTATATTAATAATAACATACCGATAGAATATAACTATTATCAATATAATATTAATTATAATTAAAATAAATTTAATTATTTTATCAAATAAAGTTTGTACAATAATACCCACGATAGATAAGTAACAATTATATAAATTAACATTGATTATATTTTATTCAAAATAAACAAATTTCTATAATTGTATAGACGATATATGAGATTACAATTATATAAATTAAGCGTTATTATTTAATTATCCATAATAAAATTTTCAAAATATTAAGATTTCAAATATTCTTATAAAATAATTTTGTTTTAAAGAAGTGTGAAAAATAAAAAGTTAATTTTAAAATATTCTGAAAAATTAAAAGTGTAATACCCCATATTCTCTTAAATGATCAATTGGATATTAGTTGAAATCACTTGAGTTTTTATGTACTCTATCTTTGACCAGTTGGAACAATTAAAGCTCTTAAGTGCTCTGAATGTTGTCAATTGAGATCTATAGAGTAACTAGTGAACTCTGAGGAGAGATCAATTATTGATGAAAGGGAAAGACCAATATTAATAAGTAGAAGAGATGACACTTTGGTAACTCTAATATTTGGTCAATCTGTGTTAGATGACAAATATTAGATAGAGATATTTTATCGTTATATAATATTATATGTGTGTTTGTGTGTGTGTGTGTGTTATGTGAAAGAAAAAGGAAAAAAGAAGAAAGTTAGTAAGGAAAGGAAGAGGAATAGGGGAGAGAAAGAGGAAGAGAAGAGCTCTTGGTGGAAGAAGAGGAAAATTGGGGGAAAAATATGAGAACATTGATGGAAAAATATGAGTTACATTAGTTAGTATAACATTGGGGGAAAAATATGAGAACATTAATGGATTAGGGTTTTGTGGAAATTGAATCAAATATACTTTCATATTGATATTTGATGAATTTCATGCTTAGTAATGTTTTAACATATTTCTTTAAGTGTTTGGATGTTGTGTGATCACACGGGTGTGAGAGATTGGTCATGGGTGTTCCATTTTCACGTTCTGCAGAATCTAAGTTCTGCTTGAGTCGTTGTGTGAGCTAAAGGCGACTTGTTCTGCTGTGGTCACTATGCGAGCTCCAGCGAGTGAAAAGCGAGTTGTGCGCCTTGCAGTCGCTGTTAGACCATGAACCAATTTTGGTTCTGCCGTTTCCTCGTTGCGCGACCATAACAGAATTATGTTTTCCCGTTTTTGTTTCCTTCGTAACTTTTGAACCGTAACTCAGATCGAGGCACGGTCGGAAGCGTTGAAAAGATATTCCAAGTGATTAAATAAATAGTATTGAGTGGAAGTATTTGTGGAATAATATGTAAATGAGTGAAGAATGAACACCTAGCGTTGTGATGAGCACCATGTAGATGGTTGATATTTGGTGAGGGGCTTGGCTCCGAAAGACCTATCTGTTGTGAGATTATGGAATAACTAAGGATCCTTAGTATAGAATAACAATGTGCATACTTATAAATTATATACTATATGTTGTGTTTTGCCTATGTGATGCATTTCATAGTATATGTTTGGATCATTGTTATATCTTGTGATTGTATTGGTTGTGAAATAACATGCTTAAAACAATATGAATATAAGTGAGGAAACTTAGGCTTAAAACTAGGAAACAGACTAAAAAGAGAAACAAGTTGCAAGTATGACTTAGATGACACTATAGGGTGACATTCATGCTATGATACCTAGGTGTGTGTCATAGATGAATGGTTGCCATAGTTGTGAGCGAGATGCGTTGTATGAAACATGTATGATTAGTGTGTTTCTTTATGATTAAGGTGAATGTGATCACCTTGTAATTGTCGAATAAAATTATATTGTGTTGCGTTTTATCACGTAGTCGGAAACAACCTTGACTTGTGTTGTCCCAAGAGTTGATGTTTATGTAGAGCTCCTTTGGGATGTACACACCATTACTTTGGTATGAGTTCCTTTAAATGAATGGAGCATGCGGATAAGAGACTTGAGATGGGAGAGGTCCCATGGAAAGTGACGAATCATGTGGGAAGCACCTTGAATCCGAATCTATTTCGTATGTCAACGTAGATACAAGGATCCGTGATCCGTGTCGATAACTCTAGACGTAGGGTTGATCGGGAAAAATGTCTTGGTATGATTTTCGATTAGTGATTGTTTGAGTTGGTGGACTCAAGAGACATGTTTCTATACATTGCGAACTGTGTGAACTCAAGTCTTATCCCTTCCCTTTTGACTTGAGATAGAAATTGATTAGAATCGTGTAAAGCCGAGTGAACCCATAAGATATGAGAACTCACTGAGATTATTATTTCACCCCATTATTGATGTTTTTCAGGTATTATCTGCAGGTTTAGTTCACAAGTGGAGCTATGCATGGATATTTCAAGAGATGCATAGATTATGTTTTCCACTGTGTATTATGCATCTTGTACAATGATGAATATTGTACTCAGATCTTAGATTTATTGTGTTGTAAATTATGATGCTTTAAAACAAAGTATAAACGGTTTCTTTATGATCAAGAAACACACAAGGATTAGATTTAACAAGGAAAAAACGAGGAAAAACAACAAGGATTGGTTATGACTCTTATTCTTTACTTTCCCTTTAAATCAGATTACAAGAATACAAGAATAACAAATAGCTCTCTCACCCTAATTAGAATTTGTCACACCACACTTAAGATAATAGACTAGTATGCTATTTATAATAAACCTAACATACTAAACTAATGATCTTTTTAACAATTACCCATTACAAGCTAACTTAGGGTACAAGCTAACTTAAACAATTGGACATTAACACAAGACCTAATTTGACAACTACATACTAGAACACAATTCTACTACAGCATACAAGCTAACTTAAACAATTGGATCCTTAACACAAGGCCTAATCTGACAACTACATACTAGAACACAATTTGACTACAGCATGTAGGACTTCGACAACAGCACGTGAGCAGATTTCAACGACATGCTTAACTAGAGTTCGATCCAAAATTTCACATATTATTTGCCACATTCCATGCCACATTCCATATCTTGTATTATTGTTATTCTTTTATGTTTTTTTAAAATGGTCGAGTATGTAAATTATGTCAATAAACACTTATGATGATATCGGTACCAAATAATAACTCTTGTATGATATTAATCCAAATATATATTATATAGTACGTTACAAAAAGTTTTATATATAAATACGTATTTTATAATTTTTTAAGGAGAACATAATATTAAAAATAAATTTGCAATTATATAATAAGTCCCTAAGAGATTTAAAAAATTTAAATTACGACTAACCTTTAATGTGATATTCATTCTGGTAAATAATTGATGACTTTAGATCTTACAATATTATTTTTCAAATGATTCATAAAGCATATAATAAAAAAATCCTAATAATAATTAAAAAATTGATATAAAATAAAATAGCAAATAAATTTATCATAAAATAAAATTAATTTTTTTAATGATACTTATAGTAAGGAAAAAAAAGATTCACTAAAAAATGTCTTAAAGAAAATAAAAAATATTCACTAAGAATGTGATAATTAAAATTCGTTTTTCACTAAAACCATACAGAATATTTTTTCGTCAAAATAATAGAAATAATAATTAACTACTATTTAACAAAATATGAATGACTTAACACTAATTAGGAAGCTTATTAGATTGATATGGATGACTCTAAAACTTAAAATCAAAAATATATATAACAAAATATTTATGACTATATCAAATACTTTGCAATACCTTAAAGTATAGACTAAAGTACTAAATCATTTGAAAGTCTAGATCAAAATATGAGAAGATATCGTAAAACAAAGACTTTCATATGCCAAACTGCACGATCAAGCAGTATTTATTATTCCATTGATTATTTATTTATTCATTTCCATACACACAATTAAAAACAGAGTCTAAGGGACTTTGTTTAATCACATGCATGATACATAATTATACTTGGTCAGTTGTTAATGAGCTCCTCCTTCTTAGAATTGTGACATGCTTTATAGCAGAATTTATGAGTATCAAAGCACTGGCACTTTGGAGGATAAGATAATGCACATAAGCAACTGTTGCATGCTGAGTGACAAGTTTCTCCAACATCAACACAGCGACACGTAGGAGGGTCTGATTTTGTGCAAATGCAGGTGTCACAGCATGCTGATTTGTAATCATCACCATTGGAGACCACTTGAGTTATGAAGGAAGTCGATTCGAAACGACCGTTAACAACATTCGCAGTGAAGCCCAAGAGGAAAACCATTAAAGCTAACGTCATCACTGTCTTCTTATTCATTAATTCCATTCTCACTCTTTTTCTCACACTTAAGCTCTCTCTGTCTCTCTTTCTTTGTTTGCCTTGTGAAGAAGCATGAAGCTACATAGATCTATTTATATTGATATTTTAATTCCATTTTATTAATTTAGGTATGTTTCATCTTACATACGTGTAGACATTTTTTCTGATGAAATGCAGATCTGTAGACATAAGGCTTTGCCATGTATAAGAAGATATATTATTCTTGATTGTATTTTACACGTGTACGATGTTACACTAATAATAAAATAATTAACAATTGAGAGGCAACAATAGCATGAAGCTACATAGCTTTATTTATGTGGGTACTTTAAATCCATTTTATTAATATAACTGTGTTCAAAGACGTAATTATCCTTAAAAAATATTAACATAATGTACTTTTATAAGAATACTATCACAACGTGTGCTAGAAATGTTTAGGATTTCAACTTTAATATATTTTTTTTCATGTTAATATGGGATCTCAAATATACTAAATGGTGAACTTAAAGACTAAATTGATATATGTTATTTGTGTTTTTAATAAAAGTTTAATGGTAGTGCTTTTAGTAGAAAAACTATTATATATACATTCAATCAAATTATTTTTTAATAATTTAATTGATATATATTGATAGGGTAAAGATATTTTTTTACATTGTCGGTTAATCATAATCGCGGATTATTTATATGGTTTAACTTTTATTTTAACCATTTGAAAGGTAATACGAACGAATGATTGAGATTCATTGATAGTTTAAAACTTTTTTATACTGACGGTGCATAACAAATAATCTCTTTTTAAATACGAAATCATATAAATAATTTAAAATTTATAGGTTAACTTGACAGAATACATAGTTGTTATTGGCTAACAAGGTAAAAATAATTTACTATGTCAATGCACCATCCTTTTCCCCTTTTAATAATACAAATCACTACAACATTTCAACCATACAACAACGGTTGAAAACCGTTGCAAAAGCTAAAAAACCATTGGTGTTTCCTACCAGAACGGTGTTTAGACCGTGGTAATCCAAGGCGTTGTTGTAGCCTTTAGGCACGGTTTTTTGACCAACGACAACACCTTTCTTAGAGCCGTTGATGTTGATTTCTTTTGAGAACGGTTTCATATAGCAACGGTTTAAGACCGTTTTCACATGAAAACCGTTGCAATTGGATTGTTTTAGGGAACAGCTGCTTTCTGAAATTCAACAACGGTGTTTAGCCGTAGTAATTTTTTGGCCGTTCTGGTAGATCCATGCCTTAATTTCTTCTTCGAAGCTACAAGAACACTTCAAAATCGTTGCAATAAATGATTTTTTTTAATAAAATTAAAATTCATTTAAATTTTAAACCTATAAATAATATCACTTACACATATTTTTTACATAATAATATTAATAATATATAAATTTTAAAATGATCTTAAATGTTAAAAAATTACATAACAAAACAACAAAATTCATTAATTATATATATATATATATATATATATATATATATATATATATATATATATATATATATCTAATGTCAATCATTGATTCATAATCAAGAAAACATCTTCAAATTACATATTTAAATGTCAATCATCATTCATATTCAAAATGACATCTTTAATATATAAAAGTAAACTTGAAAATCTACATCTACACATCTCTTCATCTATGTCTCTTCATCTTCGAATGACTGAAAATCTTCATTGATATCATCATTCATTACCTGCAAAATAAAAGTAATAAGATTATTAGTTGGACATTAAAATAAGATTATAATTTAAATAAGATTGTTATCTGAAAGCTCTAAAATTATAATTTAAAGCATACAAGAATTCAATATTACTTGATCATTAGTTGGAGCATGTGTTGATGTAGAAGAACGTAAGGCACTATTAGCATCAGTTACAGGAGCAGATATCAAAGATGTCAAAGCCTCTATATCCAACTCTGAGGTGTTCTGATTCAAAATGGTCTTAAGAAGAAGTTGAATTTTTCTATTCGTTTCTTCCTTATCTTGACGACTTTTCTCCTCCATCTCTTGTATCCTATCATGAAATTGTCTAACCTCATTAGCATGCTCTCTTTTAAGTTTTGCAATTTCTTCATTTCTTTTCAAGAGAGTCGGTGTTGAGGTTCTTCCATGACAACGCAATCTCCCGGGTTTTTGTTTGCCCAATACACTTTCTAAAGCTTCTGAAGAAGATTGTCCATGATTTTCAATCAAGTCTTTAAGTTTTATCTAGCATACATATACATAATATAGTAGTAGTAAATAAAAGGCAAAAGAGAAAACAATCAAAATATTGCAACCAGTATTGTGCCAAGGTGACACTTTATTCACAGTGCAGTAATTAGTGTTTATTTAATTAGTGTTTAATTAGTGTATATACAAAATCCTTTACATTAGAAGGAACCAAACAATAATTAGTGTTTATTATTAACTACTATAAAATTAAAGAGATTGAACTGACATTCGTAAATTTGTATCATAGTACTTTCAGAAATTAGTCTTAGACTAGAAAAACACAGAATATTGCATTTTTCTCAAAGCCAACAATGAGCACAATTTTTTCTGTAGATCACTTCTCAAGTTAGATTCTATAACTAACGCAAACATGTTTGTGATATGTCCTAATTTTCAAACCAGTAAGATCATTAACTTACAATTGCATGGTTGGTTTGTTGATCTAACTCCTTTCCCTTCCTACTTTGTCGTGTAGCAATGAACATTTCAGCTTGAGTCGGTGGTTCTTTATCTTCATTACTTTCACGCTAAACCAAATAAAAAAGAGTTTGAGAATATTAATAAAGTAGCATAGTTTAATATTCACTTAGAATAATTTTAAATAGAATACCATTTTTTCTCTTATAATAGCAAAGCCTTTATTCCCCGTTCGATGTCTCCATTTCAGTTGAGCTATATTTTGGGAATTTTGATGACTGACTTCCTACATTCATCGATATAAAAAAATAACTTTTGCTAAACACAATATCACACAAGCACATGTAACTATAAAATTGACAGTATAACATGAAATGTATTCAACATATTGTTCAGTATTCAACATGAAATGTTCATAGTAAAAGTTTTAGTGTTGAGATAGCCACATATTTCCAGAAAGCTAACTATAGTGTTGAGATAGCAATATAAAATGTTCATAGTAAAAGTTTTAGTGTTGAGATAGCCACATATTTCCAGAAAGCTAACGAAAAATTACAAAACTAAACAACCCTAAGAAAGCTAACTGAAAACTGAACTAAAACTAAATAACCACATTTAATTTAGCTATCTTGGTAACTAAAGTAGGCTAAGTAAGACAAAAAATTATAAGTAATAATATCAGCCAAGCATTTGTATCGCCTCCAAGCATCATTTACAGTAGCAAATACAAACTTCTTTCCTTCCTTTGGGACATTGTATTTTTCCTGCAAAAATATATACTTAGAAAGATATATACATTAAAGTATGCTAACAAACACACAGTATCAAATAAAAAAAATACTTACATTGACATAACCCCACACAAGATCTATCTTCTTTTCCTTCCAAAACTTAACCAAAGCAATCCAACTAGTGAAAGTGAGTGGACATAAAACTGAACTTCTTCCTATTGTCCCTAAAAAACTACTAAGTTTAGACACTGTCTTTTCATCTGGCCCAATTGGTTGTCCATCATCATTCAAGGTGATTTCTTGTCTATCTTTGGTACTCTTTACTCGCAGGGTTTAACTTTGTCCATTCCTTGTCCATCGAGTTTACGAGGAGACTACCAAATATGAAAAAAAAAATATATAAGGAACACCAAATATTAATCTTTTGTGTTGAAACCGAAAATCCATATTTTAGTTAGAAAATTTTAATAGTCAGAACATAGCATTTGTACGTAGCTCTGAAGTATGTGGTGAGGCCTATGCCTTGCTAATTCTTTGGAGGTGGGCCTACTCATTTGTGAGGGTGGGGGTTAGTATCATATGCCTAAATTTTTCTAGTTTTTACAAAAGTATTATTTGCCTCAAGTTTTCTAGTTTTTACAAAATTATTCTTCCCTATTTGTCATGACCTTTACAAGTAATTAAATAACACAGACACATTTTCAAAGATATTTATTAGAAAATACGAACTTATTTTTATACTCAACACACATTAGAAGATATGACTATTATACAATATGCTATTGGTGAAAAGGTAATCAAATATATCATTATAAGAAAAGTTTCACCTTTCTTTCTAGGACTGAACTCCTCAAGTGAATTTCTTGCGAACAGTTGGGTCACTTCACCTCTAGCCGTGCAAATTTCTTCGTCGGAGTTATGATTTCCCGATATCCTAGGACCTCCAGCCTAAACTTTGGAAACCAAAAACAATGAGTAAAGAATATCTGTGGTCAAGTAAAGAATATCTAGATACTATAATTATAACTAATATTTATATTTAAATTGAAGCTCCAGTGGAAATCACCTTTGAATCAGAAGCAAAATTATAAAAATCTTTCTTTACCAGTTAGTTCCATTCATGTCTTATATCCTAAATTGAGATGTGAATAATTTACTAATATTATATAAAGTCTAATAAAGTCTAAAAGGATAAAAAAAGAGACTTAACCCACCACACAATTATAGTTAGGCTCATTACTTCTAACAAATTAGACTCATGCTCTAAAATTGAGATGTGAATAATTTACATATATAGGCTGCATGTTCCAACAAATACTTAGGCTCATTACTTATAAGAAATTATAAAAATTAGTTCCATTCATGTCTTATATCTTAAACTTGAGATGTGAATAATTTACTAATATTATATGAAGTTTAAAAGGATAAAAAAAAGACTTAACCCACCACACAATTATAGTTAGTGCTCTAAAGTTTAAACAAGTGAGTTGTGATTACATGTCATAAATAAAATAGAATTTGAATAGTCTCAGTAATAGCAACCAAGTTTCAAAGAGTAGTATAGAATATCTAACTGCTATTGCAAGTCAATTGGTTTATATTATTGCAAAAGGAAACAAGTATGTCGGCATATTGGAGAAAATGAACTACTGCAGCATAGGCTGCATGTTCCAGCATATTGCAGCATAAAGGATACTTTTAAATTTCATTAACTCAATAAGTCAATAGATAAAGAAAATAATTGAGAAAAAATAATGTAAATTTAAGTGCATTTCTGGTTTTCTTATATATAACAAGTCAAATGTATTTGATGGTAAGAAACATATGAAAAATTGAATCACAATTGTCACTAAACTCAATGAATAATTAATAGCTAACGTATTCTCAACACTAATACAACAACACATTGATAGTGACAGTTGGCGTAGATTCCGTTGCAAAGTTCCAAATGCGACAAAAAGTACTAATTTTCAAAGGACAATAGACATTTCAAAATTATTACCTATAAAATTGTACTGCTTCAGTCTTGTTTCCTTGTATAGCCTTGAGCAAATACTCGTAGAAGCTGCAACACAGTCATCGACACCCAATTAATTATGTGAATAATGAAGTGACTAGAATCTAGTGAAGCTAGTTTATATTTACTTTCAACATATTGTCACACTGTTAGTACCATTCAAAAGAAGACAACAATTAGTTGAGTTGAATAATCGATTACAACATCAGTTGGCCATCATATTCCTATAAAAAATGTGATTGTAATATATGCATTCATGGAAACCTTCAACATGTGCATTCATGAAAAACCAGTGTTAAAACTGAATCAAATAAAAAATAGGTTGTTAGTTGGAACCGGTTTTGAACCAAACTAATCCCAATATAAACCGATTTTGAAAAAATAAATTGGTTTTACAAAAACAGTTTTGAGGAACCAAATCGAACCATATATTTGGTTCAATTCGGGTTGGTTTAAGAACCATGCAACCCCTACCGGAACTTGTGGTAGGGCATTAAACCCCATGAACCTGTCCACATTATGAACCCAAATATCAATTGATCATGGTTGAACCACTTATCGTATATTGAAAAGTCGGTCATATTGGTAATTTGGTACAGAACAACAACAACTAGTTCTTAGAAAGGTGAAATAAACAATTAAGCATAACATCAAACAGTTGGTGTGCGTGGATTTTGAGTTTGGGCATACCAACTAATAGAAATTTAACAATCCATTCAACAGAAGCAGTAAAACACTCACATGAATTAACTAAGTTGTTGTTGTACACTTAACTCACTTTGCCTTATCTTATCATTAATCAGAATACACAGAGAACATTCATAATGCTCACATTACACTAAATTTAATTACTGCAACTAGTTACCTTTTTATCAAGATAAATCGAGCTCTCGGGCACTGTTGGTATCACAATACAATAGCCTTGGTTGTCTCAGCTACTGAGTAGTTTCAGCAAGGTTAATCAAATCTGTTTGTAAAAAAAAACAAGAAGAAAGGGTTAGATTCTTAGGTAAAAAAAGGGAAAGTTGGAGGAGATTTCATCAAAGCTTGTATAATAGGGAAAAATAGCTCTTAGTTGAAGGGAATCACTTACTAGGGCGGCGAAACTCTTAGTTGAAAGAGTGAATCATAATGTAATTCAAAGCGACGATTTGGGAGATGAGTAGTGAGAAGAAAGGGTTAGGTTACCCGGTTCATGGGAGGAAGAATCGTGAGAATCGTGAAGCGACAATTTTGGTGATTTTGGGGGTGGACTTTTCGTTTTCTCGGTATGAGTTTGGGGGGAGAATTTTTCATTTTTCACGGTATGAATTTAGGACCTGGTTCATGAAAGGGAACGGATTTTGTTTCAAGTGAATTCGATTCTAGCGTAAAGCACTTTTATAAATTAATTATTTTCAATTCAAGATAAAGAGAACGGTGACATATATACATTAATATGTTATAAAAATATGATCTGGGTTTATAATATGTTATTAAAATAATGATCTGGGTTTATAATATATTATTAAAATAATCATAGTTTTATATCATAGCTGGTTTAAAAAAAATTCTAAAGAAAAAAGATAAATTCTTATCTACACAAATGGTTTCAAGTGGTTGTCTGATATTTAAAAAAAAATGCTACCGCAACAAAATATAAAATTTGTTGCATATTACTATCTATGAGAACAGTTATTTTACTTCCTAAAAATTAGGCGTTACGATAGGGTAAAAATGTTGTAGTGAATTAATATTAATTTCTTTAATAATAATGTTATTATAAATAATAATAATAATAATACTAATAATAAATAAATTAAAACATTAAGGGAATGTAAGAGAGAGAGGATCCTCATTCTCTCTAACTTTTGCTCCTCTCTGATACTAGTTTCAATGGCGTGGACGTTAGTGAGGAATATGAAGTCCAGCCATGAAAACAAAAGGTGGGATATTTTCCCTCATGGAAAAGGACTTGGCGAAGACGACATGAAAGGTGTGTCTTCTTTTTACTTCTCTAAAATTCTGGATCATACAAATGCTAGGGATGTTTTTGTGATACTTCGGCTGCATCGATAATGTAGTTGAGGTGGTGATCTCTCCAAGGAAGAACAAGCTTGGAAAGAGGTTCGATTTCGCAAGATTTAAAGGAGTTGAGGATGTTAGGACTTTGGGGGTTAAGCTCGACAACGTCATGATAGCTGGTAGGAAGATACATGCTAAGCCTCCAAGGTTTGAGAGGATGGCTTTTAAGGGGAAATGAGATTTTGGTGAAAAGAACGTGTGGAGGAAGACTTCTTTGGGAACGTTTGTCACTGAGGCTAAGGTCAGTTCTAAGTCAAAGGCTTCTGTTGGTCCTAAATCTTTCGTGGAGGTGGTTGGAAGAGTGGCCAGAATTACGTCAGACACCGTATGTTTGGATTATACATCTAAATCGGATGATCCAGACAAATTAAAGAAGGCTTATGTTGATGTTTCTATTACTCCTAGCATGGCTTATAATGTTCAAAGAAATTTCAAATCAGTGGTCATTTTTTCAATAAAGGTTACTGCATTGGGTTATAGCTTTTGTTTATTGGAACAACGAGAATCTGGAGCTTTGGAGGATTTAGTTCACGAGGGAAGTTCTTGGTGGAAGCAATGGTTCACTGAACTTAGAAAATGGAGGGAAGATGACATTGATGCTGATAGAATAATGTGGATCAGATCTTATGGTGTCCCATGTCAGGCATGGAATTTGGATTTTTTTTAGGAACTCGCTAATAAGTTCGGAACTTATATTTGCTCTGGCGAAAACACTGTCAAGGGGAACACCATGGATATCGCCAAATTCATGGTGAGGGTTTCTTCTTCTTTCATTTTTCCAGAAAAGATGAAAGTCTTTATTGACGGTAGACCTTTCTTTATCATCCTTCGCGAAGACACTTTCTTACTGGTAAGAATTAATATGGATCTTATCTTCAACAAGAATCGAACTTTGTCTTCGTCCAATTCTAAAGAGGAATGGTTGAGCGAGGAGACCGGCTTCTCGGACGATGAAGACGGGATTGAAGCGGATGACTTGGAAACACCGGTGTTTTCGAACTCGGACAAGAAAGGTGGTAAGGCTTTAGATTTGACGTGTACGAGGGGAGAATCAGTTTCTACAGAGGCCTCTGTTGGTTTTGCTATCCCTAAGGCAGCAGGAAAAGTGAACAGAAGCGGTACTTTCGATGAGGCTATAATAAAAGCAAAAGTGAATGCTTGTCTTTCGTTGGGAAGCAATGAGCATGTTAGGGAAGCGGAAAAAGGGCCTTTCTACGGAAGGGTCTGAGAAGACCATTGGTACAAAGGTTTTATGCTCCTTAGATAAAACCTTTATTTCTTGTCCTTTTGATATTCCCTTGCCATCTGTTGATGGGGACCACTCGAAAAATCTTTTCTCCTCTAAGGAAATTAAGTTCAGAAACTTACATGGGCCCGGTGGGTTATTGGGAGGTGTAAACAGCATTAGGCCCAAGGAAAGAAAGCAAAAGTTAAAGAAACTACCTTCAGATTTCATGGAAGTATCAGGGGAAACGCCCTTTCCCCTTTCCGAGTCTCTACCTGGTGCGAAATTTCCTGCTTTACTGTCACCACCTGTTTTCCATGTAGATCACTCAGTATGCTCTGATATTCTCAGGTGCAATACTAGGTTATGGGACAATCTTGAAGCTAACGTAGGAGGAAAACTATGGGAGGCGATTTCTAGGTTGGGTATAATGGCTCCGGATTCGAAGAAAGATTACAAGAGGAGAATTGAGGAACTTGAAAGAGATGATGAAGACAAAAGGAGGGACAGGAAGGAGAATCCAAAACTTTGACATGATCATTGGATCCTTAAACATCAGAGGGGGTGGTAGCATTTTCAAGATGAAGAGAATCAGTCAATTAATAAAAAAAGGTAATGCTGATATGTTTTTAGTTCAGGAATCCAAACTCCATTCTGTTTCCAAATCTTTGGCTAAGAGTTTTTGGGCTAAGGAGGAGATCGGATGGACCTATGCAGGTTCTTCTGGATCTGCCGGTGGTTTAATTATTCTTTGGAAGATTGATAGTATGGAGGTTTTATACAGCTTTGCAGGGGAGGGTTATGTGGGGGTCAAGGTTAGATGAAGGAATAATTTCTTTTATGTTGTCAATGTGTATTCGTCTTGTGATTTGGGTAAAAAGAGAGTTCTGTGGAGTAAAATTTTGGATTTAAAATCAAAATTCGTAGACGGAGATTGGTGTATTGGTGGGGATTACAACGATATCACTAATTCTTCGGAGAGAAAGGGTAGTGTCATACCCCAAATTTTGACCACTAAGATTTCCCATCATTGTGCAAATCATCACCACAATATGGATGTACCATTATACCTCATCAGTCTCCCCAAAGATGGGAGAGCATTCACCATAATCAAGAATTAGGGTTTCAAGCCCTCTCTAAGCCTTTAACAAAGGATCAATCAAGAAATGACATGATCTCCAACTTGTCTAGCCTCTCAAACACCCACAAAGGATCAAGAGGACTCCCACCTCAAGATCGCCAATGTCACCAAATTAGGGTTTTGGTCGACCAAGGCCTCCAGGTGGAAATTTTCTTCTAGGCATGAGTCAATGCTTCAAAGCATAACCTAAGATACTCCAAGGGACCTTATGGACCCAATCAAAAAGTCAATTTAACCTCAGGGGAGGCATTTATCAAAAATCAGGAATTAGGGTTTCTTGACCTAATTCACCCCTAAGTTGACTTTTGGGACAAAACATGAGCCAAGACCTCAAGACATGATTTGAGGGTCTCTAATAAACCATGTTGATCCATTTGTAACAATGGATTAATCCAAGAAGCTTGATTCACAAGTTTCAATTTCATCTGAACCACAATTAGGGTTTTGAAGAAAAAGTCAACTGTACCTTTGACTTTTGACCAGGACATGCTCCCAAACCTTTGGGACATGATTCAATACGCCCTATAACATCTATGAAATCAATCCATCAAGTTTGATTTAGGACAAGGACTTAATTTCATAGAGGATCGCACAGTTTGGAGTTCATCTGATAAATAGTCAACTGTGCCCAAAAATCAAAGTTTGACTTTTTGATTTTTTGATTAATTATGGTTCCTTAACCCTAAAATGATGTTAATGTGTGATTAGAATCATCAATAATCAAGAGAAACCAAAGAAAGTGGGATAACTTGTAAAATGGGTAACCATAAAAACTTAGAATTTTACTAAGTTATGGAATAAAGTGGTTAGGGTACCAACTTCCATGGATCATAACTTGAGATCCAAGCAACCATTTTGGCTGATCTAAAGATGGATTTGTAGCTCTCATGGCATACTTTAAAAGTGTCAACTACACCTCATTCCTATTCCTCATGGATTTTAAGTTATGGAATGATCAAAATGACTGAAAACATGAAATGTCACTTTTTCCAACACTTAGTGAAAATTTCACTTAGTCAGAATCTGCCTTGTTTTTTTCCAAATGTAAGGGCGTTTTTGACTTGGATCCAAAAAGTCTCAAGACAAACTATGATCACACATTTTTTGTATCATATGAGGGCTTTCCAAAATGGCCAAGAACCTCATCAAATTCCATCGAAGCTAAGAGTTGTGACAATGGCAATATGCCTTGCTGCAACTGTCACAACAATGCAGATTTGAGCATTTTGCTCGATTTGATCAAATTTTGCAAATGACAAACAAGTTTATCCATCTAAACACATCAAGGGGAGACCAAGGAGGAACTAACACTGATCCATCAACCTCCCAAGTCCAAGATTCCCAAAGTAGCATGCCAACCTTAAAAAGCCTAAAATGGGACAAGACTCCAGTTTTGTTTCCAAGCATTCAATGGATGCATCAAGGTGGAATGAATTGAGCCATTTCTAACTGAATGAGTCAAGGATAAGCTCTGAACCAAAGACACATAGGCCTGTGCTCTAGCCTCTAGTCAATGGCTAGAGAAGACTTGAGATTCCAAAATGATCCAATTGGCCACAGACCTGTACCAGTTGCCATTCACTATTGCTTGAAAAACAAACTTGCTCTATTATAAATATAGCTCATTTGTGCTCGGTTTAAGTACACCAAAGCCATCAAACTGATGCTTTCCTCAAAATCTCCTCTTTCACTCCAAAATTGCCTTCTAAAGCAAGACACTATAGGGTTTTGAGTTTGAGAGCAATTCCAACCAAACCAATCACACACGCACCTCATAAACATCATATAGAAGTGATCCAAACACTTAAACAACATCTGGAAAACTGATTTCACAAAATCACCATCCAACCGCTCAAGCTTTTAGCAGACTTGCAGTTGGGGTACCATCTTAAGTTCCAGCTTGTTTAAAACCATTCCAAGCATTCAGACACATCACTTGGCACCTAGGGAAGCTATCCACATCATTTGAACCTAGCTGTAACAACTCCAACACAAAACACGATCACCAGCTGCAAGAGGTAAGCTTCAACTTGGTCATCTCTTAATCTATGCATATTTCCTCGCACAATACTTTTGCCAAATGTTCATAATCATGCATGGAATGTTTCCCCTCAATTAATTGCTTTGAATGAATCGTGTATAGAATTTCTCATCCTTCATGCAGAATTTAGGGTTCTTGAGGTTTTGTCTTGATTTCTTATTCGAAGCTTAAAATAAATGAAGTTAAAGACCATAGACATGATCGTGAGGTGAAAACGAGTAGATTGATATCTGGATTGTGTGATTTCATCAAGTATTTAGTGAGATTGGATAGAAAATGCAAATTTGAGCAAAACTCCCTTCGCGCGTGTTCTTGGCCCATGTTCTTGGCGCCATTTTCATTAATTCAAATATTTGAATTTTGTGATTTTATTTAATTTATTCAAAAATTAATTTCTCTCTGACTTTTAATGATTTTGAGTTGATTCTTTTTTTAATAATTCACAAAAATGTTAAAATATTTTATTTTACCAAAATTTCCCAAAAATATTATTTATTTCTTATATTTGAGATTTTTGCAAAGAATTAATGTTTATTTGTTTTTTAACAATTGAAATATTTTTTTCCTCTTTGATTTTCCAAGATTAATTGGTTTCCAATCATTTTGTAGATATAAACATGATTTTTGAAACATTGATCCAAGATCACCACTCATTTTTCACATGTTTTGAATAATTTTTATTAATTTTTAAACAAAATTAATTTCATTTTGAACAAAATTAGGGTTTCTTTGATTATCACCCTAAACAAATCTTTTTCACACTCATGGGCCTCTAATAGAGTGTAAGACCCAATCCCTCTTTGAAACCAAAATAGTTTGGGCCTAAGTCCTTGTATAAGACCCAACACATTTTTGAAAAGTCTCTGTACGATCTCCAGTTCAAAATTAAAGCCCGGGCCTCTCCTTGAGTTGTAAGCCCCATTCTTTTTCTTTTAAAACAAATCACTTGGGCCTCTTGGTAGAGTGTAAGTCCCATCCTTTTGTAAATAAAAACCTTTTTGGGCCTCAGTGTATTGTATAAGTCCCGATACCATCAAAAAGTTCGACGCGATCGTCGCCCTTTCAATAAAACCCTGGGCCTCTCCTTGAGCTATAAGACCCATTCCTTTTCTTAAAAAAATCTTTGGGCCTCTAATAGAGTGTTAGACCCAACCCCTTTGTAAATAAAACAATTTTTGGGCCTCACATATTGTATAAGTCCCTCTGTACGATATTCAAAACAACGGTGCGATCATCGTTAAAATTTGGGCCTCTCCTTGAGCTGTAAGCCTCAATAATCTTTTCAAAACACTTTCTACTTTGATTTTGAATTCAAATATATGTTGTTATCAAAACTTTCTTTAATTTCTTTGTTGAACAACTAACAAAACAACATGGAAGCTCTACAACGGGTAAGTGTTTATCCGCTTTCATTTACCGCTTTCATATGTATATAAACTGTATTGTGGGGCTGTTTCACTGTAAGTCTTCTTTCACATCCTTTTATATACTTTTCATATATCAACTATGTAATACTAGTATAATTATTTAAAGTTTTCCTCGGCAACTACGTCTAGAACTAGGTAAAGCCTTGTTGGTCACTCTTAAATACAAACAAGACTAGATCCCCATAGGATTCTAGATACAGTCTTCCCTTCTCTTGGGGTTAAACAATATGGAACAAAGAGAAAGGAAGTATTCTCGGTGAACCTTTTCTCAGACTGTCACCCTTATAAATTGTCAAAGAATTTCCACTCCCCAGAGTTGATCTATTCTCCGTGAATATCATCTCTTGAGTTTCTTCCAAATGCTGGAACTTTCCTGGAATGATCTCTTCTCTGTGAATTGCACTTCTTGAACTTCTCTTGGTTTAGGGACCCACAGGCTTCCTAAAAGCATCCCAGACTCCTCTTTGGCGTTGTACAAGGACCTTCGGCTTCTTAGAAGTTCTCATGCTTTCTCTTGGGCTTAATACAAGGACCATAACGACCTCCTAAAGGTATAGAACAGAACTTAATCATCCTTCATTAGAGCTGTCTTTCTAAAAAGATCCAAAACCTTCAGACCAATTTTAGGGTTGATACTCATCCCTTAAACAAGTCGGCCTCCTCTTGGGCATCATACAAAAGATAAAACTCTACCATTAGACTTGGACAATCTAATACCCTTGAGTCTCAAAGACATTCTCAAGCACCTTTCAAACATTGGAGAAACCCCGAATTCTGGATTAAGATAGCCTCCTCTTAGGCTTTGTATAATAATCCTTCCTCAGCGAAGTTAGCCTCCTCTTTGGCTTTGTACAATGATTCCCCCTAGCAGATTTAACCTTTTTAGACTCTCTTGTTGAGTCCATCACTTTCCAAGACTCTCTTGTTGAGTCACTTTCCTTTTAGCCTCTATCTCGGGCTTCGTACGAGACAACAAATCACTCTCTTGTTGAGTATAAAGGACTCTCTTGTTGAGTCACACCTTTTAGCCTCTATCTCGTGCTTTGTACGAGACAACAAATCACTCTCTTGTTGAGTATAAAGGACTCTCTCATTGAGTCAAACCTTTTAGCCTCCGTCTTGGGCTTTATACAAGACACATATAAAAGCGCTCTCTTGTTGAGTCAGTCACTTGTTAGTACTCTCTTGTTGAGTCAACCCCTTTAGCCTCTATCTCGGGCTTCGGACGAGACAACTAATAAAAGCGCTCTCTTGTTGAGCCATTCACTTGTTAGTACTCTCTTGTTGAGTCAACCCCTTTAGCCTCTATCTCGGGCTTCGGACGAGACAACTAATAAACACCCTCTTGTTGGGTCAATAGCCTCCTCTTAGGCTTTGTATAATGATCTCCTTAAGCAGAGTCAATCTCTTTTCAGCCTCAATCTTGGGCTTTATACAAGAAAGATATAAAACTCCCTAGTAGAGTCAACCTTTTAGCTTCAACCTTGGGCTTTGATCAAGGCACACATAAAAATCAACAATACCTCTTTAGAGATGACAAGTTCTCTCCCAGTCAAACCTTTTAGCTTCAATATTGGGCTTTGAACAAGACACAAAAACCCTTCAGCTTCATATCTTGGGCTTTGAACAAGATACAAATACTCCTTTTAGCCTCTGTCTTGGGCTTCGAACAAGACACCAAAACTTCTTTTCCCCCCATAGAATAGGAGGGAACTACGATCGCTCTGATTTCCCTGAACAGGAATACGTAGGCATAAGATTGTAAAATCTTAGCGAGCATACTAATCAAAAACTCAAAATCCAGTACCTCCGTCAATCAATCAAAAGCATCAAATCTAAACACCTTACCAAAAACCTCGCAAATAGTCTAGACACTGTATTCTTAAGCAAAATAACCTAAGACAGACCCCCCTTTTGATAGCATCTGTAAACCAACAATCATCTGTTTAAACTCAGTATGCAAGCAGGGTTAATTGGAGACACCTATTTACCTTCATTAATTAGCTTAACAGGATAAAAAGTGAATTAAGCTGTAGTACCCAAGCGATAGTGATTCGAAACCACAAAAATCGCGCTACAGGTAGTACGTCGGGTTTTCGTAAAACGGAGATGAGGGAGTTTTCTGAGTTTATTGCGGAAAGTTTGTTGGTTGATGTTCCTTGTAAAGGGAAGAGTTTCACTTGGTTCAATGGAGACAGTTGCTCGATGAGTAGAATCGATCGGTTTTTGGTTTTCGAAGGAGTTATCACCAAATGGGGAGTGGTGGGTTAATTTATTGGTTTGAGGGACATATCGGATCATTGTCCGATATGGTTGGTGGTTGACTATGCCGATTGGGTCCTAAACCGTTCAAAGTCAATAATGAATGGTTCCAAAATAGGAACTTTCTTCCGTTTGTGGAGAAGGAATGGAAAAGTCTTTCGATTAGTGGTAGAAGCGATTTTGTTCTTAAGGAGAAATTAAGGTTACTTAAAAGTAGTCTTAGAAGATGGAATGTTGAAGTTTTCGGTAAATACGATTTAGATATGGAAGAAGGTATAAAGGGGATTAATGAAGGGGATGAAGCTTTGGTTTTGGCTTGTGAGACGGAGGTGGAGGATTCTTACTCAATCGTAAGAATGCGTCTAGCCGCTTTTGGTTGAATTTAAAAATTAAGGAGAACATGCTTTTTCAAAAATCTAGATTAAGGTGGCTCAATGAAGGAGACAACAATAGTAGATATTTCCATAGGGTGGTGAAAGAGAGACAGAGGCGCAATTACATTGGGTAGCTTAATTCGGATAGAGGGGTGTTAGTGTCGGTTGACGAGGTCAAAGAGGAAGTCTTGAAGCATTTCTCTAGTAAGTTTTGTGAACCCGACTTGAATAGACCTTTATTGGAAGGAGTTTCTCTCAGTTCTCTTAGCCAATCTCAAAGGGTTTCCCTTGAAACCCCTTTTTCGGAGGAGGAGATAAAACTTGCGGTTTGGAGATGTGATGGTACAAAAAGCCCGGGTCCGGACGGGTACTCTTTCTTGTTTATAAACAAGTGCTGGTATTTTTTAAAGGATGATTTTATTCGGTTGTTCAAGGATTTCCACTCGGGGGCTGTTCTTTCTAAGGCTATTGTTTCCTCCTTTTTGTCTTTAATTCCTAAAAAAGATAATTCTTGAGTTTAGACGACTATAGACCGATTTTCCTCATCAGTTGCATTTACAAAGCTTTGTCTAAGCTTTTGGATAATAAATTGAAGGGGATTTTGAATTCTCTTATCTCTCCTTGTTAGAGTGCTTTTGTCCCTAGTAGACAACTCCTTGACGGAGTGTTGGTTGCTAATGAAATGGTAGATTATGCGTGCAAAGAGAAAATACCTTGTACCCTTTTTAAGGTTGATTTTGAGAAGGCGTGTGACAAAGTGAATTGGGCGTTTCTTATATTTATGATGAGGAAGATGGGTTTTGGGGATCTTTGGATGAGTTGGATGGAAGTCACTATTTTCTCTAGTAAAATGTTCGTCTTGGTCAACGGTAGCCCAACTAAAGAATTTATTATGGAGAGGGGCCTTAGGAAAGGCGACCCTCTTTCTCCGTTCTTATTTGTTTTGGTGGCGGAAGGTTTATCGGGGCTGGTTAGGAACTCAGTAAATCTTGGAGATTTTGCGGGCATCAATGTGAAAGGTACTTGCTACATTGACATTCTTCAATTTGCAGATGATACTCTATTGGTCGGAGATGGAGGGTGGAAGCATTTATGGGCTATCAATGCGGTTCTTAGAGGCTTCGAAATGGTTTAGGGTCTCGGTATCAATTTTCACAAGAGAAAACTAATTGGTATAAATGCCAATCCCAATTTTCTTGATGCCGCATCATTCTTTCTCTCTTGTAGGATGGAAAATAAAGATTTTGTTTTTCTTAGTATTCCTATTGGTTCCAATCCTAGAAGAATCTCAAATTGGAATCCCCTTATTTCTAAGTTGAAGAAAAGGCTTTCTTGTTGGCAGGGTAGATTCCTTAGCTTCGGAGGTCATGTGACTCTTCGAAAGTCGGTTTTGAATAGTCTCTCTATTTTCTAACTTTCCTTCTACAAAGCTCCGGGTAAAGTTCGGAAGGAAATCATTAAGCTTCAATGTGGTTTCCTTTGGGGAAGTACGGAGATGAAAAGAAGGACTCATTGGATCAAACGGGACACTCTTTGCCTACCTTATGAAAATGGTGGTCTTGGTTTGAAAAGGATTGATGACTTCAACTTAGCTCTCCTTCAGAAGTGGAGATGAAGAATTCTTGAAGGTGTCGATAATCTTTGGATCAGGGTATTGAAGGCGCATTACGGTGACATCAAATTTCAAGTTTCGGACAGTGGGGGTCATAAAATCAAGTCGAACAGTTCTTCGATTTGGTGGTCAGACATACTCTCGTTAGCCAACTGTTATCCTGCTGATCTTTTGATTCCTAACTGTCGTTTTCATCTAGGTAATGGTTATGGAATATCTTTTTGGCATACTGTGTGGATTGGTTCTGTTTGCTTTAGGGACAGGTTTCCGGCTCTGTTTTTGTGTTATAAGCTGCAGAACATGTCGGTGGCGGCGATGGGGGTTTGGAGCGATGGAGTTTGGAGGTGGGGGAATTTCAGAGTTTCGATGGACAGGGAGGTTCTTCCGGCTGCAGTGCTCAGATCTGCTGCTGCTGCAGACCCGTCTGCAAATACTGCATATGCGCTTCGATCAGCCTCTATAGTCGTTTCTGCTGTAACTGCTGTCTCTGTAGCGGATCCTGCAAATGAGCCTTGTACCATTCAGTTAGCTGCTCCTATTGTTGCTTCTGGTAATGCAGGTTTCCCTATTTCAGTTTCTGAAGGTGAGAGCGCATTTTCTTTGGATAATCTTCTTAGGCAGCTACTTCAGGGGGTTAATGGTGAGGCTCCCACTAACAATGCCAACGACAATGTTGCTTGGTTACCGGGAGAAAAAGGGGACTTTATGGTTAATTCCTTTTATCACTTGTCCTCTTGCTTTGTCACTCAGTTTGGTCCTTTTAATAGGAATGACAGTGCTATATCTTTGGTTTGGAAAGTTGAGTTTCCTTTTAATATTAGAGCTTTTGGTTTGCGTAGCTTTTCGAATATATTACCGACGAGGGACCTCTTATTGTCGAGATCTAAGTGTCCTTATTGTAATGCCGTCCCAGAAAATCTCTCCCACATTCTATTGTCTTGTCAGGTGGCTACTTTGGTTTGGAATGATATTGCCGAGTGGATCGGTTTTTATGAGAATCGTGAGAACGATATTAAGGGGAGTTTCTTGGATTGGCTTGCTTTCGGAAAGTCCAAGAAACTGAAGATAGGGAAAGAAGGAAGCATTTGGTTGGCCGTTTCCTGGGTTTTGTGGACGGTTAGAAATGGCATTCTTTTCAGGAACGATGTTTGGAATATTGTCGACATCGTTTGGAAGGTGAATTTTTTTATCTGGAGATGGTCTTTGATTGGGGATATTACATATCCCAATTGTAATTTATATGACTTCAGCAAGGATCCTATCTTGTTTTTGTCCTAGTTTCAATTTGGTTTGTAATCTCTTCGGATTTTTATCGATCCTTTGTATTGGTTGAGTACTTTTTGTACTCCTTATTAATATAACCCTTGCTTTATTGAAAAAATAATACTAATAATAATAATAGTAATAATAATAATAATAATAATAATAATAGAAATAATAACTTAAATTAAGTCTTTGTAGCATCAATTTAATCAAAAAGGCCTGTGTTTATATATATATTTTTAAAAGTATCTTATTCAAATCTTAAAATCACTTAAAAGATTGATAAACACTTTACGAGCATAATTTACAATTTGTTACAGAAAGTAGTATGCACAGAAGAAAATTAAAAACAAAAATAAAATTATAGAAAACACTACAATCATATAAACCAATACATGAACAACACTAGTAAAAGGTAATCGAAGTTTCTATAAAATTCATACACCGCAACGCCATTCAACTAGGATCAAGCTAGAGCTCAAATGCCAAAACAACCATAATTAGGCCATAATCTCAAAAAAAATGGCAATGTTCAACTAAAAACTAGAAGATCAGGCTCGGAGTTTCGACTCTCTATTGATTCAGACACGAAATAAGGTTGTGAAGTCAACGTGTGTGTGTGTGTGTGAGAGAGAGAGAGAGAGAGAGAGGGAGAGATAGACTTGTTCAGAAATGAACTACACACCAAAATAATTCTCGTATCCTCTATCTATTTCACGTTTATTGATTTACCAGTAAAAATATTATCATTATGAACACACCACATAGTTCACACAACGACATGCCAAATCATAATAAACACATCTCTAGTTAGACCCCTAATGGAAGGAATAACTCAAAAACAAACCTTAGTTCTTGAGGCTAACTACACCCTTAACCACATAAAAATCCTATAATAAACACCAGAAACTAAACTACAAGTCACAAACAAATAATAAGCAAACTCAACATATTCCCTACAAAGGGTACATGATGTCCCTTGATGATCAATAATGACCTTCGCTTGAATAGTTATTCCTTCAAAGAAAATCTACTTTACAAAAGCTACCAAGAAAGAAACACCCACCTTAGAGAGACACGTCTCTCCCAAATCTTTTGAAAAGCTGAGAACAAATCATCTACATTTTTCTCAAAAATTGGATCACAACTAGATTGGACTTAATAAGGAGACACTAAAGTGAAAGAGCCATCAATATCGTACCACCAATTTCACCTTTTACTCTCTTCATTAAACTGTAATACTTGAATAATTCAAAAAAAACTCAACAACCATAGATTCCTCATGAATAAAAAATAACTATCTCCATCTAAAATACCATGCATATGTTTATCCCCTTGTTTCTTCTCCCTACCTCAGCTACAATCAAATGGATTCAACTCTTACAATTATATTATTAGCTTTTGATTGATGTTACTCGCTTACAGAGAATTCTCTGTCTAAATGCATATATGTAGACATAAGGTTATGCCATGTATAAGAACATATGTTATTTCTTAATGTGATTTACAAGTGTACGATATCACGCTAAAAAATGTTGGATATAGAGAGCAAAAATAGAAACAAGTTCAACATCAACGAAGCCAAAAAGCAAAATAACGAAAGTAACCGAGCTGAGTCATGAATTAGATTCATAGTCCTTGAGTGTTTTATTCAGGTATTATCCTAAACACTCCCTAGGATTAAACAACACCTTCTGGTTGTAGTAACCAGGAACTCATGAACTAGCGAGAATCTCCAATATATATTGCCCAGGAACAAAGAAGGGAGAAGAGGAAGATAATTTTCTGGTTTGTTTCTTCATGCGAAATAAGGTAACTATTTATAGGACCAAATTATTGAATAACAAGGTAGAGGAAGGGAAAAAATGATGGGCGATAAAGTTTAATAACTTGGGCGGCTATGTTTAATAACATGGGCGACAACATAGAAAACTATACCGATTTAGTCAAAGTGGACAGTGCAAGGTTTAATAACTTGGGCGGTAGCACAATAAACCATATAGATTTCGCACTAAACTTCCACTGGTTAAAGTTGTTCTTGAAATAGCTGCAGTAGTTTTTTGGTCTGATTTCACACCAAACTTCCACTGGTGGAAGTTGGACTTTGAAATATACTAATTTTCCAACAATCCTCCACATATTTCAAAGGTCCAAAGGAATGATTTAAGAAGGGAGGAAATTTCCTGGGAAATTTCTGAGAATGTATTTTTTCGAGTCTGGTGCCTTTTGGGATATGACCCATAACCTAGACTAATAAGACTTAACACACAAGTGAATTGATGGAGCAAGCTCTATGAACCAGTACACTTTGGTGTGTGCTAAAGACCTTACCAGTCATTATACCCCCAAAATGCGGGTGCCTGGTGTTCATGAGTGCTCTAGAGATTTTCCAAATCTCATGCAAGCGGCTCCACTAGACACTTATATAGGTGATTCCATTAACTATATAATGCATTTCATATACCACCCGTAATGGCTATGGAAATCATTAAAATCTATTAAGTTTATCCTCTACTAATGCAGCTCAGTACTCCACAGTCGGAAGGGACGGTAGTGCTGTCAGTTCTGTAAATAACTTGTTATTGCCCATATGAATCTTCTTCACGGGATCTCAAATCACAAAGGTTGGGTTACCATTATTTACTATATTCAATTTGGCTCAAGTCCCATTCCTTCAATGATTTGTAAATGATTTTTCTACCCAAGGAATTAGTCAGAGGGTTGGCCAGATTAACCTCTGATTTCACATAATCTATGGAAATTATTCCATCTTTCAACAGTTGTTTTACCACATTGTGTCTTAATCAAACATGTCGATTCTTTCCATTAAACGTCTTGTTCTTAGCAATTGCAATTGCGGATCAGTCACAATGTATTGATACTTATGGGGTGGGTTTTATTCCTAATGGAATGTCTACTAAGAAGTTTCTTAACCACTCAGCATCACCACCAGCCAACTCCAGAACTACAAACTCTGATTGCATTGTGGATCTTGCAATAATAGATTGCTTGGCTGGTTTCCAAGTATCCGCATAACCACCAAGTGTGAATATATAACCACTAGTGGATTTTGTCTCGTCTGAATCTGAGATCCAATTAGCATCATTGTATCCTTCAAGGACGGCGCAAAATCCACTATACTTGATACCATAATAGATGGTACCTCTGAAATATGTCATAACTCTTGCAAGAAATTCCCGATGATGCTCATTGGGGCTATGAGTAAACCTGCTCAATCTGCTCACAGCATAAGTTATATATGGTCTAGAAAAGTTCATCAAATGTAGCAAACGTCCAATAATTTGAGCATACTCAAATTGATAAACAAGATCTCCTTCATTCTTCTTCAATTGAGAATTAAAATTATAAGGGGTACTGATAAATTTAACATCATAGTGACCAAACTTCTTAAGAAAATTTTCAACATAGTGTTATTGGGATAGTGTAATACTATCTCCCTTCCTTATGATTTTAACACCCAATATAGCACTTGCTTCTCCCATATCTTTCATGTCAAATTTTGATGAAAGAAAACTATTTGTTTCAATAACTATATCAATGCATCTACCAAAAATACGCATGTCATCCACATACACGAATATAATAACACATTCGACATTCAAAGTTTTTGCATACACACATTTATCAACATCAAAAGATGAAAATCTATCAGTAATTAAAGTTTTATCAAATTTCCCATGCCATTGTTAAAGATCCCGTTTTAAACCATACAAGGATTTAAGATGTTTACAAAATTTGTTTTCTTGACCTTTAAAATCACAACCTTCAGGTTGAGTCATATAAATTTCTTCTTCTAAGTCACCATTAAAAAAACGCAGTTTTGATATCCATTAGATGAATCACTAATTTATGAATGGAAGCTAAAGCAATGAAAACATGAATAGAAGAAATTTTAGCTACAGGAGCAAAAGTATAAAAATAATCAATGTTTTCCTTTTGAGTAAAACCTTTTGCAACCAGTGTTGCTTTGTATTTATCAATAGAACCATCTGGGTGAAATTTTATTTTGAAAATCCATTTGCATCCAATAGGTTTTTCTCCTGGTGGTAAATCAACTAGAGTCTAAGTATGATTTTAGTAATTGAATATATTTCAATTTTGATAGCTTCCTTCCAAAAACGTGATTCAGAAGAAGAAATTGCTTCAGAAAAGCTTAAAGGATTATTATTGATTAGACAATTGTAAGAATCATTTCCATAGGATGTTGGTTTCCTTTGTTTATTACTCCTTCTCGAATCCTCATATTCATCCTCGTTAAGATTGTCATTATGATTAATACTATGATCAGCAAGTTCAAGACATGAATCATTCACAACATCATAAGAAATATGATTAGACTTTAAACGAAATACATGTTCAAAAAATTCAGCTTTCTTCGTCTCTATAATAGTATTACGATCATGAACATCACTTTTCAAAGAAATAAATCTATAAGCAGCATTATGTTCAACATAACCAATAAACATGCAATCAAAAGACTTAGATCCTATTTTTCCTTTCAGCAACTCCATTTGATTCAGGTGAGTAAATGGGGAGTTACCACATTAATAATACCTTCTTTTTCACATAATTCATTAAAGATTATATATTCACCTCCTCTATCTAATCTAACTCTCTTAATCTTTCTATTTAATTGATTTTCAGCATCAGCTTTATAAGAAAGAAACATGTTGAAGGCTTCATCTTTATTTCTAACAAGATAAACTTTAGTGTATCTAGAGAAATCATCAATAAAAGTTGTGTAATACCTTTTTCCACCTCTTTCAAGTCCCCTAAATTTGTATGAATTAATCCAAGCAATTCAGTTTCACGTTCAACAATCAAAGGACATGGTTTCTTAGAAAGTTTGGTTTCAACACAAATTTCATATTTGTCATTACATGATTTATTATAACAACTAATTAAGCATAGGTTTTGCATTTTCAGAATATAAGAGAAATAAACATGACCTAGTCTAGCATGCCACGTATCAAAAGAGTCAATCATATAAGTAGAAGATGATGCATTCTCATTCATTATTTCATCAATTTTGAGTACAAATAGAACTTGACCAGAATATCCCTTCCCCACAAATATGTTATCCTTTGTTATAATAATCTTTCCAGATTCAAAGGATACCTTCATCCCAGCTTTTCCTAAAAGATTAACGAAAATCAGGTTTGCTCTTATGGTTAGGACATGAAGAACATATCTTAAAGCTAGGATCTTTCCGGATGTGAGTTTGAGAAGAACTTTCCCTTTACCATGCACTAGAGCACTCCGAGAATCACCAAGATATATTTGTTCTTCTCCTCCCCCCCCCCCCCCCCCCCCCACAGAAGAGTAGGAAGTAAATGCATCTCTGTTTCTACAGATATGCTCAGTAGCACCTGAGTCTACTACCCAACTCCTCACACCAGAAACCATATTCACCTGAGAAATTAAAAAATCAATAACATCATCTTCTTTCACCAAATTCACATTTGGTTTAGGAGGTTTTTCATTTCTCGGGAAATGTCTAAAATGTTTAGCAATTGGCCCATCTTTCCATAGACAAAACAAGTTCTTTTGTTTTTGTAGGTAGGGGTGAATTTAGGGATATTTTGATCAGGTTTCTTATTTGCGTACCTCATACTGTTATATTTTTACTGAATTAGATTAACACGAGAAGCCAACGCCTTTGCTCTAGCTCCAGTGATCTCCTTCCGACATGTGTCCTCAATAATGATATGAGTGATTAGGTCACCAAGTGAGAGTTTTTTCTCATGTGTTTCAGTTATTGTCTGTAGTCATTCCATAATTGAGGTAGTTTCTCAATTAGAAGTCCAACAACGTATTCATCTGGAAAAATAATGTTTTCGCTTTTTAAGTCTTCAAAGAGTTTGTGATACTCATTGATTTGATTTCTGATCTCCTTATCTTCAGACATTTCCCACCCGTAGTTGTTTCTTATGACCAATTTATGTCTCCCAATAGCTTCAGTCGTGTACTTTAGAATCATGGAATCCCAAATTTCTTTTGCTGACTTGTAGGAATAGTACACATCAAAGAGCTCATTAAATAAAGTGCTAAGAACAGCATAACGACATACTTTGTTGCAATATGTCCAATTCTCAATCTATTTTGGATCAGCATAGGAATTCGGTCATGGATCAGTAAGTGTAGAAGTAACTCTGTGCATGTCTAAAGTGGAGGAAATCTTTTCTTGCCATCTGCGAAAATGTTAGCCTCCAAAGACTTCAATTTTTGAGACGTCAGAAAAGGGCTTTGCGTAATGAGGGACCGGAGCAGCGCCGAGGGCAGAGACAAGATTAGAACCAGCGCCGCCGGATGTGTTGTTAAATTGTTCAGTGTTGTCGTGGTTTGGTCTCTCCATTGGAAACATTAATACTCTCAAGAATGTTAGATATAGAGATCAAAAATAGCAACAAGTTCAACAACAACGAAGACACAAAGCAAAATAAGGAAAGTAACCGAGCTGAGTCGTGAATTAGATTCACTGTCCTTGAGAGTTTTATTCAGGTATTTTCCTAAACACTCCCCATGAATAAACAACACCTTCTAGTTGCAGTAACCTGGAACTCAAGAACTAGCGAGAATCTCAAATATATATTGCCCAGGAACAAAGAAGGAAGGAGAAGAAGATAATTTTCTATTGTGTTTTTGTATGTTTCTTTATTTGAAATAAGCTAACTATTTATTAGACCAAATTAGTGAATAACAAGGTAGAGGAAGCAAATAAATGATGAACGACAAAGTTTATTAATTTGGGCGACTAGGTTTAATAACGTGGGTGGCAGCATAACAAACTATACTGATTTAGTCAAAGTGGACGGTACAAGGTTTAATAACTTGGGCGGCCGCAAAACAAACCATACAAATTTCACACTACGCTTCCATTAGAGGAAGTTGTTCTTAAAATAGTTGCAATAGTGTTTTGGTCTAATTTCGTACTAAACTTCCACTGGTAGAGGTTGGACTTTGCAATACACTAATTTTTAAACAAAATTAAGATAATTAACAATTGAGAAAAATATAGTTGAGTAATTTAACTTGATATAGTTTAGCTTATAGAAAAATGAAGTTATAAATAAAAAATCATTATATATTTTTCATATGATTTTAAGTATATTTATTAATTTATTTAAAATTTTTCAAATACATATTTTTTTAAGTAATTTGTTATAGCCGCAAATAATGAACTTTAAGAGAAAATATATATAAAAATATTACTTTTCGTTTTCTCTATAAAATAGCAAAATTGATTTCATTTTTATAATATTTTATCATAAAATTTAAATCAACTCGGTTTGAAAAATAGTAAAATTAAGTCACTCTAGTTCAACCAACTAAAATTTGTAAAATTTAATATTTATTTTTTAAATAAAATATAATATGAATTCTTTTTAACACCAGATATTTTATACATTATGTTTTGGTGTAAGCCTAAGATATATTCACTGCCAGAGTGATACGTTGAGGTCTGATGATTTGCTTTGATTTGTTGTATTATGTGAAAACACTTTTTTTTTTTATAAGCAATTGTATTAAAAGGGAGAAACAAGGATTCTCCAACCCGATACAAAAACCAAACAAAAGAGAGGGAAACCGAAAACCAAAGACCAATCAAAAAAACTACAACTCCTACGGCCGAGTTCCGACCAACTCCAAGACAGAGAGATATCACTGATAAACAAGACCTCAACAACAAAGAAACCAACAGTAAAAAATTGAACCTAAAGCTCCAACAGCACCAAACGACAATGATCCACACAAAACAGCCTGAATCCTCCTACCCAAAACGAACAAAGCCAAGAACCAACGCAAAGAAAAAGACGATACCGGTGGAAATCCAAACCAAACAGCAAAACTTTGAAAACTCCTTCACTAGAGACGTAAGATACACCCACGGACAATGAAGGAAGCCAATATCATGTCCTACCATTGTCAACAGCCTTCCTACGATAAAATTCATCTTTGTCACGCATTTCAAGGCCTTTGATAACCCGCTCGAAAGCTTCGTCGTCATCATCAGCTTCAATGCCCAAGAGTTTTATCGATTCCATCACCTTCCTAGGAACACTATCCAACTCCACTTTACTTCTGTGATTGCTCCTGCAGATATCAGAATCATCAATCGAAAAAGCGCTCTCTGGAATAGCAGAGAGCTCATCGCCTTCAGCAATAACGGGAAGCACCGGGAGAGAGTTCTTAACAGGAGAAAGGGGAATCCTAGACTTAGTAGGAACACGCTTCAACAAAACCGAAGGATAGGCACTGATTAAGGATGAATAAAACGAAGGAGAGAATGGCATCTGGGTCATGTAAAAATCAATCAAAGGTTTTTTCTTTTTTTGTTTGGATCCAACAAAACGCCTCGAAGGCCCACCATGGGAAAAAGAAATTGAGTCCATCCTTACAGGGCCCACATCCTTAGACAAAAGCAGGCCCACACCATCCTTACAAGCCAGATCTTTCACCTGATTCGATATACCCTCAGCGTGGATAGATGACAGAATAGGAGGCGCGACAAACGAAGCATCCTCAAAAGCAGGTTTGACTTTTTCGAGGGGGTCACCCACCCTACTACTGTCACCAGTATCGCAAGCAGTCGCTACTCCCAACGAATCACGAACAAAGGACTGAAGGGAACCTGCGGAGCTACCTGCAGCAGCAGATAAGCTCAACAAATCCCTTTTGCTGGTTACCTCCCTAGGGCTAGAATGACAAGACTCAGTAGCTTCTGATACATCCCCAGGAGACCATGAGCTGTCATTGTCGCTGTCAACAGAATCCTGATAACTGGAAACTTGATCGTCCACACCACCACCGTCCGGATTCCCAGCATCAGACTTCAAGAAGCATTCAGATAATGAAACAGAGAAGATGGAATCGTTGATCTCGAGGACCAATTCCTCATTAATGATGAACCTCCAACTGGTTTTGATAAGAATCCTAGCCTCGTCAAACCTAGAGTTCTTCAAAGTAACCTCATCAGCTTTAATGAAAGAGCCAAACTTCTTGACCATGTTACAAAACACATCGTTATTCCAGGCAAAACAAGGTAGTCCCAGACATCTAACCCACACATATCTCACAGGATCAACGTCCTCGATAGACCAAGGTTTCAGAGCTGAGAACCAAGAGTCACACCAAGGTTTAGATTCCATGATAAACTGTTGAATACCATTGTCATTTTTAGATTCTAATAAACATTTGCTAGCACCAAGAGGAGTAGCTAAAATGTCGAAGAATCCTTCTTCGTACAGAGACTGTTGTATCAAGAAAGGATTACGATCCTCCAACACCACACCCACGAAGGCCTCGAAGAATCTATTAGGAACAAGAACAACTAACTTGATGCGATTCGAAGGAGATAGAGGCTCCTGCATCACATAAGTCCGGCGAGTAATGCCTTTGTTGACCACTTGGGCAAAGGAGACCTTTGGAACAACTCTAAAACTATCTCTCCCGCTATCCATGCGGGCAGCAATGACTTTACTAACAAGGACGTCATGCTTATGCATAGGGTTATCCAAAAGGAAGCGCGTAACGTTCGCATGAATCTTATTACCGTCAATAAAGATACTATCTAGTTTCGTCGCCATAATCCTCCGGTCATGAACTTTCTTAAACCGAGCAAACCCAAATCTCCTACCTCTTTTGTCCCTCCTACCAGGGATGTAAACCTCAGAAATAACTCCATACACCATAAAAATCTCAAATAAATCCTTAGCGAAATAGTTATCCGGGAAGTCTGAAATAAAGAAAGAGGTCAGAGGCTCTCCAGCAATAGCACCTTTACCGCCGTTCTCCCTCCAAACTGAAAATCTAGGAACATCCTTCAACTGGTTATTGCGATTAACGGTCTTCCAATTCATGAAAGTTATGCATGTGTGTATTATCTGATCGTGTGCTATATGAAAGTGAGTTGATATTTGAATTTCAACGAGTGATATTGTTTAGGAACTGAAGTTCCACCAACCTTGGTAGTGGATCTGGACGTAACCCTAGTTGGTATATCATACAGGGTTACCGATTTCTCTTTGATTGTTTTTTAGAAGATTTATCTCTCTTATGTGTGAAAACACTTAATCGCAATATTTAGTCGATGTATAAAGTGAGATATATTTTAATGTTAGAAAGTTTGTTTATGTATTCTAAGACCTGATTTAGGCTTTCTAGCCTTCTTCTAAGATTGCAAAGATACAAAAACAGTATAGAAAGATATAAAAAAATTGAAAAGGTTACACTACTAGAAATTATATATTTTATAATAAAACTTTCATCTCATTCAACAAGAAATCGAAATAAAGTTCTAAGACGTGCTATGTTATTTTTTAAAGAAATTATAATCTATTCTCTCGGTTAAGAAAAAAGCCAAGGGGTAAACAAATTTAGAATCCATGCTTTGAGTCTCAACAGCTGCAACTTTTGTTTTTTTTTCCGTTAAAAGTGACGCCTTTTTTATTATTTAAGATTTAGTTTTATCTTTTAAATATTATATTTCCCCAGTTTCTCAAATAACTGAGGGGTTTGATACTCAGATTTTACCATAATAAGATTTCTTCACTAATTTTTACCCTAAAACTAACTCATAAGTTCAGCTGCTCCATATTCTTAAACATCATAATGTCTGATGGATTATGAGATATAATTTTTTTTTGTTTTGTGTTGTTTTTCTTCTTGCACCATCATTTAACAAATCAATTTTATATGCTAACAATCTATCTCGTGTAATGGTGTTCTTGTTGTTCTTGTTGTTGTTCACGTCATGTTAATTGGAATAACTTTTCAATGTTGTTAATAAAAGAAAACTTTCAATAATATATATATTGATTTTTTCGGTTGACAACTTTGAGAAATTTATTATTAATCATATTGCAACACACAAATAAAATCGTAAATGGTACAAAAATGAAAAAGAAACAATACATTTTACTTTAATTTTTTCCATTCACCATTTTTTTGCAATAGAAGTCATATATTACCTCAGTTCTTTTAGAAACCGAGGTTAAAAGTATCAAATTTATTGCAATTTTTATTTAAATATAAATTTTTTTCCTTGGGTTTAAGTTATTATTGAAGTGAAAAATAAGTGTGTTTATTGAGTTTATCCGGAGTCCTTAAACAAATGTTTATCATTCATTTAGTGACTATCAACGCTCAAGACGTTGTCATTAGTGATCTGCTAAAACTTAAAAGACATTCATTCAGAAGGCTCTTGCTACATTATAAATTCATTTGGAATATAAAAAATTCATCATTAAAGCATTTGTCATTAAAACATGAAACTTATTTGTTTTATATCACAAATATTGAAACATTGTTCTATATGATGGATTGCAAAAGGAGAAAAATATTTGGGTTAATGGTTTGTGTTCGTAAATAATAAAATAACACACAAATAAGCACAACAACAATCAAATTAAATACTTAGTTAGGAATTGGGGTGTTATAGTTTACATCATCCTCCATTTAATCTTTTCGAAAACAAAAGTTTAATAAAGAAAAGTTTGATCAATTCATTAATATTACCATTCGAATAACAACAAATTTAAAAGCAAATGAGTACTCAAAAAGCAAAGAAATTACAAATGAAAATGTTGGAATAGAAAAATGATCATCAGTGTCAAGAATAAACTCTCCTACTCGATACATTGTTGGGTTGGATTTTTACCCACTCAGAGATTGAAGTCGATATAATCGCAAAGGAAGATAATGTGTTTGAGGTTTCATCGTGATTTGACATCAAATCCTCCAAGTCTTCTTATTATTCGGGATCTTCTAACATTTGGCTATCGACTATTACAATGTTTAGAAAACTGTCTTTCTTCATCTCTTCTTATTTTGGAGCAAGCTTGCGTGCTGCAATCTTATTTGTCTTCTTTGAAAATCCCAAACTTTTACCTGGACTGCTTTTTCGAGTTATCGATCCACCGGGATGCCCATTTTTTCCTAAGTCTCCCAAGTTGGTTTTCGACTTAGCATGTTTTTTTCTCTTTGTTAGGTGTAATATTTTGTTACTGCTTCGGAGTTTACTGGTAGTGGAAATTTCTCTCTATCTACTGTTGTAAGCAACAAAGCTCCCCCAGATAAGTTGTTTCAAGTTACGAACGAGTGCTAGGGAATCAACATGGAGGTTATTGACAAAAGGTGAGATGCATTTTTTTTTGTTTATGCAGAAAAGTGTGTATGCATGCTGATGAATGTAGATGCATGAACATTTTTTTATATGCCATTTTTAATTATAAAAATACAATGTCATGTAGTGTATGGATGCAATGCAATGCAACGTCATGTGTGGACTTAGGATAATGCGATTTCGAACAGTCTGAATATGATTTCTCAAGGTAGAAGGATTTTAGGTGTTAATTAAGAGTAGGTGGGCTCTAGGGTTTGATAAGGTTCCTAGAGTTATGGATCCCATTTGAAAAAAATTTCACCTTAATGACTACTCATTGGATGACAATACCTTTAAAAGGATCTTTTATAGGTGAGGTCTTCGCACCACCGAAACTAGCCTAAATCTTGAAGGTCAACACTACACAACCATCGACTCGAAGGTTCTATACACTACTACAAATAATGCTTATAACGTCGCACGTGAAATATATGTAACCTCGGCTACCAAGCCAACGTAACGAACGGTGACATGAAAAGTTTCCACTTAACACCTCGGTAAATTAAAAACCGAGGGATAAAGTTATATGATCATAGGTTCGATCCCCATCATCTGCATTTTTATTATTTAGACAAACAACGCCTCAAACCTCTCGGTTTATTTAAAAAATGAGGGGTTACACAAAATATGAATAAATTAATTTTTTTACAAACTACAATATTTACAGAGAATATTACATTGTTTACACATAATATTAAAGTAAAAATATTGTTCTTCATTATCATCGTTGTCGGTGAAGAACAAATGTTGGATATCTTGGAGAAGAGAAAATGTTGGGGATCCTTGTTTCATAGATCAAATGCAATATATTTTCTATGACTTGCATTCATTTGTTTCTTATATAAAACAAAAAAAAAGGTTAGCTAAATAAAATAAATATTCAGTTATATGATTATTTAAGAAAACAAACCTTAAACTCACGTAATTGTCTGCTCTTGCAATCCATCTTAGAGAATTTTTCCAAACATCTTTATGTTTCAAGCGCTTCATGTTTCATTTAGGTTAGATTTTCAATATTCATAATGCTTTTATAATGGATGTCCCTTAGGTTTCATGTGGGTCACTAATGGCAGATTCCTAAGCGTTGATAAATATTAAATGGACGACAAAGATTTGTTTAAGGACGAATAGTATAAAAAATCTTAACTATCCCCTCAGCCAAGAAGAAAACCGAGGTGAATAAGATGTTTTTTTTAAGCTACGTTGTTTATACAGAATATTACAAATACATTGTGAAATCTATTTCTCAATGAGAATTTTATTTTCTACACTTGCAATCCATCACATAGATCTGTAGTAGCAACTCATAATTGAAATGGACGGTGGTGAATATTTCCGATCTTTGGGCGGCTACATATAATTTAGTATTAGGGTAAAATGTGTTTAACGAGAGCTTTAAAAGTAAAATATGCATACTAACCATAGTAAAACTGAGGTTTTATATTAACTATCACCTCGGTGTTATAGAAATCCGAGGTGACTATTTCTTTATTTTATTTTTTACGAAAATACATTGATTACACAAAATATTAAAAAGTATTGTTTACAACAAATCTTTGGCGATATCCAAATTTTGTTGCATACCCATTAAAACATTTTTTTTTGAAACAAGAATGATTTTCTGCACTTGCAATCTATAAACTGTGTACTCTTCAAAGGTTTAGCTAGTTCCCTTATTTTGTTGGTTAAGCTCCATTCTTTGTTTAACTTAAAGCAAGAATGATTCTCTGCACTTGCAATCTATCAACTGAGCACTTTTCAAAGGTTGAGTTCCCTTCATTGTTGGTTAAGCTCCATTTTTTGGGTAACTTGAAGCAAGAACGTTTTTTTTGCACTTGCAATCTATCAACTGAGTACTCTTCTTTTATTGAGGGTTATTCCAAAAAATACAACAACGACAACATCAACACCATTATGTGAGTTAGATTGCAAGGGTAAAAAATATTTTGTTCAAGATAGAAGCACATTAAAGAATTTTTCTGTCTTGCAATCCATCCCAAAGAATGATGCATGTGCGACTTCATATTAGTAAGGGTTAGGGTAAAATCTGTTTAACGGTTGATTTTATAGTCAAAGCTTATTATATTATGCCTCGATTAAATAGAAAACCGAAGAGTTAGAAAATTTTGTTTACACTTATAAATAATTAAAATCATAAACTACAATAGCTGGGAATCGAAGCTTGTACTGAGTTGTTTTCTCACCTCGGTTATATGAAAAACTGAGAGGATTTATGTTTTTTTTTTAATTTTTTTAAGTAATAAAAAATAGCACGCCTTGCCTTTATACATCAGTTTTCATTTGTTCTAGGTGAAAGCTTCGTCATGAAAAGCATTATTTATCGTAGTGAGACATGGTTCCCACTTGAAAATATTGCCGCCATAATAACAACTCATTAGACAACAATACCCTCCAGAGGATCTATTATGAGCGAGGTCTTCGCATTAACCAAGCGAGACCTAAGTCTCCAAGGTCGACACTACACGGCCATAAATCCTAACAACAAGTTTAAAGTTCTAGACAAAAGGTCCATAGAGTCACGGATCCTAATTAAATACATTGTCTCCATAATGACTACTCACTAGACAATAATGCTCTCAAGAAGATCTACTTTAGGCAGGATCTCCGTGCCAACAAAGCGAGACCTATGTCTCAAAGGTCAACACTACATAACTTACCATCTTCAAATTATGTTTCTCCAAGTTATGGTATAGAGCATCACTTATAGTGTACCAGTGAAATCATCTAGAGAATTCCATCCACGAAATATAAGAAATCAAACAGCAAATGAATAAACAAAACATAAAAACATAGGATATAAAAGATGTTAGACGAAAACAAATAAACAAAGCTAACATTTATCATAAAATAAACTAAATTAGGCTTGACCCACTAATTCCCTAGCAGAGTTGCAAGCTGTCGCTGTGCAAAAAAATACCTGAGTGTACCAGTGCTCGAAATCTAACAGAGTCACGATCAAAGTTTATTTTTAAAATTGAAACGTCAACAAAACCCTAAAATAAGAAAAGGAGGGTTGTGGCAACCAAATTCAGGATTGGGAGTCGGTTATGTGAGGGGAATGTATTAGCACCCCTCACATCCGTTGTACTCAACGGAGACCGTTTAGTTAGTTTTGTGACGAAAAGTGTTAGCATGATGTTATTTGTTTTCTTCTAATTATTATGATGTGTTGATAAAATAAATAAAGGAGTAAAATATAAGTCTTTTTTATTAGGGTGCTTGACAAGATTGCAACACTTTCTCCTATGTATCTCCAAGGGCGATGTAGAACTCAAAGCTACGTAGTTCTTAGTAGAAAATGTTTGCTTCTTGATTGATTTTAGAGAACGATGTTTAGGTCACATTCTAGCAGTTAAACATTTCTTGTATGCTCACGTATGGAAGGATAAAACTTTTGTTTATATATCGCATAAGAATGGATCCTATTTGATTGCATTCAAGAGATTAAACATTGTTTGTTTCTCGTGCATGGTAGGCTAAGAGTTTGTTTATATATCGCGTCGGAATTGACAAAACACAGTTCAATAATGAAAAAGTTTGATTTTTTAATTGCGCTTGGGAAAAAATGAGTTTGATTGGATGAGTTTATTTTTTAGTGGAACGCAAATATTCAAACTGCAAGCTCTATAGCTTGTATATAAAAGCCTGGGGAGGAGAGAGGCCTATGCTCAATTAATCAGTTTTCATCTGAATTTATTGTAAAATATGTCAGGCTAATTATTTCTTGGGTTATTTGTGATTTACCCCCCCTGACATATGAGCGTGTTTTGGTTTACCCCCCCCCCCCCCCCCCCCACCGTTGCCATAGACAGGTTTTGGCAACGATTTTTTCAAAAAAATCGTTGCCTAAAGGCATGTAGGGGGGTAAATCAAAATTCGCTCATATGTCAGGGGGGTAAATCACAATTAACCCTTATTTCTTTTATCTTAAATATTGTTGAGTGGGTTTTTAGCCATTAGGCATTTTATCTTACTACCCACAATAACATTATATATGTACTCTCGTTGAGAGATTTGAAATTATCAATCAAATGAAAAATGTTAATTTAAATTTTCATTAGGTTAGTTTATTGTTCTTTCTCATTTTTATTATTTAAACCCTAGTTTTATAACTTTGAAAGGAAAACTTCCTATCAATTGGTGCCTTCATTTTCGATCTCTTACCTCGATTAATCTAAATCGATATTGTGAATGATGAATATTCTAAATTTTGATGCAAATGAAGATGCCTATGGTGAATTTTGGGCACAGAGAAATACTTCAAATCTACGGGTAAAGTAGAAGCAGAAAAAATGTTTCGAACTGCAAATGCAATAATAGGCCTAGCTCTTAAATGATGGTTATGGTGGTCTCAACATCATCCAAAATCATGTTTGGACACATTTATCAAATCACTATTATGGCACTTCAAACCATATTTGAAACCCTTCTTGTAGATATTTGATGAGGAAATGGAGTCAACATATGAAGAAGTGGAATCCGTAGATGCAACTTTCTGTCTTGAGGATTTCGATAAAGATAAATTTAGAGATCCAATCCCTACAATTGTTGATGAATACCTATAAAAGGAAGAGAAATAGAAGAAGAAACCCAAAAAAAATGGAAGAAGCATTTGAACTGTATAATAAGGAAAAGATATCTACTTCGACTTCAAAATGTCATACGATAAAGATAACTACGACTGTTTCGAAACAAATCTATTTTCCTCCTTACATTTCAATCTCAGTTTTGAAATGGCGTTGTTTGGGAAACATAATGATAATGAAGATGATATGTATCTAGATTCACAAATTATTGTTCCTTTAGTTTCCATTGTTGATAACTATCATATTGACGATAATAATATCTTACTAAAAAAAGGGTAAAACGAGAAATATTTCTTCAGTAATATCAAATATAAAGGTTATTCACCGCTCCATCGTGAAAAATCCGACCACATTTCCACCTCCAGAACCATCAGATCCATGTTTGCAGAAGGAGCCCGCCAAGCCCTCACCATTGATCTTAGTCAAGTTTTAACTTTATTATTCAAGAGTGATCTTAGTCAATTTGTTCTCAATGAGGAGATTCTTACAATTATTGTTGCCTCAAAGGTGGATATCCTGTTGCCATGTTGTACTTTCGAAAAGAAGTTTGCATCTAGTTGCTCTCAAGCAAGGAATAAACTTGTCAACAGTTATTCAGACAATGAGATTCAAGGTGGACCACCACTAAAGATAGAGATAAACTCTCTGAATCAGAAACTAATAAATTGCATAATGATGATATTTGTACTCCAATACATCTTTCTGGTGCTTACAATCCTGCACTAGCTGTCTCTCAGGCCAATAGTTCTCATGGACCTGGAATTGATGAATATAGATGGACGCAGTTTTGGTGCTTAGCTCAACAACCACATCTAGCTTCTTTCCAACAGAGATCTTCTGCAATTTTGACATCACAATTGCCACATCCAACACGTCCAAATCATTCTCTTTTTGCAGCAAACTCTTCAACTCTTCTCAAGAATCATAGATATGCACCAACCTTACTACTAACCACAACATCATGAACCTTTGCCAAGACCAAATAACCAAGTTCGTGAACCATCTTTCTATACTAGAGCTTCCAATTTTTCTCAAAGTGGAAGACCACATTTTTGTGCCCCACCACGAGGAAATTTTCAAAGTTTGTGGTCATAGTCAAATATTGTGGTCATGGTAAAAGATTATGGTCAAGGATTTTGGTTGAATAAAGTCACAATTTGTGGACTAAGAAAGAAACACCCATGGTTTGACACCCATGTTTTTGTAACAACTCCCATGGTTTATGAAGATGGGCACCTATAAATAGAGGTGCATTTCTCATTCATACAACAACACAAAGCATTGAAACATTACATAAAAGAAAAATTTAGAGAGATAGAATATATATTGTATTTTCTCCTATAAGGTTCTTTTAGTGAGTGTTCTCCTATTATAAGAGAGAGTGTAGTTTGTTCTCTCCTTGTATATAGAGAGCAGTGTTGTAATTTCTTCCACTTAGTGGAAATATTTTCTACTGGTGCTAGTTGTTTTTCCCTTATTTGTTGAGGATTTTCCACGTAAATATTCTGTGCCAATTTTCATAATCCTTGATCTCTTATTTTTGTGATATTTATCTTGCTACTCTGATACCCAACATTGGTATCAGAGCTGTTGGTGTCGGTCTCTATTTCTGCTGCGGCGTACGGTTACTATTTACACGTGTGGTTGTAACTTTTGCAATGACTGTTAACGTATACTAGATTTATTCTAGTGTGCGGTAAAAATATACAATGTTGCTCACGTATATTGTGATATTAACAGTGAAATTTTGTAAACCAGTTCAGTGAAAACCAAAATGGCTGCAAAATTTGAAATTGAAAATTTTAGTGGGAGTACTTTCTCCCTTTGGAAATTGAAGATGCATGCAATCATGAGGAAGGATAATTGCTCACCAGCAATTAAAGGTAGACGTACAGATATAACTTATGAAAAGTAGAGAGAGATGGAAAACAATGATGTTGTCAATTTGCACTTAGCAATGGCAGATTCAGTTTTGTCAAGTATAGTAGAAAAGAAAAATGAAAAGGAGATCTGAGATACTCTCATCCAACTGTACGAGGTCAAGTTACTTCACAACAGAACTTTCTTAAAGAGGAGACTCTACACTCTTCGAATGAGTGAATCCGCTTCGGTGTCGGATCACATCAACAATTTGAATACATTATTTGCTCAGTTATCTGCATCAGATTTCACAATAGTGGAAGATGAACGAGCAGAGATTCTTCTTCAGAGTTTACCAGATTCATATGATCAACATGTCACCAATATTACAAACAATAATATTGTTGACCGTCTATCCTTTAATGATGTCGTCGGAGCTATTCTTGAAGAAGAATCCAGGCGTAAAAATAAAGAAGATTAACAAGAAATCTCAAAACGAATAGAAGCTTTGACGATTACGAGAGGTAGATCAATGGAACGTAGTCCCAGTGGGAGTCAAAATCATGTAAGATCAAAATCTCAAAGAAGAAAAATCTCAAATGCTACAATTGTGGCAAGAGAGGGCACTTGAAGAAAGAATGTTGGTTTAACAAGAAGAATGGTGAAAAGTCTTCTGAAGCAAATACATCTCAAGGATGTATTGCTAGTACCTCCGATGATGGAGACATCCTTTACAATGGAGCAACAGTTAGTACCAAAGGCGAAATTCAACTCACTGATGGTTGGATAGTAGATTCAGGAGCAACATGGCACATGACTCCACGACGAGACTGGTTTTGCACTTATGAACCTATCTCGGAAAGACATGTATTGATGGGGAATGACCATGCTTTGGAAATTGCTGGAGTTGGTACTGTCAAAATGAAAATGTATGATGGTACTATCCGCACACTTCAAGGGGTACGTCATGTGAAAGGATTGACGAAGGATTTGTTGTCTATTGGGAAACTAGATGACCTCGGATGCAAGACCTATATTCAAGGTGGGATCTTGAAAGTAGTGAAAGGTTCACTAGTCGTGATGAAAGCAGAGAAGGTCGCTGTAAATCTATACATGCTTTTGGGAGACAAATGAAATGAGGGGATGCATTTGTAGCAGCAGGAAGCCAGGAAGAAACAACAATGATATGGCATTGTAGACTATGCCATATGTTAGAACGAGGCTTGAAAGTTCTTGTAGAACATAATCTCATGCCTGGGCTCATATCGGTAAATTTACCTTTCTGCGAGCACTGTGAGATAAGCAAGCAGCATAAACTAAAGTTTTCCAAGTCAACTGCTAGAAGCAAACATATACTAGACTTGATTCATTATGATGTGTGGGAGTCACCGAAAATTTCCATTGGAGGAGCAAAATATTTTGTATCATTCATTGATGATTACTCCAGGAGACTATGGGTGTACCCAATCAAGAAGAAGTCAGATGTGTATTTAGTATTCAAGGAGTCCAAAGCACAAGTGGAACTTGAAACTGGGAAAATAATTTAGTGCTTGAGGACATATAATGGAGGAGAATATACAGATGGTGATTTCCTGACATTTTGCAAGCAAGAAGGTATTAAGCGGCAGTTTACTGTTGCTCATACACCTCAGGAGAATGGTGTAGCAAAGCGGATGAATAGAACTTTCCTAGAGAGGACGAGAGCTATGCTAAAAAACAATAGGATTGGCAAAGTATTTTTTGGCAGAAGTTGTCAAAACTGTTTGTTAGGTGATAAATAGATCGCCATCAACTGCGATTGATTTAAAGACACCAACGGAGACGTGGAAGGGAAAACTGGTTGATTATTCTTCTTTGCATGCATTTGGATGTCCTGTGTACGTGATGTACAACTCCCAAGAAAGAACAAAGTTGGACCTAAACTCCAAGAAATGCATATTCTTGGGTTACGTTGACAATGTGAAGGGGTATCGTCTGTGGGATCCCGTTACCCACAAGATTATTGTTAACAGAGATGTAATCTTTGTAGGAAATGAACTACAAAAGGAGAAAAAAGATGACAACACTATAAAGGAGACTACTACAGTGGAGATGGAGGAAAATTTAGGAGTAAATGATTCTTTTGAAGCAGAGCCAAAACACCAAGAACAAGAACCAACTGAGGTCAATAACGTAGATCCCAGAAAACCGCACTTCAGATTAGAAAACCCTCCTGGAACTCAGAATATGTGGTGGCAAGTCATGATGCATATTGTCTTCTATCAGAAGATGGAGAATCATCAACCTTTCATGAGGCATTAAATGGTTCAGATGCTTCTCAGTGGATGGCAGCAATGCAAGAGGAAATTGAAGCCTTACATAGAAATAACACATGGGAACTTGTTGAACATCGTAAAGGTCGGAAAGCCATCGGTTCCAAATGGGTGTTCAAAATTAAGCGAGATGGCAACGATCAAGTGGAACGATATCGTGCAAGACTGGTGGTAAAAGGATATGCTCAAAAATAAGGTATTGATTTCAAAGTGCTCTTGGCGATGTGTGCTGCATTTGATCTATATCTAGAGTAGCTTGATGTAAAGACTGTGTTTCTCCATGGAGAACTTGAAGAGGAAATATATATGCTCCAACCCGAAGGCTTTGAAGAACAAGGAAAAGAAAACTTGGTTTGTTGGTTGACCGAATCTCTGTACGGTTTAAAACAGGAACCAAGGTGTTGGTACAAGAGATTTGATTCCTTCATCGTGAGCCAGTGATACAACAGATTAAGTTCAGGTCATTGTACGTATTACAAAAGGTTTGATGATAATGATGATTTTATCATTTTTCTATTATATGTGGATTACATGTTGGTGGTAGGCCCCAACAAAGATCGAGTCCAAGAATTGAAGGCACAATTGGCTAGGGAGTTTGATATGAAGGACTTGGGACCATAAAATAAGATTTTAGGAATGCAAATTCACCGAGACAGGAAAGACAGAAGGATTTGGCTTTCTCGGAAAAATTATCTTCAGAAAGTCTTGCGTTGCTTTAACATGCAAAACTGTAAGCCAATCTTTACCCCACTTCCTGTCAATTATAAATTATCCTCAATTATTAATCCTAACAATGAAGCGAAAAGGATGGCAATGTCTCGAGTACCATATGCATTAGCGGTGGGAAGCCTTATGTATGCTATGATATGTACTAGACAAGATATTGCTCAAGCAATTTGAATGGTCAGTCGGTTTATGGCAGATCTAAGTAATGAACACTGGAATGTTGTTAAGAGGATCCTTAGATACATCAAAGGAACCAAAGGTGATGCATTATGTTGTTGGGTATCAGAATTCACTATCAGAGGCTATGTTGATTCAGATTTTGCAGGCGACCTTGATAAAAGAAAATCTACTACTGGCTATGTGTTCAAACTTGCAGGAGGAGCGGTAAGCTAGTTATCTAAATTGAAAATTGTTTTGCTTTGTCTACTATAGAAGCTGAATACATGGCCGCTACCAAGCATGTAAGGAAGCAATTTGGATTCAAAGGTTATTGGAAGAACTCGGGCACAAGCAACAAAAGATTACTGTGTATTGTGACAGTCAGAGTGTCTTGCACATTTCAAGGAATCTGGCTTTTCATTCCAGGACAAAACACATAGGAGTTCAATACCATTATGTCAGAGAGGTAATAGAATAAGGAAGTGTGGATATGCAGAAAATTCACACCAAAGATAGCTTAGCAGATGCAATGACGAAGCCAATTAACTCTGATAAGTTTGCATAGTGTAGATCTTCATATGGCCTATTAGAGGCGTAATCAGCATGGAGTTGGCATGGTAGAGAAGATTTTGGAAGATCACACATGTCACTTTAAGTGGGAGATTGTCAAAGTTTGTGGTCATAGTCAATTATTGTGGTAATTGTAAAAGATTATAGTCAAGGATTGTGGTTGAATAAAGTCACAATTTGTGGACCAAGAAAGAAACATCTATGGTTTTGCACACATGGTTTTGTAACAACTCCCATGGTTTTATGAAGATGAGCACCTATAAATAGAGGTGCATTTCTCATTCATACAACAACACAAAGCATTGCAACATAACATAAAAGAAAAATTTAGAGAGATATAATATATTGTATTTTCTCCTATAAGGTTCTTTTAGTGAGTATTTTCATATTACAAGAGAGAGTGTAATTTGTTTTCTCCTTGTATATAAAGAGAAGTGTTGTAATTTCTTCCACTTAGTGAAAATCTTTCCTACCGGTGTCCGTGAATTTTTCCTTATTTGTTGAGGATTTTTCACGTAAATATTTTGTATCAATTTTCCTACTATTTGATTTTTTATTTTTGTGATATTTATCTTGTTACTCTAATACCCAACAGAAATATGTGCGGTGATATGATAGCTAACTTTCCACCACATGCTACTGAAAGTTTTGGTGTGGAGAATGAATGTCTCGATCTTTCCAAATTCTTAGTCAATAAAATATTGATCAAAGAGAGTTTGAAGATGTTTAAGTTGAAATGATTATTTTGTCTCAATTTAAGCGGTGTGATTCCGCAAGAAGAAGAAAAATTGGTGCATTAATTTTACAATCTTGAAGATAAAGTTGTTCTTGAATGTGATGAGTAATAATAGGACGTTAAATTAGTTTTTAAAAATCTTAATTATTTAAATTAAAAAGAAAATTATCCTAATTGAGATTTCATGGGTTTTTAACAATATGCCTTTTATCTTACTTCCCACAATAATATTATATATATAATCTCATTGAAAGATTTAAAATTATTAATAAAATGAAAAATGTTATTTTAATTTCCATCAGCTTGATTATTGTTCTTTCTCCTTTTTTTATTGAAATCCTAATTTTATAACTTTAATAGGAAAACATTCGGAGCACTAGAATCACAAGCAATAGAAAAAAAAGGGACTATCAAGAGATGCACCAAAACCACGAATTCTGAAACCAAGCCAAAATTCTTGATTTCCTATCTATTAAAGGATAAGATAGAATTCAGAAGTCAAGCTTTCCACTTGCCTACCTAAAAGTATTTCCTAAATAAAAAAAAATTTCTTCCTCCACTATTTTATGTTTGTTAAAGAAAGAGAATATATATATATATATATATATATATATATATATATATATATATATATATATATATATATATATATATATATATATATATATATATATATGGGGTTTGCTAACGTAGACCCACTTGTTTTTATGAAGGTCTATTTTAGCAAGCATTAACTAAAAAATCATTAAATGCACCTTAAGGTGTATGTTGCTAAAACACACCTTCATAAAAACAAGTGGGTATATTATAGCAAACCCCTGTGGGGTTTGCTATAATACACCCACTTGTTTTTATGAAGGTGTGTTTTAGCAAGCTCTAACTAAAAAATAGTTAAATGCACCTTAAGGTGCACGTTGCTAAAATAGACCTTCATAAAAACAAGTGGGTCTACGTTAGCAAACCCCTATATATATATATATATATATATATATATATATATATATATATATTTGCAATAAGTTAAATAAAAGACTAAAGTACTAAATCATATTAAAGTCCAAATGAAAATAATATACTAAAAGAGAAGATATAGTAAAACAAAGACTATTCATATGCAAAACTGCACGATCAGGCAGTATTTATTATTCCATTGATTATTTATTTATTGATTTCCATACACACAATTAAAAACGGAGTCTAAGAGACTTTGTTTAATCACATGCATGGTAGTACATAGTTATACTTGCTCAGTTCTTAATGACCTCCACCTTCTTAGAATTGTGACATGCTTTATAGCAGAATTTATTTGTATCAAAGCACCGGCACTGTGGAGGAATAGAAGCTGTACAAATGCAACTGTTGCATGCTGAGTGACAAGTCTCTCTAATATCAACACAGCGACAGATAGGAGGGTTTGATTTTGTGCAAAGGCAGGTATCACAACATGCTGATTTGACATCATCACCATTGAAGAGCACTTCAGTTATGATTGAATCGAAACGAGCGTCAACAACATTTGCTGTGAAGCCCAAGAGGAAAAGCATTAAAGCTAACTTCATCAATGCCTTCTTATTCATCAACCCCTTTCTCATCTTTTTCTCACTTGGACTCTCTTTCTTTCTTTGTCTTGTGAAGAAGATTGAAGCTACATAATTCTATTTATAGAGGTTTTTTAATGCCATTATATTAACGTAAGTATGTTTATAGATGTAATTATCCTTAAAAAAGATTAATATAGTATTAGCATGTTTTATTTTCATAAAAGACCGCAAATAGAAGGCAACGAACTATGATATGAATAAGAACATACGTGTAGCCAATTTTCTGACGAAATGAATATCTGTAGACATTAGGTTATGCCATGCATAACAACATCTATTATTTCTCAATATATTTTACACGCGTAGATATCACATTAAAAATAAAACGATAAACAGTTGAGAAGCATCAGTAGCTCGTGATCCTCTAGTCCAATTTTATATGTAAATTGATTAACACAAGCGCGATTCTAAATTAATTTTTATTTATTTATTTATGTTTTGAATTAACGTCGTCTAAAATAAACGAAAATATGAGAAAAAGATTTGAGTTTTTTTGAAAAAACCCAAGAAACCCTCTATTAGGTTTTACAAAACGCATAGAAGAAGAATATATAATTGGTTAAAACTGTTTTACCATTTAATTTCTCAATAAGAGTTTAAAAATTACAAATGAATACCAATAATTAAACTCTCTCAATAACTTGAAAGAACTAGTTTATTTATAAACTACTAAATTAATTTTTATATGTAACTAGACACACGCACTAAATTAATTTTTTTAATAAATTTTATTTATATTAATTTTTTTAATAAATATCATCAATTTTATATCATTAATAATTTATTTTAAATTATAACTGAGATTTATTAAAATATTTACTTTTAAAAAGTTAAATAATTTTATAAGATATCACTTGTGTTTTATATAGTTTTATTTATTTATTTTGATTTTCATAGATTATATATATATATATATATATATATATATATATATATATATATATATATATATGTATATATATATATATATATATATATATATATATATATATATATATATATATATATATATATATATGATCTAGAATTGGTATATGAAACTCAAGAAAAATTAAATTAAATTTATTAAATAATTTTTTTAAATGAGAGTTTTATTTACACTAAAACTTATAAAGATTTTTTTGTAATATTATGTATACTCTTTATTACTCTAAATATTGTAAGTTTGGACAAATAGAATAATTGGTAAAGTCAGATAAGACTAAATAGTAATTCATTGGTAAAGTCAGATCTGACTTTACTAAAAAAATTGAATTTAGAGAGGGAATTATTCCGTCACTAATTCACTAAAATCCGTCACAAAAACCTTTAGTGACGGATTTAGCGACGTGCCAAAATTCCTACCGAATTTCAATGTCGCAAAAAATTTGTGAGGAATTTTGAATTCCGTCATAAATAGTTACAGAACTAATGCGTCACTAAATTAACAATTCCTTCACTAAAAATTGAAAAAAATCCGCCAATAATTTGTGAGGAATTTCTAAATACCTCAGTAATTTTACTTTAGTGACGTATATATTTCGTCACTAATTATTGAAAATTAATGAATGAATAATTATTTGTGAGGGATATTTTCCGTCACTAAATTACTGACGATTATATTCCGTCATTAAATTAAGTGATAATGATTTAGTGACATTTTTTTTCCGTCACTAAACAATCAGAACCTGCATTAAACTATTGAAATTGTAAATTTCCTGTCAAATTTAATTAATACTACAACTGAATTTATTATATCATCATAATTAAATTGTATCAATCAGAATATGAAACACTAAATTGTTTTTGTGAATATCATAATGTTATTTTAAATCGGTTCATTCAATTTAAAAGTACAATGTCATTTTTTTTCCTAATTGTCATTTTTCTTTTATTTCTACCACAATATTGTACAAAAAATTATAAATAATACAAAATTTCATCACAACCAAATACTAATCAAATATTTCATACACAACCATTAATACAAAATACCATAGAACAAAGTTTTAAATAAATTCGATCAGTTATAAAATATTCATGTTCTGGACTGGGCCGTGGCTGCCCAACAGTCGAGCAGGCCCAACCCATATAGCATGGGGAGGCCCAATAAGACCCCTCTGCAGGGCACTTGACTGCCGCAAGCATACCAACGATTCCCCCGAGCACCTCAGTGTCGGGCACTTGGCCAACAGGGCAGGAGGACCTCGCACCCCGGCGGGTAGGTACATCCCCGACATACTGACTTCTCCCCGCGAGGATACCGCACATCGCTCCTCGACAGATATGGCTCCTCCCCGCGAAGCCATGCCCGTCGTACGCTCGACAGGTCCTCGACACAGAAGGCTCCTCCCCAGCGAGGAGTGTCTAACGGTCCGTACCACGTAGACACGTTCCAAGTAACCACTCCACTCCCGAAGGATTCGGTCTGCCCTAATCCCGGAAATCTAGGAGCGGTTACCCTAGGGCGAAGACCACGCGCTGGTCTTCACTACGCCACGTAAGCCCTGGCAGTTACTTGGATAGGGCCTGACAATCCAGCCCAGTGCAAGTAACCGTTGGCCCCGCGCTGGGGGCTCTCTATAAATACCCTCTCACTTGAGAGGGTCAGGTTAAGTCACTTTTCTCACTCTTTGTATTTGCTGTTACTCTGTGCACTCCCTAACTTGAGCGTCGGAGTACCTTGCAGGTACACCCCCCCCCCCCCCCCCCCCCCCGCGCCGTCCTTCCACCTCGCTGGAGCCGGAGCTCAACGGACGCCATTGGCCACCAGTAACTGTCTGATCCAGGTACGATCAGTGACGCCGTCTGTGGGGACCTATAAGCTTCCCCGTTTTCTCTTCAATAAACCAAAGCTTCCTCTATCCATCACCATGCCCAATCCGACCGTCAACCAGGCTCTGGACACCGTGCTCGCGCAATTGGAGAACGGGAACCACCGTGAGGACGCCATCATCCTCCACGGCGACGAAGGCGACATAAGGGACGGACAGACCGCCTCCCCGGACTCCCACGATGCGACCATCAACGTCGTCCGCACGGACGACCAGCAGACCCCTCTCCAGCCAGTGGCTCTGTCGTCCAACGCGGACCCAAGCACCGTGGCCCTGTTTGCATTGATCAACCAGACCAATCAGCTGATCGCGCAGCAGAACACCAGAATCAAAGCCCTGGAGCAAGGACGGGCACGACGATCTTCCCCGCGAAGACATCGTCGTCCCCCGTCACCTCGCCGCTCTCCTTCCCCGCGGAGGACCTCTTCCGAAGATTCCCGGACACCGTCTCCCGTGCGCCATGGTCGACGACCGCGCCTCGAGCGCCCCCAGCCGGCAATCACCCAGAAGCGCCCTCGTTCCCCGCCTCGGAAGGAACCCAGGGCCTCCACCATCTCCAAGAAGTCCAAGCAGGCTGAAGAGAAACCAAAGAACCGTTCGAGAAACTCCCCTCCACGGCACCATGGGTCACCTTCAAGATCCCCGGCTGGTAGCAACGACGAGGACCAAAGGACCCCCTTGTCGTGGGAAATCATGGATGCCCCAATCCCTCCGGGCATGGAGAAACCACCACCATTGGGGACCTACGACGGACTGACCGACCCCGACGATCACGTGGAGAGTTTCGAAGCGATGCTCGACTTCCGAAACGTCGGGGGAGCCATCAGGTGCAGGTTATTCCCTACCACCTTGCGGAAGGGAGCCATGACATGGTACAAGGGTCTGGAACCTGGTTCGATCACGTCATGGAAACAACTGAAGCAACGCTTCACCAAGCACTTCACCGCGTCACGTCGACACCCGAAGACAGAGGCTGCCCTAGAAAAGATCTTCCAAGGGAGGAACGAATCCCTTCGAAATTACATTGAGAGGTTTAACAAGGAAGCCGTCAAGGTCCATACGACCGACGACATGAAGAAATACTTAATTATTCACGGACTACGCGCCGGGTTGGACTTTGCCAAATCGATTGGCCTCCGAAGACCCCGGCGTCTCGAGGACCTTCTCGCTCGAGCCCAGAAGTACATCGAACTCGAAGAGACGGAAGCAGCCCAGATCGCTCTTGAGACGAGACGTAGGGAAGGCCCCCGCGGCCACAAAGACGATGACGCTTCTCCCCGACGGGGAGGAGAAAAGAAGAAAGAAAACCGCAATCGAGATCCCCGGGAACAGCGCGGGCCAGCTGGCCGATTCACGGAGTACACGCCGCTCAACACTTCCCGGTCCCGGATCCTCTCAGACTGCCAGAATTCCGAGTTTGTGAAAGGAGGAGTCCGCTTTCCGAAGCCCGCGGCCCCCAAACCAAACGTTGACAAATCTAAGTACTGCAGGTTCCACCGAAGCCACGGGCACGTGACCGAAGATTGCATCCACCTCAAGGATGCCATTGAGATTCTCATCAAAGAAGGGCACTTGAAGAAGTATGCCCAACAGAATGACCCTCCTCGTCCCAGCTCAAAGGAATCACAGAACGTCGAGGAGGCAACACCCCCCTCCAGGTGACAGCCAGCTTCAAGTCGCCCTCAGCGTCACTCGACCCGAGGACTTCTTCGTCCCCCCAATCATCGAGGGCGAAGAGGCAATCCGCAACATGTGGGCGACTTTCCCCGACGAGGGCTCCGTCACGGCCCGTAGTGCCTGGGAAGGCTTCCCCAAAGCAATGGTTATCTCCGGAGGCGACCCCGGGAAAATATCGGTTGGGTCGATCAAACAGAAGTTTGATGAGCTGGAATCCGCGACATCGTCGAAGGCGACCACCCTCGAGAAAGTGCGGGGAAACTCCAATCCCATCACCTTCTACCTCGAGGAACTCCCCGGGGGAGCACCAAACGCCACTATTCCCCTCCTGGTCAGGGCCCAAATGGCGAACTTTGACGTCCGAAGAATCCTAGTCGACCAGGGGAGCTCGATCGACATCATGTATTCTCATCTGTTCTGGACCCTTCAGCTGGACGAGGGCATTTGACCCCGTACGTCGGGTCAGACCTACAGGGGTTCAATGGAACCACCACCAGACCAAGGGGTTACGTGGAGCTAATGGTTACGTTCGGGGCCGAAGACACGGCCCGACAGGTGAAGATCCGTTTCCTAGTGGTTGAATGCCCATCCCTTTACAACTGCATCCTCGGAAGGACCACCCTTGTTGAACTCACGGCGGTCCCGTCAACGGTCCACCTCAAAATGAAGTACTACACGAGGAGGGGACGGGTAGTGACGATGCACGGGGACATCGATGCGGCTAGGAGATGCTTCGACGCCGCCGTCAAGGGCCTAAGTTCCATTGGTCCCAAACCTAAGGCCGTGGCCAAACCACCCCAGGACGTCGGACAGGTACCTCTCCCGCGCGTCAACGCGGTCGACCTCGACAGCAGGTTCTCCGGCGAGCCCGATGAAGACAGAGTCGAAGACCACGACCACCAGGCGGAAACCAACGGGCAGCCACTCCGCCCAGCACGCCCCATCCCAGATGGAGATTTCGAGCTCGTGGCCCTCGGAGACGGCCCAGATCGCAACGTGAAGATCGGCACAGGGATCCCCGACCTAGCCAAAGAGCAGCTGAAAGCATGTCTGAGGGAGAACGTTGACCTCTTCGCGTGGAGCGCATCCGAGATGCCTGGCCTCGACCCCGAGGTGGCTTGCCACCAGCTCGCAGTAGATCCGGCCGCTAGGGCCATAGCACAACGTAGGCGTAAGCAGTCTCCCGAGAAAGCGGATGCTGCTGAGAAAGCTGTAAAAGACCTCCTAGAGGCAAATTTTATTTCGGAAGCCAAATACACGACATGGCTGTCCAACGTTGTACTTGTTAAGAAAAGTAATGGAAAATGGAGAATGTGCGTTGATTATACTGATCTTAATCGGGCTTGCCCGAAAGACTGTTATCCCTTGCCTAACATCGACCAACTGGTCGACAATTCTGCAGGTTACAAACTACTATCTTTCATGGACGCCTATTCAGGATACAACCAAATTCCCATGGACAAGGTCGACAAGCAACACACGGCCTTCATGACCGCGTCGGGCAACTACTATTATAATGTAATGCCCTTCGGTCTAAAGAATGCCGGTGCGACCTACCAACGGATGATGAACAAGGTCTTCCGGACTGAAATCGGCGACATGCTCGAAGTTTACATGGACGACATGATCGTCAAGTCTGCAGAAGAAGTCAACCACGCCGCGCACCTCAAGAGGGTGTTCGACACGACGAGAAGATGCCGTATGAGGTTTAATCCCGACAAATGCACCTTCGGTGTCCGGGCGGGAAAGTTCCTCGGATTTTACCTCACGGAACGAGGAATTGAGGCAAACCCCGACAAGTGTAGAGCCTTTTCCGAGCTCCCTACTCCGGGCTCGAAGAAGTCAATACAATCATTGAACGGAATGCTCACCGCCCTTTCCCGGTTCGTCGCCAAATCCGCACAGTACGCACTCCCATTTTTCAAACCCCTCCGGCAAAAAGCGGAGTTTGAGTGGAGCGAGGAATGCGAACAAGCACTCGCACATCTGAAACAAATCCTATCGCAACCCCCGGTCCTCTCGCGACCCGAGAACGGGGAAACACTCTTCTTATATCTTGCGATCACGAGCGAAGCGGTCAGCGCCGTCCTCATTCGGGAAACACAAGACGGATAGAAGCCAGTTTACTTCACGAGCAAAGCTCTCCAAGGCCCCGAGCTCAGGTATCAGCAGATCGAGAAAGTCACACTGGGCCTCGTCACCGCGGATAGAAGACTACGCCACTACTTCCTCGCCCATACCGTCATCGTGAGGACCGACCAGCCGATCAGGCAGCTCCTCAGACGACCGGATATGGCGGGGAGGATGCTCAGGTGGTCACTCGAGCTGGCCGAATTCGATATCCGATATGAAGGGAGGAAAGCCTTGAAGGCACAGGTACTAGCCGACTTTGTAGCAGAGATGACCGTCCCGGAACCCTCAACCAACGGGTCGCAGAAATGGACAATCTATGTCGACGGAGCATCCAGCCCGAAAGGAAGCAGAGCGGGAATCATCCTCGAAAACGAGGAAGGCATCCTCATTGAGGTGTCCCTCGAACTGTCCTTCCCGACTTCGAACAACCAAGCCGAATACGAGACCTTCCTCGCGGGACTCAGGCTGGCCGAGGACCTTGGCGCCAGGGAGGTCAAGCTTTTCACCGATTCTCAGCTCGTAGCCTCGCAAGTCCGAGGAGAATACCAAGCCAAGAACGACAGTCTCATAGAATACTTGGCCTTGGTAAAAGAGAAGATGAAAAAGTTCACCTCGGCAGAAGTAACTCACATCCCTCGGGAGCACAATGCGCGAGCGGACGTCCTGTTAAAATTGGCGAGCACGAAAAAGAAAGGCGGGAACAAATCCGTCATACAAGAGGTCCTTTCCCGCCCGAGCATTGACAAACCAGGCATGATTTCGGACATCAACGCCATCGGGGACAGCGATTGCTGGATGACCCCGGTATACGAATACCTCACGACGGGCAAACTGCCCGAAGATCCCAAAGAAGCAAGAATGGTCAAGAGACCGTGTTGCTCGTACACTATAGTCGAGGATAAGCTATACCGGAGAGGATTCTCTATTCCCCTCCTCAGATGTGTCGAAGATACCAAGGTCCCCGGCATACTCCAGGAGATCCACGAGGGAATCAATGCGCAGCACCTCGGCGGACGATCGCTAGCTCGTAAAGCACTCCGGGCAGGATATTACTGGCCGACCATGCAACAAGACGCCAAGGAGCACGTCAAGAAGTGCGATAAATGCCAGCGGCATGGGGACATGCACCTCGCTCCCCCCAGCGAGCTCACGACGCTATCCTCCCCGTGGCCGTTCGCATGGTGGGGGATGGATATCCTCGGACCTTTCGTCCAGGGGTCGTATCAAAACAAATACCTCATCGTCGGGGTAGATTACTTCACGAAGTGGATTGAAGCAGAAGAATTAGCCAGAATCACTGCCTTCAACATACTACGTTTCTATAAAAGAAATATCCTCGCCCGGTTCGGAGTGCCTCAAGCCATCGTCACAGACAACGGAACCCAGTTCACCGACAGGAACTTCCAAGACTTCGTCACAAAACTAGGCACGAAGCAGCACTTCACGTCGGTCGAGCACCCTCAAACGAACGGACAGGCTGAGGCCGCGAACAGAGTGATCCTTCGAGGATTAAGACAGAGACTGGGCGACGCCAAACAACGGTGGGTCGAAGAGCTACACAGCGTTCTCTGGGCCTACCGAACAACCCCACACTCCACAACCGGGGAGACCCCTTTTCGTTTGACCTATGGAACGGAGGCAGTGATCCCCGTGGAGATCAGAGAACCCTTGAGGAGGACGGAAGCCCCCCTCGACGGGAACGCGAACGACGAAGCCTTGAGGGAAGAACTCGACTTCGTCGAGGAAACACCCTCGGGCGCTTCTCTCCGAGAGGCGTCACTTAAACAAAAAATAACACTACGTTATAATGACAAAGTCATTAAACGTGATTTTCAGGTGGGCACCCTCGACCTACGAAGGAACCAGAAAGACTCGCGGGAGGGCAAACTCGCCGCGAACTGGGAGGGCCCGTACCGCGTCCGCGCGAAAACGGGGACAGGAGTCTATTTCCTCGAAAATCTGCACGGGGAAGAACTTGCTCGACCATGGAACGCTGAAAAGCTAAAACAATACTACAGTTAAACATTGCCCGCAGGTTACTAGCACCGCGATTACGGGTGCGCACTAAGGTACAAGCGCGACACCCCTATAAGAACACGACGATCAGAGACCGCGTTGTGTGTGCGCGAGGACATTTGATCCAGCGGGGATACCTCGATCGAGGCCCACCGTCGTCGTGCCAACCGGGCATAACACCCAGCTCGCGATGGGAAGTTCATGCCACGAGACTAGGACCTCGACCGAGCTCTTAGCCTCGTTGAAGGTCGGAGTCCTCCTCCGGCCGCCCGACCAGCTCTCCACGCGGTCAGGGACTATCAAGGTCGAGCAAATCCCAAAGCCTTATTACTTAGGCAAAAATAAAGTATAACAAACACCACATCACACACAATCAAAATCAATAAAGAGATATTACGAAGTACGAATATTGGGCAAAACCCTTGGTACAAAAAAAAGTTACAAATATAAGCCCACAAGCCGGGCAAAAATAACCATTGTGCAAATAGTACATCAACTAAGCCCACAAGCCGAGCGAAACAAAACGGCTCGCAGGCCGACCAAAACAAAGATAAAAAAAACCTACTCAGCTGCGGTCCCGTCAGGCTCCTCGTGCACATGAATGTCGTTCTCCCGCAGAGGATACACGATCTGGCCATCCACCACCTCAGCGTCGGGGTCGATCCCTTCAATGACGAGGTCGGGGTTGAGAACCCGAAGGTGCGCCACGGCACTGCGGAACCCTATCCCCGCGGTTTCAATAGAATCATCCTCGGACACCCGGAGATCCTACTCAAGCTTCCGGAGCTGCGCCACAAACGCCGCACGAGTGGTTAGGAGTTTGTCCTCCTCAGTTTCCCCTTCGGCTGGCCGCACCGCATCTTCCAACTCAGCAATCCTTTCCTTAAGCCGCTTCTCCTCCAACTCCAGTTCAGCGATTCGGGCAAGGTGGCCTTTCTTTGTCTCCTCGGCTTCCTTAAGCTTGGCCTCGACCAACTGCTGCTACTTGCTTTGCTCTTTGTTCAGATCTCGACACTCTTTTAGTTCCTTGCGCATGCCGAGCATCTCAGCGCCCAAGGTATCCAGTGCCTCCTGCAGGCGGGCCAGTTCAGCAGCAGGGCAGGTCTCGTCATTTAGAATGATGGCAGTCGAGCAGATACGCATGACGGCCGACAGGTCCTCAAAAAGCATCTTCCTCCTCACTTCAGTAGCGGTCCCCAACACAGTTTGGATCTCGGAGGGAAGGGTGCGAGGATAAGTGACCTCGGAGAAGAAGTGAGGTTTTTGATGGTAGGGGGGAAGGTCAAAGCTGGAAGGAACCGGGGGACTGTCTTCACCACCCAGGTCGACGACCTCCGCAACGCGTTGCCTCTTCGGAGTCCCTTGGGTAGCCGGGGATTGGCTTCCCGCAGGAGTTGTGCGGTCGCCCGCGGTCCCCAACACAGCGGCAGCAGGCTGAGACTGAGTGGATCCTTCGGGGGCAGCGGCTGTGGAAACACCCTCGTGCGGGGCCCCAGAAGGGACAACTTCCTGATCTTTGGAGCGCGACGCCTCTTCCCGGGCCCTCTTCGCTTTCAGTTTCTTCAACCTCTCCTCGGCTCCGGCCATTGTTCCTGCAAAAGGAAAGAAAGCGTTAGTAAAGCGAGAAACACAGATACGAGGAAGACCTAAAGCGAGGACGTTTTCACCACCTAACAATTCGATGGCCTCCTCGTCGGAGAAGGTCTCGAGCAGAACGCGGGTGTTTATCAGGCGACGTTCTTTCTTCACCTGCCCGTCTGCGCCTATTATAGGCTGGCCGTCCAGCGTCTCATGTCAAGCTTCGGTAAAACTGTCAACGAAAGCTACGATTTTATCGTAGGCTTCCCGCTCGTAGACCTCCATCTGAACAGGTTTCGTTTTATATTTGTCAACTCCCTTCTTAAAGTGTTCCTCCGTCCAGTACAGAGGAAACTTTGGCACCAGCACCTCCTCGGAACGGCCGTCGACCTCGCGGGTGACTTTCCGGTACAATGAATATATCGCCTCGAGGGTGACCGGCTTCACATAGAAATAGCGGAACTTGAAATCCCGAATGGAATCCAAGTAAGTGCGAAACAACGCCTTGCTCTGCTTGAAGGACACCCAGCCGTGTCGACCTCCGACCGACGACCGTTGGAGGTGGAATATACGGAAGAAAAGGCGAACGGTAGGCACGATCTCCAAATATTTGCATACGAGCTCGAAGGCCCGGATGAAGGCCAGCGAGTTCGGGTGAATCTGCGAAGGGGCCAACTTCAACCAGTCAAAAATCCCCTCCTGAAAATCCGTGAAAGGCAGCCTCCACCCCGCCTTCTCGAACATAAACTCGTATAAGGGGACTCACATTCCCCGGTAAGGGGAGCATATCCGGTGATGCTCCTCGGGACGAAAAACCTTCCAGGATTGACCACTTCTGATTAGTCGGTGCTCGACGGTACAAAAAGCATCGCCCACATCTGGGTACACGAAAATGGACGACATCTCCAGAGCCTCGCTACAGACCCAATCCTCGAGCGGCCTCTCCTGCGCAAAGGCCATGTGAGCCATAGGGGAGTCGGGCTGGTCGTCGTCGTTTTCCTCGAAATATCCTGTGGCCACCTCTGCAGCCAAATCGTCCATTTACCTGAAAAGCAGAAGGAAACGGTGAATTAGATTGGTCGTATCAAATTCACCCCTCCACCGCTGTTCAAGCGAACGGGCGAGGAAGGGGCAAGGCTTTCTCAACTCCCCGACGCGATCGGCCGAGGATCAACTTGCCCACCGGGGAGCTCATCGTCTCCCCGGAAGGTTCTGCCCTGTGTCCCCGCGGCACTAACAAATATACTGATTATCAAGGACCCCGAGACATTCAACGGATCCCCGACGTGTTCGTCCCTGATCCCCGAGATATTCATCAAAAGCGAGCAAGAATCTTCGCACACTCTCTCTCCACAACTAAAGATTCCCGCCGTATTCGCCAGGAATCCCTTCGTTTCTCATGGGAATATCATCAATTCACCAAGGAAACATCCTACACTAGTTAAAATTGAAGAAAAATGCAAAATAAAGGTCCGGTTTGAAGCAAATACTTGGTAAGCGGCGGTGTAGGGTTCCGGCACGGAGGTTTCCGGCTATGGTACGGCGGCGGTTAGCTGTCGTTGCGGAGGAAATGCTTCCGACAGAGAGTGCCCGACGATTGACGGCGGCGAGCTACGACGGAAGAGGTTAGAGAGAGAGGGAGAACGTTTCTTGAGAGAGAAGCGGAAAAGTGAAGAATGAGCGAGGGGAGCGGCTTTTATAAGTGGTTCTCGCGAGACCCGAGGGGCGTAGGGCACTCGAGTGCGCTACCCTAGCCAGCCGCCATAGCCTCCCTAGGTAATGATGGCAGGCGACACGTGGCACGCATGCAGCCACCCGTCTCCCCACGCGTGTCATTTCGGTTTTCCCCCAACGCTTCGAATTCGAAACCCTTCATCTCCCCGATCATACGACCAGACGCATCTGTCCGTCGCCCGACGCTCATTCGGCCAAAGGAATTTCGCATAGGAGATCGACCTCCTCGGTTCCTCTCTTAGCGTATCCTCGACATACAATAACCCTTAAGTCATTACTCTGCCACCTCAGAGCAACGACTTGGGGGCTCCTGTTCTGGACTGGGCCGTGGCTGCCCAACAGTCGAGCAGGCCCAACCCATATAGCATGGGGAGGCCCAATAAGACCCCTCTGCGGGGCACTTGACTGCCGCAAGCATACCAACGATTCCCCCGAGCACCTTAGTGTCGGGCACTTGGCCAACAGGGCAGGAGGACCTCGCACCCCGGCGGGTAGGTACATCCCCGACATACTGACTTCTCCCTGCGAGGATACCGCACATCGCTCCTCGACAGATATGGCTCCTCCCCGCGAAGCCATGCCCGTCGTACGCTCGACAGGTCCTCGACACAGAAGGCTCCTCCCCAGCGAGGAGTGTCTAACGGTCCGTACCACGTAGACACGTTCCAAGTAACCACTCCACTCCCGAAGGATTCGGTCTGCCCTAATCCCGGAAATCTAGGAGCGGTTACCCCAGGGCGAAGACCACGCGCTGGTCTTCACTACGCCACGTAAGCCCTGGCAGTTACTTGGATTGGGCCTGACAATCCAGCCCAGTGCAAGTAACCGTTAGCCCCGCGCTGGGGGCTCTCTATAAATACCCTCTCACTTGAGAGGGTCAGGTTAAGTCACTTTTCTCACTCTTTGTATTTGCTGTTACTCTGTGCACTCCCTAACTTGAGCGTCGGAGTACCTTGCAGGTACACCCCCCCCCCCCCCCCCCCCCCCCCCCCCCCCCCGCCGTCCTTCCACCTCGCCGGAGCCGGAGCTCAACGGACGCCATTGGCCACCAGTAACTGTCTGATCCAGGTACGATCAATTCATAAAACTATGTTATAAACAGTACCATGAAACTCAGTACCTATTGCCAAAATCAAACTATGGTACCACCATAACATAACACTAGCTTGTCTAAGCAAAGCTAAACAAACTATGAAAGCCTACAATAGAAGCCCAAAAACAAATAGGATCACCAGAGTACCAACCTCCGCACGAGAAACCACCACATGAAAATCCATCACCAGAATACCAAGCCCCTTGTGAGAAACCACCTCATGAAAATTCACCATCATATTACCCACCACCACATGAAAAACCACCACATGAGCATACACCTCCAAAATATCATAGGCCTCATGAGAAACTACTTCATGTGAACCCACCCCCAGAGTATCAACCACCTCATGAATATCTGTCGCCAAAATATCCACCACCTCACGTGAAACCGCCACATGAGAATCCACCACCAGTGTACAAACCGCCTTATGAGAACTCACCCCCACCACATGTGTACCATCGCCCACTCTTCCATGCACCTCCTCATGTGAAGCAACCTATTTTTTTTAATAGAAGCTGGTAACATACTCTCTTTCTAGCATTCCTCTGACCTGAACACAAGGTTTAGGTCCACCTTGTCCAATGACAACTAGATAGAGTGGGATGAAGAATAAGATTACTTGTGAATGGTGGGAGCATAATAAGAATTTACTATGAACTTGGCATTTACATTTGGTGAGGGAATGAAGCTTGGCCGATAATGTTAACAAGCCAAGTCCCTGTAATTTATAGTAAGCCAATAACCAACATCAAAACAATGAGCCAATAGAGTTATCGTATATTTATTATATGAAAAACTTCAACCTTATAACCTTTGAAGTTATATTTTGACAAGAAGGAAATAAAAAAATCATTTTGATAAATCTAATATGTGAACATTTATCAAGAAGGAAATAAAGCTTTAATCTTGACAAACTAAGCTAGGTGAACTAATATAAATCATTCCATAATAATATAAACCAGTTCCAAAAGGAATTCATATTAAGAGAGATATTTTTAAAATCATTTTTAAAAATAATTTAAAGAAAAATTGGTTTTAAAACCAATTCAGAATATAAATCATTTCTAAATAGTTATGTTATAAACACTGAGTCAAATTGTTTATCCAAATATTACCATAGTTTTGAGTTTAAGTTTTAGATAACTCAAAATTGTTGTATTATAAACTCTTTAGATGTAAAGCACAATGTGCCCTTTCTGCATGCAAATAAAGGCTCTATATATTGCCTATGTATAAAAAGTTTCATATTTGTTTTAGCAATGATATCTTAATGTCAATTTCCACTAGCTTTATCTATGGCTACAGCCCATAACCTCTATCTTATTAACAGTTTATTGATGCCAAACCTCCAGAGTTAAGAAAATTAGCAAAGGTCAATTTAGCTAAACACTGCAGAAATTTTATAAGACACGTGAAAACAAAATCAAGAAATTTTGTGAGTTTTGAGATGACATTACCGATGGTAAATCTGTCTGTAACATCTTTTCTTTTGAAGGTAGAACATAATTTAATCCTACGGTTTGGCAAGACAATTCCTAATTAAAATTGTTGATCAACAGAAACATATATGTTATTAGAAAATAAATATAAAGGAAAGAGAATAATGATATAAACGTGAACAAATTTCAACAAAATACATACTGTATATCATGACTAACTCACACGTACCTCACTTCTTTCCTCTATTTCTTCATTTTGCTTCGATTGAATATTCTCTATCCCATTCTCGTTTAGAAATGCATTGTTCTCAGAAGACGTCGATGTATGTTGGATTTCCTCTTCCGGTTTTAGGGAAACATCTGTTTCTGTGCTTTTTATGCCAACAATTACATCAGATTGCACCACAGACTCTTTACTAGGATCATCCGATGTTAGACTACTTTGAGGATATTCAAGAAACTGGTTTTCTTTGGCACCAGCATTACGATCTTCAGCAATATCAAAAATGTCTTGCACGGGAATTGGTTTATCACTTGAATCTTCTATTACAATTTCTGGCTGCGTAAGACTGGTATCAACTAGCTCAACTAATATCCTCAAACAAATACACCACCGCACAAGAAACAAAACTACACAAACAGAGGTGAGTTAACAAAGTTTTTAATGTAAGTTATAGCACCCACAACCCACAAACAACTCTCAACATATTGACAGCTATAAACAACATCAAACAAATTTTGGCATTGTAAATTCCCTCTTCTCTTGTTCATAAGAATTTCCAAATGAAATCATAGCAATAAAGTAACATATTTTACAAAATTAAACATCATATAATGTAACAACACACAACACTGTGTAAATTTAACCATGAAGAACCAACCTAAATTAATCTTTAAAACAAAAAAAAAACTCAAGAGAAAGAGGAACCTTCTTTGAGCATTGAGAGAACCCAAAACAGTGTTGTATTCAGCAACATTGTTAGCGTAATTCCTCTTGGAATACTCTTCTGGGGAAACATTGAAGAATTGGAGCCCCAAAACCCGACACAGTAACCTATCACGCACTGCAAAACGGGTTTTACCTGAAAAAAGTGATTATGAAAAAGTGAAGTTAAAATTCTGAAATAAGTGATTGTGTATGAAATTCAAGAAGAAAAGTACCTAACAGACTTGGATGGGATTCTGTAGTTCCTTTTGAGTGTACCCTTTATTGTAGGATGCCATTTGCTCGTAAGGTTCCCTCCGTTAGCTCCTTCCTTTGTTGACCAAACAAAATAACTAGAAATAATCAATACATATTGTAACAAAAAGATACATTGGTAAGGTCCTTGAGCTTAATATATGAGCTAATGTTAGGCTTTACGCTATAAGTTGTCTTCTATAAGAGAATCCCAAAAACACAAACCCACTGACATTACTCCAAGGCATGGATAAATACAAGTATAATGGATACAAAAACAGAAACCCAAAAATATAAAAATAAGAAACAATTATAGATAAACAAGTTAGAATGGTATACCTGGTTTTCAAAGTATGGCCTGTGTCCATTTAGAGAACCCTAAGTCACCAGAATCATTTCTATCACCATTACTACCAATTTCCAAATATGAGAGAAACGGGTTTGATGGAGATCCAACGAATCCGGTCTTGAGAAGAGCATAGAAGACGCAGATTCCAGATTCTACCAACCCATAGAACGGGAGTTTTAAGCAAAGAAGCACGGGTGGTAGTAGTGGTTGTTGTTCGAGATTTTTTTAGTGGAAAAGACGAATCTATTGAGAGAAAGAGATGGTAAAGTAGCAAGACCGGGAAGAAAGGATTTGTGGAAGATAGTTGAGGAGGGATTGAAATAGTGAAGAGAGACGGTGGTGGTGATTTGCAGAGAGAGAAGGTGAGACGGAAGTAATGAGTTTTTTCGCCGGCCGAGAGAGAAAGTGTGAAGGAAATGTGAGCTTAGGGTTTGTTTTTCCAACGAGTGTGAGAAGGAAAAAGGTTTAGAAGGAATCGGTTATGCTTTCACGGAGAAGAGTGGAACTATTTTCTTTTTAATTATAAAAAAAATTATAAAAAATTTATTTGAGTGGGAAGCTAATTCAAGATAAAATCATATTTTTATTTTAATTTTTATATTTATTTTACATTCATTTTTAATCTAATTATTTGAAATTTTGATCTATGAAATTTTATTTATTTTTAAAAAATTTATATATAATATAAAATACTCTACATATATTTATGTTTTAATTTAAAATTTAAAGAGATATCAAAATTTATTTTAATATAGAATGATAATTTATTTTAGAAAACATTTTACTATTATTTTATTAAAATTTAAACTACATTGTCATCAACAAAATTTTAACTTAAATTATTTTTTATAAAAAATTATATTAGGGAGGGAATATTTCCCTCACAAAAACATCTAACGCATTTATGAGGGAATTTGTGAGGGAAATATTAGTGAGAAATAAAATTCTTCTCAAATTCCCTCACCAAATGTACAGTTATCAATTTGTGAGGGAATTTATGAGGGATTTTTTGTGACGGAATAATTATCTCACAAATGTCTTCTCTAATTTTTACTCATTATTAAATAATTATATACACGATTTTCCCTCACAAAATTCATCGCAATTAGTGAGGGATTTAATTCCCTCACTAATTAATTCCCTCACTAATTTCCGTCTCTAAATTACATTTTTTTAGTAGTGAGATAAGACTAAATAGTAATTCATTCTCTATATCCTTACTAATTGTTAAGAGATGGCATTATAGTATTTTGGCAAAGAGTATCACTTTGGAGGTTTCTAAGAATTAGTAAGGGTAAAATAGTCATTTGTCCACTAAAAGACAACAAACCTTACTACATATCATTTCATTTTCTCAGTGTTGGTAACATATCATTTCATTTTCTCAGTGTTGGTAAGAGTTAGAGAGAAAGAAAAAAAGAGAATGAAAAGGAGAACAAGGGAAGAGAGAAAAAGAAAGAGGAAACTTGGAGGAATATGAAAGAATCATCACTATTATCATCATCATCATCATCATCAACTTCATCTCAATTTCTCCATCATCTTCATCTATAAAGGCGAGTTCCTTGATAGAATTAGTTTTTGGGGGAATTTGCATGAAAGGGGAAAAACCTAAAGTTTGTTAGTTCTCATAAAACACGAAATTGATATTAATCTTTGATGTCTTTATTGTCTTTTTAAAGTTCTTGTAATATGTTCATGATGAATTCGTTGTTGTTCATACTTGTCCTTGGTTCTATGTGTTGATACTATTATATTATTGTTGTTGTACTACAACATTTTAGGTCTACAGCAACAGAGGAAAACCTTTGCAAAAACTAAAAAATTTGATGCCTTTCTCTATCAGAACGGTTTTCAAGCCGTGCTAAACTGAGGCGTTATCTCAACGAAGTTTCTCTTCCATCTCTTGTATCCTATTATTAATCTGCCTAACCTCATCCTCGTGCTCTTTTTTTAGTTTTGCGATTTCTTCATTTCTTTTCAAGAGAATCAGTGTTGTGGTTCTTCCATGGCAACACATTCTCCCCGGTTTTTGTTTGCCAAATACAATTTCAAAAGCTTCTGAAAAAGGATGCCCATGATTTTCAATCAAGTCTTAAAGCTTTATCTAGCATACATAATATAGTAGTAGTGAATGAAATGCAAAGAACAAAACATAACAATCAAAATACCACAACCTTAAAAAATAAAAAAAAACTTACTCTAAGATTAATTAAAATATTAAGGCATGATTAATTAATGAAAATAACATGAAGGATAAATCATATTTTTTTCAAGGCATGATTAATTAAAAGACTAATTAATAGAAAAAAATTGTTGAGAAAAAGGAATGATTGATTATTTCATGAAAAAATAAATTTGGATTCATTCATGAAAATTCATTGGAACATTTTTTTTTTAATCCAGATGGTTTATGTTTTTACAGCTAGTAAAAGAACATAAGGACTGCTTAAAAAAACAAGTGCGAAAGTGGCAGTGGCACATGTCATTGTGAAACATAATGCTCTTTTTCTTTAATAGTAACTATCATATCCTTATAATATTGTTTCTAAGACCTAGCAAGTAGTAAACATCAACAATGATCTGAGTATTTTCTCCTATGCAAAACTTCAACATTCCTATTCTTGAATGATTGCCAACTTTGAATAATTCTCTAACAACTCCTAACAAAAATAACCCTTAACAACAATACCTTAAAATTGCATGGCTGGTTTCTTGATCCAACTCCTTTCCTTTTCTACTTGGTCGAGTAACAATGAATATTTCAGCCTGAGTTAGAGGTCTTTATTCTTCATTACTTTCACGATTAACCAAGTAAAACAAGAGTATGATAATACTAATAAAATAACACAATTTAATATTCAATTAGAATAATTTAGAAAAGAATATAATTTTTTCTCTTATAACAACAAAGGCTTTATTCTCCACTCGATATCTCTATTTTAGTTGAGCTATATTTTTGGCATTTTGATGACTGACTTCCTACATTCATTGATATAGAAATTTACCAACATACATCCAGAATGTAATTGCTAATATCTTTACCAAAACACATCATCTGACGCACTTTAAAGATATATCAATAAAAGTTCAGTTGGCACTTTAACGATCATCCCACGCAAATTCTATTTTTAAATATTTTCTAATTCCACATTTTTAGATTTTAGGAACAAAAAATTTCTACAAGTTAAAAGGGGTGAAGGAGTGGTAACTAATTTTTGACAGAGTAAATTAAGCAAGTTAGAACCATGTTAGCGTGTTTTACTTTTTCAATTTATTGAATTGGTCTTTGTTTTAGTGATATGGGTCACGCGTGAATATGAGTGTGTATGTGTTTGTAGTCCAAGTTATTTGCCTATTCCAATTTTTCAATATTCAAAATGATCATAGTCAAAGCAAAACTATAATCAATTCAATTCCAGTTTTTATATAAATAAGATGTATGTCTCATATCCTTCCATCAAACAAACACATATTTTATCATATACAGATTGACTCAAACGTTTATACATATATAACCATGGCTTTCTCTTATAGAATGATTCTGTCCAAAAAGCATTTAAAACTGCCATATCCTTAGCAGGGCAATGGGAAATTATCACATTCTAAGTGGTTTTGAAAATTTGTCATGCTTGATATGTTATGATTCAAACAACTTCAAACTATGGCTAACTGATATGAAAATTACATGACATATATATCTATACAGAATTATATTCCATTTGTTTGTAAATAGCATGTCTACTTTAAGCATTTGGATAAGAGCTTAACCATCAAGTCTTGCTTTGTAGCCCATATTCCTATATTATGTTATAGAATTTATTGTTGACTATACTGTCCATTTCCTTAATAACACATTTAACTTGTTACCTTTTAAGCTTATAGAATTGCTGAGTTATGTAAAAATGAAATTGAGTTGCCTTAGGTATGCATCTAGATTAAGCTATATACAACTAATGCTACTTAAATCTAATTATTCTCTTTGGAGTTAGATGACAACAGTTAAAGAACAATAGTTATATCTTATTTTCTAAAAATAAAGGACAACAGTGAGATGTACAAGGGCATCAGTTAATGATAGCAGTTAGATGTACAAGGACAACAGTTAAAGGACAACACTTATACGTACAAGGACAGCAGTTAAAAGACAACAGTTATATCTTCCTTTCTAAAAATAAAGGACAACTGTTAAATGTACAAGCAGCTAAAGAACAATAGTTATATCTTACTTGAGTTTTTTAATCTCTCCAATAACTTTCTAAAAATATTATATTTAGTACCTCTCGTGGACGATGTTTTAGCTGCTCGCACAAGGTTTTATACTTATTAAAATGATTCCTTTTAAGCGATCATTTATATTGTCTCCAAGCATCATTTATAATAGCAATTACAGTCTTACTTCCTTCCTTTGGGACATTGTATTTTTCCTACAAAAATATATATTTAGAAAGATGTATACCTTAAAGTATTCTAACAAACACAAAATCAAATAAAAAAATTAGTTACATTGACATAATCCCACATAGGATCTATATCATGTGTCTCCCAAAACTTAACCAAATCAATCTAACTAGTGAAAGTGAGAGGACATGAATCTGAACTTCTTCCTATTGTCCCTAAAAAACTACTAAGTTCATACATTGTTTTTTCTTCTGGCCCAATTGTTTGTCCTTCTTCATTCAAGGTGATCTCGTTTCTATCTTTAAATTCTGGGGCATGAATTTTCCGACATAAAGTCTTTCCTCGTTTTCTTATTAATCTTGAGGATGAATCGCCTAAGTTATTACCTTAATCTTTATTTGCATATATTACCTTAACGTCCTCACCATCACGGTTGCTATCATTCTCCATATATTCTTCCATTTTATTTTATATCATCATCGTCAAATTCCTTTAATCCATTTTGTTCCTTATTTTTATCGAGACATTCGGTAAGTGGCATGACTAGACAGTTTGGAATACTATTTTTATTCTCAAAGGCTTGTTGAGACTTGTTCATAGTATTATTGAGGCTTTGAAAAATCTGAATATACAAAAATAATGAGATCGATATCAACCAATAATAATTAAATATCCATTTAATAAAACAATAAATTAGTATAAGTGGTTTTGTCCTCATTTTTTAAAACTAACCTAGGATTAGAATTAAAAATTATTATAAATTACCTTTTTGGTTTACTCATTGTTGTTTGTTGAGATTTTTTATTCAATCGAACCTTTAACTTGATGGTCCACCATAGACTTCAATTTATTCATAGTATTATTGTTCAAAACAAACACTTTTCTAGGCTCATTACTTTCCTTTGTGGCTTCTACTTTCAGTTTCCTCTTATTATTATTCAGAAAAGGCACTTTGCTCGGCTTGGAAACTTCTACTTTTGATTGACTCCTAATGTGACTGTTTTGTACAAACACTTTTCTCAGTTGAATAGTTTTGTTAGAGGCTTCTACATCCAACCTATTCTTATTATTGTCCTGAAAAGACACCATGCATGGTTTAACCGTTTTCTTAGAGACTTCTAGTTTTGATTGCTTTCGATGGTCAAACTTTTGAATGTTTTCAAGGTTGGTGTTTATATGAATGCTTCCTTGATTTGTTAGGTTTTCTTTTAAAGCTTCTTCATTTTCAACCTTGATTTTTCATCTTTCGCCTTAAATTTGTGCTAGACTTAGCTTGGAAATCAAACACAAAATCATTCTTGTTTGTCATTTTCCTCCAACATAAACAATCAAACAATTAGTTATTCATTATTTTTTATTTTAAATGCAGATTAGTAGCTTAAATCACTAACTTAAATGAACTGCAGTACCACAATGCATAATATATTAACGAAATGCAGTACCACAATGCAAAAGTTTTCAAAGGTATGTAATATAATACACACTATACACGTGTTTTAATAAACGCTTTAATACACATAATGATTAGAGATCACAAATATTTCCTTCTTCCTTCTTTAGAGACCTCTGCCACAAAACATATCTCCCAATAAAAATCTTAATTTTATGCCCCACATCAAGTATCCAGTCAAAGAGTACTTGATACATTTATCTCTAAAACTTATGAAGAGTATTACAACTATTCAAGTTGTTGGAAGTTATTTATTCAATTAAAGTCCTGTTCCTATTTTTAGAGCACAAACATTTCTTACTTCTAAACTAACCTTAACATCATTCTATTCAAAAATTCATGTTTTCATCTATCACTTTTTAGGGATTAATAATGTACATGCCAAATATATTTGGTGCCGAGTTGAGTAGTCGGATAAAGGTAAGCGTGGACTAGACTATGGTAGCAGGAAACATTGTACAAATGAAGAGAGCTAGACAAGCCTCACACAACCCGGCCCGGTCAAGGAGCCTGACTCCCATCAGCCAAGGCCTTATAAGGCCGGGTACTACACCCCACTAACCTGGTACTAATGTCGGTCATGAGCTCAACAAGCATCGTTCCAACAGTTGTAACGGTGACGATGCCTCAATATAGGAGTTATCATATCTTCAAAGCGAGCATTCATGATGAAGAGTTACAACAATGATGGCCATGCAACGTCTGAAGGCCAAGAGGCTTCTCTTAATTGCATGGCTTAAATGAAGGTAGAAGAAGGCTATAAAAGAGGCTCCTACGTGATGGTTAAGCAAGACATTCATTCTTGAGATAATATACAACACCTGTATAGCTCTCAAATCCCCATACATACTCTATAGTATCGACAGCCTAGCTCTCCTTATCCAGAATAAGGAGAACTAGCACTTTTGGTGGTCTAACCATTTTTTGCTAGAACATTTGGCGCCCATCGTGGGGCCTAGGTATAATTTTCCCAGGCCACACTTCTCACATTGACGACATGTCTTCTGATGGGGATCCTCTAGACATGGCTCAACTACTAGCTATGATGGATACCATGAGACAACATAATGAAACGCTGCAAGACATCATACAAGTGCTGCAACAGCAATGTCAAGCTGACGGTGATAGCGAGGAGGAGGTTCTCGAACCTCAACCTCTCTCTCAAGAGATTTGGGATGACCTTGTACCAAAAAACTTAAAAGCACCATCATTAACCTCTTATGATGGGAAGACAGATCCACAGGAGCATGTCATTGCTATCAAAATCAAATGCCCATAGTTGCCCCTTCAGACTCACTGAAGTGCAAACTTATGGTCGGGACCTTTAAGGACGTAGCTTTAAGATGGTACATGAGCCTTCCTCGGCTCTCCATCATAAGCTATCAAAACCTAACTAAGAGGTTAATACAACATTTCACGGAAAATGCAAAGACTATCCAAGTAAGGTACTTGATATTCAATACTGCTTCACCCTATAATATCATTATAGGTCGGCCATCATTTAATGTCCTGGAAGCTTCACTTTCAACCCTATATCTGACAATCAAATTCCCACTTGGAAATGGATGGGTTGGAATTGTCAAAGGCGATCAAGGGCTGGCGAGAAAGTGTTATAAGGACAGCTTGAAGTTGAAAAGAAAGGAGCCCACAAGAGGAGCCCACGTGATGATTCAGTTAAATAGAATATAGTGCCCAACGAAGAAATAAAGCAAGTTTAGATTGGGCATATACCATCCCATGTTACACACATCGGAGTCAACTTGTCCCCGGAAGAAGAGAAAGAGATCGTCCAAGCGCTAAAGAACAACGTGGACCTTTTCGCATGTAAGCCCTCAGACATGCTAGGGATAGATCCCAATTTTATGTGCCATCATTTGGCAATCGATCCGGACATCAAGCCGGTCTCTCAAAGGAAAAGAAAGGGGGGCGATGAAAAGAGGAAGGCAATTGTAGAAGAAGTCGAGAAGTTGTTATAGGTCGGGTTCATCAAGGAGATCAAGTATCCAACCTGGTTATCCAACGTAGTGATGGTAAAAAAGAAATCCGGAAAATGGTGAATATGTGTGGACTTTACGGATCTCAACAAAGCATGTCCTAAAGATCTGTATCCATTGCCAAATATTGACCGACTAATAGATGCTACATCAGGTTTCCGTCTACTCAGTTTCATGGACGCGTACTCCGGGTACAACCAGATCCGCATGAATCCAATAGACGCACCAAAAACTGATTTCATGACCCAACTGACAGGGAGGTTAGCTGTATTGTCATGATTTCTATCATGCGCAGGAGACAAGTCAATACATTTCTTTGCAGCTGTTAGGAAATCTAAGGAGTTTGAATGGACAGAGGCATGTGAAGAAGCTTTTCAAGAAGTAAAGTGTTTCCCACCCTCGCCTCCTTTCCTGGTAACGCCCATAGAAAATACACCTCTAGTCTTATACTTGTCAGTCACGGATAAAGCCCCGAGCTCGGTTGTAGTACAAGATGGAGAAGATGGAGAGCGACCTGTATACTTTATCAGCAAAGTTCTAAAAGGAGAAGAGCTAAGGTACCAGAAGACTGAACGTTTAGCGCTGGCGGTAGTCATCACAGCCCGGAAGCTGAGACATTATTTCCAGGGTCATCCCATCACAATAAAGATGAATTACCCAATCAAACAAATACAGAGAAAGCCCGATTTAGTAGAACGGATGCTCAAATGGGCAATAGAGCTCTCTGAATACGATATCAAATTTGTACCTAGGACCAGTATTAAGTCACAGACACTGGCCGATATTGTGGTTGAATTAAGTGCACCGGACGGAGAAGAAATATCAAACAGATGGATCCTTTATGTAGACGGATCTTCAAATCTCAAGGGAAGCGGAGCCGGAGTCATTTTGGAAAGACCCGAAGATCTAACATTAGAATACTCTTTATGTTTCAATTTTTAGGTTAGTAACAACCAGGCCGAGTACGAAGCCTTGATTGCTAGAATGAAATTGGCAAGAGAAGTTGGAGTAACACACTTGTTGTTGAAAACTGATTCCCAGCTGGTGGTCGGCCAAATGAAGAATGAGTACAAAACAAAGCATTCCACCCTGATAAAGTACCTTCAGAAAGCTTCAGGGATATCCAAAGCGTTCTCAGAATTTGAAGTTGTCCACATCCCAAGAGAAGATAATGCACGGGCCGACCTCCTAGCTCGGCTAGCCAGCTCAAAAAATTCAGGAATTAATAAGACCGTGATTCAGGAAGTTCTCAAAGCAACCATCATTCAATCAGAAGAAGTATTGAACATAGATAATGTCCAAGGGTGGATGAGACCCATTATCAGCTATTTGACTCAAGAAGTATTACCTGAGGACGTCAATGAAAACCAGAAGATTAAAAGGATAACTTCCCTGTATATCATAATCTCGGACATGCTGTATAAGGTGGGCATGTCGACACCTATGCTCAGATGTGTGTCAGAATCTGAGATGGAACTGGTAATTAAAGAGGTCCATGAAGGAGCTTGTGGTAGCCACATTAGGGGGAGAACACTGTCCGGAAAGATCCTAAGAGCAGGGTACTACTGGCCATATATAATGCGAGATTGCATCGACTACGTTAGCAAGTGTGAAAAGTGAACATTATTCGCTCCATTCAAACAGTTACCATCCGAGTCGTTTCATCTGATTACTTCCCCATGGCTATTATACTAATGGGGAGCAGATATCCTAGGTCCATTTCCAGCTGCTTCAGGACAACTCAAGTTCCTAATTGTTACAGTCGATTATTTTACAAAATGGGTAGAAGGCGAGTTTGTTGCTCGGATCTCCGCCGAGAAGGTTCGCAAGTTTTATTAGAGGAACATCATATGTCGATTTGGTTAGCCATGAGTCATAGTCTCAGAAAACGGGGCTCAATTTGCAAGCACTTCAGTTCTAGACTTTTGTAAGAATTATGGAATACAGAACATGTTCACATCGATAGAACATCCACAAACCAACGGCCAAGCAGAAGTCGCCAACAAGGTTATCTTAGGCGGAATAAAAAAGAAGCTAGAGGAAGAAAAAGGAATGTGGGTCGAGTACTTGCCAGAGATCTTATGGTCATACCACACAACACCACATTCTACCACTAATGAAACACCCTTCAGGATGGTATATGGAGCTGATGCAATGATACTAGTGGAAATCAATACTCCGACTTGGAGACGGGAACACTTTGATGAAAATACCAACATGGAGAATTTAAACATTTCGCCTGATCAGATAGACGAAGTCAGAGAGATAGCATGGATTAAAGAAACTGCTGCAAAACAGAGGTTGGCAAGAAGGTACAACCTAAAAGTCCGACAGAGGGAGTTCCAAGAAGGCGACCTGGTCTTGAAGAAAATCACAGACCCAAAAAACAAAGGAAAACTCGCCCCCAATTGGGAATTCCCGTTCAGGGTTGTTCGAAAGCTGAACAACGAAGCATATAAGTTGAAACATTTGAAGGAATTGAAATACCTAGGACATGGAATGTATCCAATCTTAGGTTGTACTTCAGCTAAATCTCATGTAATTTAATACTGAATAAAGGATCCGGGTTGTACTCTTTTCCCTTGTAAGGACAACGGTTTTAACGAGGCACCCAGACTTAAAGAATTGTTATGTCTTGTTATAGGTGATCGGCTGGAAAAGATGAGTTATAACTTGATAAACTCCTATAAACATGTTGACTTGCTCCGCGTACATAGGTCGCCCATAAACGGGTTAATAAACTCCTATAAACGTGACGACTTTCTCTGAGTACATAGGTCGCCCATAAACGGGTTGATAAACTCCTATAAACGTGTCGACTTGCTCCGTGTACATAGGTCGCCCATAAACGGGTTGATAAACTCCTATAAACGTGTCGACTTGCACCGCGTACATAGGTCGCTCATAAACGGATTGATAAACTCCTATAAATGTGTCGACTTGCTCCGCATACATAGGTCGTCCATAAAATGGGTTGATAAACTCCTATAAACGTGTTGACTTGCTCTGCGTACATAGGTCACCCATAAACGCTCCGCGTACCCAAGTTGAATAAACATGTCTAATAGTTTCGAGCACACAAGCCGAACAGTCTGATGTAAAGATGATGAAACATCTAAGCTCAAAGCATGTTAAAAAAATACTTGGCGCTTGTAAGTAAAAAGTCATACATGGCAAACTACCAATAAGAAAAGGGCAAATCTTTGTAGAAAGAACGCCCGGGAACATGCCATAATTGACGCCTAAGTCTACAAGAGTCCAGAACTCCCAAAAGTGTGAAGATTATACACACAAGATAACTAAAAGGCTCCTTAATAATTAGCTTCACAATAAGCTACTTGAAAGGTCAGGGAAATCAAGAAAAAACGAAAGAAAAAATAATACCCGGCAATCTATAATCGGACACTCTAAATTATTCTAACTTAGTGCCCGAGGGGCTGGATATATGTACTGGATATAATTTTGCAAGGAAATAAATGTGGTAAACAAAAATAACATAAGCAATAAAAATAAAGCATCAGAAGGGCCAAAACATTGTACATTACAAAGCCCGAAGGCTAAAAGTCTTAAGCATTAAAGGGGACAATATCATACTCCCTCGTCAAAATATAAAATGCATCCAGAAGAATGACTAACTAAAACAAAGATCAACAAGATTAAGTAGCAGCTGAAGTATCATTGGCAACATACTTTAGGGTCGGGTTCACATTCCCGTCAGCATCATTGACCGGGCCTTGAGACCCCTCCGGGCTATCCTTCTCTAGCTCGCCAAGATCCACAAGACGGCCATCCTGCACCCCCTTGAAGTAATCCATCTCTGACAAATCCATGCTAGGATGAAGACAGAGAACTTGATCTTTAGCTCTCTTAAAAGCTTCGTCACCAGTAGACAAAATATCGATCTCAACTTTCTTCAGAGCTTCTTTAAGATAGTTGTTGGATGATAAGAGCTCGACATTAGAGGCATTAGATACCCTGAACTGATCAGTAAGCTTGGCTAAGGTTGATTTATGATCAGACTCCAGAGTCTTTTTTTCCTTCCTCATGTTAGCTAGATCATTTTCCTAGCCAGAAAGTTTCCTAGACTAAGATTCCTAGTAGCTCTTCAACTGAGCAACTTCATCCTTGAATTTGGACTCAAGCTTCTCAGAGTCATCAGACAATTCAAACAAACCAAGGGCAAGGACAACACACCTCATCATATAAGAACTAAGATTCTGAGTGATTTTCTGCTGACCAATAGATTTAACTTTATTAACGTCCTCGATAGCGTTGAGATGATCACGCAAGAATCTGAAGCCATCGAAATCATTAGACCAAAACTTGAACTCCCCAGACGCGAAATTCTCCCCTAGGCCTCTCATGAGGGACTTAATCTCCATTTCAGCTTGATGAATATCCTTATTCATTTGAACCTTCAGCTTTTTTGGGTCACCTTGAGAAACCTCGTCCTGAGCAGGTAAAATGAGAGGCAGGGGCTCAGCTTTGCTCGGGACGGTTTTAGTGCTCGTACCCCTGGGCCATTTTGGTGCCAGGACTTCTAATCCACCTAAATTGGACTTAGAGGCAGATGCACCCCCAGTTCCCCTCCGGGCTTCCCGAGCTGCTTGCATCAATTTCTTTTGCTCGACCACAGATAGGTCAGTCATCTTGTCTACAAACAAACATCATAAGGTTAAAATTAAAAGAAAGGCGAGGAATAGTTGAAATGAAAAATAATGATTACCCAAGAAGGCAAGGAGTCTGTCATCGTTTAAGGGCAACAATTCTTTAATCCTCATCATACAGAATGAATCAAGAATAGCCAGGGATTGGAGTTCCAAATCATTCAGTATATCATAATTAAAATCAATGATTGATAAGGGATTTTTTGTCCAGTAATGAGGAAAGCGGGGATGCCCATCTAAGGCGTATAACACATGTGGACATCTCGGACCACAGCTAACTCCCAAAAAACAGTCTTTATAATTCTTGTAATTTGAGGTGTAAGCCTGAAGGAAACTTCGGCCGGGCATTCCACTAATTTGAACCCAGCTCCGGTTATCAATTGCTTTTACCTCAAAGAAGGAAAAGAATAAACCTATAGTTGGAACAATATCTAAAACCTCACATGCCCTCTCAAAGGCCATTATAAACCCCCAACTGTTGGGACAGAGTTGGGGAAGGTGCTATGTTGACGGTCTTCAACACGTCCACCTCGAAATCGGGAAAAGGGATATGGATGTTGAAATCTTCTATAATACTAGGATAAAAGTAGAAAAAGTCCTCAGAAGCATCCTTTGCCGGAGTATACATACTCTTTCCTTTGGGCCGCACGGTTCCAAAATAACATCATCCTTAGAACCAGTGGAGGATATAATCCTCAGGGATCAGATTTTAGCAATTTCCAAGTCATCAGCAGTACTATTCTTATTATTCATAACCTCATAATCAAAGGGAGCAGCAATCTCTGTTAGAATTTCTACAAACCCTAAAGAGTCAGAGTCAAAGTCACTTTCAGAAGTGAGAATCTCATTATAAAACTTATCCATGACTCACCCATACTCTTCTACCCCTACAGAATCCATCATCTCTTGCATGTTTTCTTCCCATAGTCTTTTTCTCTCCTCGTCACTCTTACGAATAATCTTACCCTCATTATCACATTTCCTAAGCACTACCATATTTGTTTTAAAAAGAATAGAGGAAAACAAAGAGGGAAAGGAAAAAATACTTGAAGTGAAGAACGCATGGAGAGGAGATCAGATTCGCTTAAAGAAGAATGTAGGAGTGAAGAAAAGAGAAGACTGACATTAATAGAAGCCCAACGTTCGAAAAAATGGCTAGAGAATAGCCACTCATGATGTATTAAAGTCATCATAATGCTAGGGAAAATTAAGGGACACAGCCGTTTGAAAATTTTTTGATACTTAAGGACCTAAGAAGAAAATACCGATCTATATCACGGCACTTATCAAATATATTCGGGCTCATGTCACTGCAGAGTACTGCACCCCTATAAGCGGATATAGTACTCGGGGGGCTTATCTATATACCAAATATATTTGGTGTCGAATTGAGTAGTCGGATAAAGGTAAGCGCGAACTAGACTATGGTAGCAGGGAAGATTGTACAAATGAAGAGAGCTAGACAAGCCTCATACACAACCTGTCCCGGTCAGGGAGCCCGACTCCCATCAGCCGAGGTCTTACAAGGTCGGGTACTATACCCCACCAACCCGGTACCAATGCCGGTCATGAGCTCAACAAGCGTTACTCCAACAGTTGTAACGGTGGCGACGCATCAAAGCAAGCATTCATGAAGAAGAGTTACAGCAATGATGGTCACGCAACGTCTGAAGGCCTAGAGGCTTCTCTTAATGGCATGGCTTAAATGAAGTTAGAAGAAGGCTATAAAAGAGGCTCCCACATGAGGGTTAAGCCAGACATTCATTCTTGAGACAATATACAACATCTGTATAGCTCTCAAATCCCCATACATACTCTATAGTATCGACAACGTAGCTCTCCTTGTCCAGAATAAGGAGAACTAGCACTTTTGGTGGTCTAACCATTTTTGGCTACAACAAATAACATTTTTTACTTCTAAACAACCAAAACAGCATTATTATATACACAAAATCACTGATTCATCTAAACAACTAGAGCTCTATTTAAATGCCCAACAGGAAAAGGGTTTGTAAGACTAAACATTATTCTAAAAGAACAAGAAAAAGAAAAGCACTGCTGCTTTTGCTAACAGCACAATCATGGGCTTTTGTACAACATAACTTTTTTCTCATTGCATAAAATAATTTATATACATGTCAATAAAATTGATTTTGAATACTGCATTTTATTAATCTATTACACGAATATATAACCAAACTATGCACATAAAACCCAATTATGCATATATATATATATATATATATATATACTCCGCACCACACAATATCATCTTCTTCATACTTGCACTTGATCACTGACTGTATTATTAACTCAAAATAACTTTTCAACCCTTTTTTTCACTTAAAATGAAAGTGATACAGTATTAACTTTATTTTAAGAGGCGCATGATAACGCGAAATTATATCGTTAAATTGACTTAATTTACATTGAATTATTTAATCATTTTCATTTATTTACATGTTATTTCGCAAGTGTTAAGCTTATTTCCAGGTATGTTATCTCAAGCGACTTGTATAAGAAAAGAAGAGAAAAGAGAAGAAAATAGAAGAAAATAAGGTGTTTTGACAGCAGAAATAGGATTCTGCATTAAGGAAGCGTTATGACCGGCACAAGGGAAATTCTCAGAATCTAATTTTAAACTACGTGGACTTCTCAACGGGTATCAACTAGACTAAAACCACGTTCAACCAGTCAAGGAAGTGCTTCAGATATTTTCGGCCACAACTTCTCCGACTTCCCATTATCTCCACTACTTCTCCAACGCCCCATTATCTCCACTACTTCTCCAACGCCCCATTATCGCCACTACTTTTCACATGAATTCTGAAGTAACTTCCAACCCGTTATCACTATATATAGGACCTATCATTTAGTTTCAGGGGGATCCAAGTTTTGGGCGCGAAAGCGCTGTTCATAGTTTTAGGCAGAAAATTACAATTGTAAAAGGAGTATTTTCTCACATCGAGGAATTACTCCCTCATTAGTTTCTTGGCCTGTAATCTGTGTAACTGCTTGGATCAACAATCTTGCCATCACTTTATTGAAGTTATTTCCAGTTTCGTTTAATTCAAGTCTCCATTTATTTTATCGTATTTACAGGTTCTTTATTTTATCGCTTTATTATTATTATTATTGTTATTGCATTTCATAATTGTTTAAGCATGTTGTCATTGATTATATTTACCATGTTTATGTTGTTTTCATTTAATTCCATGTTTGGCTAAATAGTTTAGAGTCCGGTGTATGAGGACCGTCGTTACCGACGGGACTCGGTAGAAAATAATAGGTACGAACTTATGCTTAAAATTCTGTTTTGGTTTTAATTGCCAAGTCTAATTTAAATAGCTTTGCCACGAGAGTGAGAGGGAATTTAACACAATTTTGTCACGAGAGTGAGAAATTAATAAAGGTAGAGCCGACACTGCGAGAGCGTGGGGATCGAACCGGATAGTGGAAATCAGGCAACATATCTAAATACAGCGAGAGGGCTTTAGATACGTTTAAGATATTATTAGCTTTCAAAATATATTTCCTAGTTACCGGGCGAGCGAGAGAAAAATCTTGGGATTAGGGAACATGACTTTAGTTAATACCGCGAGAGCGTGAGGCGAAGTCTTTAAGTTGGTATATTCTACAGAACTAAATTATAGTTGTAATTAGTACCCGAATTCTACAAAGTCCTTTAGGAACGCGGAACCCATATTCCGGCCTCTCTTTATTATCATATTTTCTAAGTTCATTTTTAGTTTTAATTTTAGCTTCCCTTTTATCAATTATCATTAGCCTTAACTTTACATAGCAGCAATAGATAACGGTAGGCTGACATTGGTTTCTGTGGGTTCGACAATCTTTTTATATTACTTCGATATTTCTGTGCACTTGCGGACGCATCAAGTTTTTGGCGCCGTTGCCGGGGACCAACATTCAATATTGTTATTCCGTTGTTGCACCGTATAGACTAAGACACTCCCATAAAAAAAAAAAAAATAATAAAAAAAATTAAAAAAATTAAAAACTATGTATCACCCAAATTTTCTCTATGATAACCACTCACAATATCTTGGGGAGCCGCACCCAAATTTTCTCTACAATTACCAACCGCAATACTCCCAATATTTTGAGGAACCGCAACCAAATTTTTCCTATGATTACCATTCCCAAAATTTCGAGGAACCGCAAGAATCTCAAAATTCCAACCTAGAAATATTAATGCAGGATTTCAATGCGACACTGACTCACTCCCAATATCTCGAGGAACCGCACCAAAATTTCCTCTATGATCACCATTCCCAATATTTCGAGGAACCACAAGAATCTGTTAATTCCAACCTCGAAGCATTAATGGAGGACTTCATTGAAACAACAACTAATTCTAGGGTAGAGTCTATGATGGAGCACTTTGTGGAGACACAAACTCTCCAGAATGAAAAGCTTAGAAAACAACATCTCGATACTTAGGAAACCCTTAGGCAGATAAACACAATAGTCAAGTCCCTCGCGACTCACACTGAGGCATTGGAGACTCAAATCTCCCTGCTTGCACAGACACCTATAAGACCCTCCCCTGAGTAGCATGTGGATGTTGTAACAACCATTAATGAAAAACAAATTGAGAATCCCGAGGAGAGTGATAATGAGGTTGAGGAGAGTGATATTGAGGTTGAGGAGAGTTCTGGTGAGGAAGAAGTAGATATTGAGAAAAATTTACTGGGACCACCTGAAAGGGAGGTCGTCAGAGAGGTAGAGAAAGAAGCACCTAATGTCGTTCCTCCTCCATATACCTAACTAATTCCTTTCTCGCAAAGATTTGTGTAAGCTAAGGTAGAATCCTAATCCAAAACGTATGCGGAGGTATTGGAAAATATCCACGTGCATCTTTGTTTGAGGTCACGCATAAAATAAGAAAATTTGAGGACCATGAAACTAGGGATATCATTACTGCTAAGAGGGTAAGGTTAGACTTTGAGATGGTGGATGAGATACTAAGCCCAAACTCGAAAAGCTAATACTTAGGATAGATCCTAAACCACAACCACAAGTTCAAAAGAATGAACCACCCCACAGAAGGAAGAGAAGAAAAGGTGAGGGATATGTGAGATGGCTTGATAAGTGGCCATGGAAACCGAAGGTTAACACTCCAAACCGTCGAGCTATCGACGTTAAACAAAGCCCTGCGTGGGTGGCAACCCGCGAGCTTTTAATTTAATGTTTTACTTTTATTGTTTGTGTTTGCAAAAAATAAAGAATTGTATCGCTTATCACGTCTCAGCTACATTTAGGCGAAAGATCTCTAGATAACAATCCCTTAAGATGAGTTGGTGCCCACAGACATTCCTACGGATGTCTCTGCTGGTGGTGATACCAATGATGAGTATGATAGGAGAGAGCATGTCTCTCCCGTTCGTAACTTACATCCTCCTTGTTCTTTTCATGGTCAGGTTCCACCTGCACACACCGCACCGTATTTTTCTAACAATTTTTGCAGGCACTTCCTTCGGAAACAAATAGTATGATATGCTGCTCCAGTAAAGTGAAGTTTCAGCAAATTCAGATAACTCGTAGTACAAGACACCGGAGTAGAAGTGGCCAGTGAAGACAGGGACAACAAGGGAAGAATCAGCGCGAATTTGGCCATGGAAGCACGCAATGGCATTCATACAGGTTCTATCTTTCCTTTTTCACCTTTTATCAAAACATTGAGGACAATGTTTGTTTTAAGTTTGGGGGAGGAACATTTACCGCTTTCTAGTTAAATTTACTGTTTTCTAGCATGATTTTTAAATTTTTTCTGTTTTAAATGTTTCGTCCGTCTGTGCATGTGTTATCGAGTCTTTATGCCGATTTTGTGTTGTTTATCGATTTTCCCTTTCTCTTGAGCCATACCAAATATTTTGAAATTTTTTGAGTAAACAATAGTGTCTCTTTTGAAAATCTTAGGTTACAGACGAAATTGAGGTTAGATTGTGAGACTTGGGAAAATTCTGCAAGATCGGTATCGTCCTAACACCGTGAGCCTCTAAATTATGGAAATCGATTTGAGTACTTGTTATGCCATAGCCTTAAGTTCTCACCCCTTTATTAGTCCCTAAGTAGTTTATTTAGCAGTCAGCACCATCCTAAGCACACACTAAGTAGGAAGCCGATGCAAATAAGTGTATGATCTCAGGCTTAAAAGGTAAATTAAGAAAAGAAAAAAATAAATTCTCCTTCTATGTTAGGTGATCCTCACCCGATCATTTAGCCCAACGATGCAAACTTCTTTATTTTATTGATTTTTAAGCCAATGTGCCAAAAATAAAAAAAATGATAATAATGAGATCATAGTCACTAACAGGCCATCCTACCATGAGTGTGAAAGGATAACGGGCTTAATGTGATTGTGCCAGAATGAAAAGGGACGAAAGAAGGATGAGTGAGTTAGCCTTAGGTATATTGACCGCAAAAGCGGAGTTGTGTTGTTACGATATCCTTAGTGTGTGAGCAAGTACCTATCGACACAAACTAAACCGAAGTAGAGTTGGTAGCGAAGGATGAGTATCCGTATGCACTATTTTTTCATACGAGTCATGGTTTGCTTGAGGACAAGCAAAGGTTTAAGTGTGGGGGAGTTTGATAACGCAAAATTATATCGTTAAATTGACTTAATTTACATTGAATTATTTAATCATTTTTGTTTATTTACATGTTATTTCGCAAGTGTTAAGCTTATTTCCAGGCATTTATCTCAAGCGACTTGTATAAGAAAAGAAGAGAAAAGAGAGGAAAAGAGAAGAAAATAAGGTGTTTTGACAGCAAAAATAAGATTCTGTATTAAGGAAGCATTACCACCGTAACACAAGGCATGACGACCGTTACAAGCTTTAAGCTATGACGACCGGCACAAGGCCATGACGACCGGCACAAAGGAAACTTTCAGAATCCAATTTTAAACTACGTGGACTTCTCAACGGGTATCAACTAGACCAAAACCACGTTCAGCCAGTAAAGGAAGTGCTTCAGATATTTTCGGCCACAACTTCTCCAACTTCCCATTATCTCCACTACTTCTCCAACGCCCCATTATCTCCACTACTTCTCCAATGCCCCATTATCTCCACTACTTTTCACATGAATTCTGAAGTAACTTCCAACCCGTTATCACTATATATAGGACCTATCATTTAGTTTCAGGGGGATCCAAGTTTTGGGCGCGAAAGCGCTGTTCGTAGTTTTAGGCAGAAAATTACAATTGTAAAAGGAGTATTTTCTCACATCGAGGAATTACTCCCTCGTTAGTTTTTAGGCCTCTAATCTGTGTAACTGCTTGGATCAACAATCTTGCCATCACTTTATTGAAGTTATTTCCAGTTTCGTTTAATTCAAGTCTCCATTTATTTTATCGTATTTACAGGTTCTTTATTTTATCGCTTTATATATATTATTATTGTTATTGCATTTCATAATTGTTTAAGCATTCTGTCATTGATTATATTGACCATGTTTATGTTGTTTTCATTTAATTCCATGTTTTTCTAAATAGTTTAGAGTCCGGCGTATGAGGACCGTCGTTACCAACGAGACTCGGTAGAAAATAATAGGTACGAATTTATGATTAAAATTCTGTTTTGGTTTTAATTTTCATGTCTAATTTAAATAGCTTTGTCACGAGAGTGAGAGGGTATTTAACACAATTTTCTCATGAGAGTGAGAAATTAATAAAGGTTAAAGTTGACACTCCGAGAGCGTGGGAATCAAACCGGATAGTGGAAATCAAGCAACATATCTAAATACAGCGAGAGCGCTTTAGATACGTTTAGGATATTATTAGCTTTCAAAAATAATTTTCTAGGTACCGGGAGAGCGAGAGCAAAACCTTGGGATTAGGGAACATGACTTTAGTTAATACCGCGAGAGTGTGAGGCGAAGTCTTTAAGTTGGTATATTCTACGGACCTAAATTATAGTTGTAATTAGTACCCGAATTCTACAAAGTCCTTTAGGAACGCGGAACTCCTATTCCAGCCTTTCTTTATTATCATTATTTCTAAGTTCATTTTTAGTTTTAGTATTAGCTTACCTTTTATCAATTATCATTAGCCTTAGCTTTACATAGCAACAATAGATAACAGTAGGTTGACATTGGTCTCTGTGGGTTCGACAATCTTTTTATATTACTTCGATATTTCCATGCACTTGCGGACGCATCATGTTTTTGGCGCCGTTGCCAAGGACCAACAGTCAATATTGTTATTCCGTTGTTGCACCGTATAGACTAAGGCACTCCCATATAAAAAATAATAAAAAAAATTAAAAAATTAAAAACTATGTATCACCCAAATTTAATCTATGATAACCACTCACAATATCTTGAGGAGCCGCACCCAAATTTTCTCTACAATTACCAACCGCAATACTCCCAATATTTTGAGGAACCGCAACCAAATTTTTCCTATGATTACCATTCCCAAAATTTCGAGGAACCGCAAGAATCTCATAATTCCAACCTAGAAATATTAATGCAGGATTTCAATGCGACACTGACTCACTACCAATATCTCGAGGAACCGCACCAAAATTTCCTCTACGATCACCATTCCCAATATTTCGAGGAACCACAAGAATCTGTTAATTCCAACCTCTAAGCATTAATGGAGGACTTCATTGTAACAACAACTAATTCTAGGGTAGAGTCTATGATGGAGCACTTTGTAGACACAGAAACTCTCCAGAATGAAGAGCATTGAAAACAACATCTCGGTACTTATGAAACCCTTAGGCAGATAAACACAACAGTCGAGTCCCTCGCGACTCACACTGAGGAATTGGAGACTCAAATCTCCCTACTTGCACAGACACCTATAGGACCCTCCCCTGAAGAGCATGTGGATGTTGTAACAACCATTAATGAAAAACAAATCGAGAATCCCGAGGAGAGTGATAATGAGGTTGAGGAGAGTGATATTGAGGTTGAGGAGAGTATTGCTGAGGAAAAAGTAGAGATTCAGAAAATTTTACTGGGACCACCTGAAAGGGAGGTCGTCAAAGAGGTAGAGAAAGAAGCACCTAATGTCGTTCCTCCTCCATATACCCCACTAATTCCTTTCTCCCAAAGGTTTGTGGAAGCTAAGGTAGAATCCCAATCCAAAACGTATGCGGAGGTATTGGAAAATATCCACACCGATGCATCTTTGTTTGAGGTCACGCATATAAAGAGAAAATTCGAGGACCATGAAACTAGGGATATCATTACTGCTAAGAGGGTACAGTTAGACTTTGAGATGGTGGATGAGATAACTAAGCCCAAACTCGAAAAGCTAATACTTAGGATAGATCCTGAACTACCACCACAAGTTCAAAAGAATGAACCACCCCACAGAAGGAAGAGAAGAAAAGGTGAGGGATATGTGAGATGGCTTGATAAGTGACCATGGAAACTGAAGGTTAACACTCCAAACTGTCGAGCTATCGACGTTAAACAAAGCCCTGAATGGGTGGCAACCCGCGAGCTTTTAATTTAATGTTTTACTTTTATTGTTTGTGTTTGCAGAAAATAAAGAATTGTATCGCTTATCACATCTCAGCTACATTTAGACGAAAGATCTCTAGATGACAATCCCTCAAGATGAGTTGTGCCCACAGACATTCCTACAAATGTCTCTGCTGGTGGTGACACCAATGATGAGTATGATAGGAGAGAGCATGTCTCTCCCGTTCGTAACTTACATCCTCCTTGTTCTTTGCATGGTCAGGTTCCACCTGAACACACCACACCGTATTTATCTAACAATTTTTGCAGGTACTTCCTTCGGAAACAAATAGTATGAGAAGCTGCTTCAGTAAGGTGAAGTTTCAGCAAATTCAGATAACTCGTAGTACAAGACACCGGAGTAGAAGTGGCCAGCGAAGACAGGGACAACAAGGGAAGAATCAGCGCGAATTTGGCCGTGGTAGCACGCAATGGCATTCATACAGGTTCTATCTTTCCATTTTCACCTTTTATCAAAACATTGAGGACGATGTTTGGTTTAAGTGTGGGGGAGGAACATTTCCCACTTTCATTTTACCGCTTTCTAGTTAAATTTACTGTTTTCTAGCATGATTTTAAATTTTTTTCTGTTTTAAATGTTTTGTCTGTCTGTGCATGTGTTGTCGAGTCTAGATGCCGATTTTGTGTTGTTTATCGATTTTCCCTTTCTCTTGAGCCATACCAAATATTTTGAAATTTTTTGAGTTAAAAATAGTGTCTCTTTTGAAAATCTTAGGTTACAGACGAAATTGAGGTTTGATTGTGAGACTTGGGAAAATTCTGCAAGATCGGTATTGTCCTAACACCGTGAGCCTCTCAATTATGGAAATCAATTTGAGTACTTGTTATGCCATAGCCTTAATTTATCACCCCTTTAGTAGTCCCTAAGTAGTTTATTTAGCAGTCAGCACCATCCTAAGCACGCACTAAGTAGGAAGCCGATGCAAATAAGTGTATGATCTCAGGCTTAAAAGGTAAATTAAGAAAAGAAAAAAATAAATGCTCCTTCTAAGTTAGGTGATCCTCACCCTATCATTTATCCCAACGATGCAAACTTCTTTATTTTATTGATTTTTAAGCCAGTGTGCCAAAAAGACAAAAAATGATAATAATGAGATCATATACACTAACAGGTCATCCTACCATGACTGTGAAAGGATAACGGGCTTAATGTGATTGTGCCAGAATGAAAAAGGACGAAAGAAGGATGAGTGAGATAGGCTTAGGTATAATGACATGATTCAGATTTGTTTGTATAGGATGGAGGTTGATGACCGCAAAAGCGGAGTTGTGTTGTTACGATATCCTTAGTATGTAAGCAAGTACTTATCGACACAAACTAAACCGAAGTAGAGTTGGTAGCGAAGGATGAGTATCCGTATGCACTATTTTTTCATACGAGTCATGGTTTGCTTGAGGACAAGCAAAGGTTTAAGTGTGGGGGAGTTTGATAACGCGAAATTATATCGTTAAATTGACTTAATTTACATTGAATTATTTAATCATTTTTGTTTATTTACATGTTATTTCGCAAGTGTTAAGCTTATTTCCAAGTATTTTATCTCAAGCGACTTGTATAAGAAAAGAAGAGAAAAGAGAGGAAAAGAGAAGAAAATAAGGTGTTTTGACAGCAAAAATAAGATTCTGCATTAAGGAAGCATTACGACCGTAACACAAGGCATGACGACCGTTACAAGCTTTAAGCTATGACGACCGGCACAAAGGAAACTCTCAGAATCCAATTTTAAACTACGTGGACTTCTCAACGGGTATCAACTAGACCAAAACCACGTTCAGCCAGTAAAGGAAGTGCTTCAGATATTTTCGGCCATAACTTCTCCAACTTCCCATTATCTCCACTACTTCTCCAACGCCCCATTATCTCCACTACTTCTCCAATGCCCCATTATCTCCACTACTTTTCACATGAATTCTGAAGTAACTTCCAACCCGTTATCACTATATATAGGACCTATCATTTAGTTTCAGGGGGATCCAAGTTTTGGGCGCGAAAGCGCTGTTCGTAGTTTTAGGCAGAAAATTACAATTGTAAAAGGAGTATTTTCTCACGTCGAGGAATTACTCCCTCATTAGTTTTTAGGCCTCTAATCTGTGTAACTGCTTGGATCAACAATCTTGCCATCGCTTTATTGAAGTTATTTCCAGTTTCGTTTAATTCAAGTCTCCATTTATTTTATCGTATTTACAGGTTCTTTATTTTATCGCTTTATATATATTATTATTGTTATTGCATTTCATAATTGTTTAAGCATGCTGTCATTGATTATATTTACCATGTTTATGTTGTTTCCATTTAATTCCATGTTAGTCTAAATAGTTTAGAGTCCGGCGTATGAGGACCGTCGTTACCAACGGGACTCAGTAGAAAATAATAGGTACGAACTTATGATTAAAATTCTGTTTTGGTTTTAATTTTCATGTCTAATTTAAATAGCTTTGTCACGAGAGTGAGAGGGTATTTAAAACAATTTTGTCACGAGAGTGAGAAATTAATAAAGGTTAAAGTTGACACTCCGAGAGCGTGGGAATCAAACCGGATAGTGGAAATCAGGCAACATATCTAAATACAGCGAGATCGCTTTAGATACGTTTAGGATATTATTAGCTTTCAAAATATATTTTCTAGGTACCGGGAGAGCGAGAGCAAAACCTTGGGATTAGGGAACATGACTTTAGTTAATACCGCGAGAGTGTGAGGCGAAGTCTTTAAGTTGGTATATTCTACGGACCTAAATTATAGTTGTAATTAGTACCCGAATTCTACAAAGTCCTTTAGGAACCCAAATTTTCTCTATGATAACCACTCACAATATCTTGAGGAGCCGCACCCAAATTTTCTCTACAATTACCAACCGCAATACTCCCAATATTTTGAGGAACCGCAACCAAATTTTTCCTATGATTACCATTCCCAAAATTTCGAGGAACCGCAAGAATCTCATAATTCCAACCTAGAAATATTAATGCAGGATTTCAATGCGACACTGACTCACTCCCAATATCTCGAGGAACCGCACCAAAATTTCCTCTATGATCACCATTCCCAATATTTCGAGGAACCACAAGAATCTGTTAATTCCAACCTCTAAGCATTAATGGAGGACTTCATTGTAACAACAACTAATTCTAGGGTAGAGTCTATGATGGAGCACTTTGTAGAGACAGAAACACTCCAGAATGAAGAGCTTAGAAAACAACATCTCGATACTTATGAAACCCTTAGGCAGATAAACACAATAGTCAAGTCCCTCGCGACTCACACTGAGGAATTGGAGACTCAAATCTCCCTACTTGCACAGACACCTATAGGACCCTCCCCTGAAGAGCATGTGGATGTTGTAACAACCATTAATGAAAAACAAATCGAGAATCCCGAGGAGAGTGATAATGAGGTTGTGGAGAGTGATATTGAGGTTGAGGAGAGTATTGGTGAGGAAAAAGTAGAGATTGAGAAAATTTTACTGGGACCACCTGAAAGGGAGGTCGTCAAAGAGGTAGAGAAAGAAGCACCTAATGTCGTTCCTCCTCCATATACCCCACTAATTCCTTTCTCGCAAAGGTTTGTGGAAGCTAAGGTAGAATCCCAATCCAAAACGTATGCGGAGGTATTGGAAAATATCCACACCGATGCATCTTTGTTTGAGGTGACGCATATAAAGAGAAAATTTGAGGACCATGAAACTAGGGATATCATTACTGCTAAGAGGGTACGGTTAGACTTTGAGATGGTGGATGAGATAACTAAGCCCAAACTCGAAAAGCTAATACTTAGGATAGATCCTGAACCACCACCACAAGTTCAAAAGAATGAACCACCCCACAGAAGGAAGAGAAGAAAAGGTGAGGGATATGTGAGATGGCTTGATAAATGACCATGGAAACCGAAGGTTAACACTCCAAACTGTCGAGCTATCGACGTTAAACAAAGCCCTGCATGGGTGGCAACCCGCGAGCTTTTAATTTAATGTTTTACTTTATTGTTTGTGTTTGCAGAAAATAAAGAATTGTATCGCTTGTCACGTCTCAGCTACATTTAGACGAAAGATCTCTAGATGACAATCCCTCAAGATGAGTTGGTGCCCACAGACATTCCTAAGAATGTCTCTGCTGGTGGTGACACCAATGATGAGTATGATAGGAGAGAGCATGTCTCTCCCGTTCGTAACTTACATCCTCCTTGTTCTTTGCATGGTCAGGTTCCACCTGCACACACCGCACCGTATTTTTCTAACAATTTTTGCAGGTACTTCCTTCGGAAACAAATAGTATGAGAAGCTGCTTCAGTAAAGTGAAGTTTCAGCAAATTCAGATAACTCGTAGTACAAGACACCGGAGTAGAAGTGGCCAGCGAAGACAGGGACAACAAGGGAAGAATCAGCGCGAATTTGGCCGTGGTAGCACGCAATGGCATTCATACAGGTTCTATCTTTCCATTTTCACCTTTTATCAAAACATTGAGGACAATGTTTGGTTTAAGTGTGGGGGAGGAACATATCCACTTTCATTTTACCGCTTTCTAGTTAAATTTACTGTTTTCTAGCATGATTTTAAAAAATTTTCTGTTTTAAATGTTTCGTCCGTCTGTGCATGTGTTGTCGAGTCAATATGCCGATTTTGTGTTGTTTATTGATTTTCCCTTTCTCTTGAGCCATACCAAATATTTTGAAATTTTTTGAGTTAAAAATAGTGTCTCTTTTGAAAATCTTAGGTTACAGACGAAATTGAGGTTAGATTGTGAGACTTGGGAAAATTCTGCAAGATCGGTATTGTCCTAACACCGTGAGCCTCTCAATTATGGAAATCAATTTGAGTACATGTTATGCCATAGCCTTAATTTATCACCCCTTTAGTAATCCCTAAGTAGTTTATTTAGCAGTCAGCACCATCCTAAGCACGCACTAAGTAGGAAGCCGATGCAAATAAGTATATGATCTCAGGCTTAAAAGGTAAATTAAGAAAAGAAAAAAATAAATGCTCCTTCTAAGTTAGGTGATCCTCACCCTATCATTTATCCCAACGATGCAAACTTCTTTATTTTATTGATTTTTAAGCCAGTGTGCCAAAAAGAAAAAAAATGATAATAATGAGATCATATACACTAACAGGCCATCCTACCATGAGTGTGAAAGGATAACGGGCTTAATGTGATTGTGCCAGAATGAAAAAGGACGAAAGAAGGATGAGTGAGTTAGGCTTAGGTATAATGACATGATTCATATTAGTTTGTATAGGATGGAGGTTGATGACCGCAAAAGCGGAGTTGTGTTGTTACGATATCCTTAGTGTGTGAGCAAGTACCTATCGACACAAACTTAACCGAAGTAGAGTTGGTAGCCAAGGATGAGTATCCGTATGCACTATTTTTTCCTACGAGTCATGGTTTGCTTGAGGACAAGTAAAGGTTTAAGTGTGGGGGAGTTTGATAACGCAAAATTATATCGTTAAATTGACTTACATTGAATTATTTAATCATTTTCGTTTATTTACATGTTATTTCACAAGTGTTAAGCTTATTTCCAGGTATTTTATCTCAAACGACTTGTATAAGAAAAGAAGAGAAAAGAGAAGAAAAGAGAAGAAAATAAGGTGTTTTGACAGCAGAAATAAGATTCTGCATTAAGGAAGCGTTACGACCGTAACACAAGGCATGACGACCATCACAAGCTTTATGCTATGACGACCGGCACAAGGCCATGACGACCGACACAAGGGAAATTCTCAGAATCCAATTTTAAACTACGTGTACTTCTCAACGGGTATCAACTAGACCAAAACCACGTTCAGCCAGTCAAGGAAGTGCTTCAGATATTTTCGGCCACAACTTCTCCAACTTCCCATTATCTCCACTACTTCTCCAACGCCCCATTATTTCCACTACTTCTCCAATGCCCCATTATCTCCACTACTTTTCACATGAATTCTGAAGTAACTTCCAACCCGTTATCACTATATATAGGACCTATCATTTAGTTTCAGGGGGATCCAAGTTATGGGCGCGAAAGCACTGTTCGTAGTTTTAGGCAGAAAATTACAATTGTAAAAGGAGTATTTTCTCATATCGAGGAATTACTCCCTCATTAGTTTTTAGGCCTCTAATCTGTGTAACTGCTTGGATCAACAATCTTGCCATCACTTTATTGAAGTCATTTCCAGTTTCGTTTAATTCAAGTCTCCATTTATTTTATCGTATTTACAGGTTCTTTATTTTATCGCTTTATATATATTATTATTGTTATTGCATTTCATAATTGTTTAAGCATGCCGTCATTGATTATATTTACCATGTTTATGTTGTTTCCATTTAATTCCATGTTTGTCTAAATAGTTTAGAGTCCGGCGTATGAGGACCGTCGTTACCAACGGGACTCAGTAGAAAATAATAGGTACGAACTTATGATTAAAATTCTGTTTTGGTTTTAATTTTCATGTCTAATTTAAATAGCTTTGTCACGAGAGTGAGAGGGTATTTAACACAATTTTGTCACGAGAGTGAGAAATTAATAAAGGTTAAAGCCGGCACTCCGAGAGCGTGGGGATCAAACCGGATAGTGGAAATCAGGCAACATATCTAAATATAGCGACAGCGCTTTAGATACATTTAGGATATTATTAGCTTTCAAAATATATTTCCTAGGTACCGGGAGAGCGAGAGCAAAACCTTGGGATTAGGGAACATGACTTTAGTTAATACCGCGAGAGCGTGAGGCGAAGTCTTTAAGTTGGTATATTCTACGGACCTAAATTATAGTTGTAATTAGTACCCGAATTCTACAAAGTCCTTTAGGAACGCGGAACTCATATTCCGGCCTCTCTTTATTATCGTTATTTCTAAGTTCATTTTTAGTTTTAGTATTAGCTTACCTTTTATCAATTGTCATTAGCCTTAGCTTTACATAGCCGCAATAGATAACGGTAGGTTGACATTGGTCTCTGTGGGTTCGACAATCTTTTTATATTACTTCCATATTTCTGTGCACTTGCGGACGCATCAAGTTTTTGGCGCCGTTGCCGAGGACCAACAGTCAATATTGTTATTCCGTTGTTGCAGCGTATAGACTAAGGCACTCCCATATAAAAAATAATAAAAAAAATTAAAAAATTAAAAACTATGTATCACCCAAATTTTCTCTATGATAACCACTCACAATATCTTGAGGAGCCGCACCCAAATTTTCTCTACAATTACCAACCGCAATACTCCCAATATTTTGAGGAACCGCAACCAAATTTTTCCTATGATTACCATTCCCAAAATTTCGAGGAACCGCAAGAATCTCATAATTCCAACCTAGAAATATTAATGCAGAATTTCAATGCGACACTGACTCACTCCCAATATCTCGAGGAACCGCACCAAAATTTCCTCTACGATCACCATTCCCAATATTTCGAGGAACCACAAGAATCTGTTAATTCCAACCTCGAAGCATTAATGGAGGACTTCATTGAAACAACAACTAATTCTGGGGTAGAGCCTATGATGGAGCACTTTGTAAAGACAGAAACTCTCCAGAATGAAGAGCTTAGAAAACAACATCTCGAAACTTATGAAACCCTTAGGCAGATAAACACAATAGTCGAGTCCCTCGCGACTCACACTGAGGCATTGGAGACTCAAATCTCCCTACTTGCACAGACACCTATAGGACCCTCCCCTGAAGAGCATGTGGATGTTGTAATAGACATTAATGAAAAACCAATAGAGAATCCCGAGGAGAGTGATAATGAGGTTGAGGAGAGTGATATTGAGGTTGAGGAGAGTTCTGGTGAGGAAGAAGTAGAGATTTAGAAAATTTTACTTGGACCACCTGAAAGGGAGGTCGTCAAGAGGTAGAGAAAGAAGCACCTAGTGTCATTCCTCCTCCATATACCCCACTAATTCCTTTCTCGCAAAGTTTTGTGGAAGATAAGGTAGAATCCCAATCCAAAACGTATGCGGAGGTATTGGAAAATATCCACACCGATGCATCTTTGTTTGAGGTCACGCATAAAAAGAGAAAATTCGAGGACCATGAAACTAGGGATATCATTACTGCTAAGAGGGTACGGTTAGACTTTGAGATGGTGGATGAGATAACTAAGCCCAAACTCGAAAAGCTAATACTTAGGATAGATCCTGAACCACCACCACAAGTTCAAAAGAATGAACCACCCCACAGAAGGAAGAGAAGAAAAGGTGAGGGATATGTGAGATGACTTGATAAGTGGCCATGGAAACCGAAGGTTAACACTCCAAACTGTCGAGCTATCGACGTTAAACAAAGCCCTGCGTGGGTGGAAACCCGCGAGCTTTTAATTTAATGTTTTACTTTTATTGTTTGTGTTTGCAGAAAATAAAGAATTGTATCGCTTGTCACGTCTCAGCTACATTTAGACGAAAGATCTCTAGATGACAATCCCTCAAGATGAGTTTGTGCCCACAGACATTCCTACGAATGTCTCTGCTGGTGGTGACACCAATGATGAGTATGATAGGAGAGGCATGTCTCTCCCGTTCGTAACTTACATCCTCCTTGTTCTTTGCATGGTCAGGTTCCACCTGCACATACCGCACTGTATTTTTCTAACAATTTTTGCAGGTACTTCCTTTGGAAACAAATAGTATGATAAGCTGCTTCAGTAAAGTGAAGTTTCAGCAAATTCGGATAACTCGTAGTACAAGACACCGGAGTAGAAGTGGCCAGTGAAGACAGGGACAACAAGAGAAGAATCAACACGAATTTGGCCGTGGTAGCACGCAATGGCATTCATACAGGTTCTATCTTTCGTTTTTCACCTTTTATTAAAACATTGAGGACAATGTTTGGTTTAAGTGTGGGGGAGGAACATTTCCCGCTTTCAATTTTACCGTTTTCTAGTTAAATTTACTGTTTTCTAGCATGATTTTAAAATTTTTTCTGTTTTAAATGTTTCGTCCGTCTGTGCATGTGTTGTCGAGTCTTTATGCCAATTTTTTGTTGTTTATCGATTTTCCCTTTCTCTTGAGCCATACCAAATATTTTGAAATTTTTTGAGTTAAAAATAGTGTCTCTTTTGAAAATCTTAGGTTACAGACGAAATTGAGGTTAGATTGTGAGACTTGGGAAAATTCTGCAAGATCGGTATTGTCCTAACACCGTGAGCCTCTCAATTATGGAAATCAATTTGAGTACTTGTTATGCCATAGCCTTAATTTCTCACCCCTTTAGTAGTGCCTAAGTAGTTTATTTAGCAGTCAGCACCTTCCTAAGCAAGCACTAAGTAGGAAGCCGATGCAAATAAGTGTATGATCTCAGGCTTAAAAGGTAAATTAAGAAAAGAAAAAAATAAATGCTCCTTCTAAGTTAGGTGATCCTCACCCGATCATTTAGCCCAACGATGCAAACTTCTTTATTTTATTAATTTTTAAGCCAATGTGCCAAAAAGAAAAAAAATGATAATAATGAGATCATAGTCACTAACAGGCCATCCTACCATGAGTGTGAAAGGATAACGGGCTTAATGTGATTGTGCCAGAATGAAAAAGGACGAAAGAAGGATGAGTAAGTTAGGCTTAGGTATAATGACATGATTCAGATTGGTTTGTATAGGATGGAGGTTGATGACCGCAAAAGCGGAGTTGTGTTGTTACGATATCCTTAGTGTGTGAGCAAGTACCTACCGACACAAACTTAACTGAAGTAGAGTTGGTAGCCAAGGATGAGTATCCGTATGCACTATTTTTTCTTACGAGTCATGTTTTGCTTGAGGACAAGCAAAGGTTTAAGTGTGGGGGAGTTTGATAACGCAAAATTATATCATTAAATTGACTTACATTGAATTATTTAATCATTTTCGTTTATTTACATGTTATTTCGCAAGTGTTAAGCTTATTTCCAGGTATTTTATCTCAAACGACTTGTATAAGAAAAGAAGAGAAAAGAGAAGAAAAGAGAAGAAAATAAGGTGTTTTGACAGCAGAAAAAAGATTATGTATTAAGAAAGCGTTACGACCGTAACACAAGGCATGACGACCATCACAAGCTTTAAGCTATGACGACCGGCACAAGGCCATGACGACCGGCACAAGGGAAATTCTCAGAATCCAATTTTAAACTATGTGGACTTCTCAACGGGTATCAACTAGACCAAAACCACGTTCAGCCAGTCAAGGAAGTGCTTCAGATACTTTCGGCCACAACTTCTCCAACTTCCCATTATCTCCACTACTTCTCCAACGCCCCATTATCTCCACTACTTCTCCAACGCCCCATTATCTCCACCACTTTTCACATGAATTCTAAATTAACTTCCAACCCGTTATCACTATATATAGGACCTATCATTTAGTTTCAGGGGGATCCAAGTTTTGGGCGCGAAAGCGCTGTTCGTAGTTTTAGGCAGAAAATTAGAATTGTAAAAGAAGTATTTTCTCACATCGAGGAATTACTCCCTCATTAGTTTTTAGGCCTATAATCTGTGTAACTGCTTGGATCAAAAATATTGCCATCACTTTATTGAAGTTATTTCCAATTTCGTTTAATTCAAGTCTTCATTTATTTTATCGTATTTATAGGTTCTTTATTTTATCGCTTTATTATTATTATTATTGTTATTGCATTTCATAATTGTTTAAGCATGTTGTCATTGATTATATTTACCATGTTTATGTTGTTTTCATTTAATTCCATGTTTGGCTAAATAGTTTAGAGTCTGGCGTATGAGGACCGTCGATACCGACGGGACTCGGTAGAAAATAATAGGTACGAACTTATGATTAAAATTTTGTTTTGGTTTTAATTTCCAAGTCTAATTTAAATAGCTTTGTCCCGAGAGTGAGAGGGTATTTAACACAATTTTGTCACAAGAGTGAGAAATTAATAAAGGTTAGAGCCGGCACTGCGAGAGCGTGGGGATCGAATCGGATAGTGGAAATCAGGCAACATATCTAAATACAGCGAGAGCGCTTTAGATACGTTTAGGATATTATTAGCTTGCAAAATATATTTCCTAGCTACCGGGCGAGCGAGAGCAAAATCTTGGGATTAGGGAAAATGACTTTAGTTAATACCGCGAGAGCGTGAGGCGAAGTCTTTAAGTTGGTATATTTTACGGAACTAAATTATAGTTATAATTAGTACCCGAATTCTACAAATGCCTTTAGGAACGCGGAACCCATATTCCGGCCTCTCTTTATTATCATATTTTCTAAGTTCATTTTTAGTTTTAGTTTTAGTTTCCCTTTTATCAATTATCATTAGCCTTAGCTTTACATAGCAGCAATAGATAACAGTAGGTTGACATTGGTCTCTGTGGGTTCGACAATCTTTTTATATTATTTCGATATTTCCGTGCACTCGCGGACGCATCAACACATAAAAAATAAAGTGATACAGAGCTATGAGAGTGAGTATTCAACTTATATGCACTAGAAACTAAATTAAATTAATTCTAGCACACATTTTAAGAACGGTTAGAACAAAACAAAATCAATCATAATAGCATAGGCTTTAAAATTAGTGGTCTTAACTTTGTACCTAAATACTATAATAATAGGAAATTGCACAATGTAACCCAGAACTGACATAAACTATTTCAAAATGAAATTCACAAAACATACGTAAAAAATTGTCAAAAATTTGAATCATCGTCAAATTCAATTACGTTTGACACATGTACAAAATTATCAACAATTGTTTGAGGAATTTCATTCCTAACAAATTTAACTTCACAAATTTCATTGCTTGAAGCTAGATTCACTACATAATCTGATAGATCACAACTATACAACTGATGGGGATTTAAATCTGATTGTTCATTCATGTTAAAAAAAGTCTCTCGGAATAGACTTCATAACATAGTGTTTATTTGTATCAGAAGGATTTTGAATGTAGAAGCATTGGTGGAATTGATAAGCCAATACAAAAGGATCATCCACGTAACATCTCTTGTTGAAGTAAACATAAGTCCCATATTTTTCCTCTTCAATTTCAAACCAATCACATTTAAATAACACAAACTTCAACTTACCATAATAGTTTCCCTTTTGTATCCACCCACTCAACATAGCATACCCAGGAAAGTCACTAATAGTCCACAAGAGAGCTCCCCACATTCGGAAAGTTTAATTTAGTGATGCATCATATGTTTCTACAGCCAAATCCCATAACACTTTCAACTCTTCTATCAATGGTTGAAGGTACACATCAATGTTATTCCCGGGTGAACGTGGTCCAGGGATTAATAAAGGCAACATAGAATACTCAACCTTCATGCACCACCAAGGTGGGAATTGATATAGTATTAATACCACAGGCCAAGTACTATGAGACAAATTCATGGTTCTAAATGGATTAAATCCATCGCTGGCCAATCCAAGTCTTATATTACGTGGTTCATCAACAAATTAAGAATGACATTTATCAAATTCTTTCCATGCTTCTCCATCTTCAGAATGCCTCAACTTCCCATCTTTCAAACACTCTTCATCATGCCACCTTAATGAGCTAGCTGTCTTTGAACACATAAATAGTCGTTGCTGTCTAGGAATCAAGGGAAAGTACCTCAAAACTTTCAAAGGAACTTTATGAGACTTATCATTTTTTTCAACTTGATCATTTCCTTTTACATCTTCATTCCAACGTGGAACACCGAAAACATGGCAAGAAGTATCATTCTCGTTATCTTTCCAATATATCATACAATCATTAGGGCAAGCATCGATCTTCTTATAATCCAACTCTAAGTCCCTCATCATGCCTTTAGTTTTGTTGAATGTATCAGGGATGTCCAATGAAGGCATAACTTCTCTCAACAACTCTAATAGAATATAAAATGATACGTTGCTCCAACCATAAAGACATTTCAATAAATAAAGACGAATGGTGAATGACAATTTAGAGAAGTTTTTGCAACCGGGATACAAATATTGTTTGGCTTCTTCGACTAGATTAAAAAACCTGTTTGCATCTTCGTTGATGCCTACATTTAATTCCTTTTTCTATTGAACAACATCTCTAAATCTCTCATGCAATAGTCCATCAATATTGGCAATTTGATCCTCTTCCTGACTCATATTATTATCATTAAGATTGTCGGGTTTCAGTTTCTTCTCGCCATGTTGAACCCAAACATCATATCCCTTTTGAAATCAAAATGCGGTTAAATGATTTCGTACTTTATTCCTTGTAAACCAGTTTATATTGTTACAATTAGCACAAGGACACAAAATCTCTTTTCCGCGGGGTTTTCATTTGGTATATGTATAATCTAGAAAAGAATCAAGACCATTTTGGTACTCTTTACTCGCGGGGTTTTTCTTTGTCCATTCCTTGTCCATCAAGCTTACAGGGAGACTATCATATATAGAAAAAAACAGACAAGCAACACAAGCACCAAAGAAAAGCAGTAGAGTAAACCAAAGTGTCCAATTTATTTTTGTTTCATTTATTTATTTTTGTCAAAATAAGAGTGTCTGGCTTAGAAAATTTTTTGGTTTGTAAAAATGGGAGATTAATTTTCTTATTATTTGAAAAGCATTAGATTAACCCTTTTATAATATGATTAAAGGCATTAGATTATTTGAAAGGCACTAGATTAACCCTTTCTCAATCACATTAGTTTTAATATAGATAGGTTAAGAAATTAGATTAGCCCTTTTAATATGATTGAACGTTTATGTATTTTGCGGGCATATTAATAATTTAATGGAATAAATTACTAGCCTCTTAATTTCAAAATAATATATATATATATATATATATATATATATATATATATATATATAGGAAGAAGTGAGGAGATACTTTGCCTCTAAATTTGTTTAGATGGACTTTGTTAGACCGGTGTTAGAAGGTATTACTTTTAAGGGTATTAGTTCTACGGAAAATTCTTTTCTTGAAGCACCTTTTTCGGAGGAGGAAATTAAAGAGGAGGTTTGGAATTGTGAAGGATCTAAAAGCCCGGATCCCGATGGTTATTCTTTTCTTTTTATCAAGAAGTGTTGGCATTTTATGAAGGATGATTTTATAGGTTGTTTTCAAAGCTTCTATTCCAGAGCTATACTCTCTAAATCTTTTATCTCTTCTTTTTTGACCTTGGTTCCTAAATCTTCTAATCCTTTGTGTTTGGATGACTATAGACCTATTTGTCTCGTAGGGTGTGTTTATAAAGCTTTATCGAAACTCTTGGCGTCGAGGTTGAAGTTGGTGTTGAACTCGATTATTTCTAGTTGCCAAAGCGCTTTTGTTCCCGGAAGGCAACTTCTTGACGGAGTTTTGGTGGCTAATGAGGTGGTTGATTTCGCTAAGAAGGAGGGAAAAGGTTGCTTGCTTTTCAAGGTTGATTTCGAGAAGGCGTATGATAAGGTTAGTTGGAATTTTCTTATCTTTATGCTTCGTAAAATGGGGTTTGGGGAAACTTGGTTGAGATGGATGGATGCTTTAGTTTTCTCGAGTAAGATGTCGGTTTTAGTTAACAGTAGCCCTACGAAGGAATTTATTGTGGAGAGAGGATTGAGACAAGGAGACCCTTTATCTCCTTTTCTTTACGTGATAGTAGCAGAAGGGTTAAAGGGCTTGGTTACTAGATCGGTGGTGAACGGGGAGTTTGAGGGTTTCAACATTAGGGGAATATGCTTTGTGGACATCCTTCAATTTGCGGACGATACTTTGTTGTTTGGTGAGGGCACTTGGAAATATCTTTGGGCCATGAAAGCGATCTTGAGAGGTTTTGAATTAGTGTCCGGTTTGGGCATTAATTTTCATAAGAGCAAACTAATTGGGGTTAATATTAATTCAAGGTTTTTGGAGTTGGCTTCTTTTTTCCTTTCTTGTAAAAGGGAGGAAAATAAATTTGTTTTTCTCGGAATTCCTATTGGTTTCAACTATAATAGTAGAGATATGAGGAGGGATTTGGTGGGGAAGTTGAAACGGAGATTTTCTTGTTGGAACAACCGGTTACTTAGTTTTGGAGGAAGACTTACTCTTTTAAAATCGGTGCTTTCTAGTCTCTCTATTTTTATGCTCTCTTTTTATAAAGCTCCGGCGAAGGTCGTGAGAGAAATTACTAGCATTCAAAGTAACTTCCTTTGGGGGAGTAATGGGGACAAGAGGAAAATTCATTGGGTGAGTTGGAATAAGGTTTGTCTTCCTTTTGAAAAAAGGGGGGTTGGGTTTGAGAAGGGTGGATGACTTTAATTTGGCATTAATGAACAAGTGGAGATGGAGGATTTTGAATGAACCTAATGCTTTTTGGCATAAAGTTTTAAAAGCTAGATATGGAGACATTTTTTTGAAGATGGTGGATTCCGGAATTTCTTCGTTGAAGGGGAGTAGTGTTTCTTTTTGGTGGAGGGATTTATGTGGTATGGTGAGTTCTTGTTCGGATAATTTTTTTGTGCCTAATTGTAAATTTTCAATGGGCAACGGTTTTTCTATCTCTTTTTGGTCTTCTTGGTGGATTGGGGAAGGTTGTTTAAAGGATTATTTCCCATCGATCTTCCATTTGTCGCACCTTAAGGGTGTTTCGGTAGCTTGCATGGGAGGTTGGATTGATGATAGGTGGATTTGGGGTGATTTTGGGGTAGTCGGTCCGGTAGTTGGTGAGGCGGGTGCGGAATTGCTAAGGTTGAGGAATTTATTAATTGATGTTCAGTCGTCTAACGGGGATGATGGTAAGGTGGCGTGGAGGGGGTGTGCTTCGGAGGTATTTTCGGTGAGGACTTTCTATGATTTAATCTATTCCTCTCGTTATCCTTATGGTCCGTATAATAAATTTGATGGAGTTTTTTCTCTTATTTGGAAGGAGGTGGTCCCGTATAAGATTAAGGCTTTTGGGTGGAGGTGCTTTTTAAATAGACTTCCTACTAAGCTTGCTCTTAGTTGTAAAGGTTGTGTGTTTCCGAATAGAGGTTTAGAGTGTGTTTTTTGCTCCTTGGAGGTTGATTCTATTGACCATATTTTTTTGTTTTGTTGTGTTTCTCAATTGGTGTGGAGGGAGTTGGCCGATTGGATTGGTTTTGATAATTGGAGGGCTAGTGATATTAAAGAAATCTTCTTTTCTTGGCATTCTTTCTCCAAGCATAATAGGGTGAGGAAAGGGAGAGAAGGTTGTGTGTGGTTGGCCACGACTTGGTATTTGTGGACTTTGCGCAACTCGATTATTTTTAGTAATGATAGTTGGAACGTGCTCGATATGGTTTGGAACATCAAGGCGTTGGTGTGGAAGTGGTCTTTTGTTGGAAAAATTTCTCGCTCCAATTATAGCTTTTATGAGTTTTGCAAATTTCCTTTGTATTACTTGTCTTAAGTTTTAATTGGGAGTAATTTTCATTTCTTTTGTTGCGAGGCCTTCCTCGGTTTTTTTGTAAGTGGTTCGAGAACCCATTGTTCTCGCTTTCAATATAGTCTCTTGCTTACAAAAAAATATATATATATATTATATTCAGACTCTCATCTTCTAAATTATTGATATATCTGACCTTTCTTTGTTAATGCTAAGATGAACACTTCTTCTCAATGTCTCTTCCTTTCACTCATTGCCATTTTGCTTATATCTCTATTAGCTTTTGGAATTATGACTACTATTTACCCCGATGAAAGTATAGTATTTAATTCTACCATAGCTCCCATTTCTCTTTCTTTCTAGATTAGCTTTATCTAAGGATTCAAGGTTTTCTTTTTCTGTTCAGAAATGTAGTAGAGAAAATCAAAATGTCTATTTTATACTAAAACACATGTTGACCAATGACCATGAATAAAATATGCTATATATAAACATATATAGAGTTGAGGGTATAGTAGAATCAATATTAAACCATAAATATAAAATACATACAAGATTATCGTTTGAAAATAAGCTTTTATTTTTAGAACCAATAAAATGCTACTTTATATAAAAATCAGAACACATGTACAGCTAGTGTTTACGCATAAGTCGGTAACATTAAGGTGCTACCATACTAGGTACTTTGGAATTCGGTTAATCATAATCATAGGTTCCAAAATAAAAATAACTCAAAGAATAACAAAAAATTAGTTTGTTGTTTGTCACTAAAAGTAAAAGTTGGTGTGGATTATTTGCCAGACCAAATTTCTCATTGAAAAAGCACACTCACAATAAAATAATTTTGACTCTTAGATAAATATTAAGACAATTAACTCATGATCCACTATATTTCCCGAAGAGTAGTTCACTTGTATGAGTTGGAACATCAAAGAGTATTGTATAAGTTATCTAGATCTTGATCTCTGCTACTAAACAATTCTCATTTTCTAAACAAATTAACTATTTAGAATTTGCTAATAAAAAAAGTCAACATCCACTAGTGCATAATTATATGATACAAGTCTTTACTTCCCAAGCAATGAAACAAACATTTATATAAAAGAGGCTTAACCCAAAAATACAACAAATGAGAAGCTTCTGAATCATCACTATAACAACTATTATGTTTTTTTTTGGACAAAACTTTTCTCATGCTTTTTTGGTTCTACTGTATGGATTCATGTTGCAGCAATATAAATGGTTAAAATTTTAACTTTTCATTCATTATTAGTGTTAAGTCAATGTCGATACGTTACCAATGACGGCCACTCCTCATCATTAATGATCAATGCAAACTTATTATTTCTACATACAATCATAATTCTCCAAGCGTTCCTCTTGCCAATAACTACTACTTTACAACGTTATTAACATACAACATTATCATCTAGTGCAACAAGTATCAAAAACTAGGAACTCACATCAAATTTAGGATGATCAGGCAATAAGTCCAACAAGTTTTAAGGATGGATGTCAATACAAATCTGGTATAATGTCAGTTAGGCTAAAAGAGTCAGAGTTTCAGTTTGTAGCGTTCGAAATTCTACTGAAACTTTGGTTCTCCAGTTCTTTGAGATAGAACAACGAACTTTAGTTGTTCAGTGACAGAATTTTCTAAACTACTCTAACCTAAAGAAAATGAAGACAAAAAAGAGATCAGAAAATTTTACAGAGAAGTCGGTATATAGCAGTTTGAGTTAATTAACTATGTCTAGCTCAATGACCCACAAAATAACATTGGGCCTTAAGAAATGGAATAACTTTAAGACCATGGAATGAACTCTTTTTTTTTACTAAACTTGATATTACCATAAAATATAACATTCTACTACAAATTATAATCAAATTATTAACCTGTTAACAAATTTCATAAAAATCAAATATGAATAAGCTAATGGAGACTAACCTAAAAAACCTTCAAACACAAATTAAAATAACAACAACATGCATATAAAACACTCAAATCATGTTAAATTTCCAAAAGATATATATGCATTGAGTATATAGCTTTTGTGACACCTAACTTCTACAAGTAGTCCCTAATGTGAAAAAGCAAGCTCTTCCCTACTCTTCTACAAGCACTACGCCAAAAATGATTTTAGGCAGCGCACCTTAGACAGCGCTTTTTTCCAAAAGCGCTGCTATAAGTTAAATAAAAAATAAAACACGGAAAGTATGTACGAAATTGTGTAAAGCTGCTAAAAGGCCCACCTTAGACAACGCTATTCAAAAGCGCTGCTAAAAGGCCTACATTAGACAACGCTTTAAAAAAGCGCTGCTAAAAGTCCCACCTTAGACAGCGCTGCTAAAGGGCCATGTACGAAGCGCTGCTAAAGGCCCATATTAGAAAGCGCTTTACTCAAAGCGCAGCTAAAGGCCCAACTACAAAGCGAAAGCGCTGCTAAAAGCACTCATTAGACAGCGCTTCACAAAAGCGCTGGCTAAAGTCGTTTAAAATTAAAATTAAAAAATAGATTCTATTCATTCTTTCTATTCTCAGAACTGTTTCTCTTCTCTCACGAAAAACCCTAAACCCAGAAAAAATCTTCTCTTCTTCTCTCACGCACCTCCGTCCTCTCCGGCGAGGCTCCTGGGTTCCACAATCAGAGGAAGCTTTTTCACGGTATACTTTTTCTTTGATTGCTTCGGTTCTTAATTTCTATGCTTAGTTTAGTGTTCATCAATTTAGGAACTCACTCTGTGTATAATTCTATGTATCAATTTAGGAACTCACACTGTGTATGATTCTGTGTATCAAATTTCTCAACTATGTTTAATCCTATGCTTTGAATATTGGCATGGGGTACGTTGCACTCAATAGTTCCCAAATTTTTAGTGTAAATTTGTTCAAATTATGTGAACAAGCTTTTACTAACTTTACATTTTCTAGAACCATTATCGAAGACACACAAAGTCAATACACGTAACCACCATTGACCAAAAGAGAAAAACGCAACTAATGAAAAAAATCCAACAGCAAAAGTTGCAGGTTCATCTCAAAAAGCTTTTTTACACTAGCATGACATCCTATTGATCATGCCATAGCTTTTTCTAATTAATCAAATGTCACACGAATATAAAAAGAGAGATGCACTAATATCATTGTTGTTATTTTAACTTAGGAACAAAATATGAAAATTTGAAATAAGTAAATGTGTCGTGCAATTGTTAAAGGTGTAAAAAACATTTCTTTTACATTTGTTTCTAGTAAATTCATTCAATTGTTTAGTGTAAGAGTTTAATATCTTCTTATTAATAGAAGCTCAAGAACATGATGATATAAAACAGTAGCAAACATGTACATTTGAATACCATTTAATACTTTAACTACATTCTGAAAAATGTTACAAGAACTGTAACAAATCCTCTCAGCAAATATAGGAAATTCAAACAAACTCGTCTTGTAATTCATTACATGTCTTGAGTCTTCCTTACACAACGAATTACTTTCTTTTTGAATTCATTTCTCTTATCTCTCCATTCTATCTCCATTTGTGTGTATATTTATTTATTTATGTGACATGTTCTAAATATTCGTTTATATTTTATTAGCGTTATACAAGTTTTTCGATCACAAAGAGATATTCAAGTTCCAAAGAGCAAAGCCAACAACATTACATGGATTAGAGTGGAGGTATATTTTCACAATTTTGATTATATTAGTGATGATACTTGATAAAACTAGTTCAGGGGTATATCCTGATATATATCCGTATTTTCTTTCCATGTGTAGTGTCCTCGTCAGCGTAATGCAATAGATTGCGGATATTTTATGTTGAGGTTTATGAAAGAAACTCTTCTTTTGGATCGAATAGATATTCCATCCAAGGTATGGATTTCTAACTTAGGAATTATTTTAATATTTACCACATATGTCTCATATAATTAAATAATTTTAGCTAAATGATACTATGTTATATTATTATGTAGTACTTTGATGAATTCAAATGTGCTCATTACTCAAAAGATCAATTGGATGAACTTAAGGAGGAATGGTGTCAATTCATTATTGAGCTGAGAGTTTTATAAGGTATATTGTCTTTCTTTCATTGATGAGAATTTTGAGTATATATAAGTTTGAGTTTTGATGAGATAATATGTCGTCATTAGTATATTAAATTGTGTTGCAATGTTGTTGTTGTTTGTTATAGAAGGTTGGAATCATAAATTGTGTTGGTGCTGCCAAATATTGATTGATATCTTGGCCATAGAAGGTTGGAATCATATACTGATTTTCATAGGCACTTGGCAATATTCAATAACTCATGATCATTTGTTGACATTGTTGGCAATGCTTACAGCTTGAATATCAGATTTGGCAATGCTTGCTGCTTGAATATCAGATAAGAACAATGCCTTCTTTGTTTTCTTCTATATTTTGTTTAATGTTGTTGTTGTTTTGTTTCAAGTTATATGTGCAGATGTAGAAGATAGAGCTAACAAGTTCATTGTTGTTGTTTTTTAGCATGAATATCAGATTTTTTGTAGCTAACAAGATATATGAATTGTTGTTGTTTAATTGGTGCATATTTATTGGATTGACTATCTAATTTATGAAAATTTGGTGCAAATTCTAAATGCATATTCTGGTGCAAAATGTGGTGAAAACCTGGTGCAAAATATGGTGATAATCTGGTAAATATTTATTGTATATATCAGACAGCGCTTTTTTTAAGTTTTATATATAAAAAATTTCGTGGACATTAGACAGCTCTTCAAAGAAAAAAGCGCTGCCTGAAGTGGGGATTAGACAGCGCTTTAAATAAAAAGCGCTGTTTAAAGTAGAGAATAGACAGAGCTTTTAAAGAAAAGTGCCGTTTAAAGCAATGCCTAAAGATAACCAAAAGCGCTGTCTAAAGTCAAAGCGCTGCCTAAAGGGGTTCTTTAGACAGCGCTTTTAAAGACAAAGCGCTGCCTAAAGTGACAAACAGAAAGCGCTTTCAAAGTAAAAGCGCTGGCTAAATCAGACATTTAGCAGCGCTTTCTCATTAACTAAAGCGCTGTCTTTACTTATAGCAGCGGTCGAATAGGCAGCGCTGTCTAAGCCCAAAAAAAGCGCTGTCTAAGCCCTTCTTTGGCATAGTGAAGTACTCCCTAATGGAGTTTTGTTGGAAAATGGTTAGACATTGTTATAGGAAATCATGACTCATTGCTGGAATTGTTCCATTATTGGTTGCAAGCGCTTTTAGTCAAGAAGGTTGCTATCAAAAATGCAGTAGGCCTTTGGTTGACAATAGGTTGGTGTCTATGGTCAACTAGGAATAACATTGTGTTTAATAGAGAGGTCTGGGATTTTGATTTGATAGAGATGAGAATCATTTTGTATACTTGGTGGTGGTTAGGAAAACGGACTAACGGGAGATATACATGTAATTACTATGAATGAACCAAATCCCCTTGTGAGTTTTTATAATTTCATAAGGGTTTAAGTTGGAATTTTTTGTAGATGGGTCTTTGATGCTGATACTTTTAAAATATAAAACAATACTTATGTCTTATGATCTTAAGAGTATATTAAAACCTTGGGAATACTTGATTAAAAATGTTACTTCGTTTTCTTATTTTCAAAAACTTTTTTGTAACAGTTTTAAGCATTTCTTCGCTTAGTTATACATCATAAACTGTAATAAGCTAGCAGTTTTAATGAAAGCTTCATTGAGAGAGTATCAACTAGCATGACACCAAATTAACCTTGTATAGTCAGAAGGCTTTTATTTCCCTCTATAATTTTTCCACTCAGGCTATATCTGGGAAAGGTGTGAAGATTGAGGACATGTGTCCATCGGCTCATAATAATAACAAAGAAACACAAAAATGGACACATATGGACTATATACAAACCATTCCCAAATCTATAACTGCAGTAATAGAGAACACATAGACAACATGATTCATTATGAAACCAATTGTATGTCTCGGGAAATAAAGTAAATAATACTTCTCATGAAATGCCTACATAGATGCCTCTCTAGTTTTGTATTATACAATAACCTAGAGGGCGTGTCTACCTAGAAAAAAGAGTGAGTGGTATAGAGCTTGGGAACTCAATATCACATCGGGTTAAATATAATCGCCATAGAGATTTGCAATAAATTATCATGAATTATCATGTAAACTCATACACTCTCTCCATGGAATCAATTTAGGAAAATTAATAGTGGAGTTAGTCTTGCATAGAATTTAAAAAACATTGGTGATAGCAATATGTTTTATAAAACACAGGGAATATAAATGCAATTTACCTCAAGAAATACCAAAAAAATTGTTACATGGCGGGCATATCCAGTGCACATTATCAGAAAATAAAGTTTGGTTTTATTCTTTCATTTTAAAATGGATCAGGTTTCTGTAACACCGAAGAGGAAAATAACAAATCGAGAAATATATGCTCTCAGAATTGATAACCAAAAAGCTCAAACGGAAAGTTACTAGCGATCACCAAATTAAAAATAAAAGCTCTGTTATCTTGCCATGCCTAATTGAGAGAAGCCAAATCCATGTGACACCTACTTAAAGCTTATGAAAGAATCGAGAAAACTAATCGTGAAGAATTCAATTGGAGGAGAGATCACCATATAAAAAGAACAACAGAGTCATACTTAAACAGAATACCTAAGATTATGCATATCCTTAATTATTACAGCTAAGATTATCATATCTAAAAGAAATTCTAAAACTATAGATATGAGCATTTGATACAGAATTAATAAGTGAAAAAATATTCACTGGAATAAGCAAGCATATGAGTGTTATACAAGATGGTATTGGTGAAACGGTAAGCAAATAAATCATTGTAAGAACAAGATTTACCTTTCTTTTCATGACTGAACACCTCAAGTAAATTTCTAGCCATCAATTAGGTCACTTCACCTCTAGTTGCGTAACTTTCTTCTCTGGAATTGTGATCCTCCTGATATCCTCTTAGGAAGTACATAACAAAGTATGTCATACAGAAATTGCATTAGACATACAACTATAAAATACAGGAAAATATAGAAAAAATGCAGAATACACATAACATGTTTGTCATATAACAGGGCTTTGGCATAGGAAGACAAGCTTCCTGTTAGAAGTACTGTTTAAGAGTGTGACACTATCATTCCTCTAGATACAAACACTTTAAACATTGATTTCTTATCCTCAAACACCAAGTTTCAAAACACCAAACAGTTCTAACAAATTGTGTTTTCAACCTATGTAGCCATTTTGAATATTTAAGCCACCAAATAGGTTCACTATTTTCAAATGAGACTGATGGTTAAGATCCTTATTCGAAATGTATTAATCTACTATCTAATTTATGTCATATGTCATTTATCCATTGTTTAGGTAGTGGTCCATATCAAGGAAATGAACCAAAACTCCATATCAGAACCTATACAAATACCCACTATATCGAACTGAAGTTGTAAGTAACCTAACACAGGGTAGAGGAAAATATAGGTATACAATAACTTCACTCACATGAAACAGAGTAATCATTGTCACTCCAAGAACAACATGAACACATGGAGTATTTGAAAACTCATATGAATACAAAAAATAAAATAACCTAGAGAGATAGAATCAAAATACAAAAACAAACCTTATGTGCTTATTTCTTTAACGCATATAGTACGTGAACGCCGAAGAGCTTGAAACAAGAAACAACCTAGGTCGAAGAAGCTGGGTTTTTTATTTTAGGGTTCATAGATTAGGGTAAATTTTTTGGTAATTTCTGAGTTTGAGAGTTTGAGATGAAGAAATCGAAGGTATTGTGTTTAGGGTTTTGGATTTTGGAGAAGAAATTTCTGAATTTTTTTTTATTAAAGCGCTTAATTTTGAGCTTGGAGGGAAGAGTGAAATATTTTTAGCATAAAAAGATTCTTGAAGATAAGACTTATAATCACTTTTTTTGGTGTTGATTTATGAATGGGAATAACTTGGTGTTGTTAAGCATGATAACATTAGATTAACATTACTCGGCCGAAATACATGAGATTAAGTGTGTTCGAACCTAGAATCTTGATTAGGTTAAATGGATGGTAAATGACTTTCGTAACTCGAAATGAGGTGCAAACATATGCGTTAGGAATCTAACATAAAAGAATATAATATAGAGATAAGCCTCTTTAAGTTATTCTACTATATCTTTCCCTTGAGTCAGGTTAACCCCACTATATGATGATCGGACAGACGGTTACAAGGTGGCGTGAAAGTGGAATAAGTTAGATTTATGTGGGTTGTGTAATAGCTTTGCCTATGGTTATTGTAACATGGAATATTACCATGTGTGCTTTATGTATGCTATGAACTATATCATGAATTGTGTTTATTGTGTAATAATACGATTAAAACCTTATGATAATGAGTGAGGAAACCTAGGAGTATAACTAGGTGAATGAATTAGAAAGATAACTTAGACGATGTAAATGAGATATGTGGTGATGCTTGGATGCAGAGGTACCTTGTGTCATACCGTAAATTTTGACCACACGATTTTCAATCATTGTGCAAATCATCACCATAATATGGATGTATCTTCATGCCTCATCAATCCTCTCAAAGATTGTTGAGCATTCACTACAATCAAGAATTTGGGTTTTGAGCCATCTCAGAGAACTTAGACAAATGATTAATAAAAAATGGACATGATCCTCAACTTGTCAAGCCTCTCAAAAATCCATGAAGGATTAAGAGGTCTCCCACATCAAGAATCAAACATGAAAATGTAACATCTAAAGTTGATCAAGACTCAAGATCATCAGCGTCACCAAATTAGTGTTTTGGTCGACCAAGGCCTCCAGAGAGAAATTTTCATCTGGGCATGAGCCAATAACTTCAAAACATGATCAAAGAAGCTCAAAGGGATCTCATGAACCCAATCATAATTTAAAGATAGCCTCAGGGGATGCATTCATCAAAAATCAGGAATTAGGGTTTCTTGACCTAATTCACCCCTAAGTTGACTTTTGGAGCAAGGCATGAGCCAAGACCTTAAGAAATGTTTTGAAGACCTCCAATACATCATATTAATCCATTTACAAGATTAGATTGATTTAAAGAACTTGGTTCATAAGCAATACAAGGATTCAAATTCATCTGGATCAATTAGGGTTTTATGATGAAAAGTCAGTTGTACCTTGGGAAATGATCCAAGACACTCTAAAACACCTATAGAATCCATCCATTAGGTTTGAATTAGGTCAAGGACTTGATTTCATAGAGGATCACAAAGTTTGAAATTCATCTGACAATAAGTCAAATGTGCCAAAAATCAAGTTTGACTTTTTGAATTTCTTGACAAACATGGCTTCCCTAAGTAAAAAACAATGTTAACTTATGGTTTAGATCATCATACGTCAAGAAAAATAAAGAAAAGTGGGGTTACTTGCAAAAGGGGTAACCATAAGAAACTTGAATTTTAACTAAGTCATGAAAAAAAGTGATTTATACCTAACTTTGCAAGACCATAACTTGTGATCCAAACAACCTTTTTATTCCATCCAAAGCTCAAATGAAAGCTCTCATTACATACTTCAAGATTGTTAACTACAACATGTTCCAAATCCTCATGGATTTTAAGTTATGGATTGATCAAAATCACAAAAAATGGAAAATGACACTTTTTTCAACACTTAGTGAAATTTTGGGCAGAATCTGTTTTGCATTTTCACCAACTTTGAGGCCATTTTTCATTATGATCCAAGATGATTCAAGACCAAAGTTAAACATCAAAGTTGAAGTATGTTATAAGGGATTTCTAAAAAGTACCAGAGCCTCCCTTGATTCAACTTGAGCAAGGAGTTGTACGCCTCCAAAAATGGCATTTTTCACCTTGCCTACACAAAGGCATGAAAACCAAACTTGTGCCACATGATTTTGTCACTCAAGTTTTGCCATTTTTCCAATTTTGTCATCTTCCAAAAGCACAAAACTTTTGATGACTCACTTGTTTCTTGATCAAGAAGTCAAGAATTCAACTTGGCATGTGCAAAAGCCATCATGACATGAACTTTGGAATTTAATTTTGGCAAGGTAACATCAATGCAATACATTGAGGTGTCATGAACCAGACCATAACACTCCAAGCCAGTCAAGATTCAAGTCCAAACTCTGAGCATTCAAACCTGCAGAATTGAATGGAGTCAAGCTAGGTGAGTTGACTTGGCACTTTTAAATTATCCAAGTCAATGGCTACAAGCTACATGCCATGATCAGCCTCAATCACTATTACTCCTAAAACAAACTTCCTCTACTATAAATAGAGGTCATGTGTGACTGATCAAACCACCCCAAAACATCTGAATTCATGTTTTCTTTCACTTCTCTCTCCAAAACCAGATTTTTCTTCTTCTTGAAGTAACTATCAAATTTTTCAAAAGAAAGCAAATCCATCAAAACCAACCATCCTAACACATCACATATGTTATATACAAGTGATCCATAACCTCAAAACACATCTGGAACACCAGAATCACTAAGTCACCATCCATTTGCTCAAGCTTTTTGGCCTATTTGCAGTTGGGGTACCACACCAAATTCCAGGTTGCTTCAATCCATTCCAAGCTTCCAAACACCTTACATAAGGTCCATTGAAGTTGTCCAAATCATCACACAACATTTGTAACACCTCTACATCAGAATTAGATTTCTTCTTGCAAGAGGTAAGCTTGAACTCTCAAACTCTATGATTCATGCATCATAAATATGTTTTCAAGTTACAAACATGTTTCTGCACTTATATAGAGTGTTTCCCCTCAATCAATTGTTTTGTAGCTATCGTGTATAGGATATCATAGTGTTCTTGCAGAAATTAGGGTTCATGTGTTCATCATTTGATTTCTCACTCCAGACTTAATATAAATACAATTAATTTATATCACTGAAATCCTTGTTCAAAAACACAAAACATTCATTCTTACAAAAGTCAAAACCATTACGTATTGAGAGAGATATGTGAGGTTTTGTAAAACGGCCTTGGAGGGAAGTCGCGAGGAAGAAGATGACCGTTGGCGCCATAATTTGAATTTTTTAATTTTTCTTTTTTTTTCTTAATTGATTTCAAAATTGTATTTCTCTCTCAATTTTTATCATATTTTATTGGTTCTTTTTTTATAAATTCACAAAAATGTTAAAACATTTTATTCTACAAAATAATCAATTTTATATTATTTATTTAATATAGCTTGAATTTTTGTAAATAATTTCATTTTGTTTGTTTTTTAAATATTTTTAAATGAAGTTTCCACATTGTTTTTTTCAAATTCAAATGAATTCCAAGTTTTCATGTGATTAAACATGATTTTTCAAAACATTTTTCAAAGTGTACAACTTGTTTTTGAATATGTTTGATATTTTATATCATTTTTTATTTAATTTTCTTTGAAAAATTGTTTTCTAAATTAAAATTAGGTTTTTTTCTCAAAGTTCATTTGAAATATTTTTGGGCGTCTAATAGAGTGTAAGACCTATCCCCTTTGTAAATAAATAATTTTGGGCCTCAGTCATTGTATAAGTCCCGATACGATTTTCAAAATATCGCTGCGATCGTTGTTTTTTCATCTGGGCATCTCATTATAAGCCCCAACTCTTGTATAAAAATGACATTTTTGGGCCTCCATTAGAGTGTAAGACCCATTCCTTCTTGTACATAAATATTTTGGGCCTCAGTCATTGTATAAGTCCCTCTGTAGTTTTCAAAATCACCATGCGATCGTCGCCTTTTCAAATAAACCATCTGGGCTTCTCCTTGAGTATAAGCCCCATTATTCTTTCTTTACAAACATTTTGGGTCTCTATTAGAGTCTAAGACCCAACCTCTCTTTGTAAAAAAAAATAACTTTGGGCCTCTACTATAGTATAAGTCCTACAATGTCTGTCGGTATCGCAATGCGATCAATGTTTTCAAATAAGTCATTTGGGCCTCTCCTTGAGTATAAGCCCCAATATTTTGTACATAAACTTTGTTTTTAACAATAAACAACTTTTATGGGCCTCTCCTTGAGTTAGAAGTCCCATACCTCTGTTTTCAAAATCATCTGTCTGTTTTTAAACTAGTACTAAGAGGAACATTATTCCTGGTGAAACTGCTCTTAGACCAATTGGGCCTCTCTTTGAGTTATAAGCCCCAAACTTTCTTTTCCTTTTTGAACAAACTTCTTTTAATTCAAATTCAAAGTTTTCTCAAAACTTTATTCAATTTCTTGAAACCCTAATCAATCATACAGTTGTAGTCAATACACCAGATCACAATACACTTGGGCCTCCTCTCATAATGTAGGTCCCAACATCTTTTTCAATGCATATTTGTTTATATACCTATTAATTTATTCATCTGTATATACACTTGTGCATATCTGTCTAGAGTTTGCCTTAGCAGTTACGTCCACATTTAGGTCAAAGCAGAGGATACTGTCAACTTAGTCAAAACTAGTTCCCTCATAGGAAATTCCCTATACAGTCTGCCTCCACTTGGGCTTATTCAATATGGAACAACGAAATACATTATTCCCGGTGAAACTTTTCTCAAGACTGTCAAAACTTATATATATATATATATATATATATATATATATATATATGTATACAAGAAATTCATCTCCCTAGAGAGGATTAATTCCCGGTGAAACCTATTTTTAATTTCTTCAAACCTTAGAACTGTTCAACAAAGAAAGGACTAATTCCCGGTGAAACCTTTCTTGAACTTTTCTTAGGATTGGACCCATAGGCTTCCTAAAAGCATCCCTAGCCTCCTCTTGGGCTTAGTACAAGGACGAACAGGCTTCTTAGAAATTCCTCATCCTCCTCTTTGGCTTAGTACAAGGACCCAAAGGTCTCCTAAAGGCATAGGATAGAATTTAGTAATCTCTACTAGTTCAATCCCCATGAGAGTCAAAATTTCCAGAACATCAGACCAATCTAAGGGTTGATCTTCATCCCTTAAACCAAAAGCCTCTTCTTGGGCATCATACAAAGACCCCTCTCTATACCAGAGCCTACCATTTCTTGAGAGACTTGGACAGTCTCAGCCTCCTCTCGAGCTTCAAACAAATAAGACTTGGAAAGTTTCATCTCCTCTTGGATCTCACACAGAAACCCTCAAGTTTCCAAAAAGCACGGGAAAAACCCTGATCATTGTTACCAATACACCAGTCTCCAACATAGTTGAAACCTTATAGGTTTTTCCAACTCATTTTTAAATCCCCTCTGACCCCCAACAAGGTTTAAGCCTTTACCTTAAAAATCCCCAACTAGGGTCAATTTAGCATCAACAAATCCCCAATAGAATCAAAACCTCATGGCATCTGATACTTCAACTCTTGCATGATTCCCAGCAAGAGTAAAACCCTTGGATTCCCCAATACAATTTGGACCTACTTCTGCAATTCAACAAATCCTCAGCAAGAGATAGCCTCCTCTTAGGCTTCATATAAGAATCTCCCCAGTCAGCCTCAATCTTGGGCTTTGTACAAGACAGATAAACCCCCCCCAGTGGAGTCAGTTTCTTGTAGCTTCAAACTTGGGATTTGATCAAGACACACAAAAAATCAACATCCCCTCAGATGAGACCATGAGTTTTCTCTGCAGGATAATAATTCCCTTATACATCACATATCAAAACAAATAATCAAAACCTTTTTCTAGATAATTGTTGTAAGTGGAACACTTGTTGATTCAAAATCCAAGCTGGAGTCCTTCTCTTATCCTGGATAAAATTTATCTTTCATCTAACTGTTGTATGTGGCAAGCCTCTGGATCCCTAACATCCAAGCCAATGTCCCTTTCTTAGCATGAAAGATTCATAAGGAAAAAGTGGCATTGCTCTATACTGAGTTAAAGCTTCTTCCTTCATGACATCTCTCTTATAAAGGAAATTATGGCATTGCTGAATTCTACATATCCCAGTTAAAGTAATTTCCCTTTATAACCAATTACTCAACATCTGTGATGAATATGTGAGATATCTCCCTTTAGAGATAACAAATTCTCTCTCAATCACCCTTTTAGCTTCAATCTTGGGCTTTAAACAAGACACAAATACTCAGCTAGCTTCAACCTTGGGCTTTAAACAAGACACCACATATCTTTCCTCCCATAGAAATAGGAGGAACTACGATTGCTCTGATTTCCCAAATCTCTTTTACGGGAATACGTAGGCATAAGATTGCAAAATCTTAGCGAGCACACAAATCAAAATCTTAGGTCCAGTTCCTTCCCAAAAACAACAGAGAACCCGAAAACAATAAAAACAGTCTCTCAATTCTCCCAAAGGAGAAACTTTCCTAATTCACAGCATATAAACACGCGAAAGCACTTAAAGTTAACAGAAATACATGCAATAAAAGGTTCCTGTGGATTACCATAGATAAACTGGGTGTTAATAGCTTCCCTTTGTATAACCAGACCCCGATCCTTGATCTCGTAGCATTTGTTAAAGAAAACATTTGCTTGCAAGGTTAGTTTTAGATATCTTCCCTTTCCTTTCCAGCTTCATAGGATAAATACAAAAATCAATAAGTAGCACCCAAATCCAATTTGCGGTAAGGTGCTCGCGTCACCGATAAAAATCGCACGCTACAGAAAAATGGCGACTCTGCTGGGGACTTTAGGATTAGATTTCCTAAGAGATCTAGGCCTTGCTTTGCATTTATTTTTTTCTGTTTATTTACTTACTTTCTTATTTTTTATATGTATATATATCATCTACTGTCATATTATTTGATACTCGTGTTTAAATTATTGTTATCTGGGAATGCAATTAATACGCATGTGGTGTGTCCGAGAGAACATTAAGATAACTGGTGGCGTATCCAGGAAGGCTTATGGGGAGTGAATCACGACCAAGTTGACTTGGTAGTCCACCGAATCAATGGAGGTATCCTCGTGGAATTACCAATGTTGAACGAGCAGGTCGTGAAAGCATTGTTTTTTCCCATCTGGATACCCTTGAAGCTGAGGATTAGTAGACATTTAACCATTAAACCATTAGGTAGTGCGGTGACTATCGAGAATAGTTGATAAGCGATACTACACTCAAAGAAGATTCATCTTAGGATATTACAGCTCTACTAAGTCAATTGGTTTGCTGTTAATATCCCTAAGAGGGGTCAATGATTTTGGGAACCTTTGTTAGAACCTGTTCTACAGGTACAAATATTGACCAATTAGTACACACCTTTGGGGATGGGTAGATCCATGGCTCCATGCTCATGACGATGAACCCCTAAACCCATGTTTTCAAGTGTTTTTGTTTGTTGCATCATGCATCCATACATTCATTAAAAAACCTTTTTCTAAACAAGAAAAATCTTTTTCTAAAAGAACTAGAAGAATAATTGCAAATAGCAGAGAGGTTGCGTTATGGATTTCGGAAGAAGAAAAATGTACAAGTACATCTTCAAGGTTCCAAAACTGGAAGACCGAAGGAAATTGGGAAAGATGATTACTAATCCCGAAGCTTTCAGAGCTACGCACAGAGGACTGTTATCTCTTCTGAAGGTCAACATGGTTAAAGGGATCCTGTCTACACTGGTTCTGTTCTACGATCCAGTTTACGATTGCTTCAATATCCCGGATTATCAACTTACACCAACACTAGAAGAATACTCCCACCTGATTGATTTACCTATCACTGATCAAGATCCATTTTCTGGACTGGAAGAAATTCCAAAAGATCAAGCCATTGCAAGAGCAATCTCTTTGGATGAGTCAGAAGTCAGGACTTATATGACCACCAAAGGAGGAATCCAGGGTTTACCAGCTAAATTCCTGATGGAGAAAGCTCTATACTTTTCCAGTATAGGAAATATAACCTCTTTTGAAGATGTCTTTGTTTTACTCATGTACGAGTTATTCCTCTTTCCCAACATTGACAACTTCGTCGACACCAATGTTGTTAAGATATTCTTGATTGGGAACCCAGTCCCAACCTTACTCGCGGATGCTTATCATTCTGTACACTTAAGGAATTTGTACAGTGGAGGGATGATCACATGTAGTGTACCATTACTCTACAAATGGTTTATTTCCCACTTGCCCAAGTCTGCTGCTTTTTAGGATCACAAGAGTAATCTACGATGGTCACAGAAGATTATGTCTCTTACCAATTCAGACATAAATTGGTACAATCGGATTTACGAATGGATAAAGATCATCGACAAATGTGGAAATTTCTCCAATGTACCCCTCATTGGTACTAAAGGAGGGATCAACTATCATCCAATTTTAGCTCGCCGCCAACTTGGATACCCGATGAAGAATATCCCACATAATGCTCATCTGGAAGGTCTTTTCTTCAAGGAAGGAGAAAATGACAGGGCACTAAAGAAAGAAATAGTGCATGCTTGGCAGCATATTCACAGAAAGGGAAGAGAGTCCCTAGGAAGGCTAAACTGCATCTCTGCAGAACCTTATCTCCACTGGGTACAAACTAGAGCCATCAAACTAAGGATGCCTTACCTTCGTCAATAAGTTTTTCCCTTAAAGAAATTTGTCCTTTATTTCATGTCTGATGCGGAAAAACTCCAGATCACTCTCAACAAAGTCCAATGTGAGATAAACTCTTGGAAGAACAAATACCAGATCCTTAATTTGGAATGTACCAAGATCCAGGAATTGCTAAAGGAAAAGGATGCTCTGATTGAGATATTAGAGCAGCATGCCATAGAAAGTCAGTAGGAACAGAGAAATCTGCTCACTCCTTTCACTTGGCAAAGGATCATCGACCCGACAACGGCTGAAGTAGCCTAATAAAAGAAAAAGAAAAGTTTAGAAACCAGCATCTGAGCTCTCCTCAGGGAACACTTAGGATCCATAGGCCTAATTTTCTTTCTCGCGCTTTGTTAAATACTATACTTTTCCTTGTAAAAAACTGTAATCTTTCGAGTTCAATAAAAGGTTCTATCTCGCTGTGTAATATTTGCAATATAATTGTTAAAAGTTCTTTTGAAAACAAAAACTAAAAAATATATCATTCTTTTCATATCATTCATCATTCTCACATAACACATCTTTGTCTTTTAGTCTCACATATGTGTCGTACTCTAGAGTCAAACTATCTAATTCGTACAATACTCGGGCCCATCAAGAAAAGAAAATGGACGATATCGGGGAATAGAACAGAGAGCTGAGAGAAGAAATCAGCGCTCTGAAGGAGAGTTTGGAGAAACTCCACAATGACATGTAATCCCTGGCAGCAGCCCAGGAACAACAACAACAAAGGACTGTAATCTCAGAGGTTACATCCACATCAGCATTTGAGACACCTGGCAGTCATCCTCAGTACAACATGCCTAAAGGATTTCTCTGGGGCATGCCTCTTAACTTTATACCTGAAGGATACATCCCACCGGTCACTGAAGACCCAGAAGTCGTAGCAAGAACCGCCAGACCTGAAGGTTACAAACTTCAGGTAAATGAAGATGCAAGGATTACAACAGAAACTCCTGAAGGTTATAAACTTCAGGTCACTGAAGCACCAAGAGTTACCACTGTAATGACTATACCACAGCCAGTGGTACACACTATCCCGGAGGGACAGATTCTGCAAGCAATTTATGGCAGAAACGAAGACGTATACGAAAGGATGAATGAGTTCCAGGAACAATTCTTGGAAATGCATAAGGAACTGCATGCCATTCGCGGTCAAGAATTATTCGGAAAAGACGCCGCCGACCTTTGTTTGGTCCCTAATGTAAAGATACCGCACAAATTCAAGGTGCCAGACTTTGAAAAATACAAAGGCAACTCATGCCCTCAAAGTCATTTGGTGATGTATGCTCGGAAAATGTCTACCCAGACAGAAAATCAACAGCTACTAATACATTACTTCCATGACAGTTTAACCAGTGCCGCACTCAAATGGTACATGGGTTTAAACCACACAAAGATCAGCACTTTCAGAGATCTCGGAGCAACCTTCGTTCAACAGTATAAATACAACTTGGACATGGCACCAGATAGGGACCGGCTCAGAGCAATGTCACAAAAGGATAAAGAAACCTTCAAAGAATATGCTCAGAGATGGCGTGAAATCACCGCCCAGATCTGTCTTCCTCTCGAGGAAAAGTAAATGACAAAGATCTTCCTGAAAATATTAAGCTCGTTTTATTACGATCGAATGGTTGCCAGTGCACCATGTAACTTCACTGAAATGGTGAACATGGGGGTACCTTGAAGAAGTAGTCCGAGAAGGATGATTGGTCAAAGATGCAGAGCCATCTAGCAGTACTAGGAGGTACAGTAGTGCTTTCCAAAAGAAGAAAGAGCAAGATATCAGTAATATCTCTCTGGGAAAGCAAAGGAAAAAGTATCAACCGGTAGCAGCAGTAACTCCCGCTATCAACCCAGTGCCAACTTCGACATATCAACCTTAGGCTGCTCAGAGCCAACCAAGTCAACCACAGTATCAACAAAGGTCACAACAGCCTCTGCAGTAGGCTCGCCCGCAATATAATCATAACAATCGTACTACACGACCATCAGGGTTCGACCCTATACCGATGTTGTACGCAGAACTATTTCCCCTACTACTAGCCAAGGGGCACGTTCAAACCAGGACGCCTCTCGCAGTACCAGAAAATCCACCTTTTTTGTTCAAAGCAGACCAGACTTGCCCTTACCATTAAGGAGGATCGGGACATAACATTGAGAATTATCTCAGCTTCAAGTATAATGTACAAAAGCTCGTCAGAAACGGGGTTTTATCTTTCAAGGATACTAATCCAAATGTTCAGACAAACCCGTTACTGCAACATGAGAAGACTACGGTGAATTTGATAGAAGGAGAGCCTTTCAACAATTATCAAATTCATAATGTATGCTTACTGGGAACCAACCTGGTATAGATGCATTGCAAAAGAGCAGGTACGACCATGTGCCATCTCACAACTATCATCAGTGTGATATCTGTTCCAAGGACAATCAAGGGTGTTCCATAGTACAAGCAGCTCTACAAGAACAAATAAATTTGGGTTGGATTCAGGATCACAGGATTCGTGACGTAAACATTTCCCATGCATATCCCAACATTGTTCAGAACCACGACATCCATGCAATGAACGTCAATCTAGTGGCAATGCATTCAAGACAAAGTCAGTATTACAATTTTTCGCGACGCGATTACAACGCTTGTCCAATCTGCTTAAAAGACAATTAGGGATGCTCTTTTGTACAAGAGTCCCTCCAACGTCTAATGGATCTCGGATGGATCCAAAACTAACGTGAAATAAGTGATCCTCAAGTCAATATGGTTCAAATATTTGATATATTCTTAATGAATACCAGTCTAGTGGAATTACAAGCTAAGCAGGTCAAACTTGGTTTTCTGGCCCCACATGATTATCAAGACTGTAAAGAATGCTACGAAAATGACCAAGGGTGTGCGCTTGTGCAACGGACTCTTCAACATCTGTTGGATCACTGGTGGCTTCAAATCTACCTGGATGAAGACACCAAAGTTGTGATGTTCACTCGCTAGAAACAGATCTAGTAAGGATGCACTGCATACAAAGTGGATATGGTCGGGTACCGCCTCACAATTATGAACGCTGTGGAGTATGCTCGAAAAATAACCAAGGATGTTATCTAGTGCGAGCAACCCTCCAGCATCAGTTAAACCGAAAGGAGATTTAACCATGCTTGAATTCTGAATCAATCAACATGATACAAGATTACCTCACTAGTCATAACAAAAACACTGTCATAATCTCCAATCACGGAATAACCAAGGATGATTGTGCCGTAATTCCTCTTCTCGATGAGTCAAAAGTCTCTCTTGGCAATAGAAGAATTCCAAACTTAGAGCTGATTGAGGTGGCCAACGACGGTCAAAAGGCCCAAAAATCCCTTGTGGTCGTCTACTTGCCAGGTCAAATACCATACAAGTCAGAAAAGGTTATCCCGTACAAGTACGGTGCAACAACCATAGAAAATGGAAAAGAAACTCCATTACCATCTATTGTGAACATTGCAGACATCAGTCGAGTTACCCGGAGCGGTCGGATCTTCAACAGAGGAGTTGGAGAGCCTACCAAAGAAAAGGAACCTTAAGTTGAAGTTTCTAACCAATAAGTCGGTCAATCCCACAATACAGAACCTGTAAAAAACAACGATGAGATGCTAAAGCTCATCCAGAAAAGCGAGTACAACATTGTGGATCAATTGTTGCAAACTACTTCTCGGATCTCTGTGTTATCTCTCCTGCTTAATTCAAAAGCTCACAGGGAAGCTCTGCAGAAAGTTTCGGAACATGCCTTTGTGGAACATGATGTGACCGTGGGTCAATTTGACAACATCATCTCCAACGTCACTTCCTACAACAACTTGGGATTCAGTGATGAAGAACTTCCAAAAGAAGGCAAGAACCATAATATGGAACTTAATATCACAGTCAATTGCCAGGACGATGCTTTGGCCAACGTACTGGTAGACACAGGTTCGTCCTTAAATGTCAAGCCAAGGTCAGCTTTGGTTCGACTATCTTTTCAAGGAACTCCCATGAAAGGCAGCGAGATCATCGTCAAAGCATTTGACGGATCTAGAAAAATAGTTATCGGCGAAGTCAATCTTCCCATAACCATCGGTCCTCACACTTTCCAAGTCACTTTCCAGGTCATGGACATCCGAGCAACATACAACTGTTTATTAGGAAGACCTTGGATACACGAAGCCGAGGCAGCCACTTCGACGCTTCACCAGAAGTTGAAGTATGTCAAGAATGACTAATTAGTCACGGTATGTGGGGAGCAAGCTTTAATCGTGAGCAACTTATCATCATTATCATGTGTAGAACCAGAAGAGTTTGTTGGAACTCAATTTCAAGCACTCTCGGTGAGAAATGAGAATCACCAAGAAAAAGGAACGTCGATTTCCTCATACAAGGATGCTCTGAAAGTTGTTAGGAGTAGTGACATAAAAGGATGAGGACAGATTGTAATTCCAAATGATAATAAAACAAGAAAAGGTCTTGGTTTCTCTCCGGCCTATACCCAGACTACAAAGAAGGACGAAAGTTTTCATCCCATTTAGTATTTCTTCCACAGCGAAGGCTTCCTCCACCCAGTATCTCTAGAAGTCCACACCATCGATGGGAACAACTCTTCTGATACAGAAGAGGAATGGAAGTCTTATCTCAACATCGTGGAACACCACTTACCACTGAAACCAGAATGTCCTCCAGTAAAACAAAGACTGAGAATGACTCTTCCAGATATGGCCATCAAAATTAAGGAGGAGGTGCAAAAGCATATCGACGCAGGTTTCCTCGCCACCTCAGAATATCCTCAATGGTTAGCTAACATAGTGCCAGTTCCGAAGAAAGACGAAAAAGCCAGAATGTGTGTAGACTAATGGGATCTGAACAAAGCAAGTCAAAAAGATGAGTTCCCCTACCACACATTGACATGCTGGTAGACAGCACAACAAAATTCAAAGTCTTCTCCTTCATGGATAGATTCTCGGGCTATACTCAAATCAAAATGGCGCCAGAAGATATGGAGAAAACATCATTCATCACCCCATGGGCACCTTTTGTTATAAGGTAATGTCGTTCAGTCTGAAGAACGCAAGGGCAACCTATCAAAGGGCCATGACAACTCTTTTTCACGATATGATGCACAAATAGATTGAAGTGTACGTTGATGATATGATTGCCAAATCTAAAATAGAAGAATAGCATGTAGAACACCTATCAAAGTTATTCGAGTGTCTGAGAAAATACAAACTCCGCTTGAATCGCAACAAATGTATATTCAGTGTTCGCTCAGGAAAACTCTTGGGATTTTTCGTCAGCCAAAAGGGAATTGAGGTTGATCCCGACAAAGTCAAGGCCATTCAATAAATGCCTTCACGGAAGACTGAAAAATAGGTCAGAGGATTTTTAGGACGTCTCAATTACATCTCACGATTCATATCCCTCATGACCGCGACATGCACACCGATCTTCAAACTACTCAGAAAGAACTAAAGTTGTGTATGGACAGAATTTCTAAAAAGCTTTCGACAGCATCAAAGAATATCTGTTGAACCCACTGATTCTGTCTCCTCCACTGGAAGGAAGACTGTTGATCATCTACTTAACAGTCTTGGAAGACTCCATGGGTTGTGTGCTTGGCCAACAAGACGAGACAAAGAGAAAAGAATCTGCATTTACTACTTAAGCAAGAAGTTCACGGACTATGAAACTCGATACACTATGCTCGAGAAAACTTGTTGCGCTTTGGCTTGGGTAGCCAAACATCTTCGCCAGTACATGATTTGTCACACTACTTGGTTAATCTCCGAAATGGATCCGATCAAGTACGTCTTTGAAAAGCCTGCTCTCACGAGAAGGATTTCCCATTGGCATATGTTGTTATCAGAATACGACATCGAGTATCATTCTCAGAAAGCTGTCAAAGGAAGTATTTTAGCCTATCATTTGGCTCATCAACCAATTGACGATCAGGAATCAGTCGGACTTTACTTCCCAGACGAAGATGTCATGTACTTGAAAATGAAAGATTGCGATGAACAGCTACCCAGTGAAGGGCCAGAACCAGGTTCCCAATAGGGACTAATAATTGACGGAGCCGTCAATACTTATGGAAACGGAATTGGGGCAATCATCGTAATACCCCAGGGTACCCATATTCCTTTCACTGCCAAATTAACATTCAAATGAAAAAACAATGAGGCCGGATACGAAGCTTGTATCATGGGTCTCGAAGAAGCTATTGACCTAAGGATAAATAATTTGGATGTGTATGGCGACTCAGCCCTGGTTGTAAATTAGATAAAAACAGAGTGGAATGCATACCAATCAGGATTGATTCCTTACAAAGACTACGCGAGAAGGTTGTTACCATTCTTCAACAGAATAGAATTTCATCATATCCCTCGTGAAGATAATCACATGGTTGATGCACTAGCTATCATATCCTCCATGATTAATGTGAGTCGAGGGAACGACGTACCCAAGATTCACATAATGCGCCTTGAAAGGCCTGCTTGCATCTTCATGATTGAAGCAGTCATAGACGACAAACCATGGTATCACGATTTCAAATGCTTCCTTCAAAGACAAGAGTACCCACCCGAGACATCAAGAAAAGATAGGAAGACTCTCAAAAGACTGGCTGTAAACTTCTTCCTGAACAGTGATACACTTTATAAGGGAAAATTTGACATGGTCTTGCTCAGATGCGTAAACAGACAAGAAGAAAACATGTTAATGAAAGAAATCCATGAAGGTTCCTTTGGCACTCATGCAAATGGGCATACAATGGCAAGAAAAATTCTGAGAGCAGGATATTATTCGCTGACAATGGAATCCGATTGCTACAAGTACATGAGGAGGTGTCACAAGTGTCAGATATATGCTGACAAAATCCATGTACCTCCAACGCATCTCAAATTTCTTTCTTCTCCATGGCCTTTTTCTATATGGGGAATCGACATGATTGGCATGATTGAACCCAAATCCTCGAATGGACATTGGTTCATCCTAGTAGCCATTAACTACTTCACCAAGTGGGTCAAAGCAGTATCATATACCAATGTGAGCTGACAAGTGGTAGTCCGGTTCATAAAGAACAATCTCATATGCCGTTATGGTGTTCCAAGCTAGATCATTACTGATAATGGATCTAACTTGAACAACAAGAGGATGAAAGAGTTGTGTGCTGAGTTCAAGATTGAACACCATAACTCATCTCCCTACCGACCTAAAATGAATGGAGCGGTAGAAGCAGCTAACAAGAATATCAAGAAGATCATTCAGAAGATGGTCGTAACCTACAAAGATTGGCATGAGATGCTGCCCTTTGCTCTTCACGGTTATCACACATCTGTCTGCACTTCAACAGGGGCAGCCCCTTTCTCTCTAGTATATGGCATGGAAGTAGTGCTCCCCATAAAAGTAGAGATACTATCAATCAGGGTATTGATGGAAGCCAAGCTAACAGAAGCTGAATGGTGTCAAAGCCGACACGATGAACTAAACCTAATTGAAGAAAAAAGAATGACGACTTTATGCCATGGTCAATTATATTAACAGAGGATGAAGAAGGCCTTTGATAAAAAGGTCTGACCCCGTGTCTTTAGGAAAGGAGACCTAGTGCTCAAAATACAATCATTTCTCACTGATTCCAGGGGAAAATGGACCCCGAATTACGTGGCCTCTATGTTGTTAAGAAGGCCTTCTCGGGCGGTGCCTTGAGACTTCCAACCATGGATGAAGAGGAGTTTACTTACCCCAAAAATGTTGATATAGTCAAGAAATACTTCGCCTAAATAAAAAAATGTCTCGTTGGATTGAAAACCCAAAAGGGAAGTCCAGGAAAAAGTTAGAGACATAAATAATGATCATCCCGATGGATTGAAAACCCGAAAGGGCAATCTAGGCCAAAATTAGGGATTCATGGTGTCGCGGTGAGAATCGGATACTATAGCTATTATGTTAACTATGATCACAAATCTTAATGTTCACCACCGGTCTTTATTTTATCCAAAGGAAAGGGTTAAAGATCGAAAATCCTAATAAGAGAATCTAGGTTCGGGGGTTGGTTACGCTTAGGGAAGGTATTAGCACCCTAAATGTCTGTAGTACTCTACAGGAACCTCTTGTTATTATTTATGTTATGTTATTTGTTTGCTTGCTAAGGGTATGACCTGATATATTGATCAAGGATGCTTGGGTTGATTGTTCAATTGGTGTTGACCAATATTTTTGAAAATGGAACATGGTGTTGACCAAATTCTTTGATTTTTTTGAAAGATTGATTTTATTTTATTTGTTTTTTATTAATTATCTATCTAAAGAAATAAAGACGGTAAAAACAAATAATAATTACACATGAGGGTGAGGGATACATTTTATCAATGGGGAATAAAAAAATGATTGAAATACTACACAATCAAACAAGTAAATGTGGGTCCAAAACCAACCGAAATCGAATGGCAACTGAATTTAGCTCTGAAGCTAACTAAGAGTGGATTCATGTAGGAATCACTCTATGAGAAGCCGAGCCAATGACTACATGAACTCAAGCGGTTCTCGAAAGTTAAATTAGATTTTAACTCCGAAATCGAAATGCAATGATAAATAAATATAGATCTGCATAAAAACCGATGAAAATCGAATTACCTTGCTACACTTAACGTGATCATCGCAATAGGGATTAAGAATGTGCGGATCTAAAAATTATAAAATAAAAAATGCGTAGAAAAATAAATTTAAAAAAAAAGTTTTAAAACAATAATGTTGCTAACGCAAGAATTGCGATCATCGCAACCAGATCAAATTAAACATGAATGTCACGCATCACGTACATAAATATACATACAGCGTATCTACACAATTCGATCCGAAAAATCTAATAAAAAAAGAATTAACAAACAAAAAGAAGCAAATTGCTACCGCATAAGCGTTCATCGCAACCGGATCCAAATCGTATAGATCTAAATATAACAAAAAGTAACTCAAAGAAAAAAATTTTAAATTTGATAAAAATATAACATTAATAAGAAAATATAACATTATTATTATTATGTTAACAGAAAATGTTATTAACGTTAATATATATATATATTAACATGCAGTGGAATAGTAATGTTAAAAGTCATATCACTTAATCTTATAATATGTATTAACATGAAAAGCTGTATGTTTCAGGAAAACGAAAATCCATGGCGGCTTACCGTACCACTCTTATATGTTGCTATGTGTTCATTATTTAATCATTATAACATGGATTGCAGCGATGAAGGAAAGCAATTGGGGATACGAAAAATTTAAGAACGGCTGCTCTCCCTTTTTCTCCCAGTCAGTACACATATATAATGAAACAAATTAGGGTTAATTATTTTTCAAATTGACACTAATATCCTTAGTGTCCATTTTAAGGCCCAAATAACTAATATTAAAATTAAAACTAATTGAAATTTAAATAATTCAATTAAAATAAATTTAAAATAGAAACTAAAAATCCTATTTATTTATTCAAAACATTATTTAAATCTAAAATAAATTTAAAATTTAAAATTAAAATTAAAATAAAATGCTAATTACTATAATTATTAACATTAGTTAAATCTAAAATAAAAATAACTATTAAAAATTAAATTAAAATAAAATACTAATTAGCTTATTTATTTACTAGACAAAAATTGTAAAAAATAAATAGACCCCACATAAATAAAATCGGACACTAAAGTGTTCGGAAAAATAAACTGAGTACACTAAAATGATCAGTGCGAAATATACGACATGGAAAAGTACCAAATTTTAGGGTAAAAAATTAGGGTGTGACAGATGCCCCTATTTAAGTTTCTTCTATCCGGAGATATGAAGATTGAAATCTTGAATCTCGACGCGATAGGAGAGACTTATATACAAACATGCACAATTTTTGGCCCTAAGATGCCTTATGATATGATATGATATGAAATGAAAGACAGAGATCCTGAAGATACACCTGAAACATTTAGAAAATCATTAAATGTACGCGTAAAGATTTGAAGACATATCTGGAAAAACGTCAGACGCAACGTCGTATCTAGAAGAACGTCAGATAGACACAAAGAAGGTTTTGGGAGAACATCAGAACAAACATACATATCCGGAAGGACATCAGATAGATTCTGGGACAACATTAGAATCAAAGGTAATATCTGGAAGAACATCAGATAAGTTCTAGAAAAACATCAGAAACAAAGTCATATCTGGAAGAACGTCAGATAGACACAGAGGGAGTTTTGGGAGAACATCAGATAAATTCTGGAAAAACATCAGAAACAAAGTCATATTTGGAAGAACATCAGATAGACACAGAGGGAGTTCTGGAAGAACATCAGAATAAAAGTACATATCCGGAAGAACATCGGAAAGAGGGGCCCATCCAGAAGAACATCAGATGGTAAAGAAACCAGACTTCCAATAATGGCTTTGAATGAAAGGTATAATCACTATATCTAATAATGGCTTTAGATGAAAATGAATAAAGACTCGATCTGGAAGAACATCAGAAAGAGAGACACATCCGGAAGAGCATCAGATGGTAAAGAAACCAGACATCCAATAATGGCTTTGAATGAAAGGTATAATCACAATATCTAATAATGGCTTTAGATGTTTGTGAACAAGGTAAAGAAACCAGACATCCAATAATGGCTTTGAATGAAAGGTAAACTCACAATATCTAATAATGGCTTTAGACAAAGTGAACAAGGTAAAGAAACCAGACATCCAATAATGGCTTTGAATGAGAGGTATAATCACAGTATCTAATAATGGCTTTAGATGACTATGAACAAAGACTACATTCAAGAATGGCATTGAATGCAAAAGAAAACCAATCATCCAATAATAGCTTTGAATGAAGGGTACGACTCAAAATTTGAGAATGCATCAGACGCAAATGAGACAAAAGCGCAATCCAAGAAGGCATTGGATGTAAAGAAATCATAACGTCCAAGAAAGCATTGAATTAATATGAACAAGGAGATACCCAACAAAGTATTGGATAGAAGGAATCACAGTGAACAAGGAGATACCCAAGAAACCATTAGATACACACGACAATATCTGTTTGGTAGGTGCCAAGTGAGTTGGACTTTGACCACAAGGTAAGACGTGGTAACGACACGACCTATGCAGGATGCAAATGAGTGAAAATAAGGGTGACACTTTTGCTATGCATATGTATATGAATTATACCATGATATATGATCAAATGTAAATGCAGATGTAATGCAGAAGGCTCGACTCTTTTGGGGAGAATACATGACTGAAAGACTGATTCCTTAACATAGAGATCACTGCCATTCTGCTTTGGGACTAAAGACGCTGCTACTGAGCACACATCTGCCACACTGGTAAACTGTATCAAATTGATGATCCTTATAGGAAGGACGGAGAGCTGCTTGGGGATTCTTCAAGTAAACTGCCCCAGATTAGCTGACTGTGGTAAATTAGTTAATTATTACTTCAGCTTGTTTGATTCTGTAAATGACTAAATTACTGTGCACTTGGAAAGCTTGCCCCAGCATGAGTCGTGAAAAATCTTCTGGATAAACCAATTCAGGGAAGGACTTGCCCCAGAACAACAAATCTTGAACTGATTCTTCAACAGGATTTGGAAAGGACTTGCCCCTGATTGGATCACCGACCAAGTTTCTCAAATGTTTGAAAATTCCTTAAAAGGAAAGCCAGTTTGCAAACAAAAGTGTTCATACAAACATAGTAAATGCAAAGTTCATGCAACTTTTGAAATCAAAATCATTTTTGGAAAGAGGTAAAACAATAGGGTCACTGGTCAGAACACGGTGGTTCAAGACGTTTAAAAGTGAAAGATAAAGCAAAAAGGCGTGATGCCAAAAAAAATGACCTGCAAAGATCTTTAGGAGTCAGTTTACGCAACCTCGTTGTAGTATACTTTCAAAATAACCTTGCTTCAATTAGGTCTTTTGAGGGTTATAACGTGGCCTGGTTCACGGTTTAAGAAACAAAGGATAAAGGCTCAAAGTTTATTTGTACCCACCCAATCTTCGTGATGATCTCCAGTCCTACACTTAGTTAACTCAGACTTTGCACTCAGGTTTCCATAGGTTAGGGATTGCATTGATGATAGTGATGATGGTTCAGAAGTTAAGGGACTTTTGAGGTGACAGTCACTACTTCCTTATAACTCTTGGTTGTTTTTTTTCATTGAGGATTTCATGGTAAGGATTTAAAGATTTCTCCTTTTTATTATCCCTAACTTTTGCCTGAACTGTTTCTCGTGAATCTAACAGTCAGCGGGATGCCGCAGTTTTTTTGTCTGCCTAAGTCTCCTTCACAGGTTTCGACTTAGCGGGCTTTTTCCTTTTTTGATTCTTTTATCTATTTTTTTTTTTTAAAAGAAAGTGACTGCTTGGCTTAATGATTATGGCGAACCATCATCGACTTTTGACTTGAAAGACATCTTCGACACTTGCTTGTTGCGTGCGAAAGAAAAATTGAGAATGCAACCTTTTTGTTGAAAGATGTCTTGCATGAAACTCTTGTATTTGAATGCACAATCCAGTTAACTGAGAACTACCCTGCCCCAGGTTAAGATTGCGGGTTTTTATTTGTAAAGAAAAGAAACTCCTACTTCAAGGCTCAAAGGGGTTGACAAGGGTTTATCTTCCTTATTTCTCCAGTGTTTAGGAATTGAAACAATGCCTTACATCGTCAGCAAAGTTTTGATTTGAAAGCATACCAACAACAATTATGAGTATAACGTTTTCATCATCCTCCCTCCAATCTTAGCATAATCAGAAGGAAAGTGGAAAAGAGATAATTTTTTGTTTTTTTTTTTTTTTTTGAAATATAAAGTGTAAAATAGAAAACATAAATGAATTGAATTAAAAGTTGCAATGCTCATTTTATTAATTATGAAAGTACAAACATAAATTGAAAGCAAATAACCAATACAAATAAGGAAAATGAAAACGATAAGAAACATGGTCTAGTGACTAATCAGAAACAAGAGTGAGCTGTCCTGTCTGAAACACTGAGGTCTGATGAAGTCAACTGAAGCTTCACTTAGCGTGCTCTGGCAAAGGATTATTCTTGACATTTGGATTGGTGTCACGAAAGGAGAGAATACCAATTCTGATCAGCTCTTGTACTCTAGCTTTAATGCAAAGCAATGTTCCAAGTCGTGGCCTGCGGCACCTTCATGGAATGCACAATGGAGATCAGATCTGAATCCAAGTGGAAGTGGATCTGGAGGAGGAGGCAAAGGCCTTGTGGTAATCAAACCTTTCTGAACTAGCCCAGGATAAAGTTCAGTGTATGTCATTGGAATAGGATCAAAATTATTCCTATTACGGTACTGATTCTGTCTAACAGCTGGACGTTGAGGAGCTTGAGCTGGTCGTGGAGCAGCAACAACAGGAGTAACAACAGCAACAGCAGAGTGATCAACATACTGGGGTTGAGGACGAGACCTTTTGGTTTCAAACATAACAACATTGGTCTGATCTTCTCTCTTCTTCTGGAAGTTCCCATAGGATTTCTTCGCTCCATTAGAAGATTTAGCAACTTTGGATACTTACCATTCTTAAGTCCTTCCTCGAGTCTCTGACCAATAGTAACAAAATCAGTGAAGCTGGATGAAACACTACCAATCATCTTCTCCCAGTAGAATGGAGACAAGATGTCCATAAACAGTCCAGTTAATTCTTTCTCTGCCAAAGGAGGTTTAACTTGGGAAGCCAACTCTCTCCAGCGCTGAGAATATTCCTTGAAAGACTCTTTATCCTTCTAAGATATGTTTTGCAGCTGACGTCGGTCAGGAGCCATGTCGAGGTTATACTTGTATTGCTTCATGAAGGCATTAATAAGATCCTGGAAACAGTGAATGCTGTTCTGTTCAAGATTCATATACCATTTAAGAGAAGCTCCACTCAGACTATCTTGAAAACAGTGGATAAGCAACTTCTGATTCTTGGCATGAGCAACCATCTTTCGGGTATACATGACCAAATGAGCCCTTGGACAAGAATCACCTTTGTACTTCACAAAATCGATAGCCTTGAACTTAGCAGTCATAACAAGGTCAGAAACCAAACCCATGTTTTCTGCATCAATGTTGAAGAAATCAGTACCCTCTATGGCTTTGAGTCTCTTGTCTATGGTCTGAAACTGTTCATGGACAACCTCAGGTTCAACAAAGTCTTCATGGTCTTCACCCCGAGCACTGGCAGCATTGTACTCGTAGAGAGGGTTCTCAAAAGGAGCTCGAGTAGACTGGACTATAGGTTGAGGCTCGGCAAAAATAGGAGCTTGAAACACTGGTCTAGAAGTCTGACCAATCATAGCAGTAGATGCAAGAGGTGGTGAGTAGTTGGGAGGTAAACCAAACTCTGGCCAAGTTGAAAGTGGCACCGGAATAGGTTGAGGATCAGCAATTGAAACTTCTTGGATGACAGTCCTTTGGGGTGGTTCTCCTCTAACAATTAAAACTTGGAGCATTTCAGTGAGCTTTGCCATGCTTGACTTAAGGTCGTCGATCTCCATTTGCATCTCAGCATTGTGTGCTTCTTGCTCTGCCATTATGCATCTGTAGTTAGCTCTAGTCTGGTATCTGTGTCGAGGAATCAGCTTGACGACCCACAGGTAACACTGGAAGATAGAGACAGCTGGAAATGAGTTGCTGGACAAACGGACGCATGCAAATGATATGCAATACAATGCAATGGTTTCAAGGAACTCAAAAGCAGGTTCCAAAAATTTTGGAAAACTGAAAAGTTTCATTTTAAAATCCATGATCTTTATTGATTTTGCAAATGACAAAACAATTGAGTTTCTTGAAACCGAATGGTTATGCATGAATGCATGAATGGATGCATAAGCACAGGTATACACATATACACATATACAGGCAAACAAGCCAAGGCTTAGGTTTGAAGATCACGAGCATGGAGCCATGGTCTACCCTTCCCAATAGGTGTGTACTATGGTTTCAAATGTTCCTGCCGAACGGGTTCTACAATGTTCCCAGAGTCTACAATCCATCTTTCGGATATTATCGATTTTCCAAATCACTTGGTAGTCAATAATATTCTCAAGAGAATCTCATCTGAGTGTAGTATCGTGTAGCGACTATTGCAGAAATAGATTCCCGCATAGTCCCTGCACTACATCCTAATAGACCAAGTTGGGTTAAAGGTAACTACGGTCCTCAGTCTCGATGGCCTTTAGTTCGAAATAATATCGTCTTCACGAATGGACTCGTTGAACAAAATTATATTCGAGAGGGCCTAAACTGAGTGGTGAAGTCTCAATTCAACTTCTTCAGGAATCGACTCCCTCAAAGTATCCTTGAATTCTCACTGTTCCTATCATATTTTTACACTCTAGTCCGGGTGTAGGACTTATCTCACCACACAAATTGTAACCCTGCACACAGAAAACCCAAGCAGAACAGGTATATATACAAATATAAAGATATATAGGCACACAAGCAAATAAATAACATAGATATAAACAAGTTAGGGGAAACCCTCGACAAATCCCCAGTGAAGTCGCCATTTCTATCGCGGTGAGAATCGGATACCATAGCTATTATGTTAACTTGGATCACAAATCTTAATGTTCACCACCGGTCTTTATTTTATCCAAAGGAAAGGGTTAAAGATCGAAAATCCTAATAAGAGAATCTAGGTTCGGGGGTCGGTTACGCTTAGGGAAGGTATTAGCATCCTAAACGTCTGTAGTACTCTACAGGAACCTCTTGTTATTATTTATGTTATGTTATTTGTTTGCTTGCTAAGGGTATGACTTGATATATGAATCAAGGATGCTTGGGTTGATTGTTCAATTGGTGTTGACCAATATTTTTGAAAATGGAACTTGGTGTTGACCAAATTCTTTATTTTTTTGAAAGATTAATTTTATTTTATTTTATTTGTTTTTTATTAATTAGCTATCTAAAGAAATAAAGACGGTAAAAACAAATAATAATTACACATGAGGGTGAGGGATACATTTTATCAATGGGGAATAAAAAAATGATTGAAATACTACACAATCAAACAAGTAAATGTGGGTCCAAAACCAACCGAAATCGAATGGCAACTGAATTTAGCTCTAAAGCTAACTAAGAGTGGATTCATGTAGGAATCACTTTATGAGAAGCCGAGTCAATGACTACATGCACTCAAGCGGTTCTCGAAAGTTAAATTAGATTTTAACTCTCAAATCGAAATGCAACGATAAACAAATATAGATCCGCATAAAAACCGATGAAAATCGAATTACCTTGCTACACTTAACGTGATCATCGCAATAGGGATTAAGAATTTGCGGATCTAAAAATTATAAAATAAAAAATGCATAGAAAAATAAATTTAAAAAAAAGTTTTAAAACAATAATGTTGCTAACGCAAGAATTGCGATCATCGCAACCAGATCAAATTAAACATTAATGTCACGCATCACGTACATAAATATACATACAGCGTATCGACACAATTCGATCCGAAAAATCTAATAAAAAAGAATTAACAAACAAAAAGAAGCAAATTGCTACCACATATGCGGTCATCGCAACCGGATCCAAATCGTATAGATCTAAATATAACAAAAAGCAACTCAAAGAAAAAAATTTTAAATTTGATAAAAACCTCAACAATATTGCTATCGCGAAAACGCGGTCATCGCAACCGGATCCAAATCGTAAGGATCTAAAATTTTTTAGAGATAGAAAATGCATAGAAAAAGTAAATTTAACGTGCTAAAAAACCAATGTTGCTAACGCAAAAATGCGATCATCGCAACCGGATCCAAATTGTGCGGATTTGAATTTATAAAAATAGAAAAGCAAAAGGACTTTTAAAATGTGTAAAAAACAACAGTGTTGCTACCACGGAAATTGGATCATCGCAACCAGATCGAATCAAAATAAATGTCACGCATCGTGCACACAAATATGCGACCAGCGTATCGACATAATTCGATCCGAAAAATATAAAATAAATAAAGAATATATCAACAAAATATATATATATATATATATATATATATATATAATAATGCTAAAAGAAAAAATATTAATAAGAAAATATAACATTATTATTATTATGTTAACCGAAAATGTTATTAACGTTAATATATATATATATATATATATATATATATATATATATATATATATATATATTAACATGCAGTGGAATAGTAATGTTAAAAGTCATATCACTTAATCTTATAATATGTATTAACATGAAAAGCTGTATGTTTCACGAAAACGAAAATGCATGGCGGCTTACCGTACCACTCTTATATGTTGCTATGTGTTCATTATTTAAGTATTTCAACATGGATTGCAGCGATGAATGAAAGCAATTGGGGATACGAAAAATTTAAGAACGGCTGCTCTCCATTTTTTTCCCGGTCAGTACATGTATATAATGAAACAAATTAGGGTTAATTATTTTTCAAATTGACACTAATATCCTTAGTGTCCATTTTAAGGCCCAAATATCTAATATTAAAATTAAATAAAATTAAAACTAAATGAAATTTAAACAATTCAATTAAAATAAATTTAAAACAGAAACTAAAAATTCTCTTTATTTATTCTAAACATTATTTAAATCAAAAATAAAATAAAAATTTAAAATAAAAATTAAAATAAAATGCTAATTACTATAATTATTAACATTAGTTAAATCTAAAATAAAAATAACTATTAAAAATTAAATTAAAATAAAATACTAATTAGCTTATTTATTTACTAGACAAAAATTGTAAAAAATGAATAGACCCCACATAAATAAAATCGGACACTCAAGTGTTCGGAAAAATAAACTGAGTACACTAAAATGATCAGTGCTAAATATACGACATGGAAAAGTACCAAATTTTAGGGTAAAAAATTAGGGTGTGACACATGACAAGTAACTACATCCGACAAGATTAACTCCTCGGTGGTAACGTCATCCGTCAGAAAAACATCAGTCAAGGTCACCTTCGACAGAAGCTCAGAAGGTCTAGAATCCAAAGTTGGTGGAAGGATAACGGTTGTCATGTTTTGATGTAGCCCCTTTCCCTTTAAATTACCATTTTCTAAACTTTGTAATGCTCAATGGGATCATGCGTTTGGCTGATTACCATTCTATCAATAAAATTTGAGCTTGTGTGCCTTTTATTTGCAATTCTCATTTGTCCTGCTTTACAAAATGACATTTTAATATTATCAACGATTCTTGAAACAAAAAATATGAATTTACTTGTCAAATTTACTTCTGCTTTCAAAACAAAGATGGCAATCTCTTTTTAATTAATGAGCACAAAAAGGAATATCGAATGCTTCTCCGGTAGTGATCAAACCTCAAAACGCAGAATCAAAGTACTTCCTAAATGAAGGATCAACTACTTCAGACAAAATGATCCATCTATCATCCCCGGTAAAGTTCCTTCCTCTGAGAACCAATGATTGGATTTTCTCCCTAGTAGGGTCCACCTCTAAAAAAACAAGAACGAATTTCTATCCCTGGCAGGTTTGTACCTCCGGAAACTGGAACGAATACAAGAATCCCTATTCCCAAGTAAAGATACAACTTTCAAAATCTCCAGAGATACCCCCATCTCCCAAAGTGGCCGAGTATCTAGTAGAACTCATCATCAGTCTGTATGTCATGTCTGTTTTGTCAGCATAAACTTACATACATCATGCATAATTGATTCATATTCATACACATGTTGCATTAATATCACTATGGTCATACTCATCCTCAAGTGATAAACGTCTTATCTCCTATAGAGTTGTCCGTTCTCCTTACCACGTCAGATAGGAAAAAATTCTGGTCTAAATTCTTTCCTCGTCAGGAAAATGTATCGTCTAAACGATCTCTCTCCAGTGCATCCCTGGGTTGAAATCGGTCCTCAACCTCTTTGATAATCTCTGAAAGGCAAGAAGACAGTCGAATAGGAACTTTTGGAAAATTACTTTTCACCAATGATGATGATATTTTGCTTTCCCGAATTAAAGAAAATTCCCAGTGAAAGCCTCTCAACGGAAGACTCGCAGCAATACGGCAGTTTCTTCCCGAAAAATTGTTTTCAATGAAGTCATCAGCACCTCAAAATTGGATTACATCACATGGCATTTCTCTGGGAAAGGTCTCGAAGGAAAGTATGATGTAATGTAACCAAGAAAAAAAACAATCTCCCAAGAGACTTGTTTTCCCCAGTAGGTCGACAAATGGCATCTCCACAGAGATGTTTGCAGACCTCTGTAGTTCAAACAAATGGTTCTCCCCGACAACTCTGACATCAAATCTTTTTCCATCAAATGGCATCTCCCGAGTAAGACCCGGTGAGAAGTTTGATGAAGATATGCTACAAATAGCGTTCCTTGTCAAGGAAAGAACTCAACAAGAAGAAACTAAGACTAGTTCCATGGCAGAAGACCAGGATCGAGGGGAAGTTTATTTCAAAAGAAAACTAAGACCAATTCCATTGCTGAAGACCAGGATCAAGGGGAAGTTTATCCCAAATAAAACTAAGACCAGTTCCATGGCTGAAGACCAGGATCGAGGGGCAGTTTTACCCTTTTTCTAAGCAACGTTGCTTAGCAAAAGAAGATGAATGAGCAAACCACTACACATTCATAACCACAATCAAAATTTCGGGTATTCCGATATATAATCCTCTTTTACCTTGAATGTCCGAACGTCTTCACCATTCATACCTTCAGGTCCAAGAAGATTAAATAAGGGAATCTGTCATACCCTAAATTTTGACCACAAGATTTCCCATCATTATGCAAATCATCACCACAATATGGATGTACTTTCATGCCTCATCAATCCTCTCAAAGATTGTTGAGCATTCACTACAATCAAGAATTAGGGTTTTGAGCCCTCTCAGAGAACTCAGACAAAGGATCGATAAAAAATGGACATGATCATCAACTTGTCAAGCCTTTCAAACATCCATGAAGGATCAAAAGGTCTCCCACATCAAGAATCAAGCATGAAAATGCAACATCTCAAGTTGATCAAGACTCAAGATCATCAGTGTCACCAAATTTGGGTTTTGGTCGACCAAGGCCTCCAGAGAGAAATTTTCATCTGGGCAAGAGCCAATAACTTCAAAACATGATCTAAGGAGCTCAAAGGGACCTCATAATCACAAGTTCAAGATAGCCTCAGGGGATGCATTCATCAAAAATCAGGAATTAGGGTTTCTTGACCTAATTCGCCCTAAATTGACTTTTGAAGCAAGGCATGAGCCAAGTCCTCAATAAATGTTTTGAAGACCTCCAATACATCATATTGATCCATTTACAAGATTGGATTAATTTAAAGAACTTGGTTCATAAGAAATACAAGGATTGAAATTCATCTGGACTAATTAGGGTTTTTTGATGAAAAGTCAACAGTACCTTTGACTTTTGACAAAGACAAGATCCAAAACCTTGGGAAATGATCCAAGACACTCTAAAACACCTATGGAATCCATCCATTAGGTTTGAATTAGGTTAAGGACGTGATTTCATATAGGATCACAAAGTTTGAAATTCATCTGACAAAAAGTCAACTATGCCAAAAATCAAGTTTGACTTTTTGAATTTCTTGACAAACATGGCTTTCCTGTGTCAAAAACAATGTTAACTTATGGTTTGGATCATCATCCATCAAGAAAAATACAGAAAAGGGGGGTTACTTGCAAAAGGGGCAACCATAAGAAACTTGATTTTTCACTAAGTCATGAAAAAAAGTGATTTATACCTAACTTTGCAAGACCATAACTTGCGATCCAAGGAACCTCTTTCTTCCATCCAAGGCTCATATGAAAGTTCTCGTTACATACTTCAAGATTGTCAACTACAACATGTTCCAAATCCTCATGGATTTTGAGTTATGGATTGATCAAAATCACACAAAAATGGAAACAAAATATGGCGCACGAGGTTGGGCCTGTAAGTTGTAAATGCGCCTAAGGGGGGGGGGGGTGAATTAGGCTCTTAAAAGTTTCTTTGATCTTTTTACCGGTTCTTGGTTATTTTTCCGTTTGATGATAAGTGCTTGAAAGTATAGTGCGGAAAGGAAAAATGACACAAGAGAATTATAGTGGTTCCCCTCACAGCCCGAGAGTACTCCACTCCTCCTTCAACACGAAAGAGATTTCACTGTAGTTTAGAATTATTGTACAGCCTAATCACACCAATGGTGATGCTTACTATCTAACCTATAGGTAACTAAGTGTATGAAGAACAATCCTCTTCAAAACACTCACTTGTTTCCAACAATCTTGGACAACAAGGTAAAACAGAAAAATATTCTTGATAATAAGATTATGTCTTGATAGTATGTTAATATCAATCTTGATATTCGATCTTCTCCTTTGAGACAATATCACTCAAACAATGTATACAAGTGTTCTTGACAAGAATGAGATGAAACAATGATATTTTGTGAAAGATATGCAGAGGGTTCTCTCAAGAAAAATGTTTGAATGAACACTTGAATAATATTTTGAAATATGGAAGGATGAGTGAATTTATGATTATGAAATTGTTAGGAGGTAAGTGTTAAATCTGAAAATGAAGTGTTTAAATATGTGGAGAACACCCCTACAAAAAGGTATGAGAAATATGCAGCAAAGGAATGAAAAGAGATGAGAAAGCAATGCATTTTTCCATGAAAAGTCACCATTTTTCGCACACAGTAACAGTGTTAATCGGTTAACCATATGGGTTAATCGATTAACATATGCTAACGTTAAGAAAATATTCAAATTTTGAACTGGAACCCCACAGGTTAATCGATTAACAGAACTGATTTTTCAAGAAAAAGTTTAGAAAACAATGTGAACTTTCCATAAAAGATTTGCAATGCACTAGATCAAAGATATGCAAGATGCAAGACATGTGAACACTTGTATAATCATTTAAATGACATTGATATACCTTTTTTCAACTTTTGATCTTCATGATACTTGAACACTTGAAGCTAATTGATTCAACTTGATAGTACTTAGGATATCTTCCTGAACTTGAACTTCTTGTACTTCATGTAGCTTGATTCTCTTTCTTTTTGCATATTAACTTTGTAGAGAGCTTGTTGTGTTGTCTTCATCAAAACTCAATGTGAGTGAGGCTTGCTTCTACAATCTCCCCCTTTTTTATGATGACAACCAATCCATTGAAAGATTGAATCTTTAGACTTGATGTTTCTCTAAGTTTGATTCTCCCCCTAAAGTGGAGCTCCCCCTAAATTCATGAGGGTAATAATTCTCTGCACAAAAATGTTAGAGAAACCAATCCTTCTCCCCCTTTGTCATTAGCAAAAAGGAAGAGGATTCCAAAACAATGACAATTCATAATTATAACATACATACATACATAAAAACCATACACATATAAACCCATAAACACAGATACATTAAAAAACCAGAATCTGAAGTACGGTACACAATATTCAACATAAACGAACAAAACATAAAACAGAATTTTTAAAAGACATAACAACATCAAAACATGGTGCAAATACTTCATTCTTCATCAGACGCCTCCTCACTTCCTTCTTCACCTTCTTCACTTCCTTCTTCATCTTCTTCACTTCCTTCTTCATCATCATCACCATCTTCATCTTCATGTTGATTTTGTGAATCCAACACAAGCTTGCGAAGAGAAGTAATTGCCCGGGTGGTTTCTCTATGTTGATTCATCATAGTCATGTAGAGAAACTCATTTGTAATGCCACCTTCGGGAATAGGATAGGAGGAAGGAGTAGATTCTTCTGCAACATACTTGTATGTTCCACTTCCAGGACTAGTTTCCACAATATCGGTGTTCCTCATAATTGTTGTTGCATTGATTTCATTCACGAATTTCTTTGGAATAGTAGTCGGTTCCCTATTGAGGTCCAAATCCGTGTTTTCTAAAATCCTTGAAATGAGGCAACCTTAAGGGAGCCGGGTGGACAATGAGATTTGTTGCTTCAGATGATACATCATGGTTAGGATCCAATTGATCTTGATCTTATTCTTGATCGCAAACAACATCTGCATCTCAAGATCATTGATTTGAGCATGGTTGGAGTCCTTTGGAATTAATACATAGCAGATAACATAGTGTAACATCCGATCGTTTACCGACAAATTCGAAGCATAACGAAGTGTACGGGCTGTACGTTGTCCAACAACAATAACTTCTCTTGGAAATCTACAGATGCTGTAGTAGTATTCCATTTTGTTAAATCCATCCCAAGGACCATCCGTGAAGGTAACACCTTTGCGAAGAAAATATCCGGAATACGGAATTTTCAACGACGCAGCTATTCCTGCCAAATCCTCAATAATCTCACAGTTTCTAACAACCGCTCTCAGCACATGTTGTTCATTCTCATCCAAATTAATAGACATTGTGTTCATAAAAGCCTTAACCAAATCAGTATAACATTTACCCTTATCAGAAACAAACTTGTCTATTTTCTGAACTTTCAACAGATTTGGAAAATCAAAACAAGGAGCCTTAAAATCTGAGAGATTGACATATTTTACCGTAAGAAGTTGACGAACCCGGACTTTGAAATCCATTCTTCTTTTCTTGGTTGTTTCCATTTGAGTATCCTCCTCATGTTCTGCTGAGCTGCTTGCTGGCATTTTTCCCTTTCCCTTCTTCAAAGGATCCATGGATGAAGTTTGAAGATTTTAGGTTTTGAGAGAGGGATTTTCGGATTTGGGTGAGGAGTGGTTAAAATAGAGTTGAGAATGAGAATGTTTTATAGGAGAATGATTGTAGTGGGTTTTTAATGTGAAGTTTGAACCAAAACTGGAGTGGGTAGAAGAGATGAGTTCCAAGAGAGCTTTAATGGTGAGTTTAAGGTGAGGAAGAAGAGTAAGGGGAAGTGTTGACTGAATGTACATGCACCCAACACATTTAAGCCAAACACTTAAAACAAAAGCAGATAAGTTTTAATTTAAAAAAATTCCACGTGAGCTCAGGTTAATCGGTTAACGCCCTAGGTTAATCGATTAACAGTATCAAAATTTCCACAAAATTTAAAGGCTACAGGTGTTAATCGATTAACTCCCTGGGTTAACCGATTAACAGAATCAAAAATTACACAATAACAAAAGGTAACAAGTATGAAACTTAAGGAAAACATGTGCAACACAAATATACTAATATTATATCATGGTAACATATATATTTAGCCAAAATTTTTATGAAAATAACTTGATGAATAATAATTTAAAGATGTGTTTAGATATCACCTTCATCCAAGATACCAAGTTCTCGCCTAATTTTGTAGAATGATTCTTTTGCGAGCGGTTTGGTGAAGATATCTGCTAGTTGGTTATGAGTATCAACAAACGTCACTTCGACATCGCCTTTAAGCACATGATCATGAAGAAAATAATTTCGAATGTCAATGTGTTTGGTCCTTGAGTGCATGACGGGATTCTTCGTAATATTGATTGCACTTGTGTTGTCGCACCGAAGAGGAATGCAGCCAAGATCAATTCCGTAGTCGCTTAATTGTTGCTTTAACCAAAGGTTTTGTGCACAGCAACTACCAGCTGCTATGTACTCCGCTTCGGCCGTACTAAGTGTAACGCATGCTTGTTTCTTACAAGACCACGAAACTAGTGCATTTCCGAGGATGTGACATGTTCCACTTGTGCTTTTTCTATCTGTTTTACAACCTCGATACTTCGTAATATCAACCGATGTTCCCGATTCGTCTTGATCAATGTAGGTTCCGGGTCCCATTGGTGTTGACATAGCTTTACAACCATCCATATCAAATCTCTTTAATAATTCTTTACAATACTTCGATTGGTTGATGAAGATTCCGTCCTTTTGTTGCTTGATTTGTAATCCAAGGAAATAATTCATTTTTCCCATCATAGACATTTCAAACTCGCCTTGCATCATTGAAGCAAATTCTTCACATAGTTGATTGTTTGTTGAACCAAAGATAATGTCGTCCACGTACACTTGAACAAGTAAGGTATTATTCTTTATCCTCTTAATGAACAAAGTCTTGTCTACCTTGCCTTTTTCAAAACCTTTTTCGCATAAGAAATTACTTAGACGATCATACCATGCCCTTGGTGCTTGTTTTAAACCATAGAGAGCTTTCTTCAACTTGTATACCTGTGAAGGATGCTTGAAGTCTTCAAAACCCGGAGGTTGTTTGACATAGACTTCTTCGTTGATATATCCGTTTAGGAAGGCGCTTTTGACGTCCATTTGAAATAACTAAAAATTCATTGAGCAAGCATAAGCAAGTAATAGACGAATAACTTCTAACCTTGCAACCAGAGCGAATGTTTCTTCAAAGTCAATTCCTTCTTCTTGATTGTACCCTTGAGCCACCAATCTTGCTTTGTTAAGAACAATAATTCCATTTTCGTCAAGTTTGTTCGTAAATACCCATCTTGTTCCGATGATATGTTTATCGCTTGGTTTAGGGACAAGTTCCCAAACTTGATTTCTTTCAAATTGGTTTAACTCTTCTTGCATGGCAATGATCCATTGATCATCTTCAAGAGCTTCATTAACTTTGGAGGGTTATATTTGAGAAACGAACGCCATATTCAAGCATGCATCTTTGAGATTTAGTCTTGTTGCTACACCTTGACTTATGTCTCCGATGACTTTGTCGATTGGGTGATCCCTATGTGTTCTCCATTCTTTTGGTAGATCATTGTTGATATACTTTTGTTGAATCGGTGCATCATGATGTTCTTCTTGTTTTTCTTCTAGATTTTCAATGAAGTCTTTAGAAGTATCTTCTTTGTGAATTTCTACAAGATCATCATCATTATCACAAACAATAATATCCTCTTTCGAGGGGTTAGATTCATCAAATTTGACATGCATAGATTCTTTTATAGTTAAAGTTCTTTTATTATAAATTCTAAATGCCTTACTAGAGAGAGAGTAGCCGAGAAAAATACCTTCATCGGATTTCTCGTCAAACTTACCAAGGTTGTCTTTATCGTTGTTTAGGACAAAGCACTTGCACCCGAAAACATGAAAGAAAGAAATATTTGGTTTTCTCCCTTTGAAAAGTTCATAAGGGGTTTTCTTGAGAATAGGCCAAATATTGGCACGGTTACTTACAAAACATGCCGTGCTCACCGCATCCGCCCAAAAATACTAAGGAAGATTTGAATCACTTAGCATTGTCCTTGCAAGTTCCACCAATGATCTATTCTTCCTTTCTACACCACCATTTTGTTGTAGAGTTCTTGGTGCAGAGAAATTGTGTGAGATTCCATGTTCTTCACAAAATTCTTCAAATGAGGCATTTTGGAATTCTCCACCATGGTCGCTTCTAATGGAGGCAATTGTAAGAGACTTCTCATTTTGTATTTGTTTTGCATACTTCTTGAAGGCTTTGAAAGCATCACTTTTCTGCACTAAAAACAATGTCCAAGTATATCTAGAGAAATCATCAACAATAACTAATGCATAGACATTACCTCCGAAGCTTTTTGTTCTCGATGGACCAAAGAGATCCATGTGCAACAATTGTAGTGGCCTAGTTGTGGACACCATATTCTTGGATGTGAAAGTTAATTTGGTTTGCTTTCCTTTTTGGCAAGCGCCACACAACCCATCTTTGATGAATTTGATCTTCGGCAATCCAATGACTAAGTCACGCTTGATCAACTTATTCAAGTGCTCCATATGAATATGAGCAAACCTCTTATGCCATAACCATGATTCATTGTTGTTTGCCAAGAGACACCTAACATTCAAAGACAAGTTATCTAAGGAAATTAAAAATATGTTATTAACTCTTTTACCTTTTAGCATAACTTCATGAGTAACTTTGTTTTCAATCAAACATTCATCTTTAGTGAAGTTGATTTTGAAACCTCGGTCACACAATTGGCTAATGCTAAGGAGACTATGCTTTAGACCTTCCACATATAGGACATCTTCTATAGTTGTTGAAGGCGGTGAACCAATGATGCCTACGCCAAGGATTCTTCCTTTGTTGTTGTCACCATAAGTAACATATCCTTTGGCCTTAAGCGTTAGATGTGAAAATTTGCTTAGATCACCCGTCATGTGCCTCGAACATCCACTATCAAGATACCATTGATTTGAAGAGGTCTTCAAGCATACCTACAAAAAAGAGTTACGCTTTATTAGGTACCCAAATTGCCTTGGGTCCTTCAAAGTTAGTTCCTTTCTTGACCCATACATAATGGCCTTGAGCAACACTAAAGTTTCTAATATAACATGCATTAGGAGTATGACCTTTAATACCACAATAGAAACAAGTAGGCTCAAAGTTGCTTTTATATCTAGGGGGATAAGATTCCTTCTTATTATAAGACTTCTTCTTATTATTTCTTTTCCTTTTGTTATATTGTTTAACCATTTTAGGCTTGTCACTTTTCTCTAAAGGAATTTGTTCTTTAGCTTTTACAAAAATGGTCTTGTTAGAAGTTTGTTTAGAGAATCTTGAGTAACCTAGACCACTTTTATCATTTGAGTATTTTTTACTACTAAGAACACGTTCCAATCCAATTTGTCATTTCTCATATCTTTCTAGGACTCTTTTCAATTGAAATATTTGAAAGGCAAGTGACTCACATTTAGTGCATGCAAAATTCTTGATTAATTCTCCTTTTTCATCTTTGAACTTATTTACCATTTTCTCAATATTTTCTTCCAAGATTGATATTTGTTTATTTTGAGATGAGATGGTTTTATATAGAATTTTGCATTCACTTAAAAGTTCATCAATTGCTCCTTGAGCATCATTATCAAAAATTGAAAAGTTACTACTAACCTCATCGTCTTCATCGTCGGAATGATGTGATGCCATCAATGCTAGATTTGAGCTTTGATCACTATCGGAGTCCGATGAAGAACTTATTTCGTTGTCATCCCAAGCAATGTAGGCCTTCTTTTTGTAATCCTTCTTTCCTTTGTTGTCACGATTCTTTGCGAGTTTGGGACATTCCGATTTGATGTGGCCTTGCTTTCCACATTCATAGCATATAATGTCTCCATTGGATGTTGATGCTTCTTTTTCTTTGTTCTTTGGGGACTTCTTTCTTCTTGTGAAACTAGAGTTTCCAATATTATTTTTTGCACTAAAGTATTTTCCTAGTCTTTTTACAAGGAGCATAAAGTTTTCGTCCTCTTCGGGATTGTCTTCTTTCTTCACAACTTTGGACTCAACTTTTAAGGCAATGCTCTTGGATTTCTTTTCTTGGATCTCACGTTTCTCCAATAGTCCAAGTTCTGTCTCATATTTTTGAAGCTTTCCGAATAGAGTAGCGGATGTCATCGTTGATAAACTTTTCTTCTCGGAAATCGCCGTCACTTTGGGTTGCCACTCTCTTGTTAAAGACCTAAGCACTTTAAGATTAAGTTCATCATTTGTTAGTGTCTTACCAAGTGCATTCAAGTGATTTGTCAAATGCACGAATCTTTTCTGCAAGTCAAGGATTGATTCTCCTGGTTGCATTCTCAATAACTCGTATTCTTGACTTAAAGTATTCAATCTGGATCTTTTGACTTCGGCGGTTCCTTTGTGAGTTTCTACAAGAGTGTCCCATATTTGCTTGGCCGTTGTACATGTTGAGACGCGGAAGAATTCATCCATTCCAAGTGCACTTTGTAAAATATTTGTTGCCTTTTTGTCATAGAGAACCTTTTTCTTATCATCATCATCCCATGATCCTTGTGGCTTTGCCGAACCAACTCCGTTGACAACCGTTGTTGGAATAAAAGGACCATTTTGAACATCCTCCCATATATCACTTCCTTGTGCTTCTAAATGTGCCTTCATACGGATTTTCCAGAAGTCGAAGTATTGGCCAGAAAATAAAGGAGGCTTGTTGCTACTACCACCGTCTTTGAATACAAGATCATTGTTTGTGGAAGCCATCTGAATCGAATAGGAACAGGTTACCTATCACCCGCTCTGATGCCAATTGTAAGTTGTAAATGCGCCTAAGGGGGGGTGAATTAGGCTCTTAAAAGTTTCTTCGATCTTTTTACCGGTTCTTGGTTATTTTTCCGTTTGATGATAAGTGCTTGAAAGTATAGTGCGGAAAGGAAAAATGACACAAGAGAATTATAGTGGTTCCCCTCACAGCCCGAGAGTACTCCACTCCTCCTTCAACACGAAAGAGATTTCACTATAGTTTAGAATTATTGTACAGCCTAATCACACCAATGGTGATGATTAGTATCTAACATATAGGTAACTAAGTGTATGAAGAACAATCCTCTTCAAAACACTCACTTGTTTCCAACAATCCTGGACAACAAGGTAAAACAGAAAAATATTATTGATAATAAGATTATGTCTTGATAGTATGTTGATATCAATCTAGATATTCGATCTTCTACTTTGAGACAATATCACTCAAACAATGTATACAAGTGTTCTTGACAAGAATGAGATGAAACAATGATATTTTGTGAAAGATATGCAGAGGTTTCTCTCAAGAAAAATGTTTGAATGAACACTTGAATAATATTTTGAAATATGGAAGGATGAGTGAATTTATGATTATGAAATTGTTAGGAGGTAAGTGTTAAATCTGAAAATGAAGTGTTTAAATATGTGTAGAACACCCCTACAAAAAGGTATGAGAAATATGCAGCAAAGAAATGAAAAGAGATGAGAAAGCAATGCATTTTTCCATGAAAAGTCACCATTTTTCGCACACAGTAACAGTGTTAATCGGTTAACCATATGGGTTAATCGATTAACATATGCTAACGTTAAGAAAATATTAAAATTTTGAACTGGTTAATCGGTTAACCCCACAGGTTAATCGATTAACAGAACTGATTTTTCAAGAAAAAGTTTAGAAAACAATGTGAACTTTCCATAAAAGATTTGCAATGCACTAGATCAAAGATATGTAAGATGCAAGACATGTGAACACTTGTATAATCATTTAATTGACATTGATATACCTTTGTTCAACCTTTAATCTTCATGATACTTGAACACTTGAAGCTAATTGATTCAACTTGATAGTACTTAGGATATCTTCTTGAACTTGAACTTCTTGTACTTCATGTAGCTTGATTCTCTTTCTTTTTGCATATTATCTTTGTAGAGAGCTTGTTTGTTGTCTTCATCAAAACTCAATGTGAGTGAAGCTTGCTTCTACAGGGCCATGTTAGTGAAACGGGCCTGGTTGAATTGGGGAAACAAAATTTGCTTGGAGGAGACAAAGTAAAAAAGCTGCAATTTTTTGAACCTTGTGTACTTGGAAAATCTTGCGAAGTGAAGTTCAACAAAGGCAAACAAAGAACTCATGGATCCTTTTATTATATCTATGTTGATCTTTGGGGGCTTACAAGGTGTCTTTCTATCCATAGTCGATGATTATTCTATAAAGTTATGGATATTAATTTAGAAGACTAAGGATGAAAATTTTGAGAATTTCAAAGGTTGGAAGACTCTGGTCGAAAATCAGACTGGCAGAAAGGTCAAGAAGTTGAGAACCAACAATGGCCTTGATTTTGCAATGAGGCATTCAACAGCTTTTGTCCTACCTCAGGTATTGCAAGGTACGAAACTACTGTAGGTACTCCACAACAAAATGGTTTGGCAGAAAGGTTTAATTGAACTATTTTGGAAAGAGTTAGATGCATGTTAAATAGTGTTGGATTAAAGAAGGTGTTTTGGGCTGAGGCTGTTTTGACAGCAACATATCTGATAAACAGATGTCCTACGATTATGTTAGATACGAAGACACCTGAAAAAGTTTGGTCGGGATATCCACCTAGTCTCGACAGACTGAGAGTATTTGGATGCATGGCCTATGCTCAAATTAGGCAAGACAAGGTCGAACCTAGAGCTCTGAAATGCATGTTCATGGGATACCCTGAAGAAGTCAAAGCTTATAGGCTATGGTGCCTAGAGCCAGGTCACGAGGGGTGTATCACCAGACGAGATGTAGTTTTCAATGAAGCTGAGATGGATTTCAAGAAAATTAATGAAGCTGACGAAGAGCTGGAACAGGGAGAGATTCTTGTTGAGGTGGAGCACGTTGATGTTGAACTGTGTATCATAGATAAAGTCGAAGAAGAAGCAGAAGCTGATGTCGTAGATGAGGAGACTGATAATGACTACCTCCTAGAAAGAGACATGTCAAGGAGAGTCATCAAGCCACCTCGGAGACTTGGGTATGCAGATCTTATAGCTTATGCCTTAATCTCTGCAAGTGAGGTTATTGACGAAGAACCTAGAGACTATAAGGAAGTTATGAGGAGTCGAAAGAAGACTGAATGGCTGAAGGCCATGGATGATGAGATGAAATTCATTCATGATAACAACACCTGGGAACTGGTCAAGAAACCTGCTGGAGCCAAGTTAGTCAGCTGTAAATGGATTTTCAAAGTTAAGGAAGGAATCGAAGGAGTGGCGTCGAAGAGATACAAGGCAAGATTCACTACTACGTAAGACCCCTTTTACAATGGTTGAAAAATATATATAATAAAGCGGCTCAAGGCGTTGTTATGTAGAGTGCTGTGGTAAATGCGCTACTTATAATCACGGCCCTGGAACCATTGTGGTATTCTGGAAAGCGCGCGGTATATCAGAATGGTTATGCTTAACAACCGTTGTGATAGATAAGGTAATTAATTAATTAGATGACGTTTAATCTAGACAACCGTCGTGGAAAGTACACATAGTTTATTATATAAAAATGTATATTGCTTGGTTTACCATACACCTATTTAAAAAATACAACCATTCAAATTGGCAAAGAAATATATAATTTGAAAATTAAACTATTCTTGAAACCAACTTAAACACATCAATTTTTTTCGAATTGAATCCGTCTCATTCAGCACATTTTAGGTTCTTTAACATATAATATACGATTCAATGGTCTGATTCTTTCAATGCATCAATATCTTTTATTATAGTTTACCTCATTATCGTCGCTTATCAACGCGATTGTAAATTATATCGATGAATTGAAGCAAACAGAGCATTAAACCATATATTATATGTTAAGGAATATTAAATGTGCTCAATGAGACGGATGTGATTTGAAAAACATTGATTGATATAGGTTTTTTTTTTCAAATACATCTTAATTTTTAGAATATAAGTTTCTATGTCAATATAAATGATTGCATTTTCATTAAAAAGTAAGTGAAACAAACAATATACATAGTATATAATAAACAAAACTTGTCAACCTGTATAAGAAATTAAAAAACAAAACATTTCTAAGTCACAAGAAGCATTTATCTTGTGACCTAGCAATGTTTTGTTCTTGTTTTGAGAACATTTTTCAACAACAATAACATACAGTAAAACAACATGCAACACAATAAAAAAACATACATTATTTAAGCAACAAAACCCCAAGTGGGACTATAACAAATCAAGATACATTGAGTCAATAACGCACCTTTTATTGAAAATAATCGTGGAACTCTTGCAAATTAAGATATATCAAGTTCATATAGTTTGTGAATCAATGAAGAAGAAAAATAAGGTGGATGAAGTTTATACAATAACTTCAAACTTCTTATATTTTTCTTCATTGCTTCAAAAACCATATGAAACTTCACCATAGTATACGCTTGCTACCACCATACGCTTGCTACCACCATTATCACCATGTATCTACAAGGAAACACAACAAAAATCAAACGTAACCCTAAAACATCAATAACATAATGTTTTCCACAGCATCCTAAAACCAAACCCTAAAACAATAATCTTAGAAAGAAGAGAGCAGGAGAACATACCATCTTCGCCGCCGTAGGAGTTTGCGCCGGACGTTGCTCTCGTTAGATATATTTTAAGCTTCTTTTCTCCATTTACTTGTAACAGTATTGGTTAAGATTCATGATAGCAGAGGGTTGTGTTAGAGTTTTCTTTAGAGAGAAACGGAAGTTATGAACTGGGTCTCAGATAGTTTCGTTTATATATTAAAAACAATCACTTTTCGTTACGGTTTAAAACTATAACCGTAATTATAATTTATATTTTAAAATAATAGCAAACTATATCACGAAGGTTCTTCATAATAACCGTAGTAATATCCCTTATTTAAAAATAAATAAAAAATAAAGGAGCGGCTTAACCTTAAATGAAATTTTTTTTTGCCACAGCTGAGGTTCGAACCCATGAAAGATTGATTTTATCATATCGGTTATACTTACAACCTTTATTATACCCTATAAATTTTTAATTAAAAAATATAATATAAAGTTAGGGTCTGAGTTTAGAGATATCACCACAGTTTTTGGAAGAACCGTGGTGACTTAGGCATTGTTGTTTGTGCGTTTTGTAGTAGTGATTGGTCGCTAGGGGTTTTACTTAGAAAGAAGGTGTAGACTTCAATGATGTTTTCTCTCCTATTGTGAAGCACAAATCCATTCGAATGTTGCTTGCCGCGGTGGCACAATTCGACCTTGAACAGATGGATGTGAAGACTGTGCTCTTGTGTGGTTATTTAGATGAAATAATCCTGATGAGGCAACCTGAAGGATATGTCGAAAAGGGGAAGGAAGATTATGTGTGCAAGCTGAAGAAATCTTTATATAGACTGAAATAATCTCCTCGACATTTTGAATAGGGGATTCGACAAGTTCATGGCACGCATAAGTTTCATTAGAAGTCAGTTTGACCACTGTGTTTACTTCAGATTTCGACCTGGTAATTCATTTGTTATTTTGTTGCTTTATGTGGATGATATTCTAATAGCAAGAAACAATGTTGAAGATGTAATGAGGGTGAAGGATAAACTCAATAAGAAGTTCGACGTGAAGGATCTGGGTGTTGCGTCCAAAGATTCTTGGGATTGACATCCGAAGAGATAGAAAGCAGTCGAAATTATGCTTATCTCAAGAGGCATACCTACGGAAGATTCTCGAAAAGTATGGTATGTCTACTTCAAAGCCTGTTGTGACTTTGAAAAACCCTCAATTCGAGTTAAGTATAGATCAGTGTCCCAATACTGATGTCGAAAGATCTTATATGAATAAAATTCCATATGCTAATATAGTGGGTTCTTTGATGTATGTTATGGTCTATACTAGACTCGACATAGCATATGCAGTAAGTATTGTAAGCAGGTACATGGCGAATCATGAAAAGGCTCACTCGAAAGCATTAAAGTGGATTCTAAGGTACATAAATGGGTCTCTGAGTAGAGTCATAATTTATGGTGAAGACTTGGGTGAAGATAGTAAAGCAGCAATTGAAGGATATGTCGACTCTGATTATGCAGGTTGTATGTATTCCAGAAAATCTATTTCTAGATATGTGTTCACTATGTTGGGGATAACAATCAGTTGGAAAGCAACACTTCAGAAGGTAGTTGCCTTATCAACCACTGAAGCGGAATATATTACCCTAACTGAAGTTGTGAAGGAAGCATTGTAGCTTGAAGGTTTTGCGAAGGAGCTGAAACTTCAAGGTCAAGTTATTACTGCTAAATGTGATAGTCAAAGTGCAATACACCTGTCGAAGAATTCAGCCTATCATGAGCGAACCAAGCACATTAATGTGAGGCTACATTTCGTTAGAGGGGTAATCGAGCGTGCAGAAGTCCAAGTGCTGAAGAATTTGATAGATCATAATGTTCCTGATATGATCATCAAGACGTTTCCCAATTGTAAGTTTTTCCACTGTATGCAGTTGATAGAGTTGCATAAAGAAAACTAGTCTGTTTCTTGATGTTAGAGTTAGATCCAAGGTAGAGATTTGTGAGATATTGGATCGATCTCTAGTTTAACATGCCGTCGAAGTCTACTCACATGTTGTTGTTGAAGACATGCTGTAGTCGAATTATGCTCTAGTATGTAGTTGTCAAATTGGGCCCTGTGAGAAGGATCCAGTTGTTTAAGTTAGCTTGTACCCTAAGTTAATTTGTAATGGGTAATTGTTAAAAGGCCCACTAGTTTAGTATGTTAGGTTTTATTATAAATAGGATACTAGTCTCTCATCTTGTGGTGTGGTAAATCTTAATTACGGTGAGAGGGTTAATTGTTATTTTTGTGTACTTGTAATCTGATTTGAAGAGAAAGTAAAGAATAGCAGTTATAACCAATCCTTGTTGTTTTTCCTTAGCTTTTCCTTGATAACCCAAACCCTTGTGTGTTTCTTGCCTATAAAGAAATCGAGTATATTTTGTTTTAAGGCATCCTAATTCACAACATACACAAACTATAAGAATATATACATACAAGGGTGCATCTTTATTTTAGGAATGAACAACAGAGCCTAGACAAACCGCTATCAAAAAGCAACCAACTTCAGGAAAAAGATTCTCACTTTTATTGATTTACTCATCCAAAAAGTAATTTAATGTTGTTCTTGTAACAAATTGAATAGAGTTAATACTTAGTTATCCACAAAAAAACAAAAGAAACATCTTTAAATGATGGGTAGAAAATGTAAGGGTTCATATCATGATGCAAATGACTTAGAATAAGCCACATAAACAACTATGTGAATACTAGTGCAAAATGAATAATATAGTAGAATGTAACTCGATTTTGAAATTTTTTGTTGTTTCAACAGTAATTGCAACATACCTGCATGTAGGTCACTGCTTCATACACATAATTGTGTGTTGAGAAACTCTCAACGAATATCTTTTTAGAGGTCAAAAAATCAACCAACATCTTACCTAGGACTTCAAAAGCATAGAACCATCAATAATAAGCATGTCAAAAACAAATTCCAAATGACCAATGGGAAGAAGCATTTAGGTGGTGAGTTCCTCACGACACAAAATTAACCAGTTGAATAGGAATCTTGTGAGTTGAAGATTAAAAAGTGTTTCCCTTTTAATGATTAGGCGTATGCCATGGCTGGAGCTCCTTCGAACTCAATTTCCAAAAGTTTAAACAAGAACTTCAAAATTACAATAACAACTAGTAGTGAGAAAAAAAGAGAGTTCATTCCTTTCACTATATCAAATAGAAAAGCTGAGCTGCAAACTTGTGGTTTATTTTTTTGTTAGAGATGTGCATGATCAAATTAATAGTTTAGAGTAACATACCATAACATACACTATAAGGCACATGCAAGTAGTGTCCCTTACATACTACTGGAAACAGGCAGGATTGTGCTATATTAACATAAAAAAAATGTACAAGAAATGTAGTGAACCTACCTATCAATTATCATGAACTTATTTCCAAAATACTCACTAGTATATTTATCTCCATTTCTACATCAAAATGTAAATGGTGAGCCTATTTAGTAAAAGTAAATTAAAACACCTAAAATCAAGAAATTATTTCCAACTAAAATTAAAGTACACTACTAGAAATACTCTGTTTTCCTGCGGAATTACCTGCGAATTTTAGCTGAATTTCCTATGCTTTTTCCTTCCGTTTTTGTTACCAAGCTAAAACCTTCGTGAGGAATATATTCGGCAGGAAGATCCGGGTAAATTCGCAGATAAATCCGCAGGAAATAATTCCATGTAAATCAACAACAAAATTTGAATCCGGACGTAAATCCGCAAGTATTTTCTATCTCAAATTATTATTATTTTTATTTTAATTTACAATATTAAATTTATATTATGGTTAATTTAATAATAAATTTAATTTAAATTTTTTTTAATTTAAATAAAACAAGTTCAAATTCATAGAACTAAAAACTCCTACAAGTTAGTAACAATTACTTACATAGTCACATTACTAAAAAGAACTCTGACAACTAAGCTACTAATAATAATTTGTCCAACCAAGTTAAAAAGATAAAAAAAATATCCAAATTACAACCAAGTAAGAAGAAAAAAAGTACAAAATCAAATTTCACTACTAAGTTCTTCATCTGATTCATCGACACTATTTACATTTGTGTTTGATTTCACTACTAAGGTTTTCATCTAATTCATAGACGCCATCTGCATTTGTGTCGTTAGAGATTAGAATAATCTGACATTCTTTTCAACTTCTGTTCCACAACTGCTTCAATTAAGTCATTGAAAACAATTTTGCAGAATTTAAAGTTGTTACAAGATCCAACCTAAATCCGCTGTCAAGGCCCTACTTATAAGAAACACAGTCTTTGTCCCAATAACTGCCAGTGGTGAATTTCTAGCATTTCCTGTGTATGTCCCCCAATTAGTATAATATGATAAGTCACAAGAAAATTGAATCATCTAATTAACACTAATGAATGAAAAATAAAGACAAAGAAACCAACCCTGAGTAAAATTATCATACAACTTCAAGAAAACAATTTGGCAGTTACAACTGTTCCTGATATCAAGCTCTATTGAATGAGATAACATGTAACACACAAAACTATTCATATAGACATTTCTTTAAACTTTTACACTAATAGCCCATTAGCTCCTCTCATTTTCTCCCATTTTCTAAGAGATACTTTCATCTTCTCAGCACTAAATCAATCATACAAAAACATACATAAAGAGGAAAACTTACATAGCCATTGTACTAGTTCAAAACCCTCTCAACTTCATCAGATGCACTCATTGTTACAAATTCAAATCCACGACTTCTGTCAGTATCCCTGTTAAAAATGACCTGACACCACAACGCAAGCTTATAAATTACAAAGTGTACAATACATGTTTAATATATCTCCACAACATCACAACATCAGCTACACACAACTCGGAGTATCATCTATCATAACATAACATCAATAATACAAGATTACATATAATCTATGTTATTCACAAATATTTTCAATGAACTCAATTACACACAATTTATGTTATTCACAAATGTTTTCAATGAACTCAATTTTTTAACAGACATGAAGATTAGTATTTAACATTGTCCAAATAGTTTTTTTTTTTGGCTTAAATGCACTTTTAGTCCATCTATTTTGAAGTTTTTTTAAATTTAGTCCCCTTATTTTAAAAACCAGTTTTTTGGTCCATAAAGTTTACCTCACTTGGAATTTTCATGGTCCCCCTCCACTGGACTGTCTCATTCATGATATGGCACATGAGCTGGACTTCCACGTCATGATTTTTGAATTTTTTATTTAACAATATTTAATTTTAATATTAAAAAATAATTTTAATTTAAATAATAACTAGGATGATTTTTTATTAAATTATTAACATTTTTTAATTAATAAATTAATTTAATTTAATTAATTTAATTTATTAATTTAATTAAATTAATTTATTAAGTATTTTATTAAATTAATTTTTTAATATTAAATAAATTAGATTTTTAATATTAAATAATTAAATTAGTCAAATTAAAATTTTGAACAGAGGCCCGTTTCATTGGCCCAATAACCCAATCAATTAACAAGGCTGTGTTGGTTAGCTTATATAAACACTAAAACTAATTGACATTAAAACAATGTGGGACTTGCAATGGAACCTTTTACAACTATCTTATATTGCAGTCTCTCATAATATCTACCAAACAACAATAATCAATATCACTTTTTTTATTCAAATGGATTTTATCCAATAGAACAAGAAGAAATGGAAGAGAATGAAAATAATAGTATGGTGTTGTACCAAACAACAATAATCAACGTCACTTTATTTACCCTTGTTTTTCATTTGTTTTTCACTTGTGTTTCACTTGAAAATAATAGTTCATGATGTTGTACCAGCCCAGATGGAAATTATTCTAATATATGAAATTCCATTAATCTGCAAAAGATGATGATGTTGTAAGCTTTTTCTATATTCATGATTTTTATAATCATGATTCTAATATATGAAATTCCATTAAGCTTTTTCTATATGAAATTCATGTTTTGCAAAAGAAGTATTTATATCTCAATCAAGTAGATGATACATACAAGAATCTTATGGCACAGGTATTGAAGAATTCATCCCCATGAGAAAATAGCAGAAAATAGGGGATTTAAAACTAGCCATAATGGTGCAGCTATGTAGTAACTATCTTCCACAAAGTAAATAAATCAATAATCTACACTTTAGTTGCAAGAGGAAACACTTTAGTTGCACAATCACCACATTGCGATAATGGTGCTACTATTGTTTTGAATTTATTCCCTTTCAATTACATTTGCAGACAGTATTATTTGACACTACTAATACTAGATTTATGAAGTGAGAATTTTTCTTTCCTTATTAGTATTACCCTTAAAATGCAGACAATATGGTTTTGAATTTATTCATGGAGAATATATGGTGTATGTATGTGTTCATAGCTTGTAGTGCATTTGCAGCTTGAATTGCTATTATTTTTTTGATGTTTGCAGGTCTGGGATTGAAAATACATGTGATAGGCAACAATGGTAGTTCTTTGGCAGCTTTTGTTCCTCTCTTGGTTGATTTTTTGGCAGGTTTTATGTCCCACATTGTTTTCTTCAAAGAAAACATTAGTGTTTATATATTAGAAACAAACTTAATATGGTATACAATTGTGGGTTAAATAATTGGGCTTACCTTAAAGTCAAAAATTATTCTATTAAATTAAATATTATAAAAATATGTAATGTATTAATATATGATTTAAAAAAAATCATTAATTAATTAAAAGAGATAATTAAAAAAATGAAATAAAATTATTAATTATTTAAAAAATTCATTAATTAATTAAAAAAATATGAAAATAATAAAATAATCAGTCATCATTACCAACTCATCAATAATAATTTTTTTATCACAATCATCACTGCCACGTCATCAAAAGTGAAGGGGGACCAACTAAATCCCAAGTGATGTAAAGTTTGGGGACCAAAAAGCTGGTTTTTAAAATGGTGGGACTACATTTTTAAAAATTTTAAAATAGAGAGACCAAAAGTGCATTTAAGCCTTTTTTTCTTTAATAATCAACAAGCTTCATTCATAAAATCTAGGAAGATCAAATACATATGAATGAATCCTTTCTAAATTCTAATAGCCATATATATTACAAGGCCAAAAGAAAAGAGAAAACATATAATATAAGAAAACCTATTAACATAATCAAAATCTTTGATAGCAGTAGGTTTAATCCCACCTATAGGCCAAAACATACCCCAGCACTTAACAGATTGTTATAGGTAAAACCAATCTATAGGCATCTTGTACCAATTATAGAAGCTGTCCTCAACCACATTCTTTTTATTCTTCCTCCTCCAATTCCATGTTAAGAGCTTAATGTCTAACAGCAGTTTCTTCAAATCCAGCGCTGCACCTTTGAAAATGATGGAGTTGCGATACCTCCAAATGCACCAACAGGTAGACAACCAAATGAACATTAGTTGATCTCCTAAACCTCCTGCACTCGAAATAGTTATGAACTCTTCAATGCAGCAACCTCCATGGGGAAGATTTATTCCTTTCCAAGATTCCAATTCTTTCCATAAACTCTTGATTATCTCGCATCCAAGCATAAGATGGTTAATATCCTCAATCTCATTTGCACATAAAACACACAACAACTGGTTAGAATCAGTAATAATTCCTCTGTTACTAAGATTTCTTCGTGTCGGTAATCTATTTAACAAAAGTCGCCAACCAAATATCAAGATCTTCAATGGTAGCTTTAATTTCTATAGGTATCCAAGAGCCAGTATCATGTTATTCTCCATCAAATCTTCCTCACTTCTACGCATCCACATGTCATAACATTCCTTAACACAAAAAGAATTATCATTCTTCCTTGGCCACAAAACTACATCTTCTTCCAAACAAGACAATGTGATCTCTCCCAACAGGTTACTTGTAGACTGAACAACACTGTTTCCAACGATATCCCAAGTCCATAAATTTTCATTCCAACTACCACAATCTTTTACCAGTATATGCTGATTTGGAGATGAGTTGAAAAGATTTGGAAATAGAACATTGAAAGCATTCCCTCCTATCCACCGAGGCTTCCAGAACAAAGTGTTACTCCCATTGCCAATTTTCCAATTTAAGTTATTGACCATATTCTGTGTGTTAGAATAAGAGGCAAGTCTTCTCAAATCGTTCCACCAATTAGAGCTCTGATTATTTGGGATCCCAGATGGATTAAGAAACATACTGTTAAAATCCCCTTGTATCTGGATTTAATGATATTTTTCCAAATGGCTTCTTGACCATTGATAATTCTCCACAGCCATTTTGCCACGAGTGCTCTGTTGAATAGTCTCACGTCTTTGACACCAAGGCCTCCTAGAGCTTTTGGTTTACACACTAAAGAACACTTTACCCAAGAAATGCTCTCTTTATCACCCTTACCAGACCATAGAAACCTCCTCTGAATGGTTTTATTTCTTTTAAGACAGTTGCAGGAGCAAGGAATAAAGAAAAATAATGTATTGGCAAATTTGTTAAAACTGAGTTCTGTAATGTAACTCGACCACCAAATGATAAAGTTTTACTCCTCCATTTTGCCAACCTGTTTTTGAATGAAGCAATGACTGGTTTCTAGAAAACAATTGATTTGTTGCTGCCACCAACAGCTAGACCAAGAAACTTAAAGGGGAACTTACCAATTTTACAATTCAAGAAAGTGGAAACAGCAGCAATTCTATAATCTTCTAATCCAAAACCCATAATGGTACTCTTATTATAGTTTATTTTCATCCCAGACAAAGCTTCAAAACCTCTCAACGCTGATTTTATGCCCCAAATATTGGACCAAGATTCATCGCAAATGAACAACGTGTCATCCGCGAACTGCAGTAGACAACCTGTGTTGTTACCTTCTATTCTGATACCCTTGATTAGACCACTCACTTCTGCTTTCTTCACCATGAGTGCCAGGCATTCAGTTATTAGAACAAATCGTGAATGGCCTGTTTCACTTTCTCAACCCCATCCTCTTCTTGAAGGCCAACATTCAAAGCTGAGATTGTGTTCATTCTCATCCTTCTGTTGATCATAGAGTAAAAATATTTTGTGTTGCAATCCCCCTCCTCAACGCATTTCTGCCTTGATTTTTTATGAAGAATACTTTCCTTAGTGTGTAAGTTATTCCACATTTCCTCCATTTTCTTTCCTCTTAGTTTCACTGCCTCTTCTAACCTTTCATCAGAAGACTTTGCCATTACATCGTCCATTTCATTAATCTCCATAATGTTCTCTTCTATCCTTAAATCACGAATGCCAAATACGTTAATGTTCCACCATTTCAATCTGCTTCTTAGATGTCTTAATTTCTTCAGCATCACTTCTCCTGCATTTTCATAAGCACTAACCAAATTCCAACTCTCCCTAACAAAATCCATAAAATTAGGATGATCCAACTACGCATTTAAAGACTTAAATGGTTTAGGGCCCCAATTCCTATCATTCAACATTAGTGACACTGGTCTATGATCAGATACATCTCGCAAGCCAATCTTCTGATTAATCACCTTCCAATAGTCACACAGATCTTCGTTGATTAGTATCCTATCCAGTCTACTCTTGCACGATCCATTAGCCTTAAACCATGTAAACTTATTACCAACCGTAGGAAGATCTAAGAGGTACATATCTTCTATAAACACCCTGAATTCCTCCATATCATTCTGATTATACCCTCCTTGTCGTTGCCTTTCTTCTTTGGATTTGATTGAGTTGAAATCTCCTCCCAAAATCCAGTCTCCCCTTGGAAAACTAGATTTCAATCCAAGTAACTTCCTCCACAATACTCTTTTTTCTGCCAATGCACAATGTGAATACATATTCACAATGTAGATAACTCTGCCCCTCCATTCTCCACTCACCCCTAGATAACCATTCCCTAAAAAACTGAATTTTGAACAGAATGAACTCTTATTCCATACTGATAGCATGCCTCCGGACATACCTTTTGAATCAAAAGCTGACCAATCAAAGTCGTCCCTACCCCAAACACTCTTTACAAAGCCTTCCTCGACCTTTTTACATTTTGTCTCTTGGATCATACAGTTCTATCTTATTTCTTTCAATATACTGATCAAGCCTTCTTCTTTTTATTGAAGAATTACACCCTCTGATGTTGTAAATTACCAAATTCATTGGACTATTGTAGCTGCCACCTTCGATCTATCCATTAAAATATTATCTCTTTTTTCCATTTTCCGTAGTATCCCTTCTAGAACCTTGTCATCTTCCTTTCCTTCTATGCCAAACGCTTTGAGGATTGTTCACACCTTTTTTGGTACATCTTCTGAGTTCCTTTTAACCCTTTCATTACCAGCCACCATATCTGAGTCTGAGACCGAGTCGCAACATAGAATTGATCATCCAGAGTATCTTGATTCACTCTCCCCAGGCTGGGTGGAAATCAAGGTTTTTTCATTATTTGCTATCAATAGTTGTTTCTGATGATTTATATCAGATGAAGAGTGAAGTAGTGTTGAGTAGTAAGAGGGTTCATAAGGTATCTGAATATCCTCATAAGTGTCTTGAATTAACTTCTTTTTTCTCAAAGGCTTTGTGAGATAATAATCACGTAGTCTGTGGATCTCTGATAAATTAGTATTGGGCCTCAGTTCAGAGTCCAAATCATAATTGTTATCCAGGCCTACGCACTTTAACTTCATACAACTTTTTGTCTCCGGGCAAGGCCTATCCGTACTCAATGTTTCCTTTTCCCCAACTCTGATATTCTCTCCCCTACTGACCAAAATCTTTTCCTTAAGCCCCATCAACTTTTCTTGAGCCTCAACATCATTAAATGCCACTACGCCTAATTGACTTTCAGGGCAGGGTCCCACAGTTTCTAAGCCTCTAAAAGTTTCCTTTTGTGTCTCGTTGCTTGTGTAATCCTTTTGTCAGAATAAAAAGAATGATTATTTTTAGACTGTTTCGTAGCCACTTGATTCTTTGATCGGTGCCCAGGATTGGGTAGACTCTTAGCACGGTTTCCCAAACTTTCTCCCCCATCGTCCCCAATGTTGGAAGATTTAATCTCTTCCGTATCATCTCTCTTGGAGGAGCAACCATTTGAATCTTCATCATCTTCAGAACCATCTTCAGTTTCAGTTTCCTCTACCAATGATTCGTCTGATTCTTCCCCATCATGTTTTTTAATACTCTTTTGTGACTATTCATTTTGGACCTTGATAATCTTCAACTAACTTTATCACAAATACCACTCCATTTACCTCAATGTTTAAGACTTCATTCAGGTTACTTGTATACTTAGTTTTTACAAGAATTCTTGCTACATCAAGCTTTGATTGAGCTCAGTTTCTTCATCACAGCGAATGAACTCTCCAACCCTGCTAGATATGTATTTGAAAAAATCGTTCCTCCATGCGTGGCATGGAACACCAAAACATTTAATCCAAGTTAATATTTCTTTGTCCACTTCCGCTGGGGACCAACCTCTAATGTCAGTGAACTAATTTTGTAGCCAAGCTTCCTCTTCTTTTACCAGATCTTTCACTGCATTTTCTTCAATATCTTCAAGGAAACACATGTTTGCTCCCATTGGGGTTACTCTTATGTTGAAAAAACCTTCTTTGTGAAAGATATCTTGGATGTTGTAGGAATTTCCTGATTTCTTTGTCACCCCCACATACGCTTTCTCAAAACGCTTGATTTCATCTTCTTCGATCTTAAACAAAAGACCACCCCAGTTAGGGTATGATCTCCCTATTTCAAACTCATTAGCCTTAACCTCATTCTTTCTGTTTATATTTGTTCGTTCTTGTTCACCTCTAGTAACCTCCGCATAAGATCTTTCTATTCTAACTCTGCCTCCATAGTATATGTTTTGACCTGCGTTATGCTTCCCTTCCACTTTATCATCATGTTTTGATTCTCTGTATTCAGCCGCACTCTTTCTATCAAATCTAGGTATGTTTACATATAACTTCATCCCCTTAATTTGAATATTGTCCAACCTAATCGCCATAACTCTCTCGTTCTCCACCTTCCTGAATCTGACAAAACCATACCTTTTTCCTCTCTTATCCAACTTGGCTGGGATGAACACCTCATACACATAGCCGAAATCCATAAAGACTTTTTCCATCTCCCTGGGATTGACTCCCTCAGAGATTTTAGTGAAAAAAAATGAAGAGATGATCTCTTTCTCTCCAATGTACTTCCTTGATCTATCTTTCCAAACAGAAAAATCTCATAGTTTTGTTCTTGATGCCTACAACTTTCCACTCCATTATAATAGCTTCAAGTTTTTCACAGATTATTGATGATACCAAAATTACTAGTGAAAGTTTTTCCAGAGTGAAGGCGCCTAGCCCTAAGGCTAGGAGTTTAAGCCGAAAACTCTATCTAAACCTAAAACACCAGAAAGATTGTTACCTTATAGAACACGAGAAACCCAAAACAAGTTTCAATATTATTGTTCATAAGAAAACAAAAAGGATACAAAAATCCACCAAACAGGTCATCTGCACTTATTATAGAAGATTGTCCAAATAGTTGTCATGCTAGTAATTACTTCTAGGTGTTGGTTTATATTATTCCATTATATCAAATGAAGGATAACCTATATTTGAAAGTAAACATTTCCCTACTAAAGCATAAGAAGTTTGGACAAATTTGCCTTGAATGCGCATGGCTGTTTTCACTATCAATAATCAAGAAAATAACATTCTGAGCGAAGTGAGTAAGATTACTTACAAACTGACCTTGAATGATTAATTGTATCACTAATTTGAAATACAACATACGTAAGTGCACACACAATAATGCTACTTGTTTCTTTATATCATACAATTGACACTAAGTCAAAAAGAAAACAAAAATAGAATAATTTGTGTAACAATTTTTGGAAAAATCCCAAAAAAAATTGATATGAAAAATACTTTATGTATATGTACCACCACTATTTCCCTTGGGACTGAAACACAAATAACTGTCATGGTAACCACTTAATTTACTCAGTCCAATATTTTGAGATTCTGACATTCCAGAATTCAGTTCATTGTAAGGCTGAGAAAGGACTTTCAGTCTTGAATATATAGATGGCCATCCGTTATTAATAACAACATTCCTTGTATTAGATCATTGTGGCAATTAACCAAACATAAAACTACATGGCCTATTGATCAATTATTTAAACTCGAAAAGTCTGATCAAATGTAACGGTGAGAGTGAAAGATATAATACAGGGTAGAGCCAATGAAACTCACCACCAATTTTTTATTATGATTTTTATAAATAACCAAAGTATGTTCTCATGCCAGTTTAAATAAATACTAGATTTACGAAGAGAGAAACTTAATGAACTTATCATGTCGTTGCATTCTTCTACTGAATAGTAAAAACCTCATTACACCAATTGCTAGCTACTGTTTTACCCAAAAAAATAGAGAGCATATTCGGACGTAAAGTCATTATAGGACATATTGCAGAAGGTTGAAATGCACTGATGTGAACATTCTACACACAGTGGCCTCCAAAACATTCTCAAGTTAAGAAAAACACTTTTTCAGTGTTCAGAAGGACACCTTCTCATGTCAGCTTCAAAACTTCAACTCACATTGAAAGACTGACACACAACCTAGATCTTCTTTCCATTTTCCCAACAATGTATCAGGTTCAAGTTCATTAACACGATTCGCTTCCTCCTCTTTTTGTTAACTCAATCCTTCACTACTCTTGACCAGTGACCTAGTAGATACTGGGTGAACTCTTCTCTATCTTTGGCTTAAATTCCTGGCTTTAGGGCTTAGGGGCATCGGTAGGGAGGTGATTCCATCTGGGTTTTACTAGGTAACTGGTTGGTGCGTGGTGTCTTTCTGGTTGGGTTCAATATTGCTGAGGTTGCCCGAACTATGGCATTTCAGAATAACTTGGGTGGTAACAGAGGGACCTGGACGGAGGTGGGTAAGAAGAAGAAGTCCACAGGTCGGAATATTTCTATTGGTAGAATGTCGATTTGGAAGAGAAATAAAGGTAAAGTTACTGATTTGGATTTGCAAGAATCCTCCTCATTTTTCTTTACTCGGTTTCCAGATTCGTATGAAGCGAAACAGATGTACGATGTCTTTAAGGAGTTTGGGTCTATATTGGAAGTGTTCATCCCGGGTAGGCTCGACGTTAGGGGCAAAAGATTTGGATTCGTTAGGTTTAAAAGTGTCGAAGATGAACATCTTCTTGCCATTAATCTAGACAACATTGTCATTAATGGTACTAAGATTTTTACCAATTTACCCAGATTTAGGAGAGAGCATAAGGATGGCGGCGGTATGGGTCTTATAGATCGTAGTAAGGATGATCTGAAGCGGGTTGAAGGTTATTCAATCAGAAAAGATAAGAGGAGTGGATTAGTCTCTAATTTATCCTTTGCTCAGGCTGCAAGAAGGCATGGAGATCGGAATGCAGGTTACCAGAAATCAAATCAAGTTTTACTTGGAGAAAAACCCAACTTCGCTCATCTGAGTTTCAAAGTAAACGGGGAAGAAATGGAAAGGTTTGAGCAGGCTTTTACAGGTGTCCTGGAGAAACCTGGTTCTGCGTTAGAAGTATCGGAAGAATTGCAAATGGAAGGTTTTTTTAATATTAAGGTTACTCCAATGGGAGCTAACCTCTGCCTTCTAGAGGAAGACAATCCTGGAGATATCAAAAGGTTGATAGCAGAGGAATCTAGTTGGATTGCTAGATGGTTTTCAGACATTCACCCCTGGTCCCCAAATGATGTTGATCAAGAAAGACTTACTTGGCTTAAGATTTTTGGTCTCCCTTGTCATGTGTGGGGCGAAATATTTTTCAAATTTCTAGCTGGTAGAACAGGTGTTTTTGTCAATATGGACGATGACACTAGGAGACATTCAAGGTTTGATGTGGCGAGAATACTGATTAGGACCAAGTTTGCTATGAATCTTAATGAAGTAGTCAATGTGGAAGTCAATGATGACTGCTATCGTATTAAGATTGTTGAAGATTCTTTTGGGCCATATGTTAAATACCTTAGTTCTAGAAGAACATCTTGCTTTGAAGAAGATAGTTCAGAATTAGTGGAATCTGAGTCTTACAATTCTGAAGGTGATGAGGTATGGCATAATATGAATCTGGATGTGGGGAATAATTCGTTTGGAGTGGAAAATGTTTAGCGTGCGAGTGCAGAGGGAAGTTCTGGCCCTTGTGACAGAGAATGTAATGCTTCACCCAGAAATTTTAGCGAGGAATCTTCTCATCTTACTGATTTTGTGGAAGTTAGTTATTCTAAACCAGGGCCTATCGTGGGTGACAGTCCCACTATTGATTGTAGAGGTTGTTCCAAAATTGTTAGAGATGCGGATCTTTGTGGCTTGGAGGTTAATACGCTTAAGACCATTGAGAATGGATCGTCCCTTGACCATGTTAAATGTTATTTGGCTAAACTTAATAGAGATGAAGTTGTCTTAGTGGGTGCAATTGATATGAATCATATTCATATAGACAGGTCTCCTTTGGATAGGTGTCCATCTTCTCAGTCTGAACACATTAGTGATGTAAATGCTGTTACACTGATTACTTGGGACAATGTAGGAGTTCAAGCTAATAAAAAGAAGACTAAGAAGTAAATCATTCGAGACATTTATCAAAGGCTGAAGATTCCTTTCAATCCTTCGTATTATGCTACTCTTCTTCAAGCAGAGAGCTCATTTCTGATGTCTCATAATAAGCCGGAAGTGCAGGGGATGGATAACAAGAAGTACCCTCTTTCTATTCATGAGAACAAGACATCTGTGTCAATTGATAACTCTATTTCTGACTCTGGTTTTGTACAGAGCAATCTAAGAATAAAGAAGAAACTGGAGAATATCCCTGCTAGGGTGTGGGAATCTATCCAACGACTTGGTATTGAAGCAGAGGAAGATGATGAAGTGTTTCAGAATATATTGAGGAAGCTAGAAGAGGTGGATAGAAAATCAATAAAAGGAAAAAAGGTGGAAGCTACTAAGTTTAAATGAATATTGTCTCCTACAATATTCGAGGGTGTGGAGGGGTTTTGAAGAGAAAAAAGATTAGAGAAACTCTAATTAAAGTTGGGGCAGAGATTTGTTTTTTACAAGAAACGAAGTGTATTAGTGTAACAGAAGAATTAGTGTATAGTGTATGGAAAGATAGGAATTGCCAATGGTCTGCTTCTAATGCTATTGGGTTATCTGGTGGGCTGGTCATCATATGGAAGACAAAAGTTTTGACACCTATTTGTAGTTACAGGGGTAAAGGATATCTTGGGATGCAAGCGATATGGAAGGGCAGAAGGTGTTATCTGTTTAACATTTATTCTCCTTGTAACATTGCAGAGAGGAGAGATTTGTGGAGGGGCTTAATAAATCTTAAAAATAGTTTGAATCTAGGAGAGTGGATATTAGGGGGGACTTCAACTCGATTAAGAGTATGGAGGAGCAGATTGGGTATACTCGACCTAATAGAAGGCATATGTTAGAGTTTTCTGAGTTCATTAACACTTTAGGAGTGGTTGATCTTATTTTAAGTGGGCTCAAGTTCTCTTAGTTTAAGTCAAAAGGTACAATCTGCAGTCGTCTTGACCGATTTCTTGTCTCTCCCTCTGTCTTTAATGATTGGAATATGGTGACGCAACGTATTGGTGAGAGGGATATATCATATCACATGCCAGTTTGGATTACTGCTAAAAATACTAATTGGGGTCCTAAGCCGTTTATGGTTTTGTCTTGCTGGTTCGATCACAGTGACTTCATCCCTTTCGTTAAGAAGGAGTGGGAAGAGTTCAGGATAACAGGAAAGGCTTCTTATATTCTGGAAAAGAAAATGAAACATCTTAGAGATAGAATTCGATGGTGGAATACCAATGTATATGGCTGGGTTGATCTTAATATGCAAAAGGAAGTCGAGTCTATTAATGAACTGGAAGACCTGATTGTTCAGAGACGAGGAGATATCACTGGTGAGGAACTGTTGTGTAGGAATGTAGCAGAAGACAATTTTTGGAAATCTATAAGAGTAAAAGAGAGCATTCTGAAACAAAAATCGAGATCCAAGTAGATAGCTGATGGTGATATCAATACTAAGTTTTTTCATTCTGCGTTGAGACAGAGGATAAATTTGAATACCATTAATGGTGTCACTATTAATGGTAAATTTGAGAAGGATGTACAAACTGTGAAAGAAGCTGCCAGTTCTCATTTTGCTGGTAGATTCAGTAGGGTGGATAGACCATTCCCTTGTATTGGTGGTTCTGGTTTTAATTCTCTTTCATCTACAGATAGTCATGACCTAGAGGTTGATGTTAACTTGCAGGAAATCAGGGAAGTGGTGTTTGGATTCTTAGGGGATCGTAGTCCTGGGCCTGATGGCTTTAGTTTTGAATTCTTGAAGAAATGTTGGGACATTGTAGGTTTAGAGTTTTCAAACTGTGTGCTGGAATTTTTTGAAGGTGAACAACTGCATAAAAGTTTCGCATCTTCTTTTGTGGTTTTGATTCCGAAGGTTGAAACTCCTAAAGATTTTGATGGATATAGGCCTATTTCTCTTGTAACTTCAGTGTATAAGGTAATATCTAAAATCCTTTCCAATAGGCTCAAAAAGAAAATTGGAGGAATTATCTCAAATACTCAAACTGCTTTTTTGGAGGGGAAGGAATTTGTTAGATGGGGTGCTTGTTTTAAATGAAATTTTGGAGTTTGCCAAGAGATCTAAAAAGGATCTTATGATTATCAAAGTGGATTTTGCCAAGCATACGACTGTGTTGATTGGAATTATCTACGTGAAGTCATGAAACATATGGGATTTGGCTCGAAGTGGTTGAGATGGATGGAACTTGGAGTTTTCAACAGTTTTTCCTCTGTTTTAGTTAATGGCAGTCCAACTCAGGATTTCAGAGTGACTAGGGGTCTCAAGCAAGGAGATCCCCTTGCCCCTTTCCTTTTCTGTTTGGTTGCAGAGGGTCTTGAAGTTATTATGAAACGTGTTATAGCAGCTGGTATTTATTCATGGTTTAAAGTCAATCCAGATATTGATTTCCACTTGTTACAGTATGCTGATGATTCTGTCCTAATTGGTGATGACTCTTGGAAAAATATTACTGCTATTAAGTCTATTTTGAAAGGTTTCCATCTTACTTCAGGGTTGGATATTAATTTCAACAAGAGTTCTTTGGTTTGCTTAGGTTTGGAAGAGAATAAGATTAGAGTTGCAGAGTTGTACCTCTCATGTAAAACTTCTCCTCCTCAGTTTTCGTTTCTTGGGATTTTCATAGGAGGTAACCACAGGTTAATTTCATTTTGGAAGCTGGTAATAGATAAGATGTGTGCTAGATTGAATACTTGGAGAAGTCGTTTCATGTCGATGGGAGGTAGAGTCATTTAATCAATTTTGTCCTTAACAATTTGCCAATCTACTACATGGCGTTTTATAAAATGCCGGCCAAGGTGGTTAGAATTCTCACATCGATTCAAAAATCATTTTTGTGGAATGGCTTGGAGAACAAAATAGGGATTGCGTGGATAAGTTGGAATATGGTTTGCAGAAAAAGAGAGCTGGGAGGTTTAGGGGTGAAAGATCTTAAATTATTCAATTTGGCATTATTTCTTAAATGGTCTTGGAAGATTTTAGAGAACAAGACTTCAATTTGGAAGGATTTCATCAACCATAGATATCCATATAGCTGCTCTGATTTTTTTAGTGGGGAGTGTTCAAACTTGCAGGTATCTCCTTCTACTTGGTTTCTTGATTTGATTCATGCCACGAATGCAATGGGATATGGTATGCTAGCTGATCTAATTTCATATGATATTGGAGATGGTAGCAAGGTGGATTTTTGGAGGGCTAAATGGGCAACAAATGAAACTTTATGCACTCGGTTTCCAGCTCTGTTTGGTTTCGCAGAAACAAGTTTAAGCACAGTCATTGATAATGGATTTTGGGAAGGTTAGAATTGGATTTGGGCCATTAATTTGCAGGTCACTGATTTGCCAGAGCAGGCTTTGTTACAGCTTATAGAACTTCATCTGTTACTGGAAGACATTTCTATAGACAAGGATGCCACGGATTCGGTCAAGTGGTTGCTCGAGGAAGATCTTCGTTTTTCTGTCTCTTCTTTGTATGTTTTTTTGCAGGAGAAACTTGGAGAGACCGATGTTCAGTTTGGAATCGAAATCAAAGCGGCGTTCAAATTAATTTGGTTTGCTCAAGTTCCTTTCAAGGTGAAAGTTTTTGCATGGAGGGTGCTTCACAAACGAATTCCAACGAGGGATAATCTGATTCGTAGAGGTATTATCACTAATAGGCATGAGATGACTTGTCCATTTTGCTTCCTAGTAACGGAGTCGGTTGAGCATGTTTTATTCTCCTGTTGTAAGTAGATTTTGGTTTGAAATTTTGCTTGTAAATGGTTGGAGATTCCTTATATATTGGTGGGGAATATGTTGACTCATTTAACATGTTGGGTTCAGGGTTGTGTAGATAAGGGGTTGGCTGTTAGAATAGCAACTGGGGTTTGGTTATCGATTTATAGGATCATTTGGTCATCCCGTAACAATATCGTATTTAGGGATGAATTTTGAGATTTAGATATGATTTTGAATCGAATTTTACTTCACACGTGGTGGTGGATAGGAAAGAAGTATAATAGTCCTTATTTTTGTAATTATTTCACTTGGGTTAACTCTCCTAGTGATTTTTGTAGCCGGTGAATTTTGATCAGGCTATAATTGTATACGGGTTGGGGTACCCCTTTGTACCCCTGTTTATATAAAAGTTTAGCTTATTAAAAAAAAAAAAACATAACAAAACTCACTAATAGCTTGATTACAATAAGTGCATAGTGAAATGAAAGTAGACTTAATAAAACCAAAAGTATGTTAATATAAGAGCATGTGATTTAAGCTTTACATAGAACATTCGTAAAACACATATCATTTCACACTTTAGATTCAAGAAACAGGAACACTATGATTTAGTGTAGAGATAAATAAAAGATCCAATAGATTTAGAAACAAAATATAACAACACTTCATATTTCCAAAATCAAAATCTAAAATAATTCTAAAAAATGTAAAAAATAAACCATAACATAAGATTTGTTAATACAAACCTGCTAAGAATAAAGGTGGAGAAGCGACCTGAGATGGTTGTCAGTATGGATTAAGGCAGAACAGAACATTGTCGCTACAAAGCTGGAAAGGTTCAACAAGAGTGAGAGGGAAATCACAAGAAGTGAGACAAATCTTGATGTGAAACGAGATAGAATTAGGGTTCCCGAGAGAGGCTATCAAATATGTTGTCTAGGATGTGGGATGAAGACATCCAATACCCTCAAGGTTGGTCGAGAACATCTATAACAAATCTGAATACCCTCAAGATTGATTAACAACTTATACTAGATTTGCAATTTGGGGCATGAATATTTGGAGTTATCTCATGAATGTGTTGGGATTTTGAAATTGTAAAAAAAAGATGGGAATTAAGGGTAAGGATGTTGCATCAGTGTTTTTGCATGTGAAGGGTGATTTAGCAAGATCAAACTTATGGTTGTGCTCGTGTGGTTTTTCGTTCGGTTTAGACGTGTCTGCACGAAGAGGGTAGTGGTGGAGCTCAAACATAAGGATCGTGTTGACGATGGCCAATGAAAAAAGCTATGGTAGCGATGAAGCTTACAGAGAGGGTTGGAGCAATTTCAGAACTATTGAAACTTAGTTTAGGAATATGAATTAAATCTCATATATTTTTGGGGTAAAATAAAAGGGATTTTGTTGTGCAAAAAAATTGGAAATTTTGAGAGATAACTCGCACTGGGAAATTTTAAATTTTTCTTTTGTAAATTATTTTTATTAACAAATTATTGGGAACGATTATTATTTATTTTTAATGTAAAACATATATTGACGGTAATTTTCTCTAACCGAAGGTATAGAAGAGTTATACCTAGCGTTACCGATTGTCTGTATAAACTTTCGTAGGTATATGGCAAAATGAGAAAGATTGTGTTTTGATCGATGAAAATATGGATTCTGATGTGGATGAGAGGAAAATATGGATTCTGATGTGGATGAGAGGAATAAGATGAAGTTCTAGGGCTTCAGAGAAAATAGATTTACAGAAATGGGGTTTGGGTTTTGATCGATGTATTTGTTGTGTTTTTTTATTATTTTATTTAAACAATATTAATTTAATAAATGTATAAATTACTTACCAAATTAACACTTAATAAAAAATATTGTCATTTATTAATTAATTTAAGATTAATATTTAAAATTATTAAAATAAATAATTTTTTTCAACCAATCTAAATTTACAATGGTTTTTATTTTTACCAATTTTTCGTATAACAAATATTTTTAAAATTATATTCGTTACTAATATACACATGGAAGGAGAAAAAAAATCGATATAGAGCGAAGACAAGTGTATGGACCCCTGTGAAAAAGATAGGAAAAATAAAAAGAGATATTAATCTCTGGTATCAGATAGTCTCTTGGCTTTCGGTTTTTGTTTTAATTGTTTTGGCTGCTGCTTGCTTCTTCTCTCTATTTTTTTTTGCAGCTGCTTGAAGTTTCCCGTCAAGAGTGCATTGGCGTTTCGTTTCCACCTTTTCAGTTATAGGGATCTGACAGCTGTTTGTTCATTTCAGCTTTGGAATTCGGTTCACTGCCGGCTCAGGTTTGGTGTTGGCGTCGAAGCCCATTGTCTTCTGTTCTTTGTTTTGTAGCTCATCTCTGCTAGTTCTGGAGTTTCTATTGTATTTTGCTTTATTTGGATACTTTAAAAAATATATATAGTTAAACAAAGACTTTTCATATGCAAAACTGCACGATCAAGCAGTATTTATTATTCCATTTTATTCATTTCCATACACACAATTAAAAACAAGTCTAAGGGACATTGTTTAATCACATGCATGATACATATTTATACTTGCTCAGTTCTCGATGACCACTTCCTTCTTAGAGTTGTGACATGCTTTATAGCAGAATTTTTGGGTATCAATGCACTGGCACTTTGGAGGATTAGAATATGCACAAACGCATTCGTTGCATGCTGAGTGACACCTTTCTCCAATATCAACACAGCGACAGGTAGGCGGGTTTGATTTTGTGCAAAGGCAGGTATCACAACATGCTGATTTGACATCATCGCCATTGAAGTGCACTTCAGTTATGATTGAATCGAAACGAGCGTTAACAACATTTGCGGTGAAGCCCAAGAGGAAAAGCATTAAAGCTAACTTCATCATTGCCTTCTTATTCATCAACTCCATTCTCACTCTTTTTCTCACTTGGACTCTCTTTCTTTCTTTGTCTTGTGAAGAAGAATGAAGTTACATAGATCTATTTATAGAGGTTTTTTAAATCCATTATTAATGTAAGTATGTTTATAGACTTAATTATCCTTAAAAAATATTAATATTATATTAGCATGTTTTATTTTCATAAAAGACCGCAAATAGAAGACAACGAACTATGCTACGTATAAGAACATACGTGTAGCCAATTAAAAAATATGCTACGTATAAGAACATACGTGTACCCAATTTTCTGACGAAATGAATATCTGTAGACATTAGATTATGCCATGTATAAGAACATATATTATTTCTCAATATATTTTACACGTGTAAATATCACATTAATAACGATTAATAATTGAGAAGCCATGGTAGCTCGTAATCCTCTCGTACAATTTTATATGTAACTAGATTAACACAAGCGTGGTTCTAAACTAATTTTTGTTTATTTATTTATTGAATTTTAATCATGTTAAAATATTTTTTAATAAGTATTAATACCTTTATATTATTATTATTTTTTTGTAAGCAAGTGATATATTAAAGGAGTACAAAGGGTACTCAAACCTGATTACAAAAGACACGATACCAAAAGCACGACAAAAAAATAAGAGATTACCCACCAATTGAACCTAAGACAAAAAGAACAAAGGGTCTTTGTTGAATTCGTAAAAGTTGAAATTGGAATAGCTAATTTCTCCGATAAAAGTCCATCTCCAAACCGTATATTTAACCTTCCAAACTATATCAACAACATTCCAACCAATCTTCCTAAAAATAATATCGTTCCTAAGCAACCAAATTTTCCAACAAATCGCCAACCAAAACACACCTTCTCTCCCTTTTTTGATCTTCTTGGATTTACAAAAGGAATACCAATCCATGAATCTCCCCTTAAAATCCATCCCACCTACCTCTCTTAAACCAATCCAAACCGCCACCTCCATCCAAACCAACTTGGCCACCGAACACTCCAAAAAAATATGCTTCATCGATTCCGAATGGAAACCACAAAGAACACATTTGACGTCACTATCAACCGCAATAATATTCCTCGATAACAAAAAATCCTTGGTCGGGATTATATTAAGAAACCATCTCCACCCAAACGCTTTGCATTTCAGAGGAGTAATTGCTTTCCAAATCAACGAAAAGGCCTCATCATTACGGTTTGTCGGACCGAAAGAAATATGAAAAGAATTGGAGATATTGTAAAAGGACCTAACCGAAAACTTGGAGTTGTCCTCCAACTTCCATTCCAAACTATCCTTGAAAGAGTAGTCCGGAGAAGAATTCGATAAAACCTGTCGCAAAGCACCCAACACATTCGCCCCTGCCTAGTCAAGGACGGAAATATCCACTGCCTGAGACGGGCCAATACCAGTGCCATCCGTAGGGGCCTGCTGCGACTGGACGTCGATGACATTCGAGATAGTTGTTGTAACACCCCCTTTCTATACCCCCAAATAATCACATAAATCATTTAGGCACATATTAAGAAAAAAAAATTCGCCAGAGTACGATTAAAACATAGTATAAAAGAGGCATGTCACATCATACACGCATTTAATACATACAACACCTGCTCATTATATTGATATGCAACAGTGGGGTAACTTGCCACAGAGGAACTTTGTCCTTACACCCACATCTCAATATTTAGAATAAAAGCGGAAACATCTAAAATATTGAAGAACAACCACATATATATGCATCCTCCAGTATGAATCACAAGCATCATCATGTTTATATACACAAATTCGTCAGCAAGATACATATGCAAATGTATCACAAAAGAATAATATACATCCTAGCTACCCGGTGCTACATATCAGAGCCAACCGACCAAAAGAATGAAGACACGCTTCACAAAAAGACCTCCAGCACACCTACTCTACAATGCCTCATAGAGCATCATAAAACAGCAGAAGGGTGAGAAATATTATCATAATAACAATGCATACAATTATATATATCTTAACATAAAAATACACATATTCCACATTCTCACCACAATCCATCAAAACTCATCTGTATACATCACAGTGTATATATATATACAACCAAGCATATTCATCGTACATACTTTCGCAATTCTCAATCATTCCACATAAACATACACATTCATGTTTATTCATCAATGCACAAATACAAAGATGATAAATGCAAATCATAGAGACCGACTCACGACTCTATGCAAATGCAATGCGGTACCGACTCAATCATCACTAGTTCACTCAGGAACTCTGCTGGATCCATCGCTCGTTACCGAAGTGACTCCTCGTCGGGCCTACGATGTTCACCCATTGCTCACACCACACATGGGCACACAATGTTTATGGATCACTCACACCCCACACGGGCACACGACCCGATCGCTCACACCCCACACGGGCACACGATCCGATTGCTCACACCCCACATGGGCACTCAATCATTCGTAATCATCGCTCACACCCCACATGGGCACACGACGTTACGACGGATTCTCATTAGAATCGCTCAACACAAGAATGTATTTCATGATGCTTCATATGCAAAATGACACAAGACATTCTTGAAATGCACACATATTCACAATATATTCATGCATTCATCTCATACAATCACATACAATCTATATACATTCACATCAATGCACTATTGTATGATTCACATTCAAACACACAGTCAAAACGGTAAAAGTCGCTAAATAGCACTATTCCCGACTTTCCGACATAATTAAATCGGCTAACGATTTTCAAAACATCATAATAAGAAAGTACAACTCAATACCTTTCAAACGACACCCAGAATGTAAAAATCGGATAATCGGAACAAAAGTTACGGACGAAAACGAAAATGACATTTTGGAAAAATCCCATTTTTACATTCCTCCTGTCCATACGCGTATCACCCATGTCCATACGCGTACGGACAGAAGCCATTTCCTTCACAATTCCACATTTCCAAAACCCATACGCGTACGCCCCTTACCCATACGCGTATCACCAGAGGGCCGGGAAAAGCCACCCCCCATACGCGTATTGACCCTTCCATCGGCCATTGTTACGCGTATCGCCTTGGCTCATACGCGTATGGACATGCCCCTTACGCGTATGGTCAGGGAATTTCCAAAAAATTCTGCAGAACAATGTTCTGCGTTTTTCCACCTCCAACTTCACCAATTCATCATCTAAATTCAGAAAAACAACAGTTTGAAGTGTAACAATACATATTAAACATGTATAAACCAACAAGAACACAATCAACAAGAGTTTACACACTTTTGGATCAATTTCCAATCAATTTCTCAAAAATGGGTTATACCCTAAAACTCACAAAATTCATCAACAACAACAACAATTCATACATAATCACGTACATTGATAAGATAATAATGTTTCACACCCTTACCCGGATTCCAAGCTTGCTAATTGATTGATCTTGATGAATTTCTAAGTTTTTCCTCTTTTCCTCTTCTTTTCTCTTCCTCTTCTTTCTTTCTCTCCTATTTCTTTCTATCTTTCTCTATTTCTCTCTATTTCTCTTTTCTTTCTATTTTCTTTTCTCTCATTTTCCACTAAATCAATTTAATTCATTTTAATCACATAAATTCTAATCCCACAAAATTTCTAACTTATAATTAATTGAGAAAAGACTAAAATACCCTCCATTCTAATTTCCCCGAAAACTCTCGAAAACGGTAAAATAACATTTAACACACCAATTTAACAAATAAAATAATTTATCACCCAATTAAATTAAAAGACTCAAGAATAATGGAATAATCAAAATCGGGGCGTTACAACTCTCCCCCACTTTAGAAATTTTCGTCCTCGAAAATAATACCTGATTCAAACAACTCCGGATACGACTCTCGCATCCCACTCTCTAGTTCCCACGTCATATTGCCTTCCGCAGCGCCTCTCCACGCTACTTTCACCAGCACAATATCCTTGCCCCTTAGTTTCTTAACTTCGCGGTCCAAAATCCTAACCGGTAAAGCTTCCACCGTAAGGTTATCTCTCACTTCAACCTCGTCCATAGGAATAACATGTGACGGATCCGGAACATATTTCCGAAGTTGCGAAACATGGAATACGTCATGCAAATTCGAAAGGTTCGGAGGCAACGCTACACGGTAAGCCACAACACCAACTCGTGAAGTAATCTGATACGGACCAATAAAACGAGATGTCAACTTCTTCGACTTCAAAGCACGACCCACACCAGTAACTGGTGTAACTCTCAAAAACACATGGTCGCCTTCTTGAAACTCAAGATCCTTCCTTCTCTTGTCATGATAGCTCTTTTGTCTACTTTGAGAAGCTTTCATCTTCTCCCGAATAAACTTCACTTTCTCCGTCGTCTGTTGTACCATTTCTGGTCCAACTATCGTCCTCTCGCCGGTTTCATGCCAACACAAAGGTGTTCCACATCTCCGACCATACAAAGCCTCAAATGGTGCCATACTTATACTCGAATGAAAACTGTTATTGTAAGTGAATTCAATCAACGCCAAATAACCATCCCAAGCACCACCTTGCTCGAGTACACAAGCACGCAATAAATCCTCCAACGATTGAATCGTCCTCTCGGTTTGACCGTCCGTTTGCGGATGATAAGCCGAACTCAATCTTAGCTTAGAACCCAAAGCCTTTTGTAAACTCTCCCAAAACCTCGATGTAAACCTTGGATCTCTATCCGATACAATACTCTTAGGAACTCCATGTAGCTTCACAATCACAAGAACATAAATCTCGGCTAACTTCTCCAAAGGATAACTAATATCAATTGGAATAAAGTGAGCAGATTTAGTAAGCCTATCAACAATTACCCAAATAGCATTATGACCTCTTTGCGTATTCGGCAATCCCGTAACAAAATCCATCGATATACTATCCCATTTCCATTCCGGAATATCCAACGGTTGCATAAATCCACTCGGTTTTTGATGTTCCACCTTAGACTTTTGACAAGTTAAGCATGCATACACAAATCGAGCCACATCCCTCTTTAAACCGGACCACCAAAAGATCTTCTTCAAATCTTGATACATCTTATTCGCACCCGAATGAATACTTAAATTACTTCGGTGTCCTTCCTCTAAAATCATCTTTTTCAACTCCACATCATCGGGAATACAAATACGACCACAGAATCTCAAAACTCCATAATTATCAACCTTGAAATCCTCATTCTCATTCAACATCAAATCAACGAATTTCAAGTCCAACTTTTGCTCTTCACTAACCGTCGCAAGAAAATCATTCGTAACATGTAACATCCCAAGTCGCACACTTCTCGGCGTCATTTCACAAACTAAACTCAAATCTCTGAAATCTTCCAAAAGTTCCCATTCTTCCATCATCAATGCGGATATATGTAACAACCTCCGACTTAAGGCATCGGCCACCACGTTTGCCTTACCCGGATGGTAATTCAAACCAAAATCATAATCCTTCAAAAGTTCTAGCCACCTCCTTTGTCTCATGTTCAATTCTTTCTGATCAAATAAATATCTTAAGCTTTTGTGGTCACTAAAAACTTCAAATCTTGCACCATAAAGATAATGCCTCCATATTTTCAAAACAAACACCACCGCCGCTAACTCCAAGTCATGTGTAGGATAATTCTTTTCATGCACTCTCAATTGTCTAGAAGCATATGCCACCACTTTCCCATCTTGCATCAAAACACCACCTAAACCTGTCAATGAAGCATCACAATACACAACAAATGGTTCATTAGGATTAGGCAAAATCAAGATTGGAGTCGTTGTCAATCTTCTCTTTAACTCATTGAAACTCTCTTCGCAATGAATATCCCAAATGAAAGCCTTTCCTTTACAAGTCAATTGCGTTAAAGGAAGTGCCAATTTTGAAAATCCCTCAATAAACCTCCGATAGTAACCCGCCAAGCCTAAAAAGCTTCGAATCTCCGTAACCGACCTAGGAGCCTCCCATTGCATCACCGCATCTATCTTGGATGGATCAACACTAATACCACTACCGGAAATAACATGTCCAAGGAAACTTACTTCCGATAACCAAAATTCACACTTTGACAACTTAGCATACAATTGTTTCTCTTTCAAAATTTGCAACACAATTTTCAAATGCTCTTCATGCTCCTCTTGAGACTTAGAGTAAATCAAAATATCATCGATGAACACAACCACAAAACGATCCAACTGTTCATGAAAAATACGATTCATGTATTCCATAAACACACCCGGCGCGTTAGAAACCCTGAATGGCATCACGGAGTATTCGTAATGACCATACCGTGTCCTAAATGCCGTCTTTTGAATATCCTCTTCTTTCACACGAATCTGGTGGTATCCTGATCTCAAATCAATCTTGCTAAAAACATTCGCACCAACCAATTGGTCCATCAAATCATCGATCCTTGGAAGCAGATACTTGTTCTTAATTGTCACTTTGTTCAACTGTCGATAATCAATGCATAACCGCATACTCCCGTCCTTCTTCTTTACCAACAATACCGGAGCACCCCAAGGAGAAACACTTGGCCTTACAAATTTCTTGTCCAACAAGTCATTCAATTGCTTTTTCAATTCTACCAATTCCGATGCTGACATACGATACGGTGCCATCGAAATCGGTCTAGTACCCAGAACTAGATCAATAGAAAATTCAACTTCTCTTTCCGGCGGTACATCCGTAATATCTTCCGGAAACACTTCTGGAAATTCACACACCACTGGGAACACATCAAGCTCAACTTTACTCTCCACCGACAATGATGCAAACAAACCAAACAATTGAGCTTCGTCCGCTATAAGTTTCTTTAACTCTTTAGTGGATAGGAAACTCTCAAATTCATCATCTTCCAAAGAAGGAAACCTTACTAACTTGTGATAGCAATCTATATGAACTCGGTTAAATTGCAACCAGTTCATACCCAAGATTACGTCCAATCCTACCAACGGCAAACATACTAAATCCATAATGAAGTCTTTACCATACATGGTCAAAGGACAACTCATACACACCAAAGATGTATTTACCGACCCTGAAGCAGGAGTCTCAATAACCATTTCAGCACCCATCAAAGTTAACGCAAGATTCAAACGCTTCGCGCACTCAGACGAAATAAACGAATGAGTCGCTCCCGTATCAATAACAGCAACTAAAGGTGTACTATTAATAAAGCATGTACCTTTAATCAAACGGTCCGCATTCGTAGTTTGAGTCCCCGCCAATGCAAACACCTTTCCGCCCGCTTGAGCTTGTTTCGGCTTAGTACACTTAGTACTAATGTGACCCACTTCTCCACAATTATAGCACTTCACCATATTTCTTCTACAATCTGTAGCAGCATGCCCAAGACCACCACAATTAGAACATTTCGCTACAGGCTTCCCACACTCAAAAGATTTATGACCTATTTCACCACATTTGTAACACCTAACAACACCGGAACCTCCTCCTCCAGATCTTCTATCAAAGCTTCCCCTATGCTTGCCCTTATCAACGGGTGTCACATAAGGTCCACTCCTAGCTTGTTGCTTCCCCTTCCTCTCATTCAAACTTTTGTAATGTGTAGAACGAGCCTTACTATCTTCTTCGAAGATTCTACAACATTCCGTCAAATCCGCAAACCTCCTTATCCTTTGATATCCCACAGCTTGTTTGATCTCAGGACGTAAACCATTCTCATATTTAATACACTTTGAGAACTCAGCAGTAATCGCAGCATAATGAGGATGGAATTGAACCAACTCCACAAATTTAGAAGTATAGTCCACCACAGACATACTACCTTGTTTCAGTTCAAGAAACTCCATCTCCTTCTTTCCCTTCACACTCTCAGGGTAATACTTCCTCAAGAATTCAGTACGAAATAAATTCCAAGTTATCTCTTCATCATCCACCTCAAGAACTTCACGCATACCGACCCACCAATCGTCGGCTTCTTCCTTCAGCATGTGAGACCCAAGCCTCACCTTATTCTCCTCCACACAGCCCATAACTCTGAAGATTCTTTCAATCTCCTTCAACCACAATTGAGCTCCATCGGGATCAAATCTTCCTTTGAAAACCGGTGGTTGATTCTTCCTGAACTCGTCATTAGCATTCACGTTAGGTGCACCTTGCACCGCCCTAGCCATTGCTTCCAAAGCAGCAGCCATCGCATTGTCGTTTCTACCAGCCATCTTCTAATTATTCCCAAAAATGACAACAAGGTTAAACAACAGTTCAACCAACACAACAACAAGACAGACACAACTGACTCAACTCTGGCTCTGATACCACTTAATGTAACACCCCCTTTCTATACCCCCAAATAATCACATAAATCATTTAGGCACATATTAAGAAAAAAAATTCGCCAGAGTACGATTAAAACATAGTATAAAAGAGGCATGTCACATCATACACGCATTTAATACATACAACACCTGCTCATTATATTGATATGCAACAGTGGGGTAACTTGCCACAGAGGAACTTTGTCCTTACACCCACATCTCAATATTTAGAATAAAAGTGGAAACATCTAAAATATTGAGGAACAACCACATATATATGCATCCTCCAGTATGAATCACAAGCATCATCATGTTTATATACACAAATTCGTCAGCAAGATACATATGCAAATGTATCACAAAAGAATAATATACATCCTAGCTACCCGATGCTACATATCAGAGCCAACCGACCAAAAGAATGAAGACACGCTTCACAAAAAGACCTCCAGCACACCTACTCTGCAATGCCTCATAGAGCATCATAAAACAGCAGAAGGGTGAGAAATATTATCATAATAACAATGCATACAATTATATATATCTTAACATAAAAATACACATATTCCACATTCTCACCACAATCCATCAAAACTCATCCGTATACATCACAGTGTATATATATATACAACCAAGCATATTCATCGTACATACTTTCGCAATTCTCAATCATTCCACATAAACATACACATTCATGTTTATTCATCAATGCATAAATACAAAGATGATAAATGCAAATCATAGAGACCGACTCACGACTCTATGCAAATGCAATGCGGTACCGACTCAATCATCACTAGTTCACTCAGGAACTCTGCTGGAACCATCGCTCGTTACCGAAGTAACTCCCCGTCGGGCCTACGATGTTCACCCATTGCTCACACCCCACATGGGCACACAATGTTTATGGATCGCTCACACCCCACACGGGTACACGACCCGATCGCTCACACCCCACACGGGCACACGATCCGATTACTCACACCCTACATGGGCACACAATCATTCGTAATCATCGCTCACACCCCACATGGGCACACGACGTTACGACGGATTCTCATTAGAATCGCTCAACACAAGAATGTATTTCATGATGCTTCATATGCAAAATGACACAAGACATTCTTGAAATGCACACATATTCACAATATATTCATGCATTCATCTCATACAATCACATACAATCTATATACATTCACATCAATGCACTATTGTATAATTCACATTCAAACACACAGTCAAAACGGTAAAAGTCGCTAAATAGTACTATTCCCGACTTTCCGACATAATTAAATCGGCTAACGATTTTCAAAACATCATAATAAGAAAGTACAGCTCAATACCTTTCCAACGACACCCAGAATGTAAAAATCGGATAATCGGAACAAAAGTTACGGACGAAAACGAAAATGACATTTTGGAAAAATCCCATTTTTACATTCCTCCTGTCCATACGCGTATCACCCATGTCCATACGCGTACGGACAGAAGCCATTTCCTTCACAATTCCACGTTTCCAAAACCCATACGCGTACGCCCCTTACCCATACGCGTATCACCAGAGGGCCGGGAAAAGCCACCCCCCATACGCGTATTGACCCTTCCATCGGCCATTGTTACGCGTATCGCCTTGGCTCATACGCGTATGGACATGCCCCTTACGCGTATGGCCAGGGAATTTCCAAAAAATTCTGCAGAACAATGTTCTGCGTTTTTCCACCTCCAACTTCACCAATTCATCATCTAAATTCAGAAAAACAACAGTTTGAAGTGTAACAATACATATTAAACATGTATAGACCAACAAGAACACAATCAACAAGAGTTTACACACTTTTGGATCAATTTCCAATCAATTTCTCAAAAATGGGTTATACCCTAAAACTCACAAAATTCATCAACAACAACAACAATTCATACATAATCACGTACATTGATAAGATAATAATGTTTCACACCCTTACCCGGATTCCAAGCTTGCTAATTGATTGATCTTGATGAATTTCTAAGTTTTTCCTCCTTTCCTCTTCTTTTCTCTTCCTCTTCTTTCTTTCTCTCCTATTTCTTTCTATCTTTCTCTATTTCTCTCTATTTCTCTTTTCTTTCTATTTTCTTTTCTCTCATTTTCCACTAAATCAATTTAATTCATTTTAATCACATAAATTCTAATCCCACAAAATTTCTAACTTATAATTAATTGAGAAAAGACTAAAATACCCTCCATTCTAATTTCCCCGAAAACTCTCGAAAACGGTAAAATAACATTTAACACACCAATTTAACAAATAAAATAATTTATCACCCAATTAAATTAAAAGACTCAAGAATAATGGAATAATCAAAATCGGGGCGTTACAGTTGTCGCCGCTATTGAAAAGCCGTCCCCTGCACCAAAACTGTCCGTTCCAACAGGACGTTGCGTAACAGAAGCAACAATGCCTGTGACAGGACTGTCCTCCCTAAAACTTTCAGCAGCATAATCCACACCTTCGGTACCTGTAACAAAGCGCATAGCAGGTTCAAACATTCCACTTTACATGAAGGACCTATCCTGACCAACATCACCAACAGTTGCAGTACGAGCTACCAAAGGAATTCCAAAATTTTCCCCATTCCACCCACCGAAACATATTTTAAATCAGATAAAGAGTACAAACCCGCAAAAAATGTTTCAAACTTGGGAGAGATTTTAAATCCAACCACCAAGAGGATTGAGATCTCCTACTAACCCGATATCCATTGCAACCCGCCATTTGAAGACTAATATCACCGTATCGCGCCCTCAAAATCTTAAACCACAAGTCCTCCGAACCTTCTAAAATTCTCCACCTCCATTTATGAAGAAACGCCACATTGAAATCATCTAACCGCTTCAAATTCAAGCCCCCTTTTTCTAACGGAAGACAAAGAGAATCCCAACTCAACCAATGTGTCTTCCTTTTCACCTCCGTGCTACCCCAAAGAAAACCGCTTTGAAGTTTAGTAATGGCCTTTCGAATTTTCACCGGCACCTTGTAGAAAGATAGTTGAAAAATCGAAAGGCTACTAAGAACCGATTTGAGAAGAGTAATTCTCCCACCAAAACTTAAAAACCTATTATGCCAACTCGATAACTTCTTCTCCAACTTGGTATCCAAGGTAGACCAAATAGAAACTCTTCTAGGATTGGATCCTATAGGTATACCGAGAAACGTGAATTCTTTTCTCTCCGTTCTACAAGCAAGAAATAAAGTTGCCGCTTCAAGAGAACTAGGCGAGAAGGTAATGCCGATAAGTCTACTTTTATGGAAGTTGATACCAAGACCCGAAACAAGTTCAAAGACTCTTAGAACCATTTTAATAGCCCATAAATGGCTCCAACTCCCATCTCCCACCAAAAGAGTATCATCCGCAAATTGAAAAATGTCAATGAAACAACTTCCCTCAATAAGAGTCTCCGAGAATTCTCCCAAATAGACCGATCTCTTAACCAATCTCGTCAATCCTTCCGCAACCATAACAAAGAGAAAATGAGATAAAGGGTCGCATTACCTCAATCCTCTTTCCACCACAAACTCCTTAGTTGGGCTACCATTCACCATAACCGACATCTTACTTGAAAATATAGTTGCCTTCATCCGCCGCATCCACAAGTCACCAAATCCCATAGATCACATCATAGATCTAAGGAAATTCCAACTAACTTTATCATAAGCTTTCTCAAAATAGACCTTAAAAAGCGACACAACCTTTTTCTCCTTTACCGCATAACCAACTACCGCGTTAGCCATCAACACACCATCGAGCATTTGCATACCCGGGATAAAGGTACTTTGGCTATTAGAGATAATGGAATTCAAAATTGATTTAAGTCTAGCAGCCAAGAGTTTAGACAAGGTTTTACACAGGCATCCAGCCAAACAAATGGGTCTATAGTCATCTAGACTCAAAGGGTTCTCAGCTTTGGGAACTAAGGAGAGAAAAGAGGACACGATAGATGTAACACCCCCTTTCTATACCCCCAAATAATCATTTTATCATTTAGGCACATATAAAAAAATTCGCCAGAGTACGATTAAAACATAGTATAAAAGAGGCATGTCACATCATACACTCATTTAATACATACATCACCTGCTCAAAATATTGATATGCAACAGTGGGGTAACTTGCCACAGAGGAACCTTGTCCTTACACCCACATCTCAATATTTAGAATAAAAGTGGAAACATCTAAAATATTGAATAACAACCACATATATACACATCATCTAGTATGAATCACAAGCAACATCGTGTTTATATACACTAATTCATCAGCAAGATACATATGCAAATGTATCACAAAAAGTTCAAACGTCCTAGCTACCCGGTGCTACATATCAGAGCCAACCGACCAACAAGGAAAATGAAGACACACTTCACAAAAAACCGCCAGATACCTAATCTGCAATGCCTCATAGAGCATCATAAAACAGCAGAAGGGTGAGAAATATTATCATAATAATAATGCATCAAATTATGTACTACAACATAAACATATAACACATATTCTCACCACAACTCATCATGTATCACAATATAGATTATCATCAAGCATATTCATTATGCATACATTCACCATTATCATCATTTCACATGAACACACACATACTTGTTCATCCAACAATGCATCATTATAAGATACAATTTATATCATCTCCCATAAACATACATATATCAATGTTTATTCATCAATGCACAAATACAAAGATGATCAATGCAACTCATAGAGACTGACTCTCGACTCTATGCAGATGCATGCGGGTACCGACTCATCACCCGAGCTCAATTAAAGAACTCAATGGAAATATCCTCCCTACCGGGCCTACGATATTTCCCCATCGGTCATACCATCATGGCATCCGATGTTTCTGGATTGTTCACGCAGACACAATCCGATTGCTCAAACCCCACAAGGGCACACAATCATTCTGAAGATTCCCACGGAATCAAGTGTAACTCATCGCAACGATTACACCCATTGACTACGCAATGTTCAGAGGATCCTCAATGATCATTTGTGTAATCAATCACTCACACCCAACAGGGACGTGATATTACACCCGATTCTCCACGGAATCGCGACACATGAATGCATGTCATGATGTTTCTCATACAAAATGACCACATACACTCATGCAATGCACACATATTTCACAATATAGTCATGCATATACCATTAAATACACACATTGCAATTTCTTGCCTTTCGGCCATAATTCATCACCACAACATGTATTTCATGCAATTTCACTTCACAACAACACGGAAGTCATACCATATCCATACCAACAACACATTGCATGATATACACTAATTACACACAATTGTAACCGTAAAATTCGACAAAACAACACATTTTCCAATTTTCGACATAATTTAATCAGCCAACAATCTTAAAAACCATTTTTTACAAGAAAGAACATTTCATAAGCTTTCCAACGATATAAAGAACGTCCCGATCCGAGTTACGGGTCAAGAGTTATGAATTTTCAAAATTTAAGAATTTATTGAGAAACAGCCAAATTCGCCTGGCGAATCCCATTCGCCAGCACTTCGCCTGGCGAGCCAGTGGCGAATCACCAATATAGAAAAACTCCAACAGTTACAGAAGCTACCCCCTTTCTATAATTCCAAATTCGCCTGGCGAATGGCGAATTCGCCTGGCGAATCTGCCTTCGCCAGCACTTCGCCTGGCGAGCTAGTGGCCAGACTCAATTCGCCTGGCGAATCACACCAGAACCAGAAAAATGCTGTTACGGGTTACACGACCCAAAACCCCCAAAAACCTCATTTTTCATCCCAAATTAATTCCAACAACAAAACAATTATCAGCAATGATTCATAAACACATGGTAATCATACAACACAAATTATATCGATTTCCGACCGTAAAAACATCGATTCCCAATCATTTTATCGTTTTCGACCTAAAACTCAAAAGCTATGGAAACAAGAAAACGTCCAAGCCAAACCATACATAACGATACACATTGATAAGATAATAAGATTTCACACCCTTACCCGATTTCTCGATTCTTGGAAGCTTGATCTTGATGATTTGTAGCTTTTCTTCTTTTTCTCTTCTCTTTTTCTCTCTTGCTCTCTTTTCTCTCTTTTTCTTTCTAACTTTCTATTTCTATTCTTTTTCTTTCTATTTCTTTATATTTTCTCAAAATATCTACTAACTAACTAACTATCATTTAATGTGAAATATCTAAAATACCCTCCAATCTAATATTCCCCGCAAACTCTCCAAAACGGTAAAATCACATAATTATGCAAACATAACATATTAACACACCAATATCACAAATAACATAATTATTGCCCAATTAAAATAAAAGACTCAACCAACTAGAACCAATCAACACAAAAATGGAAATATCAAAATCGGGCTGTTACAATAGACTTAGACAAAACAGCCCCTTTATGGAAATCATTGATGAAGCGACAAAAATCATGTTTTAGAAAATGCCAACATCTCTTAATAAACATAAAGGAATATCCGTCCGGACCCGGGATTTTGAAACCATCACAACTCCAAACCGCATCTTTAACTTCTTCTTCGTAAAAAGGTCTCTCGAGAAAGTCCCTATCCAAGTCACTGAGCTTCTTAAAAGGGCCATCCTCCAAGATATGCCTATTACCATCCGGTTCTGCGAGTTTACAAGCAAAACGGGCTCTAACCTCCTCCTTAACCACCTTAACCGACACAAGGACCCCCCTATCCGTGGAAATGGAACCAATATAGTTTCTGTAAGTTGTAAATGCGCCTAAGAGGGGGGGTGAATTAGATTACTTAAAAATTCTTCGATCTTTTTATCGGTTCTTGGTTATTTTTCCGTTTGATGATAAGTGCTGAAAAGTAAAGTGCGGAAAGGAAAAATGACACAAGAGAATTATAGTGGTTCCCCTCACAGCCCGAGAGTACTCCACTCCTCCTTCAACACGAAAGAGATTTCACTATAGTTTAGAATTATTGTACAGCCTAATCACACCAATGGTGATGCTTACTATCTAACCTATAGGTAACTAAGTGTATGAAGAACAATCCTCTTCAAAACACTCACTTGTTTCCAACAATCCTGGACAACAAGGTAATACAAAAGATAATCTTGATATAAATTTAATGTCTTAAGAATATGATGCTATCAATCTTCACGATCGATCTTCTCCTTGAAATAAATATCACTCAAATGAAATATACAAGTGTTCTTGAATAAAATGAGATGAAACAATGATAATGTGTGAAATTTATGCAAAGGTTTCTCTCAAAAATATGTTTGAATGAACACTTGAAGAATAACTGAAAGATGAAAAGAATGAGTGGATTTTTTATTATGAAATTTCTAGGAGGTGAGTTTTTATCTGAAAATGACATGTATTTATATTGATGAAAGCAACCATTCAAAAGTCATGGCAATGGTTAGAAAAATTCTGAATTTAATAAGACAAATGATGTAAGAGATGCCATGAAAATATATAATGAAAAGATGCATTCAAACAAAATATTTTTCAATTTTAAATAAAAAACACTGTTCCAGTACGTTGTAAATTGTGGTGGTTGTTTGGTCTGTTACGTCGTTTCAAAACGCCACACTTTACCAAATAATTTTGAAATTTAAAATTTAAAATACTGGTTCAGAACGGTGTGAATTATGGCGGTTTCTGGTGCTGTTACGCAGTTAAAAACAACATAATTTACCAAAAACTGATTGTTTAATTAATTAAATAATTAAAAAATTTGTCTAAGTATTTGAACCAATTTTATACAACATCTATTGATTTACCCAAGTCAATAGATTATATTTGAAAGTGATTTAATATGGTTCAAAAATGAAAAATAATTTTTCCAATTAAAGAAATATTTTGAGAACTATTTTATCAATATATATTGTATGATTGAGACACTTTTGAACACTTGTATAAGCATTTTAAATGACATTGATATACCTTTGTTCAACCTTTGATCTTCATGATACTTGAACACTTGAAGCTAATTGATTCAACTTGATAGTACTTAGGATATCTTCTTGAACTTGAACTTCTTGTACTTCTTTTTGCATATTATCTTTGTAGAGAGCTTGTTGTGTTGTCTTCATCAAAACTCAATGTGAGTGAAGCTTGCTTCTACAATCTCCCCCTTTTTGATGATGACAACCAATCCATTGAAAGATTGAATCTTTAGACTTGATGTTTCTCTAAGTTTGATTCTCCCCCTAAAGTGGAGCTCCCCCTAAATTCATGAGGGTGATAATTTTCTGCACAAAAATGTTAGAGAAACCAATCCTTCTCCCCCTTTGTCATTAGCAAAAAGGAAGAGGATTCCAAAACAATGACAGTTCATAATTATAACATACATACATACATAATAATTTAAAGATGTGTTTAGATATCACCTTCATCCAAGATACCAAGTTCTCGCCTAATTTTGTAGAATGATTCTTTTGCGAGCGGTTTGGTGAAGATATCTGCTAGTTGGTTATGAGTATCAACAAACGTCACTTCGACATCGCCTTTAAGCACATGATCACGAAGAAAGTGATGTCGAATGTCAATGTGTTTGGTACTTGAGTGCATGACAGGATTCTTCGTAATGTTGATTGCACTTGTGTTGTCGCACCGGAGAGGAATGCAACCAAGATCAATTCCGTAGTCGCTTAATTGTTGCTTTAACCAAAGGTTTTGTGCACAACAACTACCAGCTGCTATGTACTCCGCTTCAGCCGTACTAAGTGCAACGCATGCTTGTTTCTTACAAGACCACGAAACTAGTGCATTTCCGAGGATGTGACATGTTCCACTCGTGCTTTTTCTATCCGTTTTACAACCTGGATAATCTGCGTCAGAATAATCGATTAAAGTACAAACACTACCTTTAGGATACCATAAGCCAACATTTGTCGTTCCCTTGAGATACTTTATGATTCTTTTGACCGCCGTGAGATGTGACTCCTTTGGATTTGCTTGGAAGCGAGCACATAAACACACACTAAACATTATGTCAGGACGGCTTGCCGTCAAATATAATAAAGAAACAATCATACCTCGATACTTCGTAATATCAACCGATGTTCCCGATTCGTCTTGATCAATGTAGGTTCCGGATCCCATTGGTGTTGACATAGCTTTACAACCATCCATATCAAATCTCTTTAATAATTCTTTGCAATAATTCGATTGGTTGATGAAGATTCCGTCCTTTTGTTGCTTGATTTGTAATCCAAGGAAATAATTCATTTTTCCCATCATAGACATTTCAAACTTGCCTTGCATCATTGAAGCAAATTCTTCACATAGTTGATTGTTTGTTGAACCAAAGATAATGTCGTCCACGTACACTTGAACAAGTAAGGTATTATTCTTTATCCTCTTAATGAACAAAGTCTTGTCTACCTTGCCTTTTTCAAAACCTTTTTCGCATAAGAAATTACTTAGACGATCATACCATGCCCTTGGTGCTTGTTTTAAACCATAGAGAGCTTTCTTCAACTTGTATACATGTGAAGGATGCTTGAAGTCTTCAAAACCAGGAGGTTGTTTGACATAGACTTCTTCGTTGATATATCCATTTAGGAAGGCGCTTTTGACGTCCATTTGAAATAACTGAAAATTCATGGAGCAAGCATAAGCAAGTAATAGACGAATAGCTTCTAACCTTGAAACCGGAGCGAATGTTTCTTTAAAGTCAATTCCTTCTTCTTGATTGTACCCTTGAGCCACCAATCTTGCTTTATTACGAACAATAATTCCATTTTCATCAAGTTTGATCTTAAATACCCATCTTGTTCCGATGATATGTTTATCGCTTGGTTTAGGGACAAGTTCCCAAACTTAATTTCTTTCAAATTGGTTTAACTCTTCTTGCATGGCAATGATCCATTGATCATCTTCAAGAGCTTCATTAACTTTGGAGGGGTCTATTTGAGAAACGAACGCCATATTCAAGCATGCATCTTTGAGATTTAGTCTTTTTGCTACACCTTGACTAATGTCTCCGATGACTTTGTCTATTGGATGATCCCTATGTGTTCTCCATTCTTTTGGTAGATCATTGTTGATCGACTTTTGTTGAATCGGTTCATCATGATGTTCTTCTTGTTTTTCTTCTAGATTTTCAATGAAGTCTTTAGAAGTATCCTCTTTGTGAATTTCTACAAGATCATCATTATCACAAACAATAATATCCTCTTTCGAGGTGTTAGATTCATCAAATTTGATATGCATACATTCTTCTACAGTTAAAGTTCTTTTATTATAAATTCTAAATACCTTACTAGAGAGAGAGTAGCCGAGAAAAATACCTTCATCTGATTTCTCGTCAAACTTACCAAGGTTGTCTTTGTCGTTGTTTAGGACAAAGCACTTGCACCCAAAAACATGAAAGAAAGAAATATTTGGTCTTCTCCCTATGAAAAGTTCATAAGGGGTTTTCTTGAGAATAGGCCTAATATTGACACGGTTACTTACAAAGCATGCCGTGCTCACCGCATCCGCCCAAAAATACTTAGGAAGATTTGAATCACTTAGCATTGTCCTTGCAAGTTCCACCAATGATCTATTCTTCCTTTCTACGACACCATTTTGTTGTGGAGTTCTTAGTGCGGAGAAATTGTGTGAGATTCCATGTTCTTCACAAAATTCTTCAAATGAGGCATTTTGGAATTCTCCACCATGGTCACTTCTAATGGAGGCAATTGTAAGAGACTTCTCATTTTGTATTTGTTTTGCATACTTCTTGAAGGCTTTGAAAGCATCACTTTTCTGCACTAAAAACAATGTCCAAGTATATCTAGAGAAATCATCAATAATAACTAATGCAATGACATTACCTCCGAAGCTTTTTGTTCTCGATGGACCAAAGAGATCCATGTGCAACAATTGTAGTGGCCTAGTTGTGGACACCACATTCTTGGATGTGAAAGTTGATTTGGTTTGCTTTCCTTTTTGTCAAGCGCCACACAACCCATATTTGATGAATTTGATCTTCGGCAATCCAATGACTAAGTCGTGCTTGATCAATTTATTCAAGTGCTCCATATGAATATGAGCAAACCTCTTATGCCATAACAATGATTCATTGTTGTTTGCCAAGAGACACCTAACATTCAAAGACAAGTTATCTAAGGAAATTAAAAATATGTTATTTACTCTTTTACCTTTTAGCATCACTTCAAGAGTAACTTGTTTTTCAATCAAGCATTCATTTTTAGTGAAGTTGATTTTGAAACCTCAATCACATAATTGGTTAATGCTAAGGAGACTATGCTTTAGACCTTCCACATATAGGACATCTTCTATAGTTGTTGAAGGCGGTGAACCAATGATGCCGACGCCAAGGATTCTTCCTTTGTTGTTGTCACCATAAGTAACATATCCTTTGGTCTTAAGCGTTAGATGTGAAAATTTGCTTAGGTCACCCGTCATGTGCCTCGAACATCCACTATCAAGATACCATTGATTTGAAGAGGTCTTCAAGCATACCTACAAAAAAGAGTTACGTTTTATTAGGTACCCAAATTGCCTTGGGTTCTTCAAAGTTAGTTCCTTTCTTGACCCATACATAATGGCCTTGAGCAACACTAAAGTTTCTAATATAACATGCATTAGGAGTATGACCTTTAATACCACAATAGAAGCAAGTAGGCTCAAAGTTGCTTTTATATCTAGGGGGATAAGATTTCTTCTTATTATAAGACTTCTTCTTATTATTTATTTTCCTTTTGTTATATTGTTGAACCATTTTAGGCTTGTCACTTTTCTCTAAAGGAATTTGTTCTTTAGCTTTTACAAAAATGGTCTTGTTAGAAGTTTGTTTAGAGAATCTTGAGTAACCTAGACCACTTTTATCATTTGAGTATCTTTAACTACTAAGAACATGTTCCAATCCAATTTGTCCTTTCTCATATCTTTCTTGGACTCTTTTCATTTGAACTATTTGAAAAGCAAGTGACTCACATTTAGTGCATGCAAAATTCTTGATTAATTCTTCTTTTTCATCTTTGAACTTATTTTCCATTTTCTCAATATTTTCTTCCAAGATTGATATTTGTTTCTTTTGAGATGAGATGGTTTTATATAGAATTTTGCATTCACTTAAAAGTTCATCAATTTCTCCTTGAGCATCATTATCATAAATTGAAAATTTACTACTAACCTCATCGTCTTCATCGTCGGAATGATGTGATGCCATCAATGCTAGATTTGCGCTTTGATCACTATCGGAGTCCGATGAAGAACTTATTTCATTGTCATCCCAAGCAGTGTAGGCTTTCTTTTTGTAATCCTTCTTTCCTTTGTTGTCACGATTCTTTGCGAGTTTGGGACATTTCGGTTTGATGTGACCTTGCTTTCCACATTCATAGCATATAATGTCTCCATTGGATGTTGATGCTTCTTTTTCTTTGTTCTTTGAGGACTTCTTTCTTCTTGTGAAACTAGAGTTTCCAATATTATTTTTTGCACTGAAGTATTTTCCTAGTCTTTTTACAAGGAGCATAAAGTTTTCGTCCTCTTCGGGATTGTCTTCTTTCTTCACAACTTTAGACTCAACTTTTAAGGCAATGCTCTTGGATTTCTTTTCTTGGATCTCACGTTTCTCCAATAGTCCAAGTTTCGTCTCATATTCTTGAAGCTTTCCGAATAGAGTAGCGGATGTCATCGTTGATAAACTTTTCTTCTCGGAAATCGCCGTCACTTTGGGTTGCCACTCTCTTGTCAAAGACCTAAGCACTTTAAGATTAAGTTCATCATTTGTTAGTGTCTTACCAAGTGCATTCAAGTGATTTGTCAAATGCACGAATCTTTTTTGCAAGTCGAGGATTGATTCCCCTGGTTGCATTCTAAATAACTCATACTCTTGACTTAAAGTATTCAATCTAGATCTTTTGACTTCGGCGGTTCCTTCGTGAGTTTCTACAAGAGTGTCCCATATTTGCTTAGCCATTGTACATGTTGAGACGCGGAAGAATTCATCCATTCCAAATGCACTTTGTAAAATATTTATTGCCTTTTTGTCATAGAGGACCTTTTTCTTATCATCATCATCCCACGATCCTTGTGGCTTTGCCGAACCAACTCTGTAGACAACCGTTGTAGGAATAAAAGGACCATTTTGAACAGCCTCCCATATATCACTTCCTTGTGCTTCTAAATGTGCCTTCATACGGATTTTCCAGAAGTCGAAGTATTGGCCAGAAAACAAAGGAGGCTTGTTGCTACTACCACCGTCTTTGAAAACAAGATCATTGTTTGCGGAAGCCATCTGAATCGAATAGGAACAGGTTACCTATCACCTGCTCTGATGCCAATTGTAAGTTGTAAATGCGCCTAAGAGGGGGGGGGGGGTGAATTAGGTTACTTAAAAATTCTTCGATCTTTTTATTGGTTCTTGGTTATTTTTCCGTTTGATGATAAGTGCTGAAAAGTAAAGTGTGGAAAGGAAAAATGACACAAGAGAATTATAGTGGTTCCCCTCACAGCCCGAGAGTACTCCACTCCTCCTTCAACACGAAAGAGATTTCACTATAGTTTAGAATTATTGTACAGCCTAATCACACCAATGGTGATGCTTACTATCTAACCTATATGTAACTAAGTGTATGAAGAATAATCCTCTTCAAAACACTCACTTGTTTCCAACAATCCTGGACAACAAGGTAATACAAAAGATAATCTTGATATAAATTTAATGTCTTGAGAATATGATGCTATCAATCTTCAAGATCGATCTTCTCCTTGAAATAAATATCACTCAAATGAAATATACAAGTGTTCCTGAATAAAATGAGATGAAACAATGATAATGTGTGAAATTTATGCAAAGGTTTCTCTCAAAAATATGTTTGAATGAACACTTGAAGAATAACTGAAAGATGAAAAGAATGAGTGGATTTTTTATTATGAAATTTCTAGGAGGTGAGTTTTAATCTGAAAATGACATGTATTTATATTGATGAAAGCAACCATTCAAAAGTCATGGCAATGGTTAGAAAAATTCTGAATTTAATAAGACAAATGATGTAAGAGATGCCTTGAAAAGATATAATGAAAAGATGCATTCAAACAAAACATTTTTCAATTTTAAATAAAAAACACTGTTCCAGTACGTTGTAAATTGTGGCGGTTGTTTGGTCTGTTACGTCGTTTCAAAACGCCACACTTTACCAAATAATTTTGAAATTTAAAATTTAAAATACTGGTTCAGAACGGTGTGAATTATGGCGGTTTCTGGTGCTGTTACGACAGTTAAAAACACTATAATTTACCAAAAACTGAATGTTTAAATAAATTAAAAAATTAAAAAATTTGTCTAAGTATTTGAACCAATTTTATACAACATCTATTGATTTACCCAAGTCAATAGATTATATTTGAAAGTGATTTAATATGGTTCAAAAATGAAAAATAATTTTTCCAATTAAAGAAATAATTTGAGAACTATTTTATCAATATATATTGTATGCTTGAGACACTTTTGAACACTTGTATAAGCATTTTAAATGACATTGATATACCTTTGTTCAACCTTTGATCTTCATGATACTTGAACACTTGAAGCTAATTGATTCAACTTGATAGTACTTAGGATATCTTGTTGAACTTGAACTTCTTGTACTTCATGTAGCTTGATTCTCTTTCTTTTTGCATATTATCTTTGTAGAGAGCTTGTTGTGTTGTCTTCATCAAAACTCAATGTGAGTGAAGCTTGCTTCTACAATCTCCCCCTTTTTGATGATGACAACCAATCCATTGAAAGATTGAATCTTTAGACTTGATGTTTCTCTAAGTTTGATTCTCCCCCTAAAGTGGAGCTCCCCCTAAATTCATGAGGGTAATAATTTTCTGCACAAAAATGTTAGAGAAACCAATCCTTCTCCCCCTTTGTCATTAGCAAAAAGGAAGAGGATTCCAAAACAATGACAGTTCATAATTATAACATACATACATACATAATAATTTAAAGATGTGTTTAGATATCACCTTCATCCAAGATACCAAGTTCTCGCCTAATTTTGTAGAATGATTCTTTTGCGAGCGGTTTGGTGAAGATATCTGCTAGTTGGTTATGAGTATCAACAAACGTCACTTCGACATCGCCTTTAAGCACATGATCACGAAGAAAGTGATGTCGAATGTCAATGTGTTTGGTCCTTAAGTGCATGACGGGATTCTTCGTAATGTTGATTGCACTTGTGTTGTCGCACCGGAGAGGAATGCAACCAAGATCAATTCCGTAGTCGCTTAATTGTTGCTTTAACCAAAGGTTTTGTGCACAACAACTACCAGCTGCTATGTACTCCGCTTCGGCCGTACTAAGTGCAACGCATGCTTGTTTCTTACAAGACCAGGAAACTAGTACATTTCCGAGGATGTGATATGTTGCACTCGTGCTTTTTCTATCCGTTTTACAACTTGCATAATCCGCGTCAGAATAACCGATTAAAGTACAAACACTACCTTTAGGATACCATAAGCCAACATTTGTCGTTCCCTTGAGATACTTCATGATTCTTTTGACTGCCGTGAGATGTGACTCCTTTGGATTTGCTTGGAAGCGAGCACATAAACACAAACTAAACATTATGTCAGGACGGCTTGCCGTCAAATATAATAAAGAACCAATCATACCTCGATACTTCGTAATATCAACCGATGTTCCCGATTCGTCTTGATCAATGTAGGTTCCGGATCCGATTGGTGTTGACATAGCTTTACAACCATCCATATCAAATCTCTTTAATAATTCTTTGCAATACTTCGATTGGTTGATGAAGATTCCGTCCTTTTGTTGCTTGATTTGTAATCCAAGGAAATAATTCATTTTTCCCATCATAGACATTTCAAACTTGCCTTGCATCATTGAAGCAAATTCTTCACATAGTTGATTGTTTGTTGAACCAAAGATAATGTCGTCCACGTACACTTGAACAAGTAAGGTATTATTCTTTATCCTCTTAATGAACAAAGTCTTGTCTACCTTGCCTTTTTCAAAACCTTTGTCGCATAAGAAATTACTTAGACGATCATACCATGCCCTTGGTGCTTGTTTTAAACCATAGAGAGCTTTCTTCAACTTGTATACATGTGAAGGATGCTTGAAGTCTTCAAAACCCGGAGGTTGTTTGACATAGACTTCTTCGTTGATATATCCATTTAGGAAGGCGCTTTTGACGTCCATTTGAAATAACTGAAAATTCATTGAGCAAGCATAAGTAAGTAATAGACGAATAGCTTCTAACCTTGAAACCGGAGCGAATGTTTCTTCAAAGTCAATTCCTTCTTCTTGATTGTACCCTTGAGCCACCAATCTTGCTTTGTTAAGAACAATAATTCCATTTTCATCAAGTTTGTTCTTAAATACCCATCTTGTTCCGATGATATGTTTATCGCTTGGTTTAGGGACAAGTTCCCAAACTTGATTTCTTTCAAATTGGTTTAACTCTTCTTGCATGGCAATGATCCATTGATCATCTTCAAGAGCTTCATTAACTTTGGAGGGTTCTATTTGAGAAACAAACGCCATATTCAAGCATGCAACTTTGAGATTTATTCTTGTTGCTACACGTTGACTAATGTCTCCGATGACTTTGTCTATTGGATGATCCCTATGTGTTCTCCATTCTTTTGGTAAATCATTGTTGATCGACTTTTGTTGAATCGGTTCATCATGATGTTCTTCTTGTTTTTCTTCTAGATTTTCAATGAAGTCTTTAGAAGTATCCTCTTTGTGAATTTCTACAAGATCATCATTATCACAAACAATAATATCCTCTTTCGAGGTGTTAGATTCATCAAATTTGATTTGCATAGATTCTTCTATAGTTAAATTTCTTTTATTATAAATTCTAAATGCCTTACTAGAGAGAGAGTAGCCGAGAAAAATACCTTCATCGGATTTCTCGTCAAACTTACCAAGGTTGTCTTTGTCGTTGTTTAGGACAAAGCACTTGCACCCAAAAACATGAAAGAAATAAATATTTGGTTTTCTCCCTATGAAAAGTTCATAAGGGGTTTTCTTGAGAATAGGCCTAATATTGACACGGTTACTTACAAAGCATGCCGTGCTCACCGCATCCGCCCAAAAATACTTAGGAACATTTGAATCACTTAGCATTGTCCTTGCAAGTTCCACCAATGATCTATTCTTCCTTTCTACGACACCATTTTGTTGTGGAGTTCTTGGTGCGGAGAAATTGTGTGAGATTCCATGTTCTTCACAAAATTCTTCAAATGAGGCATTTTGGAATTCTCCATGCCACCATGGTCACTTCTAATGGAGGCAATTGTAAGAGACTTCTCATTTTGTATTTGTTTTGCATACTTTCTTGAAGGCTTTGAAAGCATCACTTTTCTGCACTAAAAACAATGTCCAAGTATATCTAGAGAAATCATCAACAATAACTGATGCAATGACATTACCTCCGAAGCTTTTTGTTCTCGATGGACCAAAGAGATCCATGTGCAACAATTGTAGTGGCCTAGTTGTGGACACCACATTCTTGGATGTGAAAGTTGATTTGGTTTGCTTTCCTTTTTGTCAAGCGCCACACAACCCATATTTGATGAATTTGATCTTCGGCAATCCAATGACTAAGTCATGCTTGATCAATTTATTCAAGTGCTCCATATGAATATGAGCAAACCTCTTATGCCATAACCATGATTCATTGTTGTTTGCCAAGAGACACCTAACATTCAAAGACAAGTTATCTAAGGAAATTAAAAATATGTTATTTACTCTTTTACCTTTTAGCATCACTTCATGAGTAACTTGTTTTTCAATCAAGCATTCATTTTTAGTGAAGTTGATTTTGAAACCTCAATCACATAATTGGTTAATGCTAAGGAGACTATGCTTTAGACCTTCCACATATAGGACATCTTCTATAGTTGTTGAAGGCGGTGAACCAATGATGCCGACGCCAAGGATTCTTCCTTTGTTGTTGTCACCATAAGTAACATATCCTTTGGCCTTAAGCGTTAGATGTAAAAATTTGCTTAGGTCACCCGTCATGTGCCTCGAACATCCACTATCAAGATACCATTGATTTGAAGAGGTCTTCAAGCATACCTACAAAAAAGAGTTACGTTTTATTAGGTACCTAAATTGCCTTGGGTCCTTCAAAGTTAGTTCCTTTCTTGACCCATACATAATGGCCTTGAGCAACACTAAAGTTTCTAATATAACATGCATTAGGAGTATGACCTTTAATACCACAATAGAAGCAAGTAGGCTCAAAGTTGCTTTTATATCTAGGGGGATAAGATTTCTTCTTATTATAAGACTTCTTCTTATTATTTATTTTCCTTTTGTTATATTGTTGAACCATTTTAGGCTTGTCACTTTTCTCTAAAGGAATTTGTTCTTTAGCTTTTACAAAAATGGTCTTGTTAGAAGTTTGTTTAGAGAATCTTGAGTAACCTAGACCACTTTTATCATTTGAGTATCTTTGACTACTAAGAACATGTTCCAATCCAATTTGTCCTTTCTCATATCTTTCTAGGACTCTTTTCATTTGAACTATTTGAAAAGCAAGTGACTCACATTTAGTGCATGCAAAATTCTTGATTAATTCTTCTTTTTCATCTTTGAACTTATTTTCCATTTTCTCAATATTTTCTTCCAAGATTGATATTTGTTTCTTTTGAGATGAGATGGTTTTATATAGAATTTTGCATTCACTTAAAAGTTCATCAATTGCTCCTTGAGCATCATTATCATAAATTGAAAATTTACTACTAACCTCATCGTCTTCATCGTCGGAATGATGTGATGCCATCAATGCTAGATTTGCGCTTTGATCACTATCGGAGTCCGATGAAGAACTTATTTCATTGTCATCCCAAGCAGTGTAGGCTTTCTTTTTGTAATCCTTCTTTCCTTTGTTGTCACGATTCTTTGCGAGTTTGGGACATTTCGGTTTGATGTGACCTTGCTTTCCACATTCATAGCATATAATGTCTCCATTGGATGTTGATGCTTCTTTTTCTTTGTTCTTTGAGGACTTCTTTCTTCTTGTGAAACTAGAGTTTCCAATATTATTTTTTGCACTGAAGTATTTTCCTAGTCTTTTTACAAGGAGCATAAAGTTTTTGTCCTCTTCGGGATTGTCTTCTTTCTTCACAACTTTAGACTCAACTTTTAAGGCAATGCTCTGAGATTTCTTTTCTTGGATCTCACGTTTCTCCAATAGTCCAAGTTCCGTCTCATATTCTTGAAGCTTTCCGAATAGAGTAGCGGATGTCATCGTTGATAAACTTTTCTTCTCGGAAATCGCCGTCACTTTGGGTTGCCACTCTCTTGTCAAAGACCTAAGCACTTTAAGATTAAGTTCATCATTTGTTAGTGTCTTACCAAGTGCATTCAAGTGATTTGTCAAATGCACGAATCTTTTCTGCAAGTCGAGGATTGATTCCCCTGGTTGCATTCTGAATAACTCGTACTCTTGACTTAAAGTATTCAATCTGGATCTTTTGACTTCGGCGGTTCCTTCGTGAGTTTCTACAAGAGTGTCCCATATTTGCTTAGCCGTTGTACATGTTGAGACGCGGAAGAATTCATCCATTCCAAGTGCACTTTGTAAAATATTTATTGCCTTTTTGTCATAGAAGACCTTTTTCTTATCATCATCATCCCATGATCCTTGTGGCTTTGCCAAACCAACTCCGTTGACAACCGTTGTAGGAATAAAAGGACCATTTTGAACAGCCTCCCATATATCACTTCCTTGTGCTTCTAAATGTGCCTTCATACGGATTTTCCAGAAGTCGAAGTATTGGCCAGAAAACAAAGGAGGCTTGTTGCTACTACCACCGTCTTTGAAAACAAGATCATTGTTTGCGGAATCCATCTGAATCGAATAGGAACAGGTTACCTATCACCTGCTCTGATGCCAATTGTAAGTTGTAAATGCGCCTAAGAGGGGGGGGGGGTGAATTAGGTTACTTAAAAATTCTTCGATCTTTTTATCGGTTCTTGGTTATTTTTCCGTTTGATGATAAGTGCTGAAAAGTAAAGTGCGGAAAGGAAAAATGACACAAGAGAATTATAGTGGTTCCCCTCACAGCCCGAGAGTACTCCACTCCTCCTTCAACACGAAAGAGATTTCACTATAGTTTAGAATTATTGTATAGCCTAATCACACCAATGGTGATGCTTACTATCTAACCTATAGGTAACTAAGTGTATGAAGAACAATCCTCTTCAAAACACTCACTTGTTTCCAACAATCCTGGACAACAAGGTAATACAAAAGATAATCTTGATATAAATTTAATGTCTTGAGAATATGATGCTATCAATCTTCACGATCGATCTTCTCCTTGAAATAAATATCACTCAAATGAAATATACAAGTGTTCTTGAATAAAATGAGATGAAACAATGATAATGTGTGAAATTTATGCAAAGGTTTCTCTCAAAAATATGTTTGAATGAACACTTGAAGAATAACTGAAAGATGAAAAGAATGAGTGAATTTTTTATTATGAAATGTCTAGGAGGTGAGTTTTAATCTGAAAATGACATGTATTTATATTGATGAAAGCAACCATTCAAAAGTCATGGCAATGGTTAGAAAAATTCTGAATTTAATAAGACAAATGATGTAAGAGATGCCATGAAAAGATATAATTAAAAGATGCATTCAAACAAAACATTTTTCAATTTTAAATAAAAAACACTGTTCCAGTACGTTGTAAATTGTGGCGGTTGTTTGGTCTGTTACGTCGTTTCAAAACGCCACACTTTACCAAATAATTTTGAAATTTAAAATTTAAAATACTGGTTCAGAACGGTGTGAATTATGGCGGTTTCTGGTGCTGTAACGACAGTTAAAAACACCATAATTTACCAAAAACTGAATGTTTAAATAAATTAAATAATTAAAAAATTTGTCTAAGTATTTGAACCAATTTTAAACAACATCTATTGATTTACCCAAGTCAATAGATTATATTTGAAAGTGATTTAATATGGTTCAAAAATGAAAAATAATTTTTCCAATTAAAGAAATATTTTGAGAACTATTTTATCAATATATATTGTATGCTTGAGACACATTTGAACACTTGTATAAGCATTTTAAATGACATTGATATACCTTTGTTCAACCTTTGATCTTCATGATACTTGAACACTTGAAGCTAATTGATTCAACTTGATAGTACTTAGGATATCTTCTTGAACTTGAACTTCTTGTACTTTATGTAGCTTGATTCTCTTTCTTTTTGCATATTATCTTTGTAGAGAGCTTGTTGTGTTGTCTTCATCAAAACTCAATGTGAGTGAAGCTTGCTTCTACAGTTTCACCTTCTTCTTTCCTTCATAACACTATGAAAATGGCGGGAGTTGTTATCACCATCATTAAGCCATTTTACTCTAGCTTTTTGAATGATCATGTTCTCCTTAATCCTCAAATTTAACCAAAACCGACTAGATGCATTCTTACGGTTCAAAAAGAGGTCGTCCAAATCGGAAGCAATACACACCTCGGCCTCAACATCCCCCTCATTAATCTCCTTCACACACTCTTCAACTTCTAAATCAATCCTCCCAAAAACTTCAATATTACATCTTCTAAGTTTTCCTTTAAGGATTCTCAATTTCTCTTTCAACACAAAATCACCTCTACCTTCTATCTGGATGCTATTCCATTCCTTTTCAACAAAATGAATAAAGTTCTTGTCTTGAAACCATTCGTTATTAATCTTAAACAGCTTCGGACCCCAATCCAAAGAGTCCACCACCAACCACACCAGACAATGATCGAAAATATCTCTCTCGCCAACAAACTGCCCGACCACCCCCATTTGTCAATAGTCTCTTCAGAAAGTAAGAAACGATTGATCCTACTCATCGAACGCTCGTCTCCCCTATACCACGTAAATTTATTCACTTTACAAGGGACATCGATTAAATCACAACTTTCAATAAATTCATTAAAATCTTTCATCTCCGAGTTACGAGAAACCGAATCTCTACCCTTCCGCTCTTCATACTTTCTAAACGCATTAAAATCCCCTCCGATACACCAATCTCCATCCGTAAAACGATCCTTAAGATCCCTCAGGTTCCTCCAAAGAATTATTTTTAACTCCAACTCGCAAGGGGAGTACACATTGACCACATAGAAGGTATTCTCCATCCATCTAACTTTAACCCCAATAAAACCGTCACCTCTGAAGCTATTAATGACTTCCACCCTCTCTTCCTTCCACATGATAACTAACCCACCGATAATCCCGAGGCACTAGAAAAAGAGCAGCCAATAACTTCCTTATTCCAAAAACTCTTAGTAATACCCTCATTAATACTATGCAACTTGGATTCTGGATTAAGAACATGTCCGCATTTCCTTTCTTAATAATATAGCTAATCCTCTTCCTCTTAACCAAACTACCTCCCCCTCTAATATTAAAAGAACCAATAATCATTGAAATAAATTTAAATTCTCCTTCCCTACCACCATTCTTTCCTTATCCTTTCTTTCCATTTCTTCAATTCTGCTCTTGTAATCCCTCCTAGAATCGATATCAACCACCCCAAGTTTGGATATAGCCTCCCAAAGATTTCCTCTCGAAAATTGATCTAGATTGGCCCATAATCTGTTGTTATTCCTGAAAATATCGGACTCCACCGAGTTGTCCCCATGGTATATCGAGGAGAATCCAAAATCTTTGGCGAGATCCGCGTTACTAGCAACCTTATCAACAAGTTCACAAATATGGTTTAAAACATTACCATCAGCCACTATCTTTTTATTCTTTTTATTCTTGCGTCTTGTCTTATGAAAGGAATTGAACCCAGAAATGCCATTGGGACCTCACATTTTTCTGAATTTAATTTTCTTAAAGCAGCTCCTTCTTGGTGCGTGGCCCCCACTCTTGGGATTCTCATTGTTAACCAAAGAGCAACCAACGATGATTTCATCCGAGCCAGAAAAACTAGATGGAATAGAGAGAGGTACTACTGTTAGCTCTTGGATTGGCTAGAATTTTGGTAAAACAAAGTTGTGTATTGTTGATTTCACATGGGTGATGTCGTAACATTGAGTCTTAACTTTGGATAATGTTAGGGTTTTAAGGTGTTGAAGCTTTGAAGTCTGATGTCACATGCGATGTCATGACATCAGATATGCAAATCAGTAAAACATCAGGTCTGAGATGTTTTTAGGGTTAAGCATTTTAGCTGGAATTTGGGAGAGCTGGTAGAGTAATTGGATGCGAATATCTTGGAGGAGATATTTTCTGTTACAATCAGATTTGATGCAGATTTGTAGGAGTGTTTAAAGGATGAAGATTTAAGAAGATTTTGAGAGAGAAAATCTGTTGAAGATTCAGTTTTAAATAACAAATCAGGTCAGATATTGTAGGAGGTCCAAGACCAGATCAAAGAGCTATTTAAAGCGCATCAATCCTTTGAAGAAAGCGACGAAGAAAGAGTGCCAAAGCTGTGAATTGGTGTTGTTGTTTTGAGTTGTTCTTGATCAAAGCTGTGAAGCAGAATCAAGTAGTGTTATTCAAAGTGTTTGATCTTTGAATTATATCACTGAAGTGATTTAAGGATTGAGTAGTGTTCTCATACCTACGTGGTCTCTTAGGTAGAAGGTTCATTAAGTAGAGATTAAGTTTAGGAGATGTCAACTGGGTTATTGAGTCTGTAAATTAATTCTACTGATAGTGAAATTCATCCCTGGCTTGGTAGCCCCCAGACGTAGGTAGTTAAACCGAACTGGGTGAACAATTCATTGTGTTGATTTATTTTTGTTTTACATTGTTCATTGCAGAGTGTGTTGTTGTGACATCACACGTAACATCACATATCTGGTACCAGAATTTCAATTGGTATCAGAGCAGGCATCCTGCTCTGAATCTGGGTGAGATCTAGGGCTGATACTTTCTGGTAAAGATGGACAAGGAAGTTGGTGGATTTGTGAATAGACCCCCTATTTTGGATGGATCTAATTATGATTATTGGAAGCCAAGGATGATTACCTTTTTGAAATCCTTGGATAGCAGGGCTTGGAAGGCTATCATAAAAGAATGGAAAGCACCTGTTGTTGTTGAGAAAGATGATGCTGGGAAAGAAAAAGAAGGTAGCTCAAAACTGAAACCTGAAGAACAATGGACCAAGGAAGAAGATGAGCTTGCCCTTGGTAATTCTAGCTTTAAATGCTATTTTCAATGGAGTGGATAAGAACATATTCAGGTTGATCAATACCTGTGAAGTTGCTAAGGAAGCTTGGGACATATTGAAGACTACTCATGAAGGAACTTCAAAGGTTAAGATGTCAAGACTTCAACTTTTGACATCAAAGTTTGAAAGTCTAAAGATGAAGGAAAATGAAACTATTCATGACTTTCATATGAGCATTCTTGAGCTGTCTAATCCCTCTAGTGCTCTTGGAGAAAAGATGACTGAAGAAAAGCTGGTGAGGAAAATCTTTAGATCCCTTCCCAAGAGGTATAAGATGAAGGTGACTGCAATTGAAGAAGCTCAAGACATCAGCAAAATGAGGGTTGATGAGCTTATTGGATCTCTTCAAACATTTGAGCTAGGATTAAGTGAAGAGGAACCTGAGAAGAAGTCCAAGAGTATAGCTTTGGTTTCCAGTTCTGAAGAAGCCAAGAAAGGGAAAGAGGATGATTCTCAGGAGGAGCTTCTCAGGCTATTGCTTTGCTGGGTAAACATTTCAACAAAGTTATGAAGAGGATAAATAGGAGTTATAATCCCAATGTCAAGAACATTGCCTCTGACATCAATAGATCAGGAGAACAAGGGAAGAAGTCTAAAGATGAAGAAAAATCCAGTAATGACAAAGGGATACAATGCTTTGAGTGTGAAGGGTATGGACATGTCAAGAAGGAATGTCCTACTTTTCTAAAGAAGCAGAAAGGGTTATTAGCTTCTTGGTCTGACAGTGACAGTGAATCTGAAGAAAATTCAGCTAAACTTGTTAGAGCTATGGTTGGGGTTTATGAGTCAGATGATAAGTCTTGTGATGATGAGGTTACTTATGATGAGCTTTCTTTCACTTATAAAGATCTTTTCATAAGAAGTGAACAAGTGTGTCTTGAAGGAGAAGAGCTGAAGAAAACCATAGTACAGTTAAAAGCTGAAAAGACTGAACTAGAAGCTGAAGTCAATATGCTTAACTATAAACTGGACTCTATGACCAAAACTATCAGAATGTTGAACAATGGTACTAATGTGTTAGACAACATTCTTAGCATTGGGAAGATGGTTGCAGACAAATGTGGTTTGGGATTCACCAGTGATGCAGGTTCTATCACCCCAAAACCAGTGATGTTAAAACAGATGTTAAAACATCATGATAGAACTCCATCTAAGAAGAAATACAGACACTGGAGATGTCACCATTGTGGATGTTTTGGACACATTAAGGCTTATTGTTATAAGCTACATGGATATCCAAAAAAGGCTCATCAGGTTGTTCCAAACAGAACTGTTATAAAGCAAGGCAGGTCACCAGGCCTAAGAAGCAATGGGTCCCTAAAGTTAAGGTTACCAGCTTGATAGCTCACACTTCTTCAAGGGTTTCTACCAAAGAAGATTGGTACTTTGACAGTGGGTGCTCAAGGCACATGACTGGAGTAAAGAATCTGTGGTAGATGGGAAGCTTCATTCTTCAGGATATGTTACATTTGGTGATGGGGTCAAAGGAGATATTAAGGGGATTGGTAAACTAAACTGTGTTGGTGCTCCCAGACTGGAGGATGTTCTTCTTGTTATAGGACTGACAGCTAATTTGATCAGTATTAGTCAACTTTGTGATCAAGGATTCAAAGTAGACTTTACAAAGTCTGAATGCATTGTCAAAGATGATAAAGGAGAAGTCATTATGAAGGGAGATAGGTCTAAGGACAATTGTTATCTTTGGGTACCACAAGAATCAAATTCTTCCACTTGTGTTTTTGCTAAAGAAGATGATGTCAAAATCTGGCATCAGAAGTTGGGACATCTTCACCTAAAGGGAATGAAGAGAATCATCTCCTCAGAAGCAGTCAGAGGAATTCCCAAACTTAATATTGAGGAAGGAAAAGTGTGTGGAGACTGTCAAAAAGGGAAGCAGATAAAGATGTCTCATCCGAAGCTTCAACATGACACCACCTCCAAGGTCTTGGAACTACTTCATATGGACTTGATGGGACCTATGCAGGTGGAAAGTCTGGGTGGAAAGAAATATGCATATGTAGTTGTGGATGACTATTCAAGGTACACCTGGGTGAGCTTCATAAAAGACAAGTCAGAGGTGTTTGATGTTTTTAAAGATCTTTGTCAAAGACTCCAAAGAGAAAAGGAGAGTAATGTTATCAGGATAAGAAGTGGCCAGGGAAGAGAGTTTGAGAATAGCAAGTTTGAAGAATTTTGCTCTGCTGAAGGTATAAGTCATGAGCTTTCATCTCCTATTACTCCTTAGCAAAATGGAGTAGTTGAGAGGAAGAACAGAACTATCCAAGAGTCTGCTAGAGCTATGATCCATGCCAAGAAACTTCCCTATCATTTCTGGGCTGAAGCCATGAATACGGCCTGTTACGTTCACAACAAGGTTACCCTGAGAAGAGGCACTTCATCCACTCTGTATGAACTATGGAAGGGAAGAAAACCTAATGTTAAGTACTTTCATGTTTTTGGAAGTAGATGTTATATTCTGGTTAATAGAGAACAGAGAAGAAAATTGGATTCCAAAAGTGATGAAGGAATATTTTTGGGATACTCTACCAACAGCAGAGCATATAGGGTTTTCAACTCTAGAACCAAGGTGATGATGGAGTCCATCAATGTGGTGATTGATGACAATGATAAGCAGGAAGATGATGATGTCCTAGATGATGTTGGAACATCAGTTGGTGAAGTTGCACCAGAAGCTGAAGACAGAAGTCCAACTCCTAGTGTTGCTGCTGCTGAGCCTGAAACTGAGCAACCTCATAAAGATCCCTCTATCAGAGTGCAGAAGGACCACCCAAAGGAGCTCATTATAGGTGATCCAAATTCTGGAGTGAGGACTAGGTAAAGAGATGTTATAGCAAGTTCATGTTTTGTCTCCAAAATTGAGCCAAAGAATGTCAAGGAAGCATTGACTGATGAATTTTGGATAAATGCAATGCATGAAGAGCTAGAGCAATTCAAGAGGAATGAAGTATGGGAGCTTGTACCTAGGCCTGATGGAGTTAATGTGATTAGCACCAAGTGGATCTACAAGAATAAATCTGAAGAACAAGGAGTGGTCACCAGAAACAAGGCCAGATTAGTTGCTCAGGGATGCACTCAGGTTGAAGGAATTGATTATGATGAAACCTTTGCTCCTGTGGCAAGACTGGAATCTATCAGATTGCTCTTAGGGGTGGCTTGTAATTTCAAATTCAAGCTTTTTCAGATGGATGTTAAGAGTGCCTTCTTGAATGGTTACTTAAATGAAGAGGTGTATGTTGATCAACCAAAAGGATTTATTGATCCAACATTTCCTGACCATTTGTACAAACTATGGAAAGCTCTATATGGTTTGAAGCAAGCACCAAGAGCTTGGTATGAAAGGCTTACTGAATTCCTGGTTGTGAATGGCTACAGAAAAGGAGGGATTGACAAGACTTTGTTTGTTAAAGAGGAAGGAGGAAAACTGATGATAGCTCAAATCTATGTTGATGACATAGTATTTGGTGGGATGTCATATGCAATGGTGAAACATTTTGTGGAACAGATGCCGTCTGAATTTGAAATGAGTCTTGTTGGTGAGCTAAACTATTTTCTTGGTCTACAAGTTAGACAAATGGAGGACTCCATATTCATTTCTCAGAGCAAGTATGCAAAGAACATAGTGAAGAAGTTTGGTCTAGAGAATGCTAATCACAAGAGGACTCCTGCTCCTACTCATCTAAAATTATCCAAGGATGAACATGGTGTTAGTGTGGATCAAAGTTTATATAGAAGCATGATTGGGAGTCTATTGTATCTCACAGCTAGCAGACCTGACATTTCTTTTGCTGTTGGAGTTTGTGCCAGATACCAATCTGAGCCTAAGGTTAGTCACTTGAATCTAGTAAAGAGGATCCTGAAATGTGTTAATGGCACTAGTGACTACGGAATGTTGTATAGTCATGGATCTGGGACTGAGTTAAGGGGATATTGTGATGCTGACTGGGCTGGGAGTGCTGATGATAGGAAAAGCACTTCAGGAGGTTGTTTCTTCTTAGGGAATAATCTGATATCATGGTTTAGTAAAAAGCAGAACTGTGTGTCTCTTTCTACTACTGAAGCTGAGTACATAGCAGTAGGGAGTAGTTGTTCTCAACTTGTTTGGATGAAGCAGATGTTAACAGAATACAATGTCAAGCAAGATGTCATGCATTGTACTGTGATAATTTGAGTGCTATCAATATCTCTAAGAATCCTATTCAGCATAGCAGAACTAAGCATATTGATATAAGGCATCATTTTATAAGAGATTTGGTTGAAGACAAAGTAGTTGCTTTGGAACATGTTGCTACAGATAAACAATTAACTGACATTTTTACTAAAGCCTTAGATGCAAACCAATTTGAAAGTTTGAGAAGTAAATTAGGAATTTGCATTTATGAAGATTAAATGTGCTAGAGAGTGTATTAAGCAGTTGTATTCTTTATTAGAAATTTATTTTATTCAACTGCTGAAGGCATACAGGTTTGAAGTACATCATTAGTTACAGATTATCCTAACCCCCTGCATCTAGAAAAGCTTTCCAGTCTTCATCCCAATCATCATCAGTAACTTGTTGTTGCACAGGAAGCTTCTTGCTTGGTTTCATGGTTGTTTCTGAGGTTCTGCCTGTCTTTGTGGTTCCTGAAGTAGTTTCAGCTGCAGTCATTGTTTTGCTCCTCTTCTGAGATGGATCTGAAGTCTTGTCCTTCTGCTTGAAGTTCTTTGCTGCATCTTTGATGTTTGACTGGCTCATTCTTGGTTGCTGAGTGGTGCTGCTAGAAGGAAGAAAGGCTTGTGTTTCTAATGAAAACAAGGAGCATAGTTTGTATCGACTGGACAGTCAATGTGTTGGAACTTGTGTTTTTGGGAAGCATGATGTTTGACCATGTCTTTATGTCAGGACATTGTGTTTGGTTATTGTCCAATTATTGCTAAAAAGGGGGAGAGTTAGCCTAGGTGTGTAGAGTGTATCCTATCTAAGATCTGGTGTCGTGCAGATGCTGAGGGGGAGTGTGCATGTTGAACCATGCTGGTTTTGGTTTTGAGGTTTAACAGTTTAAACATTTTAATCCGCTGCTGAAGTCTCTGATGTTGCAGAGATTGTTTTAGCCAAAATTAGCCAAAGGGGGAGATTGTTAGCTCTTGGATTGGCTAGAATTTTGGTAAAACAAAGTTGTGTATTGTTGATGTCACATGGGTTATGTCGTAACATTGAGTCTTAACATTGGATAATGTTAGGTTTTTAAGGTGTTGAAGCTTTGAAGTCTGATGTCATATGCGATGTCATGACATCAGATATGCAGATCAGTAAAACATCAGGTCTGAGATGTTTTTAGGGTTAAGCGTTTTAGCTGGAATTTGGGAGAGCTGGTAGAGTAATTGGATGCGAATATCTTGGAGGAGATATTTTCTGTTACAATCAGATTTGATACAGATTTGTAGGAGTGTTTAAAGGCTGAAGATTTAAGAAGATTTTGAGAGAGAAAATCTGTTGAAGATTCAGTTTTAAATAACAAATCAAGTCAGATATTGTAGGAGGTCCAAGACCAGATCAAAGAGCTATTTAAAGCGCATCAATCCTTTGAAGAAAGCGACGAAGAAAGAGTGCCAAAGACTGAGAGTCGTTTGAGTCTTCGTGTTTGTATTGTAAACCATTCTAGTGTGAATTGGTATTGTTGTTTTGAGTTGTTCTTGATCAAAGCTGTGAAGTAGAATCAAGTTGTGTTATTCAAAGTGTGTGATCTTTGAATTATATCACTGAAGTGATTTAGGGATTGAGTAGTGTTCTCATACCTAAGTGGTCTCTTAGGTAGAAGGTTCATTAAGTAGAGATTAAGTTTAGGAGATGTCAACTGGGTTGTTGAGTCTGTAAATTAATTCTACTGATAGTGAAATTCATCCCTGGCTTGGTAGCCCCCAGACGTAGGTAGTTAAACCGAACTGGGTGAACAATTCATTGTGTTGATTTATTATTGTTTTACATTGTCCATTGCAGAGTGTGTTGTTGTGACATCACACGTAACATCACATATCTAGTACCAGAATTTCAACTACACCTAGAGTGCTAGTAGAGGAAGTACAAAAGGTAGCTTTGACTCTTTCTACTTCCTTATCAAAGGCCCCAATCACCTCCTGCTCTACTGTACCTACTATCTGAACCCTATTTGAGGCATCATGAATAATTACGGAACACGTTTCCAAGTCAAATTTTTGTATCTTCGTTTCGTCCTTGTCTGAGGGAATAACATCATCATCGCCGAAGCAAAAATGATCACCATCCCCATCGTCTTCTTATGGGTCCAACCAACCTTCACTCGTATCAGAAGAAGAGGAGTTACTCTTCTTGGATAGAGAAGTAAGCACCGACGCACGAAGAGGACCTAAAGAATCCTCCCGGATTAAAACGACAAACATCTTTCCATCAATTTCAACCATGACTTTCTCCGGAAGAACAAAGGAAGACGAAACTCTCACTAATATCCTTGCTACATCCAAATTGATACGGAACCAAAACTGTTCGCGAGCTTCTCAAAAAAATCAAGATTCCACCCATGATAAGGAACTCCATAAACTCTAATCCAAACTACTCTCTCATCATATATATCATCCTCCTTCCACTTCCTCAAATCACTGAACCATTGCTTCCACCAGTTCGATCCATCCAAGATCAGATCTGCAATTGCTTCTTCTTTAGATTCTTCCAAAATATAGATTTTAGAACCCAACGCCGTCACTTTTATAAAGAAAATGCCCTTAACCGCACTAAACGTAGTTCCGACATAAGCTTTCTTAAGCCGACCCAAATCTTCCGAACAAGATGTATAACTAAGACACACGCGATTAACAGGATCATAGACACTCTTACGCAAAACCTCCGCAAAGGATTTACTTCCATCGAACAAATTGAATTCCTGAACTTTCCTCGCCATCTCCCTCGCATGAATAGGAAGAGTGCCTATTCTAGCGGAATCAACCTTCCAATCTCCTTTGAGCAAAGCAGCACCCCTTTCAAATCTGGGTGTATTTGCATGAATCTTCTTCCCGTCGATTAGAGCATTGTCCAACTTGATCCCTAGCATATTAACATCTGACACTTTACTGAATCTGGCAAAACCAAATCTTTTCCCCAATTTACTCAATCTCGGAGAAATCACAACCTCAACAACCTCCCCAATACACCCGAACAAGACAAAAATATCCATGGCTTTGATATGATTGGGGAACTCAGAGAAGAAATATGACGTGATTCCCACTTCATCCCTTCCCCACTTTCCCTTGCTAAAAGGAAAAACATCCCACTTACCCAAAGATGAATGAGATGTCCGTTTCTTGCCACCAACCTTGGTCCACTCCATAAGATAAAAATTGCGCCCTTTCACCGGAAAAATCTAGAACAATACACACTTCAACCAAGGCCCCTAACCCTAAGGATAGGAGTTTAAGCCGAAAATCAAGATGGAATCGTCTAGACCATCACGATAAAACATTATTAATAATTTATCATAAATCATAATTAAGATTTATTAAATTATTTAATTTATAAAAGTAAAATAATTTAATAAGATATCATTTGTGATTTATATAATTTTTTTAATTTATATTCCACTTTTTGGTATTTATTTCTTTTAAAATATTTAATTTTAATTTGTTACTAATATGTATTTGTTTTTAGATTTGAATAAAATTTAAATTTTATTTATAATGATTATCATATATTTAAAAAAAAAAAATTTAAATTACATCTACATTATCAAATATTAGTTATATGATGAATAGAAATTTTTCAGATATTAGTTATTTGATTAACGGAATTTTTCTAACAAAAAGAATTATTTTTATTTTTATGAATGATATTATAATTTTTTTGTAATTTTGTTGTTGATATTTGTTGAAACATCATAGTTGGATCTATTCAAACACACAATCTTAGATGTGTTCGTCTCCATCGTTATAAATGAGACATTTCTAGTCATCTCCAAATGAGACATTTCTAGTTGTCATTTTATTGATCTCTACGAACATGCTTCGATCTCCGCACACGCGGTTCCTTGCGCTGATGTCGAGGTATCACTTGTTTCTTTCACTACAAGAAAATCACGTTTTAGCATCAACAATATAGCGTCGGCCACGAATCCGACGCTATTAGTATCGGTGAAGTGTCCCCATAAGCCGACGCTAAGAGAGTAAAATCATTTTGCTTTATTTTTTTAATACATCATTAATAGTAGCGTCGGTTGTAGCCGACGCTAAGCAACATTCGCTTGAAAGTTTATGTTTTTTAAATTATTTTAAACCTGGCGTCGGCTAGGGCCGACGCTATTATTGGTGCGAAATAATTTCATTTCCCCCATTATTTTCATTTGCCTCCTTTTCTATATTGTTTTAAATAATTATTTATTTTTTGTGATATTTTTATAGTAGCGTCGGCTAGGGCCGACGCTATCATTGATGCCAAAAAATTTCATTTCCCCGCCCCATTTTCATTTTCCTCCTTTTCTATATTGTTATAAATAATTATTTATTTTTTAACAGTTGCGTTGGCCATGGCCGACGCTACTATTGGTGCGAAAAAATTGCATTTCCCCGCCAAATTAATAAACTAAAGTTATAAATTTTTAATAAAATAAAAATTATAAAGTATTTTTATTTCACAAACCCAACTCCTTTCTTTCTTTCGTCTCCATCCTCAACTCACCTTCAACCTCAACCTCATTTCACAAACCCAAAAATCATTCCCTAATCAAACCCAAAAATCATTCCCAAATCATTCACAATAATCTCTTAGGGTAATGTTATTTGATTTTGAGTTTTGTCATTGTTTCAGATTCTCGTTTCAGTTCTTCTCATACTCACTGTTTCTCATTGTTTCAGGTTCTCATTTCAGTTCTTCTCAAGGATTTATTGAGATTTTCTTCATCAAAGAAATCAATTTTCAGGTTCGAATCTCCGTTTGTTTACTCCCTTTATTTGTCTTTTTGATTCATCGTTTTGATTTATCGAACCGATTCATTGTTCAGATTCTCCGTTTCGATTCGATTCATTTTTTATTAATTAAATCATTACTTTCATCTTGTATGGTTCAGTTTTATAAAAGAAATTATTGTCTTTGTTAATATTGAGATTGATTTTCTCTCTTTCAAACTGATGATATAAGTGTGTCTGTGTGAGTTTGGTTTTGTTCTGAAAACTAGCATAAACCAACAATTTTTTCTTGTTTGATATGCCATTGAAGTTGGTTATAAACTTTCTTCAGTATCTCACCCTGTTATTGTAAATATAATGGATTGGTTCTACAGTGTCTAATGATTGAATGCCATTTTCTTCTGCTATTGTGATTCTAAGTAATTGCATTCATGTGCACATTAATTTAGGTATGTGTCCTTACTTATATTTTCAATACATGTATGCAGATAGGTTATTAATATAATCAACCCAACTTTAACTTGATTGTGATTGGTGGAAGCATCTTGGTAAGAGTTGTTGTTGAAGCATATCATCAAAGTAAGCTTTATATATTAATGTTGGATGGTATATTTGCAATTTATGAATGTTGCAGTGTGAATGTATTGTGTGTGCTTGTTATGATTCTAGGGATGTGCTAAAATTTTGTTTGGCAATGATATTAGTTTGAAAATCTGTTATCCTATTGTATGCATTCTGAGTTGAAAGTGGAATTTAATCGTGATGCAATTGTGTGATGAAATTAGTTTTGTGCTGTTATGTGAATATAACTCGATTGAAATTCTGTACAGACTGGATTTTTATGGGTTTTTTGTTAGAAAATGTTGTTAGAGTTTGAAGCTTTGATAGTTAGTGAGTTAATTGTTAGCGAGGAAGCTTGAATTGTTACAGTTAGATATGTTGTTATGTTAGTTGTATTGTTAGGAGAGTTAGAGCGTTGGAATCAGTTGATTGATTGATGTTAGTTGAACTGTTATGGAACTTGGAACTAATTAGTTTGGCTAATGAGCTTGAACTGTTATAGTTAGTAGTTCAATTAGTTAACTGTAAGAAAAATTAGTTAAAAATTAAATTGTTAGTTAATGGAATTAGTTAGTTGTGTTAGTTAACTGTTAGTTGAGTCAATTAATAGTTAGTTGGTTAGAAATTTGGTAATTAGTTTGATTTGATTGTTATGGAAATGTGGAATTAGTTAATTATGGAGTTGAATTGTTAGATAGTAAATTTTGAGCTTCCATTTGAAGTGGAATGCGATGCGGCTGGTAGAGGGATTGGTGCAGTCCTGATGCAACAGAGGCAGCCAATAGCTTTTTTTAGCAGGGCATTATCTGATGGAAATTTAGCTAAATCAGTGTATGAAAAAGAATTGATGGCCTTGGTCTTAAGTATTCAACATTGGAGGCACTATTTGTTGGGCAAACAGGTCATCGTCTACACTGATCATAAGAGTCTAAAACATTTCTTGCAGCAAATAGTCTCATCTCCGGACCAACAATGTTGGTTAGCCAAGTTGTTAGGGTATCAGTTTGAGGTAAAATATAAACCTGGCTTAGATAATAAGGCTGCTGATGCCCTGTCCAGGTGCTATGATGAAACTGAGTTCAGCACCTTGATTTCTTATCCGCAATGGGTGCATAGTAAGAAATTGCTAGATGAAGTTGCTACTGACCCAGAAATTTAGAAGTGGACCCAGGAATTACAAGTCTCTCCTGAAGCTAAACCGGGATTCCATGTCAAACAAGGAATTCTATTCTACCATGGGAGGTTAGTTCTTTCTCCTAAATCGCCATCAATTCCTATGTTATTGGAAGAATATCATAGTACCCCCACTGGAGGACACTTTGGTTTTCTTAGAACCTATAGAAGATTGGCAGACAATTTGTATTGGGTTGGAATACAGAGAAGGGTGAGAGACTTTGTCAGGGCTTGTGATGTGTGTCAGAGGCAGAAGTATGTTGCGACTACACCCGGAGGTTTGCTGCAACCCCTTCCCATTCCTAATGCCATTTGGGAAGACTTATCGTTGGATTTTATTACGGGACTGCCCAAGTCGAGGGGTTATGAGGTGGCTTATAGATTGCAACTCCCCGAACAATCTCGTATTCACCCAGTCTTTCATGTGTCTTTGCTGAAGAAAGCCATAGGAGAGTATCAAGTTCAAGGCGAACTCCCCAAAGACATGGAAATAATAGATGTTGTTGATGTGTACCCTGAACAGGTGATGGGGTCCAGGGTTACTATGCAGGGAGGTGTGGCTGTGCACCAAAGTTTGATCAAATGGAAACATAAGTCTTTTGATGATGTTACGTGGGAAGATGATGCTTTCTTGCGTGGTCAATTTCTAGAGTTTAGCCTTGAGGACAAGGCTGTTTCTATGGAGTAGGGTGTTGATAGAAACATGGATCCAGAGGTGGATCTTGATATTGGGCCCAAACCAAAGATATGGAGGGTGTACAAAAGAAAGAAAGGAAAGGGAAAGGGATTTAAGAATGATGACGTGGCTGATTGATGCGTGGTGTGCATGGGCGTGTGGCTATATAAGTTGTTACGGTGAGAGAGAAAGGGGAATAGGAATTCTGTTAGAATTGTGGGATCACTGTGAGTGACTTGGGGAGTACTGTGTGCTTGGGAATTGATAGTCTTCCACTATCAGTTTGTTATCCTTATTCCTTTCCAATGCTCTTGTAATTGTTTCTTCCATTTATATACAATTACAAGAACCTTCTCATCATTCTGCTATTATCATTACTATTTCTTTTATTATTCATATATCAACCCATCAGAAAACAGTTATCAGTTAGTGTGTTTGAAACTTGAACTGCTATACTAATGAAAACCTGTTAGTTATGGTTAGAAACATCTTCCTTAAATAATATGGTTAGAAAGATGATACACAATTTTCTTCTTATTTATTATTTATTTTATATTTGATCACTTTAGTATCATTAACCACACCATTATAAAAAATATAAAATATAGAATTCTCATCTTCAATGCAGGACCTCTTGATTGTGTTGTTGAAGATCCTCTCTTATTCAATTCATCCATTTCAAGGTAACCCTTTTCTCATTCTTCAATTATGTGTTGAAATCAATTTTGATGCAATTTCTGTTAATGTTAGTTTTAGAGTGTTAAAATCACTTCTGTTATGCTATGTCCTGAATTTGTTGTAATAAACTCATTGAACAAATGTGCATAATGATACTAGATGCTTGAAATTTATTGCTTAGTACATTTTGGCTGATGATAGGTATTCGATAGGTGCTTGCCGTATTAATTTGTGTTGTTGCTGCTAATGTTTAGTTTGCGTTGAGTCGCATTAATAAAATTGCAAATGTACTACTGCTGCATGTATTATGAACATGTAGAACCTGAACCAATGCATTTCTAATATATTTTTTTCTCTGTTTTTGGTTCTAATTAGAACCTGAACCTGAACCACATTCTGTTTTTGGCTACTAGTGTGCTCTAAAGTTTGGAATAGATTACTTCATGAACATGTGCATTGTTTCTTATAAGCCGCGGTTTCGATCCATTTACGTAAATGTATTTGTTTCTGCTGCATAGTTTGCTTTCATTGTTAATACTAATGAGAAATTCTGATTATGAGTCTTAATGTATGCTTTGTGCTTGCTGCCACTTTTTGTTGTCTTGCAAATCATAAAAGTCTAGCTTTTCCTTTCTTAAGTTTTTTCTTGATGATTAATTAAGAAAGAAGAATACAACCTTCACATCCAAATTCTCAATAAAGAGATATTCTCTAGAAGTCAATTGAACAAATGAAGATTAGAAACTTATATTTGTTTTTTATGTAGAGAATGGATCGAAGTTGGATGTATGATAGAGTAAACTCCGATAGGTATAGTTTGAAAAATGAATTTATTAGTGGAGTTAAAGAGTTTGTCAATAAAGCGATGAATCGACCTCAGTTTTTAAACGAAGGAGGGATAAGGTGTCCTTGTGTAAATTGCGTCTGCATTCTCTTGAAAACGCCTAATGAGGTCAAACACCACTTGTACAAATATGGTTTTTTGTCCAACTATTATACATGGACTGATCATGGAGAAGAGAATCAGAATATGGATCTTGATGGTCATTCTAGTAGTGGCGGGAATGCTGGTGGGGATAATCTAGGTGATGAAGAACAATTTGATGCAATGAATGAAATGGTCTCTGATATTTTCAGGCCATTTGTTAATGTCCCAAATGTGAATGCTAATATAGAAAACGAAACAATTAGTGAGGGTGAGGTACCAAATGAAAAAGCTCAACAATTTTATGATGAATTAGTCTCTGCAAACCAACCCATTAAGGAGGGAGCTTCTGAATCAAAACTATCTATTTCAGTTAAGTTGTTGGCTGCCATGTCTAGTTGGCATGTTCCTCAAAAGGCCATGGATTTTTTCTCTCAAATGCTCGTTGATGTTTGTCCAACTAAAGAATGCTTACCTGGAAACTATTACCAAGTGAAGAAGTTGGTGTCTAAGTTAGGATTGGAAGTTGAGAAAATTGATTGTTGTGTGAATGGATGCTTATTATATTTTAAAGAAGATAGCACCTTAACTCAGTGCAGAGTTTGTGGAGCTGCTAGTTATGTTCCTCGAAAGTGTGGAATGGGAAAATACAAAGATGTGGCAGTGAAGAGAATGTTCTATTTTCCAATCATTCCTAGGTTACAACGACTTTATGCTTCAAAGGAATCTGCAGCTCAGATGAGATGGCATCGTGAGAACACCAGCAATCCAAATGTTTTGCGTCACCCATCTGATGGAAAAGCTTGGAAACACTTCGATGAAGTTTATCCCGATTATGCTAGTGACCCAAGAAATGTAAGATTGGGTTTATGTACTGATGGATTTACCCCTTACATTCAAGCCTCTAGTTCTCCATATTCATGTTGGCCAATAATAGTCACACCATACAATCTCCCTCCCAAAATGTGCATGACCAAACCATACATGTTTTTGACTTGTCTTGTACCTGGACCGTACAACCCGAAAGTTAAAATAGATGTCTACTTGCAACCTTTGATTGATGATTTGCAGCGCTTATGGAAAGATGGCATTGTGACATATGATATCTCTATGCAGTAGAATTTTGTTATGAGAGCGCATTTAATGTGGACAATCAATGATTTTCCAGCATATGGTATGTTGTCTGGATGGGGGACACAAGGTAAATTAGCATGCCCTTATTGCATGGACAATACAGATTCTTTCACTTTACGATTTGGTGGAAAAAGTTGTTGGTTTGATTGTCATCGTAGGTTTTTACCAATGGATCATCCTTTCAAAAAAAAAGTAAAAAGAGATTTACAAAAAGCAAGATTGTGAAAAAAAGACCACCACCAATGTTTACCGGCCATGATGTTTGGGAAGCTATTTGTGATTTTCCAAAAGTCACTGACAGTGTCTGTGCCACCAAATTTCCAGGGTATGGGAAACAACATAATTGGAACAAAAGAAGTATATTTTGGGATCTTCCATACTGGAAAGACAACTTATTAAGGCACAACCTTGATGTGATGCATATAGAGAAGAATGTATTTGATAATGTGTTTTACACTGTCATGAATGATCCTGCAAAAACAAAGGACAATGAGAAGGCAAGATTGGATTTACCTCTTAACTGTTTACGTGGGGATTTAGACATGCGCCCTCTACCTAATGGAAAGATGGCTAAGCCAAAGGCAAAATTTTCATTGACACCCGAAGAGGCAAAGTTAGTCTGTAGATGGATTACGGAACTAAAAATGCCGGATGGTTATTCCTCGAATCTTTCTAGGTGTGCTGATGCTACCAAGGGTAGGATGAAGGGGATGAAAAGCCATGACTGTCATGTATTCATGGAGTGTTTGCTTCCAATTGCTTTTCGTTCCTTGCCTCTTGAGATATGGAAGCTGCTAACTGAGTTGAGTCGTTTTTTTAAAGACTTGTGTTGTAATACATTGAAGTTGAAAGACCTTGTTAGGTTGGAACAAAACATTCCCATCATCATATGCAAGCTAGAAAGAATTTTTCCACCAGGTTTCTTTGACTCGATGGAACATCTCCCGATTCACCTACTTGCTGAAGCAATCCTTGGTGGTCCTGTACATTATCGTTCGATGTATCCATTTGAAAGGTAATTGATGTTCAATTTTTGTAGATTAATTAAATGAAAAAACATTTTTTAATCATTTCATGTGTAGATTGATGGGAGACTACAAGCGTTCGGTGAAAAATAAAGCCAGGGTTGAAGGTTCAATATGCACTGCCTACTTGCACAGTGAAACTACTCATTTTTTCTCTCACTATTTCAAGACCTTTAGTTTGTTGCCAAGTACAAGTTTAAGGAACGATCCTCGATCAGATCATGAGAATTCCTAACCAACACTTTCAGGTTTTAGTAAATGTGGTCGTCCTAGTGGAAAGGCTCGAGTCTATTGGGTGATTGATAAGGAATGGAAGTCTGCTCACGTGCACGTCCTAATCAATTGTGACGAGGTTAAACCGTATCTCGAGTAAGTACATTTTTGTAAGACAACTGCGTTGTACTCTACCAATTTTTATAAATACACTCATCAATTTTATGATCGATGTCAGATTGTTCATGCAATATCATTCTATCAATGAGGAAGATGCTTCCGGTCTTATACACGAGTAGTTTCCTTCATGGCTAAAGAACTATGTTAGTATATTTCTCACAATTTATATTATGTGGTTGACAATAAACTATCTCTAAGGTTAGATATATATTTTTAGGTGAATGATGAGAGAAATGGAACGACTAGTCCATATCTGAAGGCCTTAGCTCTCGGCCCTAATCCGAAGGCAACATCATGGAACATATACTTTGTTAATGGGTACAAGTTTCACACTCAAGAATGGAGTCGTGGTAAAAAGACTACTAATTGTGGGGTACATGTTAAAGGTGTTACAAATGGAGGAGAAAACGATTTTCATGGCATCATCCAACGTATCCTTCAATTGGAATACCATGGCTTTAGCAACAAGATTTCCCTATTTTATTGTGATTGGTTTGATCCTACAAATAATACTGGCACAAAAGTTAATATTGAGTACAACAATGTTGACATTAAGATGAATAAGCGATATCGTCAATATGACCCATTCATTCTTTCACAAGAAGCAAAACAAGTGTATTATGTTCCATATCCAGAAATGTGTAGGAATATGCGTGGATGGTGTGCAGCAATCACCACAAAACCAAGGGGTTATGTTGAGATAGACAACACCGGGGATGCAATTCCTTATCAATCCGATGAAATGTTACCAGTTGTGCCTATTACAGAAGTTGAAAAAATACATGGTTTAGCTTATGGAGGGTTAATTGACGAGGTCGAGCCAATAACAATGACAACTAACCCAATGATTCAAGATTGAGAGAACATTTTATCTTGTTTTTATTATAGACTTTTATGCACTTGTTTTTTCTCTATTAGTAGGTGGATTCTCTCCTTAGAACGTGACACAGTTGTTTTAGTTAGTATCGCTATAAGTATGGAATTAATTACGATGCACTTGTTTTTTCTCTATTAGTAGGTGGATTCTCTCCTTAAAACGTGACACAGTTGTTTTAGTTAGTATCGCTATAAATATGAAATTAATTATTTGTTTCAAATGGTGTCACATAACTAATAGTAGTACTACTTTTAAGTGGCTCGTGAGTAATGTCAACAACTTCATTTGATATATATTTTTAGAAAGACAACTCTATAAAAATCATCAAATTAATAAACATAAACACTTATGAATAAAACAACCAATCTTCAAAAGACAAGGGGTCTTGAAAAGCTCATCAAGATAATGCCAGCTATTAGAATGACCTAATATGAGAAGATTACCTCAGGAGCCATCCAACGATAAGTCCCAGTTTCTGTTTCCTGTTTTAGTTATAGATTTAGTTATAGATTTGAAAGTGTGAAGTCAACTTGCCTTTATGAACTCAGGATTCCAGGCCTTATATTAACTTCTACGGTATGATATTTGTGTTCAAGAGGTGAAAAACCTTGTCAACTTGAATTGCTTATGACCAATTAATAGCACTGTTGCAGTTCAAACGTAAAGCTTGTGATGCCATGAAATGTTGTGATGTTAATTGAATTTGGTTTTTGTAATGATAAGAGTTGTGAACTTAGTTTAATTTTGTTGGCTTTAGTGTGATATGGTTAGGAAGTTATTTATTATGTGCTATGATTATGTGAAACTTAAATTATGCTTTGATGATATTAATTGGAGTTAATTATTAACCAAAAGAGAACCATTTAGTTGTTATTTGAACTTGTAGTCAAGTGTTATAATATGATTGTTAGTTGCTGTAGAAACACTATTAATAACCATTTGAAATGCCTTGAACCTGGTGCATTCAAGTTATTCATAGCAGCTGTTGTTTGAAATATGAAATCAGTGGAATTGGTTGAATGTGTTAGCAGCGGACCGTAGTTACAAATTGGATGGAGTACTGTAAAGTGAAAATGCATTGGTTATATGTTGAATGCTAGTTGTTGTTAGTGTTTTAATTGAAGGAATTAAGTTGTGATTGTTATGAGGCTAAGGTTAACATGTCACTGTTAGTATGAACCTAGTTAGCTATTTAGAAATGCTTGATTTGATTTGAAAAGTGCTTATGGATTGCCATTATCGACTGCTCAGAGCTTTCTACTACTGTGACTTAGCGCTAGTTTGTGTTAGAATGAATTTGTTACCTCAATCTTCAAGACTTCTTTTCCCAAAGTTGCTTTTAGCTTCTCTGTTTCCTGTTTTCAAACCGAATAATCAAATATGGCATATTCAATCAAATTCTGCCATCTCAGAAGCAGATTGTCATTGTTTAATTGTTATAGTATTGATCATTGATTAGTTAATAGTTTTAGTAATTTGTGTCTTTGATTGATGTTTCCTCTGTGTGCTGCCATCTAGTTCCTAATTGTGCATATTGTTATTCAGTGTTGGAAGCTTTGATACAATTTTATTGAAATGACTGGACAAATCGGAAAGAGAAAAACACCATCGAGCACATCTAAGTAAGATGACTAAACCTTTTCTCCTATTTGGTTTTTTTGTCCTAATCAATTAATAATGTTTGGATTTAGACTTTTTTTTTTATGGCTTCTTTGTAAAAAAGAGTTGTTGACAGGTTATGCCGTCAACGACAGATTCCACCTGGGACTCTTGCTATAAACAACTCTCATAAGGTCCATAGCAAACCTGGTTCAACGAACCCACAACCACCTACTAAGAGAAACCCACCACCACCTACTAAGAGAAACCCACCACTACATACTCAGCCTCCACCATTGATTCAAACAAATCCAACACCACCACCTACTCAGTCTCCACCACCTACTCAGTCTCCACCACCTACTCAACCTTCGCCACCTACTCAGCCTCCAGCACCGACTTCTGAGGAGTTCATATTTATTCCTACTCCAGGATATACTCAGCCTCAGCCGCAAAGTCCTCCCCATCACACCACAGACGAGGAAGTGCAGAGGGACCAAACACTTTTTAATGAGGAACAACAACACGACGGTGGGCAAAAACCGAAGATCCATATTGTGGAAACAACTAATGCGTAAGTAAATAATTTTCTCTTTCGGATACTAATGTGTCATTCATAAATAATTTTCTATGTGGTGAAATTATTACTAGTTAGTGAAATTATAACTAGTTAGTGAAATTGGCAACTGATACAATGATGTAATTGTTCCAGAATTTTTCCTGAATTCCTGTATAGAACATGTGCAGAATTCCTGCAGAATTCCAATTATCTTCTTTAATGCACTAATTGGAAACAGAACTGGAAACAAAATTGGATTAGCTGAAAAGTAGTTTTGTTGATGTGAAAATGTAGTTTCTACTTTCTTGATAGAATTGGATTAGCTGCAGAATTGGAAACAGAATTGGAAACAGAATTGGATTAGCTGCAGAATTCCAATTATCTTCTTTAATGCACTAATTGTTTAATGCACTAATTGTATCAATTCCTGATAGAATAGTAGCTTGGCATTATATGTAGGTTAAGTCCAGCTGATCTTGTTGTCGCAATGGTTCGAAAAGTTATTGAAAAGAATTATCGAGGAACCTTCGTTAATTATGGTGAGCTTAAACGCGACGGAAGAGACGACGTGAGAAAGGAATGGTTCAACGAGTTTAAAGTAAGACATGGCATTTCTTTTTTAGTAGTTTGATGATGATGTATGTTGTTGAGTTTTATTTATTATTTGTATATTTTGTCAGAGGCTTGTATGTTGGGACCGTTGTGATTATGCAAATATGGAAGAATTGTTTCATCAGAAATGTGGAAAACGACTGTCTGATATACAACGAAAGGCTAGAGAAAAGGGGCGCAAGCCGGGTTGGATGGGTGTAGATACATGGACGTATCTTCTAGACAAGTAGAAGTTAGATGAATTCAAAGTTGTATCCCAACAAAATAAGATTAATCGATCATCCAAGAAAGGTGGGGCAGTCCATACAACAGGTCGTAGAGCTCACCATGATGTTGCACTTGAATTGGTATATATATACTTTGTAATTACAATGCGTTAATATAATTATATCTGATATACATTGTGACCATATATACTGCCTCTAATGATAGGCTAAAAAATTCAATCGACCCGCACATCCAGATGAGATTTTCATTGCCACCCATAAAAAGAAGAATCGAGAGTGGGTTGACGCTCGTGCAGCGACAACACATGTAAGTTAACGTTTCCGATCTTAATCTAAATTTGTATGCATATTACTATAGGATACTCAGAGAAGTGTTTCAACATCATGACATCATTAGAAGTTAGAAGTAGAAAGCAATAAAATGTTAAAATTGTGACAATAATGTATTGTTAGGAAACAATTTTAAACCTACAGGAAATTCTGACAATAATGTATCGTTATGTGTTATCAACGGGTACAGGAAATTCTGCAAGTTTATATTTTTAAAATTGTTGCATATACATTGCTCTTGTTTCTGATGTGTTATCAACGTGTACAGGAATAATTTTGCAGTAGTTTCACACAAGTTGGGGATGAAGTGGAAGAATCAACAAGAATACAAATTTGGAAAGAAGCTGCAGTGGGTAAAACACGGGGGCGGTGTTATGGAACTGGACAATTGGCGCGTAACATAAGATATGGAGTGAACTTCTTGACACAAGTATCAATTACAGACCCACATAGAGAAGCAAATAACCAGGCCATTGAGGCTGCCAGAGCTGAAGCTGCTGCTGCACGTGAAAAGGTTGCACGGGCTAATGCGCAGACAAATGAATTGGCAAAGAAATTTGATGAATTGTCAAAGAAATTTGATATGTTGCATTCTCTTCGGGCGGGTCCTTCTAGTGCTCCTGCGAGTGGTCATCCTGATTATAAGGATTCGGTACGTTCTATTTTTCTCTGAGGTTGTTAGATTTTTTTTGAATGGATTTGCGACATTTTCGTTTGAATTTAACTGTGACTAGGCTGCAAGTGTAGTGTGACTATCTGAGCTATTTGTGTTGTGTGCTGCTGTTATCACTGAGTTGTTAGTTGATGTTCTGAATTTTCTCGTTTGTCTCATTTATTCTCTTTTGTCTCGTTTCTGAATAGGTTGTTAGGTTTATTCTCTTTTGTCTCGTTTCTGAATTTTCTTTTGTCGGTAAGGGGAGTTGTAGCTTAGCGCATATATTGAGAGCTGAACCAATTCGTCGATAGCTGCAATCTCATTTGAAGTTAAGTTACCGACAACAGATTCGATTGAAATGCAACGAAACTGTTAGTTCGTTCATCCATCGTGAATACAACCAACTAAAGTTGTTGAATGCTTAAGAGTAATTGTTTCTGCTATGCTCTGTTTGTGGCTATACAAAACCAAAATTGCTGCAAGCCACACAGTGCTGCCACATAACCATTTTTGTTTTCGCGCACCACTTATCTGACCATTCAACAAACAACTCAGTGCTGCTACATAACCATTTTTGTTTTTGGTTGGTGTTTCTTTTTTATTCTCGTGCTGTTTACATATTGTATGTTCACCTCCATTCATGATGATGTGATTAGCAGGTATTGGTTTCGCGCACAGCTGGTCCTTAGTCTGAAATTGTTGCGACATTGTAGGATTTTGGTTCTTAAAATGATACTATATTGTTGTTGTTTCGATTGTTTGTGACATTTACATACATATTTGATATTCAATTACATTATATGGTGTCGTTAAACTTTCGACAGATTAACCTTATGTGTCGCTTCATGTTGTTTGTGTTATAACTGTTACACCAGTTTGCATTGTAGCGGTCCACAAATCATGTATGTTGGGTGAGGTGTTTCTCCTTGGAAATTAGAATCGGGTGTAAATTCTTTAGAAACTTTTTTTATGGTTTTAGAATTCTTGTGATAATCTTCATGCTGCTGCTACTGAATATCACCTGCATCCTCAATGTTTTCTGTTAAAGTAGTATTTCAATTGGATATTGCATTAGGACCATGAAGTATATATATACAAAAACAAATCCAAAAGCCATGTAGAAATCCAGTATATATTTTTGCCTTGCCTAAGTTGTTGGGTGTTCACGTTTCTGTGTGGCTTGCAGCAATTTTGGTTTGTAAGTTTGTTGAATGTGAGTGTGAAGGTTCATGTAATAAGGCCCATGTGTGTTGGTACTATCATTTATTTCGACTCGTGACTATTTATTTTGAATCTTTATGTGTCTGACTCGTGACTATTTATTTTGGATGTTGTAGGAGGAGGAGGATTATGAGGATGATGATGAGGATGATGATGAGCGAGGAAGTTGATGTTGGTTATCATGATTAGTACGTAGATCGTTTAGGAGTTATCAGTATTTTGGAACTCATTAATATTTTGATGTTGGTGTATTTTGGAACTCATTAGTATTTTGATGTTGGTGTATTTTGGAACTCATTAGTATTTTGATGTTGGTGTATTGAGATTATGTATTTTTAAGTAAATTTGTTTTGGATCACCTGAATTGTGGATTGATGAATCTTTTCTGAAATGCCATTGGTCTGTTGGAGTTATGAGCTACGAAGTTTGCTATGAATCCATGCATTAAGTTTAACAATTGGGAAAACTTTGTTGGATTGAATTAATAATAAACAGGTTTTGATCAGAACAGGTTACAATCAACCAAATCATGTTTCTAAGAGTCATTGTGGGTTGTTTGAGTGGTTCACTGTCCAGTCGATTGTATAAAGCGGAGGTGACATTCCCGCTCTTTGTAGTGGCGGCCACGAGGCCGACGCTACTATAATATCATATGCTGACTAAATCCATTAGCGGCGGCCACGACACCGACGCTACTATAATACAATATGCTGACTAAATCCAGTAGTGTCGGCCTAGAAACCGACGCTACTCTAATACAAAATGCTGACTAAATCTAGTAGTGGCGGCCACGACACTGACGCTACTATAATACAATATGCTGACTAAATCCAGTAGTGTCGGCCTCGAAACCAACGCTATAATAAAATAATCTGCTCTCTAAATCTACTAGTGGCGGCCAAATGGCCGACGCTAGATATTGACGTGGACATAACCTTGATGAAAGACAACTCAATCAAAAAAAGACACCTGGAATTCCTTAGCGTCGGGTACAACTGACGCTAACTCAGTAATTAGTTGCGTGATTATGGTCAGCAATTAGTGGCGCCTTAGCGTAAATAATAGTCGACGCTACACTAGTGTCACTCAAAGGCCGACGCTAGATGTAACTAACTTCCAACTTTGGAAAGTCCGCCTCAACCCCACACTAAGCCAACGCTAACCCCCTTGTAGCGTCGGTTTTAGTGTTATTAGCTAGGGCTTGTGGCCGACGCTAACTTTGTGTTTTCTTGTAGTGTTTTCTCTTCAACTTGGTTTTGGAATGCGGGCATTAAAGTTTCTTATTCTCCACATTTTTCTTCTACAAAGTTAGTTGTCTCCATAACTTTCTTTAAGAATCTATACTCAGATGCGTAGTGACCGATCTTGTTGCAGTTGAAGCACTTGATTTGTGATTTGTCGCACGTCGACCATGAATTTCCTCTTCCACGACCTTTTGTTGATTGTGGATTCCAATTTCTTACTTCATTGTTGAAGTTGTTCGAGTAGTTGTTGTAATTGCCTCTTCCTTCTCCTACATGTCCTCGTTTATGTTCACGATCTTGGCCACAACCTTGTCCTTTTTGGCTCTTGTAATTCGCATAATTTGCTTCCTTTGCGTTCACTACTAAAAATAAGACATTTGGTTAAATGATTTTACATCAGGTTTCAAGATATATGATGTAAAAAATATTTGTCAAAGAATTATACATCAGGTTACATAATTATTTGAAGTGAAAAATATTTGATTTAGGTATTTTACATCAAACATTTATTTCCATTGATGTGAAAAATAATGTGGTGGCAGTTTCGTAAATAATATGAAGTTTATTTATAAAGGATTTTACATCGGGTCTGCCTTTGCACCGATGTTATTAAATCCTCTGATGAAAAAATAACAAGGTGGCAGTTTCGTAAATAATATGAAGTTTTGTTATAAAGGATTTTACATCAGTCCTTGATTTAAACCCGGTGTGAAACGTGGGCCTTTACTTCGGGCCTAATAACAACCGATGTAAAAAGTCAATTTTCACTTACAAACTCAATTATCATTTCCTTTTATTTTCTCACGCCTCACTAAAACCCTAACAGCCGCGATCTCAAATCTTCATCTCGATTTTTCACACACGATTTTCCTCTCCCCATATTTCTGACTCACTGAAAACCTCTTCTTATCCATTTTACTTCCGTACCCACTCTTTTCACGCCGTTTTCCTTTTCTTTTTATGCGAAGAAGAACCTCATCCTCGCCGTCACCATTTTCTGCATCAATTTTCACTCTCTGATCTCTTTCCTCATCACCACCGTCATATAACCTCCGCTCTTTTCAAAGCTTCCGCCGTTCAATTTTCAAGCTTCAACCTCTAAAAATCGTGTTCATCCTCTTCTACATCCTGTTCAGTGCTTCAAACCCACACCATCATACATAACCTTCACATTTCAACTTCGACATAACCAGCGGTGGCGGGATCGACAATCAACAGCCAAAATCGCATAACGACGTCGACGCTAGCAACAACAACGCAAGCTCAACTACGATTCGTCCTCAACGGCAGTGACATAGCGAGTTTATCACGGAGGATTTACAGTTTCGGTGCCGCGTTTGCAAGATGAGTTGATTCGGCTGTTTGATGCAAATTGAGGAACACGATGGACATCCACGACTGGATTCACCAGCTCTGCTCACGATGCCGATTGACGATTCCGCGACATTGGTAGATACCTCAGTTTGATTTGTTATTTGTTCTACTTGCTACTTTTCTATGAATATTTAGGAAATTGAGTGGATAAGGACGTGTGTATATCTCCTTTCATTCACGCTGAATTCGAATTAGGACTGTGTGTGTTTGGCTTTGTATAAATTTTGTAATTACTGACATTGTTTTCTTTGAGCAATCATGAACATATACATCTGTTCCTCATCGATTGTGATTGAGTTGTTTTAAGTTGTTATATGATGTGTGTTGTTTTCACATCCGATATCAATTTGCGTTTTGGCTAGAAGATTATGCTAATGGAAATTCAACTTTTTATGAAGGGGTTTTCCTAGCTAAGGGCAAGTTTTTGAGCTTCTGTAGTGGGTCAAATAGTTATACGGGTTTTGATCCGTTTGTATCTACTTTGGAGTTTTGTATACTTGGGGAATCACTTTATAATACTACCAATTTCAAGAACATTGCTATTGGTTTGGTTGGTAGACACGGCTTTGGATACTCTGGTGTACCTATTAGGTTGGTGAGATCATTATCATTTCATTCTTGTTCAAATTTTTTAGTCATCTCTAATTTTGGTTTTGTGATTTTTTGTTATTAGATATCTTGATGATCAATTCGACCGTATCTGGGAGCCATATGGGCAGAGTAATTCAACCAAAGCAAACACTGACAATTTTTCTGTTTCTGGCTTTTGGAATCTTCCACCTTCAAAGGTATTCGAAACACATCTAGGATCGGATCAGTTAGAATCCTTGGAACTGAGATGGCCTACTGCATCACTTCCAAGCTCGAAATTTTACATGGCTCTATACTTTGCTAACAACACTGCTGGATCAAGAATTTTTAACATAAGTGTAAATGGTGTACATTATTACCGCGATTTGAATGTGATCCCATTCGGTGTTGTTGTCTTTGCCAACCAATGGCCTCTTTCTGTTCCTACAACAATAACTTTAACTCCTTCAGGTAGTTCATCTTTGGGGCCCCTAATTAATGCCGGTGAAATTTTTAATGGCTTGTTTCTTGGAGGAAGAACTTCTACTCGCGATGGTATATCTTCTGATTTCATTTTTCTTTGCTTAAGTTTTAGCGCGCTTGTATGTTAATCATGAACATAAAATGTTTTGAAAAATGTGTACATTCTATCGACAGTTATTGCTCTGGAAAGGGTTAAAATGAGTCTTCAAAATCCTCCACATGATTGGAGTGGCGATCCTTGTATGCCTCGACAATACTCATGGACCGGTGTCACATGCTCAGAAGGATCCAATATCCGTGTAGTGACTTTGTAAGCTCAGATTCAAGTAGTTATTAATTACAGCGTAATACTGATACTGCGTCCTTTCAATTGAATTACGCCGTGTAAATGAATGGCTTACTCATGGTTTCATGTTATTTTCATAAATTTGACGAGTATGGATCTTTAAGGATCTTTATCGCCTTTTGTTTCCAATATGACACCTTTGACCAACATGTAGGTTCTCGAGTTTAAATGTATCCAATAATGAAATGTAATATTTGATTGTATTTTGATTCGGAAACCATTTCCTTGTTGCAGCTGGCATGGAAATAACAGTTTATCTGGACAGATTTCTAACCTCCATTCACTAACAATGCTGGAGACACTGTAAGTTTATCTTCTTAGCATATGATTAATTACATTGCGTGGAAATTCGCATCATCGCATCATTCAAGTGTTTGAAATCTGAGGTAACTTAAATATATTCATAGAGTTCGGTATTCGACTATTGTATTTGTGTTTTAAGGCACTTGGAAGACAGTCAATTCAGTGGAGAGATTCCCTCGTCCCTAGGGAACATCAACAGCTTAAAAGAAGTGTAAGTTCTACTTCTACTCGTTATTACAACCAACTTCCTTTTCCCTTGCTATTAGTAATCAATTTGCTGTATTTTGCGGTAAGCAGATTTTTACAAAACACCAATTTAACCGGTCAAGTTCCAGCAAACCTCATTGGAAAACCGGGATTGATCGTCAGGCAAATAAGCAAACCTTTTCAAATGTTTACATCACGATTTCTACAATTGTTAGTTTTCTGATATCTGCGTATATTTATCAACAGAACTTCGGGAAATAATTTCTTGTCACCTCCAGCACCTTGAAATAAAGACTTTCTTTCTGTCAAGATTCTTTCGCGCTTAGATTATTCTGAATTTCATGAAAATTCTTAATTTTCAACTCTAAACCGAAGAAAATTGTAATGTTCTTCGAATTTGTATCTTTACATATCATTGTATAGTCATTATTTATTATTTTATACGAAAAACTTACGTTGTTTTGCAAACATAAACATATCTATTGATAATCACTTTTCCTATTGTGATAGCCAAAAATATTCCTTAAAAAAAAATTCCTCACAAGTCACATCTCAATGATTAGAATTTAAACTTAAGGCCATGCATCTGAACACATATAATTTTCTTGTAGATTGTAGGTTGGTAATTCAAGTGTGAGAAAGGACTTATAAATAGTGAGATATTTTTGTATGTTTTTACTGGTTTTGTTGCGGTAGTAGTCCACCGTGTAAACATACTTATAATTTGTACACTTGTGTGTATCCTAGATTAGTATTTTTTTTTTTAAACAATTGTTCATTTTGAAGAATATGTGCATCCTAGCTAATTGGTGTAATGAAATTAATAAGTTGGTTGGAAAAATATAAAAATTAGATACCAAATAGCCACTTAAATGTGGTCTGTGTCATGTTGGAAAAATATGAAAAATTGAATACCAACAGAAATTACAGAGATTCCACCTCGATTCCATTAAAAATTAGTCTAATTATGAAAGATAGCATATATATTACATCGGATGCGCCTTGCAACCGATGTAAAAACCTACATTTTACATCGGGCCATAAAGGCAACCGATGTAAAAACCCACATTTTAGATCAGGCCAGAAAGGCAACCGATGTAAAAACCAATATTTTACATCAGGCCAGAAAGGCAATCGATATAAAAACTTACATTTTACATCGGGCCAAAAATGCAACCGATGTTAAATGTGCATTTATTTAAAAAAAATTAAAGTTAAACCCATATTTCACATCAGACGTAACAGTCAACCGATGTAGTAGGTGTATTTATCACATCGAGTTATTGCCCGATGTAAAATGTCTTTGATTTACTACATCGCTTGGCTTTACATCGGACCCAGACCCGATATAAAATGTGTTTTTCGCCCGATGTAAAAAGTCTTTTCTGCACTAGTGGTTGAGTTTTAGTAGTTTCTTTATAACCTCCTTTTGTTTAATTTTTCTCTTTTGTTTTTCTTCGTATGCTTGTAATGAAACCCATGAGTTGCTCAATAGTCATGGTCTTTAAATTCTTGTTTTCTTCAATGTTGGTAACAATGAAGTCAAAACTTGAATTTTAAGTGTAAAGTATTTTCTCCATGACTTTCACCTCATCAACATCTTCACCACTTCTTTTAAGTTGATTGACTACGGACAATACTCGAGAAAAATAATCATAAATTAACTAGGACTCTTCCATAGATAAACGTTCAAAGTCACCTCTAAGAGTTTGATGACGAATCTTTTTCACCTGCTCCACTTCTTTGTTGCAAGTTTGAAGCTTGTCACATGCTTCTTTGGTCGTCGTTGCATTGGAGATCTTCTCAAATGTATCTTCATCCACCAATTGATAAATGAGGAAGAAAGCTTTCTTGTCTCTGTTTCTTGACTCCTTCAATGTCTCCTTTACACCTTGCCTTAGCGAGGCTTTAGCTTGCTCCTCAAAGCCTTTCTCAATGATATCTCACACATCTTGAGCTCCTAGTAGCACTTTCACCTTTATACTTCAATTGTCATAGTTGTTCTTTGTGGGCATCAGCATTTGGAAAGGGAAACCTCCATTTACATCTTTTGAGGACCTTGAAGCTTTGATCCCACTTTGTTGAAAATAAAGTCTTTCGTATTTAGGGAAAGTGTGGGAAAATATTAGAGGCTTAAAAAGAAACTTGATAGGTAGGAGAATTCTTTGTAGAAGAGAACTTTGTATTTTTGTTTGATACAAATGTGCTGTATTACATCTCTATTTATAATTCTTTAAGAAAAACCCTAAACACACTGATTTTATAGAGTTTTCAACTCTAAAAATTTCAAGAGTATTTTAGAAAATATTATAACCCTAAAAAATATCTAAACACTCTAAATATTACAATAATTTTCTAAAAAAGTTACCCAAAATTATCTAAGTCCAAAATAATTAAATCCAAAAACTAAATAATAAGACAAAAATCAATTATTTGTTATTTATAATACTTTGGGCCCCGCAACACTTACACACAACTAGTGATTATATGAAGTAAAGCATATGGTGAAATTGAGGATGAAAGCATTAAACAATAGAATAAGAACTCCTCCTGCCTAATTATGTTCAGCCATATCTCCTGTTTAATTTAACGGCTCAAAAACAATAAAGAAAAATTAAATAAAAAAACATTTAAGAAGAGTGAGAAAATAACATAACAGTATTTAACAGAATTTTCTTACTTATTGCACCTTCATGTATATGGGAGTATAATAATCTCGTTTCTTTTCTAAAATATAACGAGACTTCACAAAATTAAGCTATATCCATATCATCAACAAAACATTATAACTTTGTTTTCTCCTAAATTTTTTAACAAAACATCATTCAAATTCCATTTTAGAACAAAACATATATAAGTCACTAAGTTACCATATTAACATCCCTCATATTCTTCATGATCGATAAGCATTCCACTCTTTCATAAGTTACCATATTACCTTTTTCCATTCTCATCTACTACTACAACATGACAAGTGGCACTCATTCTCTCTCTTTATTAAAATTTTAAATTTCTTTCACATTTCTTTTTCCCACACTTTTTTACTTTCATTTTAATTTTTTTTTCTTTTTATTTATTATCACTTAAAATGTTAATAATCTATTTTTTTTTTAATTTTAATAAAAGTAAAATTTTATTTATCTCACGGGTCATTATCAACACAATATCTATTTTATTTTAATTAACAATTGTTTTAATTTGTGAGACAATTTTTTTTTAAAATATTAATTTTTTTCTTTCTCCATCTAACAATTTAATTTTTTTTCTACTTTTAATATAATTACTTAATACAATTAAATTTATAGATTATTAGTAATTTAACAATTAAGTAAATCATTTTAAATTTTGCATTTGTATCTAAATACATTTTATATCACATCAAATATTTTTTATTTCACGAGTTATTATCAGCACAATGTCTATTTTATTTTTATCAACAGTTTGTCTTAATTTACAAGACAAAATCTTTATTTCAAAATAAATAAAAAATATTTTTTATCTTTTTTCATCTCACGAGTCATTTTTTTCTTTTTGCATAATTACATCTGTATGTAAATACATTTATATTATATCAAATAAACTTTATATTTCATGGGTCACTATCAGCACAATACATATTTTATTTTAATCAATAACTACCTTAATTTTAAAGGTAAAATTCTTATTTTCAAATATTAAATATTATTTTTTTATCTCACGAGTCTCTTTTTTCTCTTTATATTTTAATACAATTGAATTAATATAATTATTATTTATTTTAAAATTAATATCTAATTTCATAGTTAGATATGTACCAAATTTATATATACATTTAAATATCTTTTATACCGTATCAAATAATTTTACCCGTGCGGGAGCACGGGTATCTTACTAGTTAAACAATAGAATAAGAACTCCTCCTGCCTAATTATGTTCAGCCATATCTCCTGTTTAATTTAACGGCTCAAAAACAATAAAGAAAAATTAAATAAAAAAACATTTAAGAAGAGTGAGAAAATAACATAACAGTATTTAACAGAATTTTCTTACTTATTGCACCTTCATGTATATGGGAGTATAATAATCTCGTTTCTTTTCTAAAATATAACGAGACTTCACAAAATTAAGCTATATCCATATCATCAACAAAACATTATAACTTTGTTTTCTCCTAAATTTTTTAACAAAACATCATTCAAATTCCATTTTAGAACAAAACATATATAAGTCACTAAGTTACCATATTAACATCCCTCATATTCTTCATGATCGATAAGCATTCCACTCTTTCATAAGGTTTGAAAAAACTATCTGCGGCCACCACTAAACAATATTGGTAGATATCTATACCAATAATATTATTTTTTATATTTATGTTAAAGAATACTAATTCACACAGTATCACAACTTTTTTTACACTACCGCAACACTTCAACTTTTTTTACACGACTGCAGCACGACTACAATTGTTTTTTAATAACGATTCATCGGTGTCATTGTCCAACACATTTTCGTAATTATTGGCCGCTGTGACGACAAATAGACTTTCGTAATTACCGACTGCGGCAAAGATAGATTTGGATTATACAGAAATGGTGGAGAAGTGGATATTGTGTTGTAATGGAAGATGGAGAAAGGAAATCAATTTTTTTACCGTAAGAAAAATGGTGGTGTAGTGACATTGAAGAAGAGAAGGAAAAAATATTAAAAAATTCCAAAAAATGTGAAGAAGATAACGTAGACAAATGTTGCTCTCTTCTCTCGTGTGATTTTAATCTTTTGATCTTTCAGCCGTTGAATTAATTGAAAATTGCACAGGAGACACAACAGAAGAGAATAAGCAGCAGAGAATCTGAGATCCTCAGGTAAAGTAATCAGCTGAAAACAACATTTTTTTCCTAACCTAGAATTGAAAAAACTAGTCAATTTCCACATACTTTTCAACTACCACAACAGCAACACATTATGTTGAATATTTATAAGGATATCAAATACTTTGCAATAAGTTAAACTAAAGACTAAAGTAGTAAATGATTTGACAGTTAAAATCAAAATATAATACTAGAAGAGAAGATATAGGAAAACGAACACTTTCACATGCCAAACTGCACGATTAGGCAGTATTTATTATTCCCTTAATTATTCATTTGTTCATTTCCATGCACACAATTAAAAGCAGAGTCTAAGGGACTTTGTTTAATCATATGCGTGATACATAGTTATACTTGCTCAGTTGTTAATGAGCACCTCCTTCTCAGAGTTGTGACATGCTTTATAGCAGAATTTATGAGTATCAAAGCACTGGCACTTTGGAGGATAAGATAATGCACATAAGCAACTGTTGCATGCTGAGTGACAAGTTTCTCCAACATCAACACAGCGACAGGTAGGAGGGTTTGATTTTGTGCAAAGGCAGGTGTCACAGCATGCTGATTTGACATCATCACCATTGGAGACCACTTGAGTTATGAAGGAAGTTGAATCGAAACGAGCGGTAACAACAGTTGCAGTGAAGCCCAAGAGGAAAAGCATTAAAGCTAACTTCATCATTGCCTTCTTATTCATCAACTCCATTCTCACTCTTCTTCTCACTTGGACTCTCTTTCTTTCTTTGTCTTGTGAAGAAGAATGAAGCTACACAAATCAATTTATAGAAGTTTTTTAATTCCATTATATAATGTAAGTATGTTTATAGACGTAATCATCCTTAAAATATAATATTAGCATGTTTTATTTTCAAGAAAGACCACATATAGAAGACAACGAACTATGCTATGTATAAGAACATACGTGTGGCCATTTTTCCGACGAAATGAATATCTGTAGACATTAGGTTATGCCATGTATAACAACATCTATTATTTCTCAATATATTTTACACGCGTAGATATCACATTAAAAATAAAACGATTAACAATTGAAACCACAGTAGCTCGTGATCCTTTCGTCCAATTTTATATGTAACTAGTGGGCTACCCGTGCATTCGCACGGTACTGGTATGATACGCGCATTTATTATAAAACATAATAAAAATGATATTTAAAAAATTAAATTGTTTAACCAAAAAAGTTATTATTTTAAAAAATTAAATAAAGTAATGCCTATAATTCATTTCATAGAAAAAAAAATATTTGAATCAATAATATATAATTTTTTATATAAATATTATTTTTGTTATGACATTATTTACAAATAAAATATTAGAACCAATAATAAACTTTTTTCCATTAATATTTTCATATATTTGAAAAAATGATTAATACATTATATTATTTACTATTTGTAAAAATTAAAATTATTCTCATTTATAACAATGATACATTTCCCGTATATATAAATAAATTAATCAACAACGAATTTGATCTCATATATTTTGACACGAATTTGATCAACAACGAATTTGATCCCGTATATTTTGACAACAAACTTAATCAACAACGAATTTGATCCCGTATATTAGACACAGTAGACGTTCCATTTATTTATTTACCCGTAATAACTTTGTTATATATATTTTTTTTAAATATTCTTAGTATTTTTTAATATTTATCAATGAGACAAATTTGTGTCATAATTTATTTATTTTTGTATTTTTCTAATACAAATGTATCCGTTACTATTAAAAGAAATAAAGAATTTTTTTTAAAGAGTACTAAAATTTATCAATATTCTAATGATATATGGTATAAATAACACCAAATAATAGTAACATAAATTTCAAATATAATACAGATTATGAAAATAACACCGTTTATTAAAATATTTGTATCAACAATACATTTTTTTTACCTATATAAAAATTAATTTTGTTTTAACTCTTGTATTTTAAAATATTTATATCAACAATATATTTTTCCCGTAGATACAAATAAAATTGTTTTTGTTATATATTTGTATGAAATGTCAATAATAAACTTTTTTGCAGTATATAAACTAACTCTCATATTTGAAATTCACTTTGAAATTTCAAATATAAATATTTGAATCATTTTTAGAATGAATTGTTGAGTTTGTTAATCTTTTTCATAGATATTTTAATAGAAAATAAAATGTATTTAATGAGACTAATTAATGTCATGAATAAGATAATTAAAAATAAAATTCATTTAATGATATATTAAAGAAATCATTAATTTTACTTTTTTTTTATAAATAAAGTAATAATTTTATAGATAGAGAGTACCATTATAGTATTTTTCAATAAATAACCCCAATAATATATTTCCCATTTATCAAGTGGTAATTATGAATTGTTGATATATCTTACAATTTTAATTTTGCGTTTTGCATTTATGAACATTGTTTTTTATTCTTATAAGCCATGTGAATATAAGATCAATGAGAAAGACCCTCCAGGGGTTTTTTCTGCCAAGCATACAAATTTACATTGCATTTAGATTTTAGACCAATTGTGAGCCTGAGCCTAAGCCAAAATGATAGTTTTATCTTAGCCACATCTTTTTTTTTGAAACAGCAAAGAAATGAGATATATTGAAAACAAAGGCATAAGATATGCCACAAAAGTACAACACTTCGCAGACCCAAATAACAGATGAGCTGCAGAAACAAAATGGCCCCTGCTACAACATATAAATACAGCCAGACTCTAAAAAAAACCTTCACCATAACAGCAGCAATTACACCTAAAATAACAAACACAGGAAACTAAATAGAACAAATGCCTATTATCCCTCTTCCAACTTGCCTTCAATTGTACTGAATTACAACTAACCAGACTACTACTCCTTGGAACAACTGTGAAACTAAAACAACCAGAAAAACCAGATTGTCGAAATTCCAAATATTGCCATATCCGCTCTGTGTGTTATTAACGATGACGACTTGAAGCTTACAGGCCAAAAATGAAAATCCAGGGTGTTGAGAGTACTGCACAGACCTCCCTCAACTGCAATATGTATTATCCTAGCTGCAAAAGATATAAGCTGACAATTCTCTATGAAACAAAGATTCAAGCTTTCAAAGGGACCATTAGGCAGAAGATAAACAATCACCCGAAAACACGTAAACGGACAAAAGAGCCAGTCTGCACACTAAAAATGCTACATCAGAAACATACTGACCAAAATTGAATAAAAACTTTATAAGAACTTAAATCATAAAAATTAACGAAAATTCTAGCCGCCTAAGATTATTTTCAATGTGTCTGGACATAAACTCCCCAACATTGTATTTTCAAACTGTATCAATATGTTGGATAATCTGTGATTCTCAGAAACGTGGTTTCTTCTGCATCATAAGAGTTAGTTTATTTAGATTTTGTTCAATACACTTCATACATTGCAGTCAAATCAACCATGCAGTTGTAACTTACAAAATCATTAAAACAGCACAATCCTTAAAATGCTTATCTACAATACAACAAAAACCTGCAAAATAAGTGCATGTAATCTAAAATAAGTAACACAAATTTATGTGATAAAAATTTGATAAACGGTGTAATCTAAAAGTTACGAAGATCCAAAAACCCTTCCAATGGAATCAATAATCCTCCACTGAGATTCAAGTATCATACGAATCCTCTTATTCTCCATCTCTAACCTAAACCTCTCTGTTTCCTTCATCATCTCCATCTTCATATTTTCCAATCCAACTATCCTCTCCGAAAATTTTCTCAACTCCGCCGTCAACTCCGTCGCCATCGCTCCTTCCTCCTCCTCCTCATCATCATCATCAGGTTTTTGGTGAAGAATATTATGAATACTCCTTGACCTAACACTCTGATCCTTGACCTAACTTTACCAAATAACCCAAAACACACAAAACCCTAAAAACACAATAGCAGAAATGGAAATCGCAAACAAAAATGAACTCTAAAAACAATCAACTCTAACAAAAACTTTGTAACAACATTTTCAACAAATTTTTGACTTACATTCAGATTTGTCCAAGATGGTGATGTCCGCTAAAGTTCAAACAGTCTTGCAATGTTGGTTGGTGTTGTCTCCTGAACTTCAAACGATTCTGAAGCTTGAAGACAAAAAATGGAATTTAGAGAAAAATTGTGCTCAGAAATTTAATTATTTAGCAGCAGAGGTTTGGTTGGTGGAAGAAGGAGGTTTGTAGAATAAATGGTAGTGAAATGCAGAACAAAAGTCTAACGCCGCTCTCAATGTAATGTTGCTTTGGAAAATACAATTTGGAGCCATGTGTTTTCTGAGCAAAAGCATATTTGATACCTGCTCCGAAAACTGGGACTTGTAATTACACAAAAAGTACAATCTGAATCCTTTTTCTACTATTCATCAATTTTATGGCATAAAAGTGGTCTATGTAATGTAATTAGTGTAGTTGTGTTGCAATTAGACCATAATCCGGTTGAAATTAGTTGCATATAGACACAAATTGTCCCTAAATCTGTGATGTGGCATCATTAGAACAAAGGTTAAAAAGGATTTAACCAGAACACTTAAATTTCTTATATTATAGACTAGATTAACACAGCGTGAGGTTTTAAATTAATTTTTATTTATTTATTTATTGAATTTTAATTCTGTTGAGATATTTTTTAATAAGTATAATCAATAACTTTATATTATTAATAATTTATTATAAATAACAATTAAGATTTATTTACCTATTTAATTTTGACAAATTTATTAATTTAGTAAGATATTATTTGTAGTTTATATAATTTTTAAAATTTTGATTCTCATGACTTTTTGGTATTTCCCTCTTTTTAAAATATTTAATTTTATGTTATTAATGATATATATTAGTTTTTAGTTTTGAATAAACTTTAAATTTTATTTGCAATTATTATCAAATAAAATTTTTTAAAAATTTCAAATTTATATCTACATTGTTAAAGATTAGTTATATGTGTTGGTGGATAAGGTTAAAAGAGATCAATAGAATGAGAGAATATATTTATGCTCTACAAATGACGGCTACAAAGTTGTAAGAAAGAACTACATTAAATGACATCTACCACTAGTCTACTTATGCACAGAAAACGAGGGCCACATAGGCAACATACTAAAGTACTAAATTACCCTCTAACAAAGCTTAGTCACTAAGATTTGTAAAATATAAATTATTTCTAACACCATCCTTTAATTTATATTTATCCAAAACTGACAACATCAATTCCATCCCATAAGCGAAGAAATTGATCGGTCTGGATAGCCTTCGTCAGAGCATCTGCCAACTGCTTCTGGGTGCTACAGTGTACAACTTCTAGCACTCCATTCTGAACCTGATTTCTCAGAAAGTGATACTTAGTCTCAATATGCTTGCTTCTCCCATGCAACACTGGCTTTCTGGCAAGATTGATTGCATACTTGTTATCAATCATCAGCTTCAGAGGCTTGTTAACTTTAATCTTCAGATCCTGCAGTACGTTCAGAAACAACACAGCTTGACATGAAGTCACAGCGCCTGCGATATATTCACATTCATAAGTTGACAGTGCAACAACAGGTTGTTTCTTGGAACACCAAGAATATGACCTCCCAAAAACTTAAACAAGTACCCGAAAGTATTTTTTCTGTCAACTCTGTCTCCACACCAATCAGAATCTGAATAACTCAGAAGTTCTGATTCAATCTTTCTTCCAGCAGGGAATAACACTCCATACTTTAGAGCTCCCTTGATATACCTCAGAATTCTGACAGCAGCTTGGTAATTTGACCACTTAGGTTTACTCATGAACCTACTAACCATTCCAACTGCATAGCAAATATCAGGTCTGGTATTACACAGATACCTCAGAGAGCCAACCAACTGTTTGAAGGTTGTAGTATCCACATCCTCACCATCAGAATCAGAATCCAGTTTGTGATTTGTATATGCAGGTGTGATAGCAGCCTTACAATTCTGCAACTTAAATCTCTTCAGAAGCTTAAGTTCATACTTAAGCAGATGCAAAATGACACCCTTCTCAGAGTATATGAACTTCATCCCTAGAAAATATGTCATTTTTCCGAGATCAGTTGTTTCAAACTCATTCATCAGCACCTTCTTGAACTTAGCTATCTCTTGTTCAGAACTCACTGTCAGCAGTATGTCAACAACATACAAGCACACCATAATCATATTTCCTTCAAAAGTATGTTAAACATAAACACCGTACTCTATCTCACATTTCTAAAACCCATGCTCCTTGAAAAATGAATCAATCTTCAAATTCCAGGCTCTGGGGGCTTGCTTCAATCCATACAAAGTTTTATGTAATTTGTACACCATCCATTCCTGATTATTTTTAACAAATCCAGGAGGTTGTGACACGTATACCTCTTCTTGTAATGGACCATTCAAAAATGCAGATTTCACTTCTAAATGCATCAGAGGACAATTCCTGTTAGCAGCTATTGCAATCACTAGTCTGATTGTTTCTTATCTCGCTACAGGTGCAAACATTTCAGAATACTCCAACCCAGGTTTTTGCAGAAATCCTCTTGCTACTAACCCCGCTTTGTGTTTGCCAATTGATCCACCGTGCTTTAGCTTCTGCTTGAAAACCCATCTGACGTTGATGGCTTTCTTGTCATTTGGAAGTTCTGTCAGCTTCCAAGACTTGTTCCTCTCTATGGCATCAAGTTCTTCTTTCATAGCCTTCAGCCAGACTTTCTGCACATGAGCCTCTTCCGTGCTTACGTGTTCAGAGTCTACTAACATGGCACACTGAATAACTTCTCCTTCAAAATCTACTTTAGTGTCTTGTAGCATGTCAAACTCTGCAAATCTTCTCAGAATGTTTATGATTTTTTGTGGCCTCTGACCTAGTTCAGAATCTCCTTCGGATGCTTAAACTCTAGATGTTCTATCTTTAGAAGCTTCTCCTTCAGAAGCTCTTGCTTCAGAAGTTTGACCTTCTCTAGAACCTTGACCACCTTCAGAGTCTAAAATATTCCAGAATCTGAATCACCACCAGAATCCGAATCACCACCAGAATCTGGATCAGAATCATCTTCACCTTCTGAGTCCCCTTCAGTGTCAGAATCACCATCAGAGTCTACTCCCGCTTCAGAATCTTCTCCAGTTTCTGACTCATCTTCAGAAACATCAAATTCTATACTTTCTTAAGAAGTTCTCATATCAGAGTTTGATAGAGACTTGTTCCAATCCCAAGTTTTTGATTCCTTTACAATGACGTCTCTACTGAATTCAACTTTATTAGTTGTTGGACAATAGAGCTTGTACGCACCTGTACTGTGGTACCCCGCTAGTAACATTACTTTGCTTCTATCATCCAACTTCTGTCTTTTGGCTTATGGAACATGTTTGTAACATATAGAACCCAATACCTTCAGATGGCTAACACATTGCTTATCTCCAGCCCACTTCTGAATATGAACTATTTCCTTCAGCTTCTTCGTTGGACATCTGTTGAGCACATATGCTGCGGTGGCAACAGTTTCTCCCCGTAAGGAATGAGGAAGCTTTTTCTCCTTCAGTATGCTTCTCGCCATATCAAGCAAAGTATGATTTCTTCTCTCAGCATGACCATTGTGTTGAGGAGTATAAGGAGCAGTAACATCATGCTCAATTCCATTCCCCTCACAAAACATTCTGAACTCAGTGGAGTTATACTCACCTCCACCATCGGTTCTGAGAATCTTCAGAGTCTGACCACTCTGATTCTTAGCCTTCATTCTGAACTTCTTGAATTCAGCAAACAGCTCGTGTTTGAACTTTATAAGGGATACCCATGTCATTCTTGTGAATTTATCAACAAATGACACGAAGTATTTATTCCCTCAAATCGATGCTATTGGAAATGGACCACACACATCAGAATGCACTACTCCCAAGGCATGTTTTGCTCCTGGAGCTACTTCTAACGCAAATGGAAATCTTGGTTGCTTTCCTTCCATGCACACTTTGCATGACTTCTCAGGCTTCTAAATTATAGGAATTCCATGTATCAATTTCTTTGATTTCAGATGCCCTAAGCTTCTGATATTCAGATGACTAAATCTTTTGTGCCACAACTCACTTTCTTTCACAACACTTGTTGCACTAAGACATTCAGAGTATGCAGTTCTTACATTCACCATGAATGTTCTATTCCTTCCTTGTTATGACTCCATAATCAGCTTCTGATTATAGTCATACAACTTCAGAAGATTGTCCTTCATGGTAACTGAAAAACCTTTCTCAATTAGTTGCCCCACACTCATCAGATTGCTTTTCATTCCACGTACATACACACTTTTTGAATCAATGTTGTTTTCTCATTGTTCAAAACGACTCTGACATTTCCCATACCTTCAACGTTGAGGTATTTATCATCAACACGTCTGATCTTTGCCCTCTTTCTAGAGTCAAAGTCAACCACCCATTTCGTATTTCTAGTAAGATGATTTGAGCAGCCAGTGTCCATATACCACCATTCTGTCAAATCTGTATCATCAGATTCATAAGCCATCAGTAGCACATATTCATCATTAAAACTTCTGGCTATATTTGCTTATTCTGACTTCCTTTCCATGTTTGACCAGCAATCAGCATCAAAATGGCCAAACTTCTTTCAACAAAAGCAATGTATCTTCTTCTTGTCATACCTCTCTTTTCCCCTCTGAACATTCTTCTGCCTATCAGAAGTTGAGGTTTCTGACTTCTGAACATCATCAGATCTTCTCCTGAATTCTGACCAAGACTGTTTCTGATGCTTCTTACCAGAAACTACTTTCAGAGCCTGCTGCTCTACTTCCCTTACAGAAGTTCTCTCAGTCAGACGCAACTCTTGTGCCTCTAGACTACTTTGATACTCTTCAATTCTCATGGTGCTCAGATCTTTAGAATGTTCTATTGCTACCACAATGTAATCAAACTGAGGGGTAAGGGATCTCAATACCTTCTAAATGATTACTTGTTCAGAAAGGGTTTCTCCACAAGCTTTCATCTCATTAGTGATCAGAATAACTCTGGAGATGTACTCAGATACCTTCTCATTGTTCACCACCATAGCACTTTCGTAGGGATTGAAGCTTCACCTGCTTCACTGATGTGTCACCACCATAGCACCTGACTAGTGTATTCCACACATACTTCACCGTCGTTGAATCAACGATTTTCTCAAACACATATGCATCCACACACTGATGGATGTAGAACAATGCTTTCTGATCTTTCTTCCTCGTATCTTTCTGTGCATTCTTCTGTTCTTCCAATGCATCTGCTGCTACTGAAACGTAACCTTCAATGACAAGATCAAGCACATCTTGAGCACCGAACAGTACACGCATTTGAATCATCCAACGAGACAAGTTTTTTCCATCAAACACTAGAAGCTTGGTGCTCAGCCACCGTTTCTGTTCATCTTCAACCTTGTGCAATCACTCAGATCTCACCAAACATAGTGTTTCCCAATCCCGCAGAATAAGAAAATGTGATTCTGTTACGATTCCGTTCAAGATTCAACACGAATTCAAGAAACGAAATCAACCACACAATGCCTCACTGTTTCACTCGTGTTTCCCGTGTTTCCCCGTGGATCCGAACCAGAGCTCTAGATACCAATTGCTGGTGCACAAGGTTAAAAGAGATTAATAGAATGAGAGAATATATTTATGCTCTGTAAATGACGCCTACCAAGTTATAAGAAAGAATTACATTAAATGACATCTACCACTAGTCTATTTATGCACAGAAAACTAGGGCCACATAGGCATCATACTAAAGTACTAAATTACCCTCTAACACAGCTTAGTCACTAAGTTTTGTAAAACATAAATTATTTCGAACAATATGATGAGTAAAAATGTTTCAAATTCTAGTTACTTAATATTAGTGGAAATACGAGAGTTTTTTTTAGAAAAGACTATCTTTATTTTTATTATACTTGTTATGTTCATTATTATAAAAAGAATTGAACTAACTATAAACTTTACTTTTTTTTATATGAAAAATCAAAAATCTTATTATTTGTCTTTAGTTTATTTGACTAACATAGAATGAAGAATGTAGAATAGAGAAAATCCAAATATTATTTTAGAGACATTTTATTTACATGATACATTAAAATAATTTTATTTCATGTTAATAATTTAAAAATAATTGCAAAAAAATATAAATATTATTTTATAAATCTTATGAATATAAATTATATGAATAATAAATAGTTTAACTTGTTTTCCTAAAATTATCTTATTTTGTTATTAATGATATTATAAAAATTTTATGTGATTTTATTATTGATATTAAATGAAATATCATAGTTTTATTTTAGATATTACAACATCTATTTTTTTTTTATAATTTGTATATGTATGTAATTTGTAATAATGTGTGTTTCGATGTATTGTGGATGTACAATTTGTATAAGTATATAACTTTATATATGGAATGGAGAAAGTTTTGATGTAAAATGGATCTATAATTTGTAAACGTATGTAACTTACAATAATATGTGTTTCGGTATATTGTGGGTGTGCAATTTGTATAAGTATACAACATAATATATGAAAAGAAGAAGAAAAAGAAACAAATCAAAATAAATCAACGAGTATACATGATTTTTAGTAGAGTAATAGATGGGATAAGTCATGGAATATAAAAATAGATGTGTTTTAATTAAATAAAATTTATAAATGAAACGTTACACATTTTTCTTAAATAAATAATACAAGTTTTGTAATGTTATGTTTTGAAGAGTGAAAAATTAGATTTTTAGTGATGTAGCGAGTAAGAGAATGAATTGTCAACAAAATAGTGTGAGGTTTAATTTTAATATATTATAATAGACTAGATGGGGTACATAATTTTTTGTTGGCATTTGTGATACTTAATATTATAATATATAGCCAAGAATTGATATATAAAACTCAAGAAAAAATTAATAAAAATTATAAAATAATCTCTTTAAATGAGAGTTTTGTGAACATTGAAATTTATAAATATTTCTATTAATGAAAAATTGTATGTTGACTTTAAATGTATCTCTAATGATAATATCAAAGTGAATTTTATAAAAGAAAAAATGTTCGCATTTTTCTCTTAATAAAGAACTTAACTTGTCAAGAATTTTGATCGAAAGAGTGTGAGCATGAGTCACCAAGCTCACATGATTCAAAATATTATCATCCATCTATTCACGAGTGTAACCACAAACTTGTCTATGAAACAAAGTCTGTTCTTCATCACTCTTTCCATCAGGTTTTTTACTAGAGAAAATCGGCAATTGAAAGCCTTTAACATAAAGAAAATCTTCTACCTTTCCTTTCCAAATATTATAGTTGGGTCATTCAAATACCCCATCCTAGATGTGTTTGTCTCCATCGTTACACAAATTAAACCACGACTTTAGATGCTACTTGTTAGTAGGAAATCCACAACGCAATAGAATAATCTAACAGCATAATCTCTCTCTAACATTGAATGCAACTTAGAGACAATCAACAAAACACACCAAACAACACCACACAATTTTAGTTTGGAAAAACCTCTGTTAACTAGGAGTAAAAAACCATGGGTCCTATAGGTCACTTAAATTTCCATTATAATCAAACAATTGGTACAATCAAGGTTCTCTCTAACACTTGTCATAGACATACATCAACATACTCAAGACATACAATTAATCTTAAAATACAACAAGACACGAGAGATACAATCAACCAAAACAACCACAAAAACTGCACCTTTGAAAACCACTCGACATACAAGTATAGAAAACTCAAAATGCGATATCCACCACTCAGAATGTACCTCTATGAGTGCTGAACACTGTCACCAAAAATCAGGACGATTTGATGGTTTGATTGTTGATAAGTGCAAATTGTAGCTATTTTTGTATATAAGTTTTGTTGCACTTATCGATACTTGTTGTTAATATCGTACGAATAAACCCCGCTTTGTTTGTAAATACGTTTACTTTACGTTATAGTATATACATTGTGTATCATGTAAAAATCATTGAGTTTAATTGAATTTCTCTCATTTTTGTAGGTATTCAAGCAAAGATATTTTTCCATTGTTGTATAGAGCATTGAATAAGCTTTCCAGCGCTTCCGACCGTGCGTCAATCGGAGTTACGGTTCAGAAGTTGTGGCAAAATAAGGGATGGTTTGCTGTCAAGTTCGCTTTGCGAACTTTCCAGCGAATGTTCGCTTTGTGAACTTCCCAGCGAATGCTCCCAGAATTATGGCAGAGGAAAAAGGGACCAAATTTCTCTTTGCGAACCTTCCAACGAATAAAAGTTCGCATTGCAGACTTCTACAGAAAAGCAGAAGCGGTTTAGCTATTTTGAGGTACTTAAGTGCCAATTTTTGGAGTTCGCTTTGCAAACTTGACGGATTTTGAAATTGTATATAAGTCATTTCATTCAATTTTTAGGTTATGGTTTTGGGGATTTTTCTCCCAACTCCATCAAACTCATTTTTCAGTAGATTAGCTTAGAAAACAACATTGAAGCTTGCACACGGATGATCCGGGGTGGATTTGTCATCAATCGGCGTTGACAAACCGCGAGTTGTTTGTTTTATTTCTTTTCTTCTTTGTGTATTTCTTCTTTGTTGGGATGTTGTATATGTTTTTACTTTGAACTCATGTATATTTGTCGCCCATGGCGTTGTATAAAATCTACTTTATGTTGATTATATGAAAGCATGAAAATGATCAAGGCATTTTGAACTCATGTATTTTTTTTTATGTTGATTATATGAAAGCATGAAAAAGATCAAGGCATTTTGTTTCATGTTGATAACAACTACCTAGCTAAATAGTAAATTCACCATGTGAGTGTGTGAGCATTTGTTAAACCTCTTTGTGCCTTTCTATCATTATCCATGTTGTTTGAACTTAATGCTTGTCTATAAGTATTGAATTCACTTTTTGTATGGATTTTGATTGATTGTTTTTTTCTTGAACCCTCAACTTTGTGTTGTTGTATGAATTTTTACCTTGCCTTAAAAAGTAAGGAGTATTCACATGATGATGTGGTTGAATTCAAGTTGGGGAGAGAATGATTGTTTACTCATTGATTGGTTTCTATGAGGTTGAAAAAGAAAAGAAAAAAGAGAAAAATATGAAAAAGAAAAGAAAAGAAAAACGAAAGAAAAATAAAATCCTTGAGAAAGGAAACAAAAAGAGTTCAAATAATTGTGCTAAATAAGTATTGTGTTTTGTGTAACACTTGGGATTTTGGAATAAGTTGATTGGAATTTTGTGTTTGAGTCTTTGTGAGTTAATCACTCCCTTAGGTTTAGCCAAGTTTTTGTTTCAATTACCTTTAGAAATTGCCCCTTGTTTGTTTACCCGACCACGCTACAACCTTGAAAGCCCTTGTGATTCTTGCTTTTGTATGTTCACTGTGAATTTTTGGATGAATGCATAATTTAGTCTTTTGTTTGCAAGATTGTTGTGTGAGTGAAAAGTACCTCATTTTGTGTTTTTCATCTACCGATGATTGTTTTTGCTAGGTGTGATTCACGTTTGAACTTGTAGTGTTTTAGGATGTTTGGCATGATTTTTGTATTTTGCATTTGTTTCGTGGCTATGTTATTGTCGTAGTTTAGTGGTAAGTATTTACTTTATGTGTACCATTTTCCATTTGAACCATCCATTTGTCCTTTTTTTAAAACCTGTTGATTCGTGATTCTTTGGTTGTCACTCTGTTTCTTTGAGTTGTTTGAGTCTTGTTTGAGGATAACCAAGTTTAAGTTGGGGAGAGTTTGATAAGTAAAAATTGTAGCTATTTTTGTATATAAGTTTTGTTGCACTTATCGATACTTTTTGTTAATATCGTACGAATAAACCCCGCTTTGTTTGTAAATACGTTTACTTTACGTTATAGTATATACATTGTGTATCGTGTAAAAATCATTGAGTTTAATTGAATTTCTCTCATTTTTGTAGGTATTCAAGCAAATATATTTTTCCATTGTTGTATAGAGCATTGAATAAGCTTTCCAGCGCTTCCGACCGTGCGTCAATCGGAGTTACGGTTCAGAAGTTGTGGTCAAAATAAGGGATGGTTTGCTGTCAAGTTCGCTTTGCGAACTTTCCCGCGAATGTTCGCTTTGCGAACTTCCCAGCGAATGCTCCCAGAATTATGGCAGAGGAAAAAGGGACCAAAGTTCGCTTTGCGAACTTTTCAGCGAATATTCGCTTTGCGAACTTCCGCAGAAAAGCAGAGGCAGTTTAGCTATTTTGAGCAGTGCCCCAATCCTGATTTCTTTTCTCTCTTTTTCTGAACCCATGTTGATCGTTTCCAACGGCTCTTTGTGAGATTCAATGGACCTTTCCTCTTGTCTGAGTAATCGGGAGATCGCTTCTGGAATTTCGTTGTCAACTTCTTCTTCAGCCCCAAATACCGGGAACTCAAAGGTGGGAGAAGGCATTGGATCGTATGTTTCAACGGGGTTTAAAACAAGCAATCTGCATGACGTGATGATTTGTGTTTAGAAGAGATAGAGAAAATACAAGTGTGTGCAGTGTTTTTTTTTTTTGAAAAACTGCTTATTTATTTCGAATTGTTTTTTAGGATTACCATTTTCTGAGAAAAGCGAAAAGAGAAAACAACAATTAATGCGGAGATTACAGAACGACGTTATTTTATTCATGAACAAGTCAATTCTTGAAACTACAACCTTATCAAAACATCCGTTTCACCTGGGCAGGGTGAAAGGTTAAAGACGACAATTACTTTGACTTATGAACAATCTTTGGAACATCAACAGCAACCCATTGGCGGTGAAATCCTCGGTGAATCACAAAGTCTGGTGCTTTCCTTGATTTGTCTTCAGAAATAACGCTGATTTCTGGAAGAGCATGATCATTGGAATCTGTCTCCCAGGCAGACTTGTCGTAGGAGGATTCCTTTGTTGTATTTTGCAGAGTATTGGTGCTCTCAAGCAAATCTCCCGATCCAGTTGGCTGGATGTCTTCGAGCCTGATACGAGAGCTTTCGGGAGTGGTGTACTTGACCATGAAGTCAAATTTCCCACTTGGTTGTGCTAAGGTGTCCCACACTTCTTTGGAACCGGAGGAGTCATCCCTTTCGATGACGTTGACCTTGGGAAAAGCATAGTTAATGAATTCTAGTGCTGCGAACTTAGCAAATTCATCGTCATGCTGGGTATTTTATGAATGACCTGAGTGTTGATCCCATCACATGGTGGGGACGTAGGTATTCTTTTCAATGACGCTTAGCTAATTTTCATTGTTCGGCTGATTTTCTTGCCCCAACTCTCCTGGGTACGGTTGCCAGATAGGCAGGCCATCCATTGGGCCATAATAGTCGTGGTCAAAGTTGTCCTTCATCAGAGTGTCTTCCTCTAATGAGTTTGGTGGAGCACGACATCCTTCAAGATCACAATCTCCGTATATCATTTCGACGTCTAACCTCGGTATAAATCTCGGACTCTGTGCGGGATAGCAAAATGGCGTAGGAACCTCTTCCTGAGACATATAACCATCCTCGTTGAGATAGGACTTCCATTCCTCATCCGTATCGGAGGAATCTCCCTTGTTGATGGTGTGCACTTCCTGATGCACTGGGTGAAGGAACCCTCCACTGTGGAAGATATCCTGAATGGGATGAAGACTTTCATCGTTAGCAGCTGTCTGGGTACATGTTGTGGAAAAACCAAGACCCTTCTTTGTTTTATTATCAGTAGGAATGACAAGTTGTCCCCATCCTTTTGTATTGTTATTCTCGATTACTTCAAGAGCAGCTCTATATGAGGAAATCGAGGTTCCCTTCTCTAATTGATTCTCATTGCTCACCGAAAGTTCTTGGAACTGAGTCCCAACAACCTCCTCGGGTTCTACACAAGTAGATAATGACAGGTTACTCACGAGCAAGGCTTGCTCCCCACAGACCGTGGCGAGTTGGCCATTCTTGACAAACTTCAATTTCTGGTTAAGCGTTAAAGTGACTGCCCCAGCCTGGTGTATCCAAGTTCTTCCTAATAAGCAACTGTAGGTTGCCCGGATGTCCGTGACCTGGAAAGTGACTAGGAAAGTGTGAGGACCGATAGTTATGAGAAGGTCGTCTTCGCCGATAACTGCTTTCCGAGACCCGTCAAATGCTTTGACGATGACCTCACTGTCCCTCATCGGGGGTCCTTTGAATGATAGTCACATTAAAGTGGACTTAGGTATAATGTTGATGGCCGATCATGTGTCTACCAGTACGCTGGCCAAAGCATCGTCCTGGCAGCTAACTGTGATATTGAGCATCATGTTGTGGCTTTTGCCCCCCTCTGGCAAATCCTCATCACTGAATCCTAAGTTATTGCAGGAAGTGATGTTAGAGATGATGCTATCGAACTGTCGTATTCACATATCCTGTTCCATAATGGCCTGCTCTAAGACTTTCTGTAGAGCCTCTCTGTGGGCTTCAGAACTGAGTAAAAGTGACAGCACTGAGGAGTTTGTAACAGTTGATCAACAATGTTGTATTCACTCCTTTGGATGAGCTTCAGCATCTCATCGTCGTTCTTTGAAAGGTCGGGATTACTGGATTGACCGACTGGTGGATTGGGAGCTTCTGTCTGAAGTTCCTTTTCTCTGTTAGGCTCTCCAACCCCTCGGTTGAAGATTCGACCGCTCCGTGTTACTCGACTAATGTCTGCAATATTCACGACGGAGGGTAATGGAATTTCCTTTCCATTCTCAATTATTGTTGCACCGTATTTGTAAGGGATCGCCTTAGCTAATTCATATGGTAATGGTCCCGGTAGATAAATAACTACAGGAGCCTTCTGATTTTTCTGGCTGTCGTAAGTAACTTCAATTAGTTCCTGGCTAAGAACCTTTGATTCGTCCAGTAGAGGGATGATGTTACAAATATCCTTGTTCTGTTGATGATCAGAGATTACAACCACATCTTTGATTTGATCAGTGAAGTAGTCTGGCATCTAGTTGATTGGCTCGGGACTCGGACACGGGTGAATCTCTTTACGATCCAACTGACCTTGAAGGGCTGCCCGTACAAGGTAGCATACTTGGTTATTCTCCGAGAAGACTCTACAGCGTTCATAGTTGTGTGGTGGCACCTGGCCACACCCTCTTTAAATGCAGTGTAACCTCACTAGATCTGTTTCCATTGATCGAACATCCTGACTTTGACGCCGAGTAGCGTTTCCATTAAGCACACTGATTTGTTGTGTGTCTTCATCCAGATAGATCGGAAGCCACCAGTGGTTTAACATGTGTTGTAAAGTTCTCTGAACGAGAGCGCACCCTTGGTTACTGTCACAACATCCTTTACAGCTCAGATAATCATGTGAAGTGAGAAAACCGAGTTGGACCTTCCTGGCATGTAACTCCACCAAGCTGGTATTCATCAGATGAATATCGAAGATTTGAATCATGTTGATCTGATAAGGATTTCTATCATGGTAGTCCTGGATCCATCCAAGATCCATCTAACATTGGAGGGCCTCTTGTACAAAAGAGCATCACTGTTTGTTTACCGCGCAAGTCAGACAGGAACTATAATCGTGCCATGGTAGATTATGATACTGGCTTTGCCTTGAGTGCATCGCTACCAAGTTAACATTCATTGCACGGATGTCGTGGTTCTGAATGATGTTGGAATTCGTATAGGTCATGTTGACCCCACGAACTCGATGCTCTTGGATCCATCCGAGATCCAATTGTTCCTGTAGAGCTGCTTGCACCACAGAACATCCTTGATTGTTCTTAGAGCAGATATCACACTGGTGATAGTTATGAGGTGGCACATGGCCATTTCCGCTCTGTCTACAATGCATCTTGACCAAGTTGGCCCTTAATAATAGTACATCATGAATTTGATAGGTGTTGTTAGACTCTCCCTCTATCAAATTGACTGCAGCTTTCTCATGTTGAGGCAGCAGGTTTGTGATAACATTCGGATTCGTATCTTTGAAAGATAAGACCCCGCTCCTAACAAGCTTTTGTACGTCGGATTTGAAACTGAGACAGTTTTCTATGTTATGCCATGGTCCTCCTTGATGGTAAGGACAAGTCTGGTCCGCTTTGAACCAAAAAGGCGGATTTTATGGTACTGTAAGAGGAGACTTAATTTGGACGTGCCTCTTAACCAGTAGTAATGGAAACAGTTCTGCGTACAATATGGGTATAGGATCAAACCCTGATGGTCGTGTTGTACGGTTGTTGTTGTACTGAGGACGAGCCTACTGAAGAGGCTGTTGATTAGGTTGGCTCTGAGCAACCTGAGGTTGATAGTAGGAGTTACAACTGCTACTGGTTGATTTCGTCGCCTTTGCTTTCCAAGAGAGATATTCCCGATATCTTGCTCTTTTTTCTTAGGGAGAGCACTACCGTATCGTTTTGTACTACTTGATGATCCAGCGTCTTTAACCAAACGTCCTTCTCGAACGGCTTCCTCAAGACGAACTCCCATGCCCACCATCTTGGTGAAGTCACTGGGCGCACTGGCAACCATTCTATCATAGTAAAATGAGCCCAAGGTCTTTAAGAAGATCTTTGTCATCTCTTTTTCCTCCAGAGGTGGAGAAATCTGAGCGGCAATTTCACACCATCTCTGAGCGTATTCTTTAAAGGTTTCCTTGTCCTTTTGTGACATCGATCTGAGTTGATCTCTGTCCGGTGCCATGCCCAAATTGTATTTATATTGTTGAACGAAAGCAGCGCCAAGATCTCTGAATGTGCCAATCGTAGTGGGGTTTAAACCCATGTACCATTTTAATGCGGCACCGGTTAAACTATCCTGAAAGTAGTGAATTAATAGCTCCTGGTTCTTTGTCTGAGCTGACATTCGCCGAGCGTACATCACCAAATGGCTCTGAGGGCAAGAGTTACCCTTGTACTTTTCAGAGTCGGACACTAGGAACTTGTGCGGAACTTTCACATTGGGGACCAAACAAAGGTCTGCGGCGTCCTTTCCAAATAAATCTTGACCGCGAAGGGCTTGCAGTTCTTTCTGTATCTCCAGGAATTGTTCCTGGAATTCATTCATTCTGTCAAACATGCTGTCGTTTCCACCATAAGGTATATGTGGAATCTGTCCTTCCGGGACAGTGTGTACCATGGGTGGTGGTATAGTCATTATGGCCGAGACCCTCGGTGTCTCCCGAAGTTTGTAACCTTCAGGAGTTGCTGCCATGCCCCTGGCATCTTCGCTTTCCCGAAGTTTGTAACCTTCAGGCCCAGCGGTTCCTGCTGTGGTTCCCTGATCCTCATTGATCGGCGGAACATATCCTTCAGGGATATAGATAGTAGGCATGCCCCAGGGACGATCTTTCGGTATCTTGTACCTAGGATCATACTTCTCCGATATGGGCGTAGACGTGATCTCCGAGATCACAGTCTTTTTTTGTTGCATCTGAGCTTCTCCCAGAGCTTGCATGTCGTTATGAATCTTTCTCAGATCCTCTTTCAGAGTGTCGATCTCTTCTTTCAACTCTCCATTCTCTTCCTCGAGATTATCCATTTTTTTCTGTCGATTGGCCTGAGTATTGTACGAAAGAGACAGTTTAACTCTAGAATCGAGACGCAAACGTGAGATTCGTAGGTAAGAAGAATGCGTTTATAAGAATGATGAATGCAATGATTATTAATTATTTTTGTTTATTCAAAGTAAGCTTCGACAATTAGATTGCAAATATCAAACAGTGGGGAAACCCCGTTTTATTGAATTCAAATGATTGCGGAAATGGAAATACAGTAGATTACAAAGTGCTGAAAAAGGAAATCTAAACTAATGGATCCTGAGTCCTCTCTGAAGAGAGCTCAGGTGCTGGTTCAGGTGCTTTCTTCTTCTTTGACCGAGGCTCTTGGGCCGTTGTCGGGTTGTCATTCCTTTTCCAAGTGAAAGGAGCGAGCAAATTCCTTTGGTCATCCTGATTTTCTACAGCATGTTGCTCTAAAATCTCAATCAGGGCATCTTTTTCTCTTAACAGTTGTTGTATTTTCTTACACTCCACATTGAGAATACGGTACTTGTTCCTCCAAGACCTCTTCTCCTGCTGAACTTTGCTGAGAGTAACCTGAAGTTTTTCCGTCTAGGACATGAAATAAAGGGCAGAGTCCCTTAATGGAAGAACTTCCTGACGAGGGTAAGGCATCCTCAGCTTGAGAGCTCTAGTTTGTACCTAGTGGAGATAAGGCTCCAATGAGACACAGTCTGGTTTTCCTAGAGACTCTCGTCCTTTCCTATGAATGTGTTTCCAAGTGTGCACTATTTCCGTCTTTAGTGCCCTGTCATTTTCTCCTTCCTTGAAGAAAAGACCTTCCAGATGAGCATTACGCGGGACATGCCTTATTGGGTATCCCAATTGACGACGAACTAACACTGGATGATAGTTGATTCCCCCCTTAGTTCCTATAAGGGGTACATTCGGGAGATTTCCACAACGGTCAATGATTTTGATCCCGTCGTAGATTCGATTGTACCAATCGATGTCAGAGTTGGTAAGAGACATGATTCTCTACGACCAACGTAAAGTATTTTTCTGATCCCAAAATGCAGCAGACTTAGGCAAATGGGAAGTGAACCATTTCTAAAGCAGGAGTACACAGTACGTGATCATTCCTCCGCTGTATAAATTCCTTAAGTGTACCGAATGATACGCATCTGCGAGTAAGGTTGGTACGGGATTTCCGATCAGGAAAATCTTAATGGCGTTGATATCTACAAAGTTATCGATGTTTGGAAACAAAAATAACCCGTAGGTGAACAAAACAAAGATGCTCTCGAAAGAGGCCACGTTCCTTATACTAGCAAAGTATAGGGCCTTCTTTTTCATGAATTGGGCTGGCAACCCCTGGATGCCACGCTTAGTGGTTATGTGAGTCCTGACTTCTGACTCGTCCAAATAAATTGCTCTTGCAATGGTTTGATCCTTCGGCATTTCTTCCAGTCCAGAAAAGGGAGCTTGATCAGTAATATGTAAATCAGTCAGGTGACAATACTCCTCCAGTGTTGGTGCAAACTGATAATCCGGGAATGTGAAACCGTGATAGACTGGACCGTAGAACTGGATTAGTGTGGACAGGATTCCTTCGATTACATGGACCCTTAATAGAGACAGCAGTCCTCCATACTTGGCTCTGAAAGCCTCGTGGTTGGTGATCATTCTCGCCAAACCTCTTATATCCCCTAACTTTGGAACCTTGAAGGTGTACTTATGAGTTTTCCTTCTACCGAAATCCATTAGCGCAATCTCCTTTCTCTGATATTTGCAATCATTGTCTCAGTTTAATTTGAAAAGGAGAGACTAAAAGAGAAGATTTTCTTTGTTTTAATGTTTTTTTAAATGAATGCATGAATGCAGCACACAAAAACATAGAAAAAACATGGGGTCAAAGGGTCGGTGTCATGAAGTCAAGGCTCAACCCCCCCCCCCCAAAGGTTTATACTGGTGATTTTTTGTACCTGTCCGCAAAATCATTGACCCCTCTGGGATAACAACAGCAAGCGGATCGCCAGCGAGATGATGTATCCTAGAGCGATCTCAAATAAGGGTAGTAACAACTATTTCCGATAGCTTCCGCACTACAAAATGGCTTAAGTCTGCTAAAAACCTCAGCTTCTCAGATAACCCAGTCGACCACACTACTTTCAACAACCGAAGTGGTATAGGCAATGTATCTGCAAAGGGAGTCTCCACTGAGTTTGATGGTCGATCGGGGGCTCTTAAATGGAATTCACTCCCAGTAAGATTACCCATATTGCCATCACCTATCTTAGGTGTATACTCAATCTTTCCACATGCGGCATCACACGCATTCTTATTAGCAGAAAAATAAACACAGATATCAATTAGGAAAAGCAGTATATATATTTTTCTTAATCATCCTATACCTCTCGTCTTATGATCCTATACAGACAATGACTCCCCAGCAGAGTCGCCATTTCTGTGACATGAATTTAGGGTTTCATCCCTTGGGAAAGCAAGAAATAATGCCTCCCACTGTGGCCACCACTCTGCTGTGGCATTTTTTAAGGTTTCTACCTAAGAGATGGGAGGAGAACAAGATCTCTTTGAATGTCCCCAGTGAAGTCGCCATTTTTGTGTTTGTGGAAAAATGGGGACGAATGATGACTAAGGTAAAACAAATCTTACAGTAACTCCCCAGTGAGGTCGCCATTTTTCTGTAGCGCGAATTTTTGTGTGGTTGCGAAGCACTATCGCTTTGGGGTACTACAGTTCGATTCATTTTTTATCCTATTGAAGCTGATGAAGGAAGGGAAATAGATGTCTCCAATTAACCCTTCTTGCAAACTGAGTTTAAACAGATGACTGTTGGTTTACAGATGCTATTAAGATTGTGGGTCTCTCTTAGGTTATTTTGTTAAAAAAACAGTGTCTAGGCTATTGGTAGGATGTTAGGACTGATGCTTTTTGATTGATGTATGAAGGTACGGGATTTTGGGTTTTTTATTAGTATGCTCGCTAAGAGTTTTCCAATCTTATGCCTACGTATTCCCGTTTAACGAAACAGGGAAATCAGAGCGATCGTAATTCATCCTATTCTATGGGAGGAAAGAGATGTTTTGGTGTCTTGTTCAAAGCCCAAGACATGAAGCTAAAGGTGATTTGTATCTTGTTCAAAGCCCAAGATGTGAAGCTAAAGGGTCTATTTGTATCTTGTTTGAAGCCCAAGATGTGAAGCTGAAGGGTCTTGACTTTAGAGAAAATTTGTCATCTCTAAAGGGGGATATTTAGTCTGTTTATCACCACTGTTGGGTGACTGATTATAAAGGAGAATTACTTTAAATGGGATATGTGAATCCAGCAATGCCATAATTTCCTTTATAGGGGATTTTTAACCTGAAGGAGAAGACTTTAACTCAGTTTAGAGCAATGTCATCTTTCCTTAGGAATTTATCATGCTAAAAGAGGGACAGTGGCATGGATATAAATAATCCATAGGCTTGCCGCTTACAGCAATTAGATGAAGGAAAATGAGCTGTTGATGTTTGTATACTGTGAGCAAGGGAAATATTTTGATGCTACAAGGTTGATTGACTCAACCAGGGTTTTCTTATACAAAGCCTAAGAGGAGGCTATTGACCCAACAAGAGGGTGCTTTTATGTGTCTCGTACGAAGCCCGAGAGAGAGGCTAAAAGGGTTGACTCAACAAGAGAGTGCTAACAAGTGACTGACTCAACAAGAGAGTGCTTTTATATGTGTCTTGTACGAAGCCCAAGACGGAGGCTAAAAGGTTTGACTCCTCACGAGGGTCTTTTATACTCAACAAGAGAGTGTTTTTTGTATCTCGTACGAAGCCCGAGATGGAGGCTCAGAGGGAAGTGACTCAACAAGAGAGTCTTTTATACTCAACAAGAGAGTGTCTTTGTATCTCGTACGAAGCCCGAGATGGAGGCTAAAAGGTTTTGACTCAACAAGATAGTCTTTTATACTCAACAAGAGAGTGTTTTGGTATCTCGTACGAAGCCCGAGATGGAGGCTAAAAGTACTGGTGACTGTTTCAGTTTATTGGCAGGTCCAGTATGTTGGATAAAAGAGAAAATCAGTTTTTATGAAGAGAACGATTAAAGGTACTGTTGTGCTTTGGGATTGATCAGAGGATCAGGGTTATTTCTTGTTCTTTAAGGAAACGGGAAATCCAAAGGGTATTGAGACTGTCCAAGTCTATTGGTGTTGTGAGAAATTGATTCTCAGATAGTAAATGATCTTTTTATAATGCCCAAGAGAAGGCTGTTATGTTAAGGGATGAAGGTCAACCCATTAACTGGTCTGACACTTGACTCAGAAAGAGAGCTCTAGCAAATTGATGACTAGGTTCTGTTCCTGTAATACCCCATATTATTTAAATGTTTGATAGGATATCAGATGAGTATCTATATGCTCTATCTTTGGGTAGTTGGATTATGGAATCCTCTAAGTACTTTAAGTATTGACATTTGGGATCAATAGAGCAACTGGAGAACTCGTAAGAGATCAATTATTTTATTAAGGGGACGGATTAATATTTACTAATTCAAGAAAGTAATTTTTGGTAACTCTGATAATTGATCATTTGGGTTGAGACGACAAAATATCAATTGGAGATATTTTGCTCGGTTGGATTTATATTATATAATATAGTATTATATATATATATGTTAAGAAGAAGAAAAAATATTAAGAAGAAGAAGAAGAAGAAAAGAAGAAGAAAAGGAAGAGAAGAGAGAAAATGGAGAAGATGAAGAAGAGAAACCCATGGATCATCAGCATCTTCTTCAAACTCCTCTTCGATTATCAGGCGGGTTCTAGATAGAAACTTAAGTTCTAGAAGAAGAGATGATTTTAGCTTAAGTTAGGTTTTGTGAGAAATTGCTTAAACTGGTAATCGATGAAATTTAACGGTTGAAATGTGTTAAAAACTGAGTAGTATAAGCTATATGGATGTAGAATCATCTGTGTTTGATTATTGGATGTTTGGATCTATTTTGGTCAAGTTTTGGACCTATGGGATTTCAGCTGTTACGCTGCAGAACTTCTGAAATTTCCCAGATTCGCACTGCGAATCCCCCAGCGAAGGGGAAATTGTGCACTCGCTGGACGTTCGCACGGCGAATGTTCGCCAGACATTAGCCAGTGGTTCGCACTGCGAACCTTAGCTTGTTTTGGTTCTGCCTCTGTTCGCCAGACATTCGCACTGCGAATGGTGCAGCGAACAAGTGTTGGCTAGGCATTCACTGGCAGCTTCGCACTGCGAACGAGTAGCGAGCACTCGCTGACTTCTTCGCATTGGGAACATGACAGATCACCCAAGTTGTTTCCTTCTTAAATTTTGATCCGTAACTCGGATCGGGACGTTCTTGGTGTCATTAGAAAGCTATGACAACCCTCTATTTGAAAATTCTACCTTGTCACTTGGTTGGAGTGTGTCATCTACATGTGTTGACTTTGTCGGTTTTACCTGAGTGGATCATGGTTGGTGAATGTTATACCAGTTAAGGAACCGCGAGTTGGAAAATGATATTTCGAGTTAGAACAAATCGGATTGATGGTTGAGTATGGATGGCTTTGAATTAATAGGAAAACTGATTTTTTTAGATGCTGCAGCAGTGTTAACCGACTAACCAATGGGGTTAACCGATTAACACGTGCAAGGGTGGTGTTTTGCAATAAATTTTGAGGAGCTAACCGATTAGCTCAGATGGTTAATCGATTAACATGTGTGTAAATTATGAAATCCCTTAGGAACCATCATCTGCATTTTGTTACCTTATGTTGCTTCGAGTGAAGGGTATTGTGTGAATGGAAATAGGATTGCAAGTAAATGAAAGACAGAATTGTGTTTTGAGATCGTAACTTGTGGAAAGGTGTTGCGTAATTGGTCATTTGTTTGGACGACGAGGGAGTTTAACTTTTGGAGAAATAATCTTGTGAATTGAGTTGAGTAGGTGAAAGTCTTAAGTATAGTGTTATCCCTACTGATGCGAGTCTTAAGGACGAAGTTGGAAAATATTCTCAAAGTTTTGATCTTGTAAAGGTCGTTTCGGTAGTTTAATTTATGGTGTTATTAAGATATGAGCAGTTGGTCAGAGTTAGTAAGTGCTATCTTCTGTGAGTTCATGGTATTAGACTTAGACTCCATGAGGGTGGTACCAGTTGCGGGCAGTTGTGTTTTACCAAGAGAATGAATGTGGGAGTTATCTTTACAAGTACTAGTAAGAATTGGACGTTCCGAAGTTAAGTATGTAACTGAGAATAGTTTATGAAACGAAATGAATGAGAAGAGTTTATTCAACTGAGAAGTGTGGTATGAACTTTGAAAGTGTGTGTGTATGTGGAGTGTTGTACGTGAATTGGTGAGTAATATGGAAACTCACAATTGTGCTTGGACAGTTTAAGTTGATAAGTGGGGACTCGTTTATGATTGTAGTTCTATGTTGGTTTTACGTTGGTATATGGTTGAGATCTCGAACCAGCAAGGAATCTTGAGTAAGTCGGAAAACTGTAAGGATAATCAATTTGTAATGTGGTAACCAGGACCGGAAGCTGTCAAATTATTTTGGATACATTATTTCGAGTTTAGAATGGATTGAGAATTATATAAGTTGTGGTTGTAACAGTGTAACTCCTGCATCATTATCGTCTAGAGAGTGTTGGACAAATGTTAAAATATTGTGTGTTGGTAAAGAAATTGTTCTACTATAGGACGTCAATAAGTTTCTTGTACCGTTGGTTAGTAAGGACCCCAGTGGATAAGTGTGTTCCTCCGTGGACTATTAGCTACTTGGTGATGCGTAAGAATTGGTGGTATCCCATTGTTAGTATTGGAGTTGCGTAGTGGAAGGTGACAAATGAAAGGGCTGAGTCGGATTTATAAGAATCGGAGGAGAAAGTGATTGTAAGATTGGAAATAAGGAGATTTTGTTTTGAGTGTGTTACCTTTGGCGTGATACGAAAGAAAGGAATTATCGGATTAAATAAGTATAGTGTACAGCATCAGACCAGATGAAACTGGTAAAGAAGTCGTTTGACTAATTGTGGAGTGGTTTAGGACGTTGAAGGATTTACGAAAAAATAGTTATTAGTAATTGCATGAAGATAATAAATCACTGAATTACATCGCGAGATGTGTTGAGTGTTTGTTATCCTGAATCAAGATAAGATATTACGGTTTGGTTTGTGACACAGTAGAGGAATGTAGAATGGTACATTCTTTCCGAAGTAGGATGCAACCAAGTGTTTTGGATGGATCAACAGATAAATTATGGGAAAAAGCAAGGTTAGAAGTTAACCCAATATTGGAATAAGAGTATGACTAAGGACACGAAGTTTGATAAATTGTGAAAATACGGATTTTTAGTCTGTGAAGTCAAGTGAGAAGTGGAATACGTCAGAAATTTGGACGGACGTAAAGTTAAGTGTGGATCTAAGACAGGGTTATAAGTTGCAATTGTAGTCGAGTAGAGGAAATTCGGGGGCGGATTTCAATTTAAGGGTGGCAGAGTGTAATACCCCATATTATTTAAATGTTCGATAGGATATCAGATGAGTATCTATGTGCTCTATCTTTGGGTAGTTGGATTATGGAATCCTCTAAGTACTTTAAGTATTGACATTTGGGATCAATAGAGCAACTCGAGAACTCGTAAGAGATCAATTATTTTATTAAGGGGACGGATTAATATTTACTAATTCAAGAAAGTAATTTTTGGTAACTCTGATAATTGATCATTTGGGTTGAAACGACAAAATATCAATTGGAGATATTTTGCCCGGTTGGATTTATATTATATATATATATATATATATATATATATATATATATATATATATATATATATATGTTAAGAAGAAGAAGAAGAAGAAAAGAAGAAGAAAAGGAAGAGAAGAGAGAAAATGGAGAAGATGAAGAAGAGAAACCCATGGATCATCAACATCTTCTTCATACTCCTCTTCGAATATCAGGTGGGTTCTAGATAGAAACTTAACTTCTAAAAGTAGAGATTATTTTAGCTTAAGTTAGGTTTTGTGAGAAATTGCTTAAACTGGTAATCGATGAAATTTAACGGTTGAAATGTGTTAAAAACTGAGTAGTATAAACTATATGGATGTAAAATCATCTGTGTTTGATTATTGGATGTTTGGATGTGTTTTGGCCAAGTTTTGGACCTATGGGATTTCAGCTGTTACGCTGCAGAACTTCTGAAATTTCCCAGATTCGCACTGCGAATCACCCAGCGAAGGGGAAATCGTGCACTCGCTGGACGTTCGCACGGCGAATGAGGAGGCGAATGTTCGCCAGACGTTCGCCAGTGGTTCGCACTGCGAACCTTAGCTTGTTTTGGTTCTGCCTCTGTTCGCCAGACATTCACACTGCGAATGGTGCAGCGAACAAGTGTTGGCTAGGCATTCGCTGGCAGCTTCGCACTGCGAACGAGTAGCGAGCACTCGCTGACTTCTTCACATTGCGAAAATGACCGATCACCCAAGTTGTTTCCTTCATAACTTTTGATCCGTAACTCGGATCGGGACGTTCTTGGTGTCATTAGAAAGCTATGACGACCCTCTAACTGGTTGGTGAATGTTATACCAGTTAAGGAACCGCGAGTTGGAAAATCATATTTCGAGTTAGAACAAATCTGATTGATGGTTGAGTATGGATGGCTTTGAATTAAGAGGAAAACAGATTTTTTTAGATGCTGCAGCAGTGTTAACCGACTAACCAATGGGGTTAACCGATTAACATGTGCAAGGGTGGTGTTTTGCAATAAATTTTGAGGATTTAACCGATTAGCTCAGATGGTTAATCGATTAACATGTGTGTAAATTATGAAATCCCTTAGGAACCATCATCTGCATTTTGTTACCTTATGTTGCTTCGAGTGAAGGGTATTGTGTGAATGGAAATAGGATTGCAAGTAAATGAAAGACATAATTGTGTTTTGAGATCGTAACTTGTGGAAAGGTGTTGCGTAATTGGTCATTTGTTTGGACGACGAGGGAGTTTAACTTTTGGAGAAATAATCTTGTGAATTGAGTTGAGTAGGAGAAAGTCTTGAGTATAGTGTTATCCCTACTGATGCGAGTCTTAAGGACGGAGTTGGAAAATATTCTCGAAGTGTTGATCTTGTAAAGATCGTTTCGGTAATTTAATTTATGGTGTTATTAAGATATGAGCAGTTGGTCAGAGTTAGTAAGTGCTATCTTCTGTGAGTTCATGGTATTGGACTTAGACTCCGTGATAGTGGTACCAGTTGCGGGCAGTTGTGTTTTACCAAGAGAATGAATGTGGGAGTTATCTTTACAAGTACTAGTAAGAATTGGACGTTCCGAAGTTAAGTATGTAACTGAGAATAGTTTATGAAATGAAATGAATGAGAAGAGTTTATTCAACTGAGAAGTGTGGTATGAACTTTGAAAGTGTGTGTGTATGTGGAGTGTTGTACGTGAATTGGTGAGTAATATGGAAACTCACAATTGTGCTTGGACAGTTTAAGTTGATAAGTGGGGACTCGTTTATGATTGTAGTTCTATGTTGGTTTTACGTTGGTATATGGTTGAGATCTCGAATCAGCAAGGAATCTTGAGTAAGTCGGAAAACCGTAAGGATAATCAATTTGGAATGTGGTAACCAGGACCGGAAGCTGTCAAATTATTTTGGATACATTATTTCGAGTTTAGAATGGATTGAGAATTATATATGTTGTGGTTGTAATAGTGTAACTCCTGCATCATTATCGTCTAGAGAGTGTTGGACAGATGTTAAAATATTGTGTGTTGGTAAAGAAATTGTTCTACTATAGGACGTCAGTAAGTTTCTTGTACCGTTGGTTAGTAAGGACCCCAGTGGATAAGTGTGTTCCTCCGTGGACTATTAGCTACTTGGTGATGCGTAAGAATTGGTGGTATCCCATTGTTAGTATTGGAGTTGGGTAGTGGAAGGTGACAAATGAAAGGGCTCAGTCGAATTTATAAGAATCGGAGGAGAAAGTGATTGTAAGATTGGAAATAAGGAGATTTTGTTTTGAGTGTGTTACCTTTGGCGTGATACGAAAGAAAGGAATTATCGGATTAAATAAGTATAGTGTACAGCATCAGACCAGATGAAACTGGTAAACAAGTCGTTTGACTAATTGTGGAGTGGTTTAGGACGTTGAAGGATTTACTAAAAAATAGTTATTAGTAATTGCATGATGATAATAAATCACTGAATTACATCGCGAGATGTGTTGAGTGTTTGTTATCCTGAATCAAGATAAGATATTACGGTTTGGTTTGTGACTCAGTAGAGGAATGTAGAATGGTACATTCTTTCCGAAGTAGGATGCAACCAAGTGTTTTGGATGGATCAACAGATAAATTATGGGAAAAAGCAAGGTTAGAAGTTAACCCAATATTGGAATAAGAGTATGACTAAGGACACGAAGTTTGATAAATTATGAAAATATGGATTTTTAGTCTGTGAAGTCAAGTGAGAAGTGGAATACGTCAGAAATTTGGACGTACGTAAATTTAAGTGTGGATCTAAGACAGGTTATAAGTTGTAATTGTAGTCGAGTAGAGGAAATTCGGGGACGAATTTCAATTTAATGGGGGCAGAGTGTAATACCCCATATTATTTAAATGTTCCATAGGATATCAGATGAGTATCTATGTGCTCTATCTTTGGGTAGTTGGATTATGGAATCCTCTAAGTACTTTAAGTATTGACATTTGGGATCAATAGAGCAACTGGAGAACTCGTAAGAGATCAATTATTTTATTAAGGGGACGGATTAATATTTACTAATTCAAGAAAGTAATTTTTGGTAACTCTGATAATTGATCATTTGGGTTGAGACGACAAAATATCAATTGTAGATATTTTGCCAGGTTGGATTTATATTTTATATATATATATATATATATATATATATATATATATATATGTATATGTTAAGAAGAAGAAGAAGAAGAAAAAAAGAAGAAAAGGAAGAGAAGAGAGAAAATGGAGAAGATGCAGAAGAGAAACCCATGGATCATCAGCATCTTCTTCAAACTCCTCTTCGATTATCAGGTGGGTTCTAGATAGAAACTTAAGTTCTAGAAGTAGAGATGATTTTAGCTTAAGTTAGGTTTTGTGAGAAATTGCTTAAACTGGTAATCGATGAAATTTAACGGTTGAAATGTGTTAAAAACTGAGTAGTATAAGCTATATGGATGTAGAATCATCTGTCTTTGATTATTGGATGTTTTGATGTGTTTTGATCAAGTTTTGGACCTAATGGATTTCAGCTGTTACGTTGCAGAACATCTGAAATTTCCCAGATTCGCACTGTGAATCCCCCAGCGAAGGGGAAATCGTGCACTCGCTGGACGTTCGCACGGCGAATGAGGAGGCGAATGTTCGCCAGACGTTCGCCAGTGGTTCGCACTGCGAACCTTAGCTTGTTTTGGTTCTGCCTCTGTTCGCCAAACATTCGCTCTGCGAATGGTGCAGCGAACAAGTGTTGGCTAGGCATTCGCTGGCAGCTTCGCACTGCGAACGAGTAGCGAGCACTCGCTGACTTCTTCGCATTGCGAACATGACAGATCACCCAAATTGTTTCCTTCATAACTTTTGATCCGTAACTCGGATTGGGACGTTCTTGGTGTCATTAGAAAGCTATGACGACCCTCTATCTGGTTGGTGAATGTTATACCAGTTAAGGAACCGGGAGTTGGAAAATGATATTTCGAGTTAGAACAAATCGGATTGATGGTTGAGTATGGATGGCTTTGAATTAAGAGGAAAACTGATTTTTTTAGATGCTGCAGCAGTGTTAACCGACTAACTAATGGGGTTAACCGATTAACACGTGCAAGGGTGGTGTTTTGCAATAAATTTTGAGGAGTTAACCGATTAGCTCAGATGGTTAATCGATTAACATGTGTGTAAATTATGAAATCCCTTAGGAACCATCATCTGCATTTTGTTACCTTATGTTGCTTCGAGTGAAGGGTATTGTGTGAATGGAAATAGGATTGCAAGTAAATGAAAGACAGAATTGTGTTTTGAGATCGTAACTTGTGGAAAGGTGTTGCGTAATTGGTCATTTGTTTGGACGACGAGGGAGTTTAACTTTTGGAGAAATAATCTTGTGAATTGAGTTGAGTAGGAGAAAGTCTTAAGTATAGTGTTATCCCTACTAATGCGAGTCTTAAGGACGAAGTTGGAAAATATTCTCAAAGTGTTGATCTTGTAAAGATCATTTCGGTAATTTAATTTATGGTGTTATTAAGATATGAGCAGTTGGTCAGAGTTAGTAAGCGCTATCTTCTGTGAGTTCATGGTATTGGACTTAGACTCCGTGAGAGTGGTACCAGTTGCGGGCAGTTGTGTTTTACCAAGAGAATGAATGTGGGAGTTATCTTTACAAGTACTAGTAAGAATTGGACGTTCCGAAGTTAAGTATGTAACTGAGAATAGTCTATGAAACGAAATGAATGAGACGAGTTTATTCAACTGAGAAGTGTGGTATGAACTTTGAAAGTGTGTGTGTATGTGGAGTGTTGTACATGAATTGGTGAGTAATATGGAAACTCACAATTGCGCTTGGACAGTTTAAGTTGATAAGTGGGGACTCGTTTATGACTGTAGTTCTATGTTGGTTTTACGTTGGTATATGGTTGAGATCTCGAATCAGCAAGGAATCTTGAGTAAGTCGGAAAACCGTAAGGATAATCAATTTGGAATGTGGTAACCAGGACCGGAAGCTGTCAAATTATTTTGGATACATTATTTCGAGTTTAGAATGGATTGAGAATTATATATGTTGTGGTTGTAATAGTGTAACTCCTGCATCATTATCGTCTAGAGAGTGTTGGACATATGTTAAAATATTGTGTGTTGGTAAAGAAATTGTTCTACTATAGGACGTCAGTAAGTTTCTTGTACCGTTGGTTAGTAAGGACCCTAGTGGATAAGTGTGTTCCTCCGTGGACTATTAGCTACTTGGTGATGCGTATGAATTGGTGGTATCCCATTGTTAGTATTGGAGTTGGGTAGTGGAAGGTGACAAATGAAAGGGCTCAGTCGAATTTATAAGAATCGGAGGAGAAAGTGATTGTAAGATTGGAAATAAGGAGATTTTGTTTTGAGTGTGTTACCTTTGGCGTGATACGAAAGAAAGGAATTATCGGATTAAATAAGTATAGTGTACAGCATCAGACCAGATGAAACTGGTAAACAAGTCGTTTGACTAATTGTGGAGTGGTTTAGGACGTTGAAGGATTTACTAAAAAATAGTTATTAGTAATTGCATGATGATAATAAATCACTGAATTACATCGCGAGATGTGTTGAGTGTTTGTTATCCTGAATCAAGATAAGATATTACGGTTTGGTTTGTGACTCAGTAGAGGAATGTAGAATGGTACATTCTTTCCGAAGTAGGATGCAACCAAGTGTTTTGGATGGATCAACAGATAAATTATGGGAAAAAGCAAGGTTAGAAGTTAACCCAATATTGGAATAAGAGTATGACTAAGGACACGAAGTTTGATAAATTGTGAAAATATGGATTTTTAGTCTGTGAAGTCAAGTGAGAAGTGGAATACGTCAGAAATTTGGACGGACGTAAAGTTAAGTGTGGATCTAAGACAGGTTATAAGTTGTAATTGTAGTCGAGTAGAGGAAATTCGGGGACGAATTTCAATTTAAGGGGGGCAGAGTGTAATACCCCATATTATTTATTTGTTCCATAGGATATCAGATGAGTATCTATGTGCTCTATCTTTGGGTTGTTGGATTATGGAATCCTCTAAGTACTTTAAGTATTGACATTTGGGATCAATAGAGCAACTGGAGAACTCGTAAGAGTCAATTATTTTATTAAGGGGACGGATTAATATTTACTAATTCAAGAAAGTAATTTTTGGTAACTCTGATAATTGATCATTTGGGTTGAGACGACAAAATATCAATTGTAGATATTTTGCCCGGTTGGATTTATATTATATATATATATATATATATATATGTTAAGAAGAAGAAGAAGAAGAAAAAAAGAAGAAAAGGAAGAGAAGAGAGAAAATGGAGAAGATGCAGAAGAGAAACCCATGGATCATCAGCATCTTCTTCAAACTCCTCTTCGATTATCAGGTGGGTTCTAGATAGAAACTTAAGTTCTAGAAGTAGAGATGATTTTAGCTTAAGTTAGGTTTTGTGAGAAATTGCTTAAACTGGTAATCGATGAAATTTAACGGTTGAAATGTGTTAAAAACTGAGTAGTATAAGCTATATGGATGTAGAATCATCTGTGTTTGATTATTGGATGTTTGGATGTGTTTTGATCAAGTTTTGGACCTATGGGATTTCAGCTGTTACGTTGCAGAACATCTGAAATTTCCCAGATTCGCACTGCGAATCCCCCAGCGAAGGGGAAATCGTGCACTCGCTGGACGTTCGCACGGCGAATGAGGAGACGAATGTTCGCCAGACGTTCGCCAGTGGTTCGCACTGCGAACCTTAGCTTGTTTTGGTTCTGCCTCTGTTCGCCAAACATTCGCTCTGCGAATGGTGCAGCGAACAAGTGTTGGCTAGGCATTCACTGGCAGCTTCGCACTGCGAACGAGTAGCGAGCACTCGCTGACTTCTTCGCATTGCGAACATGACAGATCACCCAAGTTGTTTCCTTCATAACTTTTGATCCGTAACTCGGATCGGGACGTTCTTGGTGTCATTAGAAAGCTATGACGACCCTCTATCTGGTTGGTGAATGTTATACCAGTTAAGGAACCGGGAGTTGGAAAATGATATTTCGAGTTAGAACAAATCGGATTGATGGTTGAGTATGGATGGCTTTGAATTAAGAGGAAAACTGATTTTTTTAGATGCTGCAACAGTGTTAACCGACTAACTAATGGGGTTAACCGATTAACACGTGCAAGGGTGGTGTTTTGCAATAAATTTTGAGGAGTTAACCGATTAGCTCAGATGGTTAATCGATTAACATGTGTGTAAATTATGAAATCCCTTAGGAACCATCATCTGCATTTTGTTACCTTATGTTGCTTCGAATGAAGGGTATTGTGTGAATGGAAATAGGATTGCAAGTAAATGAAAGACAAAATTGTGTTTTGAGATCGTAACTTGTGGAAACGTGTTGCGTAATTGGTCATTTGTTTGGACGACGAGGGAGTTTAACTTTTGGAGAAATAATCTTGTGAATTGAGTTGAGTAGGAGAAAGTCTTAAGTATAGTGTTATCCCTACTGATGCGAGTCTTAAGGACGAAGTTGGAAAATATTCTCGAAGTGTTGATCTTGTAAAGATCGTTTCGGTAATTTAATTTATGGTGTTATTAAGATATGAGCAGTTGGTCAGAGTTAGTAAGTGCTATCTTCTGTGAGTTCATGGTATTGGACTTAGACTCCGTGAGAGTGGTACCAGTTGCGGGCAGTTGTGTTTTACCAAGAGAATGAATGTGGGAGTTATCTTTACTAGTACTAGTAAGAATTGGACGTTCCGAAGTTAAGTATGTAACTGAGAATAGTTTATGAAACGAAATGAATGAGAAGAGTTTATTCAACTGAGAAGTGTGGTATGAACTTTGAAAGTGTGTGTGTATGTGGAGCGTTGTACGTGAATTGGTGAGTAATATGGAAACTCACAATTGTGCTTGGACAGTTTAAGTTGATAAGTGGGGACTCGTTTATGCTTGTAGTTCTATGTTGGTTTTACGTTGGTATATGGTTGAGATCTCGAATCAGCAAGGAATCTTGAGTAAGTCGGAAAACCGTAAGGATAATCAATTTGTAATGTGGTAACCAGGACCGGAAGCTGTCAAATTATTTTGGATACATTATTTCGAGTTTCGAATGGATTGAGAATTATATATGTTGTGGTTGTAACAGTGTAACTCCTGCATCATTATCGTCTAGAGAGTGTTGGACAGATGTTAAAATATTGTGTGTTGGTATAGAAATTGTTCTACTATAGGGCGTCAGTAAGTTTCTTGTACCGTTGGTTAGTAAGGACCCCAATGGATAAGTGTGTTCCTCCGTGGACTATTAGCTACTTGGTGATGCGTCAGAATTGGTGGTATCCCATTGTTAGTATTGGAGTTGCGTAGTGGAAGGTGACAAATGAAAGGGCTCAGTCGGATTTATAAGAATCGGAGGAGAAAGTGATTGTAAGATTGGAAATAAGGAGATTTTGTTTTGAGTGTGTTACCTTTGGCGTGATACGAAAGAAAGGAATTATCGGATTAAATAAGTATTGTGTACAACATCAGATTAGATGAAACTGGTAAACAAGTCGTTTGACTAATTGTGGAGTGGTTTAGGACGTTGAAGGATTTACGAAAAAATAGTTATTAGTAATTGCATGAAGATATTAAATCACTGAATTACATCGCGATATGTGTTGAGTGTTTGTTATCCTGAATCAAGATAAGATATTACGGTTTGGTTTGTGACTCAGTAGAGCAATGTAGAATGGTACAATTTTTCCGAACTAGGATGCAACCAAGTGTTTTGGATAGATCAACAGATAAATTATGGGAAAAAGCAAGGTTAGAAGTTAACCCAATATTGGAATAAGAGTATGACTAAGGACACGAAGTTTGATAAATTGTGAAAATATGGATTTTTAGTCTGTGAAGTCAAGTGAGAAGTGGAATACGCCAGAAATTTGGACGGACGTAAAGTTAAGTGTGGATCTAAGACAGGGTTATAAGTTGCAATTGTAGTCGAGTAGAGGAAATTCGGGGGCGTATTTCAATTTAAGGGGGGCAGAGTGTAATACCCCATATTATTTAAATGTTCCATAGGATATCAGATGAGTATCTATGTGCTCTATCTTTGGGTAGTTGGATTTTGGAATCCTCTAAGTACTTTAAGTATTGACATTTGGGATCAATAGAGCAACTGGAGAACTCGTAAGAGATCAATTATTTTATTAAGGGGACAGATTAATATTTACTAATTCAAGAAAGTAATTTTTGGTAACTCTGATAATTGATCATTTGGGTTGAGACGACAAAATATCAATTGGAGATATTTTGCCCGGTTGGATATATATATATATATATATATATATATATATATATATATATATATATATGTTAAGAAGAAGAAGAAGAAGAAAAAAAGAAGAAAAGGAAGAGAGGAGAGAAAATGGAGAAGATGAAGAAGAGAAACCCATGGATCATCAGCATCTTCTTCAAACTCCTCTTCGATTATCAGGTGGGTTCTTGATAGAAACTTAAGTTCTAGAAGTAGAGATGATTTTAGCTTAAGTTAGGTTTTGTGAGAAATTGCTTAAACTGGTAATCGATGAAATTTAACGGTTGAAATGTGTTAAAAACTGAGTAGTATAAGCTATATGGATGTAGAATCATCTGTGTTTGATTATTGGATGTTTGGATGTCTTTTGGTCAAGTTTTGGACCTATGGGATTTCGGCTGTTACGTTGCAGAACTTCTGAAATTTCCCAGATTCGCACTGTGAATCCCCCAGCGAAGGGGAAATCGTGCACTCGCTGGACGTTCGTACGGCGAATGAGGAGGCGAATGTTCGCCAGACGTTCGCCAGTGGTTCGCACTGCGAACCTTAGCTTGTTTTGGTTCTGCCTCTGTTCGCCAGACATTCGCACTGCGAATGGTGCAGCGAACAAGTGTTGGCTAGGCATTCGCTGGCAGCTTCGCACTGCGAACGAGTAGCGAGCACTCGCTGACTTCTTCGCATTACGAACATGACAGATCACCCAAGTTGTTTCCTTCATAACTTTTGATCCGTAACTCGGATCGGGACGTTCTTGGTGTCATTAGAAAGCTATGACGACCCTCTATCTGGTTGGTGAATGTTATACCAGTTAAGGAACCGCGAGTTGGAAAATGATATTTCGAGTTAGAACAAATCGGATTGATGGTTGAGTATGGATGGCTTTGAATTAAGAGGAAAACTGATTTTTTTAGATGCTGCAGCAGTGTTAACCGACTAACCAATGGGGTTAACCGATTAACACGTGCAAGGGTGGTGTTTTGCAATAAATTTTGAGGAGTTAACCGATTAGCTCAGATGGTTAATCGATTAACATGTGGGTAAATTATGAAATCCCTTAGGAACCATCATCTGCATTTTGTTACCTTATGTTGCTTCGAGTGAAGGGTATTGTGTGAATGGAAATAGGATTGCAAGTAAATGAAAGACAAAATTGTGTTTTGAGATCGTAACTTGTGGAAACGTGTTGCGTAATTGGTCATTTGTTTGGACGACGAGGGAGTTTAACTTTTGGAGAAATAATCTTGTGAATTGAGTTGAGTAGGAGAAAGTCTTAAGTATAGTGTTATCCCTACTGATGCGAGTCTTAAGGACGAAGTTGGAAAATATTCTCGAAGTGTTGATCTTGTAAAGATCGTTTCGGAAATTTAATTTATGGTGTTATTAAGATATGAGCAGTTGGTCAGAATTAGTAAGTGTTATCTTCTGTGAGTTCATGGTATTGGACTTAGACTCCGTGAGAGTGGTACCAGTTGCGGGCAGTTGTGTTTTACCAAGAGAATGAATGTGGGAGTTATCTTTACAAGTACTAGTAAGAATTGGACGTTCCGAAGTTAAGTATGTAACTGAGAATAGTTTATGAAACGAAATGAATGAGAAGAGTTTATTCAACAGAGAAGTGTGGTTTGAACTTTGAAAGTGTGTGTGTATGTGGAGTGTTGTACGTGAATTGGTGAGTAATATGGAAACTCACAATTGTGCTAGGACAGTTTAAGTTGATAAGTGGGGACTCGTTAATGATTGTAGTTCTATGTTGGTTTTACGTTGGTATATGGTTGAGATCTCGAATCAGCAAGGAATCTTGAGTAAGTCGGAAAACCGTAAGGATAATCAATTTGGAATGTGGTAACCAGGACCGGAAGCTGTCAAATTATTTTGGATACATTATTTCGAGTTTAGAATGGATTGAGAATTATATATGTTGTGGTTGTAACAGTGTAACTCCTGCATCATTATCGTCTAGAGAATGTTGGACAGATGTTAAAATATTGTGTGTTGGTATAGAAATTGTTCTACTATAGGGCGTCAGTAAGTTTCTTGTACCGTTGGTTAGTAAGGACCCCAGTGGATAAGTGTGTTCCTCCGTGGACTATTAGCTACTTGGTGATGCGTAAGAATTGGTGGTATCCCATTGTTAGTATTGGAGTTGCGTAGTGGAAGGTGACAAATGAAAGGGCTCAGTCGGGTTTATAAGAATCGGAGGAGAAAGTGATTGTAAGATTGGAAATAAGGAGATTTTGTTTTGAGTGTGTTACCTTTGGCGTGATACGAAAGAAAGGAATTATCGGATTAAATAAGTATAGTGTACAGCATCAGACCAGATGAAACTGGTAAAGAAGTCGTTTGACTAATTGTTGAGTGGTTTAGGACGTTGAAGGATTTACGAAAAAATAGTTATTAGTAATTGCATGAAGATAATAAATCACTGAATTACATCGCGAGATGTGTTGAGTGTTTGTTATCCTGAATCAAGATAAGATATTACGGTTTGGTTTGTGACTCAGTAGAGGAATGTAGAATGGTACATTCTTTCCGAAGTAGGATGCAACCAAGTGTTTTGGATGGATCAACAGATAAATTTTGGGAAAAAGCAAGGTTAGAAGTTAACCCAATATTGGAATAAGAGTATGACTAAGGACACGAAGTTTGATAAATTGTGAAAATATGGATTTTTAGTCTGTGAAGTCAAGTGAGAAGTGGAATACGTCAGAAATTTGGACGGACGTAAAGTTAAGTGTAGATCTAAGACAGGGTTATAAGTTGCAATTATAGTCGAGTAGAGGAAATTCGGGGGCGTATTTCAATTTAAGGGGGGCAGAGTGTAATACCCCATATTATTTAAATGTTCGATAGGATATCAAATGAGTATCTATGTGCTCTATCTTTGGGTAGTTGGATTATGGAATCCTCTAAGTACTTTAAGTATTGACATTTGGGATCAATAGAGCAACTGGAGAACTCGTAAGAGATCAATTATTTTATTAAGGGGACGGATTAATATTTACTAATTCAAGAAAGTAAATTTTGGTAACTCTGATAATTGATCATTTGGGCTGAGACGACAAAATATCAATTGGAGATATTTTGCCTGGTTGGATTTATGTATTTTATATATATATATATATATATATATATATATATATATATATATATATATATATATATATATATATATATATATATATATATATATATATGTTAAGAAGAAGAAGAAGAAGAAAAAAAGAAGAAAAGGAAGAGAAGAGAGAAAATGGAGAAGATGAAGAAGAGAAACCCATGGATCATCAGCATCTTCTTCAAACTCCTCTTCGATTATCAGGTGGGTTCTAGATAGAAACTTAAGTTCTAGAAGTAGAGATGATTTTAGCTTAAGTTAGGTTTTGTGAGAAATTGCTTAAACTGGTAATCGATGAAATTTAACGGTGGAAATGTGTTAAAAACTGAGTAGTATAAGCTATATGGATGTAGAATCATGTGTGTTTGATTATTGGATATTTGGATGTCTTTTGGTCAAGTTTTGGACCTATAGGATTTCAGCTGTTACGTTGCAGAACATCTGAAATTTCCCAGATTCGCACTGTGAATCCCCCAGCGAAGGGGAAATCGTGCACTCGCTGGACGTTCGCACGGCGAATGAGGAGGCGAATGTTCGCCAGACGTTCGCCAGTGGTTCGCACTGCGAACCTTAGCTTGTTTTGGTTCTGCCTCTGTTCGCCAGACATTCGCACTGCGAATGGTGCAGCGAACAAGTGTTGGCTAGACATTCGGTGGCAGCTTCGCACTGCGAACGAGTAGCGAGCACTCGCTGACTTCTTCGCATTGCGAACATGACAGATCACCCAAGTTGTTTCCTTCATAACTTTTGATCTGTAACTCGGATCGGGACGTTCTTGGTGTCATTAGAAAGCTATGACGACCCTCTATCTGGTTGGTGAATGTTATACCAGTTAAGGAACCGCGAGTTGGAAAATGATATTTCGAGTTAGAACAAATCGGATTGATGGTTGAGTATGGATGGCTTTGAATTAAGAGGAAAACTGATTTTTTTTAGATGCTGCAGCAGTGTTAACCGACTAACCAATGGGGTTAACCGATTAACACGTGCAAGGGTGGTGTTTTGCAATAAATTTTGAGGAGTTAACCGATTAGCTCAGATGGTTAATCGATTAACATGTGGGTAAATTATGAAATCCCTTAGGAACCATCATCTGCATTTTGTTACCTTATGTTGCTTCGAGTGAAGGGTATTGTGTGAATGGAAATAGGATTGCAAGTAAATGAAAGACAAAATTGTGTTTTGAGATCGTAACTTGTGGAAAGGTGTTGCGTAATTGGTCATTTGTTTGGACGACGAGGGAGTTTAACTTTTGGAGAAATAATCTTGTGAATTGAGTTGAGTAGGAGAAAGTCTTAAGTATAGTGTTATCCCTACTGATGCGAGTCTTAAGGACGAAGTTGGAAAATATTCTCGAAGTGTTGATCTTGTAAAGATCGTTTCGGAAATTTAATTTATGGTGTTATTAAGATATGAGCAGTTGGTCAGAGTTAGTAAGTGTTATCTTTTGTGAGTTCATGGTATTGGACTTAGACTCCGTGAGAGTGGTACCAGTTGCGGGCAATTGTGTTTTACCAAGAGAATGAATGTGGGAGTTATCTTGACAAGTACTAGTAAGAATTGGACGTTCCGAAGTTAAGTATGTAACTGAGAATAGTTTATGAAACAAAATGAATGAGAAGAGTTTATTCAACAGAGAAGTGTGGTATGAACTTTGAAAGTGTGTGTGTATGTGGAGTGTTGTACGTGAATTGGTGAGTAATATGGAAACTCACAATTGTGCTTGGACAGTTTAAGTTGATAAGTGGGGACTCGTTTATGATTGTAGTTCTATGTTGGTTTTACGTTGGTATATGGTTGAGATCTCGAATCAGCAAGGAATCTTAAGTAAGTCGGAAAACCATAAGGATAATCAATTTGGAATGTGGTAACCAGGACCGGAAGCTGTCAAATTATTTTGGATACATTATTTCGAGTTTAGAATGGATTGAGAATTATATATGTTGTGGTTGTAACAGTGTAACTCCTGCATCATTATCGTCTAGAGAGTGTTGGACAGATTTAAAATATTGTGTGTTGGTATAGAAATTGTTCTACTATAGGACGTCAGTAAGTTTCTTGTACTGTTGGTTAGTAAGGACCCCAGTGGATAAGTGTGTTCCTCCGTGGACTATTAGCTACTTGGTGATGCGTAAGAATTGGTGGTATCCCATTGTTAGTATTGGAGTTGCATAGTGGAAGGTGACAAATGAAAGGGCTCAGTCGGATTTATAAGAATCAGAGGAGAAAGTGATTGTAAGATTGGAAATAAGGAGATTTTGTTTTGAGTGTGTTACCTTTGGCGTGATACGAAAGAAAGGAATTATCGGATTAAATAAGTATAGTGTACAGCATCAGACCAGATGAAACTGGTAAAGAAGTCGTTTGACTAATTGTGGAGTGGTTTAGGACGTTGAAGGATTTACGAAAAAATAGTTATTAGTAATTGCATGAAGATAATAAATCACTGAATTACATCGCGAGATGTGTTGAGTGTTTGTTATCCTGAATCAAGATAAGATATTACGGTTTGGTTTGTGACTCAGTAGAGGAATGTAGAATGGTACATTCTTTCTGAAGTAGGATGCAACCAAGTGTTTTGGATGGATCAACAGATAAATTATGGGAAAAAGCAAGGTTAGAAGTTAACCCAATATTGGAATAAGAGTATGACTAAGGACACGAAGTTTGATAAATTGTGAAAATACAGATTTTTAGTCTGTAAAGTCAAGTGAGAAGTGGAATACGTCAGAAATTTGGACGGACGTAAAGTTAAGTGTGGATCTAAGACAGGGTTATAAGTTGCAATTGAAGTCGAGTAGAGGAAATTTGGGGGCGAATTTCAATTTAAGGGGGGCAGAGTGTAATACCCCATATTATTTAAATGTTCGATAGGATATCAGAAGAGTATCTATGTGCTCTATCTTTGGGTAGTTGGATTATGGAATCCTCTAAGTACTTTAAGTATTGACATTTGGGATCAATAGAGCAACTGGAGAACTCATAAGAGATCAATTATTTTATTAAGGGGGCGGATTAATATTTACTAATTCAAGAAAGTAATTTTTGGTAACTCTGATAATTGATCATTTGGGTTGAGACGACAAAATATCAATTGGAGATATTTTGCCCGGTTGGATTTATATTATATAATATATATATATATATATGTTAAGAAGAAGAAGAAGAAAAGAAGAAGAAAAGGAAGAGAAGAGAGAAAATGGAGAAGATGAAGAAGAGAAACCCATGGATCATCAACATCTTCTTCAAACTCCTTTTCGATTATCAGGTGGGTTCTAGATAGAAACTTATGTTCTAGAAGTAGAGATGATTTTAGCTTAAGTTAGGTTTTGTGAGAAATTGCTTAAACTGGTAATCGATGAAATTTAACGGTTGAAATGTGTTAAAAACTGAGTAGTATAAGCTATATGGATGTAGAATCATCTGTGTTTGATTATTGGATGTTTGGATGTGTTTTGGTCAAGTTTTGGACCTATGGGATTTCAGCTGTTACGCTGCAGAACTTTTGAAATTTCCCAGATTCGCACTGCGAATCCCCCAGCGAAGGGGAAATCGTGCACTCGCTGGACGTTCGCACGGCGAATGAGGAGGCGAATGTTCGCCAGACGTTCGCCAGTGGTTCGCACTTCGAACCTTAGCTTGTTTTGGTTCTGCCTCTGTTCGCCAGACATTCGCACTGCGAATGGTGCAGCGAACAAGTGTTGGCTAGGCATTCACTGGCAGCTTCGCACTGCGAACGAGTAGCGAGCACTCGCTGACTTCTTCACGTTGCGAACATGACAGATCACCCAAGTTGTTTCCTTCATAACTTTTGATCCGTAACTCGGATCGGGACGTTCTTGGTGTCATTAGAAAGCTATGACGACGCTCTATCTGGTTGGTGAATGTTATACCAGTTAAGGAACCGCGAGTTGGAAAATGATATTTCGAGTTAGAAGAAATCGGATTGATGGTTGAGTATGGATGGCTTTGAATTAAGAGGAAAACTGATTTTCTTAGATGCTGCAGCAGTGTTAACCGACTAACCAATGGGGTTAACCGATTAACACGTGCAAGGGTGGTGTTTTGCAATAAATTTTGAGGATGTAAATCTGTAGGAAAGTAATGTTTGGCGAAATGTCAGAATTGACATCTTTTGGATCGTAAATCTGATCGAGGCATATTTATAGCCGATGAAAATCTGTGGGAATATCCTACGGGATAAGAGTGAGAAATACTGCTTTCGGTACCCGATTAAATGAATCGGAGGGAAACCGAAAGTGATGTGTTATGTGATGTGTGATTATATGTATCTATTTATAATATTGTGTTATGCCATATCTATTTAATATTGTTGTTAAAATGAATAAGATAATATGCATGTTAAAATGAATTAGGAAGAGTGAGGAAACTTTACCCCAAACCTAATGATATGATTCTAGGTTGTGATTATGATTGATCAATAATCTAGATGGCGATGCTGGTGCATTCGATGTAGATGTGCATCCTTGCCGAGTAATGGTCTAGAGGAGAGTGAGACACTAGTATGGAACATGTGTGTGAACCTTTGTGTTCTTTGAGAAAGGCGATTGTAGCCTTGTGATTGTCGAATACAATCACGTTTGTGTGTGTGATCACGTAATCGTAATCGGTTATCTTGTGAGTGCATTTCATGGGTCTCGAGCTCCTCTGAAACATATGCACAACTACTTGGCAGGTTTGATCCCCGCGTGCAGTACGAATGGCGCTCTGGGAGCGTATGCTTGTGACGGTTAATGGCCCGTGTGAAGTGACGGCTCATAATGGTTAATGGCCCGTAGAACCCGAATTCATTCGTATGTCAAGTAGGTTACCAGGATCCATGACTCGGGTCGACTTCTAGACGTAGAAGCGGACGGGAAAAGGGGATGCCTTGGTGTGGTTACCGATTAGTGATATTTTGAGTTGATGAACTCATGACATGTTTCCATATAGTGTGAGATTGTGAACTCAAAGTCATTTCCCTTCCCCTTGACTTGAGTTAGGATTGATAGAACCTTGTACAGCCGAGAGGATCTATAGGATAGGGAACTCACTGAGATTTGATGTATCTCTCCCCACTATAGTTGCTATATTTCAGGTGCAGGGTTGGTTACAAGTGGAGTGATGCTCGGATGTTTCAAGAGGAGCTTAGTTAAGCTTATTTTCGCTGTGTATTCTTTTGCCGTATACAATTGAGAATATTGTATATCGTTCTTAGTTTATTATTTTTGGCTAGTTTGACTTGTGCCATGTAGTGTATTTATGTTTTAGAAATGGACAAGTATGTGAACTATGCCATTAGGCGCTTTTGATGTGTGTTGTACCCCAAATTTTTCCCTTAGATTCATTGATTCGTCTGCATAACATCTTAGGTCAATCATTCGTGCATAAATAACCGCTTTATATAGTTTTTTGTCTGCTTGCTTCATTTTTTTTAACACAGGTGTTACTGCAGAAGGTTCCGTGCGTGTATGTGCTTATGCCAATTCTAGCGTTTACAAAAGGTAGTATCCCAGGTTGTATCCCTGTTTCCAAACGACTCCTTAAGGCAGTGGTTCACGTGAAAGATTGATGTTAATGGGTGCATTGGCTTCAAACCGGCTTGAGCGACACCAAATTCAAGAGTGATTTTTTATTCGATTCCAAAAAGTTCAAAGTTGGAAGAACTAGAAATATTACGCTCGGAAGAATTCATTTAAGTTCTAAGCCATTACCAAGCGCAAAAGTAAGTTACGAGATTGCAAAGATTCGTTGATTTACCCAGTTGGTGGAATTCAAAGTCTAGAACATCATTCCAAGATTCAAGTTCAGAGCATGCTAAGACCAATAACAAGTTATGGGGGATGAGTTTAAAATCATTCAAGTGAGTCGTTTGAAGCATGTCTTCTATTATTGTGTGTTCCCGATAATTTGAGTTGGCCCTCAGTGTAGGTACCGGTCTAATCCGAGTCTAATGGAGGTACTTTTAAGTGAAGTGATGCACTTGTTTGATTTTCAAGCGATCGAATATCGAGCAAAGATTTCTATCGGCACTGACATAGAAATCTAGTTTATTAAAGTAAACAAATTCAATCTCTTTATTAGCAAGGCCATATAGTTGTGCTAAAAAAGACTATTATTGAAGAGAATCATTATCAAGCATAATTTTGTCCAAATACTAGCATTGAGGTGGTAGACATTGAGCAAGTCATATTAAACGTGAGGATGCTGAACCTATGCTGTGTGTAGTTTGCAACGATATCCGGTAACGGCATGCATGCTGACCTGTAGCTGCACGCACGATACTTATTTAACCTTTTGCATTTGTCTTTGCAATACACAAAGGATCGTAAATTATAATTAAAAAAAAGAGGGAAATCTACAACGTTGCATACATAGATGTTTTATTCTCGGAATGTCTCTTCTCATAAGCTTGGAGACAAAACAATTTTATACAACAACGTCATCCAAATCAATCAATATTCATAGTGGATTTTTGCAAAAAGCATCAACTTATTTACAAATAAAAAGCAGAAGGTAATCAATTTTGAAATGCCACTCTGGAATACATTGAAGGTGTTTATCAGGGCGCCCTCGTCTTCGTCCTCGTAATCTACGTCTTCATGTTCAATCCGCAAGGTCGCTCACGAATTGGCTTGCAGGGGACAAAGCCTGGCATGATCAGACTATGCCACCTGCACAATGCCCCACCGTGATCGCAACATTCCTCAATACACAATAATCAATGTTTGTCTCCTGTGATAAACATTCAGTTTCAAAGGACAATGGAAAATAATAATGTTGCATGAACTATCTGTGCTGAGTAACACTCGATCTTACAGTTCTACCTATGCTACCGGTCTTTACGGTTACTAATTCCAATCCAAGTTTTTGCACCTAAAATAGAGTGAAACAATAACAGGTTACGGTTACAACCATAAAGATTTCAAGACCACTTAATGTCTTTTGATTCGTTCACAACTTTTTTTTTCGGATAAGAATGATAAGAAAAATCATTACACTTACGAGTCTGCTACGTAACACACCATGGTCCAACTTGCAACGATTCCAGGCCACGAAACATAGCCAAGGATGTTTGTCACACACGCCTGCCTCTGAACTCAACGCATCATCTTCTTTTGCACAACAGCTTGCGAACTCACCGTGTCCCTCAAAGGAATTTAGACAATTCGATTCCGTGACACTATAATTGTCTCGTTACGGCAGTAAGCACTACCATCGCCCCAAGCTGCAGAAAAAAGGGAGTAGTGACATTAGGATACGAGGCTAGCTTATATAAGTTACAAATCATGCTCAAAGTTATAGTCTGTAGAAGTCTTATGATTGGTTCAGTCAAAAAAAAGACCGGTTCTTGTTCATTTATTCACCGGGATTCAAGTAGTTCCTTTGAAATACATGTGCTGTTCTTTGCCACAAAGTAATTTGAGTCAACTTGAGAAGAATGAGACTAGTTGGGATGTTTGAACCTGAAAAAGAAGAGACTTTAGATTAAATTACAAATAACAAGGAGCTTCAAGTGCATAACATATTTGTTTCAGCACTCCATCTTTGACGGTATTTTGACGAAATTTGGGAATGAGAATAAAATCGCCAAGAGGGACATTGAATAAAGAACAATCATCACCAGCACTAATTTGGTCCATAAGCTCTGCAAAAAAGGGGTTTGGAATCGATATTGGGGAAACCAAACTTCCAAATTGGAATTCACAAACATTACGACCAATTAACAGCATTAAATCAAGAAAGAGATCAACTTGAATAAGAAGATCAGATTTGTCCCCAAGTACACGTTGGAATCAGTCAGCATAATCAATGAAATCTGAAATTATGGACAGAATCAGACGAATTTAAAACTTTCCTACGTTGGCCTCAGAAATTGTTTTTGAATCAGAAAATATATCATCATTTTCAAATGAAGTTGAGGGCAATATCAGGATACCGCCAGCACAACTTTCCGAATTTGGCACAGTAAATCAGGGTAATTAAGAGAATCAGGTCTCTCAACGTAGAATTAAAGTTCCAAATCGCAAAATCAAACATCAAATCGTATCAGTTACCCAAAACACATTCAAACTTTCCAAATAAGAACAGATCGCACCAGGTCCCAAACTTCCCAAATTGAAGCCAAATCAAATCACAAAATCAAATCGGGCAAGAATAATATCTACTTTCAATACCAACATTTAAGACCTTCCAAATCTTCATCATTGGCCATTACTATAAAGAGGGTCACTTGGCATCAGAAACGAAAAAAAATCAGAGGAAACCCATACGAAAAGGAGAGAAATCACAAAAAATCATTTTTCCAAACCCACGAAGTACAGGCTCAGAAGCGCTTTGGCTCATCATCGCCGCAACGATCAGAGCAAAAGAAGAGGAGCAAAGCAACATCGCGAATCGCGCAAAGGAGGTAAAGAAGGAGAAGAAATACTTCCCTGAAAGCCATTCCTGGAGCCGTTCACAGCGTCGCCGGCCATCCGTTCCTTTTTTTACTCTTTTCTCGCTTTGATATCATTGTAATATGTAACTGTAACAATCAATAGTGAAAATCGGGGACGGGGAACCAGGGGAAAAGGGTTATTTTGTTTGATCGATCTTGAGAGGCTGAGAGAGAAATCGAGAGAGTATGTGAGGAATCGAGAGAGAGGAAGTGAAGATGACGGTGGCGGCGTGATTAGGGTTCAACCCTAATTTCTGAGCGAACGCATAGAGCGGCGAGAGATGAGTGATTCCGTGTGAGATCCCTCTGACACTTAATCTTTTGCTAAACCAAATCAAACTTTTTCTTACACTAAACCTTTTTTTTAAAAAGAAAAATCGTAATGTTTATTAATTTAAAATAAACCCTTTTAATCTAACTTCTAATCTCTTATAATTAACTTGTTTTCATAACTAATCAAACTGTTAAGTCTAATAAACCGATTCTAAACCTTTTTTTTGTTAGCAACTTTTCTTAAAATAATTAATTCTTTTACTTAGAGTAAAACTAAAATCTTCTCTAATTAGAACTCTTTTAGAATAATCATTAACAAGTATCCCCTAATAAACAAACCTTCATAAGATTAAAAATCTTTCACAAATAAACCCCTAGCTCTAAGTTAATAAATCTTTAAGTAATTCTAATTTAAAACTTTTTTAGAATAATCCTCAAATAAATTTAACCCTTTTATAAGAAAACTCTAACTAAGTAATCCCTAACAACTTTTTCACAATAAACCTTAAAATCAACTTTTCCTAATAAACACTCCTCTCAAATCAAAATCCGTTAGATCCCTCGAGTGTGAGTGCGCGTTTATATTATTTATATGCATATCTATATCTATATGCATGATTATACTGTTCAAACCTTTTCAAAATATAACAAAAACTCTCGATCCAACGTCGAGCCACTTTTATACCCATGTAAGTCGAGCGCCTTCGGGCCTCGCATTCAACCTTTTGCGTTCACAATACACTTTAACTAGCCCACTTTGCTAGTATGCACAAAGTAATTAAGTTAGTTGGTCCCCTCGACATTCCAAAGGAAGGTTCCTTAAAATTGACTAAACCGTCATAGGACTAACTTTAGAACCCTTGGCCTTAGGATTCGGAGTCGCCGTACTCCACGTCTCGCCGTAGACACTTAGAATCTTAGCCTTAGGATCGGAGTCGCCGTACTCCAAGTAAATGCTCCGCCGCGAACATTTACAATCCTACCCCGCTTGAACCATCCTACAACTTTAGAGTCGCCGTACTCTATGTAAGGTCTTGCCCAAGACTTTACTTCCCCTTGGAACCTTGACCCCGTCAAGAAGTTCCTCTTTCAGAACTACGCATACTCTGATTCTACACCCGAGGATACGTAGGCGTAAGGTGCGATACCTTATCGAGTATACTTAGATACTAACCCCTAGGGTTCAACCTTTAGCATAACACCCTTAGCAAGCGAATGAGAGATAACATAATACTAACGAGAGGTTCCCGTAGAGTACTACGGACGTTTAGGATGCTAATACCTTCCCTAGGCGTAACCAACCCCCGAACCTTAGATCTTTAGGTTTTTTTCGCTTTTGAACCTTTCCTTTGGATAAATCAAAGACGGTGGTGAACATTTAAAGAAATGTGATCCTAGTTCATTAATAACTATGGTATCCAATTCTCACCGCAACAAAAATGGCGACTTCACTGGGGAAATGTCGAGGGTTTCCCCTATCTTGTTTTTTTACTTATGTTATTTTTTTTTACTTGCTATATTTGCTTATTATCTGTTGTGCTGGGTTGCTTATGTGGTGAGACAAAGTCCTACACCCGGACTAGAGTGAAATTATGATAGGAACGGTGAGAATTCAAGGTTACTTTGAGGGAGTCGATTCTTGAAAAAGTTGAATTGAGACTTCACCACTCAGTCTAGGCCCTCTCGGATTTAATTTTGTCCAACGAGTCTATTCGTGAAGACGCTATTATTTTGAACTAAAGGCCATCGAGACTGGGGACCATAGTTACCTTCAACCCAACTTGGCCTATTAGGATGTAGTGCGGGGACTATGCGGGAGTCTATTTCTGCAGTAGTCGCTACGCGATACTACACTCGGACGAGATTCTCTTGAGAATATTATTGACTACCAAGTGATTTGGAAAATCGATAATATCCGAAAGATGGATTGTAGACTCTGGGAACTTCTAGAACCCGTTCGGCAGGTACATTTTGAAACCATAGTGCACACCTTATGGGAGGGTAGACCCTTGACTCCATGCTATGACCTTTTAAACCTAGAACTCTTTGCTTGTTTGTTTTGCTTGTGTGTGCTTTGTGTGTTTGCATCCCTGCATTCATAAGCATCATGTCATAAAGATTCATGGAACTTGACTATATTTATAAACTTTGTAGGGATACTATGGATACCGATAGAAGGAACACAAAGAAGTACACTTTTTAGATTCCTAACTTGGATGATCTAAGGAGGTTAGGAGCTTTGGTAAAAGATGAGGATAGTTTCAGAGGCAAATATGGAAGACTTTTATATGTGATGAATACGAAGGTTGATGAAGGGCTACTTTCCACCTTACTCCAGTTCTATGACCCGCTGTATCACTGCTTCACCTTTCCAAATTATCAGCTGGTACCTACACTTGAAGAGTACTCTCAGATAATTGGGTTACCTATTCAGGACAAGTATCCTTTCCCTATCTTCGCAAACAAGCCTGATGAAAAAGAAATCGCCAAACATACACACCTGGATTTAGCTGATATTCAAGCCAATATGATTTCAAAAGGAGGAACTTCCGGTTTCACCACAGATTTTCTGGTTGCCAAAGCCCGACATTATGCCACTCAACAGGATAAGAACGCTTTCGAAGCGGTTTTTGCTTTACTCATCTATGGTGTTTTCCTATTTCCAAGTTTCAAAAATTTTATGGACCTCAATGCCATTAAAATTTTCCTGAAGAAGAATCCTGTACCGACCTTGTTAGTTGAAGCCTACTATTCTGTTCATTCAAGGAGTGCTCGTGGAAAGGGAATGATTACTTGTTGTGTCCCTCTATTGTACAAGTGGTTTACTTCGCACTTGCCCAAAGCACATGATTTCTGGGATCTCAAGAAGGGGTGGTGGTCACAGAAGATAATGTCTCTCACCCATTCCGACGTCGACTGGTACAACCGTGTTTATGATAAGGTGGTCATCATAGACAGCTGTAAAAATTTCGGTAATGTACCTCTCCTTAGCATCAATGGATTAATCAGTTACAATCCAGTCTTGGCCCGCAGACAATTAGGGTTCCCTTTGAAAGACAAGCCTGCCAGTGCCCACGTGGAAGCCATCTATTTCGAAGGGGAGAAATTAAGCAAGGAGTTAAGAGAACAGGTTTTGGACACTTGGAGTCAAAAGATCAAGAAAGATAAGAGTAATTTAGGGAAACCTAATTGTGTCTCCTTAGAACCCTATCTCCAATGGGTCCGGAAAAGAGCAATTGAATGGAAGATGCCTTATAAACGCCAGGAGCCAATGGTCCTAAAGGAAAAACCAGTCTTATACTTCTCATCTGACGCGGAAAAGTTGAAAATTGCTTTGGAGAAATCTCAACAAATGGAAGAGGCTTGGAAGAACAAGTACCAGATAGTTGTGGAGGAGAATGCAGAGCTTCAACAACAGCTCAAAGCAAAGGATGACGAAATCACTTCTTACAAGAAGAGGAAAACACGAGAAGAGTTGCCTTCTTCAAGTTCTCAACCACCACCTCAGAATTCGGTCGTCAACAAGCTCATTTTGGAGAATAGTCAGAAGGAAGCAGAAATCAGGAAACTCGAGACAAGGCTTTTTGGGGAATTTCCTTAGATCTTTCTTCATTAGCTTTTATTTAGCTTTTCCGTTACGAATCTTGAAAGGTGTGTTGTCGCTTTATAATAATTTGTTTTAATTTACGGTTTCATTTTTCGGTATCCCAGACATTAATTTCTTTTTTGTAACCGACTTTTATGATTAATAAAATGCGTCTTTCAATATCCCACGATGATTATAAATAGTCGAATTTCCATGAATCTTGTTGCATAGCATCTGCATCTTGTATTTTTCTCTCTATCAAGGAACTTGAAATCTTGCATCGCAGGCATTGTATGATGGATCACGGAAAAGAGGGAGTCGTGTCGTACACCTTTATGGTTTCGAATGTTGAACAACTAAGGGAACTAGGAGGGCAGATCAAGGATCCTGAGGCGTTCGCTGAGAAGTATGGAAGTATCCTCCCGTTGTTGCAGACTCGAGTAGCCGCTGGCTTATTGGAAACGCTGGTTCAACTTTACAGCTTTATCTACCATTGCTTCATCTTCCAAGATTTCCAACTGATGCCTACTTTGGAAGAGTACTCCGCTCTGTTGGGTATCCCCGTCACAGACTCGCCTCTGTTTTCCGGTGGAGAATGAAGACCTAGCCAGGAAGACATCGCAAGAGCGGCCCGCATAAAGCTGTTAGAGATCCAAACTCATATGATGTTCAGAGGAGGAATCGATGGCTTACCTGCCCAATTCTTGTTCGAGAAAGCTCGCCATTTTGTTAGTGTAGGGAACACTGGAGCGTTCGAGCACATCCTTGCACTGCTGGCTTACGGTTTGTTCTTATTTCCCAATGTTGAAGACTTTGTCGACGTCCATGCCATAAGGATTTTTATGCTCAAAAATCCAGTGCCAACGTTGTTAGCTGATGCCTACCATGCTATCCATTCAAAGGCTCTGAAGGGAGAAGGTCGGATCACCTGTTGCACTGCTATCCTTTATAGGTGGTTTATTTCGCACCTACCGAGGTCTACTGATTTCTGGGATGGGAAAGATGGTTCAGAATGGCCTGTGAAGCTCATGGCTCTTACTCATTCGGATATCGTTTGGCATGACCCGATGTACGGAGGGATTCCCATGATTCATAGCTGTGGAGACTTTCCCAATGTACCTCTTCTTAGTACAAAGGGATGTATCAGCTATAATCCTGTACTCACCCGTCGTCAACTGGGGCACCCAATGGAAGAAGTACCCGATCCAGAAAACCTGACCAGAATTTTCCTCTATCAAGGAGAGGATCTTGGATTGAAGACCAGAATTATGTTTGCTTGGCGTTGCATCAATCGACAAGGAATGACAGCAACAACAAATCCAGATTGCTCAATTACTGAAGAATGTTTAGCATGGGCGCGTGAAAGGGTTCTAACCTTGAGGATGCCTTATCCCCGTCCCAAGCCTCCCGTGGTCCAATCAGATGAAGTTTCGAAGTTAAAGGCGGAAATAGAGAAGCTTACCCTGGATAAAGCAAGGATGCAACGTCAAATCGACAGGCTGATGGAAGAACTCCGAGGAAGACAAGGGGCATCATCCAGTGGATTAGACTCCTAGTTCCTTTTGTGTTATGTTGCCTATGTAATAAAACTTTGGAGGTATACTGGCCCTTGAAAATTTTAATAAAATGTTTTATTTTAACATCTACAATGACTGCAAATACAGATTTGAGTTCCCTGATAGCTGCATCATTTTTTTTTGCATTCTGCATTTCATACCATTTGCATCTTTGCATGAGCTTTGTCCTCTCTTTTGCTTATTCCTGTTGTCTCTCTTCAGTTTCTGTCACCCTGAATCCTCTGTTCCGAGACAAGCTGTCAAGTCATTATTCAGGAAGGAAGATGAATAACTTAGAGCAAGAAAATCAGGAACTCCACAAGGAAATAACTACTCTGAAGAGTGGTTTTGAAAGGCTTTCTGCTTTGGTTGAAACCCTTGTTACAAATCAATTTGCTTCCCAGACCCCGCTTCAAGGAACAGCGATTCCTGGGATCCCATTAATGCCCACTTCTGAGATTCCCAACCTTAAGGAACCAGTTGCTAAGACTGTATTGCAAGGAAGGTATAAAGGATCTCGTAGCCAAGTTAAACAACATAAGGAGCAATATTATCATTCTAACCAGAGACCTCCTCAGTATCAACAGGATCTTACATATCAGCCTATACAACAGACACCCGTCTATCAACTTTTTATTTATCCACCGGCTCCTGTTTATCAGCCAGCGCAATCTCCGCAGAATCATCAACGAGTACTCAACACTCCTAATCATCAACAACAGAGGGATCCGATACCATGTCCCGATGCTCCTAACATAAGACCACATAAACCTCCAGTTTCTTCTATCCCGATGACTTATACTGAGTTGTACCCCTCCTTGGTGCAACAAGGTTTGATTACTACCAGAGCTTTGGGTCCGCCTCCTAACCCACTTCCACCTAATTATGATCCCAATGCTCATTGCCTGTTTCATGAAGAGGCACCTGGCCATGATATAGAAAATTGTTATGCTTTTAAGGGTGTCGTGAAGAAGTTAATGGATCAGAAGATTTTGTCTTTTGGTGACTCTCGACCAGACGTTAAGAAAGCTCGTACTGATATTACTCCTGCTACTCAAGCAACTTTGAATCAGGATCAAATTCGCAGCCAATGGTGGGTTAGTCCAAAACATCCTCTGAATCAGCAGTCATATCACCGTAGGTCGCGTCGCCATGCTGGACAAAGACTAAAGAAACAGAAGCATTACACTCTGTTACCGTTGCCATACAGTCAATTCTTGCCAGATTTAATCAAAGGTGGACTCATAGTGCCAAAGGAATTGAAGCCAGCGCCTTTCCCATATCCACCAGGTTTTGACGTTAACGCCCGATGTGATTACCATGTTGGGGCACCGGGGCATTCAACCGACGACTGTAAAGTACTATCGAGTAAGGTTCAGACTCTGCTCGACTCTAAGATGATCTCCTTCACGCCTCAAGGCATTCAGATTCAAAGCCCTCCACCCAATCATGCAGATTCATCAATCCCAGCTATGGAAGAAATTACCAAGACTGGATGTGAAGATGTTTCTCAGACAGATCTCGACAATCAATGGTGAAGGCTCGAAGGACTTCTTTTCAAGACCGGTGCAATAAAGAGAATTCTTTCCCGAGATCTTTAAATCGTCTATTTTGTTTGCGTTTATTATTGTTCTATGATTATTAAAGCATGTTTTCGTGTAAGGACTGGTTATTTCGAACGTTAATGTGATTGAATGTTTGTTTTGAAGAAATTCATTCACTTCGCTCATATTTTTAAAACTGTTTACTGTTTTATAATGCCAATACTGAATAGAGGATGATGAAATAAAACATAACATCTCTTGTTGTATGCTTTTGAACGAAACCCTGCTAAGGATATAAGGCATTGTTTCAAAATCCCAAACACCGGAGATAAACCTTCGTTAACCCCTTTGAGCCATGGAGTAGTAGTTTTCTTCTCTAAAAAAAATCAAAGAACCCTCATGTTGTACCAGGGGCAGGGTAATTAAAAAAAAAAAAAAGTAACTATACCGAAGAAGGGGGTGGGTACCCAAATACAGTTTGAGCCACATATCCTTTGTTTCTTCAACCACGATCTAAAACCACTATAAAACCCTCAAAAGACCTCATTGAAGTAGGGTTTATTTCGAAAGCATATTCGATGAGGTAATGTTTCCTGACTCCTATGAGTTACACTAAAAAATTCGTATTGGCATTATAAAAAAAGGAATTACGTCATATCCTAACTAGTGATTCGGTCACAAATTTGCGATATGCCTTCAAAACAAACATGATGTTGCATTAGCAATTTCGGAATTTACATTTTCTGCATGTAAATACTGCTTGATGTCACAGAAGTTCGCAAACGGCTATGAGAAGTTCAACCTCTGAGATATGGAACTCTGTTGAAGATGGCTTTACAAAATATCAATCCGGAGCATACTGCCTGAAGATCATGATGAACTGGGGCAAGTTATTCCTCAGTTGTTGCAAATGGATAACCCTGAGGCGGCACGACCGAAGACTCAGTACACAGAATACCGGCAATCTGAGCCAGCTACGTCGAGATTCTACCAATCTCTCAAGAGTTAGAAGACATTGGAACAGTTGGGATGCCAAGTCTCCTGTAAAATCCTTTTAAGATGATTCATTTTCGTAGACCATGCAGTATGGGGGCATTCGAGAATCGAAGACTTTTCCAACAGTTGATATTTGAAAATGGCGACTACCATCAAGTTTTCACTCTAGGAAGTCATGATGATTCCCCCAATGAATCAAATTTTCAGGCAATTATAACAGGATCAATACAAGAATTTCAGCATCTGATTGGCCTAAGGATCCCTAGTGAATCTCCTTGGTCTCAATTTCCCCTGTTGAAGCGAGTGTTTATTTCACTCCGTAGTGTTTTTCTTGGATTTCAATTTTCCTCGGCAGTGGATGTTTATTTCATCCCCACTGAAGATTAGACCCTGGCATCTACGACTACAATATTAGTATCAAGCTTCCCCAACGAAGCGGTGGATATATATTTTATCCTCGTGACGCCTCATCTATGGCATCTACCATCACTTCGGCTTGCTTCAGTTACAGTGGATATTTATCCCCATCAAAGTCTCTATGAATACAAGTTTGATCCGTGCCCAGTGGATCTTTTCTCATCCGGATAATCAGATTCATCTTGACGATCCACTAAGTGAAGTCATGATATTATATCCCCAGGTGGATTGCTATTTCCCCAGAGAAGTTTGGAATTTGAAGTTCAACTGTTGGGTTCCACCTTTGGATTTCTATACAAGCTTGACAGATGTGTCTCTCGTGCAGAGGATGGACGGGCTTCCTCATTGTTTTCTTTCACCTCTTGTTTTCTTTGCCTGTTTTGTCAGCATGAGCATAAGCATCGCATGGCATCTCTCGCATTCGCCTCCGTGCGTGTTCGCTTCCTGTTTGTTTCTTGTCGTTTTATCTTTAACTTCGTTTGTGTTTGCGCCTGTTTTGGGGTTTGTCCGATCTCTCCAAGTAGAGTCGTCAGCCTTAGGCAGAAAGTGCTATCTATTCTAAGTTTCCCCACAGAGTTCAACCCTCGTGGATGATGGTCATTTCAGTTATCTTTTTCCTTGCTTGGATAAGATAAAATAGTCATTTGAGTTCATTTCTCAATGACAGGTCTTGTTTGACCATTTCATTCTAGTTTGATCCTAGATTGAACTTTGGTCTTTGACAACTTGCCTTCCAGGCGCCTAGCAAAGTTTAAGCGTGCACCCGCTTTGTACGTTTTGAGTCGTTGTGCTCTATATTTTAATTTTACCTCACCTTGTTTTTCTTTTTTGATTCGAGCCGCCGAGCTCCTTGCTTTTTTGTTTCGAGCCGCCGCACTCCTTGTTGTGTTTTTTTTTGTTTCGAGCCGCCGAGCTCCTTGCTTTTTTGTTTTGAGCCGCCGCGCTCCTTGTTTTTCTTTTGGTGTCGAGCCGCCATGCTCCTTGTTCTTCTTTTTGGTTTCGAGCCGCCGCGCTCCTTGTTTTTCTTTTTGGTTTCGAGCCGCCGCACTCCTTGTTTTTCTTTTTGGTGTCGAGCCGCCGCGCTCCTTGTTTTTCTTTTTGGTGTCGAGCCGCTGCGCTCCTTGTTTTCCTTTTTGGTTTCGAGCCGCCGCGCTCCTTGTTTTTCTTTTTGGTGTCGAGCCGCCGCGCTCCTTGTTTTTCTTTTTGGTTTCGAGCCGCCGAGCTCCATGTTCTGTTGTTTCGAGCCGCCGCGCTCCTTGTTTTTCTTTTTTGGTTTTGAGCCGCCGAGCTCCATGTTTTTTGTTGTTTCGAGCCGCCGCGCTCCTTGTTTTTCTTTTTTGTTTCTAGACGCCGAGCTCCTTGTTATTTTTGTTTCGAGCCGCCGAGCCCCATGTTGTTTTTCTTAGTGGTGTGTAAGTTCCGTGCAACGATAAGTCACAGGGCATTTTCCCTACGAAGTCCATTTACTTGGCATACAGGAGTTTTTTTTTTATAACCTTGTTCTTTTCCTTGGTGGTTCCTGAATATCCCATTTGTTCTCTTCATTTGAAGGAATTTCCAGTTTTTACTTGTTTTTGTTTGTGTGATCCTACCGCCGTGTGAATCCTATCTTTTTGTATCTTAGAGATCAACTAGTCACGCTTGAACCTGCTGGGTCGTCCCTTCGGAGCCCCCAGTGTTGTCTTCTTTTCCCCAGTGCGTCTGGTCGTCCCTAGTGAGTTCGTCACTCTTGGTGTCTGTTTGTCGCTCTGTGTTTGTTTTGTCTCCGTCCGCATCTCTTGCATTTTTCATCCCATCATTCTCATCATGCTAGAGTTCATGGCATGTCAGCATTAGGTCTAGTTTGTCCATAGCATTGCATGATCATTGCATCTAAGGGCAAAATTTCCGGTTATCTGTATTTAAATATCTTTCACCCTGACCTAATGACGATCTTCATCGCCCTGTCATCCGATGAAGATATTTAAATAGGGGCAACTATTGTACCCCAAATTTTTCCCTTAGATTCATTGATTCGTCTGCATAACATCTTAGGTCAATCATTCGTGCATAAATAACCGCTTTATATAGTTTTTTGTCTGCTTGCTTCATTTTTTTTAACACAGGTGTTACTGCAGAAGGTTTCGTGCATGTATGTGCTTATGCCAATTCTAGCGTTTACAAAAGGTAGTATCCCAGGTTGTATCCCTGTTTCCAAACGACTCCTTAAGGCATTGGTTCACGTGAAAGATTGATGTTAATGGGTGCATTGGCTTCAAACCGGCTTGAGCGACACCAAATTCAAGAGTGGTTTTTTATTCGATTCCAAAAAGTTCAAAGTTGGAAGAACTAGAAATATTACGTTCGGAAGAATTCCTTTAAGTTCTAAGCCATTACCAAGCGCAAAAGTAAGTTACGAGATTGCAAAGATTCGTTGATTTACCCAGTTGGTGGAATTCAAAGTCTAGAACATCATTCCAAGATTCAAGTTCAGAGCATGCTAAGACCAATAACAAGTTATGGGGGATGAGTTTAAAATCATTCAAGTGAGTCGTTTGAAGCATGTCTTCTATTATTGTGTGTTCCCGATAATTTGAGTTGGCCCTCAGTGTAGGTACCGGTCTAATCCGAGTCTAATGGAAGTACTTTTAAGTGAAGTGATGCACTTGTTTGATTTTCAAGCGATCGAATATCGAGCAAAGATTTCTATCGGTGCTGACATAGAAATCTAGTTTATTGAAGTAAACAAATTCAATCTCTTTATTAGCAAGGCCATATAGTTGTGCTAAAAAAGACTATTATTGAAGAGAATCATTATCAAGCATAATTTTGTCCAAATACTAGCATTGAGGTGGTAGATATTGAGCAAGTCATATTAAACGTGAGGATGCTGAACCTATGCTGTGTGTAGTTTGCAACGATATCCGGTAACGGCATGCATGCTGACCTGTAGCTGCACGCACGATACTTATTTAACCTTTTGCATTTGTCTTTGCAATACACAAAGGATCGTAAATTATAATTAATAAAAAGAGGGAAATCTACAACGTTGCATACATAGATGTTTTATTCTCGGAATGTCTCTTCTCATAAGCTTGGAGACAAAACAATTTTATACAACAACGTCATCCAAATCAATCAATATTCATAGTGGATTTTTGCAAAGAGCATCAACTTATTTACAAATAAAAAGCAGAAGGTAATCAATTTTGAAACGCCACTCTGGAATACATTGAAGGTGTTTATCAGGGCGCCCTCGTCTTCGTCCTCGTAATCTACGTCTTCATGTTCAATCCGCAAGGTCGCTCACGAATTGGCTTGCAGGGGACAAAGCCTGGCATGATCAGACTATGCCACCTGCACAATGCCCCACCGTGATCGCAACATTCCTCAATACACAATAATCAATGTTTGTCTCCTGTGATAAACATTCAGTTTCAAAGGACAATGGAAAATAATAATGTTGCATGAACTACCTGTGCTGAGTAACACTCGATCTTACAGTTCTACCTATGCTACCGGTCTTTACGGTTACTAATTCCAATCCAAGTTTTAGCACCTAAAATAGAGTGAAACAATAACAGGTTACGGTTACAACCATAAAGATTTCAAGACCACTTAATGTCTTTTGATTCGTTCACAACTTTTTTTTCGGATAAGAATGGTAAGAAAAATCATTACACTTACGAGTCTGCTACGTAACACACCATGGTCCAACTTGCAACGATTCCAGGCCACGAAACATAGCCAAGGATGTTTGTCACACACGTCTGCCTCTGAACTCAACGCATCATCTTCTTTTGCACAACAGCTTGCGAACTCACCGCGTCCCTCAAAGGAATTTAGACAATTCGATTCCGTGACACTATAACTGTCTCGTTACGGCAGTAAGCACTACCATCGCCCCAAGCTGCAGAAAAAAGGGAGTAGTGACATTAGGATACGAGGCTAGCTTATATAAGTTACAAATCATCCTCAAAGTTATAGTCTGTAGAAGTCTTACGATTGGTTCAGTCAAAAAAAAGACCGGTTCTTGTTCATTTATTCACCGGGATTCAAGTAGTTCCTTTGAAATACATGTGCTGTTCTTTGCCACAAAGTAATTTGAGTCAACTTGAGAAGAATGAGACTAGTTGGGATGTTTGAACCTGAAAAAGAAGAGACTTTAGATTAAATTACAAATAACAAGGAGCTTAAAGTGCATAACATATTTGTTTCAGCACACCATCTTTGACGGTATTTTGACGAAATTTGGGAATGAGAATAAAATCGCCAAGAGGGACATTGAATAAAGAACAATCATCACCAGCACTAATTTGGTCCATAAGCTCTGCAAAAAAAGGGTTTGGAATCGATATTGGGGAAACCAAACTTCCAAATTGTAATTCACAAACATTACGACCAATTAACAACATTAAATCAAGAAAGAGATCAACTTGAATAAGAAGATCAGATTTGTCCCCAAGTACACGTTGGAATCAGTCAGCATAATCAATGAAATCTGAAATTATGGACAGAATCAGACGAATTTAAAACTTTCCTACGTTGGCCTCAGAAATTGTTTTTGAATCAGAAAATATATCATCATTTTCAAATGAAGTTGAGGACAATATCAGGATACCGCCAGCACAACTTTCCGAATTTGGCACAGTAAATCAGGGTAATTAAAAGAATCAGGTCTCTCAACGTAGAATTAAAGTTCCAAATTGCAAAATCAAACATAAAATCGTATCAGTTACCCAAAACACATTCAAACTTTCCAAATAGGAACAGATCGCACCAGGTCCCAAACTTCCCAAATTGAAGCCAAATCAAATCACAAAATCAAATCGGGCAAGAATAATATCTGCTTTCATTACCAACATTTAAGACCTTCCAAATCTTCATCATTGGCCATTACTATAAAGAGGGTCACTTGGCATCAGAAACGAAAAAAAAATCAGAGGAAACCCATACGAAAAGGAGAGAAATCACAAAAAATCATTTTTCCAAACCCACGAAGTACATGCTCAGAAGCGCTTTGGCTCATCATCGCCGCAACGATCAGAGCAAAAGAAGAGGAGCAAAGCAACATCGCGAATCGCGCAAATGAGGTAAAGAAGGAAAAGAAAGACTTCCCTGAAAGCCATTCCTGGAGCCGTTCACAGCGTCGCCGGCCATCCGTGCCTTTTTTTACTCTTTTCTCGCTTTGATATCATTGTAATATGTAACTGTAACAATCAATAGTGAAAATCGGGGACGGGGAACCAGGGGAAAAGGGTTATTTTGTTTGATCGATCGTGAGAGGCTGAGAGAGAAATCGAGAGAGTATGTGAGGAATCGAGAGAGAGGAAGTGAAGATGACGGTGGCGGCGTGATTAGGGTTCAACCCTAATTTCTGAGCGAACGCATAGAGCGGCAAGAGATGAGTGATTCTGTGTGAGATCCCTCCGACACTTAATCTTTTGTTAAATCAAATCAAACTTTTTTTTTACACTAAACCTTTGTTTTAAAAAGAAAAATAGTAATGTTTATTAATTTAAAATAAACCCTTTTAATCTAACTTCTAATCTCTTATAATTAACTTGTTTTCATAACTAATCAAACTGTTAAGTCTAATAAACCGATTCTAAACCTTTTTTTTGTTAGCAACTTTTCTTAAAATAATTAATTCTTTTACTAAGAGTAAAACTAAAATCTTCTCTAATTAGAACTCTTTTAGAATAATCATTAACAATTTCCCCTAATAAACAAACCTTCATAAGATTAAAAATCTTTCACAAATAAACCCCTAGCTCTAAGTTAATAAATCTTTAAGTAATTCTAATTTAAAACTTTTTTAGAATAATCCTCAAATAAATTTAACCCTTTTATAAGAAAACTCTAACTAAGTAATCCCTAACAACTTTTTCACAATAAACCTTAAAATCAACTTTTCCTAATAAACTCTCCTCTCAAATCAAAATCCGTTAGATCCCTCGAGTGTGAGTGCGCGTTTATATTATTTATATGCATATCTATATCTATATGCATGATTATACTGTTCAAACCTTTTCAAAATATAACAAAAACTCTCGATCCAACGTCGAGCCACTTTTATACCCATGTAAGTCGAGCGCCTTCGGGCCTCGCATTCAACCTTTTGCGGTCACAATACACTTTAACTAGCCCACTTTGCTAGTATGCACAAACTAATTAAGTTAGTTGGTCCCCTCGACATTCCAAAGGAAGGTTCCTTAAAATTGACTAAACCGTCATAGGACTAACTTTAGAACCCTTGGCCTTAGGATTCGGAGTCGCCGTACTCCACGTCTCGCCGTAGACACTTAGAATCTTAGCCTTAGGATCGGAGTCGCCGTACTCCAAGTAAATGCTCCACCGCGAACATTTACAATCCTACCCCGCTTGAACCATCCTACAACTTTAGAGTCGCCGCACTCTATGTAAGGTCTTGCCCAAGACTTTACTTCACCTTGGAACCTTGACCCCGTCAAGAAGTTCCTCTTTCAGAACTACGCATACTCTGATTCTACACCCGAGGATACGTAGGCGTAAGGTGCGATACCTTATCGAGTATACTTAGATACTAACCCCTAGGGTTCAACCTTTAGCATATCACCCTTAGCAAGCGAATGAGAGATAACATAATACTAACGAGAGGTTCCCGTAGAGTACTTCAGACGTTTAGGATGCTAATACCTTCCCTAGGCGTAACCAACCCCCGAACCTTAGATCTTTAGGTTTTTTTCGCTTTTGAACTTTTCCTTTGGATAAATCAAAGACGGTGGTGAACATTTAAAGAAATGTGATCCTAGTTCATTAATAACTATGGTATCCAATTCTCACCGCAACAATGTGTCAGTACCAAATAAAATGCTTGTATTCTATTATTCTAGATGTATATTATACAGGGCATTACAGTTCCTATACCTGTAGAGGTCTCTGGGTCCTTGTACTAAGCCCAAGAGAAGGCATGAGAGCTTTTAAGAAGCCGAAGGGTCCTTGTACAACGCCCAAGAGGAGGTGGGATGCTTTTAAGAAGCCTGTGGGTCCCCAAACCCCGAGAAGTTCAAGGCATGCCATTCACCGAGAATAGATCAAGCCAGGAAAGTCCAAGAATTTGGAAGAAACTCAAGAGATGCCATTCACAGAGAAAATATCATCTCTGTGGAGTAGAGTCTCTTTGACGATTTCTAAGGGTGACAGTCTGAGAAAGGGTTCACTGAGAATGCTACCTTTCACGTCTCCATATTGTTTAACCCCAAGAGGAGGGAAGACTGTGTCTGGTAATCCTATGGGGATCTAGTTTTGTTTGTATTTAAGAGTGACCGACAGGGCTTTACCTAGTGCTAGACGTAGTTGCCGGGGAAACTCTAAATAACTATACTAGTATTACACAGTGGATATTTGACGAGTATATAAAAGTTTGTGAACGAAGACTTACAGTGAGCAGCCCCACAATACAGTTATATATATGAAAGCGGATAAAGAAAGCGGGTAAACACTTACTCGGTTGTAGAGCTTCCATGTTGTTTTGTTAGTTGTTCAACAAAGAAAGCTTTGATAATAATATTATATTCAAAATCAAAGGAGAAGGTGCTTTGTAAAGGTTGTTGGGGCTTACAGCTCAAGGAGAGGCCCAAGGTTTCATCAGTGATTGCACTGTTGTTTTGTACAGGGACTTATACAAGTGACTGAGGCCCAAAACGGTTTTCTATACAAAGGGATGGGTCTTACACTCTCTCAAGAGGACCAAAGGTGTTTAAAGGAAAAGAATGGGGATTATAACACGAGGGTAGGCCCAAATGATTTATTTTTGAATTGGCGATCGCGCCGAGGTTTTTGAAAGCACAGTGGGTCTTATACAATGACTGAGGCCCAAAAAGTTTTGGTTAAAAGGGGGTTGGGTCTTACACTCTATTAGAGGCCCAATGATTTATTTTTGTACAAGTGGTGGGGCTTACAACTCAAAGAGAGGCCCAGGGTTATTTGTTTGAAAACGGCGATCGCGCCGAGGTTTTGTAAAGCACAGTGGGTCTTATACAATGACTGAGGCCCAAATATTTTGGTTTCAAAAATGGGTTGGGACTTACACTCTATTAGAGGCCCAAAGTGTTTGAAAAAGTTTGATGAAGGTTGAATTAATCAAAAACCCTAATTTGTTTTCAAAATGTATTTTAATTGAATAAAAATTCAATTAAAATGATCGAAATTGTTAAACATGTGTGGAAACAAATTATGATCTTGGATTAATGTTTCAAAAATTATGTTTCTATCCACAAAATGATCGGAAATCACTAAAATTTGAAAAATCAAGAGGGAGAAAATATTTTAAATGTCAAAAAACAATTAAAATATTAATTCTTTACAAAAATATCAAGTATATGAAATAAATAATATTTTTGGGATTTTTTGGGAAAATAAAATATTTTAACATTTTTGTGAATTATTTAAAAAAGAATCAACTCAAAATCATTAAAAATCAATGAGAAATTAATTTTTGAATCAATTAAATAAAATCACAAAATTGAAATATTTGAATTTTCAAAAAGGGCGCCAAGAACATGGCAAGAACACGCGCCACCCTCTGTTTCTGCAGATTTACGTTTTCTATCCAATCTCACTGAATACTTGATGATATCATGCAATCTACATATCAATCTACTCGTTTTTACCTCACGATCATGTCTATGGTCTTTAATTTCATTTATTTTAAGCATGGAACAAGAAATCAAAGAGAAACCTCAAGAACCCTAAAACTTGCATGAAGGTTCAGAAATTCCATACACGATTCATAGAGATAGAAGAACATATGCATGATTATGAACATATGGCCAAATTATTGTGCAGCAAAAAAGGCATGGATCATAGAGATAGAAGAACTCATGCTTACCTCTTGCAGCTCGTGATCGTGTTTTGTGTTAGAGGTGTTACAGCTTGGTTCCAAGGATATGGACAGCTTCCCTAGGTGCTATGGAGTGTGTCTGGATGCTTGGAATGAATGGAAATGACCTGGAACTTGAGATGGTACCCCAACTGCAAATCTGTCAAGAACTTGAGCAATTGGCTAGTGATTTTGTGATTTTGTTGTTCCAGATGTTGTGTGAGTGTTTGGATCACTTCTATATGATGTTTATGAGGTGTGTGTGTGTGATTGGTTTGATTGGAATAGCTCTCAAACTCAAAACCCGATAGTGACTTGCTTTGGAAGGCAATTTTGGAGTGAAGAAAGAGATTTTGAGGAAAGCATCTGTTTGATGGCTTTGGTGTACTCAAACTGATCACAAATGAGCTCTATTTATAGTAGAGCAAGTTTGTTTTGCAAGGAATAGTGATTGGTAACTGCTACATAGGTTTAGCCAATGTTGATCAATGAGAATCCAAGTCTCCTCTAGCCATTGAATAGAGGTTAGGGCACAGGTTGCTGGTTCCCTTGGTCTTGGATAAGTCTTGACTGAATTCAGTTGGAAATGGCTCAGTCGATGCCACCTTGGTGCATCCATTGAATGCTCCAAAACAAAATTGGAGTCTTGTCCCCTCTTTAGGGATTTCTAGGTTTGGCATGCTATTTTTAGTTCCAAGGACTAGGGAGGCTTGGGATCAGAGTTGGTTCCTCCTTGGTCTCCCCTTGAGGTGTTTAGATGGATAAGTGTGTTTGTCATTTGCACACATTTGGTAAAGCGAGCAAAATGCACAAATCTGCCTTGCTTTGACAATTTTCAGCAAGGCATGTTGCCATTGTCATATCTCATGGCTCAAGTGGAATTTGATGGAGTTCTTAGCCATTTTGGAAAGCCCTCGTATGATACAACAACTGTTTGATCATAATTGGTTTTGATACTTTTTAGATCCAAGTGAAAAATGCCCCTACATTTGGAAAAAAGTAAGACAGATTCTGACTTAGTGAAAATTTCACTAAGTGTTGGAAAAAAGTGACATTTTCACTTTTTGTGATTTTGATCATTCCATAACTTAAAATCCATGAGGAATTGGAATGAGTTATGTTTGAAGCTTTTGTAGAGTGCCATGAGAGCTACAAATCCAGCTTTGGATGGGGAAAAATGGCCTTGTGGTTTAGGAGTTATGATCCTCTAAAGTTGGTACCCTAGCCACTTTGTTCCATAACTTAGAAAAATTTCTAAGTTTTTAGGGTTACCCCTTTTACAAGTTATCCCACTTTTCTTGATTTTTCTTGATGAATAATGATTCCAATCACACATTAACATCATTTTAGGGTTAGGGAACCATGATTGTGAAAAATCTCAAAAAGTCAAAGTTGACTTTTATGCACAGTTGACTTTTTGTCAGATGAATTCCCCACTGTGCGATCCTCTATGAAATCAAGTCCTGGACCTAACGCAAACTTGATGGATTGATTTCATAGGTGTTATAGGGTGTATTAAATCATGTCCCAAGGTTTGGGAGCATGTCTTGGTCAAAAGTCAAAGGCACTGTTGACTTTTTCCTCAAAACCCTAATTGTGGTTCTGGTGAATTTGAAACTTGTTGATCAAGCTTCTTGGATCAATACATTGTTGCAAATGTATCAATGTGGTTTATTAGAGACCCCCAAATCCTCTCCTGAGGTCTTGGCTCATGATTTGTCCCAAAAGTCAACTTAGGGGTGAATTAGGTTAAGAAACCCTAATTCCCGATTTTTGGTGAATGCATCCCCTGAGGCTTAATTGACTTGATGATTGGGTCCATGAGGTTCCATGGGGTATATTAGGTTATTCTTTGAAGCATTGGCTCATGCTCAGAGGAAAATTCCCATCTGGAGGCTCTGGTCGACCCAAACCCTAATTTGGTGACACTGGCGATCTTGAGGCTTGATCCACTTAGAATGTTGCAGCCTTGTGCTTAATCCTTGAGGTGGGAGTCCTCTTGATCCATTTTGGATGTTTGAGAGGTTAGCCAAGTTGAAGATCATGCCATTTCTTGATTGATCCTTTGCCTAAGCACTCAGAGAGGGCTTGAAACCCTAATTTTGATTGTAGTGAAGGTTCACCCATATTTGGGGAGACTAATGGTTCGTCCATATTATGGTGATGATTTGCACAATGATGGGAAATCTTAGTGGTCAAAATTTGGGGTATGACAAGGAGAGAAAGATTATTTACTCATTGGTTGGTTTCTATGAGGTTGAAAAAGAAAAGAAAAAAAGAGAAAAACATGAAAAAGAAAAGAAAAGAAAAAAGAAAGAAAAAGAAAATCCTTGAGAAAGGAAACAAAAAGAGTTCAAATAATTGTGCTAAATAAGTATTATGTTTTGTGTAACACTTGGGATTTTGGAATAAGTTTATTGGAATTTTGTGTTCGAGTCTTTGTGAGTTGATCACTCCCTTAGGTTTAGGCAAGTTTTTGTTTCAATTACCTTTAGAAATTGCCCCTTGTTTGTTTACCCAGCCACGCTATAACCTTAAAAGCCTTTGTGATTCTTTCTTTTGTATGTTCAATGTGATTTTTTGATGAATGCATAATTTAGTCTTTTGTTTGCAAGATTGTTGTGTGAGTGAAAAGTACCTCATTTTGTGTTTTTCATCTACCGATGATTGTTTTTGCTAGGTGTGATTCACGTTTGAACTTGTGTTGTTTTAGGATGTTTGGCATGATTTTTGTATTTTGCATTTGTTTCGTGACTATGTTATCGTCGTAGTTTAGTGGTAAGAATTTACTTTGCGTGTACCGTTTTTCAATTGAACCATTCATTTGTCCGTTTTTCAAAACCTGTTGATTCGTGATTCTTTGGTTGTCACTCTGTTTCTTTGAGTTATTTGATTCTTGTTTGAGGACAAACAAGTTTAAGTTGTGGAGAGTTTGATTAAGTGCAAATTGTAGCTATTTTTGTATATAAGTTTTGTTGCACTTATCAACACTTTTTGTTAATATCGTACGAATAAACCCCTTTTTGTTTGTAAATCCGTTTACTTTACGTTATAGTGTATATATTGCGTATCGTGTAAATATCATTGAGTTTAATTGATTTTATCTCATTTTTGTAGGTATTTAAGCAAAGATATTTTGCCATTGTTGTATAGAGCATTGAATAAGCTTTCCAGCGCTTCCGACCGTGCGTCAATCCGAGTTACGACTCAGAAGTTGTGGTCAAAATAAGGGATGGTTTGCTGTCAAGTTCGCTTTGCGAACTTTCCTGTGAATGTTCGCTTTGCGAACTTCCCAGCGAATGCTCCCAAAATTATGGTAGAGGAAAAAGGGACCAAAGTTCACTTTGCAAAATTTTCAGCGAATAAAAGTTTGCATTGCGAACTTCTGCAGAAAAGCATAGGCGGTTTAGCTATTTTGAGGCACTTAAGTGCCAAATTTTGGAGTTCGCTTTGCGAACTTGGCAGATTTTTAAATTGTATATAAGTCATTTCATTCATTTTTTAGGTTATGGTTTTGGGGATTTTTGTTCCCAACTCCATCAAACTCATTTTTCAGTAGATTAGCTTAGAAAACAACATTGAGGCTTGCACACGGATGATTCGGGGTGGATTTCTCATCAATCGGCGTTGACTAACCACGAGATGTTTGGTTTCTTTCTTTTCTTCTTTGTTGGATTGTTGTATATGTATTTACTTTGAACTCATGTATATTTGTCGCTCATGGCGTTGTATAAAATCTGCTTTACAAATATTTATCGGTGATTGTCTCTGAGTTTTTGCTTTATGCTCGGGGTTTGGGTTGTGTTAGAGATAAACATCGCGAACTTTGATTAGGGATGATTATCTGTTAGTTTCTGGATGCTAGAGATAAAATGGCGTCGTTGCCGGGGATTGGTTTGCACATTGAATAACATTGTGATAGTTTCTTTGTTTTTGAGTTTTGTACATATCGTACATATTGTATATTTTCACGTGTTTATACTGATACTTGTATATTTTGTTCCTGTAACATTTGTTCAAGTGTTTGGTTAGGACACTTGCTTTTTGTTTGCGCGGTGAGGCATCACCATGGCATGAAGGAAGGAAGTTACTAGCTAAGCACAGTAAAAGCGCCGAGCTTACGACGTAAAACAAGCATGTTTTATCGTTGTTTTTGTTTCGTTATTACTTTTTCATTCTAGCTTAACCTTAAAAGCCCTTGTGATTCTTTCTTTTGTATGTTCAATGTGATTTTTTGATGAATGCATAATTTAGTCTTTTGTTTGCAAGATTGTTGTGTGAGTGAAAAGTACCTCATTTTGTGATTTTCATCTACCGATGATTGTTTTTGCTAGGTGTGATTCACGTTTGAACTTGTGTTGTTTTAGGATGTTTGGAATGATTTTTGTATTTTGCATTTGTTTCGTGACTATGTTATCGTCGTAGTTTAGTGGTAAGTATTTACTTTGTGTGTGTATCGTTTTTCACTTGAACCATTCATTTGTCCATTTTTCAAAACCTGTTGATTCGTGATTCTTTGGTTGTCACTCTGTTTCTTTGAGTTGTTTGACTCTTGTTTGAGGACAAACAAGTTTAAGTTTGGGAGAGTTTGAAAAGTGCAAATTGTAGCTATTTTTGTATATAAGTTTTGTTGTATTTTTCGATACTTTTTGTTAACATCGTACGAATAAACCCCGCTTTGTTTGTAAATGCGTTTACTTTATGTTATAGTGTATATATTGCGTATCGTGTAAATATCGTTGAGTTTAATTGATTTTATCTGTTTTTTGTAGGTATTCAAGCAAATATATTTTGCCATTGTTGTATAGAGCATTGAATAAGCTTTCTCATGCTTCCGACCGTGCGTCAATCCGAGTTACGGTTCAGAAGTTGTGTTCAAAATAAGGGATGGTTTGCTTTCAAGTTCGCTTTACGAACTTTCCAGTGAATGTTCGCTTTGCAAACTTCCCAGCGAATGATCCCAGATTTATGGCAGAGGAAAATGGGACCAAAGTTCACTTTGTAAACTTTTCAGCGAATATTCGCTTTTCGAATAAAAGTTCGCATTGCGAACTTCTGCAGAAAAGCAGGGGTGGTTTAGCTATTTTGAGGCACTTAAGTGCTAAATTTTGGAGTTCGCTTTGCAAACTTGGCAGATTTTGAAATTGTATATAAGTGATTTCATTCAATTATTAGGTTATGGTTTTGGGGATTTTCGTTCCAACTCCATCAAACTCATTTTTCAATAGATTAGCATAGAAAACAACATTGAAGCTTGCACACAGATGATCCGGGGTGGATTTCTCATCAATCGGCGTTGACTAACCACGAGATGTTTGGTTTATTTCTTTTCTTCTTTGTGTATTTCTTCTTTGTTGGATTATTGTATATGTATTTACTTTGAACTCATGTATATTTGTCGCCCATGGCGTTGTATAAAATCTGCTTTACAGATCTTTATCGGTGATTGTCTCTGAGTTTTTGCTTTATGCTCGGGGTTTGGGTTGTGTTAGAGATAAACATCGCGAACTTTGATTAGGGATGATTATCTGTTAGTTTCTGGATGCTAGAGATAGATTTAGAGCTAACAATCTTTATGGGTGTCGGAACTTAATGCCTCCGTATCTTGAGTCGAGTGCGAGAGTGTCGACGAGGGTAACACGGTTGTTCTCTCAGCTCAGTGTGTCAAAGATGGACACTGTTGTGAGCGATGCTGGATAATATTGAGGAGTATTGTAGGTTGAGTATAACTGGTCAGTAAGTTTAAGTTTGTGAGGAGCCGATTATGTGCGTGCCGTATAAGTTTCTTCTCTCTGAAGAATGAATTCTTTTTGTATTAATATTTTTTTTCTATTTCTATGTTTGAAAACATTTTAAACCAAACTCTTTAACATTAAAACTGTCGAATGACATTCTTTCCCTCGAAACGATCTTTGTGGACTCGACATAAATCCTAGAGGGAATTCTACCGAAAATAATATTTTTGCTTACCGCTTTACCGCTCCAACAAAATGGCGTCATTGCCGGGGACTGGTTTTGACATTGAATCGCATTGTGATAGTTTCTTTGTTTTTGAGTTTTGTAGATATCGTACATATTGTATATTTTCACGTGTTTATACTGATACTTGTATATTTTGTTCCCGTAACGTTTGTTCAAGTGTTTGGTTAGAACACTTGCTTTTGGTTTGCGCGGTGAGGCATCACCATGGCAAGAAGGAAGGAAGTTACTAGCTAAGCATAGTAAAGGCGCCGAGCTTACGACCTAAAACAACCATGTTTTATCGTTGTTTTTGTTTCGTTATTTGTTTTTTCATACTAGCTTAAATAGTGTGGTGAACTTTCATTAAACAAGTTATACTCGGATTGTTCGTAAAATTCTCAAATCTTCACTTTACAACTTGTTTAATCCAATTTCACTCGGTTTTTTTCGTATGTTTGTATTAATAATTCTTGTGTTTGTCAATGAGCTTTTTTTGAGTAGCTTGAGGATATTTAAGGTGATGTTCCAAGTTTGATCGTTTCAACTTGCGGATGTATGGTAATGATATTGTTAAGTTTTGTACACGTCCAAGGTATGTCTTTATCGCTTTCTGGACTTTAGCATATTCATGATACTTAGGCTTTTTACAAACTCCCATGCCATTCATTCTATTGTATACTTGTTCTTGATGTGAATCACTTTATTTCCCAACCTTTTTGTGAGGTAGTTTTCCATTATTCATATATGCGCGGAGTACCAACATCCTTGTTCTAACTGGATTGTATTATGCTTAATCTTTTGTTTGTGTTGATTATATGAAAGCATGAAAAGGATAAAGGTAATTTGTTTCATTTTGAACACAACTACCTAGCCAAATAGTAAATTCACCTTGTGAGTGTGTGAGCATTTGTTAAACCCCTTTGTTCTTTTCTATCATTATCCATGTTGTTTGAACTTAATGCTTGTCTATGAGTATTGAATTCACTTTTTGTATTCATTTGATTGATTGTTTTTTTCTTGAAGCCTCAGCTTTGTGTTGTTGTATGAATTTTTACCTTGCCTTAAAAAGTAGGGAGTATTCACATGATGATGTGGTTTAATTCAAGTTGGGGAGAGAACGATTATTTACTCATTGGTTGGTTTCTATGAGGTTGAAAAAGAAAAGAAAAAAGAGAAAAATATGAAAAAGAAAAGAAAAGAAAAAAGAAAGAAAAAGAAAATCCTTGAGAAAGGAAACAAAAAGAGTTCAAATAATTGTGCTAAATAAGTATTATGTTTTGTGTAACACTTGGGATTTTGGAATAAATTTATTGGAATTTTGTGTTCGAGTCTTTGTGAGTTGATCACTCCCTTAGGTTTAGGCAAGTTTTTGCTTCAATTACCTTTAGAAATTGCCCCTTATTTGTTTACCCAGCCACGCTACAACCTTGAAAGCCCTTGTGATTCTTTCTTTTGTATGTTCAATGTGAATTTTTGGATGAATGCATAATTTAGTCTTTTGTTTGCAAGATTGTTGTGTGAGTGAAAAGTACCTCATTTTGTGTTTTTCATCTACCGATGATTGTTTTTGCTAGGCGTGATTCACGTTTGAACTTGTGTTGTTTTAGGATGTCTGGCATGATTTTTGTATTTTGCATTTGTTTCGTGACTATGTTATCGTCGTAGTTTAGTGGTAAGTATTTACTTTGTGTGTGTATCATTTTTCACTTGAATCATTCATTTGTCCGTTTTTCAAAACATGTTGATTTGTGATTCTTTGATTGTCACTCTGTTTCTTTGAGTTGTTTGACTCTTGTTTGAGGACAAACAAGTTTAAGCTTGGGAGAGTTTGATAGTGCAAATTGTAGCTATTTTTGTATATAAGTTTTGTTGTATTTATCGATACTTTTTGTTAACATCGTACGAATAAACCCCGCTTTGTTTGTAAATGCATTTACTTTATGTTATAGTGTATATATTGCGTATCGTGTAAATATCGTTGAGTTTAATTGATTTTCTCTGTTTTTTGTAGGTATTCAATCAAAGATATTTTGCCATTGTTGTATAGAGCATTGAATAAGCTTTCTCATGCTTCCGACCGTGCGTCAATCCGAGTTACGGTTCAGAAGTTGTGTTCAAAATAAGGGATGGTTCGCTTTCAAGTTCGCTTTACGAACTTTCCAGTGAATGTTCGCTTTGCAAACTTCCCAGCGAATGATCCCAGATTTATGGCAGAGGAAAATGGGACCAAAGTTCACTTTGTAAACTTTTCAGCGAATATTCGCTTTTCGAATAAAAGTTCGCATTGCGAACTTCTGCAGAAAAGCAGGGGTGGTTTAGCTATTTTGAGGCACTTAAGTGCTAAATTTTGGAGTTCGCTTTGCGAACTTGGCAGATTTTGAAATTGTATATAAGTGATTTCATTCAATTATTAGGTTATGGTTTTGGGGATTTTCGTTCCAACTCCATCAAACTCATTTTTCAATAGATTAGCATAGAAAACAACATTGAAGCTTGCACACAGATGATCCGGGGTGGATTTCTCATCAATCGGCGTTGACTAACCACGAGATGTTTGGTTTATTTCTTTTCTTCTTTATGTATTTCTTCTTTGTTGGATTATTGTATATGTATTTACTTTGAACTCATGTATATTTGTCGCCCATGGCGTTGTATAAAATCTGCTTTACAGATCTTTATCGGTGATTGTCTCTGAGTTTTTGCTTTATGCTCGGGGTTTGGGTTGTGTTAGAGATAAACATCGCGAACTTTGATTGGGGATAATTATCTGTTAGTTTCTGGATGCTAGACATAGATTTAGAGCTAACAATCTTTATGGGTGTCGGAACTTAATGCCGCCGTATCTTGAGTCGAGTGCGAGAGTGTCGACGAGGGTAACACGGTTGTTCTCTCAGCTCAGTGTGTCAGAGATGGACACTGTTGTGAGCGATCTTGGATAATATTGAGGAGTATTGTAGGTTGAGTATAACTGGTCGGTAAGTTTAAGTTTGTGAGGAGCCGATTATGTGCGTGCCGGATAAGTTTCTTCTCTCTGAAGAATGAATTCTTTTTGTATTAATATTTTTTTTCTATTTCTATGTTTGAAAACATTTTAAACCAAACTCTTTAACATTAAAACTGTCGAACGACATTCTTTCCCTCGAACCGATCTCTGTGGACTCGACATAAATCCCAGAGGGAATTCTAACGAAAATAATATTTTTGCTTACCGCTTTACCGCTCCAACTAAATGGCGTCATTGCCGGGGATTGGTTTTGACATTGAATCGCATTGTGATAGTTTCTTTGTTTTTGAGTTTTGTAGATATCGTACATATTGTATATTTTCACGTGTTTATACTGATACTTGTATATTTTGTTCCCGTAACGTTTGTTCAAGTGTTTGGTTAGGACACTTGCTTTTGTTTTGCGCGGTGAGGTATCACCATGGCAAGAAGGAAGGAAGTTACTAGCTAAGCATAGTAAAGGCGCCGAGCTTACGACGTAAAACAACCATGTTTTATCGTTGTTTTTGTTTCGTTATTACTTTTTCATTCTAGCTTAAATAGTGTGGTGATCTTTCATTAAACAAGTTGTACTCGGATTGTTCGTAAAATTCTCAAATCTTCACTTTACAACTTGTTTAATCCAATTTCCCTCGGTTTTTTTTCGTATGTTTATATTAATAATTCTTGTGTTTGTCAATGAGCTTGTTTTGAGTAGCTTGAGGATATTTAAGGTGATGTTCCAAGTTTGATCGTTTCAACTTGCGGATGTATGGTAATGATATTGTTAAGTTTTGTACACGTCCAAGGTATGTCTTTATCGCTTTCTGGACTTTAGCATATTCATGATACTTAGGCTTTTTACAATATCCCATGCCATTCATTCTTTTGTGTACTTGTTCTTGATGTGAATCACTTTATTTCCCAACCTTTTTGTGAGGTAGTTTTCCATTATTCATATATGCGCGGAATACCAACATCCTTGTTCTAACTGGATTGTATTATGCTTAATCTTTTGTTTGTGTTGATTATATGAAAGCATGAAAAGGATCAAGGTAATTTGTTTCATTTTGAACACAACTACCTAGCCAAATAGTAAATTCACCTTGTGAGTGTGTGAGCATTTGTTAAACCCCTTTGTTCTTTTCTATCATTATCCATGTTGTTTGAACTTAATGCTTGTCTATGAGTATTGAATTCACTTTTTGTATTCATTTTGATTGATTGTTTTTTTCTTGAAGCCTCAACTTTGTGTTGTTGTATGAATTTTTACCTTGCCTTAAAAAGTAGGGAGTATTCACATGATGATGTGGTTTAATTCAAGTTGGGGAGAGAACGATTATTTACTCATTGGTTGGTTTCTATGAGGTTGAAAAAGAAAAGAAAAAAGAGAAAAATATGAAAAAGAAAAGAAAAGAAAAAAGAAAGAAAAAGAAAATCCTTGAGAAAGGAAACAAAAAGAGTTCAAATAATTGTGCTAAATAAGTATTATGTTTTGTGTAACACTTGGGATTTTGGAATAAATTTATTGGAATTTTGTGTTCGAGTCTTTGTGAGTTGATCACTCCCTTAGGTTTAGGCAAGTTTTTGCTTCAATTACCTTTAGAAATTGCCCCTTATTTGTTTACCCAGCCACGCTACAACCTTGAAAGCCCTTGTGATTCTTTCTTTTGTATGTTCAATGTGAATTTTTGGATGAATGCATAATTTAGTCTTTTGTTTGCAAGATTGTTGTGTGAGTGAAAAGTACCTCATTTTGTGTTTTTCATCTACCGATGATTGTTTTTGCTAGGCGTGATTCACGTTTGAACTTGTGTTGTTTTAGGATGTCTGGCATGATTTTTGTATTTTGCATTTGTTTCGTGACTATGTTATCGTCGTAGTTTAGTGGTAAGTATTTACTTTGTGTGTGTATCATTTTTCACTTGAACCATTCATTTGTCCGTTTTTCAAAACATGTTGATTTGTGATTCTTTGATTGTCACTCTGTTTCTTTGAGTTGTTTGACTCTTGTTTGAGGACAAACAAGTTTAAGCTTGGGAGAGTTTGATAGTGCAAATTGTAGCTATTTTTGTATATAAGTTTTGTTGTATTTATCGATACTTTTTGTTAACATCGTACGAATAAACCCCGCTTTGTTTGTAAATGCATTTACTTTATGTTATAGTGTATATATTGCGTATCGTGTAAATATCGTTGAGTTTAATTGATTTTCTCTGTTTTTTGTAGGTATTCAATCAAAGATATTTTGCCATTGTTGTATAGAGCATTGAATAAGCTTTCTCATGCTTCCGACCGTGCGTCAATCCGAGTTACGGTTCAGAAGTTGTGTTCAAAATAAGGGATGGTTCGCTTTCAAGTTCGCTTTACGAACTTTCCAGTGAATGTTCGCTTTGCAAACTTCCCAGCGAATGATCCCAGATTTATGGCAGAGGAAAATGGGACCAAAGTTCACTTTGTAAACTTTTCAGCGAATATTCGCTTTTCGAATAAAAGTTCGCATTGCGAACTTCTGCAGAAAAGCAGGGGTGGTTTAGCTATTTTGAGGCACTTAAGTGCTAAATTTTGGAGTTCGCTTTGCGAACTTGGCAGATTTTGAAATTGTATATAAGTGATTTCATTCAATTATTAGGTTATGGTTTTGGGGATTTTCGTTCCAACTCCATCAAACTCATTTTTCAATAGATTAGCATAGAAAACAACATTGAAGCTTGCACACAGATGATCCGGGGTGGATTTCTCATCAATCGGCGTTGACTAACCACGAGATGTTTGGTTTATTTCTTTTCTTCTTTGTGTATTTCTTCTTTGTTGGATTATTGTATATGTATTTACTTTGAACTCATGTATATTTGTCGCCCATGGCGTTGTATAAAATCTGCTTTACAGATCTTTATCGGTGATTGTCTCTGAGTTTTTGCTTTATGCTCGGGGTTTGGGTTGTGTTAGAGATAAACATCGCGAACTTTGATTGGGGATGATTATCTGTTAGTTTCTGGATGCTAGACATAGATTTAGAGCTAACAATCTTTATGGGTGTCGGAACTTAATGCCGCCGTATCTTGAGTCGAGTGCGAGAGTGTCGACGAGGGTAACACAGTTGTTCTCTCAGCTCAGTGTGTCAGAGATGGACACTGTTGTGAGCGATCCTGGATAATATTGAGGAGTATTGTAGGTTGAGTATAACTGGTCGGTAAGTTTAAGTTTGTGAGGAGCCGATTATGTGCGTGCCGGATAAGTTTCTTCTCTCTGAAGAATGAATTCTTTTTGTATTAATATTTTTTTCTATTTCTATGTTTGAAAACATTTTAAACCAAACTCTTTAACATTAAAACTGTCGAACGACATTCTTTCCCTCGAACCGATCTCTGTGGACTCGACATAAATCCCAGAGGGAATTCTAACGAAAATAATATTTTTGCTTACCGCTTTACCGCTCCAACAAAATGGCGTCATTGCCGGGGATTGGTTTTGACATTGAATCGCATTGTGATAGTTTCTTTGTTTTTGAGTTTTGTAGATATCGTACATATTGTATATTTTCACGTGTTTATACTGATACTTGTATATTTTGTTCCCGTAACGTTTGTTCAAGTGTTTGGTTAGGACACTTGCTTTTGTTTTGCGCGGTGAGGTATCACCATGGCAAGAAGGAAGGAAGTTACTAGCTAAGCATAGTAAAGGCGCCGAGCTTACGACGTAAAACAACCATGTTTTATCGTTGTTTTTGTTTCGTTATTACTTTTTCATTCTAGCTTAAATAGTGTGGTGATCTTTCATTAAACAAGTTGTACTCGGATTGTTCGTAAAATTCTCAAATCTTCACTTTACAACTTGTTTAATCCAATTTCCCTCGGTTTTTTTTCGTATGTTTATATTAATAATTCTTGTGTTTGTCAATGAGCTTGTTTTGAGTAGCTTGAGGATATTTAAGGTGATGTTCCAAGTTTGATCGTTTCAACTTGCGGATGTATGGTAATGATATTGTTAAGTTTTGTACACGTCCAAGGTATGTCTTTATCGCTTTCTGGACTTTAGCATATTCATGATACTTAGGCTTTTTACAATATCCCATGCCATTCATTCTTTTGTGTACTTGTTCTTGATGTGAATCACTTTATTTCCCAACCTTTTTTGAGGTAGTTTTCCATTATTCATATATGCGCGGAATACCAACATCCTTGTTCTAACTGGATTGTATTATGCTTAATCTTTTGTTTGTGTTGATTATATGAAAGCATGAAAAGGAACAAGGTAATTTGTTTCATTTTGAACACAACTACCTAGCCAAATAGTAAATTCACCTTGTGAGTGTGTGAGCATTTGTTAAACCCCTTTGTTCTTTTCTATCATTATCCATGTTGTTTGAACTTAATGCTTGTCTATGAGTATTGAATTCACTTTTTGTATTCATTTTGATTGATTGTTTTTTTCTTGAAGCCTCAACTTTGTGTTGTTGTATGAATTTTTACCTTGCCTTAAAAAGTAGGGAGTATTCACATGATGATGTGGTTTAATTCAAGTTGGGGAGAGAACGATTATTTACTCATTGGTTGGTTTCTATGAGGTTGAAAAAGAAAAGAAAAAAGAGAAAAATATGAAAAAGAAAAGAAAAGAAAAAAGAAAGAAAAAGAAAATCCTTGAGAAAGGAAACAAAAAGAGTTCAAATAATTGTGCTAAATAAGTATTATGTTTTGTGTAACACTTGGGATTTTGGAATAAGTTTATTGGAATTTTGTGTTCGAGTCTTTGTGAGTTGATCACTCCCTTAGGTTTAGGCAAGTTTTTGCTTCAATTACCTTTAGAAATTGCCCCTTATTTGTTTACCCAGCCACGCTACAACCTTGAAAGCCCTTGTGATTCTTTCTTTTGTATGTTCAATGTGAATTTTTGGATGAATGCATAATTTAGTCTTTTGTTTGCAAGATTGTTGTGTGAGTGAAAAGTACCTCATTTTGTGTTTTTCATCTACCGATGATTGTTTTTGCTAGGCGTGATTCACGTTTGAACTTGTGTTGTTTTAGGATGTCTGGCATGATTTTTGTATTTTGCATTTGTTTCGTGACTATGTTATCGTCGTAGTTTAGTGGTAAGTATTTACTTTGTGTGTGTATCGTTTTTCACTTGAACCATTCATTTGTCCGTTTTTCAAAACATGTTGATTCGTGATTCTTTGGTTGTCACTCTGTTTCTTTGAGTTGTTTGACTCTTGTTTGAGGACAAACAAGTTTAAGCTTGGGAGAGTTTGATAGTGCAAATTGTAGCTATTTTTGTATATAAGTTTTGTTGTATTTATCGATACTTTTTGTTAACATTGTACGAATAAACCCCGCTTTGTTTGTAAATGCATTTACTTTATGTTATAGTGTATATATTGCGTATCGCGTAAATATCGTTGAGTTTAATTGATTTTCTCTGTTTTTTGTAGGTATTCAATCAAAGATATTTTGCCATTGTTGTATAGAGCATTGAATAAGCTTTCTCATGCTTCCGACCGTGCGTCAATCCGAGTTACGGTTCAGAAGTTGTGTTCAAAATAAGGGATGGTTTGCTTTCAAGTTCGCTTTACGAACTTTCCAGTGAATGTTCGCTTTGCAAACTTCCCAGCGAATGATCCCAGATTTATGGCAGAGGAAAATGGGACCAAAGTTCACTTTGTAAACTTTTCAGCGAATATTCGCTTTTCGAATAAAAGTTCGCATTGCGAACTTCTGCAGAAAAGCAGGGGTGGTTTAGCTATTTTGAGGCACTTAAGTGCTAAATTTTGGAGTTCGCTTTGCGAACTTGGCAGATTTTGAAATTGTATATAAGTGATTTCATTCAATTATTAGGTTATGGTTTTGGGGATTTTCGTTCCAACTCCATCAAACTCATTTTTCAATAGATTAGCATAGAAAACAACATTGAAGCTTGCACACAGATGATCCGGGGTGGATTTCTCATCAATCGGCGTTGACTAACCACGAGATGTTTGGTTTATTTCTTTTCTTCTTTGTGTATTTCTTCTTTGTTGGATTATTGTATATGTATTTACTTTGAACTCATGTATATTTGTCGCCCATGGCGTTGTATAAAATCTGCTTTACAGATCTTTATCGGTGATTGTCTCTGAGTTTTTGCTTTATGCTCGGGGTTTGGGTTGTGTTAGAGATAAACATCGCGAACTTTGATTAGGGATGATTATCTGTTAGTTTCTGGATGCTAGACATAGATTTAGAGCTAACAATCTTTATGGGTGTCGGAACTTAATGTCGCTGTATCTTGAGTCGAGTGCGAGAGTGTCGACGAGGGTAACACAGTTGTTCTCTCAGCTCAGTGTGTCAGAGATGGACACTGTTGTGAGCGATCCTGGATAATATTGAGGAGTATTGTAGGTTGAGTATAACTGGTCGGTAAGTTTAAGTTTGTGAGGAGCCGATTATGTGCGTGCCGGATAAGTTTCTTCTCTCTGAAGAATGAATTCTTTTTGTATTAATATTTTTTTCTATTTCTATGTTTGAAAACATTTTAAACCAAACTCTTTAACATTAAAACTGTCGAACGACATTCTTTCCCTCGAACCGATCTCTGTGGACTCGACATAAATCCCAGAGGGAATTCTAACGAAAATAATATTTTTGCTTACCGCTTTACCGCTCCAACAAAATGGCGTCATTGCCGGGTATTGGTTTTGACATTGAATCGCATTGTGATAGTTTCTTTGTTTTTGAGTTTTGTAGATATCGTACATATTGTATATTTTCACGTGTTTATACTGATACTTGTATATTTTGTTCCCGTAACGTTTGTTCAAGTGTTTGGTTAGGACACTTGCTTTTGTTTTGCGCGGTGAGGTATCACCATGGCAAGAAGGAAGGAAGTTACTAGCTAAGCATAGTAAAGGCGCCGAGCTTACGACGTAAAACAACCATGTTTTATCGTTGTTTTTGTTTCGTTATTACTTTTTCATTCTAGCTTAAATAGTGTGGTGATCTTTCATTAAACAAGTTGTACTCGGATTGTTCGTAAAATTCTCAAATCTTCACTTTACAACTTGTTTAATCCAATTTCCCTCGGTTTTTTTTCGTATGTTTATATTAATAATTCTTGTGTTTGTCAATGAGCTTGTTTTGAGTAGCTTGAGGATATTTAAGGTGATGTTCCAAGTTTGATCGTTTCAACTTGCGGATGTATGGTAATGATATTGTTAAGTTTTGTACACGTCCAAGGTATGTCTTTATCGCTTTCTGGACTTTAGCATATTCATGATACTTAGGCTTTTTACAATATCCCATGCCATTCATTCTTTTGTGTACTTGTTCTTGATGTGAATCACTTTATTTCCCAACCTTTTTGTGAGGTAGTTTTCCATTATTCATATATGCGCGGAATACCAACATCCTTGTTCTAACTGGATTGTATTATGCTTAATCTTTTGTTTGTGTTGATTATATGAAAGCATGAAAAGGATCAAGGTAATTTGTTTCATTTTGAACACAACTACCTAGCCAAATAGTAAATTCACCTTGTGAGTGTGTGAGCATTTGTTAAACCCCTTTGTTCTTTTCTATCATTATCCATGTTGTTTGAACTTAATGCTTGTCTATGAGTATTGAATTCACTTTTTGTATTCATTTTGATTGATTGTTTTTTTCTTGAAGCCTCAACTTTGTGTTGTTGTATGAATTTTTACCTTGCCTTAAAAAGTAGGGAGTATTCACATGATGATGTGGTTTAATTCAAGTTGGGGAGAGAACGATTATTTACTCATTGGTTGGTTTCTATGAGGTTGAAAAAGAAAAGAAAAAAGAGAAAAATATGAAAAAGAAAAGAAAAGAAAAAAGAAAGAAAAAGAAAATCCTTGAGAAAGGAAACAAAAAGAGTTCAAATAATTGTGCTAAATAAGTATTATGTTTTGTGTAACACTTGGGATTTTGGAATAAGTTTATTGGAATTTTGTGTTCGAGTCTTTGTGAGTTGATCACTCCCTTAGGTTTAGGCAAGTTTTTGCTTCAATTACCTTTAGAAATTGCCCCTTATTTGTTTACCCAGCCACGCTACAACCTTGAAAGCCCTTGTGATTCTTTCTTTTGTATGTTCAATGTGAATTTTTGGATGAATGCATAATTTAGTCTTTTGTTTGCAAGATTGTTGTGTGAGTGAAAGTACCTCATTTTGTGTTTTTCATCTACCGATGATTGTTTTTGCTAGGCGTGATTCACGTTTGAACTTGTGTTGTTTTAGGATGTCTGGCATGATTTTTGTATTTTGCATTTGTTTCGTGACTATGTTATGGTCGTAGTTTAGTGGTAAGTATTTACTTTGTGTGTGTATCGTTTTTCACTTGAACCATTCATTTGTCCGTTTTTCAAAACATGTTGATTCGTGATTCTTTGGTTGTCACTCTGTTTCTTTGAGTTGTTTGACTCTTGTTTGAGGACAAACAAGTTTAAGCTTGGGAGAGTTTGATAGTGCAAATTGTAGCTATTTTTGTATATAAGTTTTGTTGTATTTATCGATACTTTTTGTTAACATCGTACGAATAAACCCCGCTTTGTTTGTAAATGCATTTACTTTATGTTATAGTGTATATATTGCGTATCGTGTAAATATCGTTGAGTTTAATTGATTTTCTCTATTTTTTGTAGGTATTCAATCAAAGATATTTTGCCATTGTTGTATAGAGCATTGAATAAGCTTTCTCATGCTTCCGACCGTGCGTCAATCCGAGTTACGGTTCAGAAGTTGTGTTCAAAATAAGGGATGGTTCGCTTTCAAGTTCGCTTTACGAACTTTCCATTGAATGTTCGCTTTGCAAACTTCCCAGCGAATGATCCCAGATTTATGGCAGAGGAAAATGGGACCAAAGTTCACTTTGTAAACTTTTCAGCGAATATTCGCTTTTCGAATAAAAGTTCGCATTGCGAACTTCTGCAGAAAAGCAGGGGTGGTTTAGCTATTTTGAGGCACTTAAGTGCTAAATTTTGGAGTTCGCTTTGCGAACTTGGCAGATTTTGAAATTGTATATAAGTGATTTCATTCAATTATTAGGTTATGGTTTTGGGGATTTTCGTTCCAACTCCATCAAACTCATTTTTCAATAGATTAGCATAGAAAACAACATTGAAGCTTGCACACAGATGATCCGGGGTGGATTTCTCATCAATCGGCGTTGACTAACCACGAGATGTTTGGTTTATTTCTTTTCTTCTTTGTGTATTTCTTCTTTGTTGGATTATTGTATATGTATTTACTTTGAACTCATGTATATTTGTCGCCCATGGCGTTGTATAAAATCTGCTTTACAGATCTTTATCGGTGATTGTCTCTGAGTTTTTGCTTTATGCTCGGGGTTTGGGTTGTGTTAGAGATAAACATCGCGAACTTTGATTAGGGATGATTATCTGTTAGTTTCTGGATGCTAGACATAGATTTAGAGCTAACAATCTTTATGGGTGTCGGAACTTAATGCCGCCGTATCTTGAGTCGAGTGCGAGAGTGTCGACGAGGGTAACACAGTTGTTCTCTCAGCTCAGTGTGTCAGAGATGGACACTGTTGTGAGCGATCCTGGATAATATTGAGGAGTATTGTAGGTTGAGTATAACTGGTCGGTAAGTTTAAGTTTGTGAGGAGCCGATTATGTGCGTGCCGGATAAGTTTCTTCTCTCTGAAGAATGAATTCTTTTTGTATTAATATTTTTTTTCTATTTCTATGTTTGAAAACATTTTAAACCAAACTCTTTAACATTAAAACTGTCGAACGACATTCTTTCCCTCGAACCGATCTCTGTGGACTCGACATAAATCCCAGAGGGAATTCTAACGAAAATAATATTTTTGCTTACCGCTTTACCGCTCCAACAAAATGGCGTCATTGCCGGGGATTGGTTTTGACATTGAATCGCATTGTGATAGTTTCTTTGTTTTTGAGTTTTGTAGATATCGTACATATTGTATATTTTCACGTGTTTATACTGATACTTGTATATTTTGTTCCCGTAACGTTTGTTCAAGTGTTTGGTTAGGACACTTGCTTTTGTTTTGCGCGGTGAGGTATCACCATGGCAAGAAGGAAGGAAGTTACTAGCTAAGCATAGTAAAGGCGCCGAGCTTACGACGTAAAACAACCATGTTTTATCGTTGTTTTTGTTTCGTTATTACTTTTTCATTCTAGCTTAAATAGTGTGGTGATCTTTCATTAAACAAGTTGTATTCGGATTGTTCGTAAAATTCTCAAATCTTCACTTTACAACTTGTTTAATCCAATTTCCCTCGGTTTTTTTTCGTATGTTTATATTAATAATTCTTGTGTTTGTCAATGAGCTTGTTTTGAGTAGCTTGAGGATATTTAAGGTGATGTTCCAAGTTTGATCGTTTCAACTTGCGGATGTATGGTAATGATATTGTTAAGTTTTGTACACGTCCAAGGTATGTCTTTATCGCTTTCTGGACTTTAGCATATTCATGATACTTAGGCTTTTTACAATATCCCATGCCATTCATTCTTTTGTGTACTTGTTCTTGATGTGAATCACTTTATTTCCCAACCTTTTTGTGAGGTAGTTTTCCATTATTCATATATGCGCGGAATACCAACATCCTTGTTCTAACTGGATTGTATTATGCTTAATCTTTTGTTTGTGTTGATTATATGAAAGCATGAAAAGGATCAAGGTAATTTGTTTCATTTTGAACACAACTACCTAGCCAAATAGTAAATTCACCTTGTGAGTGTGTGAGCATTTGTTAAACCCCTTTGTTCTTTTCTATCATTATCCATGTTGTTTGAACTTAATGCTTGTCTATGAGTATTGAATTCACTTTTTGTATTCATTTTGATTGATTGTTTTTTTCTTGAAGCCTCAACTTTGTGTTGTTGTATGAATTTTTACCTTGCCTTAAAAAGTAGGGAGTATTCACATGATGATGTGGTTTAATTCAAGTTGGGGAGAGAACGATTATTTACTCATTGGTTGGTTTCTATGAGGTTGAAAAAGAAAAGAAAAAAGAGAAAAATATGAAAAAGAAAAGAAAAGAAAAAAGAAAGAAAAAGAAAATCCTTGAGAAAGGAAACAAAAAGAGTTCAAATAATTGTGCTAAATAAGTATTATGTTTTGTGTAACACTTGGGATTTTGGAATAAGTTTATTGGAATTTTGTGTTCGAGTCTTTGTGAGTTGATCACTCCCTTAGGTTTAGGCAAGTTTTTGCTTCAATTACCTTTAGAAATTGCCCCTTATTTGTTTACCCAGCCACGCTACAACCTTGAAAGCCCTTGTGATTCTTTCTTTTGTATGTTCAATGTGAATTTTTGGATGAATGCATAATTTAGTCTTTTGTTTGCAAGATTGTTGTGTGAGTGAAAGTACCTCATTTTGTGTTTTTCATCTACCGATGATTGTTTTTGCTAGGCGTGATTCACGTTTGAACTTGTGTTGTTTTAGGATGTCTGGCATGATTTTTGTATTTTGCATTTGTTTCGTGACTATGTTATGGTCGTAGTTTAGTGGTAAGTATTTACTTTGTGTGTGTGTCGTTTTTCACTTGAACCATTCATTTGTCCGTTTTTCAAAACATGTTGATTCGTGATTCTTTGGTTGTCACTCTGTTTCTTTGAGTTGTTTGACTCTTGTTTGAGGACAAACAAGTTTAAGCTTGGGAGAGTTTGATAGTGCAAATTGTAGCTATTTTTGTATATAAGTTTTGTTGTATTTATCGATACTTTTTGTTAACATCGTACGAATAAACCCCGCTTTGTTTGTAAATGCATTTACTTTATGTTATAGTGTATATATTGCGTATCGTGTAAATATCGTTGAGTTTAATTGATTTTCTCTGTTTTTTGTAGGTATTCAATCAAAGATATTTTGCCATTGTTGTATAGAGCATTGAATAAGCTTTCTCATGCTTCCGACCGTGCGTCAATCCGAGTTACGGTTCAGAAGTTGTGTTCAAAATAAGGGATGGTTCGCTTTCAAGTTCGCTTTACGAACTTTCCAGTGAATGTTCGCTTTGCAAACTTCCCAGCGAATGATCCCAGATTTATGGCAGAGGAAAATGGGACCAAAGTTCACTTTGTAAACTTTTCAGCGAATATTCGCTTTTCGAATAAAAGTTCGCATTGCGAACTTCTGCAGAAAAGCAGGGGTGGTTTAGCTATTTTGAGGCACTTAAGTGCTAAATTTTGGAGTTCGCTTTGCGAACTTGGCAGATTTTGAAATTGTATATAAGTGATTTCATTCAATTATTAGGTTATGGTTTTGGGGATTTTCGTTCCAACTCCATCAAACTCATTTTTCAATAGATTAGCATAGAAAACAACATTGAAGCTTGCACACAGATGATCCGGGGTGGATTTCTCATCAATCGGCGTTGACTAACCACGAGATGTTTGGTTTATTTCTTTTCTTCTTTGTGTATTTCTTCTTTGTTGGATTATTGTATATGTATTTACTTTGAACTCATGTATATTTGTCGCCCATGGCGTTGTATAAAATCTGCTTTACAGATCTTTATCGGTGATTGTCTCTGAGTTTTTGCTTTATGCTCGGGGTTTGGGTTGTGTTAGAGATAAACATCGCGAACTTTGATTAGGGATGATTATCTGTTAGTTTCTGGATGCTAGACATAGATTTAGAGCTAACAATCTTTATGGGTGTCGGAACTTAATGCCGCCGTATCTTGAGTCGAGTGCGAGAGTGTCGACGAGGGTAACACAGTTGTTCTCTCAGCTCAGTGTGTCAGAGATGGACACTGTTGTGAGCGATCCTGGATAATATTGAGGAGTATTGTAGGTTGAGTATAACTGGTCGGTAAGTTTAAGTTTGTGAGGAGCCGATTATGTGCGTGCCGGATAAGTTTCTTCTCTCTGAAGAATGAATTCTTTTTGTATTAATATTTTTTTTCTATTTCTATGTTTGAAAACATTTTAAACCAAACTCTTTAACATTAAAACTGTCGAACGACATTCTTTCCCTCGAACCGATCTCTGTGGACTCGACATAAATCCCAGAGGGAATTCTAACGAAAATAATATTTTTGCTTACCGCTTTACCGCTCCAACAAAATGGCGTCATTGCCGGGGATTGGTTTTGACATTGAATCGCATTGTGATAGTTTCTTTGTTTTTGAGTTTTGTAGATATCGTACATATTGTATATTTTCATGTGTTTATACTGATACTTGTATATTTTGTTCCCGTAACGTTTGTTCAAGTGTTTGGTTAGGACACTTGCTTTTGTTTTGCGCGGTGAGGTATCACCATGGCAAGAAGGAAGGAAGTTACTAGCTAAGCATAGTAAAGGCGCCGAGCTTACGACGTAAAACAACCATGTTTTATCGTTGTTTTTGTTTCGTTATTACTTTTTCATTCTAGCTTAAATAGTGTGGTGATCTTTCATTAAACAAGTTGTACTCGGATTGTTCGTAAAATTCTCAAATCTTCACTTTACAACTTGTTTAATCCAATTTCCCTCGGTTTTTTTTTCGTATGTTTATATTAATAATTCTTGTGTTTGTCAATGAGCTTGTTTTGAGTAGCTTGAGGATATTTAAGGTGATGTTCCAAGTTTGATCGTTTCAACTTGCGGATGTATGGTAATGATATTGTTAAGTTTTGTACACGTCCAAGGTATGTCTTTATCGCTTTCTGGACTTTAGCATATTCATGATACTTAGGCTTTTTACAATATCCCATGCCATTCATTCTTTTGTGTACTTGTTCTTGATGTGAATCACTTTATTTCCCAACCTTTTTGTGAGGTAGTTTTCCATTATTCATATATGCGCGGAATACCAACATCCTTGTTCTAACTGGATTGTATTATGCTTAATCTTTTGTTTGTGTTGATTATATGAAAGCATGAAAAGGATCAAGGTAATTTGTTTCATTTTGAACACAACTACCTAGCCAAATAGTAAATTCACCTTGTGAGTATGTGAGCATTTGTTAAACCCCTTTGTTCTTTTCTATCATTATCCATGTTGTTTGAACTTAATGCTTGTCTATGAGTATTGAATTCACTTTTTGTATTCATTTTGATTGATTGTTTTTTTCTTGAAGCCTCAACTTTGTGTTGTTGTATGAATTTTTACCTTGCCTTAAAAAGTAGGGAGTATTCACATGATGATGTGGTTTAATTCAAGTTGGGGAGAGAATGATTATTTACTCATTGGTTGGTTTCTATGAGGTTGAAAAAGAAAAGAAAAAAGAGAAAAATATGAAAAAGAAAAGAAAAGAAAAAAGAAAGAAAAAGAAAATCCTTGAGAAAGGAAACATAAAGAGTTCAAATAATTGTGCTAAATAAGTATTATGTTTTGTGTAACACTTGGGATTTTGGAATAAGTTTATTGGAATTTTGTGTTCGAGTCTTTGTGAGTTGATCACTCCCTTAGGTTTAGGCAAGTTTTTGCTTCAATTACCTTTAGAAATTGCCCCTTATTTGTTTACCCAGCCACGCTACAACCTTGAAAGCCCTTGTGATTCTTTCTTTTGTATGTTCAATGTGAATTTTTGGATGAATGCATAATTTAGTCTTTTGTTTGCAAGATTGTTGTGTGAGTGAAAAGTACCTCATTTTGTGTTTTTCATCTACCGATGATTGCTTTTGCTAGGCGTGATTCACGTTTGAACTTGTGTTGTTTTAGGATGTCTGGCATGATTTTTGTATTTTGCATTTGTTTCGTGACTATGTTATCGTCGTAGTTTAGTGGTAAGTATTTACTTTGTGTGTGTATCGTTTTTCACTTGAACCATTCATTTGTCCGTTTTTCAAAACATGTTGATTCGTGATTCTTTGGTTGTCACTCTGTTTCTTTGAGTTGTTTGACTCTTGTTTGAGGACAAACAAGTTTAAGCTTGGGAGAGTTTGATAGTGCAAATTGTAGCTATTTTTGTATATAAGTTTTGTTGTATTTATCGATACTTTTTGTTAACATCGTACGAATAAACCCCGCTTTGTTTGTAAATGCATTTACTTTATGTTATAGTGTATATATTGCGTATCGTGTAAATATCGTTGAGTTTAATTGATTTTCTCTGTTTTTTGTAGGTATTCAATCAAAGATATTTTTCCATTGTTGTATAGAGCATTGAATAAGCTTTCTCATGCTTCCGACCGTGCGTCAATCCGAGTTACGGTTCAGAAGTTGTGTTCAAAATAAGGGATGGTTCGCTTTCAAGTTCGCTTTACGAACTTTCCAGTGAATGTTCGCTTTGCAAACTTCCCAGCGAATGATCCCAGATTTATGGCAGAGGAAAATGGGACCAAAGTTCACTTTGTAAACTTTTCAGCGAATATTCGCTTTTCGAATAAAAGTTCGCATTGCGAACTTCTGCAGAAAAGCAGGGGTGGTTTAGCTATTTTGAGGCACTTAAGTGCTAAATTTTGGAGTTCGCTTTGCGAACTTGGCAGATTTTGAAATTGTATATAAGTGATTTCATTCAATTATTAGGTTATGGTTTTGGGGATTTTCGTTCCAACTCCATCAAACTCATTTTTCAATAGATTAGCATAGAAAACAACATTGAAGCTTGCACACAGATGATCCGGGGTGGATTTCTCATCAATCGGCGTTGACTAACCACGAGATGTTTGGTTTATTTCTTTTCTTCTTTGTGTATTTCTTCTTTGTTGGATTATTGTATATGTATTTACTTTGAACTCATGTATATTTGTCGCCCATGGCGTTGTATAAAATCTGCTTTACAGATCTTTATCGGTGATTGTCTCTGAGTTTTTGCTTTATGCTCGGGGTTTGGGTTGTGTTAGAGATAAACATCGCGAACTTTGATTAGGGATGATTATCTGTTAGTTTCTGGATGCTAGACATAGATTTAGAGCTAACAATCTTTATGGGTGTCGGAACTTAATGCCGCCGTATCTTGAGTCGAGTGCGAGAGTGTCGACGAGGGTAACACAGTTGTTCTCTCAGCTCAGTGTGTCAGAGATGGACACTGTTGTGAGCGATCCTGGATAATATTGAGGAGTATTGTAGGTTGAGTATAACTGGTCGGTAAGTTTAAGTTTGTGAGGAGCCGATTATGTGCGTGCCGGATAAGTTTCTTCTCTCTGAAGAATGAATTCTTTTTGTATTAATATTTTTTTTCTATTTCTATGTTTGAAAACATTTTAAACCAAACTCTTTAACATTAAAACTGTCGAACGACATTCTTTCCCTCGAACCGATCTCTGTGGACTCGACATAAATCCCAGAGGGAATTCTAACGAAAATAATATTTTTGCTTACCGCTTTACCGCTCCAACAAAATGGCGTCATTGCCGGGGATTGGTTTTGACATTGAATCGCATTGTGATAGTTTCTTTGTTTTTGAGTTTTGTAGATATCGTACATATTGTATATTTTCACGTGTTTATACTGATACTTGTATATTTTGTTCCCGTAACGTTTGTTCAAGTGTTTGGTTAGGACACTTGCTTTTGTTTTGCGCGGTGAGGTATCACCATGGCAAGAAGGAAGGAAGTTACTAGCTAAGCATAGTAAAGGCGCCGAGCTTACGACGTAAAACAACCATGTTTTATCGTTGTTTTTGTTTCGTTATTACTTTTTCATTCTAGCTTAAATAGTGTGGTGATCTTTCATTAAACAAGTTGTATTCGGATTGTTCGTAAAATTCTCAAATCTTCACTTTACAACTTGTTTAATCCAATTTCCCTCGGTTTTTTTTCGTATGTTTATATTAATAATTCTTGTGTTTGTCAATGAGCTTGTTTTGAGTAGCTTGAGGATATTTAAGGTGATGTTCCAAGTTTGATCGTTTCAACTTGCGGATGTATGGTAATGATATTGTTAAGTTTTGTACACGTCCAAGGTATGTCTTTATCGCTTTCTGGACTTTAGCATATTCATGATACTTAGGCTTTTTACAATATCCCATGCCATTCATTCTTTTGTGTACTTGTTCTTGATGTGAATCACTTTATTTCCCAACCTTTTTGTGAGGTAGTTTTCCATTATTCATATATGCGCGGAATACCAACATCCTTGTTCTAACTGGATTGTATTATGCTTAATCTTTTGTTTGTGTTGATTATATGAAAGCATGAAAAGGATCAAGGTAATTTGTTTCATTTTGAACACAACTACCTAGCCAAATAGTAAATTCACCTTGTGAGTGTGTGAGCATTTGTTAAACCCCTTTGTTCTTTTCTATCATTATCCATGTTGTTTGAACTTAATGCTTGTCTATGAGTATTGAATTCACTTTTTGTATTCATTTTGATTGATTGTTTTTTTCTTGAAGCCTCAACTTTGTGTTGTTGTATGAATTTTTACCTTGCCTTAAAAAGTAGGGAGTATTCACATGATGATGTGGTTTAATTCAAGTTGGGGAGAGAATGATTATTTACTCATTGGTTGGTTTCTATGAGGTTGAAAAAGAAAAGAAAAAAGAGAAAAATATGAAAAAGAAAAGAAAAGAAAAAAGAAAGAAAAAGAAAATCCTTGAGAAAGGAAACATAAAGAGTTCAAATAATTGTGCTAAATAAGTATTATGTTTTGTGTAACACTTGGGATTTTGGAATAAGTTTATTGGAATTTTGTGTTCGAGTCTTTGTGAGTTGATCACTCCCTTAGGTTTAGGCAAGTTTTTGCTTCAATTACCTTTAGAAATTGCCCCTTATTTGTTTACCCAGCCACGCTACAACCTTGAAAGCCCTTGTGATTCTTTCTTTTGTATGTTCAATGTGAATTTTTGGATGAATGCATAATTTAGTCTTTTGTTTGCAAGATTGTTGTGTGAGTGAAAAGTACCTCATTTTGTGTTTTTCATCTACCGATGATTGCTTTTGCTAGGCGTGATTCACGTTTGAACTTGTGTTGTTTTAGGATGTCTGGCATGATTTTTGTATTTTGCATTTGTTTCGTGACTATGTTATCGTCGTAGTTTAGTGGTAAGTATTTACTTTGTGTGTGTATCGTTTTTCACTTGAACCATTCATTTGTCCGTTTTTCAAAACATGTTGATTCGTGATTCTTTGGTTGTCACTCTGTTTCTTTGAGTTGTTTGACTCTTGTTTGAGGACAAACAAGTTTAAGCTTGGGAGAGTTTGATAGTGCAAATTGTAGCTATTTTTGTATATAAGTTTTGTTGTATTTATCGATACTTTTTGTTAACATCGTACGAATAAACCCCGCTTTGTTTGTAAATGCATTTACTTTATGTTATAGTGTATATATTGCGTATCGTGTAAATATCGTTGAGTTTAATTGATTTTCTCTGTTTTTTGTAGGTATTCAATCAAAGATATTTTTCCATTGTTGTATAGAGCATTGAATAAGCTTTCTCATGCTTCCGACCGTGCGTCAATCCGAGTTACGGTTCAGAAGTTGTGTTCAAAATAAGGGATGGTTCGCTTTCAAGTTCGCTTTACGAACTTTCCAGTGAATGTTCGCTTTGCAAACTTCCCAGCGAATGATCCCAGATTTATGGCAGAGGAAAATGGGACCAAAGTTCACTTTGTAAACTTTTCAGCGAATATTCGCTTTTCGAATAAAAGTTCGCATTGCGAACTTCTGCAGAAAAGCAGGGGTGGTTTAGCTATTTTGAGGCACTTAAGTGCTAAATTTTGGAGTTCGCTTTGCGAACTTGGCAGATTTTGAAATTGTATATAAGTGATTTCATTCAATTATTAGGTTATGGTTTTGGGGATTTTCGTTCCAACTCCATCAAACTCATTTTTCAATAGATTAGCATAGAAAACAACATTGAAGCTTGCACACAGATGATCCGGGGTGGATTTCTCATCAATCGGCGTTGACTAACCACGAGATGTTTGGTTTATTTCTTTTCTTCTTTGTGTATTTCTTCTTTGTTGGATTATTGTATATGTATTTACTTTGAACTCATGTATATTTGTCGCCCATGGCGTTGTATAAAATCTGCTTTACAGATCTTTATCGGTGATTGTCTCTGAGTTTTTGCTTTATGCTCGGGGTTTGGGTTGTGTTAGAGATAAACATCGCGAACTTTGATTAGGGATGATTATCTGTTAGTTTCTGGATGCTAGACATAGATTTAGAGCTAACAATCTTTATGGGTGTCGGAACTTAATGCCGCCGTATCTTGAGTCGAGTGCGAGAGTGTCGACGAGGGTAACACAGTTGTTCTCTCAGCTCAGTGTGTCAGAGATGGACACTGTTGTGAGCGATCCTGGATAATATTGAGGAGTATTGTAGGTTGAGTATAACTGGTCGGTAAGTTTAAGTTTGTGAGGAGCCGATTATGTGCGTGCCGGATAAGTTTCTTCTCTCTGAAGAATGAATTCTTTTTGTATTAATATTTTTTTTCTATTTCTATGTTTGAAAACATTTTAAACCAAACTCTTTAACATTAAAACTGTCGAACGACATTCTTTCCCTCGAACCGATCTCTGTGGACTCGACATAAATCCCAGAGGGAATTCTAACGAAAATAATATTTTTGCTTACCGCTTTACCGCTCCAACAAAATGGCGTCATTGCCGGGGATTGGTTTTGACATTGAATCGCATTGTGATAGTTTCTTTGTTTTTGAGTTTTGTAGATATCGTACATATTGTATATTTTCACGTGTTTATACTGATACTTGTATATTTTGTTCCCGTAACGTTTGTTCAAGTGTTTGGTTAGGACACTTGCTTTTGTTTTGCGCGGTGAGGTATCACCATGGCAAGAAGGAAGGAAGTTACTAGCTAAGCATAGTAAAGGCGCCGAGCTTACGACGTAAAACAACCATGTTTTATCGTTGTTTTTGTTTCGTTATTACTTTTTCATTCTAGCTTAAATAGTGTGGTGATCTTTCATTAAACAAGTTGTATTCGGATTGTTCGTAAAATTCTCAAATCTTCACTTTACAACTTGTTTAATCCAATTTCCCTCGGTTTTTTTTCGTATGTTTATATTAATAATTCTTGTGTTTGTCAATGAGCTTGTTTTGAGTAGCTTGAGGATATTTAAGGTGATGTTCCAAGTTTGATCGTTTCAACTTGCGGATGTATGGTAATGATATTGTTAAGTTTTGTACACGTCCAAGGTATGTCTTTATCGCTTTCTGGACTTTAGCATATTCATGATACTTAGGCTTTTTACAATATCCCATGCCATTCATTCTTTTGTGTACTTGTTCTTGATGTGAATCACTTTATTTCCCAACCTTTTTGTGAGGTAGTTTTCCATTATTCATATATGCGCGGAATACCAACATCCTTGTTCTAACTGGATTGTATTATGCTTAATCTTTTGTTTGTGTTGATTATATGAAAGCATGAAAAGGATCAAGGTAATTTGTTTCATTTTGAACACAACTACCTAGCCAAATAGTAAATTCACCTTGTGAGTGTGTGAGCATTTGTTAAACCCCTTTGTTCTTTTCTATCATTATCCATGTTGTTTGAACTTAATGCTTGTCTATGAGTATTGAATTCACTTTTTGTATTCATTTTGATTGATTGTTTTTTTCTTGAAGCCTCAACTTTGTGTTGTTGTATGAATTTTTACCTTGCCTTAAAAAGTAGGGAGTATTCACATGATGATGTGGTTTAATTCAAGTTGGGGAGAGAACGATTATTTACTCATTGGTTGGTTTCTATGAGGTTGAAAAAGAAAAGAAAAAAGAGAAAAATATGAAAAAGAAAAGAAAAGAAAAAAGAAAGAAAAAGAAAATCCTTGAGAAAGGAAACAAAAAGAGTTCAAATAATTGTGCTAAATAAGTATTATGTTTTGTGTAACACTTGGGATTTTGGAATAAGTTTATTGGAATTTTGTGTTCGAGTCTTTGTGAGTTGATCACTCCCTTAGGTTTAGGCAAGTTTTTGCTTCAATTACCTTTAGAAATTGCCCCTTATTTGTTTACCCAGCCACGCTACAACCTTGAAAGCCCTTGTGATTCTTTCTTTTGTATGTTCAATGTGAATTTTTGGATGAATGCATAATTTAGTCTTTTGTTTGCAAGATTGTTGTGTGAGTGAAAAGTACCTCATTTTGTGTTTTTCATCTACCGATGATTGTTTTTGCTAGGCGTGATTCACGTTTGAACTTGTGTTGTTTTAGGATGTCTGGCATGATTTTTGTATTTTGCATTTGTTTCGTGACTATGTTATGGTCGTAGTTTAGTGGTAAGTATTTACTTTGTGTGTGTATCGTTTTTCACTTGAACCATTCATTTGTCTGTTTTTCAAAACATGTTGATTCGTGATTCTTTGGTTGTCACTCTGTTTCTTTGAGTTGTTTGACTCTTGTTTGAGGACAAACAAGTTTAAGCTTGGGAGAGTTTGATAGTGCAAATTGTAGCTATTTTTGTATATAAGTTTTGTTGTATTTATCGATACTTTTTGTTAACATCGTACGAATAAACCCCGCTTTGTTTGTAAATGCATTTACTTTATGTTATAGTGTATATATTGCGTATCGTGTAAATATCGTTGAGTTTAATTGATTTTCTCTGTTTTTTGTAGGTATTCAATCAAAGATATTTTGCCATTGTTGTATAGAGCATTGAATAAGCTTTCTCATGCTTCCGACCGTGCGTCAATCCGAGTTACGGTTCAGAAGTTGTGTTCAAAATAAGGGATGGTTCGCTTTCAAGTTCGCTTTACGAACTTTCCAGTGAATGTTCGCTTTGCAAACTTCCCAGCGAATGATCCCAGATTTATGGCAGAGGAAAATGGGACCAAAGTTCACTTTGTAAACTTTTCAGCGAATATTCGCTTTTCGAATAAAAGTTCGCATTGCGAACTTCTGCAGAAAAGCAGGGGTGGTTTAGCTATGTTGAGGCACTTAAGTGCTAAATTTTGGAGTTCGCTTTGCGAACTTGGCAGATTTTGAAATTGTATATAAGTGATTTCATTCAATTATTAGGTTATGGTTTTGGGGATTTTCGTTCCAACTCCATCAAACTCATTTTTCAATAGATTAGCATAGAAAACAACATTGAAGCTTGCACACAGATGATCCGGGGTGGATTTCTCATTAATCGGCGTTGACTAACCACGAGATGTTTGGTTTATTTCTTTTCTTCTTTGTGTATTTCTTCTTTGTTGGATTATTGTATATGTATTTACTTTGAACTCATGTATATTTGTCGCCCATGGCGTTGTATAAAATCTGCTTTACAGATCTTTATCGGTGATTGTCTCTGAGTTTTTGCTTTATGCTCGGGGTTTGGGTTGTGTTAGAGATAAACATCGCGAACTTTGATTAGGGATGATTATCTGTTAGTTTCTGGATGCTAGACATAGATTTAGAGCTAACAATCTTTATGGGTGTCGGAACTTAATGCCGCCGTATCTTGAGTCGAGTGCGAGAGTGTCGACGAGGGTAACACAGTTGTTCTCTCAGCTCAGTGTGTCAGAGATGGACACTGTTGTGAGCGATCCTGGATAATTTTGAGGAGTATTGTAGGTTGAGTATAACTGGTCGGTAAGTTTAAGTTTGTGAGGAGCCGATTATGTGCGTGCCGGATAAGTTTCTTCCCTCTGAAGAATGAATTCTTTTTGTATTAATATTTTTTTCTATTTCTATGTTTGAAAACATTTTAAACCAAACTCTTTAACATTAAAACTGTCGAACGACATTCTTTCCCTCGAACCGATCTCTGTGGACTCGACATAAATCCCAGAGGGAATTCTAACGAAAATAATATTTTTGCTTACCGCTTTACCGCTCCAACAAAATGGCGTCATTGCCGGGGATTGGTTTTGACATTGAATCGCATTGTGATAGTTTCTTTGTTTTTGAGTTTTGTAGATATCGTACATATTGTATATTTTCACGTGTTTATACTGATACTTGTATATTTTGTTCCCGTAACGTTTGTTCAAGTGTTTGGTTAGGACACTTGCTTTTGTTTTGCGCGGTGAGGTATCACCATGGCAAGAAGGAAGGAAGTTACTAGCTAAGCATAGTAAAGGCGCCGAGCTTACGACGTAAAACAACCATGTTTTATCGTTGTTTTTGTTTCGTTATTACTTTTTCATTCTAGCTTAAATAGTGTGGTGATCTTTCATTAAACAAGTTGTACTCGGATTGTTCGTAAAATTCTCAAATCTTCACTTTACAACTTGTTTAATCCAATTTCCCTCGGTTTTTTTTCGTATGTTTATATTAATAATTCTTGTGTTTGTCAATGAGCTTGTTTTGAGTAGCTTGAGGATATTTAAGGTGATGTTCCAAGTTTGATCGTTTTAACTTGCGGATGTATGGTAATGATATTGTTAAGTTTTGTACACGTCCAAGGTATGTCTTTATCGCTTTCTGGACTTTAGCATATTCATGATACTTAGGCTTTTTACAATATCCCATGCCATTCATTCTTTTGTGTACTTGTTCTTGATGTGAATCACTTTATTTCCCAACCTTTTTGTGAGGTAGTTTTCCATTATTCATATATGCGCGGAATACCAACATCCTTGTTCTAACTGGATTGTATTATGCTTAATCTTTTGTTTGTGTTGATTATATGAAAGCATGAAAAGGATCAAGGTAATTTGTTTCATTTTGAACACAACTACCTAGCCAAATAGTAAATTCACCTTGTGAGTGTGTGAGCATTTGTTAAACCCCTTTGTTCTTTTCTATCATTATCCATGTTGTTTGAACTTAATGCTTGTCTATGAGTATTGAATTCACTTTTTGTATTCATTTTGATTGATTGTTTTTTTCTTGAAGCCTCAACTTTGTGTTGTTGTATGAATTTTTACCTTGCCTTAAAAAGTAGGGAGTATTCACATGATGATGTGGTTTAATTCAAGTTGGGGAGAGAACGATTATTTACTCATTGGTTGGTTTCTATGAGGTTGAAAAAGAAAAGAAAAAAGAGAAAAATATGAAAAAGAAAAGAAAAGAAAAAAGAAAGAAAAAGAAAATCCTTGAGAAAGGAAACAAAAAGAGTTCAAATAATTGTGCTAAATAAGTATTATGTTTTGTGTAACACTTGGGATTTTGGAATAAGTTTATTGGAATTTTGTGTTCGAGTCTTTGTGAGTTGATCACTCCCTTAGGTTTAGGCAAGTTTTTGCTTCAATTACCTTTAGAAATTGCCCCTTATTTGTTTACCCAGCCACGCTACAACCTTGAAAGCCCTTGTGATTCTTTCTTTTGTATGTTCAATGTGAATTTTTGGATGAATGCATAATTTAGTCTTTTGTTTGCAAGATTGTTGTGTGAGTGAAAAGTACCTCATTTTGTGTTTTTCATCTACCGATGATTGTTTTTGCTAGGCGTGATTCACGTTTGAACTTGTGTTGTTTTAGGATGTCTGGCATGATTTTTGTATTTTGCATTTGTTTCGTGACTATGTTATCGTCGTAGTTTAGTGGTAAGTATTTACTTTGTGTGTGTATCGTTTTTCACTTGAACCATTCATTTGTCCGTTTTTCAAAACATGTTGATTCGTGATTCTTTGGTTGTCACTCTGTTTCTTTGAGTTGTTTGACTCTTGTTTGAGGACAAACAAGTTTAAGCTTGGGAGAGTTTGATAGTGCAAATTGTAGCTATTTTTGTATATAAGTTTTGTTGTATTTATCGATACTTTTTGTTAACATCGTACGAATAAACCCCGCTTTGTTTGTAAATGCATTTACTTTATGTTATAGTGTATATATTGCGTATCGTGTAAATATCGTTGAGTTTAATTGATTTTCTCTGTTTTTTGTAGGTATTCAATCAAAGATATTTTGCCATTGTTGTATAGAGCATTGAATAAGCTTTCTCATGCTTCCGACCGTGCGTCAATCCGAGTTACGGTTCAGAAGTTGTGTTCAAAATAAGGGATGGTTCGCTTTCAAGTTCGCTTTACGAACTTTCCAGTGAATGTTCGCTTTGCAAACTTCCCAGCGAATGATCCCAGATTTATGGCAGAGGAAAATGGGACCAAAGTTCACTTTGTAAACTTTTCAGCGAATATTCGCTTTTCGAATAAAAGTTCGCATTGCGAACTTCTGCAGAAAAGCAGGGGTGGTTTAGCTATTTTGAGGCACTTAAGTGCTAAATTTTGGAGTTCGCTTTGCGAACTTGGCAGATTTTGAAATTGTATATAAGTGATTTCATTCAATTATTAGGTTATGGTTTTGGGGATTTTCGTTCCAACTCCATCAAACTCATTTTTCAATAGATTAGCATAGAAAACAACATTGAAGCTTGCACACAGATGATCCGGGGTGGATTTCTCATCAATCGGCGTTGACTAACCACGAGATGTTTGGTTTATTTCTTTTCTTCTTTGTGTATTTCTTCTTTGTTGGATTATTGTATATGTATTTACTTTGAACTCATGTATATTTGTCGCCCATGGCGTTGTATAAAATCTGCTTTACAGATCTTTATCGGTGATTGTCTCTGAGTTTTTGCTTTATGCTCGGGGTTTGGGTTGTGTTAGAGATAAACATCGCGAACTTTGATTAGGGATGATTATCTGTTAGTTTCTGGATGCTAGACATAGATTTAGAGCTAACAATCTTTATGGGTGTCGGAACTTAATGCCGCCGTATCTTGAGTCGAGTGCGAGAGTGTCGACGAGGGTAACACAGTTGTTCTCTCAACTCAGTGTGTCAGAGATGGACACTGTTGTGAGCGATCCTGGATAATATTGAGGAGTATTGTAGGTTGAGTATAACTGGTCGGTAAGTTTAAGTTTGTGAGGAGCCGATTATGTGCGTGCCGGATAAGTTTCTTCTCTCTGAAGAATGAATTCTTTTTGTATTAATATTTTTTTTCTATTTCTATGTTTGAAAACATTTTAAACCAAACTCTTTAACATTAAAACTGTCGAACGACATTCTTTCCCTCGAACCGATCTCTGTGGACTCGACATAAATCCCAGAGGGAATTCTAACGAAAATAATATTTTTGCTTACCGCTTTACCGCTCCAACAAAATGGCGTCATTGCCGGGGATTGGTTTTGACATTGAATCGCATTGTGATAGTTTCTTTGTTTTTGAGTTTTGTAGATATCGTACATATTGTATATTTTCACGTGTTTATACTGATACTTGTATATTTTGTTCCCGTAACGTTTGTTCAAGTGTTTGGTTAGGACACTTGCTTTTGTTTTGCGCGGTGAGGTATCACCATGGCAAGAAGGAAGGAAGTTACTAGCTAAGCATAGTAAAGGCGCCGAGCTTACGACGTAAAACAACCATGTTTTATCGTTGTTTTTGTTTCGTTATTACTTTTTCATTCTAGCTTAAATAGTGTGGTGATCTTTCATTAAACAAGTTGTACTCGGATTGTTCGTAAAATTCTCAAATCTTCACTTTACAACTTGTTTAATCCAATTTCCCTCGGTTTTTTTTCGTATGTTTATATTAATAATTCTTGTGTTTGTCAATGAGCTTGTTTTGAGTAGCTTGAGGATATTTAAGGTGATGTTCCAAGTTTGATGTTTCAACTTGCGGATGTATGGTAATGATATTGTTAAGTTTTGTACACGTCCAAGGTATGTCTTTATCGCTTTCTGGACTTTAGCATATTCATGATACTTAGGCTTTTTACAATATCCCATGCCATTCATTCTTTTGTGTACTTGTTCTTGATGTGAATCACTTTATTTCCCAACCTTTTTGTGAGGTAGTTTTCCATTATTCATATATGCGCGGAATACCAACATCCTTGTTCTAACTGGATTGTATTATGCTTAATCTTTTGTTTGTGTTGATTATATGAAAGCATGAAAAGGATCAAGGTAATTTGTTTCATTTTGAACACAACTACCTAGCCAAATAGTAAATTCACCTTGTGAGTGTGTGAGCATTTGTTAAACCCCTTTGTTCTTTTCTATCATTATCCATGTTGTTTGAACTTAATGCTTGTCTATGAGTATTGAATTCACTTTTTGTATTCATTTTGATTGATTGTTTTTTTCTTGAAGCCTCAACTTTGTGTTGTTGTATGAATTTTTACCTTGCCTTAAAAAGTAGGGAGTATTCACATGATGCTGTGGTTTAATTCAAGTTGGGGAGAGAACGATTATTTACTTATTGGTTGGTTTCTATGAGGTTGAAAAAGAAAAGAAAAAAGAGAAAAATATGAAAAAGAAAAGAAAAGAAAAAAGAAAGAAAAAGAAAATCCTTGAGAAAGGAAACAAAAAGAGTTCAAATAATTGTGCTAAATAAGTATTATGTTTTGTGTAACACTTGGGATTTTGGAATAAGTTTATTGGAATTTTGTGTTTGAGTCTTTGTGAGTTGATCACTCCCTTAGGTTTAGGCAAGTTTTTGCTTCAATTACCTTTAGAAATTGCCCCTTATTTGTTTACCCAGCCACGCTACAACCTTGAAAGCCCTTGTGATTCTTTCTTTTGTATGTTCAATGTGAATTTTTGGATGAATGCATAATTTAGTCTTTTGTTTGCAAGATTGTTGTGTGAGTGAAAAGTACCTCATTTTGTGTTTTTCATCTACCGATGATTGTTTTTGCTAGGCGTGATTCACGTTTGAACTTGTGTTGTTTTAGGATGTCTGGCATGATTTTTGTATTTTGCATTTGTTTCGTGACTATGTTATCGTCGTAGTTTAGTGGTAAGTATTTACTTTGTGTGTGTATCGTTTTTCACTTGAACCATTCATTTGTCCGTTTTTCAAAACATGTTGATTCGTGATTCTTTGGTTGTCACTCTGTTTCTTTGAGTTGTTTGACTCTTGTTTGAGGACAAACAAGTTTAAGCTTGGGAGAGTTTGATAGTGCAAATTGTAGCTATTTTTGAATATAAGTTTTGATGTATTTATCGATACTTTTTGTTAACATCGTACGAATAAACCCCGCTTTGTTTGTAAATGCATTTACTTTATGTTATAGTGTATATATTGCGTATCGTGTAAATATCGTTGAGTTTAATTGATTTTCTCTGTTTTTTGTAGGTATTCAATCAAAGATATTTTGCCATTGTTGTATAGAGCATTGAATAAGCTTTCTCATGCTTCCGACCGTGCGTCAATCCGAGTTACGGTTCAGAAGTTGTGTTCAAAATAAGGGATGGTTTGCTTTCAAGTTCGCTTTACGAACTTTCCAGTGAATGTTCGCTTTGCAAACTTCCCAGCGAATGATCCCAGATTTATGGCAGAGGAAAATGGGACCAAAGTTCACTTTGTAAACTTTTCAGCGAATATTCGCTTTTCGAATAAAAGTTCGCATTGCGAACTTCTGCAGAAAAGCAGGGGTGGTTTAGCTATTTTGAGGCACTTAAGTGCTAAATTTTGGAGTTCGCTTTGCGAACTTGGCAGATTTTGAAATTGTATATAAGTGATTTCATTCAATTATTAGGTTATGGTTTTGGGGATTTTCGTTCCAACTCCATCAAACTCATTTTTCAATAGATTAGCATAGAAAACAACATTGAAGCTTGCACACAGATGATCCGGGGTGGATTTCTCATCAATCGGCGTTGACTAACCACGAGATGTTTGGTTTATTTCTTTTCTTCTTTGTGTATTTCTTCTTTGTTGGATTATTGTATATGTATTTACTTTGAACTCATGTATATTTGTCGCCCATGGCGTTGTATAAAATCTGCTTTACAGATCTTTATCGGTGATTGTCTCTGAGTTTTTGCTTTATGCTCGGGGTTTGGGTTGTGTTAGAGATAAACATCGCGAACTTTGATTAGGGATGATTATCTGTTAGTTTCTGGATGCTAGACATAGATTTAGAGCTAACAATCTTTATGGGTGTCGGAACTTAATGCCGCCGTATCTTGAGTCGAGTGCGAGAGTGTCGACGAGGGTAACACAGTTGTTCTCTCAGCTCAGTGTGTCAGAGATGGACACTGTTGTGAGCGATCCTGGATAATATTGAGGAGTATTGTAGGTTGAGTATAACTGGTCGGTAAGTTTAAGTTTGTGAGGAGCCGATTATGTGCGTGCCGGATAAGTTTCTTCTCTCTGAAGAATGAATTCTTTTTGTATTAATATTTTTTTTCTATTTCTATGTTTGAAAACATTTTAAACCAAACTCTTTAACATTAAAACTGTCGAACGACATTCTTTCCCTCGAACCGATCTCTGTGGACTCGACATAAATCCCAGAGGGAATTCTAACGAAAATAATATTTTTGCTTACCGCTTTACCGCTCCAACAAAATGGCGTCATTGCCGGGGATTGGTTTTGACATTGAATCACATTGTGATAGTTTCTTTGTTTTTGAGTTTTGTAGATATCGTACATATTGTATATTTTCACGTGTTTATACTGATACTTGTATATTTTATTCCCGTAACGTTTGTTCAAGTGTTTGGTTAGGACACTTGCTTTTGTTTTGCGCGGTGAGGTATCACCATGGCAAGAAGGAAGGAAGTTACTAGCTAAGCATAGTAAAGGCGCCGAGCTTACGACGTAAAACAACCATGTTTTATCGTTGTTTTTGTTTCGTTATTACTTTTTCATTCTAGCTTAAATAGTGTGGTGATCTTTCATTAAACAAGTTGTATTCGGATTGTTCGTAAAATTCTCAAATCTTCACTTTACAACTTGTTTAATCCAATTTCCCTCGGTTTTTTTTCGTATGTTTATATTAATAATTCTTGTGTTTGTCAATGAGCTTGTTTTGAGTAGCTTGAGGATATTTAAGGTGATGTTCCAAGTTTGATCGTTTCAACTTGCGGATGTATGGTAATGATATTGTTAAGTTTTGTACACGTCCAAGGTATGTCTTTATCGCTTTCTGGACTTTAGCATATTCATGATACTTAGGCTTTTTACAATATCCCATGCCATTCATTCTTTTGTGTACTTGTTCTTGATGTGAATCACTTTATTTCCCAACCTTTTTGTGAGGTAGTTTTCCATTATTCATATATGCGCGGAATACCAACATCCTTGTTCTAACTGGATTGTATTATGCTTAATCTTTTGTTTGTGTTGATTATATGAAAGCATGAAAAGGATCAAGGTAATTTGTTTCATTTTGAACACAACTACCTAGCCAAATAGTAAATTCACCTTGTGAGTGTGTGAGCATTTGTTAAACCCCTTTGTTCTTTTCTATCATTATCCATGTTGTTTGAACTTAATGCTTGTCTATGAGTATTGAATTCACTTTTTGTATTCATTTTGATTGATTGTTTTTTTCTTGAAGCCTCAACTTTGTGTTGTTGTATGAATTTTTACCTTGCCTTAAAAAGTAGGGAGTATTCACATGATGATGTGGTTTAATTCAAGTTGGGGAGAGAACGATTATTTACTCATTGGTTGGTTTCTATGAGGTTGAAAAAGAAAAGAAAAAAGAGAAAAATATGAAAAAGAAAAGAAAAGAAAAAAGAAAGAAAAAGAAAATCCTTGAGAAAGGAAACAAAAAGAGTTCAAATAATTGTGCTAAATAAGTATTATGTTTTGTGTAACACTTGGGATTTTGGAATAAGTTTATTGGAATTTTGTGTTCGAGTCTTTGTGAGTTGATCACTCCCTTAGGTTTAGGCAAGTTTTTGCTTCAATTACCTTTAGAAATTGCCCCTTATTTGTTTACCCAGCCACGCTACAACCTTGAAAGCCCTTGTGATTCTTTCTTTTGTATGTTCAATGTGAATTTTTGGATGAATGCATAATTTAGTCTTTTGTTTGCAAGATTGTTGTGTGAGTGAAAAGTACCTCATTTTGTGTTTTTCATCTACCGATGATTGTTTTTGCTAGGCGTGATTCACGTTTGAACTTGTGTTGTTTTAGGATGTCTGGCATGATTTTTGTATTTTGCATTTGTTTCGTGACTATGTTATCGTCGTAGTTTAGTGGTAAGTATTTACTTTGTGTGTGTATCGTTTTTCACTTGAACCATTCATTTGTCCGTTTTTCAAAACATGTTGATTCGTGATTCTTTGGTTGTCACTCTGTTTCTTTGAGTTGTTTGACTCTTGTTTGAGGACAAACAAGTTTAAGCTTGGGAGAGTTTGATAGTGCAAATTGTAGCTATTTTTGTATATAAGTTTTGTTGTATTTATCGATACTTTTTGTTAACATCGTACGAATAAACCCCGCTTTGTTTGTAAATGCATTTACTTTATGTTATAGTGTATATATTGCGTATCGTGTAAATATCGTTGAGTTTAATTGATTTTCTCTGTTTTTTGTAGGTATTCAATCAAAGATATTTTGCCATTGTTGTATAGAGCATTGAATAAGCTTTCTCATGCTTCCGACCGTGCGTCAATCCGAGTTACGGTTCAGAAGTTGTGTTCAAAATAAGGGATGGTTCGCTTTCAAGTTCGCTTTACGAACTTTCCAGTGAATGTTCGCTTTGCAAACTTCCCAGCGAATGATCCCAGATTTATGGCAGAGGAAAATGGGACCAAAGTTCACTTTGTAAACTTTTCAGCGAATATTCGCTTTTCGAATAAAAGTTCGCATTGCGAACTTCTGCAGAAAAGCAGGGGTGGTTTAGCTATTTTGAGGCACTTAAGTGCTAAATTTTGGAGTTCGCTTTGCGAACTTGGCAGATTTTGAAATTGTATATAAGTGATTTCATTCAATTATTAGGTTATGGTTTTGGGGATTTTCGTTCCAACTCCATCAAACTCATTTTTCAATAGATTAGCATAGAAAACAACATTGAAGCTTGCACACAGATGATCCGGGGTGGATTTCTCATCAATCGGCGTTGACTAACCACGAGATGTTTGGTTTATTTCTTTTCTTCTTTGTGTATTTCTTCTTTGTTGGATTATTGTATATGTATTTACTTTGAACTCATGTATATTTGTCGCCCATGGCGTTGTATAAAATCTGCTTTACAGATCTTTATCGGTGATTGTCTCTGAGTTTTTGCTTTATGCTCGGGGTTTGGGTTGTGTTAGAGATAAACATCGCGAACTTTGATTAGGGATGATTATCTGTTAGTTTCTGGATGCTAGACATAGATTTAGAGCTAACAATCTTTATGGGTGTCGGAACTTAATGCCGCCGTATCTTGAGTCGAGTGCGAGAGTGTCGACGAGGGTAACACAGTTGTTCTCTCAACTCAGTGTGTCAGAGATGGACACTGTTGTGAGCGATCCTGGATAATATTGAGGAGTATTGTAGGTTGAGTATAACTGGTCGGTAAGTTTAAGTTTGTGAGGAGCCGATTATGTGCGTGCCGGATAAGTTTCTTCTCTCTGAAGAATGAATTCTTTTTGTATTAATATTTTTTTTCTATTTCTATGTTTGAAAACATTTTAAACCAAACTCTTTAACATTAAAACTGTCGAACGACATTCTTTCCCTCGAACCGATCTCTGTGGACTCGACATAAATCCCAGAGGGAATTCTAACGAAAATAATATTTTTGCTTACCGCTTTACCGCTCCAACAAAATGGCGTCATTGCCGGGGATTGGTTTTGACATTGAATCGCATTGTGATAGTTTCTTTGTTTTTGAGTTTTGTAGATATCGTACATATTGTATATTTTCACGTGTTTATACTGATACTTGTATATTTTGTTCCCGTAACGTTTGTTCAAGTGTTTGGTTAGGACACTTGCTTTTGTTTTGCGCGGTGAGGTATCACCATGGCAAGAAGGAAGGAAGTTACTAGCTAAGCATAGTAAAGGCGCCGAGCTTACGACGTAAAACAACCATGTTTTATCGTTGTTTTTGTTTCGTTATTACTTTTTCATTCTAGCTTAAATAGTGTGGTGATCTTTCATTAAACAAGTTGTACTCGGATTGTTCGTAAAATTCTCAAATCTTCACTTTACAACTTGTTTAATCCAATTTCCCTCGGTTTTTTTCGTATGTTTATATTAATAATTCTTGTGTTTGTCAATGAGCTTGTTTTGAGTAGCTTGAGGATATTTAAGGTGATGTTCCAAGTTTGATCGTTTCAACTTGCGGATGTATGGTAATGATATTGTTAAGTTTTGTAGACGTCCAAGGTATGTCTTTATCGCTTTCTGGACTTTAGCATATTCATGATACTTAGGCTTTTTACAATATCCCATGCCATTCATTCTTTTGTGTACTTGTTCTTGATGTGAATCACTTTATTTCCCAACCTTTTTGTGAGGTAGTTTTCCATTATTCATATATGCGCGGAATACCAACATCCTTGTTCTAACTGGATTGTATTATGCTTAATCTTTTGTTTGTGTTGATTATATGAAAGCATGAAAAGGATCAAGGTAATTTGTTTCATTTTGAACACAACTACCTAGCCAAATAGTAAATTCACCTTGTGAGTGTGTGAGCATTTGTTAAACCCCTTTGTTCTTTTCTATCATTATCCATGTTGTTTGAACTTAATGCTTGTCTATGAGTATTGAATTCACTTTTTGTATTCATTTTGATTGATTGTTTTTTTCTTGAAGCCTAAACTTTGTGTTGTTGTATGAATTTTTACCTTGCCTTAAAAAGTAGGGAGTATTCACATGATGATGTGGTTTAATTCAAGTTGGGGAGAGAACGATTATTTACTCATTGGTTGGTTTCTATGAGGTTGAAAAAGAAAAGAAAAAAGAGAAAAATATGAAAAAGAAAAGAAAAGAAAAAAGAAAGAAAAAGAAAATCCTTGAGAAAGGAAACAAAAAGAGTTCAAATAATTGTGCTAAATAAGTATTATGTTTTGTGTAACACTTGGGATTTTGGAATAAGTTTATTGGAATTTTGTGTTCGAGTCTTTGTGAGTTGATCACTCCCTTAGGTTTAGGCAAGTTTTTGCTTCAATTACCTTTAGAAATTGCCCCTTATTTGTTTACCCAGCCACGCTACAACCTTGAAAGCCCTTGTGATTCTTTCTTTTGTATGTTCAATGTGAATTTTTGGATGAATGCATAATTTAGTCTTTTGTTTGCAAGATTGTTGTGTGAGTGAAAAGTACCTCATTTTGTGTTTTTCATCTACCGATGATTGTTTTTGCTAGGCGTGATTCACGTTTGAACTTGTGTTGTTTTAGGATGTCTGGCATGATTTTTGTATTTTGCATTTGTTTCGTGACTATGTTATCGTCGTAGTTTAGTGGTAAGTATTTACTTTGTGTGTGTATCGTTTTTCACTTGAACCATTCATTTGTCCGTTTTTCAAAACATGTTGATTCGTGATTCTTTGGTTGTCACTCTGTTTCTTTGAGTTGTTTGACTCTTGTTTGAGGACAAACAAGTTTAAGCTTGGGAGAGTTTGATAGTGCAAATTGTAGCTATTTTTGTATATAAGTTTTGTTGTATTTATCGATACTTTTTGTTAACATCGTACGAATAAACCCCGCTTTGTTTGTAAATGCATTTACTTTATGTTATAGTGTATATATTGCGTATCGTGTAAATATTGTTGAGTTTAATTGATTTTCTCTGTTTTTTGTAGGTATTCAATCAAAGATATTTTGCCATTGTTGTATAGAGCATTGAATAAGCTTTCTCATGCTTTCGACCGTGCGTCAATCCGAGTTACGGTTCAGAAGTTGTGTTCAAAATAAGGGATGGTTCGCTTTCAAGTTCGCTTTACGAACTTTCCAGTGAATGTTCGCTTTGCAAACTTCCCAGCGAATGATCCCAGATTTATGGCAGAGGAAAATGGGACCAAAGTTCACTTTGTAAACTTTTCAGCGAATATTCGCTTTTCGAATAAAAGTTCGCATTGCGAACTTCTGCAGAAAAGCAGGGGTGGTTTAGCTATTTTGAGGCACTTAAGTGCTAAATTTTGGAGTTCGCTTTGCGAACTTGGCAGATTTTGAAATTGTATATAAGTGATTTCATTCAATTATTAGGTTATGGTTTTGGGGATTTTCGTTCCAACTCCATCAAACTCATTTTTCAATAGATTAGCATAGAAAACAACATTGAAGCTGGCACACAGATGATCCGGGGTGGATTTCTCATCAATCGGCGTTGACTAACCACGAGATGTTTGGTTTATTTCTTTTCTTCTTTGTGTATTTCTTCTTTGTTGGATTATTGTATATGTATTTACTTTGAACTCATGTATATTTGTCGCCCATGGCGTTGTATAAAATCTGCTTTACAGATCTTTATCGGTGATTGTCTCTGAGTTTTTGCTTTATGCTCGGGGTTTGGGTTGTGTTAGAGATAAACATCGCGAACTTTGATTAGGGATGATTATCTGTTAGTTTCTGGATGCTAGACATAGATTTAGATCTAACAATCTTTATGGGTGTCGGAACTTAATGCCGCCGTATCTTGAGTCGAGTGCGAGAGTGTCGACGAGGGTAACACAGTTGTTCTCTCAACTCAGTGTGTCAGAGATGGACACTGTTGTGAGCGATCCTGGATAATATTGAGGAGTATTGTAGGTTGAGTATAACTGGTCGGTAAGTTTAAGTTTGTGAGGAGCCGATTATGTGCGTGCCGGATAAGTTTCTTCTCTCTGAAGAATGAATTCTTTTTGTATTAATATTTTTTTTCTATTTCTATGTTTGAAAACATTTTAAACCAAACTCTTTAACATTAAAACTGTCGAACGACATTCTTTCCCTCGAACCGATCTCTGTGGACTCGACATAAATCCCAGAGGGAATTCTAACGAAAATAATATTTTTGCTTACCGCTTTACCGCTCCAACAAAATGGCGTCATTGCCGGGGATTGGTTTTGACATTGAATCGCATTGTGATAGTTTCTTTGTTTTTGAGTTTTGTAGATATCGTACATATTGTATATTTTCACGTGTTTATACTGATACTTGTATATTTTGTTCCCGTAACGTTTGTTCAAGTGTTTGGTTAGGACACTTGCTTTTGTTTTGCGCGGTGAGGTATCACCATGGCAAGAAGGAAGGAAGTTACTAGCTAAGCATAGTAAAGGCGCCGAGCTTACGACGTAAAACAACCATGTTTTATCGTTGTTTTTGTTTCGTTATTACTTTTTCATTCTAGCTTAAATAGTGTGGTGATCTTTCATTAAACAAGTTGTACTCGGATTGTTCGTAAAATTCTCAAATCTTCACTTGACAACTTGTTTAATCCAATTTCCCTCGGTTTTTTTTCGTATGTTTATATTAATAATTCTTGTGTTTGTCAATGAGCTTGTTTTGAGTAGCTTGAGGATATTTAAGGTGATGTTCCAAGTTTGATCGTTTCAACTTGCGGATGTATGGTAATGATATTGTTAAGTTTTGTACACGTCCAAGGTATGTCTTTATCGCTTTCTGGACTTTAGCATATTCATGATACTTAGGCTTTTTACAATATCCCATGCCATTCATTCTTTTGTGTACTTGTTCTTGATGTGAATCACTTTATTTCCCAACCTTTTTGTGAGGTAGTTTTCCATTATTCATATATGCGCGGAATACCAACATCCTTGTTCTAACTGGATTGTATTATGCTTAATCTTTTGTTTGTGTTGATTATATGAAAGCATGAAAAGGATCAAGGTAATTTGTTTCATTTTGAACACAACTACCTAGCCAAATAGTAAATTCACCTTGTGAGTGTGTGAGCATTTGTTAAACCCCTTTGTTCTTTTCTATCATTATCCATGTTGTTTGAACTTAATGCTTGTCTATGAGTATTGAATTCACTTTTTGTATTCATTTTGATTGATTGTTTTTTTCTTGAAGCCTCAACTTTGTGTTGTTGTATGAATTTTTACCTTGCCTTAAAAAGTAGGGAGTATTCACATGATGATGTGGTTTAATTCAAGTTGGGGAGAGAACGATTATTTACTTATTGGTTGGTTTCTATGAGGTTGAAAAAGAAAAGAAAAAAGAGAAAAATATGAAAAAGAAAAGAAAAGAAAAAAGAAAGAAAAAGAAAATCCTTGAGAAAGGAAACAAAAAGAGTTCAAATAATTGTGCTAAATAAGTATTATGTTTTGTGTAACACTTGGGATTTTGGAATAAGTTTATTGGAATTTTGTGTTTGAGTCTTTGTGAGTTGATCACTCCCTTAGGTTTAGGCAAGTTTTTGCTTCAATTACCTTTAGAAATTGCCCCTTATTTGTTTACCCAGCCACGCTACAACCTTGAAAGCCCATGTGATTCTTTCTTTTGTATGTTCAATGTGAATTTTTGGATGAATGCATAATTTAGTCTTTTGTTTGCAAGATTGTTGTGTGAGTGAAAAGTACCTCATTTTGTGTTTTTCATCTACCGATGATTGTTTTTGCTAGGCGTGATTCACGTTTGAACTTGTGTTGTTTTAGGATGTCTGGCATGATTTTTGTATTTTGCATTTGTTTCGTGACTATGTTATCGTCGTAGTTTAGTGGTAAGTATTTACTTTGTGTGTGTATCGTTTTTCACTTGAACCATTCATTTGTCCGTTTTTCAAAACATGTTGATTCGTGATTCTTTGGTTGTCACTCTGTTTCTTTGAGTTGTTTGACTCTTGTTTGAGGACAAACAAGTTTAAGCTTGGGAGAGTTTGATAGTGCAAATTGTAGCTATTTTTGTATATAAGTTTTGTTGTATTTATCGATACTTTTTGTTAACATCGTACGAATAAACCCCGCTTTGTTTGTAAATGCATTTACTTTATGTTATAGTGTATATATTGCGTATCGTGTAAATATCGTTGAGTTTAATTGATTTTCTCTGTTTTTTGTAGGTATTCAATCAAAGATATTTTGCCATTGTTGTATAGAGCATTGAATAAGCTTTCTCATGCTTCCGACCGTGCGTCAATCCGAGTTACGGTTCAGAAGTGGTGTTCAAAATAAGGGATGGTTTGCTTTCAAGTTCGTTTTACGAACTTTCCAGTGAATGTTCGCTTTGCAAACTTCCCAGCGAATGATCCCAGATTTATGGCAGAGGAAAATGGGACCAAAGTTCACTTTGTAAACTTTTCAGCGAATATTCGCTTTTCGAATAAAAGTTCGCATTGCGAACTTCTGCAGAAAAGCAGGGGTGGTTTAGCTATTTTGAGGCACTTAAGTGCTAAATTTTGGAGTTCGCTTTGCGAACTTGGCAGATTTTGAAATTGTATATAAGTGATTTCATTCAATTATTAGGTTATGGTTTTGGGGATTTTCGTTCCAACTCCATCAAACTCATTTTTCAATAGATTAGCATAGAAAACAACATTGAAGCTTGCACACAGATGATCCGGGGTGGATTTCTCATCAATCGGCGTTGACTAACCACGAGATGTTTGGTTTATTTCTTTTCTTCTTTGTGTATTTCTTCTTTGTTGGATTATTGTATATGTATTTACTTTGAACTCATGTATATTTGTCGCCCATGGCGTTGTATAAAATCTGCTTTACAGATCTTTATCGGTGATTGTCTCTGAGTTTTTGCTTTATGCTCGGGGTTTGGGTTGTGTTAGAGATAAACATCGCGAACTTTGATTAGGGATGATTATCTGTTAGTTTCTGGATGCTAGACATAGATTTAGAGCTAACAATCTTTATGGGTGTCGGAACTTAATGCCGCCGTATCTTGAGTCGAGTGCGAGAGTGTCGACGAGGGTAACACAGTTGTTCTCTCAGCTCAGTGTGTCAGAGATGGACACTGTTGTGAGCGATCCTGGATAATATTGAGGAGTATTGTAGGTTGAGTATAACTGGTCGGTAAGTTTAAGTTTGTGAGGAGCCGATTATGTGCGTGCCGGATAAGTTTCTTCTCTCTGAAGAATGAATTCTTTTTGTATTAATATTTTTTTTCTATTTCTATGTTTGAAAACATTTTAAACCAAACTCTTTAACATTAAAACTGTCGAACGACATTCTTTCCCTCGAACCGATCTCTGTGGACTCGACATAAATCCCAGAGGGAATTCTAACGAAAATAATATTTTTGCTTACCGCTTTACCGCTCCAACAAAATGGCGTCATTGCCGGGGATTGGTTTTGACATTGAATCACATTGTGATAGTTTCTTTGTTTTTGAGTTTTGTAGATATCGTACATATTGTATATTTTCACGTGTTTATACTGATACTTGTATATTTTATTCCCGTAACGTTTGTTCAAGTGTTTGGTTAGGACACTTGCTTTTGTTTTGCGCGGTGAGGTATCACCATGGCAAGAAGGAAGGAAGTTACTAGCTAAGCATAGTAAAGGCGCCGAGCTTACGACGTAAAACAACCATGTTTTATCGTTGTTTTTGTTTCGTTATTACTTTTTCATTCTAGCTTAAATAGTGTGGTGATCTTTCATTAAACAAGTTGTACTCGGATTGTTCGTAAAATTCTCAAATCTTCACTTTACAACTTGTTTAATCCAATTTCCCTCGGTTTTTTTTCGTATGTTTATATTAATAATTCTTGTGTTTGTCAATGAGCTTGTTTTGAGTAGCTTGAGGATATTTAAGGTGATGTTCCAAGTTTGATCGTTTCAACTTGCGGATGTATGGTAATGATATTGTTAAGTTTTGTACACGTCCAAGGTATGTCTTTATCGCTTTCTGGACTTTAGCATATTCATGATACTTAGGCTTTTTACAATATCCCATGCCATTCATTCTTTTGTGTACTTGTTCTTGATGTGAATCACTTTATTTCCCAACCTTTTTGTGAGGTAGTTTTCCATTATTCATATATGCGCGGAATACCAACATCCTTGTTCTAACTGGATTGTATTATGCTTAATCTTTTGTTTGTGTTGATTATATGAAAGCATGAAAAGGATCAAGGTAATTTGTTTCATTTTGAACACAACTACCTAGCCAAATAGTAAATTCACCTTGTGAGTGTGTGAGCATTTGTTAAACCCCTTTGTTCTTTTCTATCATTATCCATGTTGTTTGAACTTAATGCTTGTCTATGAGTATTGAATTCACTTTTTGTATTCATTTTGATTGATTGTTTTTTTCTTGAAGCCTCAACTTTGTGTTGTTGTATGAATTTTTACCTTGCCTTAAAAAGTAGGGAGTATTCACATGATGATGTGGTTTAATTCAAGTTGGGGAGAGAACGATTATTTACTCATTGGTTGGTTTCTATGAGGTTGAAAAAGAAAAGAAAAAAGAGAAAAATATGAAAAAGAAAAGAAAAGAAAAAAGAAAGAAAAAGAAAATCCTTGAGAAAGGAAACAAAAAGAGTTCAAATAATTGTGCTAAATAAGTATTATGTTTTGTGTAACACTTGGGATTTTGGAATAAGTTTATTGGAATTTTGTGTTCGAGTCTTTGTGAGTTGATCACTCCCTTAGGTTTAGGCAAGTTTTTGCTTCAATTACCTTTAGAAATTGCCCCTTATTTGTTTACCCAGCCACGCTACAACCTTGAAAGCCCTTGTGATTCTTTCTTTTGTATGTTCAATGTGAATTTTTGGATGAATGCATAATTTAGTCTTTTGTTTGCAAGATTGTTGTGTGAGTGAAAAGTACCTCATTTTGTGTTTTTCATCTACCGATGATTGTTTTTGCTAGGCGTGATTCACGTTTGAACTTGTGTTGTTTTAGGATGTCTGGCATGATTTTTGTATTTTGCATTTGTTTCGTGACTATGTTATCGTCGTAGTTTAGTGGTAAGTATTTACTTTGTGTGTGTATCATTTTTCACTTGAATCATTCATTTGTCCGTTTTTCAAAACATGTTGATTTGTGATTCTTTGATTGTCACTCTGTTTCTTTGAGTTGTTTGACTCTTGTTTGAGGACAAACAAGTTTAAGCTTGGGAGAGTTTGATAGTGCAAATTGTAGCTATTTTTGTATATAAGTTTTGTTGTATTTATCGATACTTTTTGTTAACATCGTACGAATAAACCCCGCTTTGTTTGTAAATGCATTTACTTTATGTTATAGTGTATATATTGCGTATCGTGTAAATATCGTTGAGTTTAATTGATTTTCTCTGTTTTTTGTAGGTATTCAATCAAAGATATTTTGCCATTGTTGTATAGAGCATTGAATAAGCTTTCTCATGCTTCCGACCGTGCGTCAATCCGAGTTACGGTTCAGAAGTTGTGTTCAAAATAAGGGATGGTTCGCTTTCAAGTTCGCTTTACGAACTTTCCAGTGAATGTTCGCTTTGCAAACTTCCCAGCGAATGATCCCAGATTTATGGCAGAGGAAAATGGGACCAAAGTTCACTTTGTAAACTTTTCAGCGAATATTCGCTTTTCGAATAAAAGTTCGCATTGCGAACTTCTGCAGAAAAGCAGGGGTGGTTTAGCTATTTTGAGGCACTTAAGTGCTAAATTTTGGAGTTCGCTTTGCGAACTTGGCAGATTTTGAAATTGTATATAAGTGATTTCATTCAATTATTAGGTTATGGTTTTGGGGATTTTCGTTCCAACTCCATCAAACTCATTTTTCAATAGATTAGCATAGAAAACAACATTGAAGCTTGCACACAGATGATCCGGGGTGGATTTCTCATCAATCGGCGTTGACTAACCACGAGATGTTTGGTTTATTTCTTTTCTTCTTTGTGTATTTCTTCTTTGTTGGATTATTGTATATGTATTTACTTTGAACTCATGTATATTTGTCGCCCATGGCGTTGTATAAAATCTTCTTTACAGATCTTTATCGGTGATTGTCTCTGAGTTTTTGCTTTATGCTCGGGGTTTGGGTTGTGTTAGAGATAAACATCGCGAACTTTGATTAGGGATGATTATCTGTTAGTTTCTGGATGCTAGACATAGATTTAGAGCTAACAATCTTTATGGGTGTCGGAACTTAATGCCGCCGTATCTTGAGTCGAGTGCGAGAGTGTCGACGAGGGTAACACGGTTGTTCTCTCAGCTCAGTGTGTCAGAGATGGACACTGTTGTGAGCGATCCTGGATAATATTGAGGAGTATTGTAGGTTGAGTATAACTGGTCGGTAAGTTTAAGTTTGTGAGGAGCCGATTATGTGCGTGCCGGATAAGTTTCTTCTCTCTGAAGAATGAATTCTTTTTGTATTAATATTTTTTTTCTATTTCTATGTTTGAAAACATTTTAAACCAAACTCTTTAACATTAAAACTGTCGAACGACATTCTTTCCCTCGAACCGATCTCTGTGGACTCGACATAAATCCCAGAGGGAATTCTAACGAAAATAATATTTTTGCTTACCGCTTTACCGCTCCAACAAAATGGCGTCATTGTCGGGGATTGGTTTTGACATTGAATCGCATTGTGATAGTTTCTTTGTTTTTGAGTTTTGTAGATATCGTACATATTGTATATTTTCACGTGTTTATACTGATACTTGTATATTTTGTTCCCGTAACGTTTGTTCAAGTGTTTGGTTAGGACACTTGCTTTTGTTTTGCGCGGTGAGGTATCACCATGGCAAGAAGGAAGGAAGTTACTAGCTAAGCATAGTAAAGGCGCCGAGCTTACGACGTAAAACAACCATGTTTTATCGTTGTTTTTGTTTCGTTATTACTTTTTCATTCTAGCTTAAATAGTGTGGTGATCTTTCATTAAACAAGTTGTACTCGGATTGTTCGTAAAATTCTCAAATCTTCACTTTACAACTTGTTTAATCCAATTTCCCTCGGTTTTTTTTCGTATGTTTATATTAATAATTCTTGTGTTTGTCAATGAGCTTGTTTTGAGTAGCTTGAGGATATTTAAGGTGATATTCCAAGTTTGATCGTTTCAACTTGCGGATGTATGGTAATGATATTGTTAAGTTTTATACACGTCCAAGGTATGTCTTTATCGCTTTCTGGACTTTAGCATATTCATGATACTTAGGCTTTTTACAATATCCCATGCCATTCATTCTTTTGTGTACTTGTTCTTGATGTGAATCACTTTATTTCCCAACCTTTTTGTGAGGTAGTTTTCCATTATTCATATATGCGCGGAATACCAACATCCTTGTTCTAACTGGATTGTATTATGCTTAATCTTTTGTTTGTGTTGATTATATGAAAGCATGAAAAGGATCAAGGTAATTTGTTTCATTTTGAACACAACTACCTAGCCAAATAGTAAATTCACCTTGTGAGTGTGTGAGCATTTGTTAAACCCCTTTGTTCTTTTCTATCATTATCCATGTTGTTTGAACTTAATGCTTGTCTATGAGTATTGAATTCACTTTTTGTATTCATTTTGATTGATTGTTTTTTTCTTGAAGCCTCAACTTTGTGTTGTTGTATGAATTTTTACCTTGCCTTAAAAAGTAGGGAGTATTCACATGATGATGTAGTTTAATTCAAGTTGGGGAGAGAACGATTATTTACTCATTGGTTGGTTTCTATGAGGTTGAAAAAGAAAAGAAAAAAGAGAAAAATATGAAAAAGAAAAGAAAAGAAAAAAGAAAGAAAAAGAAAATCCTTGAGAAAGGAAACAAAAAGAGTTCAAATAATTGTGCTAAATAAGTATTATGTTTTGTGTAACACTTGGGATTTTGGAATAAGTTTATTGGAATTTTGTGTTCGAGTCTTTGTGAGTTGATCACTCCCTTAGGTTTAGGCAAGTTTTTGCTTCAATTACCTTTAGAAATTGCCCCTTATTTGTTTACCCAGCCACGCTACAACCTTGAAAGCCCTTGTGATTCTTTCTTTTGTATGTTCAATGTGAATTTTTGGATGAATGCATAATTTAGTCTTTTGTTTGCAAGATTGTTGTGTGAGTGAAAAGTACCTCATTTTGTGTTTTTCATCTACCGATGATTGTTTTTGCTAGGCGTGATTCACGTTTGAACTTGTGTTGTTTTAGGATGTTTGGCATGATTTTTGTATTTTGCATTTGTTTCGTGACTATGTTATCGTCGTAGTTTAGTGGTAAATATTTACTTTGTGTGTGTATCGTTTTTCACTTGAACCATTCATTTGTCCGTTTTTCAAAACATGTTGATTCGTGATTCTTTGGTTGTCACTCTGTTTCTTTGAGTTGTTTGACTCTTGTTTGAGGACAAACAAGTTTAAGCTTGGGAGAGTTTGATAGTGCAAATTGTAGCTATTTTTGTATATAAGTTTTGTTGTATTTATCGATACTTTTTGTTAACATTGTACGAATAAACCCCGCTTTGTTTGTAAATGCATTTACTTTATGTTATAGTGTATATATTGCGTATCGTGTAAATATCGTTGAGTTTAATTGATTTTCTCTGTTTTTTGTAGGTATTCAATCAAAGATATTTTGCCATTGTTGTATAGAGCATTGAATAAGCTTTCTCATGCTTCCGACCGTGCGTCAATCCGAGTTACGGTTCAGAAGTTGTGTTCAAAATAAGGGATGGTTTGCTTTCAAGTTCGCTTTACGAACTTTCCAGTGAATGTTCGCTTTGCAAACTTCCCAGCGAATGATCCCAGATTTATGGCAGAGGAAAATGGGACCAAAGTTCACTTTGTAAACTTTTCAGCGAATATTCGCTTTTCGAATAAAAGTTCGCATTGCGAACTTCTGCAGAAAAGCAGGGGTGGTTTAGCTATTTTGAGGCACTTAAGTGCTAAATTTTGGAGTTCGCTTTGCGAACTTGGCAGATTTTGAAATTGTATATAAGTGATTTCATTCAATTATTAGGTTATGGTTTTGGGGATTTTCGTTCCAACTCCATCAAACTCATTTTTCAATAGATTAGCATAGAAAACAACATTGAAGCTTGCACACAGATGATCCGGGGTGGATTTCTCATCAATCGGCGTTGACTAACCACGAGATGTTTGGTTTATTTCTTTTCTTCTTTGTGTATTTCTTCTTTGTTGGATTATTGTATATGTATTTACTTTGAACTCATGTATATTTGTCGCCCATGGCGTTGTATAAAATCTGCTTTACAGATCTTTATCGGTGATTGTCTCTGAGTTTTTGCTTTATGCTCGGGGTTTGGGTTGTGTTAGAGATAAACATCGCGAACTTTGATTAGGGATGATTATCTGTTAGTTTCTGGATGCTAGACATAGATTTAGAGCTAACAATCTTTATGGGTGTCGGAACTTAATGCCGCCGTATCTTGAGTCGAGTGCGAGAGTGTCGACGAGGGTAACACGGTTGTTCTCTCAGCTCAGTGTGTCAGAGATGGACACTGTTGTGAGCGATCCTGGATAATATTGAGGAGTATTGTAGGTTGAGTATAACTGGTCGGTAAGTTTAAGTTTGTGAGGAGCCGATTATGTGCGTGCCGGATAAGTTTCTTCTCTCTGAAGAATGAATTCTTTTTGTATTAATATTTTTTTTCTATTTCTATGTTTGAAAACATTTTAAACCAAACTCTTTAACATTAAAACTGTTGAACGACATTATTTCCCTCGAACCGATCTCTGTGGACTCGACATAAATCCCAGAGGGAATTCTAACGAAAATAATATTTTTGCTTACCGCTTTACCGCTCCAACAAAATGGCGTCATTGCCGGGGATTGGTTTTGACATTGAATCGCATTGTGATAGTTTCTTTGTTTTTGAGTTTTGTAGATATCGTACATATTGTATATTTTCACGTGTTTATACTGATACTTGTATATTTTGTTCCCGTAACGTTTGTTCAAGTGTTTGGTTAGGACACTTGCTTTTGTTTTGCGCGGTGAGGTATCACCATGGCAAGAAGGAAGGAAGTTACTAGCTAAGCATAGTAAAGGCATCGAGCTTACGACGTAAAACAACCATGTTTTATCGTTGTTTTTGTTTCGTTATTACTTTTTCATTCTAGCTTAAATAGTGTGGTGATCTTTCATTAAACAAGTTGTACTCGGATTGTTCGTAAAATTCTCAAATCTTCACTTTACAACTTGTTTAATCCAATTTCCCTCGGTTTTTTTCGTATGTTTATATTAATAATTCTTGTGTTTGTCAATGAGCTTGTTTTGAGTAGCTTGAGGATATTTAAGGTGATGTTCCAAGTTTGATCGTTTCAACTTGCGGATGTATGGTAATGATATTGTTAAGTTTTGTACACGTCCAAGGTATGTCTTTATCGCTTTCTGAACTTTAGCATATTCATGATACTTAGGCTTTTTACAATCTCCCATGCCATTCATTCTTTTGTGTACTTGTTCTTGATGTGAATCACTTTATTTCCCAACCTTTTTGTGAGGTAGTTTTCCATTATTCATATATGCGCGGAATACCAACATCCTTGTTCTAACTGGATTGTATTATGCTTAATCTTTTGTTTGTGTTGATTATATGAAAGCATGAAAAGGATCAAGGTAATTTGTTTCATTTTGAACACAACTACCTAGCCAAATAGTAAATTCACCTTGTGAGTGTGTGAGCATTTGTTAAACCCCTTTGCTCTTTTCTATCATTATCCATGTTGTTTGAACTTAATGCTTGTCTATGAGTATTGAATTCACTTTTTGTATTCATTTTGATTGATTTTTTTTTTCTTGAAGCCTCAACTTTGTGTTGTTGTATGAATTTTTACCTTGCCTTAAAAAGTAGGGAGTATTCACATGATGATGTGGTTTAATTCAAGTTGGGGAGAGAACGATTATTTACTCATTGGTTGGTTTCTATGAGGTTGAAAAAGAAAAGAAAAAAGAGAAAAATATGAAAAAGAAAAGAAAAGAAAAAAGAAAGAAAAAGAAAATCCTTGAGAAAGGAAACAAAAAGAGTTCAAATAATTGTGCTAAATAAGTATTATGTTTTGTGTAACACTTGGGATTTTGGAATAAGTTTATTGGAATTTTGTGTTCGAGTCTTTGTGAGTTGATCACTCCCTTAGGTTTAGGCAAGTTTTTGCTTCAATTACCTTTAGAAATTGCCCCTTATTTGTTTACCCAGCCACGCTACAACCTTGAAAGCCCTTGTGATTCTTTCTTTTGTATGTTCAATGTGAATTTTTGGATGAATGCATAATTTAGTCTTTTGTTTGCAAGATTGTTGTGTGAGTGAAAAGTACCTCATTTTGTGTTTTTCATCTACCGATGATTGTTTTTGCTAGGCGTGATTCACGTTTGAACTTGTGTTGTTTTAGGATGTCTGGCATGATTTTTGTATTTTGCATTTGTTTCGTGACTATGTTATCGTCGTAGTTTAGTGGTAAGTATTTACTTTGTGTGTGTATTGTTTTTCACTTGAACCATTCATTTGTCCGTTTTTCAAAACATGTTGATTCGTGATTCTTTGGTTGTCACTCTGTTTCTTTGAGTTGTTTGACTCTTGTTTGAGGACAAACAAGTTTAAGCTTGGGAGAGTTTGATAGTGCAAATTGTAGCTATTTTTGTATATAAGTTTTTTTGTATTTATCGATACTTTTTGTTAACATCGTACGAATAAACCCCGCTTTGTTTGTAAATGCATTTACTTTATGTTATAGTGTATATATTGCGTATCGTGTAAATATCGTTGAGTTTAATTGATTTTCTATGTTTTTTGTAGGTATTCAATCAAAGATATTTTGCCATTGTTGTATAGAGCATTGAATAAGCTTTCTCATGCTTCCGACCGTGCGTCAATCCGAGTTACAGTTCAGAAGTTGTGTTCAAAATAAGGGATGGTTTGCTTTCAAGTTCGCTTTACGAACTTTCCAGTGAATGTTCGCTTTGCAAACTTCCCAGTGAATGATCCCAGATTTATGGCAGAGGAAAATGGGACCAAAGTTCACTTTGTAAACTTTTCAGCGAATATTCGCTTTTCGAATAAAAGTTCGCATTGCGAACTTCTGCAGAAAAGCAGGGGTGGTTTAGCTATTTTGAGGCACTTAAGTGCTAAATTTTGGAGTTCGCTTTGCGAACTTGGCAGATTTTGAAATTGTATATAAGTGATTTCATTCAATTATTAGGTTATGGTTTTGGGGATTTTCGTTCCAACTCCATCAAACTCATTTTTCAATAGATTAGCATAGAAAACAACATTGAAGCTTGCACACAGATGATCCGGGGTGGATTTCTCATCAATCGGCGTTGACTAACCACGAGATGTTTGGTTTATTTCTTTTCTTCTTTGTGTATTTATTCTTTGTTGGATTATTGTATATGTATTTACTTTGAACTCATGTATATTTGTCGCCCATGGCGTTGTATAAAATCTGCTTTACAGATCTTTATCGGTGATTGTCTCTGAGTTTTTGCTTTATGCTCGGGGTTTGGGTTGTGTTAGAGATAAACATCGCGAACTTTGATTAGGGATGATTATCTGTTAGTTTCTGGATGCTAGACATAGATTTAGAGCTAACAATCTTTATGGGTGTCGGAACTTAATGCCGCCGTATCTTGAGTCGAGTGCGAGAGTGTCGACGAGGGTAACACGGTTGTTCTCTCAGCTCAGTGTGTCAGAGATGGACACTGTTGTGAGCGATCCTGGATAATATTGAGGAGTATTGTAGGTTGAGTATAACTGGTCGGTAAGTTTAAGTTTGTGAGGAGCCGATTATGTGCGTGCCGGATAAGTTTCTTCTCTCTGAAGAATGAATTCTTTTTGTATTAATATTTTTTTTCTATTTCTATGTTTGAAAACATTTTAAACCAAACTCTTTAACATTAAAACTGTCGAACGACATTCTTTCCCTCGAACCGATCTCTGTGGACTCGACATAAATCCCAGAGGGAATTCTAACGAAAATAATATTTTTGCTTACCGTTTTACCGCTCCAACAAAATGGCGTCATTGCCGGGGATTGGTTTTGACATTGAATCGCATTGTGATAGTTTCTTTGTTTTTGAGTTTTGTAGATATCGTACATATTGTATATTTTCACGTGTTTATACTGATACTTGTATATTTTGTTCCCGTAACGTTTGTTCAAGTGTTTGGTTAGGACACTTGCTTTTGTTTTGCGCGGTGAGGTATCACCATGGCAAGAAGGAAGGAAGTTACTAGCTAAGCATAGTAAAGGCGTCGAGCTTACGACGTAAAACAACCATGTTTTATCGTTGTTTTTGTTTCGTTATTACTTTTTCATTCTAGCTTAAATAGTGTGGTGATCTTTCATTAAACAAGTTGTACTCGGATTGTTCGTAAAATTCTCAAATCTTCACTTTACAACTTGTTTAATCCAATTTCCCTCGGTTTTTTTTCGTATGTTTATATTAATAATTCTTGTGTTTGTCAATGAGCTTGTTTTGAGTAGCTTGAGGATATTTAAGGTGATGTTCCAAGTTTGATCGTTTCAACTTGCGGATGTATGGTAATGATATTGTTAAGTTTTGTACACATCCAAGGTATGTCTTTATCGCTTTCTGGACTTTAGCATATTCATGATACTTAGGCTTTTTACAATCTCCCATGCCATTCATTCTTTTGTGTACTTGTTCTTGATGTGAATCACTTTATTTCCCAACCTTTTTGTGAGGTAGTTTTCCATTATTCATATATGCGCGGAATACCAACATCCTTGTTCTAACTGGATTGTATTATGCTTAATCTTTTGTTTGTGTTGATTATATGAAAGCATGAAAAGGATCAAGGTAATTTGTTTCATTTTGAACACAACTACCTAGCCAAATAGTAAATTCACCTTGTGAGTGTGTGAGCATTTGTTAAACCCCTTTGTTCTTTTCTATCATTATCCATGTTGTTTGAACTTAATGCTTGTCTATGAGTATTGAATTCACTTTTTGTATTCATTTTGATTGATTGTTTTTTTCTTGAAGCCTCAACTTTGTGTTGTTGTATGAATTTTTACCTTGCCTTAAAAAGTAGGGAGTATTCACATGATGATGTGGTTTAATTCAAGTTGGGGAGAGAACGATTATTTACTCATTGGTTGGTTTCTATGAGGTTGAAAAAGAAAAGAAAAAAGAGAAAAATATGAAAAAGAAAAGAAAAGAAAAAAGAAAGAAAAAGAAAATCCTTGAGAAAGGAAACAAAAAGAGTTCAAATAATTGTGCTAAATAAGTATTATGTTTTGTGTAACACTTGGGATTTTGGAATAAGTTTATTGGAATTTTGTGTTCGAGTCTTTGTGAGTTGATCACTCCCTTAGGTTTAGGCAAGTTTTTGCTTCAATTACCTTTAGAAATTGCCCCTTATTTGTTTACCCAGCCACGCTACAACCTTGAAAGCCCTTGTGATTCATTCTTTTGTATGTTCAATGTGAATTTTTGGATGAATGCATAATTTAGTCTTTTGTTTGCAAGATTGTTATATGAGTGAAAAGTACCTCATTTTGTGTTTTTCATCCACCGATGATTGTTTTTGCTAGGTGTGATTCACGTTTGAACTTGTGTTGTTTTAGGATGTTTGGCATGATTTTTGTATTTTGCATTTGTTTCGTGACTATGTTATCGTCGTAGTTTAGTGGTAAGTATTTACTTTGTGTGTACCGTTTTTCACTTGAACTATTCCTTTGTCCGTTTTTCAAAACCTGTTGATTCGTGATTCTTTGGTTGTCACTCTGTTTCTTTGAGTTGTTTGATTCTTGTTTGAGGACAAACAAGTTTAAGTTGGGGAGAGTTTGATAAGTAAAAATTGTAGCTATTTTTGTATGTAAGTTTTGTTGCACTTATCGATACTTTTTGTTAATATCGTACGAATAAACCCCGCTTAGTTTGTAAATGCGTTTACTTTACGTTATAGTGTATATATTGCGTATCGTGTAAATATCGTTGATTTTAATTGATTTTCTCTCATTTTTGTAGGTATTCAAGCAAAGATATTTTGCCATTGTTGTATAGAGCATTGACTAAGCTTTCCAACGCCTCCGACCGTGCGTCAATCCGAGTTACGGTTCAGAAGTTGTGGTCAAAATAAGGGATGGTTTGCTGTCAAGTTCACTTTGCGAACTTTCCAGCGAATGTTTGCTTTGCGAACTTCCCAACGAATGCTCCCAGAATTATGGCAGAGGAAAAAAGGACCAAAGTTCACTTTGCGAACTTTTCAGCGAATATTCGCTTTGCGAATAAAAGTTCGCATTGCGAACTTCCGCAGAAAAGCAGAGGCGGTTTAGCTATTTTGAGGCACTTAAGTGCCAAATTTTGGAGTTCGCTTTGCGAATAAAAGTTTGCTTTACGAACTTGGCGGATTTTGAAATTGTATATAAGTCATTTCATTCATTTTTTAGGTTATGGTTTTGGGGATTTTTGCTCCCAACTCCATCAAACTCATTTTTCAGTAGATTAGCTTAGAAAACAACATTGAAGCTTGCACACAAATGATCCGGGGTGGATTTCTCATCAATTAGCGTTGACAAACCACGAGATGTTTGGTTTATTTCTTTTCTTCTTTGTGTATTTCTTCTTTGTTGGATTGATGTATATATATTTACTTTGAACTCATTTATATTTGTCGCCCATGGCGTTGTATAAAATATACTTTACAAATCTTTATCGGTGATTAACTCTGATTTTTTGCTTTATGCTCGGGGTTTGCGTTGTGTTAGAGATAAATATCCCGAACTTTGATTAGGGATGATAATCTGTTAGTTTCTGGATGCTAGAGATAGATTTAGAGCAAACAATCTTTATGGGTGTCGGAACTTAATGCCTCTGTATCTTGAGTCGAGCGCGAGAGTGTCGACGAGGGTAACACGGTTGTTCTCTCAGCTCAGTGTGTCAGAGATGGACACTGTTTTGAGCGATTCTGGATAATATTGAGGAGTATTGTAGGTTGAGTATAACTGGTCGGTAAGTTTAAGTTTGTGAGGAGTCGATTATGTGCATGCCGGATAAGTTTCTTCTCTATGAAGAATGAATTCTTTATGTATTAATATTTACTTTTCTATATCTATCTTGGAAAACATTTTTAAACCAAACTCTTTAACATTTAAACTGTCGAACGACATTCTTTCCCTCGAACCGATCTCTATGGACCGACGTAAATCCCAGAGGGAATTCTTCCGAAAATAATATTTTTGCCTGCCGCTTTCTCACTCCAACAAAATGGCGCCGTTGCCGGGGATTGGTTTTGATATTGAATCGCATTGCGATAGTTTCTTTGCTTTTGAGGTTTGTAGATATCTTACATATTGTATATTTTCACTTGTTCATACTGATACTTGTATATTTTGTTCCTGTAATCTTTGTTTAAGTGTTTGGTTAGGACACTTGCTTTTGGTTTGCGCGGTGAGGCATCACCATGGCATGAAGGAAGGAAGTTACTAGGTAAGCACAATAAAGGCGCCGAGCTTACGACGTAAAACAAGCATGTTTTATCGTTGCTTTTGTTTTGTTATTACTTTTTCATTCTAGCTTAAATAGTGTGGTGAACTTTCATTAAACAAGTTGTACTCTGATTGTTCGTAAAATTTTCAAATCTTCACTTTACAACTTGTCTAATACAATTTCACTCAGTTTTTTTAAGTATGTTTATATTAATAATTCTTGTGTTTGTCAGTGAGCTTGTTTTGAGTAGCTTGAGGAAATTTAAGGTGATGTTCCAAGTTTGATCGTTTCAACTTGCGGATGTATGGTAATGATATTGTTAAGTTTTGTACACGTCCAAGGTATGTGTTTATCGCTTTCTGGACTTTAGCATAGTCATGATACTTAGGCTTTTTACAAACTTCCATGCCATTCATTCTTTTGTATACTTGTTCTTGATGTGAATCACTTTATTTCCCAACCTTTTTGTGAGGTAGTTTACCATTGTTCATATATGCGCGGAGTACCAACATCCTTGTTCTAACTGGATTTTATTATGTTTAACCTTTTGTTTGTGTTGATTATATGAAAGCATGAAAAGGATCAAGGCATTTTGTTTCATTTTGAGCACAACTACCTAGCCAAATAGTAAATTCACCCTATGAGTGTGTGAGCATTTGTTAAACCCCTTTGTGCCTTTCTATCATTATCCATGTTGTTTGAACTTAATGCTTGTCTATGAGTATTGAATTCACTTTTTGTGTTGATTTTGATTGATTGTTTTTTTCTTGAACCCTCAACTTTGTGTTGTTGTATGAAATTTTACCTAGCCTTAAAAAGTAGGGAGTATTCACATGATGATGTGGTTGAATTCAAGTTGGGGGGAGAATGATTATTTACTCATTGGTTGGTTTCTATGATGTTGAAAAAGAAAATTAAAAAGAGAAAATATGAAAAAGAAATGAAAAGAAAAAAGAAAGAAAAAGAAAATCCTTGAGAAAGGAAACAAAAAGAGTTCAAATAATTGTGCTAAATAAGTATTGTGTTTTGTGTAACATTTGGGATTTTTGAATAAGTTGATTGGAATTTTGTGTTTGAGTCTTTGTGAGTTGATCACTCCCTTAGGTTTAGGCAAGTTTTTGTTTCAATTACCTGTAGAAATTGCCACTTGTTTGTTTACCCAGCCACGCTACAACCTTGAAATCCATTATGATTCTTTTTTTTGTATGTTCAATGTGAATTTTTGGATGAATGCATAATTTAGTCTTTTGTTTGCAAGATTGTTGTGTGAGTGAAAAGTTACTCATTTTGTGTTTTTCATCCACCGATGATTGTTTTTGCTAGGTGTGATTCACGTTTGAACTTGTGTTGTTTTAGGATGTCTGGCATGATTTTTGTATTTTGCATTTGTTTCGTGACTATGTTATCGTCGTAGTTTAGTGGTAAATATTTACTTTGTGTGTGTATCGTTTTTCACTTGAACCATTCATTTGTCCGTTTTTCAAAACATGTTGATTCGTGATTCTTTGGTTGTCACTCTGTTTCTTTGAGTTGTTTGACTCTTGTTTGAGGACAAACAAGTTTAAGCTTGGGAGAGTTTGATAGTGCAAATTGTAGCTATTTTTGTATATAAGTTTTGTTGTATTTATCGATACTTTTTGTTAATATCGTACGAATAAACCCCGCTTTGTTTGTAAATGCGTTTACTTTACGTTATAGTGTATATATTGCGTATCGTGTAAATATCGTTGAGTTTAATTGATTTTCTCTCATTTTTTTAGGTATTCAAGCAAAGATATTTTGCCATTGTTGTATAGAGCATTGACTAAGCTTTCCAACGCTTCCGACCGTGCGTCAATCCGAGTTACGGTTCAGAAGTTATGGTCAAAATAAGGGATGGTTTGCTGTCAAGTTCACTTTGCGAACTTTCCAGCGAATGTTTGCTTTGCGAACTTCCCAACGAATGCTCCCAGAATTATGGCAGAGGAAAAAAGGACCAAAGTTCACTTTGCGAACTTTTCAGCGAATATTCGCTTTGCGAATAAAAGTTCGCATTGCGAACTTCCGCAGAAAAGCAGAGGCGGTTTAGCTATTTTGAGGCACTTAAGTGCCAAATTTTGGAGTTCGCTTTGCGAATAAAAGTTTGCTTTACGAACTTGGCGGATTTTGAAATTGTATATAAGTCATTTCATTCATTTTTTAGGTTATGGTTTTGGGGATTTTTGCTCCCAACTCCATCAAACTCATTTTTCAGTAGATTAGCTTAGAAAACAACATTGAAGCTTGCACACAAATGATCCGGGGTGGATTTCTCATCAATTAGCGTTGACAAACCACGAGATGTTTGGTTTATTTCTTTTCTTCTTTGTGTATTTCTTCTTTGTTGGATTGATGTATATATATTTACTTTGAACTCATTTATATTTGTCGCCCATGGCGTTGTATAAAATATACTTTACAAATCTTTATCGGTGATTAACTCTGATTTTTTGCTTTATGCTCGGGGTTTGCGTTGTGTTAGAGATAAATATCCCGAACTTTGATTAGGGATGATAATCTGTTAGTTTCTGGATGCTAGAGATAGATTTAGAGCAAACAATCTTTATGGGTGTCGGAACTTAATGCCTCTGTATCTTGAGTCGAGCGCGAGAGTGTCGACGAGGGTAACACGGTTGTTCTCTCAGCTCAGTGTGTCAGAGATGGACACTGTTTTGAGCGATTCTGGATAATATTGAGGAGTATTGTAGGTTGAGTATAACTGGTCGGTAAGTTTAAGTTTGTGAGGAGTCGATTATGTGCATGCCGGATAAGTTTCTTCTCTATGAAGAATGAATTCTTTATGTATTAATATTTACTTTTCTATATCTATCTTGGAAAACATTTTTAAACCAAACTCTTTAACATTTAAACTGTCGAACGACATTCTTTCCCTCGAACCGATCTCTATGGACCGACGTAAATCCCAGAGGGAATTCTTCCGAAAATAATATTTTTGCCTGCCGCTTTCTCACTCCAACAAAATGGCGCCGTTGCCGGGGATTGGTTTTGATATTGAATCGCATTGCGATAGTTTCTTTGCTTTTGAGGTTTGTAGATATCTTACATATTGTATATTTTCACTTGTTCATACTGATACTTGTATATTTTGTTCCTGTAATCTTTGTTTAAGTGTTTGGTTAGGACACTTGCTTTTGGTTTGCGCGGTGAGGCATCACCATGGCATGAAGGAAGGAAGTTACTAGGTAAGCACAATAAAGGCGCCGAGCTTACGACGTAAAACAAGCATGTTTTATCGTTGCTTTTGTTTTGTTATTACTTTTTCATTCTAGCTTAAATAGTGTGGTGAACTTTCATTAAACAAGTTGTACTCTGATTGTTCGTAAAATTTTCAAATCTTCACTTTACAACTTGTCTAATACAATTTCACTCAGTTTTTTTAAGTATGTTTATATTAATAATTCTTGTGTTTGTCAGTGAGCTTGTTTTGAGTAGCTTGAGGAAATTTAAGGTGATGTTCCAAGTTTGATCGTTTCAACTTGCGGATGTATGGTAATGATATTGTTAAGTTTTGTACACGTCCAAGGTATGTGTTTATCGCTTTCTGGACTTTAGCATAGTCATGATACTTAGGCTTTTTACAAACTTCCATGCCATTCATTCTTTTGTATACTTGTTCTTGATGTGAATCACTTTATTTCCCAACCTTTTTGTGAGGTAGTTTACCATTGTTCATATATGCGCGGAGTACCAACATCCTTGTTCTAACTGGATTTTATTATGTTTAACCTTTTGTTTGTGTTGATTATATGAAAGCATGAAAAGGATCAAGGCATTTTGTTTCATTTTGAGCACAACTACCTAGCCAAATAGTAAATTCACCCTATGAGTGTGTGAGCATTTGTTAAACCCCTTTGTGCCTTTCTATCATTATCCATGTTGTTTGAACTTAATGCTTGTCTATGAGTATTGAATTCACTTTTTGTGTTGATTTTGATTGATTGTTTTTTTCTTGAACCCTCAACTTTGTGTTGTTGTATGAAATTTTACCTAGCCTTAAAAAGTAGGGAGTATTCACATGATGATGTGGTTGAATTCAAGTTGGGGGGAGAATGATTATTTACTCATTGGTTGGTTTCTATGATGTTGAAAAAGAAAATTAAAAAGAGAAAATATGAAAAAGAAATGAAAAGAAAAAAGAAAGAAAAAGAAAATCCTTGAGAAAGGAAACAAAAAGAGTTCAAATAATTGTGCTAAATAAGTATTGTGTTTTGTGTAACATTTGGGATTTTTGAATAAGTTGATTGGAATTTTGTGTTTGAGTCTTTGTGAGTTGATCACTCCCTTAGGTTTAGGCAAGTTTTTGTTTCAATTACCTGTAGAAATTGCCACTTGTTTGTTTACCCAGCCACGCTACAACCTTGAAATCCATTATGATTCTTTTTTTTGTATGTTCAATGTGAATTTTTGGATGAATGCATAATTTAGTCTTTTGTTTGCAAGATTGTTGTGTGAGTGAAAAGTTACTCATTTTGTGTTTTTCATCCACCGATGATTGTTTTTGCTAGGTGTGATTCACGTTTGAACTTGTGTTGTTTTAGGATGTCTGGCATGATTTTTGTATTTTGCATTTGTTTCGTGACTATGTTATCGTCGTAGTTTAGTGGTAAATATTTACTTTGTGTGTGTATCGTTTTTCACTTGAACCATTCATTTGTCCGTTTTTCAAAACATGTTGATTCGTGATTCTTTGGTTGTCACTCTGTTTCTTTGAGTTGTTTGACTCTTGTTTGAGGACAAACAAGTTTAAGCTTGGGAGAGTTTGATAGTGCAAATTGTAGCTATTTTTGTATATAAGTTTTGTTGTATTTATCGATACTTTTTGTTAATATCGTACGAATAAACCCCGCTTTGTTTGTAAATGCGTTTACTTTACGTTATAGTGTATATATTGCGTATCGTGTAAATATCGTTGAGTTTAATTGATTTTCTCTCATTTTTTTAGGTATTCAAGCAAAGATATTTTGCCATTGTTGTATAGAGCATTGACTAAGCTTTCCAACGCTTCCGACCGTGCGTCAATCCGAGTTACGGTTCAGAAGTTATGGTCAAAATAAGGGATGGTTTGCTGTCAAGTTCACTTTGCGAACTTTCCAGCGAATGTTTGCTTTGCGAACTTCCCAACGAATGCTCCCAAAATTATGGAAGAGGAAAAAACGGACCAAAGTTCACTCTGCGAACTTTTCAGCGAATATTCGCTTTGCTAATAAAAGTTCGCATTGTGAACTTCCGCAGAAAAGCAGAGGCGATTTAGCTATTTTGAGGCACTTAAGTGCCAAATTTTGGAGTTCGCTTTGCGAATAAAAGTTTTCTTTACGAACTTGGCGGATTTTGAAATTGTATATAAGTCATTTCATTCATTTTTTAGGTTATGGTTTTGGGGAGTTTTGCTCCCAACTCCATCAAACTCATTTTTCAGTAGATTAGCTTAGAAAACAACATTGAAGCTTGCACACGAATGATCCGGGGTGGATTTCTCATCAATTGGCGTTGACAAACCACGAGATGTTTGGTTTATTTCTTTTCTTCTTTGTGTATTTCTTCTTTGTTGGATTGTTGTATATATATTTACTTTGAACTCATGTATATTTGTCGCCCATGGCGTTGTATAAAATCTGCTTTACAAACCTTTATCGGTGATTAACTCTGATTTTTTGCTTTATGCTCGGGGTTTGGGTTGTGTTAGAGATAAACATCGCGAAATTTGATTAGGGATGATTATCTGTTAGTTTCTGGATGCTAGAGATAGATTTAGAGCAAACAATCTTTATGGGTGTCGGAACTTATTGCCTCCGTATCTTGAGTCGAGCGCGAGAGTGTCGATGAGGGTAACACGGTTGTTCTCTCAGCTCAGTGTGTCAGAGGTGGACATTGTTTTGAGCGATTCTGGATAATATTGAGGAGTATTGTAGGTTGAGTATAACTGGTCGGTAAGTTTAAGTTTGTGAGGAGTCGATTATGTGCATGCCGGATAAGTTTCTTCTCTATGAAGAATGAATTCTTTATGTATTAATATTTACTTTTCTATTTCTATGTTTGAAAACATTTTTAAACCAAACTCTTTAACATTTAAACTGTCGAACGACATTCTTTCCCTCGAACCGATCTCTGTGGACCGACGTAAATCCCAGAGGGAATTCTTCCGAAAATAATATTTTTGCTTGCCGCTTTCTCACTCCAACAAAATGGCGTCATTGTCGGGGATTGGTTTTGATATTGAATCGCATTGCGATAGTTTCTTTGCTTTTGAGTTTTGTAGATATCTTACATATTGTATATTTTCACTTGTTTATACTGATACTTGTATATTTTGTTCCTGTAATCTTTGTTCAAGTGTTTGGTTAGGACACTTGCTTTTGGTTTGTGCGGTGAGGCATCACCATGGCATGAAGGAAGGAAGTTACTAGCTAAGCACAGTAAAGACGCCGAGCTTACGACGTAAAACAAGCATGTTTTATCGTTGTTTTTGTTTTGTTATTACTTTTTCATTCTAGCTTAAATAGTGTGGTGAACTTTCATTAAACAAGTTGTACTCGGATTGTTCGTAAAATTCTCAAATCTTCACTTTACAACTTGTTTAATCCAATTTCACTCGGTTTTTTTAAGTATGTTTATATTAATAATTCTTGTGTTTGTCAGTGAGCTTGTTTTGAGTAGCTTGAGGAAATTTAAGGTGATGTTCCAAGTTTGATCGTTTCAACTTGCGAATGTATGGTAATGATATTTTTAAGTTTTGTACACGTCCAAGGTATGTGTTTATCGCTTTCTGGACTTTAGCATATTCATGATACTTAGGCTTTTTACAAACTTCCATGCCATTCATTCTTTTGTATACTTGTTCTTGATGTGATCACTTTATTTCCCAACCTTTTTGTGAGGTAGTTTACCATTGTTCATATATGCGCGGAGTACCAACATCCTTGTTCTAACTGGATTTTATTATGTTTAACCTTTTGTTTGTGTTGATTATATGAAAGCATGAAAAAGGATCAAGGCATTTTGTTTCATTTTGAGCACAACTACCTAGCCAAATAGTAAATTCACCCTGTGAGTGTGTGAGCATTTGTTAAACCCCTTTGTGCCTTTCTATCATTATCCATGTTGTTTGAACTTAATGCTTGTCTATGAGTATTGAATTCACTTTTTGTATTGATTTTGATTGATTGTTTTTTTCTTGAACCCTCAACTATGTGTTGTTGTATGAAATTTTTCCTAGCCTTAAAAAGTAGGGAGTATTCACATGATGATGTGGTTGAATTCAAGTTGGGGAGAGAATGATTATTTACTCATTGGTTGGTTTCTATGAGGTTGAAAAAGAAAATTAAAAAGAGAAAATATGAAAAAGAAATGAAAAGAAAAAAGAAAGAAAAAGAAAATCCTTGAGAAAGGAAACAAAAAGAGTTCAAATAATTGTGCTAAATAAGTATTGTGTTTTGCGTAACATTTGGGATTTTTGAATAAGTTGATTGGAATTTTGTGTTTGAGTCTTTGTGAGTTGATCACTCCCTTAGGTTTAGGCAAGTTTTTGTTTCAATTACCTGTAGAAATTGCCCCTTGTTTGTTTACCCAGCCACGCTACAACCATGAAATCCATTGTGATTCTTTTTTTTGTATGTTCAATGTGAATTTTTGGATGAATGGATAATTTAGTCTTTTGTTTGCAAGATTGTTGTGTGAGTGAAAAGTACCTCATTTTGTGTTTTTCATCCACCGATGATTGTTTTTGCTAGGTGTGATTCACGTTTGAACTTGTGTTGTTTTAGGATGTTTGGCATGATTATTGTATTTTGCATTTGTTTCGTGACTATGTTATCGTCGTAGTTTAGTGTTAAGTATTTACTTTGTGTGTACCGTTTTTCACTTGAACTATTCATTTATCCGTTTTTCAAAACCTGTTGATTTGTGATTCTTTGGTTGTCACTCTTTTTCTTTGAGTTGTTTGATTCTTGTTTGAGGACAAACAAGTTTAAGTTGGGGAGAGTTTGATAAGTAAAAATTGTAGCTATTTTTGTATATAAGTTTTGTTGCACCTATCGATACTTTTTGTTAATATCGTACGAATAAACCCCGCTTTGTTTGTAAATGCGTTTACTTTACGTTATAGTGTATATATTGCGTATCGTGTAAATATCGTTGAGTTTAATAAATTTTCTCTCATTTTTGTAGGTATTCAAGCAAAGATATTTTGCCATTTTTGTATAGAGCATTGACTAAGCTTTCCAACGCTTCCGACCGTGCGTCAATCCGAGTTACGGTTCAGAAGTTGTGGTCAAAATAAGGGATGGTTTGCTGTCAAGTTCACTTTGCGAACTTTCCAGCGAATGTTTGCTTTGCGAACTTCCCAACGAATGCTCCCAGAATTATGGAAGAGGAAAAAAGGACCAAAGTTCACTTTGTGAACTTTTCAGCGAATATTCGCTTTGCGAATAAAAGTTCGCATTGCGAACTTCCCCAGAAAAGCAGAGGCGGTTTAGCTATTTTGAGGCACTTAAGTGCCAAATTTTGGAGTTCGCTTTGTGAATAAAAGTTTGCTTTACGAACTTGGTGGATTTTGAAATTGTATATAAGTCATTTCATTCATTTTTTAGGTTATGGTTTTAGGGATTTTTGCTCCCAACTCCATCAAACTCATTTTTCAGTAGATTAGCTTAGAAAACAACATTGAAGCTTGCACACGAATGATCCGGGGTGGATTTCTCATCAATTAGCGTTGACAAACCACGAGATGTTTGGTTTATTTCTTTTCTTCTTTGTGTATTTCTTCTTTGTTGGATTGTTGTATATATATTTACTTTGAACTCATGTATATTTGTCGGCCATGGCGTTGTATAAAATCTGCTTTACAAACCTTTATCGGTGATTAACTCTGATTTTTTGCTTTATGCTCGGGGTTTGGGTTGTGTTAGAGATAAACATCGCGAACTTTGATTAGGGATGATTATCTGTTAGTTTCTGGATGCTAGAGATAGATTTAGAGCAAACAATCTTTATGGGTATCGGAACTTAATGCCTCTGTATCTTGAGTCGAGCGCGAGAGTGTCGACGAGGGTAACACGGTTGTTCTCTCAGCTCAGTGTGTCAGAGGTGGACACTGTTTTGAGCGATTCTGGATAATAAGTTTGTGAGGAGTCGATTATGTGCATGTCTGATAAGTTTCTTCTCTATGAAGAATGAATTCTTTATGTATTAATATTTACTTTTCTATTTCTATGTTTGAAAACATTTTTAAACCAAACTCTTTAACATTTAAACTGTCGAACGACATTCTTTCCCTCGAACCGATCTCTGTGGACCGACGTAAATCCCAGAGGGAATTCTTCCGAAAATAATATTTTTGCTTGCCGCTTTCTCACTCCAACAAAATGGCGTCATTGCCGGGGATTAGTTTTGATATTTAATCGCATTGCGATAGTTTCTTTGCTTTTGAGTTTTGTTGATATCTTACATATTGTATATTTTCACTTGTTTATACTGATACTTGTATATTTTGTTCCTGTAATCTTTGTTCAAGTGTTTGGGCAGGACACTTGCTTTTGGTTTGCGCGGTGAGGCATCACCATGGCATGAAGGAAGGAAGTTACTAGCTAAGCACAGTAAAGGCGCCGAGCTTACGACGTAAAACAAGCATGTTTTATCGTTGTTTTTGTTTTGTTATTACTTTTTCATTCTAGCTTAAATAGTGTGGTGAACTTTCATTAAACAAGTTGTACTCGGATTGTTCGTAAAATTCTCAAATCTTCACTTTACAACTTGTTTAATCCAATTTCACTCGGTTTTTTTCAGTATGTTTATATTAATAATTCTTGTGTTTGTCAGTGAGCTTGTTTTGAGTAGCTTGAGGAAATTTAAGGTGATGTTCGAAGTTTGATCGTTTCAACTTGCGGATGTATGGTAATGATATTGTTAAGTTTTGTACACGTCCAAGGTATGTGTTTATCGCTTTCTGGACTTTAGCATATTCATGATACTTAGGCTTTTTACAAACTTCCATGCCATTCATTCTTTTGTATACTTGTTCTTGATGTGATCACTTTATTTCCCAACCTTTTTGTGAGGTAGTTTACCATTGTTCATATATGCGCGGAGTACCAACATCCTTGTTCTAACTGGATTTTATTATGTTTAACCTTTTGTTTGTGTTGATTATATGAAAGCATGAAAAAGGATCAAGGCATTTTGTTTCATTTTGAGCACAACTACCTAGCCAAATAGTAAATTCACCCTGTGAGTGTGTGAGCATTTGTTAAACCCCTTTGTGCCTTTCTATCATTATCCATGTTGTTTGAACTTAATGCTTGTCTATGAGTATTGAATTCACTTTTTGTATTGATTTTGATTGATTGTTTTTTTCTTGAACCCTCAACTATGTGTTGTTGTATGAAATTTTTCCTAGCCTTAAAAAGTAGGGAGTATTCACATGATGATGTGGTTGAATTCAAGTTGGGGAGAGAATGATTATTTACTCATTGGTTGGTTTCTATGAGGTTGAAAAAGAAAATTAAAAATAGAAAATATGAAAAAGAAATGAAAAGAAAAAAGAAAGAAAAAGAAAATCCTTGAGAAAGGAAACAAAAAGAGTTCAAATAATTGTGCTAAATAAGTATTGTGTTTTGCGTAACATTTGGGATTTTTGAATAAGTTGATTGGAATTTTGTGTTTGAGTCTTTGTGAGTTGATCACTCCCTTAGGTTTAGGCAAGTTTTTGTTTCAATTACCTGTAGAAATTGCCCCTTGTTTGTTTACCCAGCCACGCTACAACCTTGAAATCCATTGTGATTCTTTTTTTTGTATGTTCAATGTGAATTTTTGGATGAATGGATAATTTAGTCTTTTGTTTGCAAGATTGTTGTGTGAGTAAAAAGTACCTCATTTTGTGTTTTTCATCCACCGATGATTGTTTTTGCTAGGTGTGATTCACGTTTGAACTTGTGTTGTTTTAGGATGTTTGGCATGATTATTGTATTTTGCATTTGTTTCGTGACTATGTTATCGTCGTAGTTTAGTGGTAAGTATTTACTTTGTGTGTACCGTTTTTCACTTGAACTATTCATTTATCCGTTTTTCAAAACCTGTTGATTTGTGATTCTTTGGTTGTCACTCTTTTTCTTTGAGTTGTTTGATTCTTGTTTGAGGACAAACAAGTTTAAGTTGGGGAGAGTTTGATAAGTAAAAATTGTAGCTATTTTTGTATATAAGTTTTGTTGCACCTATCGATACTTTTTGTTAATATCGTACGAATAAACCCCGCTTTGTTTGTAAATGCGTTTACTTTACGTTATAGTGTATATATTGCGTATCGTGTAAATATCATTGAGTTTAATTAATTTTCTCTCATTTTTGTAGGTATTCAAGCAAAGATATTTTTCCATTTTTGTATAGAGCATTGACTAAGCTTTCCAACGCTTCCGACCGTGCGTCAATCCGACTTACGGTTCAGAAGTTGTGGTCAAAATAAGGGATGGTTTGCTGTCAAGTTCACTTTGCGAACTTTCCAGCGAATGTTTGCTTTGCGAACTTCCCAACGAATGCTCCCAGAATTATGGAAGAGGAAAAAAGGACCAAAGTTCACTTTGCGAACTTTTCAGCGAATATTCGCTTTGCGAATAAAAGTTCGCATTGCGAACTTCCGCAGAAAAGCAGAGGCGGTTTAGCTATTTTGAGTTCACTTAAGTGCCAAATTTTGGAGTTCGCTTTGCGAATAAAAGTTTGCTTTCCGAACTTGGCGGATTTTGAAATTGTATATAAGTCATTTCATTCATTTTTTAGGTTATGGTTTTGGGGATTTTTGCTCCCAACTCCATCAAACTCATTTTTCAGTAGATTAGCCTAGAAAACAACATTGAAGCTTGCACACGAATGATCCGGGGTGGATTTCTCATCAATCGGCGTTGACAAACCACGAGATGTTTGGTGTATTTCTTTTCTTCTTTGTGTATTTCTTCTTTGTTGGATTGTTGTATATATATTTACTTTGAACTCATGTATATTTGTCGCCCATGGCGTTGTATAAAATATGATTTACAAATCCTTATCGGTGATTAACTCTGATTTTTTGCTTTATGCTCGGGGTTTGGGTTGTGTTAGAGATAAACATCGCGAACTTTGATTAGGGATGATTATTTGTTAGTTTCTTGATGCTAGAGATAGATTTAGAGCTAACAATCTTTATGGGTGTCGAAACTTAATGCCTCTGTATCTTAAGTCGAGCGCGAGAATGTCGACGAGGGTAACACAGCTGTTCTCTCAGCTCAGTGTGTCAGAGATGGACACTGTTGTGAGCGATTCTGCATAATATTGAGGAGTATTGTAGGTTGAGTATAACTGGTCGGTAAGTTTAAGTTCGTGAGGAGCCGATTATGTGCATGCCGGATAAGTTTCTTCTCTATGAAGAATGAATTCTTTATGAATTAATATTTACTTTTCTATTTCTATGTTTGAAAACATTTTTAAACCAAACCCTTTAACATTTAAACTGTCGAACGACATTTTTTCTCTCGAACCGATCTCTATGAACACGACTTAAATCCCAGAGGGAATTCTTCCGAAAATATTATTTTTGCTTGCCGCTTTACCACTCCAACAAAATGGCGTCGTTGTCGGGGATTGGTTTTGATATAGAATCGCATTGTGATAGTTTCTTTGTTTTTTAGTTTTGTAGATATCATACATATTGTATATTTTCACTTGTTTATACTGATACTTGTATATTTTGTTCCCGTAATCTTTGTTCAAGTGTTTGATTTGGACACTTGCTTTTGGTTTTTGCAGGGAGGCATCACCATGGCATGAAGGAAGGAAGTTACTAGCTAAGCACAGTAAAGGCGCCGAGCTTACGACGTAAAACAAGCATGTTTTATCGTTGTTTTTGTTTCGTTATTACTTTTTCATTCTAGCTTAAATAGTGTGGTGAACTTTCATTAAACAAGTTGTACTCGGATTGTTCGTAAAATTCTCAAATCTTCACTTTACAACTTGTTTAATCCAATTTCACTCGGTTTTTTTAAGTATGTTTATATTAATAATTCTTGTGTTTATCAGTGAGGTTGTTTTGAGTAGCTTGAGGAACTTTAAGGTGATGTTCCAAGTTTGATCGTTTCAACTTGCAGATGTATGGTAACGATATTGTTTAGTTTTCTACACGTCCAAGGTATGTGTTTATCGCTTTCTGGACTCTAGCATATTCATGATACTTAGGCTTTTTACAAACTTCCATGCCATTCATTCTTTTGTATACTTGTTCTTGATATAAATCACTTTATTTCCCAACCTTTTTGTGAGGTAGTTTACCATTGTTCTTTTATGCGCGAGGTACCAACATCCTTGTTCTAACTGGATTTTATTATGCTTAACCTTTTGTTTGTGTTGATTATATGAAAGCGTGAAAAGGATCAAGACATTTTGTTTCATTTTGAGCACAACTACCTAGCCAAATAGTAAATTCACCCCGTGAGTGTGTGAGCATTTGTTAAACCCCTTTGTGCCTTTCTATCATTATCCATGTTGTTTGAACTTAATGCTTGTCTATGAGTATTGAATTCACTTTTTGTATTGATTTTGATTGATTGTTTTTTTCTTGAACCCTCAACTTTGTGTTGTTGTATGAAATTTTACCTTGCCTTAAAAAGTAGGGAGTATTCACATGATGATGTGGTTGAATTCAAGTTGGGGATAGAATGATTATTTACTCATTGGTTGGTTTCTATGAGGTTGAAAAAGAAAATTAAAAAGAGAAAAATATGAAAAAGAAAAAAAAAGAAAAAAGAAAGAAAAAGAAAATCCTTGAGAAAGGAAACAAAAAGAGTTCAAATAATTGTGCTAAATAAGTATTATGTTTTGTGTAACACTTCGGATTTTGGAATAAGTTGATTGGAATTTTGTGTTTGAGTCTTTGTGAGTTGATCACTCCCTTAGGTTTAGGCAAGTTTTTGTTTCAATTACGTTTAGAAATTGCCCCTTGTTTGTTTACCCAGCCACGCCACAACCTTGAAAGCCTTTGTGATTCTTTCTTTTGTATGTTCAATGTGAATTTTTGGATGAATGCATAATTTAGTATTTTGTTTGCAAGATTGTTGTGTGAGTGAAAAGTACCTCATTTTGTGTTTTTCATCCACCGATGATTGTTTTTGCTAGTTGTGATTCACGTTTGAACTTGTGATGTTTAAGGATGTTTGGCATGATTTTTGTATTTTGCATTTGTTTCGTGACTATGTTATCGTCGTAGTTTAGTGTTAAGTATTTACTTTGTGTGTACCTTTTTTCACTTGAACTATTCATTTGTCCGTTTTTCAAAACTGGTTGATTCGTGATTCTTTGGTTGTCACTCAGTTTTTTTGAGTTGTTTGATTCTTGTTTGAGGACAAACAAGTTTAAGTTGGGGAGAGTTTGATAAGTACAAATTGTAGCTATTATTGTATATAAGTTTTGTTGCACTTATCGATACTTTTTGTTAATATCGTACGAATAAACCACGCTTTGTTTGTAAATGCGTTTACTTTTTGTTAAATGGTATGTATTGCGTATCGTGTAAATATCGTTGCGTTTAATTGATTTTCTCTCATTTTTGGAGGTATTCAAGCAAAGATATTTTGCCATTGTTGTTTAGAACATTGAATATGATTTCCAACGCTTCCGACTGTGCGTCAATCTGAGTTACAGTTCAGAAGTTGTGGTCAAAATAAGGGATGGTTTGCTGTCAAGTTCGCTTTGCGAACTTTCCAGTGAATGTTTGCTTTGCAAACTTCCCAGCGAATGCTCCCAGAATTATGGCAGAGGAAAAAGGGACCAAAGTTCACTTTGCGAACTTTTCAGCGAATATTCGCTTTGCGAACTTCCGCAGAAAAGCAGAGGCGGTTTATCTATTTTGAGGCACTTGAGTGCCAAATTTTGGAGTTCGCTTTGCGAATAAAAGTTTGCTTTCCGAACTTGGCGGATTTTGAAATTGTATATAAGTCATTTCATTCATTTTTTAGGTTATGGTTTTGGGGATTTTTGCTCCCAACTCCATCAAACTCATTTTTCAGTAGATTAGCTTAGAAAACAACGTTGAAGCTTGCACACGGATGATCCGGGGTAGATTTCTCATCAATCGGCGTTGACAAACCACGAGATGTTTGGTTTATTTCTTTTCTTCTTTGTGTATTTCTTCTTTGTTGGATTGTTGTATATATATTTACTTTGAACTCATGTATATTTGTCGCCCATGGCGTTGTATAAAATATGCTTTACAAATCCTTATCGGTGATTAACTCTGATTTTTTGCTTTATGCTCGGGGTTTGGGTTGTGTTAGAGATAAACATCACGAACTTTGATTAGGGATGATTATCTGTTAGTTTCTGGATGCTAGAGATAGAATTAGAGCTAACAATCTTTATGGGTGTCAGAACTTAATGCCTCCGTATCTTGAGTCGAGTGCGAGAGTGTCGACGAGGGTAACACTGTTGTTCACTCAGCTCTGTATGTCAGAGATGGACACTGTTGTGAGCGATTCTGGATAATATTGAGGAGTATTGTAGGTTGAGTATAACTGATCGGTAAGTTTAAGTTCGTGAGGAGTCGCTTATGTGCATGCCGGATAAGTTTCTTCTCTATGAAGAATGAATTCTTTAAGTATTAATATTTACTTTTCTATTTCTATGTTTGAAAACATTTTTAAACCAAACTCTTTACCATTTAAACTCTCGAACGGCATTCTTTCCCTCGAACTGATCTCTGTGGACACGACGTAAATCCCGGAGGGAATTCTTTCAAAAATAATATTTTTGCTTGCCGCTTTACCACTCCAACAAAATGGCGTCGTTGTCGGGGATGGGTTTTGATATAGAATCGCATTGTGATTGTTTCTTTGTTTTTGAGTTTTGTAGATATCTTACATATTGTATATTTTCACTTGTTTATACTGATACTTGTATATTTTGTTCCCGTAAGCTTTGTTCAAGTGTTTGGTTAGGACACTTGCTTTTGGTTTGTGCGGTGAGGCATCACCATGGCATGAAGGAAGGAAGTTACTAGCTAAGCACAGTAAAGGCGTCGAGCTTACGACGTAAAACAAGCATGTTTTATCGTTGTTTTTGTTTCGTTATTACTTTTTCATTCTAGCTTAAATAGTGTGGTGAACTTTCATTAAACAAATTGTACTCGGATTGTTCGTAAAATTCTCAAATCTTCACTTTACAACTTGTTTAATCCAATTTCACTCGGTTTTTTTAAGTATGTTTATGTTAATAGTTCTTGTGTTTGTCAGTGAGCTTGTTTTGAGTAGCTTGAAGAAACTTAAGGTGATGTTCCAAGTTTGATCGTTTCAACTTGCGAATGTATGGTAATGATATTGTTAAGTTTTGTACACGTCCAAGGTATGTGTTTCTCACTTTCTGGACTTTAGCATATTCATGATACTTAGGCTTTTTACAAACTTCCATGCCATTCATTCTTTTGTATACTTGTTCTTGATGTGAATCACTTTATTTCCCAACCTTTTTGTGAGGTAGTTTACCATTGTTCTTTTATGCGCGAGGTACCAACATCCTTGTTCTAACTGGATTTTATTATGCTTAACCTTTTGTTTGTGTTGATTATATGAAAGCATGAAAAGGCTCAAGACATTTTGTTTCATTTTGAGCACAACTACCTAGCCAAATAGTAAATTCACCCCGTGAGTGTGTGAGCATTTGTTAAACCCCTTTGTTCCTTTCTATCATTATCCATGTTGTTTGAACTTAATGCTTGTCTATGAGTATTGAATTCACTTTTTGTATTGATTTTGATTGATTGTTTTTTTCTTGAACCCTCAACTTTGTGTTGTTGTATGAAATTTTACCTTGCCTTAAAAAGTAGGGAGTATTCAAATGATGATGTGGTTGAATTCAAGTTGGGGATAGAATGATTATTTACTCATTGGTTGGTTTCTATGAGGTTGAAAAAGAAAATTAAAAAGAGAAACATCTGAAAAAGAAAAAAAACAGAAAAAAAGAAAGAAAAAGAAAATCCTTGAGAAAGGAAACAAAAAGAGTTCAAATAATTGTGCTAAATAAGTATTATGTTTTGTGTAACACTAGGGATTATGGAATAAGTTGATTGGAATTTTGTGTTTGAGTCTTTGTGAGTTGATAACTCCCTTAGGTTTAGGCAAGTTTTTGTTTCAATTACGTTTAGAAATTGCCCCTTGTTTGTTTACCCAGCCACGCCACAACCTTGAAAGCCTTTGTGATTCTTTCTTTTGTATGTTCAATGTGAATTTTTGGATAAATGCATAATTTAGTATTTTGTTTGCAAGATTGTTGTGTGAGTGAAAAGTACCTCATTTTGTGTTTTTCATCCACCGATGATTGTTTTTGCTAGGTGTGATTCGCGTTTGAACTTGTGATGTTTAAGGATGTTTGGCATGATTTTTGTATTTTGCATTTGTTTCGTGACTATGTTATCGTCGTAGTTTAGTGTTAAGTATTTACTTTGTGTGTACCGTTTTTCACTTGAACTATTCATTTGTCCGTTTTTCAAAACTGGTTGATTCGTGATTCTTTGGTTGTCACTCAGTTTTTTTGAGTTGTTTGATTCTTGTTTGAGGACAAACAAGTTTAAGTTGGGGAGAGTTTGATAAGTACAAATTGTAGCTATTATTGTATATAAGTTTTGTTGCACTTATCGATACTTTTTGTTAATATCGTACGAATAAACCACGCTTTGTTTGTAAATGCGTTTACTTTTTGTTAAATGGTATGTATTGCGTATCGTGTAAATATCGTTGCGTTTAATTGATTTGCTCTCATTTTTGGAGGTATTCAAGTAAAGATATTTTTCCATTGTTGTATAGAACATTGAATATGATTTCCAACGCTTCCGACTGTGCGTCAATCTGAGTTACAGTTCAGAAGTTGTGGTCAAAATAAGGGATGGTTTGCTGTCAAGTTCGCTTTGCGAACTTTCCAGTGAATGTTTGCTTTGCAAACTTCCCAGCGAATGCTCCCAGAATTATGGCAGAGGAAAAAGGGACCAAAGTTCACTTTGCGAACTTTTCAGCGAATATTCGCTTTGCGAACTTCCGCAGAAAAGCAGAGGGGGTTTATCTATTTTGAGGCACTTGAGTGCCAAATTTTGGAGTTCGCTTTGCGAATAAAAGTTTGCTTTCCGAACTTGGCGGATTTTGAAATTGTATATAAGTCATTTCATTCATTTTTTAGGTTATGGTTTTGGGGATTTTTGCTCCCAACTCCATCAAACTCATTTTTCAGTAGATTAGCTTAGAAAACAACGTTGAAGCTTGCACACGGATGATCCGGGGTAGATTTCTCATCAATCGGCGTTGACAAACCACGAGATGTTTGGTTTATTTCTTTTCTTCTTTGTGTATTTCTTATTTGTTGGATTGTTGTATATATATTTACTTTGAACTCATGTATATTTGTCGCCCATGGCGTTGTATAAAATATGCTTTACAAATCTTTATCGGTGATTAACTCTGATTTTTTGCTTTATGCTCGGGGTTTGGGATGTGTTAGAGATAAACATCACGAACTTTGATTAGGGATGATTATCTGTTAGTTTCTGGATGCTAGAGATAGAATTAGAGCTAACAATCTTTATGGGTGTCAGAACTTAATGCCTCCGTATCTTGAGTCGAGCGCGAAAGTGTCGACGAGGGTAACACTGTTGTTCACTCAGCTCTGTATGTCAGAGATGGACACTGTTGTGAGCGATTCTGGATAATATTGAGGAGTATTGTAGGTTGAGTATAACTGATCGGTAAGTTTAAGTTCGTGAGGAGTCGCTTATGTGCATGCCGGATAAGTTTCTTCTCTATGAAGAATGAATTCTTTAAGTATTAATATTTACTTTTCTATTTCTATGTTTGAAAACATTTTTAAACCAAACTCTTTACCATTTTAACTCTCGAACGGCATTCTTTCCCTCGAACCGATCTCTGTGGACACGACATAAATCCCGGAGGGAATTCTTTCAAAAATAATATTTTTGCTTGCCGCTTTACCACTCCAACAAAATGGCGTCGTTGTCGGGGATGGGTTTTGATATAGAATCGCATTGTGATAGTTTCTTTGTTTTTGAGTTTTGTAGATATCTTACATATTGTATATTTTCACTTGTTTATACTGATACTTGTATATTTTGTTCCCGTAAGCTTTGTTCAAGTGTTTGGTTAGGACACTTGCTTTTGGTTTGTGCGGTGAGGCATCACCATGGCATGAAGGAAGGAAGTTACTAGCTAAGCACAGTAAAGGCGTCGAGCTTACGACGTAAAACAAGCATGTTTTATCGTTGTTTTTGTTTCGTTATTACTTTTTCATTCTAGCTTAAATAGTGTGGTGAACTTTCATTAAACAAATTGTACTCGGATTGTTCGTAAAATTCTCAAATCTTCACTTTACAACTTGTTTAATCCAATTTCACTCGATTTTTTTAAGTATGTTTATGTTAATAGTTCTTGTGTTTGTCAGTGAGCTTGTTTTGAGTAGCTTGAAGAAACTTAAGGTGATGTTCCAAGTTTGATCGTTTCAACTTGCGAATGTATGGTAATGATATTGTTAAGTTTTGTACACGTCCAAGGTATGTGTTTCTCACTTTCTGGACTTTAGCATATTCATGATACTTAGGCTTTTTACAAACTTCCATGCCATTCATTCTTTTGTATACTTGTTCTTGATGTGAATCACTTTATTTCCCAACCTTTTTGTGAGGTAGTTTACCATTGTTCTTTTATGCGCGAGGTACCAACATCCTTGTTCTAACTGGATTTTATTATGCTTAACCTTTTGTTTGTGTTGATTATATGAAAGCATGAAAAGGCTCAAGACATTTTGTTTCATTTTGAGCACAACTACCTAGCCAAATAGTAAATTCACCCCGTGAGTGTGTGAGCATTTGTTAAACCCCTTTGTTCCTTTCTATCATTATCCATGTTGTTTGAACTTAATGCTTGTATATGAGTATTGAATTCACTTTTTGTATTGATTTTGATTGATTGTTTTTTTCTTGAACCCTCAACTTTGTGTTGTTGTATGAAATTTTACCTTGCCTTAAAAAGTAGGGAGTATTCAAATGATGATGTGGTTGAATTCAAGTTGGGGATAGAATGATTATTTACTCATTGGTTGGTTTCTATGAGGTTGAAAAAGAAAATTAAAAAGAGAAACATCTGAAAAAGAAAAAAAACAGAAAAAAAGAAAGAAAAAGAAAATCCTTGAGAAAGGAAACAAAAAGAGTTCAAATAATTGTGCTAAATAAGTATTATGTTTTGTGTAACACTAGGGATTATGGAATAAGTTGATTGGAATTTTGTGTTTGAGTCTTTGTGAGTTGATCACTCCCTTAGGTTTAGGCAAGTTTTTGTTTCAATTACGTTTAGAAATTGCCCCTTGTTTGTTTACCCAGCCACGCCACAACCTTGAAAGCCTTTGTGATTCTTTCTTTTGTATGTTCAATGTGAATTTTTGGATAAATGCATAATTTAGTATTTTGTTTGCAAGATTGTTGTGTGAGTGAAAAGTACCTCATTTTGTGTTTTTCATCCACCGATGATTGTTTTTGCTAGGTGTGATTCGCGTTTGAACTTGTGATGTTTAAGGATGTTTGGCATGATTTTTGTATTTTGCATTTGTTTCGTGACTATGTTATCGTCGTAGTTTAGTGTTAAGTATTTACTTTGTGTGTACTGTTTTTCACTTGAACTATTCATTTGTCCGTTTTTCAAAACCGGTTGATTCATGATTCTTTGGTTGTCACTCAGTTTTTTTGAGTTGTTTGATTCTTGTTTGAGGACAAACAAGTTTAAGTTTGGGAGAGTTTGATAAGTACAAATTGTAGCTATTATTGTATATAAGTTTTGTTGCACTTATCGATACTTTTTATTAATATCGTACGAATAAACCACGCTTTGTTTGTAAATGCGTTTACTTTTTGTTAAAGTGTATGTATTGCGTATCGTGTAAATATCGTTGCGTTTAATTGATTTTCTCTCATTTTTGGAGGTATTCAAGCAAAGATATTTTGCCATTGTTGTATAGAACATTGAATATGATTTCCAACGCTTCCGACTGTGCGTCAATCTGAGTTACAATTCAGAAGTTGTGGTCAAAATAAGGGATGGTTTGCTGTCAAGTTCGCTTTGCGAACTTTCCAGTGAATGTTTGCTTTGCAAACTTCCCAGCGAATGCTCCCAGAATTATGGCAGAGGAAAAAGGGACCAAAGTTCACTTTGCGAACTTTTCAGCGAATATTCGCTTTGCGAATAAAAGTTCGCATTGCGAACTTCCGCAGAAAAGCAGAGGCGGTTTATCTATTTTGAGGCACTTGAGTGCCAAATTTTGGAGTTCGCTTTGCGAATATAAGTTTACTTTCCGAACTTGGCGGATTTTGAAATTGTATATAAGTCATTTCATTCATTTTTTAGGTTATGGTTTTGGGGATTTTTGCTCCCAACTCCATCAAACTCATTTTTCAGTAGATTAGCTTAGAAAACAACGTTGAAGCTTGCACACGGATGATCCGGGGTAGATTTCTCATCAATCGGCGTTGACAAACCACGAGATGTTTGGTTTATTTCTTTTCTTCTTTGTGTATTTCTTCTTTGTTGGATTGTTGTATATATATTTACTTTGAACTCATGTATATTTGTCGCCCATGGCGTTGTATAAAATATGCTTTACAAATCTTTATCGGTGATTAACTCTGATTTTTTGCTTTATGCTCGGGGTTTGGGTTGTGTTAGAGATAAACATCACGAACTTTGATTAGGGATGATTATCTGTTAGTTTCTGGATGCTAGAGATAGAATTAGAGCTAACAATCTTTATGGGTGTCAGAACTTAATGCCTCCGTATCTTGAGTCGAGCGCGAGAGTGTCGACGAGGGTAACACAGTTGTTCACTCAGCCCTGTGTGTCAGAGATGGACACTGTTGTGAGCGATTCTGGATAATATTGAGGAGTATTGTAGGTTGAGTATAACTGATCGGTAAGTTTAAGTTCGTGAGGAGTCGATTATGTGCATGCCGGATAAGTTTCTTCTCTATGAAGAATGAATTCTTTAAGTATTAATATTTACTTTTCTATTTCTATGTTTGAAAACATTTTTAAACCAAACTCTTTTCCATTTAAACTCTCGAACGGCATTCTTTCCCTCGAACCGATCTCTGTGGACACGACGTAAATCCCGGAGGGAATTCTTTCAAAAATAATATTTTTGCTTGCCGCTTTACCACTCCAACAAAATGGCGTCGTTGTCGGGGATGGGTTTTGATATAGAATCGCATTGTGATAGTTTCTTTGTTTTTGAGTTTTGTAGATATCTTACATATTGTATATTTTCACTTGTTTATACTGATACTTGTATATTTTGTTCCCGTAAGCTTTGTTCAAGTGTTTGGTTAGGACACTTGCTTTTGGTTTGTGCGGTGAGGCATCACCATGGCATGAAGGAAGGAAGTTACTAGCTAAGCACAGTAAAGGCGTCGAGCTTACGACGTAAAACAAGCATGTTTTATCGTTGTTTTTGTTTCGTTATTACTTTTTCATTCTAGCTTAAATAGTGTGGTGAACTTTCATTAAACAAATTGTACTCGGATTGTTCGTAAAATTCTCAAATCTTAACTTTACAACTTGTTTAATCCAATTTCACTCGGTTTTTTTAAGTATGTTTATGTTAATAGTTCTTGTGTTTGTCAGTGAGCTTGTTTTGAGTAGCTTGAAGAAACTTAAGGTGATGTTCCAAGTTTGATCGTTTCAACTTGCGAATGTATGGTAATGATATTGTTAAGTTTTGTACACGTCCAAGGTATGTGTTTCTCACTTTCTGGACTTTAGCATATTCATGATACTTAGGCTTTTTACAAACTTCCATGCCATTCATTCTTTTGTATACTTGTTCTTGATGTGAATCACTTTATTTCCCAACCTTTTTGTGAGGTAGTTTACCATTGTTCTTTTATGCGCGAGGTACCAACATCCTTGTTCTAACTGGATTTTATTATGCTTAACCTTTTGTTTGTGTTGATTATATGAAAGCATGAAAAGGCTCAAGACATTTTGTTTCATTTTGAGCACAACTACCTAGCCAAATAGTAAATTCACCCCGTGAGTGTGTGAGCATTTGTTAAACCCCTTTGTTCCTTTCTATCATTATCCATGTTGTTTGAACTTAATGCTTGTCTATGAGTATTGAATTCACTTTTTGTATTGATTTTGATTGATTTTTTTTTTCTTGAACCCTCAACTTTGTGTTGTTGTATGAAATTTTACCTTGCCTTAAAAAGTAGGGAGTATTCAAATGATGATGTGGTTAAATTCAAGTTGGGGATAGAATGATTATTTACTCATTGGTTGGTTTCTATGAGGTTGAAAAAGAAAATTAAAAAGAGAAAAATCTGAAAAAGAAAAAAAAAGAAAAAAGAAAGAAAAAGAAAATCCTTGAGAAAGGAAACAAAAAGAGTTCAAATAATTGTGCTAAATAAGTATTATGTTTTGTGTAACACTAGGGATTTTGGAATAAGTTGATTGGAATTTTGTGTTTCAGTCTTTGTGAGTTGATCACTCCCTTAGGTTTTGGCAAGTTTTTGTTTCAATTACGTTTAGAAATTGCCCCTTGTTTGTTTACCCAGCCACGCCACAACCTTGAAAGCCTTTGTGATTCTTTCTATTGTATGTTCAATGTGAATTTTTGGATAAATGCATAATTTAGTATTTTGTTTGCAAGATTGTTGTGTGAGTGAAAAGTACCTCATTTTGTGTTTTTCATCCACCGATGATTGTTTTTGCTAGGTGTGATTCGCGTTTGAACTTGTGATGTTTAAGGATGTTTGGCATGATTTTTGTATTTTGCATTTGTTTCGTGACTATGTTATCGTCGTAGTTTAGTGTTAAGTATTTACTTTGTGTGTACTGTTTTTCACTTGAACTATTCATTTGTCCGTTTTTCAAAACCGGTTGATTCGTGATTCTTTGGTTGTCACTCAGTTTTTTTGAGTTGTTTGATTCTTGTTTGAGGACAAACAAGTTTAAGTTTGGGAGAGTTTGATAAGTACAAATTGTAGCTATTATTGTATATAAGTTTTGTTGCACTTATCGATACTTTTTGTTAATATCGTACGAATAAACCACGCTTTGTTTGTAAATGCGTTTACTTTTTGTTAAAGTGTATGTATTGCGTATCGTGTAAATATCGTTGCGTTTAATTGATTTTCTCTCATTTTTGGAGGTATTCAAGCAAAGATATTTTGCCATTGTTGTATAGAACATTGAATATGATTTCCAACGCTTCCGACTGTGCGTCAATCTGAGTTACAGTTCAGAAGTTGTGGTCAAAATAAGGGATGGTTTGCTGTCAAGTTCGCTTTGCGAACTTTCCAGTGAATGTTTGCTTTGCAAACTTCCCAGCGAATGCTCCCAGAATTATGGCAGAGGAAAAAGGGACCAAAGTTCACTTTGCGAACTTTTCAGCGAATATTCGCTTTGCGAATAAAAGTTCGCATTACGAACTTCCGCAGAAAAGCAGAGGCGGTTTATCTATTTTGAGGCACTTGAGTGCCAAATTTTGGAGTTCGCTTTGCGAATATAAGTTTACTTTCCGAACTTGGCGGATTTTGAAATTGTATATAAGTCATTTCATTCATTTTTTAGGTTATGGTTTTGGGGATTTTTGCTCCCAACTCCATCAAACTCATTTTTCAGTAGATTAGCTTAGAAAACAACGTTGAAGCTTGCACACGGATGATCCGGGGTAGATTTCTCATCAATCGGCGTTGACAAACCACGAGATGTTTGGTTTATTTCTTTTCTTCTTTGTGTATTTCTTCTTTGTTGGATTGTTGTATATATATTTACTTTGAACTCATGTATATTTGTCGCCCATGGCGTTGTATAAAATATGCTTTACAAATCTTTATCGGTGATTAACTCTGATTTTTTGCTTTATGCTCGGGGTTTGGGTTGTGTTAGAGATAAACATCACGAACTTTGATTAGGGATGATTATCTGTTAGTTTCTGGATGCTAGAGATAGAATTAGAGCTAACAATCTTTATGGGTGTCAGAACTTAATGCCTCCGTATCTTGAGTCGAGCGCGAGAGTGTCGACGAGGGTAACACAGTTGTTCACTCAGCCCTGTGTGTCAGAGATGGACACTGTTGTGAGCGATTCTGGATAATATTGAGGAGTATTGTAGGTTGAGTATAACTGATCGGTAAGTTTAAGTTCGTGAGGAGTCGATTATGTGCATGCCGGATAAGTTTCTTCTCTATGAAGAATGAATTCTTTAAGTATTAATATTTACTTTTCTATTTCTATGTTTGAAAACATTTTTAAACCAAACTCTTTTCCATTTAAACTCTCGAACGGCATTCTTTCCCTCGAACCGATCTCTGTGGACACGACGTAAATCCCGGAGGGAATTCTTTCAAAAATAATATTTTTGCTTGCCGCTTTACCACTCCAACAAAATGGCGTCGTTGTCGGGGATGGGTTTTGATATAGAATCGCATTGTGATAGTTTCTTTGTTTTTGAGTTTTGTAGATATCTTACATATTGTATATTTTCACTTGTTTATACTGATACTTGTATATTTTGTTCCCGTAAGCTTTGTTCAAGTGTTTGGTTAGGACACTTGCTTTTGGTTTGTGCGGTGAGGCATCACCATGGCATGAAGGAAGGAAGTTACTAGCTAAGCACAGTAAAGGCGTCGAGCTTACGACGTAAAACAAGCATGTTTTATCGTTGTTTTTGTTTCGTTATTACTTTTTCATTCTAGCTTAAATAGTGTGGTGAACTTTCATTAAACAAATTGTACTCGGATTGTTCGTAAAATTCTCAAATCTTAACTTTACAACTTGTTTAATCCAATTTCACTCGGTTTTTTTAAGTATGTTTATGTTAATAGTTCTTGTGTTTGTCAGTGAGCTTGTTTTGAGTAGCTTGAAGAAACTTAAGGTGATGTTCCAAGTTTGATCGTTTCAACTTGCGAATGTATGGTAATGATATTGTTAAGTTTTGTACACGTCCAAGGTATGTGTTTCTCACTTTCTGGACTTTAGCATATTCATGATACTTAGGCTTTTTACAAACTTCCATGCCATTCATTCTTTTGTATACTTGTTCTTGATGTGAATCACTTTATTTCCCAACCTTTTTGTGAGGTAGTTTACCATTGTTCTTTTATGCGCGAGGTACCAACATCCTTGTTCTAACTGGATTTTATTATGCTTAACCTTTTGTTTGTGTTGATTATATGAAAGCATGAAAAGGCTCAAGACATTTTGTTTCATTTTGAGCACAACTACCTAGCCAAATAGTAAATTCACCCCGTGAGTGTGTGAGCATTTGTTAAACCCCTTTGTTCCTTTCTATCATTATCCATGTTGTTTGAACTTAATGCTTGTCTATGAGTATTGAATTCACTTTTTGTATTGATTTTGATTGATTGTTTTTTTCTTGAACCCTCAACTTTGTGTTGTTGTATGAAATTTTACCTTGCCTTAAAAAGTAGGGAGTATTCAAATGATGATGTGGTTAAATTCAAGTTGGGGATAGAATGATTATTTACTCATTGGTTGGTTTCTATGAGGTTGAAAAAGAAAATTAAAAAGAGAAAAATCTGAAAAAGAAAAAAAAAAGAAAAAAGAAAGAAAAAGAAAATCCTTGAGAAAGGAAACAAAAAGAGTTCAAATAATTGTGCTCAATAAGTATTATGTTTTGTGTAACACTAGGGATTTTGGAATAAGTTGATTGGAATTTTGTGTTTCAGTCTTTGTGAGTTGATCACTCCCTTAGGTTTTGGCAAGTTTTTGTTTCAATTACGTTTAGAAATTGCCCCTTGTTTGTTTACCCAGCCACGCCACAACCTTGAAAGCCTTTGTGATTCTTTCTATTGTATGTTCAATGTGAATTTTTGGATAAATGCATAATTTAGTATTTTGTTTGCAAGATTGTTGTGTGAGTGAAAAGTACCTCATTTTGTGTTTTTCATCCACCGATGATTGTTTTTGCTAGGTGTGATTCGCGTTTGAACTTGTGATGTTTAAGGATGTTTGGCATGATTTTTGTATTTTGCATTTGTTTCGTGACTATGTTATCGTCGTAGTTTAGTGTTAAGTATTTACTTTGTGTGTACTGTTTTTCACTTGAACTATTCATTTGTCCGTTTTTCAAAACCGGTTGATTCGTGATTCTTTGGTTGTCACTCAGTTTTTTTGAGTTGTTTGATTCTTGTTTGAGGACAAACAAGTTTAAGTTTGGGAGAGTTTGATAAGTACAAATTGTAGCTATTATTGTATATAAGTTTTGTTGCACTTATCGATACTTTTTGTTAATATCGTACGAATAAACCACGCTTTGTTTGTAAATGCGTTTACTTTTTGTTAAAGTGTATGTATTGCGTATCGTGTAAATATCGTTGCCTTTAATTGATTTTCTCTCATTTTTGGAGGTATTCAAGCAAAGATATTTTGCCATTGTTGTATAGAACATTGAATATGATTTCCAACGCTTCCGACTGTGCGTCAATCTGAGTTACAGTTCAGAAGTTGTGGTCAAAATAAGGGATGGTTTGCTGTCAAGTTCGCTTTGCGAACTTTCCAGTGAATGTTTGCTTTGCAAACTTCCCAGCGAATGCTCCCAGAATTATGGCAGAGGAAAAAGGGACCAAAGTTCACTTTGCGAACTTTTCAGCGAATATTCGCTTTGCGAATAAAAGTTCGCATTGCGAACTTCCGCAGAAAAGCAGAGGCGGTTTATCTATTTTGAGGCACTTGAGTGCCAAATTTTGGAGTTCGCTTTGCGAATATAAGTTTACTTTCCGAACTTGGCGGATTTTGAAATTGTATATAAGTCATTTCATTCATTTTTTAGGTTATGGTTTTGGGGATTTTTGCTCCCAACTCCATCAAACTCATTTTTCAGTAGATTAGCTTAGAAAACAACGTTGAAGCTTGCACACGGATGATCCGGGGTAGATTTCTCATCAATCGGCGTTGACAAACCACGAGATGTTTGGTTTATTTCTTTTCTTCTTTGTGTATTTCTTCTTTGTTGGATTGTTGTATATATATTTACTTTGAACTCATGTATATTTGTCGCCCATGGCGTTGTATAAAATATGCTTTACAAATCTTTATCGGTGATTAACTCTGATTTTTTGCTTTATGCTCGGGGTTTGGGTTGTGTTAGAGATAAACATCACGAACTTTGATTAGGGATGATTATCTGTTAGTTTCTGGATGCTAGAGATAGAATTAGAGCTAACAATCTTTATGGGTGTCAGAACTTAATGCCTCCGTATCTTGAGTCGAGCGCAAGAGTGTCGACGAGGGTAACACAGTTGTTCACTCAGCCCTGTGTGTCAGAGATGGACACTGTTGTGAGCGATTCTGGATAATATTGAGGAGTATTGTAGGTTGAGTATAACTGATCGGTAAGTTTAAGTTCGTGAGGAGTCGATTATGTGCATGCCGGATAAGTTTCTTCTCTATGAAGAATGAATTCTTTAAGTATTAATATTTACTTTTCTATTTCTATGTTTGAAAACATTTTTAAACCAAACTCTTTTCCATTTAAACTCTCGAACGGCATTCTTTCCCTCGAACCGATCTCTGTGGACACGACGTAAATCCCGGAGGGAATTCTTTCAAAAATAATATTTTTGCTTGCCGCTTTACCACTCTAACAAAATGGCGTCGTTGTCGGGGATGGGTTTTGATATAGAATCGCATTGTGATAGTTTCTTTGTTTTTGAGTTTTGTAGATATCTTACATATTGTATATTTTCACTTGTTTATACTGATACTTGTATATTTTGTTCCCGTAAGCTTTGTTCAAGTGTTTGGTTAGGACACTTGCTTTTGGTTTGTGCGGTGAGGCATCACCATGGCATGAAGGAAGGAAGTTACTAGCTAAGCACAGTAAAGGCGTCGAGCTTACGACGTAAAACAAGCATGTTTTATCGTTGTTTTTGTTTCGTTATTACTTTTTCATTCTAGCTTAAATAGTGTGGTGAAATTTCATTAAACAAATTGTACTCGGATTGTTCGTAAAATTCTCAAATCTTAACTTTACAACTTGTTTAATCCAATTTCACTCGGTTTTTTTAAGTATGTTTATGTTAATAGTTCTTGTGTTTGTCAGTGAGCTTGTTTTGAGTAGCTTGAAGAAACTTAAGGTGATGTTCCAAGTTTGATCGTTTCAACTTGCGAATGTATGGTAATGATATTGTTAAGTTTTGTACACGTCCAAGGTATGTGTTTCTCACTTTCTGGACTTTAGCATATTCATGATACTTAGGCTTTTTACAAACTTCCATGCCATTCATTCTTTTGTATACTTGTTCTTGATGTGAATCACTTTATTTCCCAACCTTTTTGTGAGGTAGTTTACCATTGTTCTTTTATGTGCGAGGTACCAACATCCTTGTTCTAACTGGATTTTATTATGCTTAACCTTTTGTTTGTGTTGATTATATGAAAGCATGAAAAGGCTCAAGACATTTTGTTTCATTTTGAGCACAACTACCTAGCCAAATAGTAAATTCACCCCGTGAGTGTGTGAGCATTTGTTAAACCCCTTTGTTCCTTTCTATCATTATCCATGTTGTTTGAACTTAATGCTTGTCTATGAGTATTGAATTCACTTTTTGTATTGATTTTGATTGATTGTTTTTTTCTTGAACCCTCAACTTTGTGTTGTTGTATGAAATTTTACCTTGCCTTAAAAAGTAGGGAGTATTCAAATGATGATGTGGTTAAATTCAAGTTGGGGATAGAATGATTATTTACTCATTGGTTGGTTTCTATGAGGTTGAAAAAGAAAATTAAAAAGAGAAAAATCTGAAAAAGAAAAAAAAAGAAAAAAGAAAGAAAAAGAAAATCCTTGAGAAAGGAAACAAAAAGAGTTCAAATAATTGTGCTAAATAAGTATTATGTTTTGTGTAACACTAGGGATTTTGGAATAAGTTGATTGGAATTTTGTGTTTCAGTCTTTGTGAGTTGATCACTCCCTTAGGTTTAGGCAAGTTTTTGTTTCAATTACGTTTAGAAATTGCCCCTTGTTTGTTTACCCAGCCACACCACAACCTTGAAAGCCTTTGTGATTCTTTCTATTGTATGTTCAATGTGAATTTTTGGATAAATGCATAATTTAGTATTTTGTTTGCAAGATTGTTGTGTGAGTGAAAAGTACCTCATTTTGTGTTTTTCATCCACCGATGATTGTTTTTGCTAGGTGTGATTCGCGTTTGAACTTGTGATGTTTAAGGATGTTTGGCATGATTTTTGTATTTTGCATTTGTTTCGTGACTATGTTATCGTCGTAGTTTAGTGTTAAGTATTTACTTTGTGTGTACCGTTTTTCACTTGAACTATTCATTTGTCCGTTTTTCAAAACCGGTTGATTCGTGATTCTTTGGTTGTCACTCAGTTTTTTTGAGTTGTTTGATTCTTGTTTGAGGACAAACAAGTTTAAGTTGGGGAGAGTTTGATAAGTACAAATTGTAGTTATTTTTGTATATAAGTTTTGTTGCTCTTATCGATACTTTTTGTTAATATCGTACGAATAAACCCCGCTTTGTTTGTAAATGCAGTTACTTTACGTTATAGTGTATATATTGCGTATCGTGTAAATATCGTTGAGTTTAATTGATTTCCTCTCATTTTTGTAGGTATTCAAGAAAAGATATTTTGCCATTTTTGTATAGAGCATTGAATAAGCTTTCCAACGCTTCCGACTGTGCGTCAATCCGAGTTACGGTTCAGAAGTTGTGGTCAAAATAAGGGATAGTTTGCTGTCAAGTTCGCTTTGCGAGCTTTCCAGCGAATGTTCGCTTTGCAAACTTCCCAGTGAATGCTCCCAGAATTATGGCAGAGGAAAAAGGGACCAAAGTTCACTTTGTGAACGTTTCACCGAATATTCGGTTTGCGAATAAAAGTTCGCATTGCGAACTTCTGCAGAAAAGCAGAGCCGGTTTAGCTATTTTAAGGCACTTAAGTGCCAAATTTTGGAGTTCGCTTTGCAAATAAAAGTTTGCTTTCCGAACTTGGTGGATTTTGAAATTGTATATAAGTCATTTCATTCATTTTTTTAGGTTATGGTTTTGGGGATTTTTGCTCCCAACTCCATCAAACTCATTTTTCAGTAGATTAGCTTAGAAAACAACGTTGAAGCTTGCACACGGATGATCCGAGGTAGATTTCTCATCAATCGGCGTTGACAAACCACGAGATGTTTGGTTTATTTCTTTTCTTCTTTGTGTATTTCTTCTTTGTTGGATTGTTGTATATATATTTACTTTGAACTCATGTATATTTGTCGCCCATGGCGTTGTATAAAATATGCTTTACAAATCTTTATCAGTGATTAACTCTGATTTTTTGCTTTATGCTCGGGGTTTGGGTTGTGTTAGAGATAAACATCACGAACTTTGATTAGGGATGATTATCTGTTAGTTTCTGGATGCTAGAGATAGAATTAGAGCTAACAATCTTTATGGGTGTCAGAACTTAATGCCTCCGTATCTTGAGTCGAGCGCGAGAGTGTCGACGAGGGTAACACAGTCGTTCACTCAGCTCCGTGTGTCAGAGATGGACACTGTTGTGAGCGATTCTGGATAATATTCAGGAGAATTGTAGGTTGAGTATAACTGGTCGGTAAGTTTAAGTTCCTGAGGAGTCGATTATGTACATGCCGGATAAGTTTCTTCTCTATGAAGAATGAATTCTTTAAGTATTAATATTTACTTTTCTATTTCTATGTTTGAAAACATTTTTAAACCAAACTCTTTACCATTTAAACTCTCGAACGACATTCTTTCCCTCGAACCGATCTCTGTGGACACGACGTAAATCCCGGAGGGAATTCTTTCAAAAATAATATTTTTGCTTGCCGCTTTACCACTCCAACAAAATGGCGTCGTTGTCGGGGATAGGTTTTGATATAGAATCGCATTGTGATAGTTTCTTTGTTTTTGAGTTTTGTAGATATCTTACATATTGTATATTTTCACTTGTTTATACTGATACTTGTATATTTTGTTCCCGTAAGCTTTGTTCAAGTGTTTGGTTAGGACACTTGCTTTTCGTTTGTGCGGTGAGGCATCACCATGGCATGAAGGAAGGAAGTTACTGGCTAAGCACAGTAAAGGCGTCGAGCTTACGACGTAAAACAAGCATGTTTTATCGTTGTTTTTGTTTCGTTATTACTTTTTCATTCTAGCTTAAATAGTGTGGTGAACTTTCATTAAACAAATTGTACTCGGATTGTTCGTAAAATTCTCAAATCTTCACTTTAAAACTTGTTTAATCCAATTTCACTCGGTTTTTTTAAGTATGTTTATGTTAATAGTTCTTGTGTTTGACAATGAGCTTGTTTTGAGTAGCTTGAAGAAACTTAAGGTGATGTTCCAAGTTTGATCGTTTCAACTTGCGAATGTATGGTAATGATATTGTTAAGTTTTGTACACGTCCAAGGTACGTGTTTATCACTTTCTGTACTTTAGCATATTCATGATACTTAGGCTTTTTACAAACTTCCATGCCATTCATTCTTTTGTATACTTGTTCTTGATGTGAATCACTTTATTTCCCAACCTTTTTGTGAGGTAGTTTACCATTGTTCATAAATGCGCGGAGTACCAACATCCTTGTTCTAACTGGATTTTATTATGCTTAACCTTTTGTTTGTGTTGATTATATGAAAGCATGAAAAGGATCAAGGCATTTTGTTTCATTTTGAGCAAAACTACCTAGCCAAATAGTAAATTCACCCTGTAAGTGTATGAGCATTTGTTAAACCCCTTTGTGCCTTTCTATCATTATCCATGTTGTTTGAACTTAATGCTTGTCTATGAGTATTGAATTCACTTTTTGTATTGATTTTGATTGATTGTTTTTTTCTTGAACCCTCAAATTTGTGTTGTTGTATGCATTTTTACCTTGCCTTAAAAAGTAGGGAGTGTTCACATGATGATGTGGTTGAATTCAAGTTGGGGAGAGAATGATTATTTACTCATTGGTTGGTTTCTATGAGGTTGAAAAAGAAAATTAAAAAGAGAAAAAAATGAAAAAGAAAAGAAAAGAAAAAAGAAAGAAAAAGAAAATCCTTGAGAAAGGAAACAAAAAGAGTTCAAATAATTGTGCTAAAGAAATATTATGTTTTGTGTAACACTCGGGATTTTGGAATAAGTTGATTGGAATTTTGTGTTTGAGTCTTAGTAAGTTGATCACTCCCTTAGGTTTAGGCAAGTTTTTGTTTCAATTACCTTTAGAAATTGCCCCTTGTTTATTTACCCAGCCACGCTACAACCTTGAAATCCCTTGTGATTCATTCTTTTGTATGTTCAATGTGAATTTTTGGATGAATGCATAATTTAGTCTTTTGTTTGCAAGATTGTTATATGAGTGAAAAGTACCTCATTTTGTGTTTTTCATCCACCGATGATTGTTTTTGCTAGGGGTGATTCACGTTTGAACTTGTGTTGTTTTAGTATGTTTTGCATGATTTTTGTATTTTGCATTTGTTTCGTGACTATGTTATCGTCGTAGTTTAGTGGTAAGTATTTACTTTGTGTGTACCGTTTTTCAATTGAACTATTCATTTGTCCGTTTTTCAAAACCTGTTGATTCGTGATTCTTTGGTCGTCACTATGTTTCTTTGATTTGTTTGATTCTTGTTTGAGGACAAACAAGTTTAAGTTTGGAGAGCTTGATAAGTACAAATTGTAGTTATTTTTGTATATAAGTTTTGTTGCTCTTATCGATACTTTTTGTTAATATCGTACGAATAAACCCCGCTTTGTTTGTAAATGTGTTTACTTTACGTTATAGTGTATATATTGCGTATCGTGTAAATATCCTTGAGTTTAATTGATTTCCTCTCATTTTTGTAGGTATTCAAGAAAATATATTTTGCCATTGTTGTATGGAGCATTGAATAAGCTTTCCAACGCTTCCGACTGTGCGTCAATCCGAGTTACGGTTCAGAAGTTGTGGTCAAAATAAGGGATGGTTTGCTGTCAAGTTCGCTTTGCGAGCTTTCCAGCGAATGTTCGATTTACGAACTTCCCAGCGAATGCTCCCAGAATTATGGCAGAGGAAAAAGGGACCAAAGTTCAATTTGCGAACGTTTCAGCGATTATTCGCTTTGCGAATAAAAGTTCGCATTGCGAACTTCCGCAGAAAAGCAGAGGCGGTTTAGCTATTTTGAGGCCCTTAAGTGCCAAATTTTGGAGTTCGCTTTGCGAATAAAAGTTTGCTTTCCGAACTTGGCGGATTTTGAAATTGTATATAAGTCATTTCATTCATTTTTTAGGTTATGGTTTTGGGGATTTTTGCTCCCAACTCCATCAAACTCATTTTTCAGTAGATTAGCTTAGAAAACAACATTGAAGCTTGCACACGGATGATCCGGGGTAGATTTCTCATCAATCGGCGTTGACAAACCACGAGATGTTTGGTTTATTTCTTTTCTTCTTTGTGTATTTCTTATTTGTTGGATTGTTGTATATATATTTACTTTGAACTCATGTATATTTGTCGCCCATGGCGTTGTATAAAATATGCTTTACAAATCTTTATCGGTGATTAACTCTGATTTTTTGCTTTATGCTCGGGGTTTGGGTTGTGTTAGAGATAAACATCACGAACTTTGATTAGGGATGATTATCTGTTAGTTTCTGGATGCTAGAGATAGAATTAGAGCTAACAATCTTTATGGGTGTCAGAACTTAATGCCTCCGTATCTTGAGTCGAGCGCGAGAGTGTCGACGAGGGTAACACAGTTGTTCACTCAGCTCAGTGTGTCAGAGATGGACACTGTTGTGAGCGATTCTGGATAATATTAAGGAGTATTGTAGGTGGAGTATAACTGGTCGCTAAGTTTAAGTTCGTGAGTAGTCGATTATGTGCATGCCGGATAAGTTTCTTCTCTATGAAGAATGAATTCTTTAAGTATTAATATTTACTTTTCTATTTCTATGTTTGAAAACATTTTTAAACCAAACTCTTTACCATTTAAACTGTCGAACGGCATTCTTTCCCTCGAACCGATCTCTGTGGGCACGACGTAAATCCCGAAGGGAATTCTTTCAAAAATAATATTTTTGCTTGCCGCTTTACCACTCCAACAAAATAGCGTCGTTGTCGGGGATGGGTTTTGATATAGAATCGCATTGTGATAGTTTCTTTGTTTTAGAGTTTTGTAGATATCTTACATATTGTATATTTTCACTTGTTTATACTGATACTTGTATATTTTGTTCCTGTAAGCTTTGTTCAAGTGTTTGGTTAGGACACTTGCTTTTGGTTTGTGCGGTGAGGCATCACCATGGCATGAAGGAAGGAAGTTACTAGCTAAGCACAGTAAAGGTGTCGAGCTTACGACGTAAAACAAGCATGTTTTATCGTTGTTTTTGTTTCGTTATTACTTTTTCATTCTAGCTTAAATAGTATGGTGAACTTTCATTAAACAAATTGTACTCGGATTGTTCGTAAAATTCTCAAATCTTCACTTTACAACTTGTTTAATCCAATTTCACTCGGTTTTTTTAAGTATGTTTATGTTAATAGTTCTTGTGTTTGTCAGTGAGCTTGTTTTGAGTAGCTTGATGAAACTTAAGGTGATGTTCCAAGTTTGATTGTTTCAACTTGCGAATGTATGGTAATGATATTGTTAAGTTTTGTACACGTCCAAGGTATGTGTTTATCACTTTCTGGAATTTAGCATATTCATGATACTTAGGCTTTTTACAAACTTCCAGGCCATTCATTCTTTTGTATACTTGTTCTTGATGTGAATCACTTTATTTCCCAACCTTTTTGTGAGGTAGTTTACCATTGTTCATAAATGCGCGGAGTACCAACATCCTTGTTCTAACTGGATTTTATTATGCTTAACCTTTTGTTTATGTTGATTATATGAAAGCATGAAAAGGATCAAGGCATTTTGTTTCATTTTGAGCACAACTACCTAGCCAAATAGTAAATTCACCCTGTAAGTGTATGAGCATTTGTTAAACGCCTTTGTGCCTTTCTATCATTATCCATGTTGTTTGAACTTAATGTTTGTCTATGAGTATTGAATTCACTTTTTGTATTGATTTTGATTGATTGTTTTTTTCTTGAACCCTCAACTTTGTGTTGTTGTATGCATTTTTACCTTGCCTAAAAAAGTAGGGAGTGTTCACATGATGATGTAGTTGAATTGAAGTTGGGGAGAGAATGATTATTTACTCATTGGTTGGTTTCTATGAGGTTGAAAAATAAAATTAAAAAGAGAAAAATATGAAAAAGAAAAGAAAAGAAAAAAGAACGAAAAAAAAATCCTTGAGAAAGGAAACAAAAAGAGTCAAATAATTGTGAATAATAAGTATTATGTTTTGTGTAACACTTGGGATTTTGGAATAAGTTGATTGGAATTTTGTGTTTGAGTCTTAGTGAGTTGATCACTCCCTTAGGTTTAGGCAAGTTTTTGTTTCAATTACGTTTAGAAATTGCCCCTTGTTTGTTTACCCAGCCACGCTACAACCTTGAAAGCCCTTGTGATTCTTTCTTTTGTATGTTCAATGTGAATTTTTGGATGAATGCATAATTTAGTCTTTTGTTTGCAAGATTGTTGTGTGAGTGAAAAGTACCTCATTTTGTGTTTTTCAACCACCGATTATTGTTTATGCTAGGTGTGATTCACGTTTGAACTTGTGTTGTTTTAGGATGTTTTGCATGATTTTTGTATTTTGCACTTGTTTCGTGACTATGTTATCGTCGTAGTTTAGTGGTAAGTATTTCATTTGTGTGTACCGTTTTTCACTTGAACTATTCATTTGTCCGTTTTTCAAAACCTGTTGATTCGTGATTCTTTGGTTGTCACTATGTTTCTTTGAGTTGTTTGATTCTTGTTTGAGGACAAACAAGTTTAAGTTGGGAGAGTTTGATAAGTACAAATTGTAGTTATTTTTGTATATAAGTTTTGTTGCTCTTATCGATACTTTTTGTTAATATCGTACGAATAAACCCCGCTTTGTTTGTAAATGCGTTTACTTTACATTATAGTGTACATATTACGTATCGTGTAAATATCGTTGAGTTTAATTGATTTTCTCTCATTTTTGTAGGTATTCAAGCAAAGATATTTTTCCATTGTTGTATAGAGCATTGAATAAGCTTTCAAACGCTTCCGACTGTGCGTCAATCCGAGTTACGGTTCAGAAGTTGTGGTCAAAATAAGGGATGGTTTGCTGTCAAGTTCGCTTTGCGAGCTTTCCAGCGAATGTTCGCTTTGCGAACTTCCCAGCGAATGCTCCCAGAATTATGGCAGAGGAAAAAGGGACCAAAGTTCACTTTGCGAACATTTCAGCGAATATTCGCTTTACGAATAAAAGTTCGCATTGCGATTTTCCGTAGAAAAGCAGAGGCGGTTTAGCTATTTTGAGGCACTTAAGTGCCAAATTTTGGAGTTTGCTTTGCGAATAACAGTTCTCTTTGCGAACTTGGCGGATTTTGAAATTGTATATAAGTCATTTCATTCATTTTTTAGGTTATGGTTTTGGGGAATTTTGTTCCCAACTCCATCAAACTCATTTTTCAGTAGATTAGCTTAGAAAACAACATTGAAGTTTGCACACGGATGATCCGGGGTGGATTTCTCATCAATCGGCGTTGACAAACCACGAGATGTTTGGTTTATTTCTTTTCTTCTTTGTGTATTTCTTCTTTCTTGAATTTTTGTATATGTATTTACTTTGAACTCATGTATATTTGTCGCCCATGGCGTTGTATAAAATCTGCTTTACAAACCTTTATCGGTGATTATCTCTGATTTTTTGCTTTATTCTCGGGGTTTGGGTTGTGTTAGAGATAAACATCGCGAACTTTGATTAGGGATGATTATCTGTTAGTTTCTCGATGTTAGAGATAGATTTAGAGCTAACAATCTTTATGGGTGTCGGAACTTAATGCCTCCGTATCTTGAGTCGAGTGCGAGAGTGTCGACGAGGGTAAAACGGTTGTTCTCTCAGCTCAGTGTGTCAGAGATGGACACTGTTGTGAGCGATGCTAGATAATATTGAGGAGTATTGTAGGTTGAGTATAACTGGTCAGTAAGTTTCAGTTCGTGAGGAGTCGATTATGTGCATGCCGGATAAGTTTCTTCTCTATGAAGAATGAATTCTTTATGTATTAATATTTACTTTTCTATTTCTATGTTTGAAAACATTTTTAAACCAAAATCTTAACCATTTAAACTGTCGAACGACATTCTTTCCCTCGATCCGATCTCTGTGGACACGACGTAAATCCCGGAGGGAATTCTTCCGAAAATAATATTTTTGCTTGCCGCTTTACCACTCCAACAAAATAGCGTCGTTGCCGGGGATGGGTTTTGATATAGAATCGCATTGTGATAGTTTCTTTGTTTTTGAGTTTTGTAGATATCTTACATATTGTATATTTTCACTTGTTTATACTGATACTTGTATATTTTGTTCCCGTAAGCTTTGTTCAAGTGTTTGGTTAGGACACTTGCTTTTGGTTTGTGCGGTGAGGCATCACCATGGCATGAAGGAAGGAAGTTACTAGTTAAGCACAGTAAAGGCGTCGAGCTTACGACGTAAAACAAGCATGTTTTATCGTTGTTTTTGTTTCGTTATTACTTTTTCATTCTAGCTTAAATAGTGTGGTGAACTTTCATTAAACAAATTGTACTCGGATTGTTCGTAAAATTCTCAAATCTTCACTTTACAACTTGTTTAATCCTATTTCACTCGGTTTTTTTAAGTATGTTTATATTAATAGTTCTTGTGTTTGTCAGTGAGCTTGTTTTGAGTAGCTTGAGGAAATTTACGGTGATGTTCCAAGTTTGATCGTTTCAACTTGCGAATGTATGGTAATGATATTGTTTAGTTTTGTACACGTCCAATGTATGTGTTTATCACTTTCTGGACTTTAGCATATTCATGATACTTAGGCTTTTTACAAACTTCCATGCCATTCATTCTTTTGTATACTTGTTCTTGATGTGAATCACTTTATTTCCCAACCTTTTTTTGAGGTAGATTACCATTGTTCATAAATGCGCGGAGTACCAACATCCTTGTTCTAACTGGATTTTATTATGCTTAACCTTTTGTTTGTGTTGATTATATGAAAGCATGAAAAGGATCAAGGCATTTTGTTTCATTTTGAGCACAACTACCTAGCCAAATAGTAAATTCACCCTGTAAGTGTATGAGCATTTGTTAAACCCCTTTGTGCCTTTCTATCATTATCCATGTTGTTTGAACTTAATCCTTGTCTATGAGTATTGAATTCTCTTTTTGTATTGATTTTGATTGATTGTTTTTTTCTTGAACCCTCAACTTTGTGTTGTTGTATGCATTTTTACCTTGCCTTAAAAAGTAGGGAGTGTTCACATGATGATGTGGTTGAATTCAAGTTGGGGAGAGAATGATTATTTACTCATTGGTTGGTTTCTATGAGGTTGAAAAAGAAACTTAAAAAGAGAAAAATATGAAAAAGAAAAGAAAAGAAAAAAGAAAGAAAAAGAAAATCCTTGAGAAAGGAAACAAAAAGAGTTCAAATAATTGTGCTAAATAAGTATTATGTTTTGTGTAACACTTGGGATTTTGGAATAAGTTTATTGGAATTTTGTGTTTGAGTCTTAGTGAGTTGATCACTCCCTTAGGTTTAGGCAAGTTTTTGTTTCAATTACCTTTGGAAATTGCCCCTTGTTTGTTTACCCAGCCATGCTACAACCTTGAAAGCCCTTGTGACTCTTTCTTTTGTATGTTCAATGTGAATTTTTGGATGAATGCATAATTTAGTCTTTTGTTTGCAAGATTGTTGTGTGAGTGAAAAGTACCTCATTTTGTGTTTTTCAACCACCGATGATTGTTTTTGCTAGGTGTGATTCACGTTTGAACTTGTGTTGTTTTAGGATGTTTTGCATGATTTTTGTATTTTGCATTTGTTTCGTGACTATGTTATCGTCGTAGTTTAGTGGTAAGTATTTACTTTGTGTGTACCGTTTTTCACTTGAACCATTCATTTGTACGTTTTTCAAAACCTGTTGATTCGTCATTCTTTGGTTGTCACTATGTTTCTTCGAGTTGTTTGATTCTTGTTTGAGGACAAACAAGTTTAAGTTGGGAGAGTTTGATAAGTACAAATTGTAGTTATTTTTGTATATAAGTTTTGTTGCACTTATCGATACTTTTTGTTAATATCATACGAATAAACCCCGCTTTGTTTGTAAATGCGTTTACTTTACGTTATAGTGTATATATTGCGTATCGTGTAAATATCGTTGAGTTTGATTGATTTTATCTCATTTTTGTAGGTATTCAAGCAATGATATTTTTCCATTGTTGTATAGAGCATTGAATAAGCTTTCCAACGCTTCCGACTGTGTGTCAATCCGAGTTACGGTTCAGAAGTTGTGGTCAAAATAAGGGATGGTTTGATGTCAAGTTCGCTTTGCGAGCTTTCCAGCGAATGTTCGCTTTGAAAACTTCCCAGCGAATGCTCCCAGAATTATGGCAGAGTAAAAAGGGACCAAAGTTCACTTTGCGAACGTTTCAGCGAATATTCGCTTTGCGAATAAAAGTTCGCATTGCGAACTTCTGCAGAAAAGCAGAGGCGGTTTAGCTATTTTGAGGCACTTAAGTGACAAATTTTGGAGTTTGCTTTGCGAATAAAAGTTCTCTTTGCGAACTTGGCGGATTTTGAAATTGTATATAAGTCATTTCATTCATTTTTTAGGTTATGGTTTTGGGGATTTTTGCTCCCAAATCCATCAAACTCATTTTTCAGTAGATTAGCTTAGAAAACAACATTGAAGCTTGCACACGGATGATCCGTGGTGGATTTCTCATCAATCGGCGTTGACAAACCACGAGATTTTTGGTTTATTTGTTTTCTTCTTTGTGTATTTCTTCTTTGTTGGATTGTTGTATATGTATTTACTTTGAACTCATGTATATTTGTCGCCGATGACATTGTATAAAATCTGCTTTACAAACCTTTATCGATGATTATCTCTGATTTTTTGCTTTATGCTCGGGGTTTGGGTTGTGTTAGAGATAAACATCTCGAACTTTGATTAGGGATGATTATCTGTTAGTTTCTCGATGTTAGAGATAGATTTAGAGCTAACAATCTTTATGGGTGTCGGAACTTAATGCCTCCGTATCATGAGTCGAGTGCGAGAGTGTCGACGAGGGTAACACGGTTGTTCTCTCAGCTCAGTGTGTCAGAGATGGACACTTTTGTGAGCGATGCTGGATAATATTGAGGAGTATTGTAGGTTGAGTATAACTGGTCGGTAAGTTTAAGTTCGTGAGAAGTCGATTATGTGCATGCCGGATAAGTTTCTTCTCTATGAAGAATGAATTGTTTATGTATTAATATTTACTTTTCTATTTCTATGTTTGAAAACATTTTTAAACCAAAATCTTAACCATTTAAACTGTCGAACGACATTCTTTCCCTCGAACCGATCTCTGTGGACACGACGTAAATCCCGGAGGGAATTCTTCCAAAAATAATATTTTTGCTTGCCGCTTTACCACTCCAACAAAATGGCGTCGTTGCTAGGGATGGGTTTTGATATAGAATCACATTGTGATAGTTTCTTTGTTTTTGAGTTTTGTAGATATCTTACATATTGTATATTTTCACTTGTTTATACTGATACTTGTATATTTTGTTCCCGTAAGCTTTGTTCAAGTGTTTGGTTAGGACACTTGCTTTTGGTTTGTGCGGTGAGGCATCACCATGGCATGAAGGAAGGAAGTTACTAGTTAAGCACAGTAAAGGCGTCGAGCTTACGACGTAAAACAAGCATGTTTTATCGTTGTTTTTGTTTCGTTATTACTTTTTCATTCTAGCTTAAATAGTGTGGTGAACTTTCATTAAACAAATTGTACTCGGATTGTTCGTAAAATTCTCAAATCTTCACTTTACAACTTGTTTAATCCTATTTCACTCGGTTTTTTTAAGTATGTTTATATTAATAGTTCTTGTGTTTGTCAGTGAGCTTGTTTTGAGTAGCTTGAGGAAATTTACGGTGATGTTCCAAGTTTGATCGTTTCAACTTGCGAATGTATGGTAATGATATTGTTTAGTTTTGTACACGTCCAATGTATGTGTTTATCACTTTCTGGACTTTAGCATATTCATGATACTTAGGCTTTTTACAAACTTCCATGCCATTCATTCTTTTGTATACTTGTTCTTGATGTGAATCACTTTATTTCCCAACCTTTTTGTGAGGTAGATTACCATTGTTCATAAATGCGCGGAGTACTAACATCCTTGTTCTAACTGGATTTTATTATGCTTAACCTTTTGTTTGTGTTGATTATATGAAAGCATGAAAAGGATTAAGGCATTTTGTTTCATTTTGAGCACAACTACCTAGCCAAATAGTAAATTCACCCTATAAGTGTATGAGCATTTGTTAAACCCCTTTGTGCCTTTCTATCATTATCCATGTTGTTTGAACTTAATGCTTGTCTATGAGTATTGAATTCTCTTTTTGTATTGATTTTGATTGATTTTTTTTTCTTGAACCCTCAACTTTGTGTTGTTGTATGCATTTTTACCTTGCCTTAAAAAGTAGGGAGTGTTCACATGATGATGTGGTTGAATTCAAGTTGGGGAGAGAATGATTATTTACTCATTGGTTGGTTTCTATGAGGTTGAAAAAGAAACTTAAAAAGAGAAAAATATGAAAAAGAAAAGAAAAGAAAAAAGAAAGAAAAGGAAAATCCTTGAGAAAGGAAACAAAAAGAGTTCAAATAATTGTGCTAAATAAGTATTATGTTTTGTGTAACACTTGGGATTTTGGAATAAGTTGATTGGAATTTTGTGTTTGAGTCTTAGTGAGTTGATCACTCCCTTAGGTTTAGGCAAGTTTTTGTTTCAATTACCTTTGGAAATTGCCCCTTGTTTGTTTACCCAGCCACGCTACAACCTTGAAAGCCCTTGTGATTCTTTCTTTTGTATGTTCAATGTGAATTTTTGGATGAATGCATAATTTAGTCTTTTGTTTGCAAGATTGTTGTGTGAGTGAAAAGTACCTCATTTTGTGTTTTTCAACCACCGATGATTGTTTTTGCTAGGTGTGATTCACGTTTGAACTTGTGTTGTTTTAGGATGTTTTGCATGATTTTTGTATTTTGCATTTGTTTCGTGACTATGTTATCGTCGTAGTTTAGTGGTAAGTATTTACTTTGTGTGTACCGTTTTTCACTTGAACCATTCATTTGTACGTTTTTCAAAACCTGTTGATTCGTCATTCTTTGGTTGTCACTATGTTTCTTCGAGTTGTTTGATTCTTGTTTGAGGAAAAACAAGTTTAAGTTGGGAGAGTTTGATAAGTACAAATTGTAGTTATTTTTGTATATAAGTTTTGTTGCACTTATCGATACTTTTTGTTAATATCATACGAATAAACCCCGCTTTGTTTGTAAATGCGTTTACTTTACGTTATAGTGTATATATTGCGTATCGTGTAAATATCGTTGAGTTTCATTGATTTTATCTCATTTTTGTAGGTATTCAAGCAATGATATTTTTCCATTGTTGTATAGAGCATTGAATAAGCTTTCCAACGCTTCCGACTGTGTGTCAATCCGAGTTACGGTTCAGAAGTTGTGGTCAAAATAAGGGATGGTTTGATGTCAAGTTCGCTTTGCGAGCTTTCCAGCGAATGTTCGCTTTGAAAACTTCCCAGCGAATGCTCCCAGAATTATGGCAGAGTAAAAAGGGACCAAAGTTCACTTTGCGAATGTTTCAGCGAATATTCGCTTTGCGAATAAAAGTTCGCATTGCGAACTTCTGCAGAAAAGCAGAGGCGGTTTAGCTATTTTGAGGCACTTAAGTGACAAATTTTGGAGTTTGCTTTGCGAATAAAAGTTCTCTTTGCGAACTTGGCGGATTTTGAAATTGTATATAAGTCATTTCATTCATTTTTTAGGTTATGGTTTTGGGGATTTTTGCTCCCAAATCCATCAAACTCATTTTTCAGTAGATTAGCTTAGAAAACAACATTGAAGCTTGCACACGGATGATCCGTGGTGGATTTCTCATCAATCGGCGTTGACAAACCACGAGATGTTTGGTTTATTTGTTTTCTTCTTTGTGTATTTCTTCTTTGTTGGATTGTTGTATATGTATTTACTTTGAACTCATGTATATTTGTCGCCCATGACATTGTATAAAATCTGCTTTACAAACCTTTATCGATGATTATCTCTGATTTTTTGCTTTATGCTCGGGGTTTGGGTTGTGTTAGAGATAAACATCTCGAACTTTGATTAGGGATGATTATCTGTTAGTTTCTCGATGTTAGAGATAGATTTAGAGCTAACAATCTTTATGGGTGTCGGAACTTAATGCCTCCGTATCATGAGTCGAGTGCGAGAGTGTCGACGAGGGTAACACGGTTGTTCTCTCAGCTCAGTGTGTCAGAGATGGACACTGTTGTGAGCGATGCTGGATAATATTGAGGAGTATTGTAGGTTGAGTATAACTGGTCGGTAAGTTTAAGTTCGTGAGAAGTCGATTATGTGCATGCCGGATAAGTTTCTTCTCTATGAAGAATGAATTGTTTATGTATTAATATTTACTTTTCTATTTCTATGTTTGAAAACATTTTTAAACCAAAATCTTAACCATTTAAACTGTCGAACGACATTCTTTCCCTCGAACCGATCTCTGTGGACACGACGTAAATCCCGGAGGGAATTCTTCCAAAAATAATATTTTTGCTTGCCGCTTTACCACTCCAACAAAATGGCGTCGTTGCTAGGGATGGGTATTGATATAGAATCACATTGTGATAGTTTCTTTGTTTTTGAGTTTTGTAGATATCTTACATATTGTATATTTTCACTTGTTTATACTGATACTTGTATATTTTGTTCCCGTAAGCTTTGTTCAAGTGTTTGGTTAGGACACTTGCTTTTGGTTTGTGCGGTGAGGCATCACCATGGCATGAAGGAAGGAAGTTACTAGTTAAGCACAGTAAAGGCGTCGAGCTTACGACGTAAAACAAGCATGTTTTATCGTTGTTTTTGTTTCGTTATTACTTTTTCATTCTAGCTTAAATAGTGTGGTGAACTTTCATTAAACAAATTGTACTCGGATTGTTCGTAAAATTCTCAAATCTTCACTTTACAACTTGTTTAATCCTATTTCAATCGGTTTTTTTAAGTATGTTTATATTAATAGTTCTTGTGTTTGTCAGTGAGCTTGTTTTGAGTAGCTTGAGGAAATTTACGGTGATGTTCCAAGTTTGATCGTTTCAACTTGCGAATGTATGGTAATGATATTGTTTAGTTTTGTACACGTCCAATGTATGTGTTTATCACTTTCTGGACTTTAGCATATTCATGATACTTAGGCTTTTTACAAACTTCCATGCCATTCATTCTTTTGTATACTTGTTCTTGATGTGAATCACTTTATTTCCCAACCTTTTTGTGAGGTAGATTACCATTGTTCATAAATGCGCGGAGTACCAACATCCTTGTTCTAACTGGATTTTATTATGCTTAACCTTTTGTTTGTGTTGGTTATATGAAAGCATGAAAAGGATCAAGGCATTTTGTTTCATTTTGAGCACAACTACCTAGCCAAATAGTAAATTCACCCTGTAAGTGTATGAGCATTTGTTAAACCCCTTTGTGCCTTTCTATCATTATCCATGTTGTTTGAACTTAATGCTTGTCTATGAGTATTGAATTCTCTTTTTGTATTGATTTTGATTGATTGTTTTTTTCTTGAACCCTCAACTTTGTGTTGTTGTATGCATTTTTACCTTGCCTTAAAAAGTAGGGAGTGTTCACATGATGATGTGGTTGAATTCAAGTTGGGGAGAGAATGATTATTTACTCATTGGTTGGTTTCTATGAGGTTGAAAAAGAAACTTAAAAATAGAAAAATATGAAAAAGAAAAGAAAAGAAAAAAGAAAGAAAAGGAAAATCCTTGAGAAAGGAAACAAAAAGAGTTCAAATAATTGTGCTAAATAAGTATTATGTTTTGTGTAACACTTGGGATTTTGGAATAAGTTGATTGGAATTTTGTGTTTGAGTCTTAGTGAGTTGATCACTCCCTTAGGTTTAGGCAAGTTTTTGTTTCAATTACCTTTGGAAATTGCCCCTTGTTTGTTTACCCAGCCACGCTACAACCTTGAAAGCCCTTGTGATTCTTTCTTTTGTATGTTCAATGTGAATTTTTGGATGAATGCATAATTTAGTCTTTTGTTTGCAAGATTGTTGTGTGAGTGAAAAGTACCTCATTTTGTGTTTTTCAACCACCGATGATTGTTTTTGCTAGGTGTGATTCACGTTTGAACTTGTGTTGTTTTAGGATGTTTTGCATGATTTTTGTATTTTGCATTTGTTTCGTGACTATGTTATCGTCGTAGTTTAGTGGTAAGTATTTACTTTGTGTGTACCGTTTTTCACTTGAACCATTCATTTGTACGTTTTTCAAAACCTGTTGATTCGTCATTCTTTGGTTGTCACTATGTTTCTTCGAGTTGTTTGATTCTTGTTTGAGGAAAAACAAGTTTAAGTTGGGAGAGTTTGATAAGTACAAATTGTAGTTATTTTTGTATATAAGTTTTGTTGCACTTATCGATACTTTTTGTTAATATCATACGAATAAACCCCGCTTTGTTTGTAAATGCGTTTACTTTACGTTATAGTGTATATATTGCGTATCGTGTAAATATCGTTGAGTTTCATTGATTTTATCTCATTTTTGTAGGTATTCAAGCAATGATATTTTTCCATTGTTGTATAGAGCATTGAATAAGCTTTCCAACGCTTCCGACTGTGTGTCAATCCGAGTTACGGTTCAGAAGTTGTGGTCAAAATAAGGGATGGTTTGATGTCAAGTTCGCTTTGCGAGCTTTCCAGCGAATGTTCGCTTTGAAAACTTCCCAGCGAATGCTCCCAGAATTATGGCAGAGTAAAAAGGGACCAAAGTTCACTTTGCGAACGTTTCAGCGAATATTCGCTTTGCGAATAAAAGTTCGCATTGCGAACTTCTGCAGAAAAGCAGAGGCGGTTTAGCTATTTTGAGGCACTTAAGTGACAAATTTTGGAGTTTGCTTTGCGAATAAAAGTTCTCTTTGCGAACTTGGCGGATTTTGAAATTGTATATAAGTCATTTCATTCATTTTTTAGGTTATGGTTTTGGGGATTTTTGCTCCCAAATCCATCAAACTCATTTTTCAGTAGATTAGCTTAGAAAACAACATTGAAGCTTGCACACGGATGATCCGTGGTGGATTTCTCATCAATCGGCGTTGACAAACCACGAGATGTTTGGTTTATTTGTTTTCTTCTTTGTGTATTTCTTCTTTGTTGGATTGTTGTATATGTATTTACTTTGAACTCATGTATATTTGTCGCCCTTGACATTGTATAAAATCTGCTTTACAAACCTTTATCGATGATTATCTCTGATTTTTTGCTTTATGCTCGGGGTTTGGGTTGTGTTAGAGATAAACATCTCGAACTTTGATTAGGGATGATTATCTGTTAGTTTCTCGATGTTAGAGATAGATTTAGAGCTAACAATCTTTATGGGTGTCGGAACTTAATGCCTCCGTATCATGAGTCGAGTGCGAGAGTGTCGACGAGGGTAACACTGTTGTTCTCTCAGCTCAGTGTGTCAGAGATGGACACTGTTGTGAGCGATGCTGGATAATATTGAGGAGTATTGTAGGTTGAGTATAACTGGTCGGTAAGTTTAAGTTCGTGAGAAGTCGATTATGTGCATGCCGGATAAGTTTCTTCTCTATGAAGAATGAATTGTTTATGTATTAATATTTACTTTTCTATTTCTATGTTTGAAAACATTTTTAAACCAAAATCTTAACCATTTAAACTGTCGAACGACATTCTTTCCCTCGAACCGATCTCTGTGGACACGACTTAAATCCCGAAGGGAATTCTTCCAAAAATAATATTTTTGCTTGCCGCTTTACCACTCCAACAAAATGGCGTCGTTGCTAGGGATGGGTTTTGATATAGAATCACATTGTGATAGTTTCTTTGTTTTTGAGTTTTGTAGATATCTTACATATTGTATATTTTCACTTGTTTATACTGATACTTGTATATTTTGTTCCCGTAAGCTTTGTTCAAGTGTTTGGTTAGGACACTTGCTTTTGGTTTGTGCGGTGAGGCATCACCATGGCATGAAGGAAGGAAGTTACTAGTTAAGCACAGTAAAGGCGTCGAGCTTACGACGTAAAATAAGCATGTTTTATCGTTGTTTTTGTTTCGTTATTACTTTTTCATTCTAGCTTAAATAGTGTGGTGAACTTTCATTAAACAAATTGTACTCGGATTGTTCGTAAAATTCTCAAATCTTCACTTTACAACTTGTTTAATCCTATTTCACTCGGTTTTTTTAAGTATGTTTATATTAATAGTTCTTGTGTTTGTCAGTGAGCTTGTTTTGAGTAGCTTGAGGAAATTTACGGTGATGTTCCAAGTTTGATCGTTTCAACTTGCGAATGTATGGTAATGATATTGTTTAGTTTTGTACACGTCCAATGTATGTGTTTATCACTTTCTGGACTTTAGCATATTCATGATACTTAGGCTTTTTACAAACTTCCATGCCATTCATTCTTTTGTATACTTGTTCTTGATGTGAATCACTTTATTTCCCAACCTTTTTGTGAGGTAGATTACAATTGTTCATAAATGCGCGGAGTACCAACATCCTTGTTCTAACTGGATTTTATTATGCTTAACCTTTTGTTTGTGTTGATTATATGAAAGCATGAAAAGGATCAAGGCATTTTGTTTCATTTTGAGCACAACTACCTAGCCAAATAGTAAATTCACCCTGTAAGTGTATGAGCATTTTTTAAACCCCTTTGTGCCTTTCTATCATTATCCATGTTGTTTGAACTTAATGCTTGTCTATGAGTATTGAATTCTCTTTTTGTATTGATTTTGATTGATTGTTTTTTTCTTGAACCCTCAACTTTGTGTTGTTGTATGCATTTTTACCTTGCCTTAAAAAGTAGGGAGTGTTCACATGATGATGTGGTTGAATTCAAGTTGGGGAGAGAATGATTATTTACTCATTGGTTGGTTTCTATGAGGTTGAAAAAGAAACTTAAAAAGAGAAAAATATGAAAAAGAAAAGAAAAGAAAAAAGAAAGAAAAGGAAAATCCTTGAGAAAGGAAACAAAAAGAGTTCAAATAATTGTGCTAAATAAGTATTATGTTTTGTGTAACACTTGGGATTTTGGAATAAGTTGATTGGAATTTTGTGTTTGAGTCTTAGTGAGTTGAACACTCCCTTAGGTTTAGGCAAGTTTTTGTTTCAATTACCTTTAGAAATTTCCCCTTGTTTGTTTACCCAGCCACGCTACAACCTTGAAAGCCCTTGTGATTCTTTCTTTTGAATGTTCAATGTGAATTTTTGGATGAATGCATAATTTAGTCTTTTGTTTACAAGATTGTTGTGTGAGTGAAAAGTACCTCATTTTGTGTTTTTCAACCACCGATGATTGTTTTTGCTAGGTGTGATTCACGTTTGAACTTGTGTTGTTTTAGGATGTTTTGCATGATTTTTGTATTTTGCATTTGTTTCGTGACTATGTTATCGTGGTAGTTTAGTGGTAAGTATTTACTTTGTGTGTACCGTTTTTCACTTGAACCATTCATTTGTACGTTTTTCAAAACCTGTTGATTCGCCATTCTTTGGTTGTCACTATGTTTCTTCGAGTTGTTTGATTCTTGTTTGAGGACAAACAAGTTTAAGTTGGGAGAGTTTGATAAGTACAAATTGTAGTTATTTTTGTATATAAGTTTTGTTGCACTTATCGATACTTTTTGTTAATATCATACGAATAAACCCCGCTTTGTTTGTAAATGCGTTTACTTTACGTTATAGTGTATATATTGCGTATCGTGTAAATATCGTTGAGTTTGATTGATTTTATCTCATTTTTGTAGGTATTCAAGCAATGATATTTTTCCATTGTTGTATAGAGCATTGAATAAGCTTTCCAACGCTTCCGACTGTGTGTCAATCCGAGTTACGGTTTAGAATTTGTGGTCAAAATAAGGGATGGTTTGATGTCAAGTTCGCTTTGCGAGCTTTCCAGCGAATGTTCGCTTTGAAAACTTCCCAGCGAATGCTCCCAGAATTATGGCAGAGTAAAAAGGGACCAAAGTTCACTTTGCGAACGTTTCAGCGAATATTCGCTTTGCGAATAAAAGTTCGCATTGCGAACTTCTGCAGAAAAGCAGAGGCGGTTTAGCTATTTTGAGGCACTTAAGTGACAAATTTTGGAGTTTGCTTTGCGAATAAAAGTTCTCTTTGCGAACTTGGCGGATTTTGAAATTGTATATAAGTCATTTCATTCATTTTTTAGGTAATGGTTTTGGGGATTTTTGCTCCCAAATCCATCAAACTCATTTTTCAGTAGATTAGCTTAGAAAACAACATTGAAGCTTGCACACGGATGATCCGTGGTGGATTTCTCATCAATCGGCGTTGACAAACCACGAGATGTTTGGTTTATTTGTTTTCTTCTTTGTGTATTTCTTCTTTGTTGGATTGTTGTATATGTATTTACTTTGAACTCATGTATATTTGTCGCCCATGACATTGTATAAAATTTGCTTTACAAACCTTTATCGATGATTATCTCTGATTTTTTGCTTTATGCTCGGGGTTTGGGTTGTGTTAGAGATAAACATCTCGAACTTTGATTAGGGATGATTATCTGTTAGTTTCTCGATGTTAGAGATAGATTTAGAGCTAAAAATCTTTATGGGTGTCGGAACTTAATGCCTCCGTATCATGAGTTGAGTGCGAGAGTGTCGACGAGGGTAACACTGTTGTTCTCTCAGCTCAGTGTGTCAGAGATGGACACTGTTGTGAGCGATGCTGGATAATATTGAGGAGTATTGTAGGTTGAGTATAACTGGTCGGTAAGTTTAAGTTCGTGAGGAGTCGATTATGTGCATGCCGGATAAGTTTCTTCTCTATGAAGAATGAATTGTTTATGTATTAATATTTACTTTTCTATTTCTATGTTTGAAAACATTTTTAAACCAAAATCTTAACCATTTAAACTGTCGAACGACATTCTTTCCCTCGAACCGATCTCTGTGGACACGACGTAAATCCCGGAGGGAATTCTTCCGAAAATAATATTTTTGCATGCCGCTTTACCACTCCAACAAAATGGCGTCGTTGCCAGGGATGGGTTTTGATATAGAATCACATTGTGATAGTGTCTTTGTTTTTGAGTTTTGTAGATATCTTACATATTGTATATTTTCACTTGTTTATACTGATACTTGTATATTTTGTTCCCGTAAGCTTTGTTCAAGTGTTTGGTTAGGGCACTTGCTTTTGGTTTATGCGGTGAGGCATCACCAAGGCATGACGAAAGGAAGTTACTAGCTAAGCACAGTAAAGGCGTCGAGCTTACGACGTAAAACAAGCATGTTTTATCGTTGTTTTTGTTTCGTTATTACTTTTTCATTCTTGCTTAAATAGTGTGGTGAACTTTCATTAAACAAATTGTACTCAGATTGTTCGTAAAATTCTCAAATCTTCACTTTACAACTTGTTCAATCCAATTTCACTCGGTTTTTTTAAGTATGTTTATGTTAATAGTTCTTGTGTTTGTCAGTGAGCTTGTTTTGAGTAGCTTGAAGAAACTTAAGGTGATGTTCCAAGTTTGATCGTTTCAACTTGCGAATGTATGGTAATGATATTGTTAAGTTTTGTACACGTCCAAGGTACGTGTTTATCACTTTCTGTACTTTAGCATATTCATGATACTTAGGCTTTTTACAAACTTCCATGCCATTCATTCTTTTGTATACTTGTTCTTGATGTGAATCACTTTATTTCCCAACCTTTTTGTGAGGTAGTTTACCATTGTTCATAAATGCGCGGAGTACCAACATCCTTGTTCTAACTGGATTTTATTATGCTTAACCTTTTGTTTGTGTTGATTATATGAAAGCATGAAAAGGATCAAGGCATTTTGTTTCATTTTGAGCACAACTACCTAGCCAAATAGTAAATTCACCCTGTAAGTGTATGAGCATTTGTTAAACCCCTTTGTGCCTTTCTATCATTATCCATGTTGTTTGAACTTAATGCTTGTCTATGAGTATTGAATTCACTTTTTGTATTGATTTTGATTGATTGTTTTTTTCTTGAACCCTCAACTTTGTGTTGTTGTATGAATTTTTACCTTGCCTTAAAAAGTAGGGAGCATTCATATGATGATGTGGTTGAATTCAAGTTGGGGAGAGAATGATTATTTACTCATTGGTTGGTTTCTATGAGGTTGAAAAAGAAAATTAAAAAGAGAAAAATATGAAAAAGGAAAGAAAAGAAAAAAGAAAGAAAAAGAAAATCCTTGAGAAAGGAAACAAAAAGAGTTCAAATAATTGTGCTAAATAAGTATTATGTTTTGTGTAACACTTGGGATTTTGGAATAAGTTGATTGGAATTTTGTGTTTGAGTCTTTGTGAGTTGATCACTCCCTTAGGTTTAGGCAAGTTTTTGTTTCAATTTCCTTTAGAAATTTCCCCTTGTTTGTTTACCCAGCCACACTACAACCTTGAAAGCACTTGTGATTCTTTCTTTTGTATGTTCAATGTGAATTTTTGGATGAATGCATAATTTAGTCTTTTGTTTGCAAGATTGTTGTGTGAGTGAAAAGTACCTCATTTTGTGTTTTTCATCCACCGATGATTGTTTTTGCTAGGTGTGATTCACGTTTGAACTTGTGTTGTTTTAGGATGTTTGGCATAATCTTTGTATTTTGCATTTGTTTCGTGATTATGTTATCGTCGTAGTTTAGTGGTAAGTATTTACTTTGTGTGTACCGTTTTTCACTTGAACCATTCATTTGTTCGTTTTTCAAAACCTGTTGATTCTTGATCTTTGGTTGTCACTCTGTTTCTTTGAGTTGTTTGATTCTTGTTTGAGGACAAACAATTTTAAGTTGGGGAGAGTTTGATAAGTGCAAATTGTAGCTATTTTTGCATATGGGTTTTGTTACACTTATCGATACTTTTTGTTAATATCGTACGAATAAACCTCGCTTTGTTTGTAAATGCATTTACTTTACGTTATAGTGTATATATTGCGTATCTTGTAAATATCGTTCAGTTTAATTGATTTTGTCTCATTTTTGTAGGTATTAAAGCAAAGATATTTTGCCATTGTTGTATAGAGCGATCAGAGTTACGATTCAGAAGTTGTGGTCAAAATAAGCGATGGTTTGCTGTCAAGTTCGCTTTGCGAACTTCCCAGCGAATGTTCGTTTTACGAACTTCCCAGCGAATGCTCCCAGAATTATGGCAGAGGAAAAAGGGACCAAAGTTCACTTTGCCAACTTTTTAGCTAATATTCGCTTTGCGAATAAAAGTTTGCATTGCGAACTTCTGCAGAAAAGCCGAGGCGGTTTAGCTATTTTGAGGCACTTAAGTGCCAAATTTTGGAGTTCGCTTTGCGAACTTGGCGGATTTTGAAATTGTATATACGTTATTTCATTCATTTTTTATGTTATGGTTTCGGGTATTTTTGCTCCCAACTCCATCAAACTCATTTTCCAGTAGATTAGCTTAGAAAACAACATTGAAGCTTGCACACGGATGATCCGGGTGGATTTCTCATCAATCGGTGTTGACAAACAGCGAGATGTTTGGTTTATTTATTTTCTTCTTTGTGTATTTCTTCTTTTTTGGGTTGTTGTATATGTATTTACTTTGAACTCATGTATATTTGTCGCCCATGGCGTTGTATAAAATCTACATTACAAATCTTTATCGGTGATTGTCTTTGATTTTTTGCTTTATGCTTGGGGTTTAGGTTGTGTTAGAGATAAACATCGCGAACTTTGATTAGGGATGATTATCTGTTAGTTTCTGGATGCTAGAGATAGATTTAGAGCTAACAATCTTTATGGCTGTCGGAACTTAATGCCTCCGTATCTTGAGTCGAGTGCGAGAGTGTCGACGAGGGTAACATGGTTGTTCTCTCAGCTCAGTGTGTCAGAGATGGACACTGTTGTGAGCGATGCTGGATATTATTGAGGAGTATTGTAGGTTGAGTATAACTGGTCGGTAAGTTTATGTTTGTGAGGAGTCGATTATGTGCATGTCGGATAAGTTTCTTCTCTCTGAAGAATGAATTCTTTTTGTATTAATATTTAGTTTTCTATTTCTATGTTTGAAAACATTTTAAACCAAACTCATTAACATTTAAATTGTCGAACGACCTACTTTCCCTTGAACCGATCTCTGTGGACACGACATAAATCCCAGAGGGAATTCTTCCGAAAATAATATTTTTGCTTGACGCTTTACCGCTCCAACAATTGTGAAAAAACTTGAATCTCGTGGAACTGGTATGTACTGAATTAGGGCTACAAAAATAGTAATTTCTTTCTAGCTTTTCTTCTTTTTTCTCTCTCTCACACACTGAATGAATTAACAAATTATCTTTGTTATATTGTAATAAAGAATTACACACACATTGTCTACTAACCGCATTTATTTGAACCACTCCAAATAGGAAGATAATTCAACAAGAGAGAATTTTGTCTTTGTCAATTACTATGTTTTAAATTTAAAATTGACTAAGGGAGTGGATTATGCTGTCAAAATAATAATGCCTCAATTTTACTTTAAAAGGTGTGTATTATTTTTTTTTTTTATTACAAATTACAAACGACTTTTAGAATGTGTCTTACAAATTCTATATAAGGAGCTCAAACCTACAATGGAAAGCAAACACTCCTATTGAAGATCTTAGAGTGTCTATGTTTTGTCTCTTGTATTCACGTTGATTCCCTTAGTGGATTAATGTTGAATCATTATGTACACTTTTAAGTTTCAGAACTTGGCATAGAAGGTTTATCTAGTTGATTTGAAAACAACATTGTTTATGTACACATCTATGTTTCAATAACTTGACATAGAAGGTTTTCTAGTTGATTTGTAACTTTCAACATTCTTTATTTGTGAAGAATGAAGTTGACCACTAGGGTTTAGTGGTTGTTCTCCCCTGTCACTAGGTTTGTGGCAGACAAGAAACTGAGTAGGTTCTCATATTTAGGAGGATGCTCTAAATAGAAAGTTATTGGATATGGTTAGGAAGAGGCATTGAACAACATATGTTTTATTTTTTCTTGTAAGTCTAAATGTACCAAACTACTAAGTGTGAATCTCTTTTCTTGGGTTGTGGACTTAACTCCCCATACCTGGGTGTAGTTTCATCAAATTGGGTAAACAGTTTGATTGTGTTCTTTATTTCTTTTTTACTCCATAATTTATTACTAGTTAGTGTATAGTGTCAGGTGTATTTTTTCGCACTTGTTTCTAGAACATCATGTTCGACATCTTTTCCTTAAGGAATATAATTTCAATTTCATAGGGTAAATGATTGATCATAACCTTAACAATGCCTTCTTCAGCTAAAAGTTTTTTTATAGGCAATATATATATATATATATATATATATATATATATATATATATATATATATATATATATATATATATATATATATATATATATATATATTAGAGGATATCAAATGGGACTCCAAACCACCAGAAAGTTACAAGATACAAATCTGCAAATACATTCGAATCTTAAAATAACAGTAAGACATTTGTACCATTCATAATAAGTATACTTATTCATCTGCACGTCTCCTACACTCAACCACCTCCATGATAGCAAAAGAATTCTATTAAAGTTGACATCCACACTACCAATTTCCTCATTAAAGAGAATTTGATTACGACTCTTCCAAATATACCCGCAAATGACATACTAGGTAAAGTAAACTATGGCGTTACAACACTTTCCAACCAAACTCAAACTCTAAACCAAAACATGCTCATTACATGTATCTTCATTAATAACTGGTATATCCACCCAAGCAGCCACCTTCTTCAGCTAAAAGTTGTGTCACCTTTTTTTTGGTAAGCAAGATATATATTAAAAGAGGACTAAGGGTTCTCAAACCTTGATACAAAGGAAATGAGTTACAAGGTCACAACGAAACTCGACCCAAAAAAGAAAAATTGGAAACCAATTGAGTTATGATAAATAATACAACGGATTTTTGAAAAAATTGTAAAATTACAATTATAGTTTCTAATTTCTCCGATGATGGACCATCTCCAAACCGAGATTTTGATGCTCCACACCACGTCAAGAACATTCCATCCTTGGTTCTCAAAAATAATTTCATTCCTAAGATTCCAAATATTCCAACATATTGCCAACCAAAAAATTCCAGCTTTCTGAGCAATAACTTTCTTATATTTGCAAAAATCAAACCACCTCAAAAAGCTATCCTTGAAAGAAACCAGAGCCACCGGCAAAACCTCCTTGAAACCAATCCACTCCCTTATTTCCCTCCAAATCAAACCCATAACTATACAAGACACAAAAGAGTGATCCAAACTTTCTTCCTCCGTCGAACAAAAAACACAAAGAGAAGAAATATCGGAAGAAATAATACCTCGAGTTTTAAGCTTATCCCTCGTAGGAAGTCTCCTCTTGAAAATCCTCCAACCAAACTCTTTGATCTTGGCCGGCACCTCCAATTTCCAAAAACTTTTCCACAATTGTTTAGCCCCCACGTGGAGGGAGTTCGCATGAAATGAACCAGAAGCCAAGCTGGCAGTAGACAGCAGCTACGCTCAGCTGGCGACGGAAAAGCCGCCTGACGGTTTCGGACGCCACATAATGGAGTCGCTCTTCTCCGAAACAGGCCCAGCTCCGGCTATCATACTCTCCAGCTATAAAACATCAACAAAAACAGTCGGTTCCTCAATGTTATTTAAGCCCAAACTACCCCACTTCAATCTACTTTCAACCCACCCGCCCATACCTCCCACCGAAACTTCTTTCAAAGCCTATAACTCAAAAGGATTAGGAAAGCAATCCTTAAGAATAATATGATTTTCCATCCAATCAGAGTACCAAAAGGGAGTATTAAAATCGTTACCTACCACAAAGCTAACATTCTTTACAAAGAAACCTTCATCAATCTTTTTTTCCAAAATGCCTAAATCCCTCCACCAATCCGAAGAAAAAGATCTAGGAAAAGAATTATTTCCACCATTAACCAAGTACAAGATGATGTCTCCATAACGAGCTTTCAAGACCCTATACCAAAGAGATTCTGATCCTTTAAAGATTCTCCATTTCCATTTAAGAAGTAGCGAAACATTAAAATCTTCAATTCTTCTAATACCCAAACCACCGTTAATAGTAGATAAACAAACTTCCTTCCACCCCACCCAATGGGTCCGCTTCTTCTCCTCCAAACGACCCGACAAAAAATTACTTTGCAAGCGAGTAATCTCCTTAGCAATCTTATCCAGCATCTAATAAAAGGAAAGCTAAAAGATTGGGAGAGTGCTAAGCACCGATTTGAGAAGGGTAATTCTACCTCCAAAACTAAGAAAGCAGCTTTTCCAACTCGTAAGACGATTCTTAATCTTGTCCACCAAAGGATACCAAGTAGAAATCCTTCTCGGATTAAATCCGATAGGAATTCCGAGAAACAAAAAATTGCTATCCTCCAACCTACAAGAAAGAAAGGAAGCCGCAGCTTCCAAAAAACAAGGGTTAGTGTTAATACCAATGAGTTTGCTCTTGTGAAAATTTATGCCCAATCCCGATACAATCTCAAAACTCCTAAGAACCGCCTTGAAAGCCGACACATGGTTCCAACTACTCTCACCTATCATCAACGTATCATCCGCAAATTAAATAACTTCCACCAGACAATTCCTATTGATGATGGCCCCTCCCTAAACACCAATATCCACCGCCTTATTAACCAATCTCGAAAGACCTTCCGCCACTAGAACAAATAAGAAAGGAGATAGGGGGTCTCCTTGTCTTAAACCACCCTCCACTTTAAATTCTTTTGTCGGACTCCCATTAACAAGGACGGACATATTACTATTAAAAATCAACAAATCCATCCATTCTATCCATCTAATACCAAACCCCATACTCCTCATCATGGACCTAAGGAAATTCCAACTAACCTTATCATAAGCTTTTTCGAAATCCACCTTGAAAAGAAGACACCTCTTTCCTTCCTTTTTATAAAAATCAACTAACTCAATAGCAACCAACACACCATCAAGAAGTTGTCTCCCGGGAATAAAAGCACTCTGACAAGGAAAAATCAAAGAACCCAAAACAACTTTTAATCTATCCGCCAAAAGATTGGATAAAAATTTATAAATGCATCCCACCAAGAAAATCGGTCTATAATCATCAAGACCCAACGGATTTGGATTTTTCGGAACGAGAGTAAAAAAGGAAGAGGTGATACCTTTAGACACAACTGTTGCCGAATAAAAACCATTGAAGAAATTCACAAAATCTTCCTTCAAGAAAGACCAACACTTACGGATAAAAAGGATGGAATAACCGTCCAGACTCGGAGTCTTCGAACCATCACAATTCCAAACCGCCTCCCTAATCTCATCCTCCGAAAAAAAAGGCTTCAAGAGACACTTGCTCCGATCTACTAATATTATTGAAAGACAAGTCCTCTAGAAAAGATCTCTCGGAATCCTCTTCAATGAACTTGCTAGAAAAGTGTCCCCACACTTCTGCTTTCACATTATTGACGGAGTCTAAAATTCCATTTGAAGAATTAATAGATCCAATATGGTTGCGCCTCCTCCTCTCCTTCATCACTCTATGAAAAATCTACTATTATTATCCCCATCATTAATCCACCTCAATCTAGCCTTTTGAATTAGCATATTCTCCCTAATCATCAAATTAATCCAAAACCGACTAGAAGCTTCCTTCCTATTTGCTAGAATATCTTCCATATCATTACCATTAACACAAGAGAGAAGATCATCCACCTCATTAATGCCCTTCACCCCTTCCTCCACTTCAATATCAAACCTCCTAAGGCTCACTATAAGCAATCTCAACTTTTCCTTCAACACAAAATCACTCCTTCCTACCACATCCATATTCTTCCATTCCTTTTCAACAAATGGAACAAAACTATTATTCGAAAACCATTCATTGTTAAACTTGAACGGTTTCGAACTCCAATTAGTGCCATCCGCCACCAACCAAATCGGATAATGGTCTGATATGTCACGCAACCCAATCAATTGGCCAACAATCTCCCATCTTTGTAGTAACACATCCGACACAAGAAATCGATCTATTCTACTCATAGCATTACCATCCCCACTATACAACGTGTATCTTTTCCCTTTGCAAGGAACATCAATCATAAGACTCTTATCAATAAAAGAACCAAATTCTTTCATCTCGGAGCTTCTAGACCAAGCCGACTTGCCTTTTCTTTCTCTCTTGTCTTTCACCGCATTAAAATCTCCACAAAAGATCCACTCCCCGTCAAGGTGCTTACCTTTAAGATCTAACAAATTATTCCATAACAACTTCTTTTTGGAAAAATCACACGAGGAATAAACGTTAGTTATGTAATAGATAAAGCCACGCCACAAAACCTTTATGCCCAAAAACCCTTCGCCCCTAAAACTATTAAGGACATTCAAATCCCCTTCTTTCCACAATATTAAGAGACCACCTGAAGCTCCTACCGAGGGAGAAAAAGAATAACCAATTTCCTCGGTACTCCAAAAGCTCTTAACCATTCCATCCTTATGATTTGTGAATTTAGTTTCTTGCAAGAGAAACAAATCCGCCTTCTCCTTTTTTATTAAGTAACTCACCCTCCTTCTTTTCGCCAAGGATCTGCCCCCTCTAATATTCAAGGATCTAATAATAATTTTGGAGTTTTAACAATCTCCCTCCTAGTAAGCACTCTCTCTTTATCAACTTTTTCCAACTCCATAATTCTCTTTTTATAATCGAATTTAGAATCCTTTGGTTTTACCCCTAAACTATTGATAACATTCCACAATTTCTCGCCCACGTTGTTATTAAGATTCTCCCAACCCTTCAAGTTATTTCTAACTATACCTGATTCCTCCGATTGCTCCTCGTAAGTCTTCGACCCTTCCGAACAGCTTCCAACTATAAATCCCGAATCTGCATTGCCTACCGTCATATCCTTCTCAACCGAACCTGAGAGAGTTACTTTGCGTTTCCGCCCTTTCGCCCCTATCTTGCTATGATACCTCTCTATTTTCTTTTTAAGGATTCCTCTGTCTTCCATCAAATGTTTGAATTTAATTCTTTTCGCCTTCCTCCTTTTTCCCACTTCCACCTCTTCATTAGTAGTCGTAAATGGCACATCGACAACAAGCGAGTAGCAGACCTTGCTAGCCGCTGAAATCGAAGAATTGCTATCCTCTACCACCCCATTCCCTTTCATTAAAACTAGCGCTGTATCAAAAGGCATTGGAATATCCTTTACACCACGCGCTGGACTATCAGCAGAAACAACAGGGCTGCAATTCTGAACTTGTTGGCCCATTGAAGCCAAGTTCACCTCTACTTCAGCATCCTCCTCAAAACTAAACCCCTCAAGTGTCCAAGTCCTCCTTTCCTTCAGACTGTCATCAAATCCAGATAAAGAATCTCCCGAAACTGAATCTGAAATATAGTTGTTGTGCTTCGAAGTATTGAGTTCCTTAAGTATTCTCACCGGCCCTTGAGAGTCTTCCCTCAACACCAAATTAAAGACAGTTCCATCAATATCCACCTTCACATTTTACTGTAATTTACTATCCAAAGGCATCTTCACCAAAATTCTACCAACATTGCAACATCCCCGTTTCATCGTGTTATCATCGGCACACACGTAAGACCCTAAGAAGTTGGCCAAATCAATGAAAAACTTCATGTTCCAAGCATGACAAGGCACACCGAGAACCGGAATCCACATCACTCTCTCTGTATCAACCACATCCTCTTTCCAAGGCAGAATTTCGGAAAACCATTAGTGCCATCAGTCCCTGCCATTCGAGATAAGGTCTTGGACAAAACCCACCTCTAAATCCTCTAACAGACATAGAGAACCTCCTAATGGTGTTAATTTAATCGAAAAAATACCTTCGATTTCAAAATATGTTTAAAGATTGTAGGTAGAACTCAGTGTTGTTACCTTCCCAACGAAAGCTTTTTTCAACCTCATCAACTCATCCTGCTTTGAAGTGAATTTCAGAATAACCTGTTCCTTAGATGTCTGGCCATCTCCAATATTGGATACCACTGCAGCATATGACTTTCCCCCCACTAAAGGGCCATCCCCCAACCTTCTGAAATTAACTGACCTATAAGGAGGTCTGTTGCCAAAATCGGATCCTGCGTTAACCTTCCTCTTCAAATCTAATCCTCCCCTCTCGAACCTCGGAATGTTCGCGTGTATCTTCTTACCCTCAATCTGAATGTTGTCTAGTTTAACCGCTAACAACCTAGCATCTTCGACATCGTGAAATCTAGAAAAACCGAAGCGTTTCCCGAATTTATTCCTCTTTGGTGGAATAACCACCTCAGTCACCTCTCCTTCGCACCCAAAGAGACCATAAATATCCTTAGCTTTAATACGATCCGGAATTTCCGAGAAGAACATGGATGTTATCCTCTTCTCTACCACCTTCGAGTTACCGTTAACACCCCTGAAAGTATCCCATTTCGTAGAAAAACTCCTCCCTTCCATCCTTCTTACTTCCGTCCACCCCCTGTTGCCTACCATAAGCGATGAAGAATCGACACCTAAAAAACCCCTTTCGCGAAAAAGTGCAGCTCCGATTCACAGTAAATCCACCACAAGATAGAACACCACACTCAGACCAAGGCCCCTAACCTTAAAGTTAGGAATTTAAGCCAAAAATCTAAATATGCATATTTAAATCATGTTGCAGTTAACGTGAGATCGGAATATACGAAGAAACGCCGACGAAAAGAGCCCCCAACCGTAGTTGATAAATGTCGACGAAAGAACCCCCCTCTGAAGCTACAATATGCAGATGGAAATATAAGTTGTGTCACCTTAGGAACAACTAATATATTCTTTAATGTACAAGTTACCGCAACCCGCAAAACAGAACCTTAACATATTTTATTATAGTGCAGAAAAAGTAGCAGAAAATAAAAACACCTTTTGAGATGGATTATGCAACCTTATTCACACTATATACATACAGTCTTAGTTGATAAATGCTACCCATTCAAGTTTTCCAAAAGTATAATATATTTCATTTACAATATCAAAATGTTTATTAAGCTATGACTCAAATCTCTTTGTCACATACATTAATCGAAATTTGTCAAGATATTTTAAAATGTGCCCTAAAATTCAACCTTTCTAGCATCTAAGAATAAAATGGAGATAAATCAGAATCCTAAATACAACAACACATGAAATACCTAGATTCAAAAGATTCACTAGATCAATAAATTATAACAACTTTCAGCAGAGGATGCACTACTTAGAATCTTTTTCTTCGGTTATGGCAGACAGAAGCGACAGCTTGCGGAGGAGAGTCAACATTATTGTTTGGATAGCTACGGTTTGGCATTTATGGTTATACCGCAATGTTCTGATCTTCAATCTTGTTAAGTTTTCTGAAGAAAAGTGTATTAATTCTATTAAGATTTCTGTGTGGAAGTGGCTGTACAGGGGGGCTGTGCTTTCTAAGAATTGTTCCTTGGCTAGTTGGTTGAACAATCCTAAGTTATGTCTGATTAGTAGTAGCTTGCTGTAAATTTTTGTAAGGGTTGAGTACCCCTTGTACTCTTTGGTTTAATGTTATAATCCTTACTTTTAAAAAAAATAAATTATAACAATAATAACAATCAACAAAAAAATTCCTAGGTTCGAAAAAATCAACAAAGCTTGGCCTAGATTTGAATCTTGAGCTTCCTTCTAATCGTTTCTAAGCCATAAAATCTCTTGCTTTCTTTTCCCAGTCAGAAAAATCAAAACATGAAAACGGTATTTAGAGGGGAAAGGGAAATTACGACTGTGACACAAATCTCTTGCTTTCTTTTCCTAGTCTGAAAAATAAAGCTTATTTTGTGTCAGGAAAGAAAATTAGACAATCGCTGGTTGCCACTTTATAGCAATTTGTCCAAAATATAAGAGTGTGTTTGGATGAAGGATTTTGATGAGGGAAAGTAATTTTTTAAGGGAATTTGAAATGATTTGATCAAAATTTATTGTTTGGATAAAAAATATGGAGAATTGTTAAAATGATGTAAATTTTTGGAGTATTTTATTCATGTTATATTTAAGGAATTTAAAATGACACCAAAAAGTAAAGAATTTCAAATTGCTTCTTAACTCTATATAATATGAATGTTAAATTATTTATTATTAATTTTTCAAATTTTGCAAGATGATCCTTATATTTTATAAAAATTTCAAATTCACCCCCAAAATTTTCAAAAAATTGCAAATTAGTCCCTACTAATTTTTAAATTTTACAAATTAGTCCCTTTAAATTTTCAAAAATTACAAATTGGTCCCTATTTTTCATATTTTAAATTTGACCCAAAAGCTTTAAAAATTATGAAAATAGCCCCAAATTTTTTACATTGAATCATTTTAATACTCCATCCAAACAAAAGAATTTAAAAATGAATGCATTTCAATTGAATCATTTAAATTACTTAGAATTTTAAATTCCCTAAAAATTCCCAAATTCCTCATCCAAACACACTCTAAGGCTCTACTATTCTTGGATGAATATTTAAGCTCTTAGACTAACTTGAAGTTTGGCCGTAAATCAACTCCAAAAGCTAGGGGGTGATGATTGCTCAAGCCTGTTAAGACCAAAACAAGGCTATATTAACTTTTTAAAAATTGATCATAATTGCAAAGTCAAAATCATGTTGGCCCCTAAATATTCATCAATTCCCATAATTAAATATACAAGAATGAAAGCTAAATTTAAGTAGTAGGGAAAGGGAAATAGAGAATAAAATACTTTTTAGCAGACATGTTACGTGCAGCACAATAATATTTTTTAAGTTTGCAGCTGCAGATTGATATGAAGAGCCCAATACCTATTAGAAATAAAGAAATATCTGTGCTTTTGAGAGATCATTATTATTAATTTTGGGTGGTCCATTTAGTAATTGTTCTGAATTTCTTTATTGTGGTTTTTAGTTGTATTGGGCTTTTGACCCGTTAAGGGGGAGAACCCTAGCTATTTATTGTCATCTTCTCTTGTTTGGAAAGGGAGGAAAAAAATTCTGATTAGTGTGTCTTATGTTATTCTCTTTTGCAACTTTAGATCTAAAGGTTACCCTAGCTTAGTCTAACATTGGTGCTCTCATTTCTTGTTCTCATAGCTCCCCCCAAACCAAACAACCCTCCTTCAAGAGAGCTGGTGGAAGAAGCTGTCCAAACAGCCCACTTACATCTAGACAATGCCATGACACAAGTTCAGCTACAAATGGATGAAAGATTTGACAGGATTAATGCAGATCTAGAGCAGAATCTCGGTCAAATCCACACTAGAACGGATAATGAAAAGCAGATTTATGATTCTAGACATGAATCCATCATGTCCACCCTACACAAGCTTCTCTCTCAAAAGGAGCAGCAACAAACTGCCATTATTCATTTAGCAGCAAGCTCTTCAGATATTACTCATCACCTCTCCTCTAGCCCTATGATTTCCACCCCTGTTATACATCTGTCCTCAACCACAAATACCCCGATCCGACACTCAGCCCCATTCTCTAACTCACCCACTATACCTACTATCCCAACAATACTGCGTACAACAGCAGCACCACCCCCACCTCAATTTACACCATACATTCCCGCCCCAAACCCTTACCCACAACAAAATCCATATCCATTTTTTCAGCAAAACCCATTCCCTCACCTTCCCAATATCCCCCATTTACCCCCTTTTCGTACTCCAAAGCTGGAATTGGCAATGTTTGATGGTTCAAACCCATTAGATTGGTTGTTCCAAGCAGAGCAATTTTTCAGTTTTTACAATATGCCACATGAACATAGGTTGTCTTTAATCTATTTTTATATGAAAGATGAGGCATTGGGTTGGATCAAATGGATGCACCAGAGTTCACTCTTAACTGATTGGGTTTCTTTCACCAAAGCTTTGGAATTACGTTTTAGTCCTTCTTCTTATGAGAACCATCAAGCTGCACTATTTAAATTACAGCAAGAATGGTCTGTTGTTGAATACCAAGCTAGGTTTGAAAAATTAGGAAATCAAGTGGTTGGTTTACCACCCGATGCAATTTTGAATTGTTTTATTTCAGGTCTGACATTGGAAATCTGTAATGAGACTGTTGTCCATAAACCTACCTCTATTTCACAAGCCATTGGACTTGCCAAACTCATTGAATCCAAACTAAAAGATTCTAATCCAAAATTTTCCAAACCCTACACCAGCCCCTGCCATAAAAACAACAGCTCACAAACTCTTAAACCCTCAACTTCAACTCAGCCACCAGGCCCTAACATTCCGAGTTACAATGGAAGACACGCATAAGACAGCTTTTTGGACTTTTGACGGGCATTACGAATTTCTCGTTATGCCCTTCGGTCTCACTAACGCCCCTTCCACTTTTCAGTCCGCTATGAATGATCTATTAAGACCTCATTTGCGCAAATTTGTTTTAGTTTTTTTTTTATGACATTTTGATTTACAGTGCCAATTTCACTGACCATTTAACACACTTGCAGGTTGTCTTTGAATTATTAACGTCCAATTCTTATGTTGTCAAATTATCTAAGTGTGTTTTTGCAGTGAATCAAGTTCATTACCTAGGTCATGTTATTGCAGAGGGTGGTGTTGCACCCGATCCAGAGAAAGTTCAGGCCAATTTGGACTGGCCTCAACCGCGTTTCCTCACAGCTCTCTGTGGATTCTTGGGTCTTACGGGTTTTTATCGCCGTTTTGTACGAAACTACGCTACACTCGCCGCTCCCCTCACCGATTTGTTGTGTTCTACTATTTTTCCATGGAGTACACAGGCGGCCAAAGGCTTTACAAAATTACAACAGAAAATGACCGACATGCCGGTCCTGGCCTTGCCAGATTTTACACATAAATTTATTATGGAAACTGATGCTTCAGGTGTTGATATTGGTGTTGTTCTCTCTCAAAGTGGTCACCCAATTACCTTCTTTAGTAAAAAGTTGTGCCCAAGAATGCAAGCAGCTTCTGTTTATGTGCGCGAAATGTATGATGTTACAGAGGCAGTAAAAAAATGACGTCAATACCTCATAGGTCAACAATTCGACATATATACAGATCAGAAAAGTTTGCGAATTCTTTTACTACAGAAGATACAAACTCCTGAACAACAGAAATAGGCTTTCAAATTGCAAGGTTTTAATTTTCAAATCTTTTACAAACTTGGTAAATCGAATCTTGTTGCGGACGCCTTAAGCAGAAAATTCCACACCGAAGACTCCGCCTTGCTAGTTTTGTCTTCTCCCATTCCATATCTCATTGTCAAGCTTTAGGAATTCTATGCATCAGATACAGTAGGAAATAAGTTAGTTGAGAACCTCACACACCAATCAAAGAATTCGCTCTACAAGTTTTCTCAAGGATTACTGTACTATAAAGATAGAGTGTTCTTACCCGACATAGAAGATATTCATTTGAATATCCTCCATGAGTTCCATTGCACTCCCACAGCAGGCCACTCAGGTGTCTAGGCTACACTAGCTCGTGTTTCAGCTTCCTTTTCATGGCCAGGCTTGTATGTGGCTGTCAAAGATCTAGTCAAACGATGCTCTATCTGTCAACACAACAAATACCAAACACAAAAAAAAGGGTCTGTTACAACCTCTCCCTATTCCAAACCAAGTGTGGGAGGAGCTTACTATGGATTTTCTTACACACTTACCAAACTCTTTCGGTCACACTGTCATCTGGGTGGTATGCGACAGACTCACAAAGTATGCCCGCTTCCTTGCCCTCCTTTCCAAGTTCACCGTACAAGACCTTGCTTCCCAGTTTTCGCTCGACTCCATGGAACACCGAAATCCATTGTCTCTGACCGTGATCCCTTATTTCTCAGCAAGTTCTGGAAGTGTTTCTTCAAGGCTCAACGGACTACACTGAAATACAGCACAACATATCATCCTGAGACCGATGGTCAAACAGAAGTAATAAACATGTCGATTGGAACATACCTTCGCTATTTCGCCGGAGATCATCCTCGTCACTAGTTTAAATTCCTCCACCTTGCAGAGTTCTGGTTCAACACCTCTTTTCACTCGGCCATTAAAATGACTCCGTTTAAAGCCTTGTATGGACGCGATCCTCCCAAGAACCCTGACTATCTCTCCAAAACTCCATCTAATGACCCTTTGGATTGCTCTCTTCAGCTCCGACAGCAGTTCCTAACACAGTTGAATGAAAACTTAAATAAGAGTCGTGTTCAGATGGAAAAACAAGCAAATAAAAAAAGGATGGATTTTACCTTCAACGTCGGCGATCTGGTTTTAATGAGACTTCAGCCATACCGACAACAAACAGTAGCGAAACGTTCTTCTCAAAAATTGTCTAAACGCTTTTATGGCCCTTTCCTCATCACCAAATGCGTTGGAGAAGTATCTTATATGTTGGATCTTCTGTCATCTTCGAAAGTTCACCCGGTTGTGCATGTTTCGCTCTTAAAACCTTCTTTTGGAGATCACCCTCCTTCAACAGTTCACCCCCTACCGCCGAAAGTTTCGCCTTTTCTCCCAGATTCGAACGATTCTTCAGTGGATTCTGAAAAAACAAATCACGACGCCGAGGTTGTAAAAATTACTACCGGGTCTAAGGAACATCCAGCCTTACAGGATTCTCATATTATTGGTGTTCAAAGGGATTTGTTTTAGAAGACAAAGGTTGCAAATGGAGTTTTAAAAAAGGGAAAGCTAATATTTCTAAAGAACAAGCTTTGCATGCGCATCATTTTTTGAAGGAAGAAAAACAAGCTAACACAACAAATGGTTTTCAAAGTCCCTTGGATTCTCCTTTATGTACTTCACGTTCCAAAGGGTCCATTGCCCACGTGAAGTCTGCCTCAAAACCCACAACTGGCCAGGAAATCATAATTAAATCTGCCGACCCATGTGATACTGGGACCCACGCTTCCTCTTTTCAGCCGTGGAAATTTAATCCTCACACGGCTCAAAAAAAATCTACTTCCACTAATCCTGCTGCACCCTATGTTTCTCTTCCCAAGGCCCCCACCTTATCTCCTTTGGATTCATCCGCACCGTCCATCCAGATTCCCTTACCCTCATCTTTAATCCAAAATCTTCCTCTTTCCCAAATACCTGCCACGTCTCCCTTTGGCCCCACCACGCCTTCAAATAATTTGACCACTTAATTTTCCCATCCCTCCTCACGTCCCAAGTCTAACTTTTCTGTTGCCACAAACACATCTTCCATGGACCAGGCTTCAGGTGCTATTGGGCCCATTTCCAAGTCTTTCTTGAACCTTGAGGACAAGGTTCTTATTGGGCCTATGAGTAATGATATGAAGAGCCCAAGACCTATTAGAAATAAAAAAATATCTGTGCTTTTGAGAGATCATTATTATTAATTTTGTGTGGTCCATTTAGTCATTGTTCTGAATTTCTTTATTGTGGTTTTTAGTTGTATTGGGCTTTTGACCCATTAAGGGGGAGAACCCTAGCTATTTATTGTCATCTTCTCTTGTTTGAAAAGGGAGGAAAAAAATTCTGATTAGTTTGTCTTATGTTATTCTCTTTTGCGACTTTAGATCTAAAGGTTACCCTAGCTTAGTCTAACACAGATACTTTTTGGATTTGAACACAGAGCTCCTAAATTCTCTCAATAACATAGTTGAAAATTGATAGCTTGATGATTTCATCTTATGTTGCCACTTCTCTCCATCAACTGTAAATATACCATCTTCTAGTAGATCTGTCAAAGACATTGGTGATACTAACTGTGCAACAGATTTATATGTTTTAAGGCTTGAAGCATGGAGAAGCATTCTTATTTATTATTCCTCGCACAAAGGCAAAGTTTCAAATAAAGTATAATCATAGGAAAGAAAAGTATAATAATAGGAAATAACCCACTTTCGGCACTACTCACAGTGCATATCGGCATAAAGAAAAAAAATGATAATCCACCATGCATTTAAAGAGGGGAATTTGATTTTAGAATTTTACTAAGGGAATGGACATTCAATTAAACACCACCAATCAATGGTTTGTTATTTATAATGCTTTGGGCCCTAAAACACTTACACACAACCATGGTTTGAAATTGCGGTTGCGGGGGTTGCGATTGTAGTCATTGCGGGTGGTGCGATGCGTATTGCGACCGTTGCAGTGTGAATTTTTATAAGGAGGTGTTTGAAATACAAAGTTGAAAAACACTTAATGTTAAGTTTTTTCATTACATAATAAGTAAATTGAGTTTTAGGATTCTAATATTTTAATTTTAGATGAAAATACTTGAAGAAACATGATTGAAATTATCTAATGTGGTTCAAAACATAGCCGGAAGCGATATTTTCAAATCACACCGCAATTGCGGTCCGCAACCGCATCCGCACTATTGCGGGTGCAATTGCAGTTGTGGACCGCAATTTAAAACCATGCACACAACTATTTAGTGATTATATGAGGCAGAGAATAAGTTGAAACTGAGAATGAAAGCATTGAACAACACATAAACAAATAAGCTGAAAACAACATTGATAGGAAGTTTTCCTATCAAGGTTATGAAACTAGGGTTTCAATAATAAAAGAGAGAATAATAAAACTATCTAAAAAAAAGTAAAATAAATGATAACATTTTTCATTTGATTCCCTCCAAATGTCTCTATGAGACTACATTATATAGAGCTAATACTAAAGAAAAAAGGTTTGATGGCTAAAAGCCCAACTAGACAATAAAAACCCATTAAGATAAATTCAACTTCTAACTTAAATAATTAAGTTATTTATATACTACTTCCACCTCCTATCATTACTCACCCCTTCAAGATCAACCTTGTCCTCAAGGTTGTAATAATAATGGCATGATCTAACTACTTCCACCTCCTATCACTAGCTTTTGGTCCACCATGCAATTCAACACCTTCACGTTGGAGTTCGAGGATAAGCTCATTAAGTCCACAATTATATGACAGATCCTTGTGTACAAGAAAAGTATCCAATGCATTGCAAGCAGCGGGGTAATCGGTATTTGCATCCCTAACTATATGCTTTGCCATATCAATATTAGCAGAATTGTCAACATATATATGACAAATTCCATCAGCGTGACCAAGAATGGGGATTCTTGTTGACTCCTTGATTTGAGGAACCAGCTTATTACTGCCTCTAGGAACCACAAGATCTATCACATCATCAAGCTTGAGTAGATCTGGAATTTCATCTCTTGAAGTGACAAGCCCAATAAGTTTGCTACCGACTCTATCTGGCATGACTGAAGTAATGATCTTGTGTAAGATCGCATTTGATCTTCGGGCTTCCTTTCCTCTTTTAAGTAATAAGCCATTTCCATTTCGAATTGCCAATGCGGCTATCTGAACAAGTGCATCGGGTCGTGACTCAAATATAATCAGGAGGACACCAAGAGGGCACAATGTTTTCTCCAAGACGAGGTCATCAGCTAGCTCAGTTCTCTTCAAAATTTGGCCAATTGGTTCTTCCATATCTGCCAGCACGCGCACAGACTTTGCAAGACTAGTGATCTTCTCAGGCTTCAGGGTTAAACGTGATATCAGAGACTTGTCATATCCAGCTTCCAACGCATCAGCAATATCAACATCATTCTCTAACCTTATCAGCTTTTGGTTTTTCTTCAACGCATCAGCCACGGCCAACAATATTTCCCTCCTTTCTTCAGATTTTAGGGCCTGAAGACGTCTAGAACTATTACGTACTGCAACTGCCATTTCATGTGCAGTCTCTTCCTTTAAGCTTTTCCATAGATGTGCATCTTTATGAAAGACGGTCCCTATTTTCTCCCCTTGAAGCACTCGTATGATGTTGTCTGTGGCATAGCCACTAATTATAATAACAGGGATACCAGCATTAGCAGCAGAAACAGCAGCAGCGACTTTAGCAGTCATACCCCCTCTGCCCAATCTTGATTTGTCTCCAAAAGTAACTTCTTTTTAATGTTTCTCTTTTATATACGTATGGATTAACTTTGAGTTTGGATCATTTGGAGGACCATTATAAAGGCCCTCAACATCACTTAATAAAACAAGATCAGCCTTAAGTTCAAGAGCTAATAGACCAGCCAAACTATCATTGTCCCAAAATATACCAGAAGAATGCTCATATGGTGCCTTCCTAGTACTGACAGCATCGTTTTCATTGAAAATGGGGATGACCCTGCACTCTAATAACGAGGTAACTGTTTCTGATAGTTGTTTCTGAAACCTGCATCTCTAAAAAACCCATCATTCACTAGAAGTTGGGAGGAAGTCACATCTAGTTGGCTAAACATGGTATCATATAGAGCCATGAGACTACTCTGCCCAACAGCCGCACATGTTTTGCCATCAAATGAGGCTTGCCCACCAGTTTATCATTGGTATCAGAGATTTTTGGTTGCTGAAAGACATACAGAAAGTGTATTATGGTGTCGTGGAGAGTTGTTGCAACGAGACCGCAACTATCATCATCAATTTTTTTGAACTTCATTTCCTTCGATTCTCCAACAAGGCCAAGTTTCGAAGCCAAACCATGAAGCAACATTCCTAATTCAGCTTCACCGTGTGACATAATCGAGTTCCACGAAACCAAGTTTCTCTCAGGCATTCTTTCAAACACCTTAACTGCACTGTCCATAACTTCTTGAACATAAGCTCGTGAGAGTGCATCATTTTCTTCAATGACATCAGAATAACACAGTGACTTCTCATTGACTACATCAGTTTGCTTTAATGTCTCAGTATTCACAGTATCAAGGTTGTTAGTTTCATCCGGCTTTTCATCTTCATCGAGATATTCATCATCATTGTCACTGTCCCGATCCTCGCTCCCACCGCCTTCAACAAAAACATCACCGGTAACATCAACAGAAACTGGTTTTGAATCAAATGAAAACCTTTCTGCAGGTTCAAAAAGAACCCTAACGTTGTCCGCTTGTTACTCTTTTATCTTAATCGGCGGTGGCTTATCTTCCGTTGAAGGAAGCTCACCAGAAATAACAATACCCAGTTGTCGCAATTGCTTATAGCATGTAGATACCTCACAAGGAGATGGAACTGTTTGCTGCTTCAAATTGAACTCAGGATCCCAAATCCTTTCGTTACCAACAGCTTCAGGGACCGCATCAGCAACAGAATGTCTAGGGAAGTAACCTCCTTCATAGGAGTTAATAGACTCATAAGTTGGCTCTACTTCTTCGTCTAATTTCAGATTTGGCTTTTCTTCTTCATCACCTGGTAAGGGTAAAATGACCCTCCATTCAGGTTTAAATTCCCAAAGAAAAACTGTAGTAAACGCATCCCATGTCGCCCATGGATGGTGTGGATACCAACGAAGCCACCAAGTTAGAGGCGAGCTTTTCATGGCAAGTCCGGCCACCATCATCTTCATTGTCTTTGGTGTAAGTCATTGTTTGAAGTATTTTTCGGTGCAAAGTACCCACCAGTAGGCATCGATTTCACCATCAAACACCGGAATCTCCATTTCCAATTAATTAGCGAGAGAGAAAGATCTTCGATGAAAGCACCAATTAATAGGAAGTTTTCCTATCAAGGTTATGAAACTAGGGTTTCAATAATAAAAGAGAGAATAATAAAACTATCTAAAAAAAAGTAAAATAAATGATAACATTTTTCATTTGATTCCCTCCAAATGTCTCTATGAGACTACATTATATAGAGCTAATATTAAAGAAAAAAGGTTTGATGGCTAAAAGCCCAACTAGACAATAAAAGCCCATTACGATAAATTCAACTTCTAACTTAAATAAATAAGTTATTTATAAACTACTTCCACCTCCTATTTAGTGATTATATGAGGCAGAGAATAAGTTGAAACTGAGAATGAAAGCATTGAACAACACATAAACAAATAAGCTGAAAACAACATATTTTTCCTATCCTAGAATTGAAAAAACTATTCAATTTCCACATGTTTTTCAACCACCACAACAGTAACACATTATGTTGAGTATATATAAGTTGAATATTTATAAGGATATCAAATACTTTGCAATAAGTTAAACTAAAGACTAAAGTAGTAAATGATTTCAAAGTTAAAATCAAAATATAATGCTAGAAGAGAAGATATAGGAAAACAAACACTTTCACATGCCAAACTGCACGATCAAGCAGTATTTATTATTCCATTCATTATTTATTTGTTCATTTCCGTTCACACAATTAAAAACAGAGCCTATGAGACTTTGCTTAATCACATGCATGATACATAGTTATACTTGCTCAGTTCTTGATGACCTCTTCCTTCTTAGAGTTGTAACATGCTTTATAGCAGAATTTATGAGTATCAAAGCACCGGCACTGTGGAGGATAAGAATCTAATGCACAAATGCATTTGTTGCATGCTGAGTGACAAGTTTCTCCAACATCAACACAGCGACACGTAGGAGGGTCTGATTTTGTGCAAACGCAGGTGTCACAGCATGCTGATTTGACATCATCACCATTGGAGACCACTTGAGTTATGAAAGAAGTTGAATCGAAACGAGCATTAACAACATTTGCAACGAAAGCCAAGAGGAAAAGCATTAAAGCTAACTTCATCATTGCCTGTTTATTCATCAACTCCATTCTTACTCTCTTTTTCTTTCTTTTCCTTGTGAAGAAGAATGAAGCTACATAGATCTATTTATAGAGATTTTTTAATTCCATTTTATTAATTTAACTATATTATATTATTATTAACTTTCGGTTGATTATGCATACCTGTAGACATTTTTCTGACAAAATGCATATCTGTAGAGATTTGGCTATGCCATGTATAAGAATATATATTATTTCTTAATATATTTTACACGTGTGCAATATCACACTAAAAATAAGATGACTAATAATTGAGAAAAATATACTTTAGTAATTAAATTTAATTTAGTTTTTTTTATTGAAAAATAAAAAGTTATAAATAACAAATAATATATTTTTCGTATGATTTTTCACTTATTTATTTATTTATAATTTTTTAAATTCATTTTTTTTTTAAATTGAACGAAAATGATAGTTCTAACTGACGAGAGTAAAATGATAGAAAATTAAAATTAAAATTTTGACGATGTTAAAATGCTAAATTGTAAAATTGATTGATTTGTAATTTTTTATTAACCCTAAAAGGCCACTAAAACAACTATTTAATGAGAAGCAAAGTAAGGAATGATTTACTATCTTTATTTTATTAGGATTTTTTAGATGAATTTTCTTTAATATGCGTAAACTATGTCATCCACTTAGTTCTGTTCATTGAAATAATAAGTGTCTTTTATTTTTATTGTTAAATAGTTATTTATGCTTAATATTTTTAAGGGTTAAATATGTTTTTAATCCTTATAAATATGTCAATTTTTAAGTTTAGTCTCTTTAAAAAAAAAATTCAAACAATGGTCTTATAAAGTTTTTCGTCCCCAAATCAGGTTCCTCCGTTAGTGACGGAGGCTTACGTGGCATGCCAAGTGTAAAATTTAGTTTGGTTACGTGTGATATGTAAAATGCCAATTTGTCATGGTGGAATTGCTGATAACGTAATCTTCTTACCTGATGAAAATGAAACACTGCACAAACACTCCACTTCAATAGTGTGCCCTAGCAGAAGTAGTCATAGTTGTTGTCTTGGAGGTGTGTTGTGGTCATGGAACAAGGAACAAGTCTTCGCTCTATTCAAAGAAGAAATATTCATTTGTAGTGGTCCCAAAGCGACTTCGTAAACATCCTCGTTGCAGTGGGCCCAAAAACAACTTCGTGAGTAGCCGAGCAAGTGGTCCCAGGTAATGTATTATGTCTCTTCTTTGTTCCCTCTTTTATTGTTCTATTTCTACGTCATCTTCGTTGCTTTCTCAGTGGTCTGGTTTATTTAATTTGTTGCATCTTAGTACCATTTGTATAATAGGTTAAGTTGTTGGTAAATCTGTTTGGTATGTTTGACCTAATTTTGTAGTCAATTTTAGAAAAAATTAAGGTAAATCACTTTGACATAGTAATGGTAAATTTTAAACCTAGGTTAAATTTTGTGGATAGGAAATGGATAAGTTCAAGGTTGTATTTTACTCAAAGGGTTGTTTTGTAAAAGACTCTAACATAAGATATGAGGGATGGGGAGTATATGCTTTTAGTGGTCAAGATCCTGATTACTGGTCTTTCTTTGAAGCATGTGACCTAGTTAAGTTGATTGAACTTGAGTTTGATATATGTTGTGTTAAGATGTGGTGGAAACATGATGAATGATCCTTTGAACAAGACTTAAAACCATTTAGGGATGATGGAGATGCTTCTGAGTTAGCCATGTATGTTGTAGGAAATAAGTGGGAGGTTAAGATACTCTGTGAGACTAAAGTTACAAGAGAGGATACCTTTATGGATAGGTTTAGAGAGAAGAGAAAGGGAATCAAATGTGATGAAGATGGTGACAGGTTGAGTGAAGGTAGTGATTATTGTAGTGATAAATCTGTGAGAGTTGTTCACTTTGATGATAGTGAGGAGGAGAGAATAAAAGGGTTTGATGAAGGGCTTGATGAAGTGTTTGATAATAGACTTGATGGAGAACTAAAAAATGGACTTGTTGCAAATGATGAGGGTACTACTCATGTAGACAAGAAGATTTTTATAACATAAGAGATGGGTAAGGAACATGTCATTGAAGATTCATACATGACTGATGAACTGGACAATGGTGGTGATGATGACAATTGTGCTGAAAGGCCATGTGTAATCGGATTTAATGAAGAAGATTCTTTAAGTAAGGATTTTTTTTTCAAGGTTGGAATAGATTTTCTTCCTTGAGGCAGTTCAAAGATGCTATCTTAGAGTATAATGTTTTGAATGGTAGGGATGTTAAGTTTGAAAAAATGATGTTAATAGATGTCGGGTGGTATCTAAGGACAAGAAAAAATGTGACTATACAGTCTTGTGTAGTAGAGTTTTAACCTCCACCCACTACTACAAAACGCGTAAACAAAAACGCCATGGTCACCACGCTTCTTCCTTACACTGTTGTGACATCTCTAAACTAAGACGCTATCATAATATTATTGTTTTTTTATTAAAAATTATTTATATATAACAACGGTTAAGGAGCCAACCATTGTGATAACTTCAAGCTTTCGTGGGTTCGAACCTCAGGGCTCTCATATATGTTATTCCTTTAATGTTAAGTGGCGCATTTTCTTTGTTAATGATTTTTAAATAAAAAACTTAAAAGTTTATGACGACGGTTGAATAGTTCCACCGTTGTTATGTCGCGCCTTTTCCTTTTTAATTATTTTTAAATTAAAAAATTAAAAGTTTATGACGACGGTTGAAGAGTCCACTATTGTTAAGTCGCGCCTTTTCATTTTTAATTATTTTTAAATAAAAAACTTTAAAGTTTATGACTACGGTTGGTGATTACAACCGTTGTGATATATTTTGTTTTTTATTTAAAATTTTTAATTGTAAATACTCTGCATCTTTTTTATGAAATTTCACCATGAAAGTAAAATATCACTACGGTTGCATGTATTGGCCGTTGTGGTAGCTTGATAATATTATACACTCTTAGTTTGCTTGTCACTTCAGTATCCTTTTTTCCATTGCAAATAGAAACTAGACGAAACAATACACGATTTTGACCCAAACCCTAACGTTCAATACTGTGAAACATTACACGATTTCATCCAAAACACCATCGTTCACCCTTCATTGTGTATTTGTCATTGTCGTTATCATCGTCAACCAAGTTGATAAGACCATCACGATCAACCAAGTTTTTACCGTCTAGAAAGAAAACAACAACAACATTGTCGTCACCACAAGGAAGGAAGACAACACCATCACCAACACCAACATCATTTACTTAGTCATCACGTTTTGGGTACATAAAAAAATTTTCCCCATGCATCTACAGTAAACTTCATTTGTCATTGTTGTGGTTGTTGTAGTTTTATTTTGTGGTTGATGTTTATGTTCTTGTTGTTCATGTTGTTGTTGTTGTTGTTGTTGTTGAACTTAGATGTCGACCTTGTCGAGTTCTACATCAGAAACTATAGAAAAAACTCAAACAAATGAGAGGTTAGCCAATGAAACTCAAACAACTGAAACTCAAACGAAAAGATCACAAAGAGGTGTCAAAATGATGCCCCAATTCACGTCAGCTAGGAACGTACCAGGTGAAAAAATTCCTATCCAGTTTGATTCATTGTACAGAGTAGTGGATTGTGAATATTACTATACTTTTAAGAGTTATGTTCCATTCCTTGCACGTAGCAAGGTCAGTATATTGATTGATGATTGGAAACAGGTTGACGATAACGTCAAAGAAAGCATATGGACTGGCGTTAAGCTATTTCATACTATAATTTTCATATATCACCGATATCAATATCTATAATTTCTAACACATACTTATATATTGATTTAAATGTAGTTGAATTTTGAGTTTACCGATGACTCAAATTTGAAGAACAAAATGGATATCATATGCTGGTACTCGTTGAAGGGGATTTAAGGCACAACTCATGGCTGACTACATTAGGAGGCCTAAGAGCGGTCTTGCTCATCCATGGGTTCGATATAGTTTTATATCGAAGAAGAAATGGAAAAAGTTTGCAAAGATACGTCGTTCTGAGGAATTCAAGGTTAGTACTATTCTCATGTAACCGATAATGTTATGCTAATGAGTTATAGATACTAATCATATTTTTTTTCACTATGTTCATAACAGGTTAAAAGCGAAGTCGAAATACTCAATAAGGCCAAAAACATGTTATGAACCGCAATGATATAATGTACCCTAACCCAAAATGAAATCACAATGTTATACTTGAAAGTTGCGGTGATAAAATGAAACACAACTTCTCCCGCTAGAACATTGTCCACGTTTGGATTTATTCTATTACATTCTTGAAGACGTAAAGGATTTTCTTGGTGGGTATAAGTGGCAGGACATTGGGATATTGCAAGTTTGGTGCACGTAAGTATATAGTTGAATATACATTTTATTATAGAACATTATCATTTATAGAACACCACCCCTAATTTATTCATTTTCTTTAACCATTTAGGTACATTCACCGTCTTTGTATAGAGTTCAATAAATCGAGTAATTACGGAATCTTGGATCAACTTTTTATTCGTTGGGCTTTTAATCAATCAAAAGATATCCAAGTACTTGAAAACACGGTTAAATGAGGGAGGAAAAGAATGTTACTTAGCACCATTCCTCTGTTCGTAAGTATTTTTGGAATTGATGTTTATGTATTCTATATTTAGTTTTGTTTTAGCAAATACCATTAATATATATGCTCTTGTTTATTCAGTGGACATTGGCAATTGATCATCATATCATTTAGGACGAATATGATAACTTTTCTGTGTTCCTTGTATGATCCACTGGAAAAGAAAATGAAAGATATTATTAATTCGTAAGTGTATGCTTAATTAATTTTCTTTGACATTGTAATTAGTTTATCATGTAATATGTTTAATTCAAATTCAATGTACAGTGTTGTGGAGCAAGTGAATATGATGAACAATGTTAGAAGAAAGCCCACATGGATCTGTCCTAAAGTAAGTTGTCTGATTACATGTTTCTTTCATTTACATTCATGTGTGGTTGTATTCATGTCATTTTTGCTTAAATTTGTAGACAAGGAAACAACCCGGGACTTATGAGTGTAGTTATTATGTCATGAAACACATGTTAAAGATTATCCTTCCCGGCATTGTTGATTCATCGGATAAGGTATACATGTTATAAAATGTTTACATATATTAATATAGAAGTTGACTATTGAATTATTATCATACATGTTATTGGCTCTTTCTTATGTAGATGTTTAATGACGAAACCTCATTCCCCGTTGAGGACTTCGTAGATCTTCGCAAACGTTGGGCATATATCCACAATATTCTTAAGGGTCTTGTTGATTGATGATGTGATCAATAACACTTTTCTGTAGAGATGATGTGAATAACACTTTTCTGTATTGATGACATGAACATAGTGTTTAGTGTAAATATGGTTATAATAGTTACAATACTTTTAGAAATTATAATAGGAAGAAATTTTGGCTTTTGTCAATGAACAATGTTAGTTGTACTTTATGCTCTTTATGCATGTATACCTTATCTGTTATGGTTTAAATGGTTACAGGTTAAAAAATTGGAGGAATTTGAATTGCTGAGAAATGCATATTTAAAATATAGGAAGTATTTTACGCTCTTTATACATGTATACCTTATCTGTTATGGTTAAAATTGTTACAAGTTAAAAAATGGGATGAATTTGAATTGATGAGAAATGCATATTTAAAACATAGGAAGTTTTGATAGCGGTTATAAAACCTAGCCATGGTTGTATATTTGTGTTTGCAGAATATATAACGACGGTTATATAATTTAACCGTCATAATGTCTCGCGCGCTGCACATAAAAAAATTTAATATCAAAATGGCGCAGCTGCGAATCGAACCAAGGACCATTATATTTATCACAACGGTTCATTTGAATAACCATTGTGATAGGGTGCGTTGTTTCCAGGTTATTACAATGGTTAATGGGTCAGGATTATAAGTATCATTTTACAATGACACTCTACATAACAACACCTGCGCCAGCGTCATTATATACCTTACCCAATCGTTGTTAATTAGTTTTTACGTAGTAGTGACCACATTTAGGATTAAAACTTTGTTTGTAAAGCATAAATGTGGAAGACAATTCTTCAACAAAAGTGCTATAGCAGAGTGGGTTGCCAAGGTCATTGTTGATGGATTAAATAATAACTCAAGGATGAGGTTAAGTGAGGTGGTAACAGATGTTAGATAAAGGTATGCCACACAAATTCCAGGATGTAGAGCATTCAAGGAAAGACACATTGTTGAAGGAGATTCTAGCAAACGGTTTAGCCTTTTATTGCAAAAATCTTAGCGAGCATACTAATCAAAGACCCAAATCCAATACCCCCATATATATCAACCCAAAAGCACCAAGTCCTAACATCTTACCAAAAACCTCGCAAATGATCCAGACATGTTGATTTTAAAAAAATATAACCGATGAGGGACCCACATCTTAATCGCATTTGTAACCTAACAGACCGCTGTTCCAACTCAGTATGCAAGCTGGTTTAATTGGAGACATCTATTTCCCTTCCTTAATCAGCTCAATAGGATAAAAAATGAATCGAACTGTAGTATCCAAGCGATCGCGACTCAGGACCACAAAAATCGTGCTACAATGGCTGTAAGTGGATTTTTAAGATCAAATTTCATGTTAATGGGACTGTTGAAAGATATAAAGCCCGTTTAGTGGCCAAAGGTTTCACACAAACCGAAGGCATATATTACCTTGACACTTTCAGTCATGTTGTCAAAATGACAACCATTAGGCTAATTTTATCTCTTGCTGCTTCTCAAAATTGGTATGTGCATCAACTAGACATAAACACGGCATTTCTTCATGGTGAATTAAATGAAGAAGTTTATATGAAAATCCCTCCTGGCCTCCAAACCTCTCATAAAAATCTGGTTTGTAAGTTAAATAAATCCTTATATGGCCTCAAGCAAGCTAGCCGGCAATGGAACTCCAAATTAACCATCAATATCACCACCTTAGGCTACACTCAGTCTAAAGCGGATTATTCCCTATTTACTAAATCCTTGCCTAACAATTTTACTGTAATTCTTGTATATGTGGATGATCTTTTAATTGCAGGAAATAATCTTGAGGAAATCACCCACATCAAACAGGTCTTGGATATCACTTTTAGCATTAAAGACTTGGGAAATAAATATTTCCTTGGCTTTGAAGTTGCCAGATCAAAAGCTGGATTTTTTATCAAAAGCTGGATTTCCTTGTTAGGTGCGGATTTGACCTAAAAATGAACTATCTTTCCTTGCATTTTTTCTACTCAATTCTCATGTTTTCATTGATTTTACTAATAATTGTTGTTGTTCTTCTAACCTTAAGAATATACCTTTGGTGCTTGTAATGTGTGTGTTATTGTGCAGTAAAAGGCATAAATGATCAAAGTTGTAAGACAAAAGAAAGTGGTGCAAGCTGCCAAAGAACAGAGGAAAACTTCAAGAAATTTGCTTTGTGAATTAGCTAGCGAAGGTTCGCTTTGCGAAGGCTAGCGAGGTCCCAGCGAATGGTCCCAGAATTTGGCAAGGGCAAAAGGCACTAAAGTTCGCTTTGCAAACGGGAAAACGAGTGTTGGATTTGTGAGTGATCCTTCGCATTGCGAACTCACGAGAATTTCTGGGGCGGTTTAACTATTCAGAGTCACCTGAAGTGCCATTTTTCTTCATTCGCTGTGCGAATAAATGGTTCGCTTTGCGAACATGAAAATTCCTGAATGTGTACAAATAGAATTTTCACACTTTTTGAGATGATGTTTTAATTTTGGAGATAAAGAAACTTGTAATTTAAGGATCAGAACTTGAAATCTCTTCATTTCAAGAGGGAGAAGGTAGGATCTTCAATCTCTTGTTGGGTTTGGATGTAATCTTTTGATACCTTATGTATTTCATCTAATGTATGTTTGTGAATATGTTTTGATTCTCTATTGTTTATTGTCTTTGATTGATTATTTGTGGTCTTGACAAAACCTTTACAAATCCTTGATCTCAGATTTTCATCTATCAATGAGTAAAACTTTTGACATGATTTAGTGAGTTGATATTCATTGTATCTTTTGTTGTATTGTGTTGATTAAGTAGCATGGCTAACATGAGTAGGATCGATACGGTATTGCGAGGATGTGTGATAATAGTGATGAAGAACGATATTCACATTCATTTGGCAAATTAGTTGAATACATGTAAAAAGGATTAAACGTATGTATGTATTCTGATCATTGGCATTTTATATGAAGCAATCATTTATCTGATTTGGGTGTCATCTTTGTTTACCTGTTTATCTTTGATTTGAACCACTATAGACATATACTCTTCAGATCTAGATCTAAGATGATTATCTGTTTCAATCTAAACTCTAGAAATAGATTTAGGCTTAACACTTGCGTGAGTATCAGCTCTTAATGCTCCGTGTTGGTTTTTATTGCGTGAGACATCACCAATGAGGCAATACGGTCGATCTCTCGACGTTGCGTTAGACATAACCTCAGTCATGGGTGATACGTGAGGATAATAGGCGAATGATTGATTTATGTATAATATGATTAGAAGAATGCATGTGTTTTCCTCTTGCTACTAACCTCGCTTTGTGTTTTCCAATTGATCCACTGTGCTTTAGCTTCTACTTGAAAATCCATCTGACGCTGATGGCTTTCTTGTCCTTTGGAAGTTTTGTCAGCTTCTAAGTCTTGTTCCTATCTATGGCATCAAGTTCTTCTTTCATGGCCTTCAGCCAGACTTTCTGCTCAAGAGCCTCTTCCGTGCTTACGGGTTCAGAGTCTACTAACATGGCACACTGAATAACTTCTCCTTCAGAATCTACTTCAGTGTCTTGTAGCATGTTAAACTCTGCAAATCTTCTCAGAATATTTATGATTCTTTGTGGCCTCCGACCTCGTTCAGAATCTCCTTCGGATGCTTGAACTCTAGATGTTTTATCTTCAGAAGCTTCTCCTTCAGAAGCTCTTGCTTCAGAAGTTTGACCTCCTCCAGAACCTTGACCACCTTCAGAGTTTGAAATATTCCCAAAATCTGAGTCACCACCAGAATCTGAATCACGACCAGAATCTGGATCAGAATCATCTTCACTTTCTGAGTCTCCTTCAGAGTCAGAATCACCATCAGAGTCTACTCCCGCTTCAGAATCTTCTCCAGTTTCTTACTCATCTTCAAAAACTTCTAATTCTGAACTTTCTTCAGAAGTTTTCACATCAGAGTTTGATTGAGACTTGTTCAAATCCCAAGTTTCTGATTCCTTTACAATGACTTCTCTACTGAATTCAACTTTATTAGTTGCTAGACAATAGAGCTTGTACGCACATGTATTGTGGTAACCCACTAGTAACATTACTTTGCTTCTATCATCCAACTTCTGTCTTCTGGCTTCTAGAATATGTTTGTAACATACAGAACCAAATACCTTCAGATGGCTAACACTTTGCTTATGTCCTGTCCACTTATGAATATGAACTATTTCCTTCAGCTTCTTTGTTGGACATCTGTTGAGCACATATGTAGCGGTGGCAATAGCTTCTCCCCATAAGGTACGAGGAAGCTTTTTCTCCATCAGCATGCTTCTCGCCATATCAAGCAAAGTATGATTTCTTCTCTCAGAAAGACCATTGTGTTGAGGAGTATAAGGAGCAGTAACCTCATGCTCAATTCCACTTTTCTCATAGAACTTTCTGAACTCAGTGGAGTTATACTCACCTCCACCATCGGTTCTGAGAATCTTCAGAGTCTGACCACTCTGATTCTCAGCCTTCATTCTGAACTTCTTGAATTCAGGAAACACCTCGTGTTTGAACTTTATAAGGGATACCCGTGTCATGTGAATTCATCAACAAATGACATGAAGTATTTATTCCCTCCAATCGATGCTATTGGAAATGGACCACACACATCAGAATGCACTACTCCCAAGGCATGCTTTGCTCCTGGAGCTACTTCTGACGCAAATGGAAATCTTGGCTGCTTTCCTTCCATGCACACTTTGCATGACTTCTCTGTGCCACAACTCACTTTACTTCACAACACTTGTTGCACTAAGACATTCAGAGTGTGCAATTCTTACATTCACCATGAATGTTCTATTCCTTCCTTGTTCTGACTCCATAATCAGCTTCTGATTATAGTCATACAGCTTCAGAAGATTGTCCTTCATGGTAACTGAAAAACCTTTCTAAATTAGTTGCCCCACACTCATCAGATTTCTTTTCATTCCAGGTACATACCACACTTTCTGAATCAATGTTGTTTTCCCATTGTTCAGAACGACTTTGATATTTCCCATACCTTCAGCGTTGAGGTATTTATCATCAACACATCTGATCTTTGTCCTCTTTCCAGAGTCAAAGTCAACCACCCATTTCTTATTTCCAGTAAGATGATTTGAGCACCCAGTGTCCATATACCACCAGTCTGTCAAATCTGTATCATCAGATTCAGAAGCCATCAGTAACACATATTAATCATCAGAACTTCTGGCTATATTTTCTTCTTCTGACTTCCTTTCCTTGTTTGACCAGTAATCAGCAGCAAAATGGCCAAACTTCTTACAACAAAAGCACTGTATCTTCTTCTTGTCATACCTCTCTTTTCCCTTCCGAGCAATTTTCTGCTTATCAGAAGTTTAGGTTTCTGACATCTAAACATCATCAGATCTTCTCCTGGCTTCTGAACAAGACTGTTTCTGATGCTTCTTACCAGAAACTGCTTTCAGAGCCTGCTGCTCTACTTCCCTTTCAGAAGTTCTCTCAGTCAGACGCAACTCTTGTGCCTCTAGACTACTTTGCAACTCTTCAATTCTCATGGTGCTCAAGTCTTTAGAATGTTCTATTACTACCACAATGTAATCAAATTGAGGGGTAAGGGATCTCAATACCTTCTAAATGATTACTTGTTCAGAAAGGGTTTCTCCACAAGCTTTCATCTCATTAATGATCATAATAACTCTGGAGATGTACTCAGATACCTTCTCATTGTTGTTCATGTTGAGATTCTCATATTGCTTTCGTAGGGACTGAAGCTTCACCTTCTTCATTGATGCGTCACCACCATAACACCTGACCAGTGTATTCCACGCATCCTTCGCCGTCGTTGAATCAGCGATTTTCTCAAACACATTTGCATTCATACACTGATGGATGTACAATAATGCTTTCTGGTCTTTCTTCCTCGTATCTTTCTGCGCATTTCTTTGTTCCTCCGTTGCATCTGCTGCTACTGGAACGTAACCTTCAATGACAAGATCAAGCACATCTTGAGCACCAAACAATACATGCATTTGAATCATCCATTAGTCCAGTTTTTTCCATCAAACACTAGAAGCTTGGTGCTTTGCAACCGTTTCCGTTCATCTTCAACCTTGTGCAATCACTCAGATCTCACCAAACACAGTGTTTCCCAATCCCGCAGAAGCACAAAATGTGATTCTGTTACGATTCCGTTCAAGATTCAACACGAATTCAAGAAACGAAATCAACCACACAATGCCTCACAGTTTCACTCGTGTTTCCCGTGTTTCCCCGTGGATCCGAACCAGAGCTCTAGATACCAATTGTTGGTGCACAATGTTAAAAGAAATGAATAGAATGAAAGAATATATTTATGCTCTGCAAATGACAACTACAAAGTTGTAAGAAAAAGTTACATTAAATGATATCTACCACTAGTCTACTTATGCACAGAAAACTAGGGCCACATAGGCATCATACTAAAGTACTAAATTACCCTCTAACAAAGCATAGTCACTAAGTTTCGTAAAATATAAATTATTTCTAACAATATGATGAGTACAAATGTTTCAAATTCTAGTTACTTAATATTAGTTGAAATACGAGAGTTTTTTTAGAAAAGACTATCTTTATTTTTATTATACTTTCTATGTTCATTATTATAAAAAAATTGAACAAACTATAAACTTTACTTTTTTTTTATATGAAAAATCAAAAATCTTATTATTTGTTGTTCTGGACTAGGTCGGGGTCTGCTCCTCAATCGAGCAGGCCCAACCCACACATCTTGGGATGGCCCACCAAGGGCCTCTTATCGCAACCAACGTCGAGCACAGGCTTGCCTCAACTATGTCGGGCACGTACAACAACCTCGGCAGTGTTCGGGCGCACGCAGTATAGAGCGCCGGGCAGAGGCACTAAGTCTCTCCGAGCTCGCCCTCCTCGACACGCAAGGACATCTCCTTCTGCACCTAAGTCCTCCCTGCGAGGACACGTCTCTCCCCGACACGCAAGACTCCTCCCCGCGAGGACACGTTCTCATGTAACCGCCCACTCCCGATGGAATCGGTCTGCCCTAATTCCGGAGATCTAAGAGCGGTTACCCCAGGGTGAAGACCACGTGCTGGTATTCACTACGCCACGTAAGCCCTGGAAGTAATTTGGATTAGGTCTAGAAATTCGGCCCAATGCAAGTAACCGTTGGCCCCGCGCTGGGGGCTCTCTATAAATACCCTCTCACTTGAGAGGTCCAGGTTACACACACTTTCTTACTGTAACCTTGTGCTTACTATTATTCTCTGACCGTTACCTTACTTGAGCATCGGAGTACCTTGCAGGTACACCCCCCCCCCCCCGGCCGTCTTTCAACCTCACCGGAGCTGAAGTCCAGACGACGTTGTTGGCCACCAGAAACGGTCTGATCCAGGTACGATCAGTGGCGTCGTATGTGGGAACCCTTTGCTTCCCCATTTTTCCTCCGATAAACCAAAGCAACTCTCATTCATCACCATCATGACCGGCAATCCGTCCGCTAACAAAGCTCTGGACACCGTCCTCGCGCAACTCGAGAACAGGAGCCATCGCGAAGACGCCGCTGCCCTACACGTCAAAGAAGGTGACGTGAGAGATGGGCAGACTGCCTCCCCAGGCTCCCAAGACGTGGCTTACAACACCGCCCACCAAGACGATCAGCAAGCCGTTTTTCAGCCAGTTGCTCCTCCATCCAATGTAGACGCGAGCACCGTGGCCTTGTTCGCCTTGATCAATCAGACCAATCAGCTGATCGCGCACCAGAATACCAGAATTGAAGCGCTGGAGCAAGGGCGGGCACGACAATCTTCCCCGCGAAGACATCGCCGTCCACCGTCGCCTCGCCGTTTCCCTTCCCCGTGAAGGACTCCTTCAGACGAATCTCGGACCCCCTCGCCGGTACGCGAGGGTCGTCGGCCACGTCTTGAGCACCCCCAGCTGACGATCTCCCAGAAACGCCCTCGTTCCCCACCTCGGAAGGAACCCAGGGCCTCCACCACTACCAAGAAGTCCAAGCAGACCGAGGAGAGGCCGAGGCACCGCTCGAGGAATTCCCCTCCACGACATCAGCGATCCCCTTTGATGTCCCCGATAGGAAATGACGATGACGACCAGAGGACCCCCCTGTCTTGGGAGATCATGAACGCCCCAAATCCTGCGGGCATGGAGAAACCTCCGCAGCTGGGAAACTACGACGGCCTATCCGACCCTGACGACCACGTCAAAAGTTTCGAAGCCATGCTCGACTTCAGAAATGTCAGGGGAACCATCAAGTTCAGGCTTTTCCCCACCACTTTGAGGAAGGGCGCCATGACTTGGTACAAAGGTCTGGCACCCGGGTCGATCACATCCTGGAAGCAACTAAGGCAACGCTTCACCAAACACTTTACCGCGTCTCGTCGACATCCAAAGACGGAAGCTGCCCTAGAAAGCATCTTTCAGAGGAAGAACGAATCTCTCCAGAACTACATTGAGAGATTCAACAGAGAAGCTGTCGAGGTCCATACGAACGACGACATGAAGAAGTATTTGATCATCCACGGGCTACATTTTGGATCTGACTTTGCCAAGTCCGTGGGCGTCCGTAGACCCCGTCGTCTCGAGGATTTCCTGAGGAGTAGCCATATGAAATGGCGCCTCAGGTCATTTCTTATTTTTTTAAATGTTTGTTTTTAAATTTGTTTAGAGACATGGGTAGGAACAGTAGAAAAAGAGTGTAGGCATGCATTGTTCAGTCATGCAGAGTGTGATCTTGTCAATAGTGTAGCCATGCAGAGTTGTGTGGTCTTGTCAAGCTTAGTGTATGCATGCAGTCTTGTGTGGTCATGTCAAGGATAGTGTGTAGGCATGCAGAGCAGCACATGGCTCTTTGGCTATGCTTTTCTGAAGCAATTAGACTACAGAGACATGTTTCTTATAATATTTTTCTGCCTATTAATACACATGAAATATCCATCCTATCATCACTTACATTCAAACCATTTCCGATCTGCAAAGTATTTTTCTTCCAAACTTTAAAGTTTGTAACCCATTTCTTCCTAACACAAATTCAGATATGGCTCAAAGACCACAATACTTGATAACTGCACATATCCTTGGTGAGATATTTGATTGTCCAATGAGTGGTTTCAATTTTAGGGATACAGAAGTGACTAGGTTTTTAATTGATAGAAGAACAAATTTCTATCATTTGAAAGCCCGGTTAGAGAAGAAATTGCAGTGCGGTCCAGTTGGGCAAATTATATACAAAAACCCTTTCTTTTTTTAGGGGCATGATGTGTGCAAATTTTTTCAGATGAAAATACGGGATGATGAAGATGTGCGTAATATGTTTCTCAGCCATGAGTATTCCGGTTTCAATGAGGTTGAGTTATATGTTACGTTACAAAATTAACCATTGTCTCAACAACTTGAGGTATCGTAGGTTTTCAACGATTATGACAAAGAACAAGCTGAGGTGGATGCAGTTGACGAGGAGGAAGAAGAAGCGGAGCACGTTGTTGATGAAATGATAAACAGCGACGAGGCAGACCAATTGCCTGACAGTCATGTTTATCGGCCACCCCAACACATGACAACACTAAGCCTAAGCGACGATCAACCATCAACAGATATTTTTTACGACCCATACAAACAGACGGAGGGAGTACTAAAAGTTGGAGACAATTTTCGTATAAAAGAAGATTGTGTTCGGGCAATTAAACAATACCATATGAACTTGGCTGCAGATTATAGAGTCGATCGAACAAATCCGACTCTATTTAAGATCTATTGCCGCAACAAGGCCTGCCCCTTTAGACTAACGGCATCTTTACGGAAGCGAAGCGATTCCTGGAAGATAGGGTCAATGGGTCCGGAGCACACTTGCATACCAACCAATCTAAGTCAGGATCATCGCAAGCTCGGCTCTCAGATTATCTGCAACGAAATTCTATCAATCGTGAGCGACAACCCTTCTGTGAAAGTCAGTACCATCATAACTCATATGGTGCAAAGATACAACTATACTCCCTCGTACAGGAAGGCGTGGATTGCTAGGACGAAGGCGGTTGAAAGGATTTTTGGAAATTGGGAGGACTCTTACAAAGAACTCCCAAGATACCTCGTCACCCTAAAACAATATGCTCCAGGTACTATTGTCTTGTTAGAGCACTACTATAAAATTCGCTTTTAGTGACCGATTTAGTGACCAAAAAATTTCGGTCACTGTAGCCACCGAATTAGCCACCAAAATTTGATATCTGTGAGTAAATTTTTAGAGGTCACTAAATCAGTCACTAAAAAAAATTAGCCACCGATTTAGTGACCAAAAGTTTGTGACCACCTATCCGGTCTCGAAAAAATGTTTTTATACAATAGTTAGTTTATATAAAAAATTTAGAGACCGAAATTTCAGTCACTGATATTTTTGTTGTTTTTTTTTCTTTATTTTTTAATCCTCTTTATTATGTTACTATTTCTCTCCCAATTTTTTAAAAACATTTTCTTCCTTTTTTTATAAAAGATTCACCTTTTTATTATTTTAACAAATAAAACATATAATTATATAAACAATTATGCTATTTTATATTTATATATGTATAAAAGTGATTTTTTTTATTATATGCAATTTTTATATGTGCATAATGAAATTACATTAATAAAATCAAATTCTATTTTCATTAGATCCAATTAAATTAAATAATAATTAGTAATTTTCTAAATATTTTTTAGATTTTTTATATGTTTTATATGTATATATATTTAAATATAGAGAATATAACAAATGTTATTAAGTGGTCTAGTGGTAAGGCCTAACTAAAATAGCTAGAGGTAATAGGTTCAATTCTCAAGTTAGTCACATTTTTATTATATTTTTTGAAAAAAGAACACTAAAATCGGTCTCTAAATTCGGTCACAAAATCGGTCTCTGAATTTCGGTCACTAAAAATTCGTCGTAAAAACTTAGCGACTAGCACTTTTACAACTGAAAAATGATGGTCTCTAAATTGGTTGCAATACGTTATAGTGCCCGATTTTTAAGCTTTTTCAGTCTCTAATTCGGTCACTAAAAGCGATGTTTTTAGTAGTGGAGACGTTGCTGGCATATACGCCTGACGGGAATTGTATAAGTGGAAATGACATTTTCCACAGACTCTTCTGGGCGTTTGAACCATGCATCAAAGGATTTACGTTTTGTAAACCTATAATTCAAATTGATGGAACATGATTGTACGGAAAATAAAAGGGCACGCTACTAATGGTCGTGGCACAGGATGGCAACATCAACATTTTCCCTATCGCATTCGCTCTAGTGGAAGGGGAGACTGCTGGAGGTTGGAGTTTTTTCTTAAAAATTCTCCGACAATATGTTGCTCCCAAACCTGACGTATGTCTAATCTCCGATAGGCATCCCTCAATCGATAGTGCTTACAACAATCCTGATAACGGCTGGCAGGATCCTCCATCGAGCCACATGTATTGCATTAGACACATCGGGCAAAATGTCCTGCGGGCGTTCAAAGACAAGGGCATAAAGCAGCTGGTTACTAACGTGTGATATGCATTAACAGAGCCTACGTTCAGATACTATCGGGACGAGATCAGACAAACAAACCCAGAATCATTGAGTTGGATTGATAACATACCATAGAAGAAGTGGACAAGGGCGCATGACAATGGGCGGCGATGGGGCCATATGACAACAAACCTCGTTGAGTCAATGAACTCAGTATTCAAAGGCATCCAGAACCTGCCGATAACTGCTCTTGTGAGGATAAATTATTTTAGGCTCGCTGTGCTCTTTGATACCAGACGTACTAAGTGGGTTTCGGTCATACAATCTGGGCAGCTGTTTAGTGACTATTCCATGACATTCATGAAGGACGAGGCTGCAAAGGCTAACACACACGTCGTCACGGTCTTCGACCATTTTGCAGGACACTTCAGTATTGCAGAGTCTATTGATCACAACGAAGGACTGCCTAGGGGATCTTATCGAGTGGAACTAGATAGGAGTTGGTGTGACTGTAGAAAGTTTCAGGCATTTCGTATGCCTTGCTCCCATGTCATAGTAGCCTGTTCCAAGGTCCGAATGGACCCAACCAACAATCTCCATGTTCTTCACCAAGTCAGTACTCTATGTAATGTGTATAGTAAAAGTTTTTAAGTGGTCGCAAAGGAGGACTACTGGCCTATATATGAAGGCGAAATTGTGTGGCATAACGACTTGATGCGAAGAAATAAAAAGGGTCGCCCTATCAGCAGTCGGATTCAAACGGAGATGGATACAGGTGAAAAAATGGTGAGGTGGTGTAGTTTGTGCCGCCAGCCAGGCCACAATCGCACTAAGTGTCCAAATGTATTAGGTTCTAGCATAGCGGCATAATTACTTATGTAATCTTGTCTATTTATAATAAGAACAAATTTCATTTCATTGATCGCATACATAACTCAATACAACAACATAACAAACCTAAACGAAGCATCACTTAACGAAACCTATTACCAAATCATAAAATAACAATAACAATAATAATAACAATAACAATAACAATAACAATAACAACACATAAAAGTAGCTTATCTAGGCAATTACAACCATCAACTTAATTTCCTGTTTTGACATCATCATCATGAGGACACCGGTATTGCTCACCACTTTTTTCCAACTGCGGGTTACTCCATTTGGACCAGGCTCCTCAACATGCCTCTCTATCTTCCTGATCTTTTCACCTGCCTGAAATTCTTCTGGTAGCCAGCGGCGAAGTTCCCTGTGCAAATGCTCCAACGTCTGGGTGTTCCAGAGTAGCATCTCCAACGAAGTTCCCTGTGCTATGGCTAGGCGAACGAAGTGGCAAAGGTCGTCGGATGCCATGGACCTGACTCGGGCGCCTGAGAAAGGGATGTTTGAGCTCCCTCCTTGCGTCCTTGACCGGAGATTCTTTGAGGGTAACACTTTGGTCGTTCAGCGGGCAGAATCGCTCAACCTGGGAAGCATGGACCGAGCGAGCAAGAGGGCGCTGGTGGCCCAGGATGCTTCTGCCATGGTGAGGATGCTGGAAATAGCGGCCGTTTATGCGGAAGGGGACTCCGTGCTTGAGGCTGGACTCACTACTTCCCGGGCCTCCGAGGCGTCCCTAAAGGAAGAAGTCAAGGGTGCTCGTGAGGCTAGGAAGAAGGCCGAAGAGGAGGCGACCAAGCTGAAAGAGGAGGTCGCCAAGCTGAAGGCGGAGAAGAAGGCTGTCGAGGAGTTGAACAAGGAGCTGATGGCGGCCAGTGCCCCGGGTGCTGATGAACCGGACGAGATAAAAGTGTTGAAAACTAGGGCTGAGCTGGTCGCCAGCATTCTGCAGGCCGAGGATGACGGCATCGATGTGGCAGTGGAGTCCTTCGAAAGTGTTGTGGCCCAGTTGCGGGTGGTAAACCCTAGGCTCGACATTTCGACCAATGGTATCCACTGCCTTGCGCGGGTGGAGGATGATCGCATCGTCTTGCCCGCAGGCCTTGTTCTTGACACCCCTGAGGTTCAGTCCGAGGAGGAGCAGAGACCCGAGTCGAAAACAGCCGAGCAAGCGGACGAATGAGGAGCTTTGGTTATTCTGATGTTGTTGTATTTTGTCCGGCCTACGTGCCGTTGATTTATCTATAATCTTTTGATTCTGGGGGGGGGGTATGGCCCCTTTTTTTATGTAATATGCACAATCTTTGGCCCTTGTGGCCTTTTTATTTAATGCTCGGTTAATGTTATTTATACAATTTTTGTTGTACTTTACATTTTTGCTGTGCATGTATGACTGCCCGTCGGAGGGTGTGTCTGTTAGCGGAGTTTCCTTTTTGAAAGATAGCTCGCTGTGTTTGAATTCGCCAGTGCAGGGAACTGGTCGAATATCCGGGGAAGGTCCTGGCGAGGTTGCGGATCTCAGGTCGTGATCGAGGCCTGAGGTCGCGGTGTGAACGTCCCATCGTGAGCTGGGGTTCTGCCAATCATGGTACTTGGGGCAAAGGCGGTGCTCGGTTGAGGACCGCCAACGAGCAGGGTTCTGGCTCATTTACTTGAGCGGGATTCTGCTTTGTGTGCATGAGTCGTTTGTACCTGGACGAGCATGATGACCGTTGGGTGGTCCTTTGATGCGAGGAAGCCTATGGCTACTTTAGCTGTAGTATTGCTTAAGCTTCTCAGCGTTCCAAGGTCAAGGGAGTGCCTCCCCGTTAAGGTTTTCGAGGAAGTATTCACCATTTCCCGTTTTGGCGCGGACTCTGTATGGCCCTTCCCAGTTGGCGGCTAGTTTGCCTTCGCGAGAGTCCTTGTGGTTTCTTCGCAGGACGAGGCTGCCCACATCGAACTCTCGTCGTAAGACTTTGGCGTTGTGCCTGATTGCTATTTTTTGCTTAAGAGATGCCTCGCAGAGAGCTGCTCCTATTCGGATTTCCTCGACAAGGTCGAGCTCTTCTCTTACCGCTTCGTTATTCATTTCCTCGTCTAGAGGTGATTCGGTCCTTCTGGACGGTACGTGGATTTCAATGGGTAAAACAGCCTCCATGCCATATGCTAAGCGGAAAGGCGTTTCCCCGATGGTGGACTGGGGAGTAGTGCGATATGCCCACAAGACGCTGTGGAGCTCCTCGACCCAGGCTTTCTTTGTTTCATCCAGTCTTCGCTTGAGGGCACGAAGGATGACGCAGTTGGCAGCTTTCGCCTGCCCGTTGGTCTGGGGGTACTCTACAGAAGCGAAGTGTTGCTTTGTTCCGAGGTGGGCGACAAAGTCTTGGAACTTCTTGTCCGTGAATTGTGTTCCGTTGTCTGTGACGATTGCTTGGGGAATCCCAAAGCGGGCAAGGATATTCCGCTTGTAGAAGCGTAGAATGTTAAGTGCTGTTATCTTCGCTAAGGCTTCTGCTTCTATCCATTTTGTGAAATAATCTACGCCCACTATCAGGTATTTGTTTTGGCTGGACCCCGTCACGAAGGGTCCTAGGATGTCTAGGCCCCACCAGGCGAATGGCCACGGGGAGGTCAAGCTCTTCAGTTCGTTAGGTGGAGCTAGGTGCATATCCCCGTGCCGTTGGCATTTGTCGCATTTCTTCACACGCTCCTTGGCGTCTTGCTGCATGGTTGGCCAATAGTACCCTGTCCGGAGGGCCTTGCGGGCAAGGGACCTTCCTCCCAGGTGCTGGGCGTTAATGCCTTCGTGGATTTCTCGTAGTACGTGGGGGACAACCTCTTCCTCTATGCACTTGAGTAGTGGGATGGAGAAGCCCCTTCAGTAGAGTTTGTTTTTGAGGATGACGTACGAGCAAGCTCTTCGTTTGACGGTGCTGGCTTCCTTGGGGTCATCCGTAAGTTCGTCCCTGGTGAGGTAGTTGTACACGGGCGTCATCCAGCAGTCGCTGTCCCCGATCACGTGCACGTGTAGGGTCGAGGATCCCTTATCGATGCTGGACCGGGGAAGTATCTCTTGGATGACTGACCTGTTTCCGCCTTTCCTCTTGGTGCTCGCTAGTTTGGAAAAGACGTCTGCTCGTACATTATGTTCGCGTGGAACATGTCTTACTTCTACCGTTCTGAATTTTGACATTTTCTCTTTGACGAGGGTGAGTTATTCAGAGAGACTGTCATTTTTGGCCTGATACTCCCCGGATATCTGGTGGGCTACGAGGTGAGAGTCCGTGCAAATGACGATTTCTTCAGCCCCTAGGTCTTCGGCTAGGCGCAACCCGGCGAGGAAGGCTTCATACTCAGCCTGGTTGTTCGACGTGGTAAAGGACAATGTGAGAGAAGCCTCGACTATGGTCCCTTCGTCATGCCCCGCTGCCGCTCGAGCTGGATGCTCCGTCCACGTAGATGGTCCATCTGTTAGCTATGTGGGGCGAGGAGTCAGAGAAGGTTACTTCCGCCACGAAATCGGCCAGGGCTTGTGCTTTAAGAGCTTTTCTGCTTTCATACCGGACGTCAAATTCGGACAGCTCCAACGACCACTTGAGCATTCGACCGGCCATGTCTGGCCGGCCCAGTAATTGCTTGATGGGCTGATCCGTCCTTACTACAATCATGTGGGCCAAGAAGTAGTGTCTTAGTCATCTGGCAGCGTTGACGAGGGCCAATGCTACCTTCTCTATCTGCTGATATCGCAACTCCACGTCCTGCAACGTTTTGCTCGTGAAGTATACTGGCTTTTGCCCGCCAGGATTCTCGCGAATGAGAACGGCGCTAACGGCCTCGGCAGTGACAGAGAGGTATAGGAACAAGACTTCCCCGGTATCTGGCCGTGATAACACGGGCGGTTTCGACAGAGTTTGCTTTAAGTGAAGGAGGGATGCCTCGCATTCTTCGGTCCATTCAAACGCAACTTCTTTTCTCAAGAGCTTGAAGAAAGGAAGGGCGTGTTGGGTGGATTTTGCGACGAAGCGAGACAACGAGGTGAGTACCCTGTTGAGGGACTGGATGTTCTTCTTAGACGTGGGCGTTGGGAACTAATAGAATGCCCGACATTTGTCGGGGTTAGCTTCTATTCCTCGTTTCGTTAGGTAGAAACCAAGGAATTTACCTGCCCGTACACCGAACATGCACTTCTCTGGGTTAAAGCGCATTTGATACTTACTTGCTTGCTCGAAAATTTTGCGAAGATGGGCGACATGGTCTAGTTCCTCATGGGACTTGACGATCATGTCGTCCATGTATACCTCGAGCATGTCGCCTATTTGTCCTTGGAAGACTTTGTTCATCATTCGTTGGTACGTGGCGCCGCCGTTCTTCAGGCCGAAGGGCATTACGTTGTAGTAATAGTTGCCCGATTCGGTCATGAAGGTCGTGTAAGTTTTATCGCTCGCGGCCATTGGGATTTGGTTGTAGCCCGAGTAGGCGTCGAGGAACGATAAAAGTTTAAAACCTACTGAGTTATCTACGAGCTTATCTATATTGGGGAGGGGGTAGGCGTCCTTCGGAGAGGCCTTATTAACATCGGTATAATCAACGCACATCCTCCATTTGCCATTATTTTTTCTTACAAGTACAACATTTGAGAGCCATGTAGTGTATTTGGCCTCAGAAATAAACCTAGCTTCTAGAAGGTCTTTGACAGCTTTCTCCGCGGCTTCCATCTTTTTCGGGGACTGTTTCCTTCTGCGCTGGGCAACGGCTTTGACGGCCGGATCAATTGTAAGCTGGTGGCAAGCGACGGAGGGGTCCAATCCTGTCATTTCAGCAGCGCTCCATGTGAACAAGCCTGCATTCTCCCGGAGGCACGCTTTTAGTTGTCTCTTGGCCAGGTCGGGGAGGTCCACTCCGATCTTCACTCCCCGTTGGGGGTCTTCTCCGAACGGAACGATCTCGAAGTCGCCATCTAGGATAGGACGTAGGAGATGGCCGCTGTTGTTGGACTGGCTGCCCGGAGTCGTTGGGTCTTTGGTGTGATCCTCCTCGCTGAAACGGCTGTCCAAGTCGATAGATTCGACCTGGGGGAGTGGTTTTGGATGTTCGGAGCTGCTGGGCAGAGGGGGACGACCAGAGGTCCTCGGCCTTGCTGAGATGGTGCTTAGTCCTTTTGATGCTGCTTCAAAGCATCGACGGGCAGCTTCGATATCGCCGTGGAGGGTGGCGACCATCCCTTCAGAAGTGTAATAATTCATCTTGAGATGTACAGTGGAAGGCACTGCAATCAACTCTACCAGGGTTGGCCTTCCAAAAATGCACTGGTATAGCGACGGGCATTCAATTACCAGAAACTGTGCTTTGATTGCTCGGGTTGTCTTTCCTAAACCGAAGGTCACGATGAGCTCTACGTAACCTCGGGGCCTTGTCACTGCTCCGTTCAATCCCTGCAGGTCGGATCCAACGTATGGAGTAAGGTGAGAGTCGTCCAATTGCATTGTTTCGAACAAGTGGTTGTACATGATATCAACTTAACTTCCCTGGTCCACGAGTATCCTGCGAACGTCGAAGTTCGCCATCCTTGCTCGGATGAGAAGCGGGATGCTTGAGTTCGGTGCCCCACCGAGGAGCTTCTCCTTGTAGAAGGAAATAGGAGCCGACCCTTTGTGAGTGGTATCCAGCGTGGTGACTTCATTGGAGCTTTTGCTGATCAGTTGATCGAATTTCCTCTTGACTGAACCGACCGTGATTTTGTTGAATCCACCACCGGAGATGACCATGGCTGACGGGAATGCCTCCCACGGGCTGTGAGCGCCGAGGAATGTGGAGACGGGCAGACTATCAGGGACGCGGAAGTCCTCTGGCCGAGTTACGGACATGGCGACCTACACGTTGGTGTCATCCGAGGGCGAAGTCTCTTCTGCAACCTTCTTGCTCTCCTGGGTTTCTTGTTGGGGAGCTTCTTTCTTTTTCGCGAACTGCTTTAGGTGGCCGTCGCAAATGAGGATCTCTATGGCATCTCTGAGGTGGATGCATTCTTCCGTCGTATGGTCGTGGCTCTTGTGGAAGCGGCAATACTTGGACTTGTCTACACCCGGCCTGGCCGGCAGCTGTTTGGGGAAACTGACTCCCGCCTGTTTGAACTCTGAGTTGGCACATTCGGACAAGATTTTCTCCCTCGAGGTAGTGAGGGGGGTATAGTCATGGAACCGCCCAGAAGGTCCCTTCTGTTCGCGTGCATCGCGAGGCCGATCGTCGAGTCTTTTATCTCCTCGACGGGATGTCGAGGGCTCTTCAGCTCTGGATGACCGGGCACCCTCTTGGTGTCGGGAGGCCCGGACAGAGTGGGCAGCAACCTTCTCCTCGTACTGTATATGCGACTGGGCTTGGTGGAGGAGGGCGTTGAGGTTCCTTGGTGGATCGAGGCCGATAGCTTTCGCGAAGTCTGAACCAGGACGTAGTCCCTGCTCGAGCAGGAATTTCTTCATCTCGTCGGTCGTTGGCACTTGGACGGCCTCCTTGTTGAACCGCTCAATGTAGTCCCGAAGAGGGTCATCTCTTCCCTGTACGACAGCACTAAGGGATGCCTCAGTCTTTGGATGGCGTCGTGATGCGGTAAAGTGACGGGAGAAAATCCTCCCAATCTGCCTCCAGGATGTGATGGATTCCTCTGGCAGCTGTTTGTACCAGGTCATTGCTCCCTTCCGGAGCGTGGTAGGGAACAGGCGGCATTTAATGGCTCCTCATACCCCTCTGTAGTCTAAAAGAGCATCTATGTTTTCTATGTGCTCGTCTGGGTCAGTGGTTCCATCGTAAGTCCCTAGAGACGGAAGTTTCTCCAGTCCTTTAGGGAGGCGGGTGGCCAGGATCCTGCGGGACAACGGGCCGCGAGGCTCGTCGTCGCTGTCTGAACTTGAAGTTGACGGTGACCGTTGTATGTGCTCGCGGCGGTGGTCTCTGCGAGGTGAGGGTGATCGTGTCCGGTCGCGAGGTCTGACAGGTGGAGAATGCCTGCCCTGCCTCGTTCTCTTGTGTCTTGGTGGTGACTGATCCCGCGGGGAGATCTGGTCGCGCTTGCGAACGCGTTGTGGTTCAGGCTCACGCCTCGTCATACGGTCTTCCTCGTGTCTAGGTGGCGGGCTTCTTGATCTCTGGTGTTTTCTCTTGGGAGGAGAGGATCTTGGAAGAGATGCCTCCTCGAGAGCTCCTATCCTTTCTCCTTGCTGCAAGATAAGGAGGTTTGTGCGGTTGACAGCTTCCAGAAGGGCTGCAACGGCCAGGTCAGCGCTGGGAGGGCCAGGAATTGGTCGATCCCCCAACGGTAGTTGTTTGCCTCCTTGCTCGGTGGGAGGAGGAGTTGGAGATGCAGGGGCCCCGTCTCGAAGGAAACGGGGATCAGAAAGTAACGGAGATCTTCCGTCAACGTCCATCTTGTTAACGGGAACGAGGACTGTAATATCAGCACCTTGTGCGGAGTTCTGAGCGGCCATAGGTGGGTGGATTAAAGAAAGTATGTTTTGATCTTTTAGTTCCCGAGGAGGAAAGAAATAAGGGGATAACAAGGAGTTCCCATAGACGGCGCCACTGATCTCGAGTATTCGATCAGATCCACGTACGCAGGTCGTCAGATGGCAAGATGCTCGGACTGATGATGGTCGTCAGGCGGGCAGGATGTTCGGAATGTTCGTGAGGAGAAAAGGGGGTGTACCTGCAAGGCACTCCGACGCTCAAGTAAGAAAGGGTCAGAGAAAAGGGGCAAGTACAAAGTGTATTCTTAGGGTGAAAAATGTGATACCTGACCCTCTCAAGCGAGAGGATTTATATAGAGCCCCCAGCGCGTGGCCAACGGTCCTATTTTCGGGGCGAAATAGCCGTTTTCCCCAAAGAATAGGTAACTCCCCAAACTAGCCGTTATGCCGAGCAGGATGCTAGAAACTAGCCGTTATGTCGGGCATAGACGCAGTTCCGGGCACCTGCCCCTTGCTGTTCGGGCAGCGAGGAAGCCGTGGGTAACGGGCACCATAGCCGGGGAGGAGCGTTGCGTTCCTTGTCCGGCTAGAGGGGAAGACATGTCAATTTTGCCCCTCTGTGGATTGGGCTTAGGCAGTTTGGGCCGCTCTGGAGCAGAGGCGGATTGGGCCAATTCTAGCCATTGGTCCAGTCCAGAACAAATATAATTTCAATTTCATAGGTTAAATGATTGATCATAACCTTAACAATGCCTTCTTAAGCTAAAAGTTTTTTTTATTGGCAATATTATATATATATATATATATATATATATATATATATATATATATATATATATATATATATATATATATATATATATATATATATATATATATATATATATATATATATATATATATATCAGAGGAGATCAAATGAGACTCCAAACCACCAGAAAGTTACAAGATACAAATCTGCAAATACATTCGAATCTTAAAAAAAAAATCAGTAAGACATTTGTACCACTCATAATAACTATACTTATTCATCTGCAAGTTTCCTACTCAACCACCTCCATGATAGCAAAAGAATTATATTAAAGTTGACGTCCACACTACCAATTTCCTTATTAAAGAGAATTTGATTACGCCTCCTCCAAATACACCCGCAAATGACATACTAGATGAAGTAAACTGTGGCGTTACAACACATTCCAACCAAACTCAAACTCCAAGCCAAAACATGCTCATTACATGTATCTGCATTAATAACTGGTATATCCACCCAAGCAGCCACCTTCTTCAGCTAAAAGTTGTGTCACCTTAGGATCAACTATTATATTCTTTAATAAATTCTTTAATATACAAGCTACAGCAACCGCAAAACAGAACCTTAACATATTTTATTATAATGCAGAAAAAGTAGCAGAAAATAAAAACACCTTTTGAGATGGATTATGCAACCTTATTCACACTAGGGGTGGTAAAATGGATGGATTGAATGGATATGGATTGGATTGTTAATGAATGGATCAAAGCAATTCATTAATCCATTAACAATCCACTAAACTCTCTTAATAAAAATCCAATCTAATCCATCCATTAAAAGATAAAATCCATTCAATCCATCCATTAACATATTTCAAATAGATGGATATCCATCCATCCAAAAAAATTAATTTAAAAATTCTTAATTATTTTTTAAATTTCATAAAAATTTAAATTTCAAATTTTTTTTCATATTCTGAATTATTTTTTAAATTTCTTTAAAAAATTTAAATTTCACGAGAAAAATTAATATTCTTAATTATTTTTTAAATTTCATAAAAAAAATTTAAATTTCAAATTTTTTTTTCATATTCTGAATTACTTTTTAAATTTCTTTAAAAAATTTAAATTTCACAAAAAAAAATTAATATTCTTAATTATTTTTTAAATTTCATAAAAAAAATTAAATTTAAATTTTTTTTTCATTTTCTGAATTATTTTTTAAATTTCTTTAAAAATTTTAAATTTCATAAAAAAAATATTTAAATATTCTTAATTATTTTTTAAATTATTCTTAATTGTAAAAAAAATTATCTCTCTCTTCACACAATCTTAATTATTTTTTAAATTATTCTTAATTATTCAAAAAATTGGTGATGAAGTCTTCTCGAAAATAATTAAGAATATATATATATATATATATATATAAACAAATCTTTTAAATAAATGGGAAAATGCATTGTTCTAAGAAGTAAATTGTACATACCCTGATCTGAAATGATACAATTTTTGTTTAACACAAATTTAACAATCTTAATAAACTAATGTTAATGAAGTCTAGAAAAAGTCTTAATAGAATTGTTGTATCCTTTAAGGAGAACCCTAAATTTCCTTGGAAAATCTTTCCATCCTTGTAAATCATTGGCAGGGTAAATCATAGTTAATTTAGCATCCCTCTTCACTAGTAGCCGATCAATGCCAATCTGCAAGATCCATTATGAGATCAAAACAAGGATCTTAGACAACAAGTATTCAGGCCTATATTGTCAACAAGTTCATGGAGAAAATTTTGACACCATATTGATCCAAACCTCAAACCATTCAAAACAAATTACCATGATATCTCACAGTTCTAACCGAAACTAGCCTACGTTCATCTATTAACCCTTTAATTAACTGTCAAAATAATAACTAGCAGCATCTCAACAAGCTCAAAAACAATGCAACATTAATTCACTGCATGGTATAATTAATTCACCGAAACAAACATTAACAATAAAGTTGATATACTTTAGGTACATAGATTCTGATAAGAAGAAATAAAAGAATCTTGTATCACATGGTTAGTAACAATATGCTGCAACAGACCATCTAAAATATCAACTGTAACAAATACTATCTAACATCGGTACAGAACTCCGGATGCAGTTGACGGCTTCATGATTCCCCTATCCGTACCTCCCAGTGTGAACTAAGCACAAACCACAACCCGTAAAGTACTCATATCATACAGAGCCTCCTAACAAAACAGAACCGCAAACAACAATATGTGATACGACATAGATGTTATTAGCATAGTCACGTTCCTTGATCCTTGCCTCAGCTCTTGAATTATAGTGGTATCTGTTACCATTTAAAAATATTGTATAATTATTACTATTATATAATTAAACAGCCATTATGGGTGTTAAATTAACATTATTCTTGACAACAAATTGATTACACTTTTAATTGTTTGCCTCATATATACTTAGCTGATTTGTTACCTTATTCTTGACAACAAATTAATTACAATAGGTTGTACCTTTTATTTATACCAGAGTTGTACACTTAAAATTCTAACTCCAATGACCTCAAAGTACTAATGGAATTCAACACAAATTCTAACCTTTCAGTTAAGTTAAATGGCACCAACTATTTTTGAATCCCCTAACATTTCTTAATCACATTGCTAGCTAAGTGACATTCAGAAGACAAAAAACTAACAAAGTTAAGCAAATAACAACATTACATAAGCCAAATAGTCATAACTTCATTCACAACAGTCTGTAAGCAGTGACTAATTCACTCCAATCTAGGCAATTCACAAGCAATTCAATAAACAAATTCCAACTAACAAGCATAAGAGGGAAATTTCTAATAGCAGTAACGTGTTTCATTGAACCAACTAACAGCCAGCATCGTTTTTATACTTAGCCAATTAATCATGCTCATCACATTACACTAACTAACCAATTGCCATATCATAATAGAATAACAAAATTGGTAACTAACTTAAACAACATTAACTAAACTGTAATCAATTTCTAAACTAGCCCTTAACTAACTTAACTTAAATGAATGATGTAATAGTACCTTGGGTGAAAAGAAAAAAGTCTCAAACAAGTAACCTTATGTTGTGGAAAAGAAGGTTGAAAGGTCCTTAACAAAATCAAGTCCATCAAAACCGAATGCAGCTACAAAATATAATCAAAGCAGAAAACAATTAAACATACATTAATTAAAAAGAAGATAAATGAAAAGAATACAGATGGAAATGTTGTAGATACTAACCTGGAGTTCCACAAAGCCAATCATGTGTACGCAACAATGCTTCAACATTTTCGGGTAAAAGAGCGCTTCGATACTTGTCAAGTATACGTCCACCTATACTAAATGCTGATTCTGATGCAACTGTAGTAATTGGAATGCTCAAAAGGTCACGTGCCAATATAGAAAGTTTAGGATATTTACCCTCTTTTGCTTTCCAATATTGCAAAACATCCAAATCAGTATATTGCTCATGATCAATTTTTTTTTTATTCAAATAAGTTTCCAAATCAGACTCCTCTTTTGACACTTTTAATTTTGATGATAAGGGATGTTATTTCAATTGGCACTAGCTATGTTATATCAATGCCAACATGAGAATAATCGGGATCCCAACCATTCTCACCAAAGGAATCAAATTCAACAGCAACAATTTCATTTTGGTAGGAGTTCAAAGCGATTTTGGAGTCGAATAGTCCAAGGAATCCACCACTTGAATTATTTGGGAGATGGGAATTGAATGGTGCGATGAAGAGAAAGTACAACACGAGTTGCTGATAAACCGCACAAATCAATTATTTGAGAATAAACATTCAGGCTTCCGTGCCTTGCTCAGAGATGATAAGGTATATGATCTCTCTTTGATGCATGAACTTTACCATGAAATACCTAAAGGACTGGATACTGTTACCAATCAATTCAAGCAGTGTATTAAAGTTAAGGGTATAGCTTAGGTTCAACAGGCTGAAGAAAGTGCTAGCAATCAAAAAACTTCAGGTGGTTATGGCTCTCAAGATCAAGTCCTTGTCAGAAAATTCATAGAACTCCATGAAAGAGCTATTATCTTCATTCTGTGATAATATCCTTAAAAAGGGTTTAAGTGAGAAGATCAGTGATGAAGCCATTGAAAAAACACTCGAGAAGATAATCAAGTTGCTTGTATACATCAGTGACGGGGATCTCTTTGCAGAATTTTATTGGAAGAAGCTAGCTCGAAAATTACTTTTGACAAAAGTACCAATGATGATCATGAGAGAAGTATCTTGACAGAATTCAAGCAGGAAAATCGTTGCTCATAAGAGGTACATTAAAGCTCACCAGGTAGAGGAAGGTTCAATCCAACTACCACAAAATATCTCTTTATTGAACCTAGTAACCACCATGTTACACTGACATTCACTGTTCCAGCTATGATTGTGCCTATAATCTGAACTATGAACATTGATCTTGGTGAGATTTTCATGTAATGTCCAAGCTTGAAATCAGATAGAAATGTAACGGCTTAAGCCATGCTTATATAACCGTATGTCTTGAAACATATATTACCTTTACCTATATATATGATCACAGAGCACAAGTATTCATGCTATTTACAAACTATCAGGCGGCTGTCATTCCATTTACGTACAACACGTATTCATGCTATTACAAACTATCTCCGAATCCAAGATTTAGATGCTAATTTTCAGTCATCATAGCATATTTCATTGCAAAGTGGCTGCTATTCTATGAAGCAAGAATATGATCCTACTTATCCATTCTTTTCTTTTTATGCATGAGACAATATAAGCAGAAATAGTACAAAGGGACTTCGAATCACATACAGACCGCCAAAGTCCGAAACAAAGAGATAGACAACATGATAGACAAGACAACATGTGCATTCAATTACTAAACGTGTTAGTAACATTGGTATTTAGTATTCACAGCTACTAAGATTACTGGTGGAAGACAAACATCACAAAATCTAAAAACAATAGTTTACAAAAATATTACCGAATGTTGAGTAAGAAGCCATATCAATGATGTATGTTGAAGTTTTCTTGATAAAACTTGATGATTTCTAACAATCCAGCAGTACGAAGCAATTTCTGCAAGGAAATAGAGACACTCAAAATTCATGCTAAACTAAGTAATACTAGCACAGATCAAAATCTAAAAAGAAAAACAGGAAAAAAAAACACTAGTGCATACTTATTTATGGATTTTTCACAAAATACTCTATGTTTACCTTTAAAGTAGAAAACGGGGAAAATATGTCTGATCGTCGCCGAAGAGAAATACGAGCAATTTCTGCAAGGAAATACTAGCACATATCAAAATCAAAAAAGAAGAACAGGAAAAAAACACTAGTTCATACTTATATATCGATTTTTCAGAAAATACTCTATGTTTACCTTTAAAGTAGAAAACGCGAAAAATATCGTCGCCGAAGAGAAATCTTGAACAGCTGATTTGGATTTGGGATACAATAACACCGACGTTGAGATGAATTGCGATTGTAACACTGAAATGTTGAGATTTTGCGATTGAAACACCGAAAAGTTGAGATGAATTGCTAGCACTTGATATTAATATGAAATTGAGGGAAGAAGAAATTGGGGGAGAAGAAATCGGGGCAACAAAATTAGGGTTCTTCGTTTGGAGTGTTTGGAGAGAATCTGAGTGTTTCAAATTTCAATCCATAGAGTTTGGGGAAGAAGAAATTAGAGTATGAGAAATATTTTTTTTTATTTTCAAATATTTTTGTCTTTTTGTGTTTTAAAAAAAAGAAAAATTATTTAATTTAAATGTTTAATATTTTTTGTTTATAAAAATATTTTATTTAATTAATTTAATAAGTGATAGCATAATATCCAATGGATTTATAAAATGAGATTGATGGATTGAATCCATCCATATGAGTTAGTGGATGGATTGGGTCAAATCCATTAAATTATTTTTTGTTTGATGGATGGATTGGATGGATAAATTATTGAATGGATTGGATGGATATTATGTTAATGGATTTCATTGCCACCCCTAATTCACACTATATACATACAGTCTTCAGTTGATATATGCTACCCATTCAAGTTTTCCAAAAGTATAATATTTCATTTACAATATCAAAATGTTTATTAAGCTAAGACTCAAATCTCTTTGTCACATACATTAATCGAAATTTGTCAAGATATTTTAAAATGTGCCCTAAAATTCAATCTTTCTAGCATCTAAGAATAAAATGGAGATAAATCAGAATCCTAAATACAACAACACATGAAATACCTAGATTCAAAAGATTCACTACATCAATAAATTATAACAATAATAACAATCAAGAAAAAATACCCAGATTCGAAAAAATCAACAAAGCCTGGCCTAGATTTGAATCTTGAGCTTCCTTCTAATCTTTTCTAAGCCATAAAATCTCTTGCTTTCTTTTCCCAGTCAGAAAAATCAAAACATGAAAACGGTATTGAGAGGGGAAAGGGAAATTACGGCCGTGACACAAATCTCTTGCTTTCTTTTCCTTGTCTGAAAAATAATGTTTATTTTGTGTCAGGAAAGAAAATTAGACAATCGCTGGTTGCCACTTTATAGCAATTTGTCCAAAATATAAGGCTCTACTATTCTTGGATGAATATTTAAGCTCTTAGACTAACTTGAAGTTTGGCCGTAAATCAACTCCAAAAGCTAGGGGGTGATGATTGCTCAAGCCTGTTAAGACCAAAACAAGGCTATATTAACTTTTTAAAAATTGATCATAATTGCAAAGTCAAAATCATGTTGGCCCCTAAATATTCATCAATTCCCATAATTAAATATACAAGAATGAAAGCTAAATTTAAGTAGTAAGGAAAGGGAAATAGAGAATAAAATACTTTTTAGCAGACATGTTACGTGCAGCTCAATAATATTATTTAAGTTTGCAGCTGTAGATACTTTTTGGATTTGAACACAGAGCTGCTAAATTCTCTCAATAACGTAGTTGAAAATTGATAGCTTGATGATTTCATCTTGTGTTGCCACTTCTCTCCATCAACTGTAAATATACCATCTTCTAGTAGATCTGTCAAAGACATTGGTGATACTAACTGTGCAACAGATTTAGATGTTTTAAACCTTGAAGCATGGTGAAGCATTCTTATACATTCTTATTTATTATTCCTCGCACAAAGGCAAAGTTTCAAATAAAGTATAATCATAGGAAAGAAAAGTATAATAATAGGAAATAACCCACTTTCGGCACTACTCACAGTGCATATCTGCATAAAGAAAAAAAAATGATAATCTACCATGCACTTAAAGAGGGGAATTTGATTTTAGAATTTTACTAAGGGAATGGACATTCAATTAAACACCACCAATAAATGGTTTGTTATTTATAATGCTTTGGGCCCTGAAACACTTACACACAACTATTTAGTGATTATATGAGGCAGAGAATAAGTTGAAACTGAGAATGAAAGCATTGAACATCAAATAAACCAATCAGCTGAAAACAACATTTTTTTCGTAACCTAGAATTGAAAAAACTATTCAATTTCCACATGTTTTTCAACCACCACAACAGCAACACATTATGTTAAATATATATAAGTTGAATATTTATAAGGATATCAAATACTTTGCAATAAGTTAAACTAAAGACTAAAATAGTAAATGATTTGAAAGTTAAAATCAAAATATAATACTAGAAGAGAAGATATAGGAAAACAAACACTTTCACATGCCAAACTGCACGATCAAGCAGTATTTATTATTCCATTCATTCTTTATTTGTTCATTTCCATACACACAATTAAAAACAGAGCCTATGAGACTTTGCTTAATCACATGCATGATACATAGTTATACTTGTTCAGTTCTTGTTGACCTCTTCCTTCTTAGAGTTGTGACATGCTTTATAGCAGAATTTATGAGTATCAAAGCACCGGCACTGTGGAGGATAAGAATATAATGCACAAATGCATTTGTTGCATGCTGAGTGACAAGTTTCTCCAACATCAACACAGCGACACGTAGGAGGGTCTGATTTTGTGCAAACGCAGGTGTCACAGCATGCTGATTTGACATCATCACCATTGGAGACCACTTGAGTTATGAAAGAAGTTGAATCGAAACGAGCATTAACAACATTTGCATGGTTTTAAATTGCGGTTGCGGCTGCGGATGCGGTTGCGGTTGCGGGTGTTGCGATTGCGGTCATTGCGGGTGTTGTGATGCGTATTGCAGCCGTTGCAGTGTGAATTTTTATAAGGAGGTGTTTGAAATACAAAGTTGAAAAACACTTAATGTTAAGTTTTTTCACTACATAATAACTAAATTGAGTTTTAAGATTCTAATATTTTGATTTTAGATAAAAATACATGAAGAAACATGATTGAAATTATTTAATATGGTTCCAAACATGGCCGGAGACGTAATTTTCAAATCACACCGCAATTGCGGTCCGATGCGGTTGCGGAGGCAACCGCATCCGCAATATTGCGGGTGCAATTGCGATTGTGGACCGCAATTTAAAACGATGAACATTTGCAATGAAGGCCAAGAGGAAAAGCATTAAAGCTAACTTCATCATTGCCTTTTTATTCATCAACTCCATTCTTACTCTCTTTTTCTTTCTTTTCCTTGTGAAGAAGAATGAAGCTACATAGATCTATTTATAGAGATTTTTTAATTCCATTTTATTAATCAACTACCTACCAATTAATAAAACATGTACCCAAACTACCTTAATTACCCTACTGTTAAAGTTAACTAATGAGTTAAAAAGGGCAACATTGTAATTAACATATTCAAATATTCAGGTTTCCCTCTCATTAGTTTATGATGCCACTTATCACATTTCTATTGGTCCATTTCTTTCCTTAGTTTTCTTTTATCAATCTTTCATCTATTTTCTACTCATTTTACCTTTCATACCTCTCTCATCCGTCTGACCTTGGGAAGTGCCATTCTCATCACTTTGCTTGTTGCTGCAGCCAAAGGTAATGTGACGATATCATCATTTCAACTCGTCTAGCTTGCTGCATATGCATGTTTCATGACCATTGTTTCTCGTCTTTTAACATAATAAGAAGCATTATTGAATATGATTTTAATTGAATCTGTTTTCTTCTGCTGCTGCTGTTTTTTCGCTAATTTCCTTTTGGTTGTAACATGATATTTTGGTTGTGATTGTGTTGTTGTTGACTGAGCTTATTTTTTTAAGTCATTAAACTGGTTTATGGATGGACAGAAAGGTGTAGTTTTTGTGCTGTCAGGCTTTGTGAATCTCGGGCGTTGGATTTTAAGGTCGCGTGCTATGGAAATGGGAGCAGAGGAATGATTGCTATATGAATGATTGCTGCATAATGCTATTGAAGTGGTATTGTTCTGTAAATTATGGTTCAAAGTTGTCTTATGGTGATTGTGTTTTCTGAGTTTTTTCTAAAAGCTTCAAATCTGCTTGTGCTTTCGATTTCGATTAGAAACGAAGATGAAGATGCTGATCTACTTGTGGGTCCTGGTTTCAGGTTCTGTTTTCGACTTTGATTTGAAACGAAGAAGATGCAGATATATTTTGATTTGAAACTTATTATGATGAGTAAGTTGATAGCTAAAATCATGGCTTTTTATTATGTGAAAAATGATGATAAGTCCTAAAATCTTTGTCACTTAATTTTCATTTTTACAAACTCCCAGCAACAGATGTTGATGCACTGAAGTCACCTTTGATGGGTTTGTATAAGAAGCGCCGAGCTTGCAAGGTCTTCATTTATGTCCAAGATTATGAAGCAAACGATCCCAAATCTCATGAAGGACTTGATTTGAACCAAGCTACTGCAAGGCAGCTTATTTCATATGTATCTACAAGCCACATATGATCTACAAGGACTATCAACTATTCTAACACCATTCATTACTTTTTTCAATCTATTTTTCTACATTCTTAATGATTTCTCCAAATACAGGAAATATGGATTGGAAGATGATACAATTGACTTTATTGACTATGCTTTAGCATTCATCTTGATGACACTTACTTTGATAAACCAGCCAAGGATTTTGTCGACAAAGTTAAGGTAATCATGATTAATGAAGTAATTCTCGGTGGATTATTCGGTCACATTACTGTCATAGATGTATACATGTGATTCAAACTATTTTACCAACCTTGATTGTTAGATGTACTTGTGTTAAATAGCTTATCAAGGTTATTAAGGAAAATTTGCAGTTTCTATTTTTATCAATACTCTTCTTCAGCATTTTGGATCATTGTTGAATACTGGATTTAACTCATCATTTTTGAAGTAATTCTTGGTTGTTTATTTGGTTATGGATGTACACATGTGCTTTAAAAGAATTTCCAACATTTCCATATTTATCTTGCTAAGAACAAGAATCAAAACTCACAGTTACTACACTTTCCCAGACACATTAGTACAAAAACTAAATGCATTGTATTAACTACTAACCATTTCAATTTTAGTAGAAACACCAATTACTGTCATTCACAAAATTGTGGGAAGCTTCAGTTATCCAAATAAAGACTTTATCACTTCAAATGTACAGTTAAATTTGTTTTACTTTGGTGGGAAGCTAATAACATGATTAAGGTCTCAGTATTGAGTCGACTCCAAGGAGTTGCTTTAAGCTAATAACATTTGATGGGAAGCTAATAACATAATAATATGAAGTTGTTTTAATTTTTAATTCCAGTTTGAGCCGGATCCAAGGAGAGGAGAGCCAGATGTAACTAGGAGAACCCTGACTACTTCCTATGATACAATTATGGTCGAGTTGCTGTTGGTGTCGCTCCCGGGATTTTCATCCTAGTACAAACGCGAAAGTGGCACCGAAACAGAGTTGCCAGCAATGTGTATTTATCCCAAGAGAGAGAAAGGAAACACTGCGTAAACCTGAAGGAAAGGATAGAGCATGGTCTTGCGACCAAGAGAACTGGATTCGGGAGTCGGTTACGCGAGAGGAAGGTATTAGCACCCCCTCGCGTCCATCGTACCCGATGGGATCCACGCTTGCTTGTCTCGATCAAAGGGTGATAGAAAAGATACTGGAAAAGGAACTGGTAGCTGGAGAACTGGAAAAGGAAAGGAAAGAGAAAGAGAGAAAATGTAGGGAAAATAAAAGAAGTGCTCGAATGGGCCCTACCCCATTGCCTACGTATCTCATCGGGAGCATGAGAATCAGAGCGACGTAGTTCCCCTCACTAGGGATGGATTATTTGTGTTTCTTAGTGGAATACGTCAGCGTTCACGTTCTAGCAGTTTAGGTGTTGCAGCTCGCTGTAGGGAGACTTAGGCGTTACCTGTTTGCGATAGAACAGAAATTACGCATCCTTAAGGAATGAATGAAGGAGATGAGGAAAGAATTCCCGAAGGAAAGACGTTATTGTTTGTTTTTGTCTTTTAATAGTTTTTTCATTTGTTTGCATATGATAGTGTATCTAAACCTTAGTCATTGGAATGTATACATTCTCACATTCCAAGATGGAATGTGTAAGAAATTATATTAAGAGTGAAGATGACCCCCACGCTTAGTTCCAATTGTCAAGGTTCAAACACACTAGCATACTTGTGTTTATTAAGTGTTTTTGTTGATTATGAAGTGAAGAAGTGTTTTTCTTTATTTGTACCTTCAACAAGTATTGAATTTAAGTCCCTCATACAAGATCAAATGTTAAACACATTGACCCAAGATGGGCTATATGCTACACATTCTAAGATTATAAGAGAAGACCCCTTATAATCTCTTCTTTATATGAAAGGCCTAAATGCAATAAATGCCTACCTTTATTACATATTTTGAATTTTCTTTGAGATGAGAAGATGAAAGACTCAAGAGAGAAGAAAGGTAAAATCTATGTGAACTAAGACTCAATCCTAATTGATTAGTTAAGAGAGTGATCCTAGTGGTTTGTGAGGTTTCAAAACCTAAAATCTAAAGAAGGAATGAATTGTAACTCAAAAGGGAAAGTAATGAGTTAATCAAAGAAAGCACATAAGTGCTTTAACAAAACACAAGATTGAATTGTAAAAGAAATGAAAGGAGAGAGGTTTGAATGTGGATTCCTTATCCACACTCAATTTCAACTTACCAAAGCCCCTACATGGTTAGTAAACATGGAAACATGTATAAGAAGTAAAAAGAAACACTTAATGCACATTAAAGTTCAAAAGAATAAGATGAAGAATCAAATATTAATATCATAACCAGAATGTGAATCATATGGACAACAAGTGAATATCATCATGCAAGTTTAAATGAATAAGCAACAATCATCATCCATAGCATTCAAACATGTTATCATAAGAAAGGATAGATGAAAGATGAAAAGAAATGAAAACAACATGCATAAATGGAACATGTAAATCAACAACTAGAATTGAAACTAAATGAAAAATGGTTTATAAACATCTCAAAAGTATCCATGAATCAACATCAAGACATTCAAGAAGTAATAGAAGAAGAAGTGAAGTGGAAGTTCAAAAGGAAAGTGCAAACAATACATGTTAAGGATGCACAAAGTTCAAGTTGACATGAACATGTGAAGATGACTTATAATGTGTACCAAGGACCTATAATGTCATATGAATAGCTCACAAAATATGCAAATGCTCATACAAATATGCACAAAAGAATTCATGCAAACATGCACAAAAGTTAGAATGAAATGACATGTATTAGGCTTCAAATGTAATGCATCAAACAAAAATAAAATGGACATATGAAAATTATACAAGCATGGTATTAGAATGCCTAGGTCAGAAGTGAATCATACATCAAGATAGTATGTAAAAATTCAAAGCAAAATGACTTCAAACAATGCAATTAGGTCAAGTTGAAACATCATGCAAAGAAGTGCAAAGACAAGCATCAAAACATGTCATAAAATGAACTACAAAATCAAAAAAAAATCATCTAACATGGTTCAATGTGTTAGTGAATCAATACAAAAAGAATCAGGTCAAAACAGTTAGTAATGAGCAAGAACAAAATTCCACAAACTCATGTATCACATTTGGAATGCATACAAATGGAAATTCAAAGAAAAATATGAGACAGGGGTAAAAATGTAATAAAATCATGAAATAAAAATATCAAAAATTTCCTAAATGTCTTGATAACACTCATGAATGTTTCTAGAATTTTCTGATGTTGTTTTGGTATTTTTAAAAAATTAAAATGAAACATGTATGAAATGAAAAAATAAAATGCAAGAGAATTGGCAAGGGGGGTGCAACAATAGTCATTCTATAGTGTAAAAACATGGGCCTAAAAAAAAGGGGGGTGCGAAAACACTTTTGTCCAGTCCCTACAGCGCACAATCAGGTGTGATAGTGTTTATTTTTAATTCCATAGACCTCGAAATCCAACCGTATGATCAAGTTAGACTATCCTAATCAATGGCTACTGATGCGAGCTCACACAACCAACCGTGCACTCGCCCACACATGTCCTTCCTGAAGCTCCAAATTGTGTCACGTGAGCACCATACAATTTCATTAATGTGCTGCTAGCATGTGATTGGCCAGCCGCAAAGCACCTTCCATCCACCAATCAAAACGCGTCGTTTGTCTTCTCTCTCCTCAATCATGCACTCATCATCCACTAATCATTGTTCTCATCATTATTTAATTATTAAAGTGCAAGAACATGACCAAAAGCATGCTGCCACGTCGCCATCTTCATCATAACTCATGCAAAGTTCAAATAAACTCACACAACAACACAAAACGCAGATTTTTTCCCAAACTTCTACACCACATAACTTCATCAAATCTTAATGAAAATTAACAAAGTAAGATACCAAACTGAAGCCCAAACTTCATAGTTCATGAATATGCTAATTAAATCACCAAAAGATTGTTCTAACATCAAGAAAAATGGCACAAAAGTGACACATTCAAGCACCAATTTCACAAAAATCACAAAATCACATAAATTCCAAATTGAACAAACAGAGGTGTGCCATCATTTCAGGACTTCCAGATGCAATGCATGAGTACTAATTTCACATTGTAAATCTCTAAAAATATGATGAACTAAAGGAAAAGTGTCAAGATCTCTAACCTTGTGAGATGCAATTTTTTGTTTTAGAAATCCAATAACTTCTTGCAAGATCTTCAAATCAACACTTTGTGCCAAATAAAGGCGAAAACCAGATCCAATACTTGCTTGGAGTAGAAATTTGAAGTGATGAGTGAAACTTGAGATTTTTTGATGGTGGATTCAATTGAATCTAATGCATACAGTAGAAAGAGGAGATTATGGAGATGATTCTGCTTCAAAGATCTTCGAAAATGATGAAGAAACGAAAGAGAAATCTGGATCTGAATTCTTGAGAGTGAAAGAGAAATTTGAGATTTCTTGAGAAATTGTGATGAAAAGTGTGAGAAATGTGTGAGATTAGAGAAAAAATTGAGAGAATGATTGAGAATGAGTTCTGAGAAGTGTGGAAAAATGAGAGAGAGAGTTGAAATTGTGTGTAAACTTGTTTATATAGTTAGGGTTAAGTGTGATTAACCATGGTAAACTGAGTGAGTTAGGTGAGTTAGAGTTGGGTTAACTGAGTGGGCTCTAACTAACTGAGTCATGACAGTTAGAGGTGAGTTGGGAAAATTTATTATGGTGTGGGTGAGTTTATGAAGTGTATGGTGGGGTTTAAAATGGAGGGTGGTGATGTAAGGAAATTTTTAGTTTAATAAAATGGAATGTGGACTGGTGTGTAGCGTGTATGAGTATTTGAATTAACAACAACAACAATGTCATTTTTCTGGTTTTATAACAGCAAAAAATCAATTAAAACAAGGAAGTTTGGTGATGAATTTCTCCCACTTTAATGAATGGAAATGTGTAATTTTTGTGGCAAATGAAAGAGTAGATATAGGAGAATAATTTTGATGTTGAAATTGAATTGAATTGAGGCTTGTAGAATGGTGTAAAATGACTCCAAACATCATGGTTCAGAACTGGTGCATGGGCTTGGCAGGTTGGTAGGTTGGCATGGCAATCTGACTTGGAAAATTCAGCATGAACACGTCAACTTGGGACCATCATAATCCTATCATAACTTGCTCAAATGGAAAAATGTCCAACATCAAAGTTGAAGAGGATATTGAGATGAACAACTTTGATGTTCAACATTTTTTCGTTTGGAGCTTCCATCATGGAGAAAAGTGGCTGGACATTTGGCACACCAAGTGTTCGACAAAATTATGGCGCATGGGCCTGCACATGCCTTGCCATGACTTGGTTTTTGACCTACTTTGCTCAAACTTTGATCAATCATATCTCACTCAATTTTTATCCAATGGAGTTGTTCTTTATATGGATTTGAAGCTTGAAACAAGATCTTTTGTTGTGGCCTGGTGGAATTTTTATTTGATGTCTCAATTTTGAATGGCCTTGGTTCAAAGTTTGGTGCAAAATGGCCTAAAATTACTATTTTTGGAAACCCTACTTCTTCCAAAAATGGCAACTTTCCAAATCTTGATTTTTTCATGATTCCTTTGGAGTTTCTTGATCAAATTTTGTACATTGGTCACATATAACATGAATTTCATGAATTTGGCCTCAAAAAGTCAAGAGTTGACTTTTTCCTCTGATTATTTGACTTATCCCCCTATTTTCTTGATTTTTTATCTTTCTTCCAATTGAACCACTTCTAAAACCAATTGAGAGGCAATTTTCCATACACATACACTTAAGAACATGAGGAATACCATGAGATTAAGTTTTGTCCAAAAAATCAGAGATAGACCGATTTTAAGTCAAACCCTAATTTTGATACCCACCTCCTAGGAGAAAAATATGCAGTCTTCAATTTCAAATTCCTCAGAATATGTTGTGTATCCTCTTAAAGGATAATGAGATATGCCACTTGAGGGTGATTTTTAACCAATGAACCATCTCTTTTGAGGTTTTTCCTTCAGTTTTTTTGGATCTCTTGCATAGTGAAAGATGTAGTGTTTCAATCTCCTATTGAATCTCACTCTCTGGAGGTTTTGGATGATCAATTGAGATAGCATGAGACATGAAAGACCTTTTGACTTGCCTTGAGGCAACTTGTTTGACCTTTTGTGCCTTGAATGATTCCTTGATGGTCCACATTTCACCTGATCACATGCCTTGATGGTAAGAGGGATGATATGCTTCATTTTTCTATGTTAAATATGCAATGCAATGCTAATGAGATGGATATGATATGATATATGATAATGTTATGCTATGATGACAAAAGAGAGAGCAAATTTTGGGGTATTACAGCTGCCCCTATTCAAACGCTGTAGACCTGAATGTCTGAAAGCGATTGCTTTCAGACTTTCAAGGTATATAGCGATTGAATACCAAATATAACCAAAAATTTGCTCTGGATCATGAAGAACAAAAGGGATATAAACCCAACGAGACTGCTGGATTGAAACTTCAATGAAACGTTGTCGGAGAGATCTGTCTTTTGAGCGACGCCAGACGACTACTGGCTTGCCATACTGTCGATGGACTTTCAACAACGTCTTTTTGAACGACGCCAGGCGACTACTGGCTTTCCATACTGTCGATGGACTTTCAACAATGTCTTTTTGAACGACGCCAGGCGACTACTGGCTTGCCATACTGTCGATGGACTTTCAACAATGTCTTTTTGAACGACGCCAGGCGACTAGTGGCTTGCCATACTGTCGATGGACTTGAGCTGCTCTGCCAATCTGTCATTGGACTCTTACCAATTCATGTCGGATTTCTGCCAATCTGTCGTTGGATTTTTACCAATTCGTGTTGGATTTCTGCCAATCTGTCGTTGGACTTCAATGATCACCAAACCGGCTTTGGAATCTCAAACTTGCCATCTTCAGATGGACTTTTGCAGCTTTGCCAAACTGTCGTTGGACTTTTACCAATTCGTATTGGATTTCTGCCAATCTGTCGTTGGACTTTCAACAATGTCTTTTTGAATGACGTCAGACGACTACTGGCTTGCCATACTGTCGATGGACTTTCAACAATGTCCTTTTGAACGACGCCAGGCGACTACTGGCTTGCCATACTGTCGATGGACTTGAGCTGTAAATGAGCAATACTGAGAATTACACCACCGGCTGGGTAATATTATATGCTGACACTTTGCTGAAGAAAAGATTCCCTCGATCTATTTAGACCTTGCTGGGGAAATTATTGTCAAGATGTCGAACTTTGTGGGGGATATCATTACCAGAGATATGGTCTTGCTGGGAATCAAGGCTACTCTGCCAGGGATATGCAAATCCTAGTTGGAATACAATCCGTTGCAACATGCTGGGAAAAAGTCCCTAGAGATCTGCTGGGGAAACCCAAAGCAATTCCACGGTAGTCTGCTGAGGAATAAAATTGTCAATCTTAGGATAAGTGTCATAATGCCCTATGTTAGGCGAACTTTCCGTTTGACGATCCCGTTGGGGATAATGAGCTTGTCATCAACTCTGCTGGAGAAAGCTGCTTTAAAGCGTCTCGTGCTGGGGATGCCCTTTGAGAGGATTTTACAGAAGACCAAACGTCCTCAAACTCTACTGGGGACAATAGATCGGGAACATCTTTTGCTGGGGAAATTCAAAATGCCCCATGCTCGGGAGGGTCAACAACTCCACTGGGGATTATTCTTTGACAAATTTCACATGCTGAAACCTGCGGGAAATATGGCACTACCACTTACTGGTACATCCTGCCGAGAATAAACGCCACAGGGGATGTTACTGCGAGAAGCTTCGTCTCTTAAGAGGATTTTATAGAAAACCAAGCGTTTTCAAACTCTTAGATGAACACCCATCTTGAACTACCCTTTACATCGTCTGCGAGGTACCGGAGGATTTGCACTCGTTATGGACATGGAGTGCTCACTGCATTAATAATCGTTATCAACACAGAAGAATTCAATCTTCGGCAACTGTTGTCGTCACAAAACCCGGTGGGAAATCTTGAATGGAAGAATTGACTTAATAAGATACAACAGTATCAAGTCATAGCAAATATCTGTTGGTGCTGAGAGATAACTTTAGTGCTACTTGGATCGATCGCACTCATTACCTACAACAGAAAGAATATATGCACATGCCCCAGGATATTGCGTGGTTTTTGAGTCCACCATCCAAGGTCGTCCAACAAGCAAAGTAATTTTAATTGTCTTTTATGTGCATGTTTTTGCAAGGCCACAATATTTTCAAAGCAATGTTTTATTATAAAAAATTGGACGTTTTTGCAAACAAAACAGTAAAATGAAGATAAAAGCTTGTGACTGAATATTCAATTTTATTGATGGAATGCCAAAATCGGCGAATTTACAATCGGAAACAAACCCCTGAAAGAGTTGATTTCCATAAAATTGAGAAAAGAAATCTATCCTAATGATAATACGGAAATTGGATTCCAACTGATTTCTGATTCTGTTATAACCAGTATGTACTCCAACTCTCCTGATTATCTTCGCCTTAGGAAGTTCGTGGTCGGAATAATTCCTCCTTTGGAAACTTTGCTAGTTTGCTGAAGAGTAGAGAATGTACAGATTAATTCAGACTGTAGTAATTTTCTTAAATCCCTCTTTTGCGTGGATCGCCTTTTCAGGTTTTCAATCCACCGGGATACCCATTTTTGCCTAAGTTGCCCTTTCGGGTTTTCAACTTACTGGGTGTACAATTTTTTCCAATTATATCCCTAATTTTTGCCCGAACCTTTATTCTGTTTTTGGTTCGCCAGGATGCGCTTTTTTGCCTGGATTTTTTATTTTTTTATCCAGCGGGTCTATTTATACGGAGTATTTTTTAACTGCATCTGAATTAACAGGGGATGAAAAGTCTTCACCATCCATGGTTGTCAGCAATAAGGCTCCACCTGAGAAAACCTTTTTAACCACGAATGAACCTTCATAATTAGGAGTCTATTTGCCCCTGTGATCTGTACTCGGAGGAAGTATTCTCTTGATTACCACATCTCCGACCTTGTAAACTTGAGGTCGAACCTTTTGATCGAATGCCCTCTTCATTCTGCGCTGGTATAGCTGGCCATGACATATCGCTGCTAATCGTTTTTCCTCAATAAGGCTCAACTGATCAAATCTGGCTCGTACCCATTCAGCTTCATCTAGCTTAACGTCCATCAATACTCGGAGAGAGGGAATCTCAACTTTGACCGGTAGAACTGCCTATATACCATATACAAGTGAGTACGGTGTTGCCCCAGTGGACGTGCGGACTGATGTTTGATACCCATGCAAAGCAAATGGTAACATCTCATGCCAATCTTTGTACGTGACAACCATCTTCTGCACAATCTTCTTGATATTTTTGTTGGCCGCTTCGACCGCGCCATTCATCTTCGGGCGGTATGGAGAAGAATTGTGGTGTTCGATTCTGAAGTCCCGACATAGCTCAGCCATCATCTTATTATTCAAATTAGAACCATTATCAGTAATGATTCTTTCGGGAACTCCATAGCGACAAATGATATCTCGTTTCAAGAAACGAGCTACTACTTGCTTAGTGACATTGGCATAAGATGCTGTTTCAACCCATTTAGTGAAGTAATCAATGGCGACCAAGATAAAATGATGGCCGTTTGAAGCAGTGGGCTCAATTTTTCCGATCATATCAATGCCCCACATTACCAAGGGCCTGGGAGAGGACATGATACTCAACGGATTTGGAGGAACATGTACTTTGTCTGCATAGATCTGGCATTTGTGACACTTGCGGGCATACTTGCAGCAATCTGACTCCATTTTCAACCAATAATACCCCAATCTCAACAATTTCTTAGCCATCGCATGTCCTCCGGCATGGGTACCGAAAGAGCCTTCGTGTACTTCAATCATCAACAGGTCTGCTTCGTGTCTATCCACGCATCTGAGCAGAACCGTGTCAAAATTTCTTTTATATAGCACGCCATCTTTGTTTAAGAAGAAACTACCGGCTAGCCTTCTTAATGTCTTCTTGTCTTTGGAAGATGCCCCAGGCGGGTATTCTTGATTTTTCAAGAAGCATTTAATGTCATGGTACCAAGGCTTGTCGTCAGACACTGCATCAACATCAAACACAAAAGCAGGTCTATCAAGACGAGATACATCAATCTTGGGTACAAAGTTCCAACCATGCACTTTGATCATCGAAGATATAGTGGCCAAGGCATCTGCAAACTTATTCTCATCTCTAGGAACATGGTATAACTTGACAGTTGTAAAGAATGTCAGCAATCTCCTTGTATAATCTCTATACGGAATCAAATTCTGCTGATGTGTGTGCCAAGTTCCCTTTACTTGATTAATTACCAGTGCTGAATCACCAAAGATATTGAGGGTCTTGATTCGTAAATCAATAGCCTCCTCAATCCCTAGTATGCAAGCTTCGTATTCTGCTTCATTGTTGGTACATCCGAAAGTTACTCGGGCAGTGAAGGGCATGTGAACACCTTCTGGCGTAATGAGAACTGCACCAACTCCGCACCTATTAATATTAACTGCCCCGTCAAACATCAAACTCCATTTGGATTCAGGGTCAGGCCCCTCCTCCAGAAGTGGTTCCTCGCAGTCTTTCGCTTTGAGAAACATGATGTCCTCATCAGGGAAATCAAACTTCATGGGCTGGTAATCATCAAGAGGCTGTTGCGCAAGATAATCTGACAGTATACTTCCCTTGATTGCTTTTTGCGAAGTAAATTGAATATTGTACTCTGTCAGTACCATCTCCCACCTTGCAACTCTGCCTGTAAGCGCTGGTTTCTCAAAAATATACTTGACCGGATCCATTTTTGAGATCAACAGGGTTGTATGTGTGAGCATATATTGTCTCAATCGCTTTGCGGCCCATGCGAGTGCACAACATGTCTTCTCAAGCATTGAATAACGTGATTCACAATCTGTAAACTTCTTGCTCAGGTAGTAGATAGCATGTTCTTTCCTACCTGTCTCGTCGTGTTGACCGAGAACACAACCCATGGATCCTTCAAGCATTGTCAAGTACATAATCAGTGTCTCCCTTGAACTGGAGGTATCAGAATCGGAGGTTCCTGCAAATATCTTTTTATTTTATCGAATGCATTTTGACAATCATCATTCCACCTGACCATTTGATCTTTTCTTAGCATTTTGAATATCGGTTCGCAGGTGGCAGTTAGGTGAGATATGAACCTTGAAATGTAGTTCAATCTCCCTAGAAAGCCGCGAACTTCTTTCTCAGTTCTTGGTACAGGCATCTCTTGTATAGCTTTCACTTTAGCAGGATCAACCTCTATTCCTTTTTCATTGACAATGAAACCAAGCAATTTTCCGGACCGCACGCCGAAAGTACACTTGTTAGGATTCAGTCTCAACCTGAATTTCCTCAGCCTCTCAAACAACTTCTTCAAGTTGATCAGATGTTCCTCTTCTGTCTTTGATTTAGCAATCATGTCATCCACATAGCACTCGATCTCTTTGTGAATTAGATCGTGGAATAATGTCACCATTGCTCTTTGATAAGTTCCCCCTGCGTTCTTCAACCCAAAAGGCATTACTTGGTAACAAAAGGTACCCCACGGGGTAATGAATGTCGTCTTCTCCATGTCTTCAGGCGCCATCTTTATCTGAATGTACCCGGAGAATCCATCCATAAATGAGAACACTGAAAACTGAGCCGTATTGTCAACCAGCACATCAATATGAGGGAGTGGAAAATCATCTTTAGGGCTCGCCCTGTTGAGATCTCTGTAATCCACACACATTCTGACTTTGCCATCTTTCTTCGGCACCGGTACTATATTGGCCACCCAGGGAGGATAGTTGGTTACTGCCAGAAAACCTGCATCCAACTGTTTCTGTACCTCTTCCTTGATCTTCAAAGCCATTTCTGGTTTCGTTCTACGCAGCATTTTGCTTGACCGGTGGACAATCCTCTTTCAATGGTAGTCTATGCACAACTATGTCTGTATCTAAACCTGGCATATCTTGATATGACCAAGCAAAGATGTCAACGTATTCACGTAGCATGACTATCAGCTCTTGCTTTACATCGGCCCGCAGACTTGCACCGATCTTGATCTCTTTCTTGCTTTCTTTCGAACCAATATTGATAACCTCAAGAACTTCCTGATGAGGCTGAATGGTCTTCTCTTCCTGTTTCAACAACCTAGCCAACTCTTCCGGGAGTTCATAGTCTTCATCACTTTCCTCCTCGGCTTGATAGATCGGATTGTCGAAATCATACGTGGGCATAACAGAATCATTTTCAGAGGAATCCACAAAATCCAGTCTGCATGATTGGATTGATGCTTTATTTTAGATTATTTTTTGCTTGAAAATAAAAGAAAAGAAAGTGCATTATCATTTTTATTTTCTTTGTACAAAAATAAAAATAAAGAAGAAATAAAGGAACACAAATTTGTAAACAAAAACGCCCTCTTTATTGATGTTTGAACATTATATGAGAAAATATGGTGGCCCTACAAATGGATCCTCACACCTTGGGCAGAGTGTGGGATTTCATGCATTATGAAAGACAAGAATTATTACTCTGAATGATGTACAACATGAATGATTTCTTCACTAGACCAGTTTTGCAATGCCTTGCCCGGAGCCAGTGCATATACCCATCTGTCCAGATAATCTGAGCTTTCAGCGTCATCTTCTATTGCTGAGCAGGACTGATTAGGGTTGATAATTCCTCCACTATTGAAATTGATTGGCCCACGGAATCGGGGAACAGGGTTTCATGAATCTCTCCATCCATTTCCACATATTTGAAAGTGGATAGATGACTCACAAATATATCTTCCTCACCGCAAACAGTGACCACTTGACCCTCGAACACATATTTGAGCTTCTGATGTAGTGTGGAGGTAACTGCGCCTGCTGCGTGAATCCACGGTCGGCCTAACAAACAGCTATAAGCAGGCTGAATGTCCATAACATGAAAGATTGTCTTGAATATCTGTGGACCAACCTGTATTGGCAATTCTACCTCCCCAAACACCGATCTTTGGGATCCATCGAAAGCTCTCACAATCAGATCGCTGGGTCTAAGGACCAATCCATCTACTTCAATTTTCACCAGGGCCTTTTTGGGTAACACATTCAAGGAAGAACCTGTGTCGACCAGCACATGCGACAAAACAGCCCCTTTGCATTCAAGTGTGATGTGCAACGCTTTGTTGTGCTTACGTCCATCTGGAGTCAAATCTTTATTTGTAAACCCCAACCCGTGGCTCACGTTGACATTAGAAATTACTCCCTCCAATTGATTCACCGTAATCTCTTGGGGAACATATGCCATATTCAAAACCTTCAACAAAGCAGCCCGATGTGCATCTGAACTCATTAACAGGGATAATATTGAGATTTTAGAGGGTGTCTGATTGAGCTGGTCAATGATCTTGTAATCGCTCTTTTTGATAATCCTCATAAATTCCTCAACATCATTATCAAAATTGACTTTAGGGTCCTCTTCCTGAACACGCACCTTATCATCAACAACCTGTTTTCCTTTTGCTCTTGCAGCGGCTTCAGCTTCTTTATCACTCCTTAGACTCTGGGGAGCAAACAGTCGACCACTCCTGGTGAAACCACTAGGTCCACTGACATTCTCAACACTGATACCAACAGCAGCCTCTGCTTTCTGTTGACTTCCTCCTTGATGAGTGTTAGTTTCATATTGCCATGGAACTGCCCTATTAGACACATAAGAAGCAGATTCAGGAACTATAATCGTAACTGGTCTCGGCCTCTCGGGCACGATGATAGCAACAGGATCTTCAACGGGCACCTGTATTTCAACCGGATTATAGTAAATGGTAACGGCTGAAACATCTTTTTCCTTCTCTACCTTATCAAACTGAAGTCTTCCTTCGTCCATAAGATCCTACAGTCCAACTTTCAACTTACTGCAGCCATTAATCTGCCTTGGACAATCCTCACATTCAGAGCCACATCCAGGAAATACCTTTCCTTTTAACAAACGCTCTTTTACAATCAACAGCGGAGTCTTTACCAAATTAACGTCGGTAACCAGATTCAATCTCTCACCATCAGAAATAGCATTCGTGCCTGCACCTCCATGATGAGGCTTTGGATTATCACGAACATTCGGAGGCTTAGAGAAATTAATAGCTTTTGCGTCGATCAAGTCCTGAACCTTATGTTAAAAAGCCCAGCACCTTTCTGTCGAGTGACCTGGCGCACCAGAATGAAATTCACATCGAACATTAGCATCATAATCTTGAGGCAATTTTCCAGTATCTAGCGGCCTCATAGTCCGTAGTTCAACCAACTTCTCTTTGAGCAATTGTGGTAACAAAGTAGCATATGTCATAGGCAATGGATAGAACTTACGGTCCCTTGGTCTATTAGTCTGGAATCGGGGTCTAGCTTGCTGATCTGGAGCTTGTTGTCCTGCTGGAATCGAAATGGTTACAGCATCCACCTGATGATAGGACTGAGTCCTACCTCTACCCCATCCTCTATGCACAGCACTGGACTCCCCTTCTCTTTTCCTTGGTCCATTAGCAAAGGGTTTCCTCGAACTCGAAGCACCAGTCCCACTGGCGTCTTGAATCTTACCCAACTTCAGCATACTTTCTATTCGTTCCCCAGCAATAACAATGTCGGCAAACCCTGTGGAAAGACACGCAGCCAATCTATCCAAATACAGCCCTTGGAGTGTGCTCATGAACATATCAGCCATCTCACGCTCAGCCAAAGGTGGTTGAACTCGTGCAGCCAATTCTCTCCATCTCTGTGCGTACTGCTTAAAGCCCTCCTTGTGATCCTGAGTCATACTCTGCAGCTGAGTACGATTGGGTGCCATATCCAAATTATATTGATACTGTTTCAGAAACGCAGCGCACAAATCTTTCCAGCTCTTTATATGAACCCTGTCCAGCTTAACGTACCATTCCAAGGAGGCGCCTGACAGGCTATCCTGGAAAAAATACATCCAGAGCTTTTGGTCTTCAGTATAAGCGGCAATCTTGCGATTGTAAGCTTGCAAATGTGTTTTGGGACAGGTATTGCCGTTGTACTTATCCAATGTAGGAAGTTTGAATTTGGGAGGGATTCTCACACCCTGCACGAGACCCATGTCTTCTACGTCAATCCCCAGAGGATTTTGGCTCTCAATAGCCTTGAGTCTTTCATCTAACCCTTCGTACTTCCGGTCTTCATTGTAGAACCCCATGTCATTGTTGAATGCGGTGAACTGATCATCTTGACCATCCTCCAAACCATTATTATCAAATCCCAGATGTACCCCACCAGTGGGGATGTTGACGACAGGAGGAGTGCGCACATTGCAATTTGGGATTTCAGTCTCCAGCCTCTGAATAGTGACTCTCATGGCATCTTGACTAACCCTCATGGTCTCCTGACCGGCCCTCAGCTCCTGCTGACCTTGAGTAATCCCCTGCATCAGGTTCATGAACTGCTCCATCCTCCCTCTCAAATCAGCTAATTTAGTCTGACCTTGTTCCATGACTCTGGCTTGATTGCGTCGGGTAGAATATCGGTGAACCGGGGTATCAGCTATCGTGCCTGTAAACCAAATAAAGGTTAGAAGGCGCCTACAAAAAAGAAAACCTGCAACGCAAAATGATATGCTATGCAAATGCAAAGTTATGTTTGTCATTTCAAGATACTTTTCATATCCTGATTCCAATCGTAACCACGAATTCCTGACGACCAGAAATCATGATTATTGAGTTTTGCCTTGAAGAGATATTCATATACACCAATCACAAATATCTGAAGACCAGAAATAGTGATTTTGTAGTGTGCCGGTGTGCAGATATCTTATCTGAAGACCAGAAATTGTGAACAGAAATAGCTCATTTCATACAAATTCCCAAAAAATTTCAAGCACATTTGTCATAGTTTCAGCAACAGAATAAGAAACAAGCAGTCAAATGGACCCATCAACAATTCTGATGGTAACCATTGCAAATTACAAAGAAATGACAAAAATCCCTAATCTGAAAGCTCTACGTCCTTCAGCTTCTGGCTGGAATACTTAATCTCTTCGAACAGGATGCGGGTACGCTGATGATGTGGCTTCTCAATCAGCTCTTTGATTACGACGTCCCTTTTTTCCAATGCATCAGATAATGAGCCCATGTGCATCAGCAAGGCTTCATCTTCACCGACTCCTTTACGCCTCTTAATTCCAGCTTGAATTTTAACCAACTTCAGATCTTCCGTGACATCTTCAAGCTCCTTGTTGGCAATTTTCAGCTTATCTTCAACATTCCTTACCTGTTCTTGACTTTTGCCAAGATCCTCTCGATACTTTCTTCTTTCTACATGTGCTTTCTTCAGCTCTTCATCTTTATCTTTCAACTGTATTAGCAATTCAGAGTTTTCAATTCTGACTTCATCCCAAGCTTGATGAAGTTTAGCTAATGAATCCTTGCTTCGGGCTAGCGCCTGCTTTGTAGCCTTGTGAGCCTGACTAGTATCATCTGCTCCCAAAGTAATTTTCCGAAAGTACCGGGCTCTATCATTGAAATCCTGTTCTTTGTCTGCCAAGACTTTCTCCACTTTCAAAGATCTCTTTTCCAACTCTTTGTTGTCAGCCAAAGCTTTCTAAAGACATCTGCTCATTCCAGAGTTCTCTATCTGCAATTCTCTAACCATTTTCTTCCATTTCTCGCACTCTTCAGCCGGTACCATGGAGTGTTGGTTTGGACATAAGAGAATCTCTCTTGAAAAGGGTAGCAACAGCTCTTTGACCTTCATGTCAATCCAATCATCGTAGTCAGGGTATGATCTACAGTCTCCTTTGCCAAAAATTAACTTTCCTGCTCTTTGCCTAAATCTCCAGGCATTTATTACTTCTGGCACTCTTTCATTCTTGGTTCCCACGAAAAACAGAGAAGCACTAATCTCTTCGTCAGCAGGAGGCTTTCTCGAAGCATAACCAAATTGTCTAACAGCCAACACCGGGTTGTAGTTAATCCCACCTCTTCTTCCCATTAGAGGCACATTCGGAAAACTTTAACATTTAACAGTAAGCTTTATTGTCAGTAATTTGGGATCAAACCAAATGATGTTATTGGTAGTCAAACCTATCAATCTCTTGGACCATTTCATTGTCTCAATAGTTTCTACGAAAGCACCAGTTCGTGGTAAATGTTTGAAGAGCCAATGACATAACAATTGGGTACAACAACTAACCAGACTTCCTCTTCCCTTCTCATTTTTGTAGTGTACTGAGTAATAAAAATCCCCTAGCAGGGTAGGAATCGGATTCTTCGAAACGAACACTTTCATCGCCTGCATATCCACAAAGTCAGGTTGACCGGGGAAAAGCACCAAACCATAGATACAAAGAGCTAACACAGCATTGTAAGTAGTCCAGTTTTTAGCCTTGGCAACCTCCTGAGCTTGTTGGAAAAGAAACTCCAAATGAAATCCTTCATCTTCTTTAAGTTTACTCAGGCCACTTTTCACAACAGACAGGTCCAGATGTAGAACAGCAGCAATGACTTCAGGGGTAAGAGCACCTTCAGAAAAATACGGTATAGAAGACGTGACTGGAATTCCCAAAATAAATGAGAATTCCTCCAAAGTGGGCATCAAAATGTAGTCAGGGAACAGGAAACATCTCATTGATGGTTCATAGAACTGTAAGAAAGTGTGCAACCCATCCTTCTCATACTTTGTGAATGCACATACCATTTTAATCAGCTCTCCATATTCCTTCTGAAAAGTGCTGAGAACACCAGACCCAGCCATGTTTATCATCTTGTTCAATGAATCCAGCTTAGGATCAGGGAATTTATACGACACATTATTCTTCCTTTTAACCTCAACCTCTTGGGAACTCATGATTGGAATCAGACAATATGGTAGGTACCTGAAAATGACAAACATAACCTGTTATGATATGAGTATGCAAATGCAAAAGGCATGTGATCAAGTATCCAGATGTCTGTGTCTGTGTTGAACTGTGTGCACTGTGTCTCTGTACTAAATCTGGCAATATATCTGAGATGAATACTCAAACCACTGTCATAGGATACACTGTCTGTAACAATCATAGAATCACAAGTACGGTATGTAGAAGGCTGGGTTACCTGCAAACCTGTAAACATCCCACCCATACTCACGTGTGGTTCCTAGAAAACAAGGCTTGTCAGCTTCGGAGGTTTGAGAAGCGATAGCACATTCAGCCCATAGGATACAATGTTATGCCAATCAAAGAGGTCATCCACTGACTCACCTTAGAAAATAAAGGTCATCCTATGCAAGTTCCAAAGTGGGCCCTCGGGTGCGAGTGGGTTTGCCACAGAATGTGGTCTGCCACTGTCACCACTAAAGAGATATGTTTCCACTAAGGTCCTCATGATCGGTCACTAGAGTCGACAGCTCTCTAGATCGACATCATGGAATACACAAGATGCGCACACCATGATGAGTCCCAAGATAGCCTCGTCTAGCTGTGAATTTCGTGATTACCCAACATACACAGATGGCATGTAGGTCCCACTATTCTCCACTCTAAGTCTAAGTGTATACTCGAGCCTGTGTACTGGGCTCATCTCTCAGAAATCCCATCCCGCCAAACAGACAGAACAGTGCAACACAATATAATATATGAAATGTAAATGCTAACATGCTGTAAATATGGTACAAGTAATAAAATACAGTAAACAGCAAATACAAGATAATAGTAAACACCCAATGAAAGAAAAGCAAACAAGCGCTAGGATCGACTCGCTTAGGATGGACCAGCAATAGGTCAACCTGTCCCCAGCAGAGTCGCCAGCTATCGCTCCCGGGATTTTCATCCTAGTACAAACGCGAAAGTGGCACCGAAACAGAGTCGCCAGCAATGTGTATTTATCCCAAGAGAGGGAAAGAAAACACTGCGTAAACCTGAAGGAAAGGATAGAGCATGGTCTTGCGACCAAGAGAACTGGATTCGGGAGTCGGTTACGCGAGAGGAAGGTATTAGCACCCCCTCGCGTCCATCATACCCGATGGGATCCATGCTTGCTTGTCTCGATCAAAGGGTGATAGAAAAGATACTGGAAAAGGAACTGGTAGCTGGAGAACTGGAAAAGGAAAGGAAAGAGAAAGAGAGAAAATGTAGGGAAATAAAAGAAGTGCTCGAATGGGCCCTACCCCACTGCCTACGTATCTCATCGGGAGCATGAGAATCAGAGCGACGTAGTTCCCCTCACTAGGGATGGATTATTTGTGTTTCTTAGTGGAATACGTCAGCGTTCACGTTCTAGCAGTTTAGGTGTTGCAGCTCGCTGTAGGGAGACTTAGGCGTTACCTGTTTGCGATAGAACATAAATTACGCATCCTTAAGGAATGAATGAATGAGATGAGGAAAGAATTCCCGAAGGAAAGACGTTATTGTTTGTTTTTGTCTTTTAATAGTTTTTTCATTTGTTTGCATATGATAGTGTATCTAAACCTTAGTCATTCGAATGTATACATTCTCACATTCCAAGATGGAATGAGTAAGAAATTATATTAAGAGTGAAGATGACCCCCACGCTTAGTTCCAATTGTCAAGGTTCAAACACACTAGCATACTTGTGTTTATTAAGTGTTTTTGTTGATTATGAAGTGAAGAAGTGTTTTTCTTTATTTGTACCTTCAACAAGTATTGCATTTAAGTCCCTCATACAAGATCAAATGTTAAACACATTGACCCAAGATGGGCTATATGCTACACATTCTAAGATTATAAGAGAAGACCCCTTATAATCTCTTCTTTATATGAAAGTCCTAAATGCAATAAATGCCTACCTTTATTACATATTTTGAATTTTCTTTGAGATGGGAAGATGAAAGACTCAAGAGAGAAGAAAGGTAAAATCTATGTGAACTAAGACTCAATCCTAATTGATTAGTTAAGGGAGTGATCCTAATGGTTTGTGAGGTTTCAAAACCTAAAATCTAAAGAAGGAATGAATTAAACAATTCACTTCTAAAATAGAAGATGAATTGTAACTCAAAAGGGAAAGCAATGAGTTAATCAAAGAAAGCACATAAGTGCTTTAACAAAACACAAGATTGAATTGTAAAAGAAATGAAAGGAGAGAGGTTTGAATGTGGATTCCTTATCCACACTCAATTTCAACTTACCAAAGCCCCTACATGGTTAGTAAACATGGAAACATGTATAAGAAGTAAAAAGAAACACTTAATGCACATTAAAGTTCAAAAGAATAAGATGAAGAATCAAATCTTAATTTCACAACCAGAATGTGAATCATATGGACAACAAGTGGATATCATCATGCAAGTTTAAATGAATAAGCAACAATCATCATCCATAGCATTCAAACATGTTATCATAAGAAAGGATAGATGAAAGATGAAAAGAAATGAAAACAACATGCATAAATGGAACATGTAAATCAACAACCAGAATTGAAACTAAATGAAAAATGGTATATAAACATCTCAAAAGTATCCATGAATCAACATCAAGACATTCAAGAAGTAATAGAAGAAGAAGTGAAGTGGAAGTTCAAAAGGAAAGTGCAAACAATACATGTTAAGGATGCACAAAGTTCAAGTTGACATGAACATGTGAAGATTACCTATAATGTGTACCAAGGACCTATAATGTCATATGAATAGCTCACAAAATATGCAAATGATCATACAAATATGCACAAAAGAATTCATGCAAACATGCACAAAAGTTAGAATGAAATGACATGTATTAGGCTTCAAATGTAATGCATCAAACAAAAATCAAATAGACATATGAAAATTATACAAGCATGGTATTAGAATGCCTAGGTCAGAAGTGAATCATACATCAATATAGCATGTAAAAATTCAAAGCAAAATAACTTTAAACAATGCAATTAGTTCAAGTTGAAACATCATGCAAAGTAGTGTAAAGACAAGCATCAAAACATGTCATAAAATGAACTAAAAAATCAAAAAAAAATCATCTAACATGCTTCAATGTGTTAGTGAATCAATCCAAAAAGAATCAGGTCAAAACAGTTTGTAATGAGCAAGAGAAAAATTCCACAAACTCATGTATCGCATTTGGAATGCATACAAATGGAAATTCAAAGAAAAATATGAGACAGGGGTAAAAATGTAATAAAATCATGAAATAAAAATATCAAAAATTTCCTAAATGTCTTGATAACACTCATGAATGTTTCTAGAATTTTCTGATGTTGTTTTGGTATTTTTAAAAAATTAAAATGAAACATGTATGAAATGAAAAAATAAAATGCAAGAGAATTGGCAAGGGGGGTGCAACAATAGTCATTCTATAGTGTAAAAACATGGGCCTAAACAAAAGGGGGGTGCGAAAACACTTTTGTCCAGTCCCTACAGCGCACAATCTGGTGTGATAGTGTTTATTTTTAATTCCATAGACCTCGAAATCCAACCGCATGATCAAGTTAGACTATCCTAATCAATGGCTACTGATGCGAGCTCACATAACCAACCGTGCACTCGCCCACACATGTCCTGCCTGAAGCTCCAAATTGTGTCACATGAGCACCATACAATTTCATTAATGTGCTGCTAGCATGTGATTGGCCAGCCGCAAAGCACCTTCCATCCACCAATCAAAACGCGCCGTTTGTCTTCTCTCTCCTCAATCATGCACTCATCATCCACTAATCATTGTTCTCATCATTATTTAATTATTAAAGTGCAAGAACATGACCAATAGCATGCTGCCACGTCGCCATCTTCATCATAACTCATGCAAAGTGCAAATAAACTCACACAACAACACAAAACGCAGATTTTTTCCCAAACTTCTACACCACATAACTTCATCAAATCTTAATGAAAATTAACAAAGTAAGATACCAAACTGAAGCCCAAACTTCATAGTTCATGAATATGCTAATTAAATCACCAAAAGATTGTTCTAACATCAAGAAAAATGGCACGAAAGTGACACATTCAAGCACCAATTTCACAAAAATCACAAAATCACATAAATTCCAAATTGAACAAACAGAGGTGTGCCATCATTTCAGGACTTCCAGATGCAATGCATGAGTACTAATTTCACATTGTAAATCTCCAAAAATATGATGAACTAAAGGAAAAGTGTTAAGATCTCTAACCTTGTGAGATGCAATTTTTTATTTTAGAAATCCAATAACTTCTTGCAAGATCTTCAAATCAACACTTTGTGCCAAATAAAGGCGAAAACCAGATCCAATACTTGCTTGGAGTAGAAATTTGAAGTGATGAGTGAAACTTGAGATTTTTCGATGGTGGATTCAATCGAATCTAATGCATACAGTAGAAAGAGGAGATTATGGAGATGATTCTGCTTCAAAGATCTTCGAAAATGATGAAGAAACGAAAGAGAAATCTGGATCTGAATTCTTGAGAGTGAAAGAGAAATTTGAGATTTCTTGAGAAATTGTGATGAAAAGTGTGAGAAATGTGTGAGATTAGAGAGAAAATTGAGAGAATGATTGAGAATGAGTTCTGAGAAGTGTGGAAAAATGAGAGAGAGAGTTGAAATTGTGTGTAAACTTGTTTATATAGTTAGGGTTAAGTGTGATTAACCATGGTAAACTGAGTGAGTTAGGTGAGTTAGAGTTAGGTTAACTGAGTGAGCTCTAACTAACTGAGTCATGACAGTTAGAGGTGAGTTGGGAAAATTTATTATGGTGTGGGTGAGTTTATGAAGTGTATGGTGGGGTTTAAAATGGAGGGTGGTGATGTAAGGAAATTTTTAGTTTAATAAAATGGAATGTGGACTGGTGTGTAGCATGTATGAGTATTTGAATTAACAACAATAACAATGTCATTTTTCTGGTTTTATAACAGCAAAAAATCAATTAAAACAAGGAAGTTTGGTGATGAATTTCTCCCACTTTAATGAATGGAAATGTGTAATTTTTGTGGCAAATGAAAGAGTAGATATAGGAGAATAATTTTGATGTTGAAATTGAATTGAATAGAGGCTTGTAGAATGGTGTAAAATGACTCCAAACATCATGGTTCAGAACTGGTGCATGGGCTTGGCAGGTTGGTAGGTTGGCATGGCAATCTGACTTGGAAAATTCAGCATGAACACGTCAACTTGGGACCATTATAATCCTATCATAACTTGCTCAAATGGAAACATGTCCAACATCAAAGTTGAAGAGGACACTGAGATGAACAACTTTGATGTTCAACATTTTTTCGTTTGGAGCTTCCATCATGGAGAAAAGTGGCTGGACATTTGGCACACCAAGTGTTCGACAAAATTATGGCGCGTGGGCCTGCACTTGCCTTGCCATGACTTGGTTTTTTACCTACTTTGCTCAAACTTTGATCAATCATATCTCACTCAATTTTTATCCAATGGAGCTGTTCTTTATATGGATTTGAAGCTTGAAACAAGATCTTTTGTTGTGGCCTGGTGGAATTTTTATTTGATGTCTCAATTTTGAATGGCCTTGGTTCAAAGTTTGGTGCAAAATGGCCTAAAATTACTATTTTTGGAAACCCTACTTCTTCCAAAAATGGCAACTTTCCAAATCTTGATTTTTTCATGATTCCTTTGGAGTTTCTTGATCAAATTTTGTACATTGGTCACATATAACATGAATTTCATGAATTTGGCCTCAAAAAGTCAAGAGTTGACTTTTTCCTCTGATTATTTGACTTAGCCCCCTATTTTCCTGATTTTTTATCTTTCTTCCAATTGAACCACTTCTAAAACCAATTGAGAGGCAATTTTCCACACACATACACTTAAGAACATGAGGAATACCATGAGATCAAGTTTTTTCCAAAAAATCAGAGATAGACCGATTTTAAGTCAAACCCTAATTTTGATACCCACCTCCTAGGAGAAAAATATGCAGTCTTCAATTTCAAATTCCTCAGAATATGTTGTGTAACCTCTTAAAGGATAATGAGATATGCCACTTGAGGGTGATTTTGAACCAATGAACCATCTCTTTTGAGGTTTTTCCTTCAGTTTTTTTGGATCTCTTGCATAGTGAAAGATGTAGTGTTTCAATCTCCTATTGAATCTCACTCTCTGGAGGTTTTGGATGATCAATTGAGATAGCATGAGACATGAAAGACCTTTTGACTTGCCTTGAGGCAACTTGTTTGACCTTTTGTGCCTTGAATGATTCCTTGATGGTCCACCTTTCACCTGATCACATGCCTTGATGGTAAGAGGGATGCTATGCTTCATTTTTCTACGTTAAATATGCAATGCAATGCTAATGAGATGGATATGATATGATATATGATAATGTTATGCTATGATGACAAAAGAGAGAGCAAATTTTGGGGTATTGCAGTTGGCAGCAACTTATGCCCTGCAGTAATATGCAACTTCATGTACCAGTTGAAATGAGAGCTGTGAATCAAACTGATACTTATTTTCAAAGTTAGGATTCAATGGACGTGTTTTTTTTACTTGGATTATAATTGAACCTTTCAAAGAGATAATTTGCAATTAATGGGTGTTTTTATGATTTTTTTCAACCGGTCTTGTGTAGTTTTGTTTTCTTGGTTTAACTTGAAATTAATATGTTTATGCTTTGAGATATGTTCATACTGTGTTTTAGAACCTTTTTGTTTTCTTCTTTATTGACATGAATGAAACATTCTGCTTATAGTTTTTTTTTTCATAAAGCCAATTGAAATACTAAGGTTGAACACCAAAAGTGTTCAAGCCAGAAAAATACACAGTCAAACCAAACAGAATAAAACTACAGCCAAGGAAAAATTACAAAAGCGAAATTTCCTACCAACTCAGAAAAAAACTACTCTCTAAGAGGGTCCATGCAAAAAGCAAAAAAATCCGAGTTGGGATAACAAATATCACCCGCCTTGAACCATTTCCAAGCATTGATCTTGATATTCCAACAAGGGTTATCCAGATTGAAAGATTTATTCTCGAAAATTACTGAATTCCTACAAATCCAAATGCTCCAAACCGTAATTAGCCAGAAAACTCCTAACTTCAAACTCCCTTCTCTAGACTGACCTAAACCACACCAGTCCAAGAAGAAGTCGACTGTATTCCAGAATAAAAGCTACCGAAACCACACCAGTCTCCAATTCGTTCCCATATATCTCTCAGATTGAAGTTGCAAATTTATACTAAAAATTTACAACTCCAAGTTTTGAATTTTTAACCATTCAAAGACATGTTTACAAAAGAGCCCATGAGTTTGTTGTTGATCAAAGCATGAATTACCTTGCTCCCACCAAATTTGGTTTTTACTATACAGGTAAGTCCAAAAATCTTTGTACCTTTTTGGCTTTATGGTTGAATATGGTTGACATGTTACAATATAATTTAGCTACACCACCCCCTTAGTTCCCTGATGAAAAAATAACCCAATCCGAAAGTTCAATCACATAAGAGGAAATCTTCACAATATATGTCTAAAAAGGCACATATAGAAAGTTTCAACTAGATTCTTCATCACTAATTATATTATTAAATTTCATATGTTGAATATTATGTCAAGTTCTTTGTTTTATTGTTGTTATTAAGGCTACGAAAGGATAAACCAAGTGAAAAGAAAAGCCTCAAGCACCCTATCATGTTAGCTCTTATGAACTATGGTATTGTTCCTACTGCTTGTGGTTTGACTCCTACCGCTTGTGCCAAAATTAAATCTTTATAATTAATTTGTTCTTATAGACTATTAACAATCTTTGTTTCCATTCCATATTGTGTAAATATTAGAAATAGAAATAAAGGCATTGCTTTTAATTACCATGAAAAGGGAACAAGTATGTAGAATAATAAATAAATGTAGATGTTTCAACAAGCTGGATTTTGATATAATCAACTTTGAGAAGTTGTCGTGAAGTACACTGTATAGCAAGAAAAAGAAATATGGCCCAGTCAGATATGAGTTTAGGTGAGGAATCTTGGCCATAATGTACTTTATGCATTAAATTGTTTCTATAACTTTGATTTTAATATTTTAACTTAAGTGTGATTTAGACATATCTGCCACAGTTTTCAAAAAAGTGATACTAGGCATTTCTTTATTGTTTCCTACTGGATGTGACAGTACATCACAACTTTATAAACAACATTTACCTAGGTATTGAACTGTTACCAAGACTTACTTTATACAAATTTGATACACATACAACTTTTCCATTATTCATGTTATATGTCCTGTCACTGTCCTATACCAGCTATTCGTCCTTGCTAATACATTATATAATCCCATTGTACAATTTTTTGCAGGCTCGGATAATAATTCATCATTTTGAGTAATTCTTGGGGATGGTCAGTATGTTAGGATCTTTTGTATTGTCAATAATCATTAACCAACTTAGTTACTTTTCAATTATCATTCTCTTAATTCCATTCAGTTGTAACTTTGTGTTAGTTTCTTATTTTGTTCTTTATACCCAAATTGCAGTCACTGTATTTGGAAATAAGAATTCTCTATAATGTTGGTTTCATTGTTTCTTATTCTATAATGTTGGTATCACTATTGCTACATTGCCAATGGATTAATCGCATCCCACTGCTTTTGGTCTAATGAAAATTGATGAAGAGGGGCGTATAATTGAGTTTTTTTGGAATATGTTACTTAATTCCTGAGCAGGCCAATTTTGTTTTTATTGTCTGAGACATATTATAATCAATTTTACCGTAACCATATTGTAAACTTGTGTTTAATTTTGTATGGTTATATGATAATTGAGCGCATGAATTGGCTTATCAAGCTTATTTATTGCAAAATATACAATGAAATACTTTATATACCTTCTGTATCTATAAGTTCCTTAATCTTTGCTGGTTGCATCTTTGTAGGAGTGCAACAATGAACTACTTCATGCCATCATAATTAGTATGTGACTAAAAATTTGGCAGCAGTATAAGACAGAAAATGTTGTGGCGAGCGACACTCCAATTACATGCCTCACATGTATAATTGGTGTCACTTTTTTTAAAAGCATCAAGACAAAAATCAACTTATAAATGTTTATCTTTTCCCTACTTATTGACAGCAGTATAAGACAGAGCATGGCCTTAGGTGGTAGTGTAGAACCAGCTATCTCACATCCCATAGTGTCTACTGGTGTATCTGCAGAACATCTAATTTTGCGAATACCTTCAATTCAAGCGTCTCTTCCCAACAAGCAGGTGATCCACCTATGATTCATATATGAACTAAACAATTCAAGCATCCTAGACTAAAGGTTTGGCAATGTTATCAGACGGACACTAGGGAAGTATATTCGTCTCAAACTAATACTGTCACAACAAGAAAATATGACTATCTCCATTGTTATATAGGTGACAAAGTAAATAAATATTATTCATTAAATACATTCTTGAGAAAATGTCATGGAATTTAACCAACACACAAACTGGTAGTAGTACTAGACTATACACACAAAGGAGAGATGAAAATGAAGTTAGACAAAATAAAAATTACAAAGCTCAAATAAGTCTCTTTTAAGATATAGCTAGCATATTTTAAAAGTTAACAAAGGATCAAATAGCCAGCATATTTAAAATAGTGAGTGAAAACCTGGTTTGCCACATTAATTGTTTCTTAGGCTCGGCTGCAGCAATCTAGGATGCATGGAATATGGGTGCCTTAGTGTAAAACAGATTTGAGAAAGTTAGTTGGATATTTTATATTAAATAGGTTTAAATGTATTTTTTATCCCTTACTTTGATAATTTTTAATTTTTAATCCTTCAATTTTAAAAATCAACTTTTTGGTCCTTAAACTTTATATTATTTGAGATTTTAACGGTTCTCCTCCAATTTTGCATACATAACAAATGATGATTTAGACAAAAAAAATTATTTTTGATGAGTTGACAATGATGACTATAATTATTTATTATTTAATTTTTTTAATTAATTAATTAATATTTTTTAGAAGTTTATTTAAAAATTATTTTAGATAGAGAATGATGACTATAATTGTTTTTGATGAGTTGAGAATGATGACTATAGTTTTGTGTACTGTGTTGTAATATTTATTGATTGGGTGTTTATTTGACAAGAGATGATTGTTCAGATGTTTGTTCATCAGAGTTATGCTAAATTGTAGGACTTTGTGGAAACTGTTGATTTGCATGCAGATTTGATTATATTGTCTGTGATTGTCGTCGAGCTTATGATCTTGGATGCAACTTTGAGTTTCAGAGGTTACAAGAATTTTTTCAAAACTTCTTTTTTAAGTAGTGTTTGGATCATTTTTCTTAGCAATAGGTTTAAAGTTTACGTAATATACATAGGTTATGTGTCTCATAAATTGTATTATCCTTACAGGTTAATGGAGACTATACGGGTTTTGGATTATGAGATTTATTATGGTGCGAATGATCTTCTACGGTGGTTTTAATGATCTCGTCGGAAATAGAATCACTGAGATACTGTAAAAGTGGGTGAATTATGACAAAGGATGGATGCCTCGATGGTTTGTTCTTTAATATGGCGTTCTCTCCTACTAAAAAAATTCACAGTTTGATAAGATCATCGTTAACCATGAAATTGAAAAAGGTTCAAGGTTATCGGTGAAAAATCTATTCACAATTCTCATCCCTATCAAAATCGCCGAAAGCCCTTTGGTAAAATCTATCTCAAGGTTATTTGATTAATTCGTTTATTTTAGAATTTAATTTTGTTTGAATCGGTATTCACAATTATTTGAATTTTGATTTTAATAACCTGTGATTTTTTATATGTTAGGTTTCAATGATTCGAGAAAGTAAATCAGATGACAATCGATTTTCGGTGTTCACGGGAATGAAGAGACTCCACTTGAGAGCAGAGTCACATTAGGTTAGTACAACGTTTTTTCATGTTTTTGAACTAAGTCGACTATGTTTCTAATTTTTCTGTTAGATTGTGCACACGTGAATAAGATTGGACATGACTGGAAGAAGCCGAAACGCGACCTGACCGATACAACAGTAAAACTATGGAATTAATTCATTATGTTATCATCTTTTGCATTACTCCTTCCTTTCTTTTGTTACAATTATCTTTCTTGGGGAGCTGTTGGAATTTTCTTCAATTTCTATATTTACAAAAGGTACAAAACATGGTGGCCTAAACACACTTACATTCTCTCAGATGCTATGGAGTCTGATATTGCTTTCATGGGTGTGTTACCCTTTTTTTCTTTCAAAATTATGATATCTTCGGTCCACCTTGGTGGGGTCTTTGCGGAGGTGACCACCGCCCCTTTGCCACTTGTCCTACAGCTCGTGGTATAAAAGCTAAGGGATGTCCTACCTTTTAAACTCCATAGTTGCATTCTATCTTATCATCATTGGTCACAAAAATGTACACAGTCTCTAGAATAATTAACCAGTGTTGTTAATCGTGGAAAATAATTGATTGTTCAAATTCATTATGTTATAGCCGCTATTAGACAACATTGTAGTTAACCTGGTTTGTGGTTTGTAATTTCAATTTTTTCTAAGTTGTATATGAAAAGGTGAACATGGTTTACAGATTGCAAAATTGTTTCAACATACCATTTCTTTTGTTCTGTCCATTGAATTTTTCAAGAAGTTCTTATATTACAACATGCAAGTAATCTGCTTGAACCAATTTCATTGCAATGACTATTTTCGGTTAAGTATTATAGAACTTCTGTACTTAACAAAGCACAACATGTATTTTTTTTATTACTTTGACTCTCTCTCATTTTCATTTACATTTTGGAAAATTTGTTTAAATTTAACACATTTGTATTTCAATAACATAGAACTCTTATTTCAAATTTTATATATTCATGAGGTTTTATCTTTAACTACTTTAACTTACCCGTGCGGACGCACGGGTCTTCTACTAGTTTAACTATATTACATTATTATTAACTTTCGGTTGATTATGCATACCTGTAGACATTTTTCTGACAAAATGCATATCTGTAGAGATTTGGCTATGCCATGTATAAGAATATATATTATTTTTTAATATATTTTACACGTGTGCAATATCACACTAAAAATAAGATGACTAATAATTGAGAAAAATATACTTTAGTAATTAAATTTAATTTAGTTTTTTTATTGAAAAATAAAAAGTTATAAATAATAAATAATATATTTTTCGTATGATTTTTCACTTATTTATTTATTTATAATTTTTTAAATTCTTTTTTTTTTTTTTTTAATTGAACGAAAATGATAGTTCTAACTGACGAGAGTAAAATGATAGAAAATTAAAATTAAAATTTTGACGATGTTAAAATGCTAAATTGTAAAATTGATTGATTTGTAATTTTTTATTAACCCTAAAAGGCCACTAAAACAACTATTTAATGAGAAGCAAAGTAAGGAATGATTTACTACCTTTATTTTATTAGGATTTTTTAGATGAATTTTCTTTAATATGCGTAAATTATGTCATCCACTTAGTTCTGTTCATTGAAATAATAAGTGTCTTTTATTTTCATTGTTAAATAGTTATTTTTGCTTAATATTTTTAAGGGTTAAATATGTTTTTAATTCTTATAAATATGTCAATTTTTAAGTTTAGTCCCTTTAAAAAAAAATTTCAAACAATGGTTTTATAAAGTTTTTCGTCCCCAAATCTGGTTCTTCCCGTTAGTTTCCACTAACGGAGGCTTACGTGGCATGCCAAGTGTAAAATTTGCTTTGGTTACGTGTGATATGTAAAATGCCAATTTGCCATGGTGGAATTGCTGATAACGTAATCTTCTTAACTGATGAAAATGAAACACTGCACAAACACTCCACTTCAATAGTGTGCCCTAGCAGAAGTAGTCATAGTTGTTGTCTTGGAGGTGTGTTGTGGTCATGGAACAAGGAACAAGTCTTCGCTCTATTCAAAGAAGAAATATTCGTTTGTAGTGGTCCCAAAGCGACTTCGTAAACATCCTCGTTGCAGTGGTCCCAAAAACAACTTCGTGAGTAGCCGAGCAAGTGGTCCTAGGTAATGTATTATGTCTCTTCTTTGTTCTCTTTTTTATTGTTCTATTTCTACGTCATCTTCATTGCTTTCTCAGTGGTCTGGTTTATTTAATTTGTTGCATCTTAGTACCATTTGTATAATAGGTTAAGTTGTTGGTAAATCTGTTTGGTATGTTTGACCTAATTTTGTAGTCAATTTTAGAAAAAATTAAGGTAAATCACTTTGACAGAGTAATGGTAAATTTTAAACCTAGGTTAAATTTTGTGGATAGGAAATGGATAAGTTCAAGGTTGTATTTTACTCAAAGGGTTATTTTGTAAATGACTCTAACATAAGATATGAGGGATGGGGAGTATATGCTTTTAGTGGTCAAGATCCTGATTACTGGTCTTTCTTTGAAGCATGTGACCTAGTTAAGTTGATTGAACTTGAGTTTGATATAGGTTGTGTTAAGATATGGTGGAAACATGATGAAGGATCCTTTGAACAAGACTTAAAACCATTTAGGGATGATGGAGATGCTTCTGAGTTAGCCATGTATGTTGTAGGAAATAAGTGGGAGGTTAAGATATTCTGTGAGACTAAAGTTACAAGAGAGGATACCTTTATGGATAGGTTTAGAGAGAAGGGAAAGGGAATCAAATGTGATGAAGATGGTGACAGGTTGAGTGAAGGTAGTGATTATTGTAGTGATAAATCTGTGAGAGGTGTTCACTTTGATGATAGTGAGGAGGAGAGAATGAAAGGGTTTGATGAAGGGCTTGATGAAGTGTTTGATAATAGACTTGATGGAGAACTAAAAAATGGACTTGTTGCAAATGATGAGGGTACTACTCATGTAGACAAGAAGATTTTTATAACATAAGAGATGGGTAAGGAACATGTCATTAAAGATTCATACATGACTGATGAACTGGACAACGGTGGTGATGATGACAATTGTGATGAAAGACCATGTGTAATCAGATTTAATGAAGAAGATTCTTTAAGTAAGGATTTTTTTTTTCAAGGTTGGAATAGATTATCTTAGAGTATAATGTTTTGAATGGTAGGGATGTTAAGTTTGAAAAAATGATGTTAATAGATGTAGGGTGGTATCTAAGGACAAGAAAAAATGTGACTATACAGTCTTGTGTAGTAGAGTTTTAACCTCCACCCACTACTACAAAACGCGTAAACAAAAACATCATGGTCACCACGCTTCTTCTTTACACTGTTGTGATATCTCTAAACTAAGGTGCTATCATAATATTATTGTTTTTTGATTAAAAATTATTTGTATATAACAACGGTTAAGTAGCCAACCGTTGTGATAACTTCAGGCTTTCATGGGTTCGAACCTCAGGGCTCTCATATATGTTATTCCTTTAATGTTAAGTGGCGCATTTTCTTTGTTAATGATTTTTAAATAAAAAACTTAAAAGTTTATGACGACGGTTGAATAGTTCCACCGTTGTTATGTCGCGCCTTTTTCTTTTTAATTATTTTTAAATAAAAAAATTAAAAGTTTATGACGACGGTTGAAGAGTCCACTATTGTTAAGTCGCTCCTTTTCATTTTTAATTATTTTTAAATAAAAAACTTTAAAGTTTATGACTACGGTTGGTGATTACAACCGTTGTGATATATTTTGTTTTTTATTTAAAATTTTTAATTGTAAATACTCTGCCGCTTTTTTTATGAAATTTCACCATGAAAGTAAAATATCACTACAGTTGCATGTATTGGTCGTTGTGGTAGCTTGATAATATTATACACTCTTAGTTTGCTTGTCACTTTTGTATCCTTTTTTCCATTGCAAATAGAAACTAGACGAAACAATACACAATTTTGACCCAAACCCTAACGTTCAATACTGTGAAACATTACACGATTTCATCCAAAACACCATCGTTCACCCTTCACTGTGTATTTGTCATTATCGTCATCATCGTCAACCAAGTTGATAAGACCATCACGATCAACCAAGTTGTTACCGTCTAGAAAGAAAACAACAACAACATTGTCGTCACCACAAGGAAGGAAGACAACACCATCACCAACACCAACATCATTTACTTAGTCATCACGTTTTGGGTACATAAAAAAATTTTCCCCATGCATCTACAGTAAACTTCATTTGCCATTGTTGTGGTTGTTGTCGTTTTATTTTGTGGTTGATGTTTATGTTCTTGTTGTTCATGTTGTTGTTGTTGTTCTTGAACTTAGATGTCGACCTTGTCGAGTTCTACATCAGAAACTAGCGAAGAAACTCAAACATATGAAAGGTTAGCCAATGAAACTCAAACAACTGAAACTCAAACGAAAAGATCACAAAGAGGTGTCAAAATGATGCCCCAATTCACGTCATCTAGGAACGCACCAGGTGAAAAAATTCCTATCCAGTTTGATTCGTTGTACAGAGTAGTGGATAGTGAATATTACTATACTTTTAAGAGTTATGTTTCGTTCCTTGCACGTAGCAAGGTCAGTATATTGATTGATGATTGGAAACAGGTTGACGATAACGTCAAAGAAAGCATATGGACCGACGTTAAGGTATTACATACTATAATTTTCATATATCGCCGATATCAATATCTATAATTTCTAACACATACTTATATATTGATTTAAATGTAGTTGAATTTTGAATTTACCGATGACTCAAATTTGAAGAAAAAAATGAATATCATATGCTGGTACTCGTTGAAGGGGATTTAAGGCACAACTCATGGCTGACTACATTAGGAGGCCTAAGAGCGGTCTTGCTCATCCATGGATTCGATATAGTTTTATATCGAAGAAGCAATGGAAAAAGTTTGCAAAGATACGTCGTTCTGAGGAATTCAAGGTTAGTATTATTCTCATGTAACCGATAATGTTATGCTAATGAGTTATAGATACTAATCATATATATTTTTTTCACTATGTTCATAACAGGTTAAAAGCGAAGTCGAAATACTCAATAAGGCCAAAAACATGTTATGAACCGCAATGATATAATGGACCCTAACCCAAAATGAAATCACAATGTAATACTTAAAAGTTGCGGTGATAAATGAAACACAACTTCTCCCACTAAAACATTGTCCACGTTTGGATTTATTCTATTACATTCTTGAAGATGTAAAGGATTTTCTTGGTGGGTATAAGTGGCTGGACATTGGGATATTGCAAGTTTGGTGCACGTAAGTATATAGTTGAATATACATTTTATTATAGAACATTATCATTTATAGAACACCACCCCTAATTTATTCATTTTCTTTAACCATTTAGGTACATTCACCGTCTTTGTATAGAGTTCAATAAATCGAGTAATTACGGAATCTTGGATCAACTTTTTATTCATTGGGCTTTTAATCAATCGAAAGATATCCGAGTACTTGAAAACACGGTTAAATGAGGGAGGAAAAGAATGTTACTTAGCACCATTCTTCTGTTCGTAAGTATTTTTGGAATTGATGTTTATGTATTCTATATTTAGTTTTGTTTTAGCAAATACCATTAATATATATGCTCTTGTTTATTCAGTGGACATTGGCAATTGATCATCATATCATTTAGGACGAATATGATAACTTTTCTGTGTTCCTTGTATGATCCACTGGAAAAGAAAATGAAAGATATTATTAATTCGTAAGTGTATGCTTAATTCATTTTCTTTGACATTGTTATTAGTTTATCATGTAATATGTTTAATTCAAATTCAATGTACAGTGTTGTGGAGCAAGTGAATATGATGAACAATGTTAGAAGAAAGCCCACATGGATCTGTCCTAAAGTAAGTTGTCTGATTACATGTTTCTTTCATTTGTATTCTTGTGTGGTTGTATTCATGTCATTTTTGCTTAAATTTGTAGACAAGGAAACAACCCGGGACTTATGAGTGTGGTTATTATGTCATGAAACACATGTTAAAGATTATCCTTCCCGGCATTGTTGATTCATCGGATAAGGTATACATGTTATAAAATGTTTACATATATTAATATAGAAGTTGACTATTGAATTATTATCATACATGTTATTGGCTCTTTCTTATGTAGATGTTTAATGACGAAACCTCATTCCCCGTTGAGGACTTCGTAGATCTTCGCAAACGTTGGGCGTATATCCACAATATTCTTAAGGGTCTTTTTGATTGATGATGTGATCAATAACAATTTTCTGTAGAGATGATGTGAATAACACTTTTCTGTATTGATGACATGAACATAGTGTTTAGTGAAAATATGGTTATAATAGTTACAATACTTATAGAAATTATAATAGGAAGAAATTTTGGCTTTTGTCAATGAACAATGTTAGTTGTATTTTATGCTATTTACGCATGTATACCTTATCTATGGTTTAAATGGTTACAGGTTAAAAAATGGGAGGAATTTGAATTGCTGAGAAATGCATATTTAAAATATAGGAAGTATTTTACGCTCTTTATACATGTATACCTTATCTGTTATGGTTAAAATGGTTACAAGTTAAAAAATGGGATGAATTTGAATTGATGAGAAATGCATATTTAAAACATAGGAAGTTTTGATAGCGGTTATAAAACTTAGCCATGGTTGTATATTTGTGTTTGCAGAATATATAACAACAGTTATATAATTTAACCGTCATAATGTCTCGCGCGCTGCACATAAAAAAATTTAATATCAAAACGGCGTAGCTGGGAATCTAACCAAGGACCATTATATTTATCACAACGGTTCATTTGAATAACCATTGTGATAGGGCGCGCTGTTTCCAGGTTATTACAACGGTTAATGGGTCGTGATTATAAGTATCATTTTACAACGACACTCTACATAACAACACCAGCGCCAGCGTCATTATATACCTTTCCCAATCGTTGTTAATTGGTTTTTACGTAGTAGTGACCACATTTAGGATTAAAACTTTGTTTGTAAAGCATAAATGTGGAAGACAATTCTTCAACAAAAGTGCTAAAGCAGAGTGGGTTGCCAAGGTCATTGTTGATGGATTAAATAATAACTCAAGGATGAGGTTAAGTGAGGTGGTAACAGATGTTAGATAAAGGTATGCCACATAAATTCCAGGATATAGAGCATTCAAGGAAAGACACATTGTTGAAGGAGAGTCTAGCAAACGGTTTAGCCTTTTATGGTGTTATGGTGCTGAGTTAAGAAGGGCTTCAGCTGGTAACACTTTCAAAATCAACACTAGTGTTCCTAGTCCTGGTTTGAAACCTAAATTTAAGAGGTGCTATATGTGTTTTGATGTGACCAAGAAAGCTTTGACAAAAGCATGCAGGCCTTTCATTGGATTAGATGAATGCCATTTGAAACATAAGTATGGTGGTATTTCACTCATTGCTGTCGTGAGAGACCCTAATGACCAATATTTTCCAATTGCTTTTGTTGTGGTTGAGACTGAAACAAATGATTCATGGAGCTGATTTCTAAAATTTCTTATTGAAGACATAGGAGATAGCAGATGATGTTTTATATCTGACCAATAAAAAAGTAAGCTTGAATTTCATCAAACTTTGGATTTTTACAATTTTGTATTTTCCAATCACTTGATTGTACTAATGCAATTGTCATATTCTTGGTTTAGGGACTAGTTCAGGTTTTTAAAGAAGAGTACCCAGCCTATGAACACAGGTTCTGTTTAAAGCACTTATATGCTAACTTCAAAAAATAAGTTTGGAAGAGGAACTTTGTTTAGAGATCTTATGATGGTTGCTGCAAAGGCAACCTATTTTGAGGCACATGAGGCAAAGATGCTTATGATCAAGGAGGTCAGTTTGGAGGCTTATGAGTGGTTAGAGGCTATTCCCAAAATAAAGTGGTGTAAGCATGCTTTTCCTTTTTTCTCAAAGTGTGATGTGTTAATGAACAAATTAAATGAGTCTTTTAATGCAAAAAATTATTTTACAAAGAGACAAACCAATCATAACCATGTTTGAGTGGATTAGGAGTTATCTAATGGGAAGGTTTGCAACCCTTAGAGAAAAGGTAGATGGTTATAAAGGGCAGATAATGACAAAACCATTAAGGAGATTAGATAGAATGATTGAAAAAAGTGCTAGTTGGACAACAACTTATGCTGGTAGATTTACCTTTCAAGTCACACGTGTATTGTTTCTTTGTAGTGGATTTGGAAAAACAGACATGCTCCTACAACTATTGGGAATTCTTTGGGATTCCATGTAGACATGGTGTGGCTGCCATACATAGGAAAGTGGATGACCCAGTCAAATATGTGCATAAGTGTTATCACAAAAGTACATGCGAAAAATGTTACAATGAAGTGATCACCCCACTAAATTGCTAGAACAAATGGCCTAGAACACATAATGAAACTATGCTTCTCCCTTTGTTCAAACATGGCCCGGGGAGGCCCAAGAAACATAGAAGGAGAGAGCCAGATGAAGTGAACCAAACAAAATGGCATTTAACAAATACAAGCCATAAGTGCAAAGATTGTTTTGAACTAGGCCAAAACAAAAGGACCTGCAAGAATAACAAGAAAATTGTGCTTGTTCCCTCTGGAAATACCACCCAAGCCAGTCAAGGGATGCCCACCCAGGCTAGTCAGGGCTTACCTACACAAGCATCTCAAGAGATGCCTACACAAGCAAGTCAGACTAGCAAGGTCAATTTGGCACCAAAAAAGGGTAATGTTCTACTTAAATTTTGTGCTTGTATGTAATTAATTATAAGACTATTTAAAAATATTAATGTTGTGCTTGTTTCATGCAGGGGAAGGCCTAAGGAATCTACCAGCAATCGTACAACTAAGGGTGGAACAAAGAAGACAAAAGTCAATGAGGGAAAAGCCAAATAAGCACTTGTCAAAGATACAACAGACAAGGAAGCAACTATCAAAGAAGCAACTGACATTGAGGAACTAACTGTCAACGATTAAACTGTCACTGAGGAGACAACTGTTAATGAAACAACAGTCACTGAGGAACCAACTGTCAAGGAGGGAAAAGTCAAGGGTGCAACTGTCAAGGACACAAATGTAGCAGAGCCAATTGTAACTGATGCCACTATCAATGAGGGAAATGTAACTGACCCATTGGTAACTGAGTCAATTGTCAATCAAGCAAATTTCATTGAGGAAATAGTAACTGACCCAACTGACAAAGAAGCAAATGTCACTGAGGAAATGGTAATTGAACTAACTGAGCCAACTATCAAGGACCAACCTACACATTCTTCATGTTTGGATGAAACTCTGGCTGCATTATTAAGGGGTGATGATGTCTTAGACATTCAACCTTTAAGGGTTAATAAATCACCTCTCAAGGCAACTTAACCAAGGCCAAGTGGTGTCAAGGTTTCCTTTGGTAAGAAACCAAAAGTATGCAAGAACAAACCCTTCAAACCACCTGGTATTAAAACAAATCTTTCAAGGTCAAGTTCAAGTGAACCAGTTAGATTTAAAACCCATAGCAGGTACAAGACACAAACTAATGTTGCAGCAGAAAAAAAGCGTAGTGAAAGGCTGAGGACCTTGAAAACAAAGAATATTCCTGGCCCTGGAAAGAAACCGTATGACCCATTGGTTCTAACTGAATATGACAGCACAACTGGCAAGGGTCTAACCCAATGAAGATGTAGTATTTTTCTCAATGTACCTGTTTAGGAACAAATATTTTGCTGTAGTGTCATGTCACTGATGTACTGTTTTGCTCAATGTAATGTACTGATGTACTGTTTTGAACAAATTATGCTATGCCAAAGTAATTATACTATTCTGGTGAAATCTGTGTGAATTTCAATGTGAAAATTATAGATTACTTTGTGTGAAAATTATAGCTCATATTATGCCAAAATTATAGGCCACTTAATGGAAAAATTATAGCTCATATTATGCCAAAGTTATAGGTCACTTTATGTCTAAAATTATAGCTCATATTATGCCAAAATTATATGTCACTTTATGTCTAAATTTTAAGGACACCTTGTCTACAAAATTACACATCATATTATGTCAACATTATACATTACACTTTGTCTAATTTATAGGTCAGGTTGTTTGAAAAATATAGGCCACATTGTATGGATATTAAAGGTCATAACTAGACAAAAAGACAATACCAAATCATATACCATACCAATTGAATAATACAAAAACTGTTACGCCAAATTCTATTTCATACCAATTCAACATTACAAAACCAATGACACAACATTACAAACAAAACCAATGAGACAACATTACAGATAAAGCCACTTAGATAACATTACAGACAAAGATAAATTCAATAATTACACCTAATTAACAAACACAAGTTGACCAAGAATGAAAATACAACACAAATTGTCTTCAGCTTCCCCTAAAATGCCTCTGCCTTTATCTTTATCTTCATCTTCAACAATTTGTCTTCTTCATTGATGATTCATAAAGCTTCTTTGTCACACCCTCATTTCCACCATAACCTTGTATATCATACATTCATCATCATCATATCATGATGCATACCAAACATGTGGGTCTGGAAAGAAAAGACAAGGAATGATTTTTTCCTCAAATCAAGTTTTGAGATTGGTTTAGGTGGATCTCCATCCACAACTCAATTCAGGAGGAAATTTGACCTGGTCTTAATCAAACCTGAGCGAGGAGGGATTACACCTACTAGTAACTTGTTGTCATGGGCCATTTTTCATACAAGTATTATTGGAAACCATCAAATGACTAGAGTTTATGATCTTGACAATATGAGCAACTTGATGCTCAAGATTGATTAAAAAGGTTTGTTCTCAGAGGATTCATTTGACTCACATGATGATGGAATTAGGGTTTTGATTTATGTCATCATGGACATCTCCTTCATCTATAACAAGAGAATTAGGGTTTCTCATCCATTATGTTGGAGCCTGATGAAGGTCATTCAACCGAATGTCACTTTTGAGTTTCATGTCAAGTATCCCTCCATATTTCAAGGTTTTATGATCCTCAAGGTTTCTTCAAGACAAGAAATCATTTTGGAGATCATCGGTCATCAATTCAAAGGTTTGTGGTTTGAGTTGCAAAGAACATGACATGATACAAAAGATGAGTTGGTGTGAGATCAAAAGCATGCAAATGGATCAAAGGTCTTAAGCATACAAGGTTGGAAGAAGGCTGACATGGATTTCTTGAGGATCAAGTAGTATATGCTTTGTTCGAGTTCATCATCATTCATTCAAGAGTTTCATTCCAAGTGTTAAAATCATATGATATCCAATCTAAGTTCAAGGACTAATTTCACTTTAATTCAAAATCCATTCAAAACCAATTCATCTCAATTTAAGACATTTCAAAAAGAAACAAGGCTACCATGGTTCATGATTCAAGTTACAAAGACTCCAAAGTTTGAAGTCTAAATTTCAATCAAAAATTTCAATTCAAGATACAAGTCAATTTCCAAGTCTATGTCCAAACTCAATCACATGACAAAATTACAAAGGATTCGAATTAGCAAGCATTTGTGGTTAGAACAAAAATAATGTATTTTCCGAAGGTAACTTTGAGGAATGCATCCAACTTTAAGCCTTTTGCCCTCCTTGATCATCCTTTTTTCTTGCCTTGGTCCATGACTGTGTCAACCTACAAAACCAAAATTTTTACTTTCAAACTTGAACCATAATTCCAAATCATTCAATTCTAGCCAAATTTATTCAATCCATATTCATCATCACAACCAAACCAAATCAATTTGATATTCATTTCAATTCTTGCCTAACTCATACAACCAAAGTCATTTGAACCATACCAAAACAATTCCATATTCATTTTAATTCTTTATTCACATCATAGCCAATTTCAAACAAATTCATGTCACCACCATTCAATCAATTCATTCAATTCACACCTAGTTCAACTCAAGAACAAAATCATGCCAAGATCCAATTCGAGCAAAACAACAAAAATTCATGATTCAAGACATTCCAAAACAATTCATAAACCAACTCAAACTCATGTCATCACATTAATGTTCTATCTCATGTTACCACATGACAATTCAAAGAGCTAGCATTTGATTCATCCATACATCAAAATTTAGAATTTCAAAATCATGTAACAAGCACGGAAAATAGGACCACAATGGATATTCCTTCACAAACAGACAAAGGATAGAAATTACAGCAGGAAAATACAACACAGTACAACAGAGAAATTTCATGATTTAGCAAGAACAATATTTGAGCATAAGAAAGCAGTAACAGACATTCCCAAAAGATTCTGCAGCAAATCAAACACAATGAAAACCCTAATTCTCCACTATATCAACCACAGTAAGCAGTAGAGAAGGGATCATCAAGAACAGCAGGAAAACCAAATCAGCCATCAAACATTCAAATGATAAAACCTCTCATATTCTTCATACTCAACCGAAAGAAATTCAAGTTTGCATATATCCATACTCTGCATTCACATCACACTACACAAAAGCTAGTAACTTTAGAAAGAAAGAAAAAAACATACACTGAAGAGTTTAATTTCCTGTTACTATCAACATACCAGAGTTCATTCATTTATCAAAAACTTCAACAAAAAAATCACAACCATCATCAGTGGCATAACACCAAGAAGAGAAATTTTAAATCGAAGGAAGAAATACATACCTTGTGCAGTGATCATAGCTCTGTCTGGTAAAATTCTTCTTCCTTTCTGCTCTGTTTCTTTTCCCATTTTTTATAGATTTCCTATGTAGCTTTGCCACGAGATTGAGAGAATCTGAGAGGGCAAATAGTCAGAGAGATGAGGAGATGCGATTTAAGAGAATATGCGATATCAAAAGGAAAATGAAAAGAAAAACCTCTGAAAGAGATGAGATCGAGAGATGGGAAGATGTAATGGCAAGTGAGAAAGTGAATCGCGTGGGGAGGATGTAGGTGAGAGAATGAACAAACGACAGACATAATTAGAGAAGAGACAGGGATCGAAGCATGAGTATAATTTACGGTTTCGATTTGTTTAGTTCTTCTGAACGTGTTTTTCTTTCTCTTGGTTCTTCCTTGTCGTGTTTGTTATTACTCTCACTGTCCCAAATTATAAACTACTCCCTCCATTCTCTTTTATAAACAAATTTTGACTTCTTAGATTCATTCAATAAATGATGTATTTGGACTATATATAGCTTAGATGCATTAATTACTTAATGAATTTAAAATGTTAAAATTTGCTTATAAATAGGAATGGAGGGAGTACTTTGTAAAAAAAATATTTTAAATTATAAGTTATTTTATAATTTTAATATAACATTTAGAATATTTTTTCTAATATACTATCATCTATCATTTATTATTATTATTTTATAATTTTTTTCATTTTTCATTTATATTTAATAAATCAAAGTTAATATTATAAAGTCATAAATAATTTATTTTTTTTATATAATATTAATTACGTTTTTAAAACGTCTTACCGTTTAAGATGGAGGAAGGACAATTGTAATGATATTATTAAATTCAGTTGTAACGATATTAATGAACCACCGACGTTGTAGTAAGCAAGATGGCTTTGGCAAATTGTTTCCATTATACATTTTTTATATCAATTTAAAATATAAGGTTGAATAACACTGTAAGATTAGGGAAATTCAATTTAGAGTTTTGAATAAGGATATAAATATTTAAAAAATACTTTTGAATTATTTAAATAATTGATAAGTGTGATTATTAACTAAATTGACAAGTGTGATTATCCAATTTAGAGTTTTGAATAATGATATAAATATTTAAAAAATACATTTAAATTCAAACCTCGTGCAAATGTAAATTAGCATCCAAATATTCTTTTAAAACATATTTTATTAAAATTTTAAAATAACTTATAATTTAAAACATATTTTTTTGACAAAGTAGTTTATAATTTGGGACAGTGAGAGTAATATTTAAAAAACTGTCGATAATTATGTTTTTAGTAATTTTATTAAGTTGGTCCATATATTTCTAAAAAGAAAATTGATTTCTAAATTTTTGTAAAAATTATATAAATTATTTAAATAATTTATATAATTTTTACAAAAATTTAGGAATATTATTTTATATAAATTCTTTTACGGAAAGTATATAATATTTGTCATGTTTGTTGAGAAAATTAATTAAGTAGCGTTTAAAGATAGATTTATTTATTAAATTTCATATCAAATAATTAAATTAAGAAAATTTTATACTTTTTATATGAGGATATTTTGGTCAAAAAAATATAATGTAAAGATAGAGGAATAAATGATGGGGTATGGAGTAAAATTTTCATATTCTTATTATTAATGGGTTCATTTCCTTAATATCATTTTTTAGTAAGTTTTCTTTCTTAACACTTTTTTTAAGTTAAAGGTACTTTAAGTTTTAAGTTGATAATAAATTAAAACCATTTTTTCTCTTCATATTATTAAGTCTCTTTCAAAAAAAAAAACAATTAGACTTTTTTTTTTAGGTTTTGGGTTATTTCAAATCATTTTAGATTTTATTTTAGATTTTGTTAGGGTGTCCAATACTTGTTTAGTGTGTCTCTCATTGTTGCTTGTTTAACGATTGCATGAGCAGTTGCGCATCTTAGATGTATAATTCTTTTTGTAGTAATGTTTATATATATATATATATATATATATATATATATATATATAATAAATAGAAAAAAGACAAAATATTTAGCAGTGGTTCTTGGGTTAAAAGTTTGAGGCATGAGATTTGTAAGACCCCATTAGACTTCGTGTGTAACCTAGGCTTGACATGAATCATTATTAGAAACTTGTTATTTTAAATCACAAGATGGTTACCATATTGCATCACTCTGAAACCATCGGACTTGTATTGTTGTTATTCATTGATTTGTTTAGGACACTTTGCACACACACGACTTTCTCTTGGGCCACCTTACAACGAGCCTCTTTATTTCTCGCATTGATCATCCCTTGTACTTTTTTCATGTATCCCTTCCCCCATTTTATGTACTTTGTTATCTTGCTTTCCTTTGTTCGTTAGTTAGCCATCTTATGAATTAGGATCGAACCCTAAAGCATTCTTGATCCATATAACAAGCTATACCCCAATTTGTAAGTCGATTGCTTCATGCATCACCATCAACCTTACCCGTATCACTTTACACCTTTTCTTAAAAAACAATAAAACCCTTGATCCAACGTCAAATGTCATTTTCCTCAATAAAATTCAAAACACAGTAAAAATACAATTAGGATTGCGCGCCACGAGTCTTAAGTGTTGGAGAAGGATGGAGAATGGAGCTTCCCTACACTCACTCCGAGTATTTTGAACACAAATCACTCGACTTGGTACTTTGAAATATTCACCTCTACCCATAGTCTTTAGTGCAATCTTGATAAAAAACAACTTCTTTTCAAAACGCTAAAAACATTATCAACTCATGAAACTTCCTTTTTGTGCCTTAGGGCTTCACTCTAAAAACCCTTTTTTCAAGGTATAAAATTAACCAACACACAAGCAGTTTTCAAGCCTCTGAACTACGGAACTCTGATTCCTCACAATGAGGATACATAAGCACAAGGAACTCAATCCTTGGCGAGCCCTCTAATAAAAAAACTAACCCATTTTCCCTTTGGAAAGTAAACCTTTAGAATTGAACACACATTCGAGCTTAGATAATTTAGATGGTTCCCATCGAGTACGATGGATGTGAGGGGGTGTTAATACCTTCCCCTCGCATAACCAACTTTTGAACTTAAATTTGGTAGTAAGACCATTTTTCACCTTTAGAGGGTTTTATCGATATTTTCCTTTTTCTCTTGGAATAAATAAAATTTGGTGGCGACTCTGTATCATTTTTCGCGTAGCGACATCCTTCAAAGTTTCTATAGCTTGCATATCCCTCACCTTACTTTCATCTTTCCTCCATTCTGCATCTACACATTGATCACCATCATTTCCTTGTGCAATTTCATCATTCCAAATGAATAAATTGCAAGTACCCTCCTTTTTCCAATACGGGCGGGCATCTCCAAAATAATCTACCTTTATTTAGTTCGTTCTTGCACATGCATGAAATCATAGGATCATTGCATCCACACATTTTCACTCAACGGTTTGTCACACTCGTGGAATAGTACGACACGGACTTGCTTAACCTTGATGAAGATGGCATATCTCAAAGATGGAGGAGGGAGGTGAATAAGAAGAAGAACAATGAGATCAGTTGAAAGTGAATAATAGAAGGGAACACATGTAATGGAGTGACATGGTAAAATAAAAATTAGGTCTACATTTTATCATTAAAAAAATTATTTAAAAACAAAACTGATGTGGTCATGAAAAGAACACAAGTGCCATGCCATATAAGCCTCAGTTAGTGGAAACTAACGGGAGGGACTACATTTAAGGACAGAAAACTTTGTGAGGACCATTGTTTTAAGCAAATCTTTTTAGGGACTAAACTTGAAAGTTGTCATATTTATAGGGACCTCAGACATATTTAACCCTATTTTTTATTCATTGACAAATTAATTAGTAAAACGATATCAAATCGCATTTGTGATAGTAGATAATGCTATTGGACTTAATACTGTTAAGAGGTAATAATATTGGTAGACATATGATATGTTTAGTTTTGACAATGGTATTTTAACCTTCGTTAAATTCTTCATGAGTTGTGACTTTGTCGAAGACATTGTAGATTGTAGATTGTAATCTTCGTAAGTGATTTTACCTTGGTTGGTAAAAAGATTATAACTCAATTTTGTGGTAGAGGTAAAGAAGGGTGTCATGGAAAGTGCGCTATTTTTTCCTTCAGTTGAATTGCTAATTGATGGGAAAAGTAGACTTGGTCATGACTTCGATCCCCAACAACAACAAATTTAGATTATCAAAATTACGCTACTTTGTACATCGATTGTAAATATTACTTGAGTTGAAATTCCTCGAATTAAATAATTTTTGTTTTAACTTGTTCTTTTCATTTATATTTGCAAAAATATGATTCTTCCTCACCATCGTCATCATCATCAACAACAACAAAATAGAATCGTTAGACATTAAGTCTTAACAACAACAACAACAAGAAAAATAATTTAATCAATATAATCTTTAAACATTAAATCTCAACAACAACAACAACAACAAAAATAATTTAATCAATATAATCTTTAAACATTAAATCTCAACAACAATAACAACAACAACAACAACAACAACAAATAAACAAAATCAATAGAATCTTTAAACATTATATCTCAACAACAACAAAAACAACAACAACATTACATATTTTACTTGATACAAATCAACAACAACATTAAACTTTTTACTTGACCCAACAACAACATCTAACATTATTAAGTTACATCCATGCTTTCATAACTAACATTAAATATATTTAACTAGCAATTATAAGAGAAGAGATTACATTAAGGAATGAGTCTTGAAACATTTTTCTGCTATTACAATCCATCATAGACACTACAAGAAAATTGGCTAATTGCGACGGTTATTTTGGCAGGTTACGACGGTTAAAACCGCCATAATTTGCAAGTCACGGCGGTTCGAGCTCTATCGTAGAAACGTGTGTCGCGAGGCTGTATCGCGCCGGTTGTCAAAACCGTAACACCAACCGTCGTTATCTCTCACAACGGGTAGGGAACTGACGTAATCTGCATATTGCGACGGTTACCAACCGTCGTAACTTTCTATTTAATTTTTCTTTTTATTGTTGATTACGATGCTTCCAACCGTCGCAACCTTCTGTTCCACAGGTGCATCCGCAAGTAAATCCGTAGGAATATTTCTTTCCACAAGTAAATTCGCAGGTAATTTATTTTTAAATTTAAAAAAAAATTGTTTGTTGAAATATGGACAGAAAGAGTATTCTTCATTCAACTAAACATATATATCATATTACATTTATACAAGCACCATGTCACTTTATATGTTAGAAGCTTATCATATTACAATTACATGTAAATAAAGAATCTAATACATTTGATAGGATATGTTTATCTGGTAGTTGAGATCTTGCTTGAACTATCAATATTTGAATCACAAGCTTGCAACTCTGTTTCTTTCTTAGCACCGGAATCACAATCTCAACAACATCCTCAACCTGTAAATAATATACAACTTAATTAAACTTTAATGCATAGGTTATGTGTGTAATGCCCTGTATAATATTTATCTAGAATAATACAATACAAGCATTTTATTGTGGTACTGACACCATCATAAGTGCCTAATGGCGTAATTCACATACTTGACCATTCTAAAACATAATACAATCTATGGTACAAGATACAGAAACTAGCCAAAACATAAAATCTAAGATCAATTTACAATGTCCTCAATTGTATACAACAAATACACAGCGGAATAAGCTCAGCTAAGCTTCTCTTGAAACATCCAAGCATAGCTCCACTTGTAAATCAAACCTGTACTCAATACCTGAAAAATAATTAACAACATGGGGTGAGATATTAAATCTCAGTGAGTTCCCTATCTTATGGATTCTCTCGGCTTTACATGGTTCTACCAATCCTAACTCAAGTCAAGGGGAAGGGAAAATGACCTTGAGTTCACAAATCTCACAATATATGGAAACATGTCATGAGTTCACCAACTCAAAATTTCACTAATCGATAACCTTACCAAGGCATCCCCTTTTCCCTTCCGCTTCTACGTCTAGAAGTCGACCCGAGTCATGGATCCTTGTAGTTACTTGACATACGAAATGGATTCGGGAACATCGGCCTGTTAACTGAGAACTGTCACTTCTCATGGTCTGTTAACCATCGCAAGTCTCTTTACCATATTGCCGCTCCCAGGATTTTCATCCAAGTACAAACGCGAAAGTGGCACGGAAACAGAGTCTCCAGCAATGTTTATTTATCCCTAGAGAGGGAAAGGAAACACTGCGTAAACCTGGGGAAAAGGAAAAGAACACCCCCACGCGTCCATCGTACTCGATGGGATCCACGCTTGCTGTCTCGATCAAAGGGTGTCGTCAACTAGAGCTCCACTGCTACTGGAAAGGAGAAGGAACAGGAACGGAAAAGAACGAAGAAACGGGGAAGAAAAGGAAAAGAAGTGACTCGGTAGGACATCGTCGGAGTCCTAGGCCTACGTATTCCCTCGTGCAATGGGAAAGTCAGAGTCAATGTAGTTCGGACAAGAACTAGGAGGAAGGGTGAAAGGATTGTGCTCGGAGAGATCTCGCACGATCTCTTGCCTACGTATCTCATTCGCACGCGAGAATCGGAGCGACTTAGTTCCCCTCATTATGGATAGCTTCGCTTGTTTGTGTTTTTTAACGGAAGACGTCCAGGCTCTCATTCCAGCAGTTAGGTGTCGCAGCTCATTGTACGGAGTCTTAGGCATTTACCTATTTACGGTAGAACGGAAGTGACGCATCCTTTACGAATGGAGTGAGGAAGATGAGAAGAGAATTGTTGTTTGTTTATTGTCTTTTAAGAAGAAGTGTTTTGATTAGATTTTGTGTTTATAACACATATTGCATTAAAGTCTATGACATAGGATCGAATGCCTCGCATATCGACCCAAGATGGGACGTACACTAAACATTCTAAGAAAGTGAAAGAAGATCTTCCACTATCTTATTTCCCACATGCAAGGCTCATGTGTAATACATGTTAATCCTTTATTAGATGTTTTAGCTTTTGTTTTGAGATGAGAAAGAGAGACGCAGAGGTGTAAGAGAAAATGGAAGTCAGTCGTTAGTGTGCTAGGTGATTAATCTCGATCGCACGCGTGCGAGAGAAAAGGGAAGTTAGTTTTTAGTGTGCTCGCCGAGACATCGCATCTCGTGTCTACGTATCCTTAATCTGAAAAGAAAGAGGAATCAAAGCATCCGTAGTTCACACTACTACGGGTGAACGGAAATAGGATCTCGATCGCATGGGTGCGACAGACAAGGCACACGGGAGGTTTACGGGAAACACAGTCCTATAAGTTAGCATGCAATGATGGTCCTAAGGTCAGGATCAAGAGGGAAGTCTACCTAATGTTGTCATGCATGGATTGCTATCCTAATGTCTCTCCTACCTCCGACTTAATCAAAAATTAAGTGGAGCAAGGAATCCTACGGGATCATGTCATCAGACAAGTAAACACAGGATAAATCAATCACAAAATGAACTAAAAAGTAACGAAAGAATAAACAGTGTCGGTCAGCAATAATGTTACACAACCGAAACAAGAAAATGGGGAGCTTTAGCCAAGGGGTCATATCAACCGAGGTAAACAAGCTAGCTGTGGGAAATATTGGTACTCACCCAATGGTATCGATAACCATGGAGAGCAGAATAAGAAAGGGGGAGATGTGAATCAGATCACATAAGCATCAGCATTGGTCAATGCGAGCTAAAGACAAAGCGTGGGGGTTTGATTGCTAAACCCTCATTCCACTTGACCGACTCGATAACAGGAGCAGGTGATGTTCAAAGCTTCTATCATGTAATGAGAGCTAAGAACGACTCGACTAGAATGACGGGGATCGATTGCGAACCCTACCTTCCGTCAATTGCCTTCTTGGAGGTCTTACAAGGGATATGGGAATGCGATGCCTCTTTATAGGTCTTTAGGCACAATATTAAACAAGCACAATCATGGCCTCACTTGAGGGATTTCCATACAATCCTACTTATCATGGCATCGACCATTCCTATTTCTCATGGCATTTGAAAGCATTAAAGAGAAGTGAAGAGATAAGAAGTCCTACCAAACGGATATGAATCCGTAGCAAAGCAACGAAAGCGTAACGAAAGCAAGTCACAAAAGGACCTATAAACAAATAGCAAACCAAGTTAGAAACAAGTTTTTATTTACAAAATGAAATGGTCAAACCACCTTTGGAATGTCTCCTTTATGCACCTTGCACAGGTGAACCAAAGACATTAGTAATAACAAGAGAGTGTATGTACAACATGAAAACCTAAGTCTAATGACTATGTACATTTGAGTCACATTAGTCAACGTGAAAGAACTAAAAGGATTATGTAATTACAAGTCAAGTTACAACTATGCTACAAGACAAATCTACTTTGAAGTTAAAGGCATACCACCAAAAGAAATCACCTAAGGGTTACAAGTACATGCAAAAGACATGAAAGTAAACCAAATCCAGAATTAAACTTATGTTAGAAGTGTGCACACATCGTATAAACATCCACCAACGGCTAAGGTAAAACAAGTTTAAGTCCTTAAGACAAAGCAAGGAAACTCAAACCAAAACTAGCTCCTAAAAACAAAGACTTGCAAGGCAAGCGAAAGATGAGCATTAGAGATGAAAACATCAATGAAAAGAGCCTAGGCCAGTAGATAATGGTTCTCTAAATAATGTACAACGTTCACATTCAAGGCGTGCAAGTAAAGTTCAAAGGATTAAACCAAACTAGGTAAACAAAGGCAAACTTCACTTTTGGAAACAATGCAAAGTTAATCATGCACAAACAAATTATGGGTCATGTACCAATGCACAAACACTTTATAAGTCAGTAGATATACCTCAACATCATGTACACAAGTGTCAACTAGGATTAGCAAAAGATAGGCAAAGAATGGTACCACAAACACAAAGTTAGAATACCACACAATGGATGCAAAAGGATGCTTCAAACATACATGTTTTTATGCACATTATGAATAAGTTAAAAACAACTTGAGATGGATGATAGGTCCTTAAAATGTGTCCAAACCAATGCACAAAAGCCTCACACAACCCCTTCTAAGGCATGGCATGAGTGTCTCCTCAAGACCCTAGGGATCAAACTTGTAAGCACAAATGAATGCTCACAATCAAAAAGGTATGAAAAATAGTTATAAGTCCTAAAGAATTATGAAAATTTAATCATAGTATGATGAAGTCAGTAGATCACATTGTCTAAAAGGAATTCATAAAATTATGCACCAAAGTGTCAAACCAATTCACGCAATAGGCAAGATAACAAGGCATGATCGCCGAAAAACAACTTCACAAAGTGGATTTAAAATGGCACCAAAAATTATGGAAAAAATGCCCAAGGAGCATCAAAGTTTCATATGTTCCAGTGACTAATCACCCACAAAAAATTAGCTTCACACCTATTGGAAAAAACCACTTTCGGTCCCTTAAACCGAAACTATGTCCTTCGGGACAGCTTGGAATCAAAAATTAAATAAGATCCTCAAGATCATCCATAAATTTTTCCATAATTTTTTAGTAACCAAAAGTATTTTTAATAAAGCAAACTTGACTGCAAATTTCACAACGGTCACGAATAACTTAAGCCTCACATCTCTCGATTGTCACATTTCGCCTAATTCTAACCACAAACATTGCCTCAGGTAGGAGGATTTCAGATGCAGCTACATGAGGGTCCTAACCACATATATTCTACAATGATGCGTGAGATTAAGAGTTCTTACTTGACCGAAGACGCGATTCACGTATAAATAGAAACCCGAAAACTTCATGCAAGTCTTGTAATCAACCTTGGAGGCAAAATAAATGCCTAATCTTCCATAATTAATCCATGAAGGACCACCGTAACCGAAATTGACCACTCATCGATTCGAAAGCTCATGAACACTTAGCCAAAATCGAACAACACATTAATCGAAATTAATCCACACCTTAATCGAACAACACATTAATCGAAATTAATCCACACCTAATTAAAAATTAACAAGAAACTAATCCGAATGTTAGTCATCAAAATTTAAAGATAATTAGCAAAACAAATGAAAATAATAAAATGAACAAAAAAACATAAAATCTACCTCAATCCAATTATGACCAGGACGTCCAATAAGTGATGTTAGTGGTGCGGATAGTGAATCCATGGAGAATTCGGGCTCACGACCCATTTGGCTAATTAGGGAAGTGATTTAGCTTTCTTAAAACCCTACAACACCGTTTCAGAGTCACAATCATCCTCTTCTTCCTCCTTTGCGCCGTCACCTATTCTTCTCTTCACCGCCGTTCACCTCTCCCTTTCTTCACAACGACGCCGCCGGAAATGTTCACACAACCACATCCACTCCAGCCTCTCTCATATGTTGATTTCAACCTTAAACTAAACAACAAACGACGCGACAAAATCGAATCAATCCTAACCGTGATCGAATGATTTAGCGTAGCGAATCGAAGCCCCAACCATGGAAGTTGCTCCCAGTGCTCCGATAACTACTTCCTATAATCAAGATTCGGAGATAAATTAACGCACGGGCACGACGAGAATGACGGCGATGACGTAAGATTTCAGGTATAAGAAATGATCCGCTCTTCTCCTCGACGAGCTTCTGAAATCTCCTTCTTCTACTTGCTGCGAATACGAAGTCGTCGTTGATTCTTGCGCGACGTGAATCGTTCTTCTCTGGTGCGAATCGTAAGTTCTCTTTGTTGAACACTGCGTGGTGAATTGTCAAATCGTTGTTGTGGTTGCTGAGTTTGACGATCACGCTGCGATGTTGTTGACGTTGTTGATTCGCAGATGTTGAAGACGAAGGAAGAACGGTTGTGTTTTCTAATATGTAAGGAATTCGGTTATTGCCCTTCGTTGTTTGAATTCAATTCTTGCTTCTATTATGGATTGAAATTTCTTGATTCTTGCAGGATTCAAAACGGTATTGATGAAGGTTCTTGCGGTGATGCCGTGAAGAAGATGCTGAAGGTTATGGACATGAACTTGAATTGGTGATTGAAGGTTAAAGAAGGTTGGTGAATTGAAGCTGGAGAGGAGGTCGAAAATTGTTGCGGTTGGTGATTCGATGAAGATGAGTATTGAAGATGAGTCGGAGATTGGAAGATGATCGATGAAGAGTTTCGTCTTTGCAGTTATGAAGAAAAATAGGAGCAAAAGGTTGATGAAGAAGGAAAATCTGTTAGTGTTGATTAGGAGGTTAGAGTGGTTAGGTGATGATTTTTTTTTGTTAGTCTGAACTCTGTTATGGGGTTTTTGTAGAATTCTTGTAAAATGTGTTAGTTAAGAAGCTGTTAGAGGAAATTATGGAACTGTTGTAGAAGTTCTGGTCACTGAATTTTTGCTGCTGTTATGTAATTTCACTGCTTGTGATTATCTTGCAGCAAAATACCCCCATCCGCTATGTATCTTTTCTCTTTTTAATGGATTTTACATTTGGAAGTTTTCTTTTCTTTTACTGATCTCAGCTGCTATGTATTATCTCTTGGTTATGATTTTTCTGGACAAATTCTGCTAGATATTATTTTTCTCTGCTGAACTTTTATTTTCCTGCTATGTATTATTATATATTGAACTTGTCAGTTGCGATTCCGGTAACACCATCTCGGCGAAAAATGTCGTCCAGCTCAAATCCTGTATGGGCTAGTTCTTGTGCATAATATGGACTAATAGTTAACTCCAATTGATTTTTCTTCCAACAACCGGTTTAACACTCCCATCATGGAAGTCATAGGAGAAAAAAAACAACTTTGGCGTTCCTAGAGGTGCCAATTGATTGGTACCTGGATTTCATGTAGCATGCGATAAGGGCAGTGTGCCAATCACTTTGGTAACCATAGCAATGACAGGCCGATGACCGCCCATGAGCTTCCTTTGGTTTTTTTATAGTAAATTTCCTATTGTGAATTCAAGGCTATGCTATTTGCACTTCCTAATTAGTATGACAATTTGGTGTGCACACAACCACCACCCAAAGTTTTAAACATGAGATTAGAGATGCATCTTCCACTACCCATGAGAACTTCAAGTCTTTGAAGAAATTTCCAACAAACATTACCAATCTTCTCTCAATGATGATATAGAGTAATTGGATTTTGAATGGGTTTAAAAAATGGATAAACATGGTTTATTTTTCTTGAGCTTATTTTGACAAAGACGACTTTAGAAATTTTGGATAGAGAGATGAATATTCGGAATCGAAAAGTGGACATGAATTGTGAATTAGATTGAAATTGGATAATGGATATAAAAAATGGTTTTTTGATTTGGATTATGGTTTTGAAAGTGGTTTAGATATATAATTTGGATATGAATAAAAAAATGGATATGGACCTTACAATTTGGATTTTGACTTGGATAATGGGTTTGGATTTATGGATAATGGTTTGAATAAATGGATATTAGTAGAAAAGTGGTTTATGGTATGGAAGTGGTTCAAAAAACGAATATTTGGACATGGATATAAAAAGTGGTCAAAATGGTAATGGGTTAACTTGGATATTGAATTGGATATTTGGAATTTGAGTTATGATTGGAAAAAGAATGGTAATTCTTGACATGAAACTCTAATCTCAAGATCTTCAATTGATGACTGTCCACAAACTCACCCATGAATAAAAACCTCGATCCACCTTGAGATGCACTGATAAATCTTTAAGGAGACGACTTGAACTGAGCAGAAGTCAAACCCTGATTCACACCCACGAAACCTTGACCCAAAGCTATTGATAAACCTTCTGAATAGGAAAATATTCGGAGTTTGATGAACTTCTGAATAGGAAGATATTCTTGATATTGCAAATTCAAACCTGGATGAAGATGAAAATCTCCCAATAAGAGAGAATCCCGAGCTTGCACATAATACCTTGATCCCACACCTCACGAGCCCAATGCAAATGAATGAATGAGTTATGACCTAATGGAAAATACAGATGAATTGCGAAGCGAAAGCCAGTTATTGGGGAATAAATAAGAGGGCAAATTTTGAGGTATTACACATATAGGCTCCATTCGTACTCGCACGCGGGAATCAAACCTGCGAAGTAATTGTGCATACGTTTCAGAGGAGGAGCTCGAGACTCATGAAACTGTACCACAAGGGAAACGGTTACGATTACATCATCATATACACAACGTGATTGTATTCGACAATCACAAGGCCACATTCGCCTTAAGGCCTCTTTTGCCTTTTCTCATAAATCCCAATGGTTCACACATGTTCCATACTAGTGTTTACTCTCTCCTAGACCAATACTCGTCACGGATGCACCTTTCTACATCGAGTGCCCGAGCATCGCCATCTAGGTTATCTACTCCAGGCCAGAACTCATCAAGGATGCACCTTTCTACATCGAATGCACGAGCGTCGCCATCCAGAGTTTCTATCACAATCCTAGTCACGACCTAGAATTATACCAATATTAACTATGCCATTTGTTTTGGGGTAAAGTTTCCTCACTCTTCCTAATTCATTTTAAGCATGCATATTCTCTCGATCATGTTTAGCAACAATTAATTACACATAGCATAACACAATTTGCATAATAGAAACACATATAATAATTCAATCATAAGTCACATAACTCTTGGTTTCCCTCTGATCATTTAATCAGGTATCAAATGAATATTTCTCACTCTTATCCCGTAGGATATTTTCACATCTTTGCATCGACTATTACCATGCTTCGATCGGATTTACGATCCAAAAGATATGGATTTTCAACATATCACATTACCATTATTTCCATTCATTTCCCACTAAATAATTAATCCCACATCATACCCATAATTTTTACTTTTTATTGCGTAGAGGATTATCATAGCTTTCCAACGATACCAAGAACGCTTCAGTCCGAGTTACGGATCAAAAGTTATGAATTTTTAAAGAAAAGAAATTATTTGAAAACCCCCAGGAGCGCCCGGCGGTCCCTGCTTCGCCCGGCGGTACCCCCTGCGCTGGCTATTTCGCCCGACGAAGCAGCAACGTAAATCCCATATCCAAAACTCAAAAGTTACAGAATCAAAACATGCTGCGCCTCTTGGCTTTCGCCCGGCGGAGCAGCGATGCAAGCCTTGCTTCTCCCGGCGCTCAAAGCGCCGCCCGGTGGTGTGTATCAGAAGCAGAATTTTCTGTTGTGTTTCCATGGTTCCAAAACTCCCCCTTTCCACACCAAATCATTTCCAAACCACAAAACAAGTATCATCAATTGATCACATGCATATTATGACTACACTACGCAATTTATATCAAATTCCATCCGTTAGATTTCATTGATTTATCCGTTTAATCATTTTCTCTCAAATCTAACCTAAGTTCAAATCATGGATTTCTAGAACTTAGAGTTTCTAACTAGAACCCACCTGATAATCGAAGAGGAGGTTGAAGAAGATGATGAACAAATGGTGATGATCCAAATTTTCCTCCCTTCTTCCTCTTTCTCCACTTTCTCTCTTTCTCTTCCTTTTCCTCTTCTTCTTACTATCTTTCTTTTTTTTCTATTTCTTTCTTTCTCTTTTCTAACAAATATATATATATATATATATATATATATATATATATATATATATATATATATATATATATATATATATAATACTATTTTTATATAATATAATCCAATAGGGTAAAATATCTCAAATTGATATTTTGTCGTCTCAGCCCAATTGATCAATTATTAGAGTTACCTTAATAATCCTCTCTTGGACTAAAATAATTGATCTGTCTCTTTAACAAAATAATTGATCTCTTTAGAGTTCATTAGTTGCTCAATTGATCCCAATTAACCATACTTAAAACACTTAGAAGATTCCATTAATCCAATTAACCAAAGTTAGAGCACATAGACACTCATCTGATCTCATCAGATATCCAACTGATCATTTAAATAATACGGAGTATTACAATGTGTAACAAACTAAATGTCCAGAATCACAATACATAGGCTATGTATGAGCAGGGTATCAACTTGAAGAGCAGGAAGTATAAATAGTAAAACCTGCTATATAACAAGATCTTCAGCTTGAAGAGCAGGAAGTACACATGTCCCGATTTTGCTCATGTTCCAACCCGCAGAATAATTTCAATAAGGAGTATTAATAAATTAATACTTATTAGAATAATTTCAATAGGGAAATTAAGAATAATTTCAAAGACCACTTTTGGAAATTAAGAATAATTATATAAGGTAACTAACACTATATGCCAGCAAGATTAGCTCAGGTATATTATTGTACCTGAATCAAACCACACATCCATTGTGTTAGTCCTTTTTTCATATTCTGCTGCTTTATCACAATATTTAGCTGGGAGGAGTTCTTCTACTGTCATGTACCACCATGCATCCCCACCCTTTTGTACTATAATAGCTGACAGTCTCAGAAAGAAAAGTAAGAGATCAATATTAGGATGTATTGATTTCTTAGGACCAACATGCTTTAAAAGAGCATAAACAACAAAACAAATTTGGAATATTTACCATTGAATGTACTCAAATAGGGACAACGATATTTGTTTAATATTTACTAACAGTGAAAAAGTAATTCTACCAAACACAAAAGATATTGAGGTAGTACAATATCATAATTTGATCACTAAGAAAAATAAAAGAAAATGACATTGTCATTTTTTCACTTACAATTTATATGATTAATTGTCTATTCATTCATAAGAGGTTATCTAGACTGCACGTGATAAAAAAAAAACTGGAATTGGCACACCCCATGTTCTCTATCGTGATATACACCAATCAGAGCGACTGGAAGTCATTGCTGAGTGTAACGCCCCAAATTTCGTAAGAATATTTATTTAATTTATTTAAATATTATATTTGTGAATTTTTGTGAATTTTGGTAATTTGCGTCGATGTCGGTGAATTTGTGAAGTTTTGGTTATTTAATTAAATAATAGTATATATTACGGAATATATTGTATTATTATTTATTTTAAATAATTTAGAGGAATTAAGGGTAAAGTAGACATTTGAGGAGAATTAGTGAGGGTAAGATGGGAAGAGCACATTTAGGGGAGTTTTGAGTTAAAACAAGGAATAGTGATGGGAGTTTTCATTATTCGTGTTATTTTGGTTGAAAGAAAGAAAAGAGTGCTCTGAAGAACAAGAAGAGTGGAGGAGGCTAGGGCATAGAGGAATTCCGGTGAAACTTCAAGAGAAGATCGAAAGAAGCAAAACTCTAAGGTATGGGAAGTATCACTTTGCAATATTTTGATATAAAGATTAGGTGTTGGTGGGTAATTGGGGGAAAACCTAGGAATTGGAGGTTAGGGATGATGGATTTTGATGATTTGCTATGTGATGATTGTTGTTATTGACGTATATGTGATAGTTATAAGTTATAAAAACATAATCTATGGTAATTTAAGGATAAAATCTGGTTTAGGAGTGTTGAATTGCAGATGGAGAAGTGCTGTTATCGCAGGGTTTTTATGCCAAATTCGCAGAGCGCGCTTAGCGCGGTATGGAGAAATTTCGCCTCTTCGAGGCAGCGAGTAGCGTACTTAGCGCGGGTGGGGCCCGCTTAGCGCGAACTGGGACTGAAAACATTATTTTTATTGACTTAAAATTCCCAAAAAATATTTGTTTCATATTATATTAATGTTGTGATGTTGCTGTGAATTGCTGCTATGTGTTGATGTGTTATATGATGACTATTTAGTGATTAAATTGATGACGAAAGTAGGATGCGTGAGAACTTGTAACTAGTATGAATTATGTGATTGATTGAATAGATGTTGTATTGATGAGTACGAGGAACATTAATATGGATGATGATGCAAACGATGATCTTAATGTTGATGATTTTATGACGATGATACATGACTGTTTTGATGTGAATTACTATGATGTTATTGATGATTATTAGATGTTTATGTGTGATGTTTGATGATAAAATGACGACGTGAAGTACTATGAGTATATTGATGATTATGAGGTGACGATTCATGATGTTTTGATGATTAAATGATGATATGGATTAACATGAGATTTTGATGAATGATGATGCAAATGATGATTTTAATGTTGATGATTTTATGACGATGATACATGACTATTTTGATGTGAATTACTATGAGTTATATTGATGATTACGAGATGCTGATTAATGATGTTTCGATGACGTATTTGGTGATATGCTGAATATGTGAGTTTGATGGATGATGATGCACGTAATGACTTTTGTTGATGACGATGATTAGGACGTTGTGCATCATGCATTCATAGCATTTAGACTTCGGTCTATTGATGATGTTAGGACTTCGGTCCAGTGACGATGTTAGGACTTCGGTCCAGTGGTGGCTTCAATCCCATTGTGTGGATTGAGGTGTTTATGACGTGCTCCCTTGTGGAGGGTTGATGGTCTAGTGTCCATTCACTAGTGCAAAAAGAAGAATATAATTTTAAAATTTACACCCGTTATACAAATAACGGGTGTAGATAAGAATGTGGTGGCAATTTTGTACATAAAGTGACATTTTAAGTATTAATATGTGACAATAGACACCATATTTTTTTAAAACAAGTGTAAATTCAAAATATTATTATAATCAATCTTCAATCCCATTGTGTGGATTGAGGTGTTTATGACGTGCTCCCTTGTGGAGGGTTGATGGTCTAGTGTCCATTCACTAGTGCAAAAAGAAGAATATAATTTTAAAATTTACACCCGTTATACAAATAACGGGTGTAAATAAGAATGTGGTGGCAATTTTGTACATAAAGTGACATTTTAAGTATTAATATGTGACAATAGACACCATATTTTTTAAAAACAAGTGTAAATTCAAAATATTATTATAATCAAATCTCTATTACTCCCGTTAAATTTAAAACGGGTGTAAATTTAAATATATTGAGAAAAAATTATTTAATTTTGTAACCCAAAATATTAATCCTAATAATTAATTAAGTGAATAACAGGTGTAAATTTTATTAACTTAAAATTGTGAATCATTGATTATAAATAAATAAAAATAATTTAATAAACTAATAAACTTAAATTTGGATTTGTATATTAAAAGATTTTATCTAAATTTTTTCTAAATATTATATTATAAAATTTATCTAATTTAATATTAAATTATAAAATTAAATTATTAAAGAAAAAATTCAGCATAAAGCATACAATAAAAACATTGAGGAAAGAATATATATATATATATATATATATATATTTCTTATAAAATTAAAATCACTATTTCGTTTATCTTGTTTTCAGTTACTCTTTCTTCTTATTTTCTTTTGGACCCTCAAAAACCAAATTTTCAGATTTGACGCATCAGTCGTGCCGCCACCGTTTCAACTCATCGCGACATCTCTTTGTTCATTTTGACATTTTAGGTTAGATTTGGATTTGATTTTTACTCATCTCGCTTCTCTTTTCATTTCTTGTTTGGAATTAACTTGGTTTCTAACAATACAAAACCCTAGGTTTCTTAATTCCCCCACGGAGATGGTAATACTTCTTTGTCTTTAACTCCTCTCACGGATTGCAAGAAAGGGTAAGAGGTTTCTTCCATAATTACCAATTGTTCCTTGAGGGTTAATATCAATTTGGAAGTGCCTAATATTTGGGAATGAGTCCAATCTACTGAGTAATTAAAGCTAACGCTTGAAAATGAAAGAAAAGTAGGTTTCCGTTTCTTTGGTTTTTGTCTTCAATTTTCTCTTGCTTTTCGATATCCATGGTATATTTTTCCTTTAAAAAAATTAAATCTATTTTAAAGAGAGTTTCCACCAGAATCCGGAAATTAATTTCCATTTATTCAATTACTGTTTGAATCAAATAAAGTAGAATTTTATATCATTTTTAAACCTTCGTTGTCGGCATTTTTTTTTTGCTGAAGGTACATACTTTGGAGGAGAAGCTGAAAAGTTTTGCTAAAGTGTACAACAGGGTATGTGGCAAATATTTATGTTCTTATATTAATTTTCAATATATTTGTATAGTGTTTTAGTTGTGAACTTGTGTCTGGTGTATTATCTATGCTGCAGGTTTATAATTACTTTGAAATTGAACATGTCATGCAAGATCTTAATTATCTACATTCATTTAATTTTGACAAGATAAGAATATGTTTGTAAAAAGAAATGAGATAATGGCAAGTAGAGATGCATATGAGTTAGAAATGATTATATTTGTGTTCCTTATAGTATAGATGTCCTTATATGCATAAATTATTTCGTTAACAATTCCAATTACTGATTATTATTTGTGCTCTGCCGCCATATATGATATAGTCTCTGCTGATCAGTTTTACAGAGACCTGATTTTTTGTGTTATGCAACCATGTATTATATTGTCTCAATTGTTCAGGTATTGGTCTTTCCAGTATTGTAGGGAATCTAGGAGTTCTCTTATGTATTAATGATGTAGTATGTCGATCATAAGTGCACGGAAAAGGACATCTCTGACAAATAATTGACCTAGGATGAATTCTCACATGCCACATAGGAGGCCATTAATTAAATCCTAAACATCAAGAAATACAGGATCGATTTTCTTATCGTGCGGTGTCGATAATATGCCCTTTCGCTTCCTCGGAGTTATGATAGGAGACAGTCCAAGGAAGCTATCTATGTGGAAACCTCTCCTTGAATTGCTGTGCAACAAATTGTCTTGTTGGAAAGGCAAGAATTTATCTATTGCTGGCAGAATAACTCTCATCAGTTCAGTCTTGAACGCCATCCCGGTTTACACCTTCGCTTTCTATAAAGCACCGGCGACGATTCTGAAAGAGATCAGGAGGATCATCTCCAATTTTTTATGGGCTGGAAGGCTTGACAGAAGAAGAACACATTGGGTCAGCTGGGCAGATGTTTGCAAACCGAAGTCGATGGGCGGATTGGGTATCAAGGATGTCGAAATCACCAACAAAGCTTTACTTTTAAAATGGAAATGGAGGATTCTGGTGGATAAGGAAGCGTGCTGGCAGAAACTGTTAAGTTATCGCTAGGGCAATGTGGCGTTAAAGATTTAAATAGGAGATAGCTCAGTGTTGACTAGTAGAGACTCTTCTTGGTGGAAAGATTTGATCTTAACAGATCTTAAATCTTCTCCAACTTCTGGTTTTTCTAACTCTTTTTCTTGCAGGATTGGAGACGGCTCTAACACCTCTTTCTGGCACGCTTTGTGGATCAAAAACCAGACGATGAAAGAACCTTTTCCTTTAATCTTCCAGGCTTCTGATTCTCATCTTTTGTCTATTGCTGAAGCACGCACCTGGTTCGATGGGAATTGGGTTTGGAAACAATTCCAGAGTAATAGCGGTGATGACATGATGCAGGAAACTATTGAAGAAATGCAGCAGTGGTTGGATGTTAACAAACCTCATCAAAATGGAACAGACTCTTTTTTATGGTTGAATGGCAATGATGATGGTTACAAGACAAACTCTTGTATTGCAAAACACTTTTAGCACATTGTCACCACCAGATTCGACGCTGGTACCCTTGACACGTTGGCTAGTCTGTGGAGGTTTCGGGCTCCTACGAAGACCATGATTTTTGGATGGAGATTGTTGATAAATCGCCTTCCTACGAAAGACCTCTTGTTTCGTAGAGGTATTTTAACATATCCTAGAGATTCCGCGTGCGTTCTATGTTTCCGGCTTAGCGAAACCTCCCAGCACTTGTTCAAGCACTGCTACATTGCTAGAAATTTATGGGACAAGGTGAGGTCTTGGGTTGGCAGGACAATTTGGAAGTTATTACTGATCTGGCAGACTTTCCCGTCGAAAGCTCTAAAGTCAACAATTTATCTAAGCGTCACTTAATCGGCTCTATTTGGTTGGCAACGACGTGGTGTTTATGGATTAAACGTAATGCTGTTATTTTCAAGGGCGAAGTATTTAGTTTTACGGATTGTTTGTCGGCGATTATTCATAATTCGTGGGTTTGGGCGGGTCTTACATGTAAACAAGCCTACTCCCCCCCTTTTCTTGATTGGCACCACTCTCCTCTTAACTCTTGTAGGAGCTAGGGGTGTTGTACTCTGTTTCTGTATTTTTGGAGCATTACTTTTGCTCTCATCAATATATTGCCTATTAAAAAAAATCCTAAACATCAAGGAAACAATCTGTTCAGAAAATCAATAGTATCATTTATGTTGGATTGGTACTGTAATTTTACCTCATCGGTTATGGTTTTTAAGAAGTGATGTAACAGCGTAGTGAAAAATCATATAGCACACCAATAGTACTAACTCAATATTAATAAATTTATTTTACTACCTTTTTTCATGTCATTAAGATACTAACTTGGTCTCATTTGCAGGATAGAAATAAACATGTTTCCTTCGTAATAAGTAGTAGTAGAGCAACTGGTATTTCTTGAGGTTTAAACATTGTTGCCATTTTGTTAATGTTGGATGATCTCTGATTTCAGAAAAACTTTATAAATGGATCTAAAGACAACAATATAGTGGATGAAGAATTTCAACACTTGATATACATAATTACATTCAGGTTGGTTGTATCACTATTCTTGTTTATAATTTCCCTTTTATTATAACACTGATCAACATGAGACTCAGATGAAGTTGTGGATTCTTATTCTTGAGAATAAACTCTAGCCATTATACTTTTTGTGTTTGACTGTAATATTCAAGATAGAGCTTCTAATGTGGTGATATTCAAGATAGTCCCTACTAACTCCTAGATTCCCCCCACCCCTTTTTTTTGTTCTTTTATAGGCCTTACTAACTTGGTTGCTTTGTTGAAACAACTTTTGGATATGATTCAGTTGAATTTAATATCACTTGTGGAAAAAGTGCTTCAAATTAGTCAATTAATTGTAACTCAATTAAAAAAACTGATGCGGTTCTAACCCCCTTGTATTTTCAAGAGGCTTTTTATGATTTCTTTTTGTAAACTTATGTTTTTTTAGTTTGTGAAAAGATTGATTTCTATAAACTTGCTATTTGTTGAAACAACTTTTGGATATGATTCAGTTTAATTTAATATCACTTGTGGAAAAAGTGCTTCAAATTAGTCAATTAATTGTAACTCAATTAAAAAAACGGATGCGGTTCTAACCCTTTTGTATTTTCAAGAGGCTTCTTATGATTTCTTTTTGTAAACTTATGCTTTTTAAGTTTGTGAAAAGGTTGATTTCTATAAACTTGCTATTTGTTGAAACAATTTTTGGATATGATTCAGTTGAATTTAATATCACTTGTGGAAAAAGTGCTTCAAATTAGTCAATTAATTGTAACTCAATTAAAAACTCTGTTGTGGTTCTAACCCCCTTGTATTTTCACGAGGCTTCTTATGATTTCTTTTTGCAAATTTATGTTTTTTTAGTTTGTGAAAAGGTTGATTTCTATAAACTTGCTATTTATATCTCACCATGTCGATAGCTTATTGACCTACGTGTACAATTGGAGTTTGGAACACAGAAAGAGTTAAACTAGCGTCGTACTTACTCAGGTTTTGTTCTATGTGTTTAATTTGGTCATTCTATTGCTAACTTTGCTTACTTTTATGCTGCAAGTACACATAGTAGTGGAGAGGCAACATATTTAATTATCTAAATATGTGGGTCTTGGATAGAAAAGCCTCTGAAATAAATAAAATAAAATCAACTATTACTAAAATTAAATAAATTATTAGGTTCATTTTTATCATATACTTGGTGAATTAAATTCTTATGATTATCTCTTTAATTTAATCTGTACAATTTTTTATTTTTTCAGAAGTAACTATGGAAGCAATTGATGACAATGATGTGGATTATGAAGCAAATGAGGATAATATCGTGGATATGTAATTTTGTACATAATATAAATTTGTTTCATTTGTTACCTTATTATATGTAATATAGAAGGTTTTATTCAGGTACTAAAATCATGATATTATATAGTTTGTTATATTTTCATTATTACTATATATACCATTAATTATGAGTATTATTTTAAATTATGGTGGTATGTTTATGTGCTTGTTCATTTGAAATGATATAATTATTATTGTTTTGCTCCTTAAAATTGAGAGGAACCATGTGTAAATTTTGTTCCTTTAACAAGTGACTATTATGCTCTTTGTATTTAATTTAATTAGTTATGAATTGAATGTTGTTCCTTAGGATTTCATGATATTTGTTGTACTTGCTCCTTTTATTTGTTGAGATTGTTGGCTTGCTCCTAAGATATTTTTGCAATATGTTGTTGGATTTGCTTTGTAAAGCCATTGTGTAGAGGCTCTTTAAAAGTGTCTGCAGTTTGAATTGTCTACAGCAAAATGGGATTTTTTGGTATTAGATAATATGATTTTGATGTAAGACATATATATGATGATGTTAGAATATGTTTGTTTTAGTTGTGCTTTTTGTTTACTAAAGGAATGGCATATAAAAATATATGGTTTAATCAAATGGGGTGTAAATGAAATTAAATATAATTATCAAATTATTTACATCCGTGATAACTAAAATAAGGTGTAATATACTATATTTTTACACCCATGATAACTAAAATAAGGTGTAATATACTATATTTTTACACCCTATTTAAAAAAAAAATAGGGTGTAAATTTGTTGACATTCATAGTAAGTATTATTTATTTTACACCTGATTTTTATTAAATTCGGTGTAAATTCATTTGATTTAAATGTATATTTGTAAGAATTTACACCCGTTTTCTCTAAAAAAATGGTGTAATATACCTTCTATTTACACCCTTTTTTAAACGGGTGTAAATTTGTCAGACATTTCTCACCCTTTGAATTCACACCCTCTCAATGATGATATAGAGTAATTGGATTTTGAATGGGTTTAAAAAATGGATAAACATGGTTTATTTTTCTTGAGCTTATTTTGACAAAGACGACTTTAGAAATTTTGGATAGAGAGATGAATATTCGGAATCGAAAAGTGGACATGAATTGTGAATTAGATTGAAATTGGATAATGGATATAAAAAATGGTTTTTTGATTTGGATTATGGTTTTGAAAGTGGTTTAGATATATAATTTGGATATGAATAAAAAAATGGATATGGACCTTACAATTTGGATTTTGACTTGGATAATGGGTTTGGATTTATGGATAATGGTTTGAATAAATGGATATTAGTAGAAAAGTGGTTTATGGTATGGAAGTGGTTCAAAAAACAAATATTTGGACATGGATATAAAAAATGGTCAAAATGGTAATGGGTTAACTTGGATATTGAATTGGATATTTGGAATTTGAGTTATGATTGGAAAAAGAATGGTAATTCTTGACATGAAACTCTAATCTCAAGATCTTCAATTGATGTCTGTCCACAAACTCACCCATGAATAAAAATCTCGATCCACCTTGAGATGCACTGATAAATCTTTAAGGAGACGACTTGAACTGAGCAGAAGTCAAACCCTGATTCACACCCACGAAACCTTGACCCAAAGCTATTGATAAACCTTCTGAATAGGAAAATATTCGGAGCTTGATGAACTTCTGAATAGGAAGATATTCTTGATATTGCAAATTCAAACCTGGATGAAGATGAAAATCTCCCAATAAGAGAGAATCCCGAGCTTGCACATAATACCTTGATCCCACACCTCACGAGCCCAATGCAAATGAATGAATGAGTTATGACCTAATGGAAAATACAGATGAATTGCGAAGCGAAAGCCAGTTATTGGGGAATAAATAAGAGGGCAAATTTTGAGGTATTACACATATAGGCTCCATTCGTACTCGCACGCGGGAATCAAACCTGCGAAGTAATTGTGCATACGTTTCAGAGGAGGAGCTCGAGACTCATGAAACTGTACCACAAGGGAAACGGTTACGATTACATCATCATATACACAACGTGATTGTATTCGACAATCACAAGGCCACATTCGCCTTAAGGCCTCTTTTGCCTTTTCTCATAAATCCCAATGGTTCACACATGTTCCATACTAGTGTTTACTCTCTCCTAGACCAATACTCGTCACGGATGCACCTTTCTACATCGAGTGCCCGAGCATCGCCATCTAGGTTATCTACTCCAAGCCAGAACTCGTCAAGGATGCACCTTTCTACATCGAATGCACGAGCGTCGCCATCCAGAGTTTCTATCACAATCCTAGTCACGACCTAGAATTATACCAATATTAACTATGCCATTTGTTTTGGGGTAAAGTTTCCTCACTCTTCCTAATTCATTTTAAGCATGCATATTCTCTCGATCATGTTTAGCAACAATTAATTACACATAGCATAACACAATTTGCATAATAGAAACACATATAATAATTCAATCATAAGTCACATAACTCTTGGTTTCCCTCTGATCATTTAATCGGGTATCAAATGAATATTTCTCACTCTTATCCCGTAGGATATTTTCACATCTTTGCATCGACTATTACCATGCTTCGATCGGATTTACGATCCAAAAGATATGGATTTTCAACATATCACATTACCATTATTTCCATTCATTTCCCACTAAATAATTAATCCCACATCATACCCATAATTTTTACTTTTTATTGGGTAGAGGATTATCATAGCTTTCCAACGATACCAAGAACGCTTCAGTCCGAGTTACGGATCAAAAGTTATGAATTTTTAAAGAAAAGAAATTATTTGAAAACCCCCAGGAGCGCCCGGCGGTCCCTGCTTCGCCCGGCGGTACCCCCTGCGCTGGCTATTTCGCCCGACGAAGCAGCAACGTAAATCCCATATCCAAAACTCAAAAGTTACAGAATCAAAACATGCTGCGCCTCTTGGCTTTCGCCCGGCGGAGCAGCGATGCAAGCCTTGCGTCTCCCGGCGCTCAAAGCGCCGCCCGGTGGTGTGTATCAGAAGCAGAATTTTCTGTTGTGTTTCCATGGTTCCAAAACTCCCCCTTTCCACACCAAATCATTTCCAAACCACAAAACAAGTATCATCAATTGATCACATGCATATTATGACCACACTACGCAATTTATATCAAATTCCATCCGTTAGATTTCATTGATTTATCCGTTTAATCATTTTCTCTCAAATCTAACCTAAGTTCAAATCATGGATTTCTAGAACTTAGAGTTTCTAACTAGAACCCACCTGATAATCGAAGAGGAGGTTGAAGAAGATGATGAACAAATGGTGATGATCCAAATTTTCCTCCCTTCTTCCTCTTTCTCCACTTTCTCTCTTTCTCTTCCTTTTCCTCTTCTTCTTACTATCTTTCTTTTTTTTCTATTTCTTTCTTTCTCTTTTCTAACAAATATATATATATATATATATATATATATATATATATATATATATATATATATATATATAATACTATTTTTATATAATATAATCCAATAGGGTAAAATATCTCAAATTGATATTTTGTCGTCTCAGCCCAATTGATCAATTATTAGAGTTACCTTAATAATCCTCTCTTGGACTAAAATAATTGATCTGTCTCTTTAACAAAATAATTGATCTCTTTAGAGTTCATTAGTTGCTCAATTGATCCCAATTAACCATACTTAAAACACTTAGAAGATTCCATTAATCCAATTAACCAAAGTTAGAGCACATAGACACTCATCTGATCTCATCAGATATCCAACTGATCATTTAAATAATACGGAGTATTACAATGTGTAACAAACTAAATGTCCAGAATCACAATACATAGGCTATGTATGAGCAGGGTATCAACTTGAAGAGCAGGAAGTATAAATAGTAAAACCTGCTATATAACAAGATCTTCAGCTTGAAGAGCAGGAAGTACACATGTCCCGATTTTGCTCATGTTCCAACCCGCAGAATAATTTCAATAAGGAGTATTAATAAATTAATACTTATTAGAATAATTTCAATAGGGAAATTAAGAATAATTTCAAAGACCACTTTTGGAAATTAAGAATAATTATATAAGGTAACTAACACTATATGCCAGCAAGATTAGCTCAGGTATATTATTGTACCTGAATCAAACCACACATCCATTGTGTTAGTCCTTTTTTCATATTCTGCTGCTTTATCACAATATTTAGCTGGGAGGAGTTCTTCTACTGTCATGTACCACCATGCATCCCCACCCTTTTGTACTATAATAGCTGACAGTCTCAGAAAGAAAAGTAAGAGATCAATATTAGGATGTATTGATTTCTTAGGACCAACATGCTTTAAAAGAGCATAAACAACAAAACAAATTTGGAATATTTACCATTGAATGTACTCAAATAGGGACAACGATATTTGTTTAATATTTACTAACAGTGAAAAAGTAATTCTACCAAACACAAAAGATATTGAGGTAGTACAATATCATAATTTGATCACTAAGAAAAATAAAAGAAAATGACATTGTCATTTTTTCACTTACAATTTATATGATTAATTGTCTATTCATTCATAAGAGGTTATCTAGACTGCACGTGATAAAAAAAAAACTGGAATTGGCACACCCCATGTTCTCTATCGTGATATACACCAATCAGAGCGACTGGAAGTCATTGCTGAGTGTAACGCCCCAAATTTCGTAAGAATATTTATTTAATTTATTTAAATATTATATTTGTGAATTTTTGTGAATTTTGGTAATTTGCGTCGATGTTGGTGAATTTGTGAAGTTTTGGTTATTTAATTAAATAATAGTATATATTACGGAATATATTGTATTATTATTTATTTTAAATAATATTAGAGGAATTAAGGGTAAAGTAGACATTTGAGGAGAATTAGTGAGGGTAAGATGGGAAGAGCACATTTAGGGGTGTTTTGAGTTAAAACAAGGAATAGTGATGGGAGTTTTCATTATTCGTGTTATTTTGGTTGAAAGAAAGAAAAGAGTGCTCTGAAGAACAAGAAGAGTGGAGGAGGCTAGGGCATAGAGGAATTCCGGTGAAACTTCAAGAGAAGATCGAAAGAAGCAAAACTCTAAGGTATGGGAAGTATCACTTTGCAATATTTTGATATAAAGATTAGGTGTTGGTGGGTAATTGGGGGAAAACCTAGGAATTGGAGGTTAGGGATGATGGATTTTGATGATTTGCTATGTGATGATTGTTGTTATTGACGTATATGTGATAGTTATAAGTTATAAAAACATAATCTATGGTAATTTAAGGATAAAATCTGGTTTAGGAGTGTTGAATCGCAGATGGAGAAGTGCTGTTATCGTAGGGTTTTTCTGCCAAATTCGCAGAGTGCGCTTAGCGCGGTATGGAGAAATTTCGCCTCTTCGAGGCAGTGAGTAGCGTACTTAGCGCGGGTGGGGCCCGCTTAGCGCGAACTGGGACTGAAAACATTATTTTTATTGACTTAAAATTCCCAAAAAATATTTGTTTCATATTATATTAATGTTGTGATGTTGCTGTGAATTGCTGCTATGTGTTGATGTGTTATATGATGACTATTTAGTGATTAAATTGATGACGAAAGTAGGATGCGTGAGAACTTGTAACTAGTATGAATTATGTGATTGATTGAATAGATGTTGTATTGATGAGTACGAGGAACATTAATATGGATGATGATGCAAACGATGATCTTAATGTTGATGATTTTATGACGATGATACATGACTGTTTTGATGTGAATTACTATGATGTTATTGATGATTATTAGATGTTTATGTGTGATGTTTGATGATAAAATGACGACGTGAAGTACTATGAGTATATTGATGATTATGAGGTGACGATTCATGATGTTTTGATGATTAAATGATGATATGGATTAACATGAGATTTTGATGAATGATGATGCAAATGATGATTTTAATGTTGATGATTTTATGACGATGATACATGACTATTTTGATGTGAATTACTATGAGTTATATTGATGATTACGAGATGCTGATTAATGATGTTTCGATGACGTATTTGGTGATATGCTGAATATGTGAGTTTGATGGATGATGATGCACGTAATGACTTTTGTTGATGACGATGATTAGGACGTTGTGCATCATGCATTCATAGCATTTAGACTTCGGTCTATTGATGATGTTAGGACTTCGGTCCAGTGACGATGTTAGGACTTCGGTCCAGTGGTGGCTTCAATCCCATTGTGTGGATTGAGGTGTTTATGACGTGCTCCCTTGTGGAGGGTTGATGGTCTAGTGTCCATTCACTAGTGCAAAAAGAAGAATATAATTTTAAAATTTACACCCGTTATACAAATAACGGGTGTAGATAAGAATGTGGTGGCAATTTTGTACATAAAGTGACATTTTAAGTATTAATATGTGACAATAGACACCATATTTTTTTAAAACAAGTGTAAATTCAAAATATTATTATAATCAATCTTCAATCCCATTGTGTGGATTGAGGTGTTTATGACGTGCTCCCTTGTGGAGGGTTGATGGTCTAGTGTCCATTCACTAGTGCAAAAAGAAGAATATAATTTTAAAATTTACACCCGTTATACAAATAACGGGTGTAAATAAGAATGTGGTGGCAATTTTGTACATAAAGTGACATTTTAAGTATTAATATGTGACAATAGACACCATATTTTTTAAAAACAAGTGTAAATTCAAAATATTATTATAATCAAATCTCTATTACTCCCGTTAAATTTAAAACGGGTGTAAATTTAAATATATTGAGAAAAAATTATTTAATTTTGTAACCCAAAATATTAATCCTAATAATTAATTAAGTGAATAACAGGTGTAAATTTTATTAACTTAAAATTGTGAATCATTGATTATAAATAAATAAAAATAATTTAATAAACTAATAAACTTAAATTTGGATTTGTATATTAAAAGATTTTATCTAAATTTTTTCTAAATATTATATTATAAAATTTATCTAATTTAATATTAAATTATAAAATTAAATTATTAAAGAAAAAATTCAGCATAAAGCATACAATAAAAACATTGAGGAAAGAATATATATATATATATATATATATATATTTCTTATAAAATTAAAATCACTATTTCGTTTATCTTGTTTTCAGTTACTCTTTCTTCTTATTTTCTTTTGGACCCTCAAAAACCAAATTTTCAGATTTGACGCATCAGTCGTGCCGCCACCGTTTCAACTCATCGCGACATCTCTTTGTTCATTTTGACATTTTAGGTTAGATTTGGATTTGATTTTTACTCATCTCGCTTCTCTTTTCATTTCTTGTTTGGAATTAACTTGGTTTCTAACAATACAAAACCCTAGGTTTCTTAATTCCCCCACGGAGATGGTAATACTTCTTTGTCTTTAACTCCTCTCACGGATTGCAAGAAAGGGTAAGAGGTTTCTTCCATAATTACCAATTGTTCCTTGAGGGTTAATATCAATTTGGAAGTGCCTAATATTTGGGAATGAGTCCAATCTACTGAGTAATTAAAGCTAACGCTTGAAAATGAAAGAAAAGTAGGTTTCCGTTTCTTTGGTTTTTGTCTTCAATTTTCTCTTGCTTTTCGATATCCATGGTATATTTTTCCTTTAAAAAAATTAAATCTATTTTAAAGAGAGTTTCCACCAGAATCCGGAAATTAATTTCCATTTATTCAATTACTGTTTGAATCAAATAAAGTAGAATTTTATATCATTTTTAAACCTTCGTTGTCGGCATTTTTTTTTTGCTGAAGGTACATACTTTGGAGGAGAAGCTGAAAAGTTTTGCTAAAGTGTACAACAGGGTATGTGGCAAATATTTATGTTCTTATATTAATTTTCAATATATTTGTATAGTGTTTTAGTTGTGAACTTGTGTCTGGTGTATTATCTATGCTGCAGGTTTATAATTACTTTGAAATTGAACATGTCATGCAAGATCTTAATTATCTACATTCATTTAATTTTGACAAGATAAGAATATGTTTGTAAAAAGAAATGAGATAATGGCAAGTAGAGATGCATATGAGTTAGAAATGATTATATTTGTGTTCCTTATAGTATAGATGTCCTTATATGCATAAATTATTTCGTTAACAATTCCAATTACTGATTATTATTTGTGCTCTGCCGCCATATATGATATAGTCTCTGCTGATCAGTTTTACAGAGACCTGATTTTTTGTGTTATGCAACCATGTATTATATTGTCTCAATTGTTCAGGTATTGGTCTTTCCAGTATTGTAGGGAATCTAGGAGTTCTCTTATGTATTAATGATGTAGTATGTCGATCATAAGTGCACGGAAAAGGACATCTCTGACAAATAATTGACCTAGGATGAATTCTCACATGCCACATAGGAGGCCATTAATTAAATCCTAAACATCAAGAAATACAGGATCGATTTTCTTATCGTGCGGTGTCGATAATATGCCCTTTCGCTTCCTCGGAGTTATGATAGGAGACAGTCCAAGGAAGCTATCTATGTGGAAACCTCTCCTTGAATTGCTGTGCAACAAATTGTCTTGTTGGAAAGGCAAGAATTTATCTATTGCTGGCAGAATAACTCTCATCAGTTCAGTCTTGAACGCCATCCCGGTTTACACCTTCGCTTTCTATAAAGCACCGGCGACGATTCTGAAAGAGATCAGGAGGATCATCTCCAATTTTTTATGGGCTGGAAGGCTTGACAGAAGAAGAACACATTGGGTCAGCTGGGCAGATGTTTGCAAACCGAAGTCGATGGGCGGATTGGGTATCAAGGATGTCGAAATCACCAACAAAGCTTTACTTTTAAAATGGAAATGGAGGATTCTGGTGGATAAGGAAGCGTGCTGGCAGAAACTGTTAAGTTATCGCTAGGGCAATGTGGCGTTAAAGATTTAAATAGGAGATAGCTCAGTGTTGACTAGTAGAGACTCTTCTTGGTGGAAAGATTTGATCTTAACAGATCTTAAATCTTCTCCAACTTCTGGTTTTTCTAACTCTTTTTCTTGCAGGATTGGAGACGGCTCTAACACCTCTTTCTGGCACGCTTTGTGGATCAAAAACCAGACGATGAAAGAACCTTTTCCTTTAATCTTCCAGGCTTCTGATTCTCATCTTTTGTCTATTGCTGAAGCACGCACCTGGTTCGATGGGAATTGGGTTTGGAAACAATTCTAGAGTAATAGCGGTGATGACATGATGCAGGAAACTATTGAAGAAATGCAGCAGTGGTTGGATGTTAACAAACCTCATCAAAATGGAACAGACTCTTTTTTATGGTTGAATGGCAATGATGATGGTTACAAGACAAACTCTTGTATTGCAAAACACTTTTAGCACATTGTCACCACCAGATTCGACGCTGGTACCCTTGACACGTTGGCTAGTCTGTGGAGGTTTCGGGCTCCTTCGAAGACCATGATTTTTGGATGGAGATTGTTGATAAATCGCCTTCCTACGAAAGACCTCTTGTTTCGTAGAGGTATTTTAACATATCCTAGAGATTCCGCGTGCGTTCTATGTTTTCGGCTTAGCGAAACCTCCCAGCACTTGTTCAAGCACTGCTACATTGCTAGAAATTTATGGGACAAGGTGAGGTCTTGGGTTGGCAGGACAATTTGGAAGTTATTACTGATCTGGCAGACTTTCCCGTCGAAAGCTCTAAAGTCAACAATTTATCTAAGCGTCACTTAATCGGCTCTATTTGGTTGGCAACGACGTGGTGTTTATGGATTAAACGTAATGCTGTTATTTTCAAGGGCGAAGTATTTAGTTTTACGGATTGTTTGTCGGCGATTATTCATAATTCGTGGGTTTGGGCGGGTCTTACAGGTAAACAAGCCTACTCCCCCCCTTTTCTTGATTGGCACCACTCTCCTCTTAACTCTTGTAGGAGCTAGGGGTGTTGTACTCTGTTTCTGTATTTTTGGAGCATTACTTTTGCTCTCATCAATATATTGCCTATTAAAAAAAATCCTAAACATCAAGGAAACAATCTGTTCAGAAAATCAATAGTATCATTTATGTTGGATTGGTACTGTAATTTTACCTCATCGGTTATGGTTTTTAAGAAGTGATGTAACAGCGTAGTGAAAAATCATATAGCACACCAATAGTACTAACTCAATATTAATAAATTTATTTTACTACCTTTTTTCATGTCATTAAGATACTAACTTGGTCTCATTTGCAGGATAGAAATAAACATGTTTCCTTCGTAATAAGTAGTAGCAGAGCAACTGGTATTTCTTGAGGTTTAAACATTGTTGCCATTTTGTTAATGTTGGATGATCTCTGATTTCAGAAAAACTTTATAAATGGATCTAAAGACAACAATATAGTGGATGAAGAATTTCAACACTTGATATACTTAATTACATTCAGGTTGGTTGTATCACTATTCTTGTTTATAATTTCCCTTTTATTATAACACTGATCAACATGAGACTCAGATGAAGTTGTGGATTCTTATTCTTGAGAATAAACTCTAGCCATTATACTTTTTGTGTTTGACTGTAATATTCAAGATAGAGCTTCTAATGTGGTGATATTCAAGATAGTCCCTACTAACTCCTAGATTCCCCCCACCCCTTTTTTTTGTTCTTTTATAGGCCTTACTAACTTGGTTGCTTTGTTGAAACAACTTTTGGATATGATTCAGTTGAATTTAATATCACTTGTGGAAAAAGTGCTTCAAATTAGTCAATTAATTGCAACTCAATTAAAAAAACTGATGCGGTTCTAACCCCCTTGTATTTTCAAGAGGCTTTTTATGATTTCTTTTTGTAAACTTATGTTTTTTTAGTTTGTGAAAAGATTGATTTCTATAAACTTGCTATTTGTTGAAACAACTTTTGGATATGATTCAGTTTAATTTAATATCACTTGTGGAAAAAGTGCTTCAAATTAGTCAATTAATTGTAACTCAATTAAAAAAACGGATGCGGTTCTAACCCTTTTGTATTTTCAAGAGGCTTCTTATGATTTCTTTTTGTAAACTTATGCTTTTTAAGTTTGTGAAAAGGTTGATTTCTATAAACTTGCTATTTGTTGAAACAATTTTTGGATATGATTCAGTTGAATTTAATATCACTTGTGGAAAAAGTGCTTCAAATTAGTCAATTAATTGTAACTCAATTAAAAACTCTGTTGTGGTTCTAACCCCCTTGTATTTTCACGAGGCTTCTTATGATTTCTTTTTGCAAATTTATGTTTTTTTAGTTTGTGAAAAGGTTGATTTCTATAAACTTGCTATTTATATCTCACCATGTCGATAGCTTATTGACCTACGTGTACAATTGGAGTTTGGAACACAGAAAGAGTTAAACTAGCGTCGTACTTACTCAGGTTTTGTTCTATGTGTTTAATTTGGTCATTCTATTGCTAACTTTGCTTACTTTTATGCTGCAAGTACACATAGTAGTGGAGAGGCAACATATTTAATTATCTAAATATGTGGGTCTTGGATAGAAAAGCCTCTGAAATAAATAAAATAAAATCAACTATTACTAAAATTAAATAAATTATTAGGTTCATTTTTGTCATATACTTGGTGAATTAAATTCTTATGATTATCTCTTTAATTTAATCTGTACAATTTTTTATTTTTTCAGAAGTAACTATGGAAGCAATTGATGACAATGATGTGGATTATGAAGCAAATGAGGATAATATCGTGGATATGTAATTTTGTACATAATATAAATTTGTTTCATTTGTTACCTTATTATATGTAATATAGAAGGTTTTATTCAGGTACTAAAATCATGATATTATATAGTTTGTTATATTTTCATTATTACTATATATACCATTAATTATGAGTATTATTTTAAATTATGGTGGTATGTTTATGTGTTTGTTCATTTGAAATGATATAATTATTATTGTTTTGCTCCTTAAAATTGAGAGGAACCATGTGTAAATTTTGTTCCTTTAACAAGTGACTATTATGCTCTTTGTATTTAATTTAATTAGTTATGAATTGAATGTTGTTCCTTAGGATTTCATGATATTTGTTGTACTTGCTCCTTTTATTTGTTGAGATAGTTGGCTTGCTCCTAAGATATTTTTGCAATATGTTGTTGGATTTGCTTTGTAAAGCCATTGTGTAGAGGCTCTTTAAAAGTGTCTGTAGTTTGAATTGTCTACAGCAAAATGGGATTTTTTGGTATTAGATAATATGATTTTGATGTAAGACATATATATGATGATGTTAGAATATGTTTGTTTTAGTTGTGCTTTTTGTTTACTAAAGGAATGGCATATAAAAATATATGGTTTAATCAAATGGGGTGTAAATGAAATAAGGTGTAAATGAAATTAAATATAATATAATTATCAAATAATTTACATCCGTGATAACTAAAATAAGGTGTAATATACTATATTTTTACACCCATGATAACTAAAATAAGGTGTAATATACTATATTTTTACACCCTATTTAAAAAAAAAAATAGGGTGTAAATTTGTTGACATTCATAGTAAGTATTATTTATTTTACACCTGATTTTTATTAAATTCGGTGTAAATTCATTTGATTTAAATGTATATTTGTAAGAATTTACACCCGTTTTCTCTAAAAAAATGGTGTAATATACCTTCTATTTACACCCTTTTTTAAACGGGTGTAAATTTGTCAGACATTTCTCACCCTTTGAATTCACACCCTCTAATAACGGGTGTAAAATGTATAAAAAATGGGTGTAAATTTATCTTTTTGTACTAGTGATTATTATGACGATTTGGTACCACATGCGTTTTTATGATGTTGCATTTTATTCTTGGTGACATTGCATGATTGCATATGAGTGATATTGGTGATGTGATGTTTTATATGATGTTTTGGGTGAGTCTCTGTAGTATTTGATAAAAACAACCGTTGCCCTGTTAATGTCTTTTCTTTATATGACTTATATTGAATTGTGATTACTCACCCTGTCTGTTTAAATGTTGCCTCCACGTGGGTAACGTGCAGGTGATCAGGTTTAGCTGTGGATGCTTTCGAGGACCTTGAAGTTTATTTGCTTTTGGTCGATTTAGAGGGTCTTGCTCTGATAGTGTAACATCGGGTTGGGGTCCTTTGATTCGAACTATGTTGTTTCCTTATTTTTGTTGTTAATTGATGATATGGTTTCATTTTGAAAACCTTTTTGAGTATTTGTGGTTATGATGGATCTGCTGCCTATTTTGGGGGCTTTTATTAAAAACATTTTTTATTATTATGATGTTGAATGGCTCATCTCTATGCGAACAAAAAATTGCAAATGAACAAAATAATTTGGCAAGGAAACTTTAAATGCAATACTTGAGGTGGAACCCATTTTACACGGCCTATAGCATCCATATCAGCTTCACAAATTCCCTCAACCTTATGAGCAGTACCTGAGCATCCTCTCAGACTCTTAAGTTTTGTCCTGCTAGATTTAATAAGTCATTAACTACCAAAAAGGCAGGTTTGAGAATAACAGCGTAAGAACAAAACGACTTTAATCAATATTATTTTCATGTTTGTAGAAGACAACATCAACATGAACATAGCATCACAAGAAACAAGCTACATATCAGAAAAAAGCACACCTCATTGTCGATATCCAAGTACGAAACTCGAAGAAGAAACTCTCGGTTTGGAGTCTGGTGTGAAGAAACATCAGATTGCATGATTCCTATAATAAAAATGCAACAAACAGACCAGTATTTTTCATACCTCTTGGGTAATGCTAAAAGTATCCTTCAAAGAAAGAGGTATGATTCCAGGAGATCATTGATCACCCTGTAATTATGAATTTATGAGTAAGAGTGTACCTCTTAGCGTTATCAGTAAATAATACAAACTCATAGCTTAACTTGATATAATCAGCAATTGTCGCAATAACTGATAGAATCAATTCATTTTTATGTGAGAAAGAGGGAAATTAACTTTCTTCATAACAATGTACACATATGAATCATCCTCAAAGGCATTATAGAACTGAACCCCGTTTCATGGCCTGTAAGTTCTTTCAATATCTTGACCTCTCTCTTTACATCTTCAACAGCAGTTGGGAGAACCATCTGCCACAAAACTCAAATTATTTATTCATGTGTAAACAAAGCAGGGCAAAATGATTATTTTCTTGTAGTGAGTAGACATGGCAACAAAACCCATACCCGCGGGTACCCACCCGAACCCGCCCCGAAATTGACGGGGAAAACCCGCTTTGACTGGGTTTGGGTTTGGGTTTGGGTTTTCCCCGATTAAAAAATATGGGGACGGGTCGGGTAATGGGGACACTAGTACCCACCCGAACCCGTCCCCGAACCCGCCCTGTTTATTATATTATGTACATTATTATTTAATTTTGTTAATTTAGAATATTAAATATGTGGCCAATGTTTTGATATTTTGATTTGTTTTATTTATTTAACATATTTCAAATGTATGTAAGATTTTATTTTATTTTATTATTTGTAATGTAATTTGATTTTGGAAAAGATAAATATTTCTATTAAAAAATTGATTTTACTAAATGGATGGTGGCGGGACGGGGATACCCAAACCCAACCCGAACCCGTTTGGGACGGGTTTGGGTTTTAATTCTCCATCCCCGATTGGGTTTGGGGCGGGGAACGGGGATTGTTTGGGGATTCGGGTTTGGGTTTGGGGGAGGTAAAAACCGTCCCCGACCCGCCCCGTTGCCATGCAACATTTTTCTCTCATACAAATCAAAGCAAATAGGATAACACATATAACTGGAATATATAAGTAGAACTAAGTTGGAATTGTGCATCATACTGGTTCCAATAAATGAGCCATGTAGAAACTTGAGATAATGATGTCAATGATGTTAAGGGACATCATCAAATTCATAGCGTAAAGCTTGTTTAAGCTTCTGCATTTTGTGACAATACATTTTTATCCACTAAGGGTATTGAAAGGGTAGACTACTCAAAACTACTCTGAACTTATATGTATAGATTGTGATAACCACTCAAAACTACTCTGAACTTTAAGGTAACAAACAATAATAAAGGTAACCAAATTTTTAGATTTTTCCGCTTTCCTGTCAAGAAAATAAAAGTAGTTGTACACTAGGTGGAGTCAGATATACAGGTTAAACGATGCCACTATGTTCTGCTGTAGGCTATATCTATCTGGTGATGCACCATTAAATTAAATTATCTTGTGATGATTTGGCCTATATTTTTAGATAGTTTCTCTCAACCCTGGCCTAATTGGAATGTTCTCCATCAAGTATAACTTTCTTAGCAGTGAATGTTTAGAGTGTGCCAAATAATTGTTTTTCTCTTAAATTAGACTTTATGTATCCATCTTCAATTAAGCAAAGGAAAAAAAATTAAGGGCTTATTTACTTATGACTCATAAGTTATGAGTTGAAGTAAACATTAGAGAAAGTATTATGAAGTCTTTGAAAATGCATTTTAAAAATAAATTGAAAATTTTCAAAAAAATCCGTGCTTTCTAGAAATGCATTCTATTTAATTCGCATTCATCTTCTCTGTCACAGATCAATCTTTTGGTTGATATTGTCATGTCTATTATCATCCCTGTTGAGATTTTAAAGGACCAAACGATAATTCATTTCCATTTTCCACTAAAAATTCTTGTAGGCGCTTTCTACATTTCTACTCAAAGTTTACTATGAATGTTTGCAATTTTGAACATTCCATTCACAATAAACTGTTAATTTCAGAAGCACTTTCCATACCTGTAACAACAATTGCCTTGACATCTTCTCTCTCGTTAGCCTCGTCAAAAGTCTCCTTTAAACTGCGAAACACTAGAGGAAGAGAAATGGGGAAACAAACAAATTAAAAAACGGAATATAGTATGCATAATGGATTAAAAAATGGTAAAATAGTCAAGTTAAATCTATAATCAATTCTAGAATCATAAAGTTGATCTGATATGTTTTAAATTAGACACAATTCTAGAACCAAATTCAATCTAATTCGAAAACATCTAAAATCAATTCTACACCTCTACAATTTATTTACCTAAATTATCGATTCAAACTTCTAACTAGAATTTGAAATTTTTACCTCCCTAATTGATTTTTAATCTGAAATATATTGTTCAATTCAATTTTACTTTAAAAATATATTCAAACCAGAAATTAATTTACTTTCTACTTGTAATACCCTGTATAATATATATCTAGAATAATACAATACAAGCATTTTATTTGGTACTGACACCATCATAAGTGCCTAATGGCGTAATTCACATACTTGACCATTTCTAAAACATAATACAATCTATGGTACAAGACATGGAAATTAGCAAAAATAAAAATCTAAGATCAATATACAATATCCTCAATTGTATACAATAAATACACAGCGGAATAAGTTTAACTAAGTTTCTCTTGAAACATCCAAGCATAGTTCCACTTGTAAATCAAACCTGCAAATACCTCCTAAAAATAATCAACAATAGTGGGGTGAGATACATCAAATCTCAGTGAGTTCCCTATCTTATGGATTCCCTCGACTTTACAGGGTTCTATCTTAGCCTAACTCAGGTCAAGGGGAAGGGAACTAGACCTTGAGTTCAAACATTTCTGACTAGAGAAACAATCGTACAAATCACAAAACGACAAAACTAGTTAAGGAATTTTCTCCCCGGCCATCCCGCTCAAAGGGATTAAACACGGGTCACGGATCCTTAACGCAGATAACTTCTCCCTGGTCGTACCGCTCAAAGAGATTAAACACGGGTCACGGTTATCTACAAACGTCAAACGGCAACTAGTTAAGGAATCTTCTACCCAGCCATCCCGCAGAAGGGATTAAACACGAGTCACAGATCCTTTAGGGGTGGGAATAGGCCAGACCAACTAATAGGGGCCAACGACCTAGTCTAAATAGGACTAGGCCAGGCCAGGCTTTTCTTAATTTGAAAAGGCCTAGGCTTTTTTGTAAGCCTATTTAGATAAAGAGGCTAGGCCACATGTCGTAAGAAAAGCCTTTTAAGCCTATCAGACTGACCTATTTAAGAAAAACTCAATAAATTTATTATTATTATTGTATTCTATTTTGTACTTTTAATTAAAATACAAAAATAAAACTTAGTTATCTTGAAGAACTTATGAAAATAAGTTGAAAAACATTATAAACAATTTCATAAGTTGTTGTCATAAGCTTTTTCATAAGTTCTCTCCAATAAATAGTATCACGAAACTTATGCTAATAGGTAAACTTGAATGAGACAATGAAAACAAACATTTAATTTCATTGATCTTATAACTTGTTAGTGTATTTAACATCAGTCGAATTTCTTATTTACAAATGTTCAAATGAAGTAGGCTTTTAAATAGGCTAGTAGGCCAATCAGGCATTCGAAAAGGTCAGGCTTAGGCCTAAAAATAAGCATATGGTAGGCTATAGGCCAGGCTTAGGCTTTGAATTTTTTAGCAGGCCAGGCTCAGGCTTGGCAAAGCCTAGCTCGGCCCAGCCTATTCCCACCCCTAGGATCCTTAACGTAGATAACTTCTCCCCGGCCATCCCGCACAAGGAGATTAAACACGGGTCACGGTTATCTACAAACGCCAAACGACAACTAGTTAAGGAATCTTCTCCCCGACCATCCCACACAAGGGGTTAAACACGGGTCACGGATCCTTAACGTAGATAACTTCTCCCCGGTCATCCCGCACAAGGAGATTAAACACGGGTCACGGTTATCTACAAATGGTACTTTTCCTCGACCACCTCGCTCAAAGAGATTAAACACGGGTCATTGTTCCAACCACTAAGTAACTTCTCCCCGACCATCCCGCTCAAAGAGATTAAACACGGGTCACTGTTACTTAACGTAGATAACTTCTCCCCGGTCATCCCGCACAAGGAGATTAAACACGGGTCACAGTCATCTACAAATGGTTACTTACTTAATAAATACTTCTCCCCGACCATCCCGCTCAAAGAGATTAAACACGGGTCACAGTATTTATTAAGGAATAAACTACAAACCAGAGGAATTACAACCCTCCACTGACAACTACTTATCAAAGACACTCTTCTAGTATCGATGCATAAGCATTGCTCTTCAAAGCTTTACCAAGTCCTAGTTACATCTCTAGGATCCTACAATTAGGTTTGGGGTAAGGTTTTCTCACTCTTCCTAATTCAGTTTAAGCATGTTATTCTCTCAATTATGTACAACAACAATTTTAGACAAGCATATTACAACATCAATCATAAAACACACAAGATAACATAACAAGTCAAGCATGATCCACATAGTAGTTCACACACATTTTTAAGGCATACAAGCCACTACTATCCTCTACTAAGCATCCTTGGTTAAATCATGGTCTCACATCACCATTAATAGCACATTGGATTCTCTTTCCAAGGCTTCAAGTCCCATATCAATCGGGCTCCCGGTTCATGAATTATGGTAGGAATAAGGACCCATACCATTCACATTCAATACATTTCCATATTTTCTTATAAATCTATAGCATATAACCATGTTTCTTCCTAACCATCACATAAAGCATTGAAATAGCTTTCCAACGCTTCCGACCGTGCGTCAATCCGAGTTACGAAACTCAAGTTACGACCAAAACAAGAGGCGCAATATTTTTCTCTGTGCAGGGGACTTCGCTATGCGAAACTTCCTTCGCTATGCGAACTAAATCAGTAGCAGAATCCCCTGTTTTTCGCTATGGATCGCATAGCGACCGATAGCGAGCTGTAGCAGTGTCTGGATGCATTTTTTGTGCAGAAACCACCAAAATTCATCATTTTAAGGTTCCCAATGACCCAAAACATCAAGAAAACAAAGGTAGCACCAATCATGACAATTGAACAACATCAAGAAAGATTTCATGGTTCAATACCCAAAACCCTAACTTCCCAAAACATTTTCCAACATAACGACAAGTATTCCCGATTGTTTCCACTTACAACCCGACTATATTACTCGATTTATTTCACATTTTATCCGTTAGATTTCATTGATTTATCCGTTAAATCATTTTCTCTCAAATCTAACCTAAGTTCTAAACATATATTTTTAGAACTTAAAGTGTCTAACTAGAACCCATCTTAGCATTGAAGAGGAGTTTGAAGAAGATGATGAATAGTGAAGATGATCCAAGCTTTTCTCTTCTTACCGAGTTCTTCCTCTCTTCTTCCTCTTCCTTTCTCTTCTTCCTCTCTTTCCACATTTTTCCTTCTTCTTTCTCTTACCCACTTTTTATTTCTTCTTCTTCCAAATATATATATAATACCTATATTATATAATATAATCCAATAGAGTAAAATATCTCCAGTTGATATTTTATCGTCTAACACCAATTGATCAATTATTAGAGTTACCTTAATATACTCTCTTGAACTAATCAATATTAATCTGTCTCTTTGATAAATAATTGATCTCTTTAGAGTTCACTAGTTGCTATATTGATCCCATTCAACTATACTTAAAACACTTAGAGGATTCCATTAATCCAATTAACCAAAGATAGAGTACATAGATACTCATCTGATCTCCAACTGAGCATTTAGATAATATGGGGTATTACACTCTCCCCCCCTTAAATTGAAATTCGCCCCCGAATTTCCTCTACTCAACAATAACTGCAACTTGTATAATTGTCTTAGATCCACACTTAACTTTTCTCCCGTTCAAATTCTGACGTAATCAATTCCAACTTGATTTCATAAACCAAAAACCTTCAATGTTCAAAACCACTTCATAGATTGTCAACAACTCCTTCTTTACCAGTTCCCTCTGGTATGATGCTGTACATGGTACTCATTAAATCCAATATTTCATTTCTTTCATGTCACACCAAAAGGTAACACACTTAGAATAAGATCTCCTTATTTCCATACTTACAAGCAATAATCCTTCTAACTTCTTATTATTCTGATTTAACTCTTTCATCTGTCACTTCCACTGCGTAACTCCAATGCTAACAATGGAATACCACCAAATCTTAAGTATTACCAAGTAGCTAACAGTCCACGGAGAAACACACTTATCCACTAGGATCCTTACTAACCAACGACACAAGAAACTTACCGACGTCCTATAGTAGAACAATTTCTTTGCCAACACACAATATTATAACATCTGTCCAACACTCATCCAGACGATAGAGGTACAGGAGTTACACTGTTACAACCATAACATTCATAACTGTAAATCCACTCTAAACTCAAACCCATATATCCAAAATAGTTTAACAACTTCCGGTTCTAGTTACCACATCCCATAATAATTCTTCTTACGGTTTTTCGACTTACTCAAGGTTCCTTGTTGATACGAGATCTCAATTGCATCCACTTCTCTTAATCGTTCTGTTCCATAAACGATCCAAGTTATATGCTTAACTTCGGAACGTCCAATTCTTACTCGTACTTGGAAAGATAACTTTCAAATTCCTCTCTGGATAAGGTACAATTGTACACATCTGGTACCACTCTCGTAGAGTCTAAATCCAAAACCATGAACTCATGGAAGATAACAATTACTAGCTCCGACCAACCGCTCATATCTTTCTAACACCAAAATATTCCTTGCGAGGTCAACACCTCGTGAGTATTCTCTAACTTCGCCCTCAAGGCTTTCAACAGTAATGATAACAATATGCCTAAGACTTTCTCATACTCAACACAGTTCATAAGATTAGATCCCCAAAAGTCAACCCTCTCGTCGTTTGAATAATTGATCAATTACGCAACACCTTTCTAGAAGTCACGATTTCAAAAAAACAAATCAGTCCTTCATTTACTTGCAATCCCGTTTACATTCGCAAAATACTCTCCACTCGGAGCAACATAAAGTAACAAAATGCAGATGATGGTTGTTAAGAGATTCCATAATTTACCCACACGTTAATCAATTAACCATCTGAGCTAATCGGTTAACTTCTCAAAATTCAATTTAAAACACCTTCCATGCACGTGTTAATCGGTTAACCACATTGGGTTAGTCGGTAAACACTGCTGCAGAAACTGAAAACCACTCCTTATAGTTCCAAAGCCCTCTCTACTCAACACCATCAATCCGGTTTGTTCTAACCCACAATATCATTCTCCACTCGTGGCTTTTAACTTGTATAACATTCACTAACCATGATCCACTCAAGGTAAAACTGACAAGGTCAAAACATTCAGATGACACACTCTAACCAAGTGACAAGGCAAAAAAATTCCAAATTATGACGCGGTCACACTACAAAACTTCAGCGGGGTAGTTCACTTTCTGCTCAAACAACTACGCTAGCGGCAAGCCAATAATGACGACATTCTAGGGTTTTAGCTACCACTCATACTTGATTCGTCCACAAGCAAAATCCAACACACAACCATTATACAATACAACAAAAGCGATGGACATAACATGTCAGCACACAACCTTGTTCCCTCACTTGAATTTCTTGGTGAGAACCAAAATAACTACGCCCTTGGTTCAACAAATGGTAGATTCCGAATATTCCGATTATTCACAAATACAGGAGTTTCTCTATACTTGCAAATAGATCGGGGGAATGCATCCTCTTGAAGAAATTTTCCATCACTACGTACTCATTAACCGGAATTCCTTACCCTTCACTATCCATTACACATCCCACTTACACCAATTTCACTTAATGAAAGATCCACAACCGACAATTCCAGTCAACTATTTACAAAACCCTTCTGGTATAAATTGTTCCATGATTTACACTTAGTCTGTAATAAGTCCTGATTTGCTTCTCGTTGTATTACCACAATCTTACTTCTTAAAATACAATACTCATAGTTCCATAAAGTACATCCCTTCACACTTGTCTCAAGAATGAGAATCCATCACGTACGCTTGTGACCACGGTGCTACTACTACGCTCGTTCTTAATACCAACGTATAACTTTCTCATTTCACATCATACTACTAGGTTCCTCACAGGTGAGCCATCCGTGATTACACTTCCTTAACTATGGGTTCATCAACACCTTAAAACTCTATTGTTCACTCGTCCAAAATACATTTCGTTGTCACTTCCCCATAACATACCATTAATACCTTTTTCCATACCGCGTTTACTTCACTCTCCATTGTAATCCTCTTATGTCCAAATATAAAATCATCATACTAAAATTTCCTTAAATAAAAGATACTTACTTTGTTCCTTAACACACACTTCTTTCGGTCTGTATCACTACACTTTCCGTTACTAAATAAAGTTCAAGCTTTCTCCGACACAATACCTTATAATGTTCCTTAGGTAATTTAACATTTCAAAATTCCAAATTGGTCTCTCATTGAATACCGAAAATCCCGATGTAATATCTCGAACTTAATCTCTCTTCATAACTGAATATACGCAATCCACCACCCACTCTTTGTCCAGCACCTACTTGTCTCATTTGAAGCATGTAAACACATCCTTGTGTTCCTTCGCACACTTCTCTACTACTTTAGGTTCCCTTAAAAGCCGAACGTCCTTAGCTTTTCACTTTTAACAAGTTGGAAGACATTGTTCCGAACACATTCCTTAAGGTACTCTCGCCCATTTGAGATACCATAAAAACCTTAGAAACTGAAGCACCAATACTCATCTCACTTCCGGACCTTATATCACACATTCCACAAAACAACTTTTCTTTTTCACGGAATGAGATTACTTGAAATTCTTATCCATACTAGTGGCCAATCCATCTCTACTAGCGATTTTACATATTCCTCAATACCTTAACCAATCGTCCAATAGAGATTCTTAACTTTCAGGCTCAAAAATTCCAATGGATTGCTTGAACAACGCACTACTCTTTAATTTCATGCTATCCAAAGCACAGCTTCTACTAAAACCTCACTGAACTGACCAAAACTCCTCCCTACTAACTCTTGGCTTGAGCCTACTCTCACAACACCAGTTCCAACAACACTACGAAGTCCTCGTGGTCGCTCAACCATGATTCTACCTATCACATACAAAGCATTAGGTTGATCAGGCCCAACACTACATAGTATAATATTAAGAGTCATGCTGGCAAGACACACTTAAGAGGCAGAAATAGATTTACTTATGATGTTTAAAGGCTAGGTCGAGGACACGACCTGCTCTGATACCAACAGTAATGCCCTATATAATATATATCTAGAATAATACAATACAAGCATTTTATTTGGTACAGACACCATCATAAGTGCCTAATGGCGTAATTCACATACTTGACCCATTCTAAAACATAATACAATCTATGGTACAAGACATGGAAATTAGCCAAAATAAAAATCTAAGATCAACATACAATATCCTCAATTGTATACAACAAATACACAGTGGAATAAGCTTGACTAAGCTTCTCTTGAAACATCCAAACATAGCTCCACTTGTAAATCAAACCCGCAAATACCTCCTGAAAATAATCAATAATAGTGGGGTGAGATACATCGAATCTCAGTGAGTTCCCTATCTTATGGATTCTCTCGGCTTTATAGGGTTCTATCTTAGCCTAACTCAGGTCAAGGGGAAGGGAACTAGACCTTGAGTTCAAACATTTCTGACTAGAGAAATAATCGTACAAATCACAAAACGACAAAACTAGTTAAGGAATCTTCTCCCCGACCATCCCACTCAAAGGGATTAAACACGGGTCGCGGATCCTTAATGCAGATAACTTCTCCCCGGCCATCCCGCTCAAAGAGATTAAACTCGGGTCACGATTATCTATAAACGCCAAACGGAAACTAGTTAAGGAATCTTCTTCCCGGCCATCCCGCACAAGGGATTAAACACGGGTCACAGATCCTTAACGTAGATAACTTCACCCCGGCCATCCCGCACAAGGAGATTAAACACGGGTCACGGTTATCTACAAACGCCAAATGGAAACTAGTTAAGGAATCTTCTCCCCGACCATCACGCACAAGGGATTAAACATGGGTCACGCATTCTTAACGTAGATAACTTCTCCCCGGCCATCCCGGACAAGGAGTTTAAACACGGGTCACAGTTATCTACAAATGGTACTTCTCCCCGGCCATCCCGCTCAAAGAGATTAAACATGGGTCACGGTACCAACCACTAAGTAACTTCTCCCCGGCCATCCCGCTCAAAGAGATTAAACAAGGGTCACGGTTACTTAAGTAGATAACTTCTCCCCGGCCGTTCCGCACAAGGAGATTAAACACGGGTCACGATCATCTACAAATGGTTACTTACTTAATAAATACTTCTCCCCGGCCATCCCGCTCAAAGAGATTAAACACGGGTCACGGTATTTATTAAGGTATAAACTACAAACCAGAGGACTTACAACCCTCCACTGCTAACTACTTATCAAAGACACTCTTCTAGTATCGATGCATAAGCATTGCTCTTCAAACCTTTACCAAGTCCTAGTTACATCTCTAGGATCCTAATAGTAGGTTTGGGGTAAGGTTTTATCACTCTTCCTAATTCATTTTAAGCATGTTATTCTCTCAATTATGTTCAACAACAATTTTAGACAAGCATATTACAACATCAATCATAAAACACACAAGATAACATAACAAGTCAAACATAATCCACATATTAGTTCACACACATTTTTAAGGCATACAAGCCACTACTATCCTCTACCAAGCATCCTTGGTTAAATCATGGTCTCACATCACCATTTAATAGCACATTGGATTCTCTTTCCAAGGCTTCAAGTCCCATATCAATCGGGCTCCTGATTCATAAATTATGGTAGGAATAAGGACCCATACCATTCACATTCATTACATTTACATATTTTCTTATCAATCCATAGCATATAACCATGTTTCTACCTCGCCATCACATAGAGCATTCAAATAGCTTTCCAACACTTCCAACCGTGCGTCAATTCGAGTTACGAAATTCAAGTTACGGCCAAAACAAGAGGCGCAATATTTTTCTCTGCGCAGGGGACTTCGCTATGAGAAACTTCCTTCGCTGTGCGAACCATGTCAGTAGCAGAATCCCCTATTTTTCGCTACGGATCGTATAGCAAGCTGTAGCAGTGTCTGGACGCATTTTTTGTGCAGAAACCCCCAAAATTCATCATTTTAAGGTTCCCAATGACCCAAAACATCAAGAAAACAAAGGTAGCACCAATCATGACAATAGAAACAACATAAAGAAAGATTTCATGGTTCAATACCCAAAAACCTAACTTCCCAAAACATTTTCAACATAACGACAAGTATTCCCGATTGTTTCCACTTACAACCCGACTATATTACTCGATTTATTTCACGTTTTATCCATTAGATTTTATTGATTTATCCGTTAAATCATTTTCTCTCAAATCTAACCTAAGTTCTAAACATATATTTCTAGAACTTAAAGTGTCTAACTAGAACCCACCTTAGCATTGAAGAGGAGCTTGAAGAAGATGATGGATAGTGAAGATGATCTAAGCTTTTCTTTTCTTACCAAGTTCTTCCTCTCTTCTTCCTCTTCCTTTCTCTTCTTCCTCTCTTTCCACGTTTTTCCTTCTTCTTTCTCTTATCCACTTTTTATTTCTTCTTCTTCCAAATATATATATAATACCTATATTATATAATATAATCCAATAGAGTAAAATATCTCGAATTGATATTTTATCATCTAACACCAATTGATCAATTATTAGAGTTACCTTAATATACTCTCTTGAACTAATCAATATTAATCTATCTCTTTGATAAATAATTGATCTATTTAGAGTTCACTAGTTGCTCTATTGATACCATTTGACTATACTTAAAACACTTAGATGATTCCATTAATCCAATTAACCAAAGATAGAGTACATAGATACTCATCTGATCTCATCTAATATCCAACTGAGCATTTAGATAATATGGGGTATTACACTACTTAATTTAAACCAAAACCAGCTTTACAAATAACGGATTCATTCAAAATCAATTATAGTAAAACCAAACATACATCAGATCATTCCAAAAAAAAAAAGAAAAATAATCAGATAAAATTGTTTAGGCTTCAAAACATGATAGAAAGTGTTTATACACTATTTGGAAGGAAAAAAAGATCAGATCTATGAAAAAGGGAATAAACAGTATTGTCGAATGAGAGGGAATTGACAGGAGGATTGATGATAGTGATGATGGCAATACCATCAGCTCCAACTTCCAAAACAGTGCCACCTTTATCCATTGATGAATCTCTCAGTCCAATCAGAATGAAACTTTTGATTCTTCTGATTGATTTTATTGTTCTTACACAGTTCTTTCTCGAGGAAGAAATAGTGGCGTAAACGACGATGTATATTGAGCAGGAAGTACACATGTTCCGATTTTGCTATATCATGAAGAGGAAAATTGATGAACATTTTGGGTGTGATTGAGTAAATGAGACGCCATTTGGATTTTGATTAACGGCGATGAGATTTGAGAAAGAGGAATAGGGGGAAATTAGGGTCTCTTGAATTTCCAATTGAAAAGTCAATAAGGGTTTTTTTTTGAATTTGGGGGAACAAATTTTCCCTCTCAATCAAAAAAATTATTTTATAAAATAAAAAATTAAGTAAAAATCATAATAAAGACGGTTTTGTGATAAGTGTCGTGACAACCATCGCAGTCCATTCTCTAACTGTCATGACAACCGTCGCAGTCCAAGAATAAGGACGGTTTTGTGATAATTGTCGTAAAAAATCTGCAACACTTGACCCTAACTATCGTGACAACCGTCGCAATTCAGAAATAAGGACGGTTTTGTGATAACTGTCGCAACTCAAGTGTCGTAAATCTCCTTTTTTTCTTGTAGTGAGAGAATAATATTATACTTCATGTAATTGCTTTCATTATCATTGTTTCATTATGTTAAGTTTTCATTTCAACATTTTGCATCCAAGATGGATTATTGTGGCATTCACGTTTTGATTGGTTTGTGAGGATTTTAAATAGATCAATGATGTTTCATGTGGATTGATGAGTTTGAAATATCTTGACCGTTGTTAATTTATAAATGGATGACATAGATTCATTCCTTAATTTTTTTGTCAAATTGAATAAAGGTTTTCCCCTTGGTTGCCAGATCAACCGAGTTAATATGCCATAAAAAAATAATAAAATGAGCTAAATTGCAGTTGTTGGAGTTCAAAAGGGAGGTTCATTAATAATTTTCTTCTTGGTTGTCAGCTTAACTGCGGTAATAAGTCATAAACAAAAAAAAATGCTTTAAAATATAGTTACTTGGTTGTCATAAACAAGATAATAGGTCATAAACAAAAAAAGTGTTCAAATGCAGTTGGTGAGATTCAAATGTGTGTCCCCTGAATACATTTCCCCTCAGTTTCCAGCTCATCAAGGTAATAGGCCAGAAGCTAAAATTTTAAAAAAATTGTTAAAATGTAGTTTCCGAGATTCAAAGGCATGTCACCTAAATATTAAAATGTGGTGTTCCTATGATTCACACATCGGCTGCTTGGATCACCGAGATAAGCTTTTGTTAGGAAATATAGTATTTTTAGTAGTGTGTGCGTAACTATTTTGTTAAAATAGTTGTGATATATAGAGAATCATCATGGATTCAGACAAAGTTTAATCATAAACGATAGTCAAAAGATTTGAAGGGGGGGTTTAATCGCTTCTCTTACTATATTTGCGATACTTTAGTTTGTTTTGTGCAATTTTTATTTTAGTTCAGAAAAGAAACCAATTATGCTACATGTAAATCATCCTCCCCCCAAATTTAACTTTATCATATCCACTTTTCTAAATCCAAGTATGATTGTTGTTATCTTAATTAAATCACTGTTATAAATAATACATTTCATGAAAAAACTTTCATCTAAAAACCGAGGTAAAATGCCTTGGAGTGCTAGCTCTTAATATATGTTTTAAAAAAATTAAGTTTATCCCTTCAGTTTTTTGGGTCAATCGATAAAAATTTGTCCCTCACGGTTTGAGCTTCGATTCCCAGGTCCTGCAATTTCGTGTTGTACTTAGAACCAAAATGGTGTCCTTTTTTTATTTAATTTTTATTTAATATATAAATCCTCTATTCCCTCGATTTTTTGATCCAACCGACAAGAAATGTCGCTCAGGGTTTGTGTTTCGATTTCCAAATCCTTCAATTTCGGTTGTTATTTAGAACCAAAATAACGCCCTTATTTTTTTAATTACAACATAAACAATTTATTCTCTCGGTTTTTTATTTTCAACCAAGAGAAAATGTTTCTCATTATTTAATTTAATTATAATAGAACTCAGTTTTAACCTCGTTGACTGCCAACCAAGATATAAATGCTAATTTTCATTTACTTTTTCATTTGTCATAAACTTTTTGCGCCCTAACGAACAAAGCACCTTATTCATCTTCTCCACCTAACAAACGAAACACCATTCTTCATTTTTTCACTAAACCCTAAACCAAATTCCACCTTCCAAGTCGAACACAATAAAGAAAGGAAGAAGAAAATTCAAATAGAAAAATTCAAAACATAAACCAACACATTTCTTTGACTCTCTCATCATGTTTCTGGTACATAAAACTTTCTCCATGACTGTACTAGTAATGTTGTTGTTGTTGTTTTTGTTATTGTTGTGTTTGAGACTTAGGGTATAATGTTCTTGTTGTTTTTGTAATATTTGTAATTGAAGTTGTTGCGCTGAGATTTAGAGTGTAGTGTTATTGTTGTTTTGTTGAGATGAAATGTTCATTGTTGTTGATTGTGTATGTTCTTTTATTTTATTTTTAAAAGGTACATGATTATGGATCATATTGGATTAAAGTCAATACATTATGTAAGGAGTATGAGAATGGAGTGATTCAATTTCTTGAATTCTTATAAATAAACCTTCCTGATGATAATGAGATTTTTTCTTGTCCTTGTAAAATATGTCGAAATAAGTAAAAACATTCAAAGGAAGAAATATCCAATCATTTAAGTTGTGATGTAAATATTACTAATTATACAAAATGGGTTTGGCATGGTGAAGTGACAAAAAAAGACTTATGTCACATAGAGATGAAGTTGTTGAATATATGAATGATAATCTTAAAGATATCTCTTGTGTTCTGTCTCAATTTCCTCTATGTAATGCTTGAAAGTTTAGTCTCGATAACCATTATTTGTATTACTATAAGATTGTTGGAAAATTGATTGTAAATCAAATGTCTTAGAGTTTTTATGCAGGAATACCCAGGATAATTCAGCCCTCTCGAGTTTGCACAAGACGGATGAAAACTCAAATGTAGCGAAGATTGTTTGAAATTTATTATAGAGGATATCCGTTTTTATTAAGACTTTTCTGAATACAAAATGTTCAATTTATAGGTTAAATTAGTGTTGTTTCATAAAATTGAAACCCTTGATAAAAACACACAATTTCAACAACACTTTTGCCGAATGTTGCATTGTTTTATCTACAACAACTCATTTTTAAATGTTACACTATTTCGTCTACATCAACAATTTTTAAAGATTGTATTATTTCGCATTCTGCAACACTTCACAAAATGTTACCTATTTTAAAATTCAAAATACAAACTTTCTACTTAAAAATTAAAAAATTAACCTTCACTTACATATTTTTTTATCATTTTAAAATATTTTTAAAACTATTAATTATTAATAATTTACTAACACTTATACTTGCATGCACACCCAACCTTTCTCATGGTACAAGATCGAAGCATTAGCAAACAAGAAGCTAAAACACATCATCAAACCAAATGTATCCGTCTAAAAGTGGATACCTTTGGTGAACATGTAACAACAGAAAAGTATATAAGTGTTAAAGTTGACAAATCTCAATTGATTAAACTAAAGTAAATTATTTTTATTTAAAAAAAATTGCAAATTTCTAAATATAAATAAAGAATTATTTCTAAGATCGAATCTTAGACTAACATTTACACTCATTTAACTTATTAAGAACATATCAAAATAAATCCTTTTTTTTCATTCTCAATTTGATTTAATTTATTTTTTATGATAAAATATTATAAAAATGAAATCAATATTATAATTTCATAGAAATATATATATATATATATATAAATATATTCTAAAATTAATTGTTTGCAGCTATAACAAGTTATTTAAAAATATATATATATATATGAATATAAACCTTATAAATAAATAAATAAGTTAAAAATCATACAAATTAAAAAAAAAAAAGATATGATTATTTTTATTTACGACTTTCAATATTTCTATAACTGAAACTAAATCAAATTAAATTATTCAAATATATTTTTCCCAATTCTTAGTCATCTTATTTTTAGTGTGATATCGTACACGTGTAAAATACAATGATGAATAATATCTGTTCTTATACATGGCATATTCTAATGTCTACAGATATGCATTTTGTCAGAAAAATGATTACAGGCAAGTTTTTCTCTGTTAGATGAACCAAAAGTTAGTAAGATAATAGAGGATAATTACGTCTATAAACATACTTAAACTAATATAATGGAATTAAAAATACCTATATAAATACATTGATGTAGCTTCATGCTTCTTCACAAGACATACAAAGAAAGAGAGAGAGAGCGAAAGTTAGAAAAAGAGTAAGAATGGAGTTGATGAATAAGAATGCAATGATGAAGTTAGCTTTAATGCTTTTCCTCTTGGCCTTCACAGCAACTGTTGTTACCGCTCGTTTCGATTCAACTTCGTTCATAACTCAAGTGGTCTCCATTAATGGTGATGATGTCAAATCAGCATGCTGTGACACCTGCCTTTGCACAAAATCAGACCCTCCTACCTGTCGCTGTGTTGATGTTGGAGAAACTTGTCACTCAGCATGCAACAAATGCATTTGTCAATATTCTAATCCTCCCAAGTGCCAGTGCTTTGATACTCATAAATTCTGCTATAAAGCATGTCACAACTCTAAGAAGGAGGAGATCATTAACAACTGAGCAAGTATAGTTATGTATCATGCATGTGATTAAACAAAGTCCCTTAGACTCTGTTTTGATTGTGTGTATGGAAATGAATAAATAAATAATCAATGGAATAATAAATACTGCCTGATCGTGCAGTTTTGCATATGAAAAGTCTTTGTTTTACTATATCTTCTCTTCTAGTATTATATTTTGATTTTGACTTTTAAATGATTTAGTACTTTAGGTCTTTAGTTTAAATTATTGCAAAGTATTTGATATACTCATAAATAGACGTTTATTATTTAATTGTTTTAAGAAGGATAAGACAATATTATCAAAGAAAGTTATAAATCAAGTCAATACTGCTAATATGTAGTAGCTAATATTCTTCCTGTTCTCCAATACTTTACTCTTTTAAGATAGAGAGATGGATGGAATTGAAATCACGAAAGAGATAGATATTTTCATGTTGGCCTTTGGATACCAAACTCAAATAGAACTTAATAATAATTTTGCTCTCCTTCACTTAGCTGAAAATTTGATCCTTCTTATTTGAATTAGTAGATTTCTTTGAAGGTGGTGGTTTTTTTTTTTTTTTTTTTTGACAATCTTTAAAAAAAAAATCCTTTTAGAGAAAATGTGAGCAGAGGATAAGTTTGACTGAGCTTGATTTTAAAAAGTTTTACACAATAAAGAGTTGAATATAAAGACAGTTGAATTTTAAAAGCTTTAAGAGTAAAATGACAAGGACGCTAAAAGACAAGATTGTCTAAATCTTAAATCTTAAAAGTAAATTGTTATTTCAAAAAATGAAAAGATAAACATATAAATTAATTGAAATGTTTGACAAATAAAATTAAATTGGTGCAAGTTAGAAGTAGGTTTAAGGTTCAAGTTATAATGGATTATGTTTTCCTGTGAAGATAACAAACCAAGTTGTATTTTTTTCAGTGGTAGAATCCAACCGGATTTAAACTTCTAATTTTTGGATTAGAGACTTCAGAGGTGGTGATTATGTGCTTTCTGGTGCTAATATTGTTCATGTTGATAATTACTTCTTTTGAAACTACATTGCAATGGCTACCAACTCGGATAAGAAACACTATGCCAAAATTCGCTTTTGACAGCACTTCAAAGACAGCGCTTTTATAAGAAAGCGCTGCTATAAGTTTTGAAAAAAAGTCGCTAAAAAGAAGCGCTGCTAAATGGGACCTTTAGAAAGCGCTTTCTAAAAGCACTGCTAAAGGTCGTACGGAGTCACTACCTTAGAAAGCGCATTTATTAAAGCGCTGCTAAAGGTATAACCTTAGAAAGCGCCTTAAAAAAGCGCTGCTAAAGGGTAACCTTAGAAAGCGCTTTCAAAAAGCGCTGCTAAAGGCCTTAAGTTGGCCCCACATATGAAAGCGCTTTCTGAAAGCGCTGCTGTAGGCCAATAAAAAGAAAGCGCTTTCTAAGGAAAAGCGCTGTTATAGGCTGATCTATGAAAGCGCTTTCTGAAAGCGCTGCTGTAGGCCAATGAAAAGAAAGCGCTTTCTAAGGAAAAGCGCTGCTATAGGCTGATCTATGAAAGCGCTTTCAAAAAGCGCTGCCTTAGGTCATTTGTTAATTAAAAAATAAAGGGTTAATTGTGATTTACCCCCCTGACATATGAGCGTGTTTTGGTTTACCCCCCCACCGTTGCCATAGGCAGGTTTTGGCAACGATTTTTTCAAAAAAACCGTTGCCTAAAGGCATGTAGGGGGGTAAATCAAAACTCGCTCATATGTCAGGGGGGTAAATCACAATTAACCCAAAAATAAAAAAGCCCTAATCATTTTTTATTAATCATTTTCGCGATTTCTCCCTCATTTCTCTCTGGCGATATCGCAACTGTTCCGACCTCCATCGTTCTCCGACCACCATTGTTCTGTTCTCCGACCGCCATTGTTGTGTTTTCCGACCGCCATTGTTCTGTTCTCTCTCGCGTCTGGTACGTTTTCGTTTTTTCGTTTTTTCCATTATATGACAATTAGTGAAATTTTTAGAATGTGTTAGTATGCATTGAAGAAAATAACTTTAGCAACTAGAAGAGATTAAGTTAATGAACCAACTTTGAATGTTCTTCAGTTGTTGTTGTTGAATGTGCTTCTGTTGTTGTTGTTGAATGTGCTTCTGTTGTTGTTGTTTCTGAATGTGCTTCTATTGCTTCAGTTGTTGTTGTTGAATGTGCTTCTGTTGTTGTTGTTGTTGTTTCTGAATGTTGCTTCTGTGAAAATTCTGAATAATTCTGAATAATTGTGAATAATTCTGAATAATGGTTGTTATATAACCAAATAATTCTGCTGCAAAATTGGAGGTTGTTTATGTGGCTCATGTGCTATTTTGATAGGTAACTTGTGTTTGACTAATTCCTTATGAATATGAAATGATGGAAACATTTCGTATATTATTGTTAGTTTGCTTCTTGCCACTTATGATATCTATAATTAATCATTGTTACAATTTGAATTTGTCTACTGTTTTTTCTCTTTAGTTACATTCAATTTACAATGTTTTACACTTATCACCATAATATATGTATAATATAGATCTAATATATGTAGTGTTACACATATATGAATATCATAAGATTATGTGTGTTGCATGTGTTCAATTGGTGAAATCCCACTAAGTATAGTATATACTATACTTTTCTAAGTATAGTATATACTATACTTTTCTAAAAGCATTAAAATTAGAATAACCTTTCATTTTTATATTTGTCATTTAATGTTTATTTTTTTCTTTACTACAGGTCAAATGGCTAGTAACCAGGAAGACTCACACGATACAAATGATGCAAATGATTCAGCTCAGAATGTAGAAAGAGAAATTACACGAGGAATAACAATTATGAAGTCAATAATTCGTGCAAGAGATAAAGGAATCAAATATGATGTACATTGGAGTGTTGAAGACCAACTAATTGAGCCTAACGGTGCAATGTTGACAACTTACATAGGTTCACTTGTTCGTCAGCACATTCCAATCACCTGTGATAACTGGGGAAATGCAGCGTTGCAAGCCGGTAAAGAAAAAACATGGACTGAGATACAGGTACGTACCATATATGATTGATGTTATTAGATTTTTGTTGACGATTATGTCTTTAAATTACTTATACTAACACACTCTATGTGTATGTTTTTTCGTAGAGGTCTTTTAACATTGATGAAAGCCGAAAAAAGTTTGTATCTTTTACCGTGTAATACTGGCAACGGGTTAGATTTTCCTTCTAATTTCATTCTAATCTTTGTATCTTTTGCATAGAAAATTTCAATCTAAACATTTGTTTTATTGTACAATGGTCACTGGTTGTTGGTTGCTATTAATCCTACAAAAGAAGTAGTGTATTATCTGAATTCATTGGATGGTGATTGGACAATATATCCGGATATGAAAAATATGGTTGATACGTAAGTGAGGTTATTCTAAATATTCGTGTGTATTTGTATATTTAATTAGTTCTGTGAGATTGTTCTAAATATATGTTTTTATTTTGTTAGAGCAATACAAATATTTCGATCACAAAGAGAAGCTCAAGTACCACGGTCTAAAGCAAACAACATTACTTGGATTAGAGTGGAGGTATATTAATTTTCACAATTTTTCTTATAATAGTGATGATACTTGATAAAACAAGACAACTATATATTCTTATTTGTTTTTCTGTGTAGTGTGTTCGTCAGCGTAATGGAATAGATTGCGATTATTATGTTTTGAGGTTTATGAGAGAAATCCTTCATTTGGATCAAATAGAGATTCCAATCATGGTATGGATTTATAACTTAGGATTTATTTTAGTATTTATCGAATATTTCATGTAATTTATGACTTTTAACTAAATCATGCATATTATGTTTTATTATGTAGTACTTTGATGAATACAAGTGTGTTCATTACTCGAAAGAGAAGTTGGAAAAAATCAAGGAGGAATTGTGTGAATACTTGATTGAGAAAAGAATCATATAAGGTATTGAAGTTGTTGTGTAGTTATATATGGAATGTTGTATAGTTTTGGAAGTGGTTGTATATTAGGAATCTTTAGAAGTTAAAGGATTTCTAGGTGAACAAATTGTTATTAGAATTATGGATTGGTGTCTATATGATGCATGTTTTGTTGATTTATATCAAATGGTTTATGTTTTGAATGGTAATGGTGTATATATTTTGGATTATAATGGTTATAATGCCTATGTTTAAATAAAGGATTGTTTGATGAAATAAAGGCTCAATGGTTGAAATATAAGGCCTATGTGTTGAAATAAAGGCTTGTTGAATGTTATATAATGCCTATTTGTTTGAAAGAAATGCTTGAATTATACAGGTTTATGGTATTATTTCCAAAAAAAAAAATTCTAAAAAATAAGGAATAGGCAGCGCTTTTAAACAAAAAACGCTTCCTAAATTCTGATTTTTAAAAAAGTGCTTTTAAAAAGCAAATTTTACGTGAAGAAAAAGAAAGCGCTTTTTAGAAAAAGCGCTGCCTATAGTACACAATAGACAGCGTTTTCCACTAAAAGCGCTGCCTTAAAGTGAAATAAAAAATACATTAGATAGCGCTTTAAAAAGCGCTGTCTAAAGGGGGACAATAGAAAGCGTTTTTTCCTGAAAAAGCGCTGCCTAAAGATGTCAAAAGAAAGCATAAAAGGTCTGAAAAAGCGCTGCTAAATGCCCACTTTAGAAATCGCTTTTTCAGGAAAAAACGTTGTTAAATGCCTACTTTAGAAAGCGCTTTTCAAGGTAAAGCGCTGCCTAAAGTATGCCTTTAGCAGCGCTTTTGCATAAAAAGAAGCGTTGTCTTTACCTACAGCAGTGCCGCCTTAGGCAGCACTTTTAAGCGCTGTTAAAGGCCAAAAAAAGCGCTGTCTTTTCCCTTCCGTGGCATAGTGAAAGGTTGGGAAGGTTTGGTGAAGGTAAATAAAAAAGTATCAAGAGAGGGATAGATTTTCTATTTGGACTACAAATCGTGGGAAGTATTTTGGGGAGGATGGACCCTTGGTTTCATTTTTCGTTACTGAATTTCTGGAAGATTATGATGCAAATGACTCCTTTAACTTATTCAAGGAGTTTGGTCTAGTAGAAGAAGTGTTTATTCCATCTAGACATCACGAACGGGAAAGTAGATATGGTTTTGTTCGATTTAGAAAGGTGGGAAATGTAAGAACTATGGTGGCAAAATTAGACAGTATTCAAATCAATGACAAGAAAATTCATGCGAACCTCCCTCGTTTTCAAAGAAATAAGGTGGTGGATAAGAGTTCTGATGTTAGGATAGGTAGTGGAATTTCGAAACCGAATATTAACCTTGTATCTGACTTGAGATATAATTCTAATCTGGGTAAGTCCTATGCACAAACCACTAGAAAGTATGTTGCTGATAATGTTAGAAGGGAGGAAGAGGGAGGTGGAAGGAAAAACACTGAATTGGTAAGGAAGAAATTACAAGAACTGAAACCCTCTTTCGCTCATCTCCAATTTAACATTGGCAAGGAGGGATTGACTCATTTTGAGAAGGCATTTGTAGGGGTAGTGTCTAAACCGGGAACCACATACGATATTCAAGGTACATTACAAGTAGCTGGATACTATAGCATTCTTGCTACCGCTCTTGGTGCAAACTTGTGTTTACTTGAGGAATCTGAAGCGGGTGATGTTCATGCATTAATAGACGGAGACGTGGTATGGGTTTCAGGATGGTTCAACGACATCTACCCTTTGTCGCCTGCAGATATTGATAATTAAAGACACACGTGGCTTAGGTGTTATGGCCTTCAATACCACGCCTGGTGTACCGATTTCTTTAAATTTATTTCGAGTCGTGTCAAATTATTTCTTTGCTGTGACCCTGAAACAAAAACACACTAAAAAATGGATGTTTCCAGATTTTTGGTCAGAGCAAAGTACTCGTTGAACCTCAATGAAACTTTTAACGTCAAAATTAACGAGAACATTTTTAAGGTGAAGCTTGTAGAGGATATGCATGAACCTAAATGCATTGCTGGAGCAGATAAACATAAAATAGTTTCTGCATTAAAGGGTGATATTTCTGATGAAGATACTGATGATGAGGGTGGCGCACGGGAAACTAGTGTAGATGGGGAAGTTGAGAGGGTGATTTGAATGGGTCAGTGTCTAGGCATCCTCATAATCTTTTTGGCACGATACAGAATGATTTGGGGCCTGCTGATAATCTGGAAAACTGCAAAAAGGAGGGAAATTGGGGTGGTTTTAGAGGAGTCAAAGGAGGCTTGCTTGGATTGTGGTGAGGAGTCATCTAAAAAGGGAGGTTTTGGAGGATGTGAAATATACAAGTTATTTAATGAGGATGGGATTCTAGCAGACTCATTAAATAAAAATACTAATGACATAGTGCATGTAGGACAAGTGTCTAGCCTACCTTGTGTACCTGAGGGGAGCAAAAAGGCATTACATTTTGTGGATGGGGCGAATCTGGGTCGGGCTTTAATTCCTGTGGGCATAGAGGACTTGGATCATAGTATCTCGATCTGATCTCATATCCAATTCTCCAATTGGGGTGGGTTTTATTCAAGGTGGACCAAATCCCAGGAAAAAGAAACCGATTAAAGATATTTATCAGAGTATTAGAATACCCTATTCTCCTTCCTATTATTCTCACCTTATCCACTCATCAAAGATTGTCCAGTGTAGAAAAAATCAATCTAATCATCTTTGCCCAGGTGATTCTGTTACAATAATGGAGGTTGAGGACTCGCATTCGAGGTATTCTAGAGGTTTGGTTTTGTGTTGCGAATCAATTAATGATTCGGATGTGAATCATGACAATTTTAGAATTAAAAAGTCGTTGGAAGATGTTCCCTGTAAAGTGTGGCAAGCGATTAAAAACATAGAAGTTAAGGGTGATGAAGACGATGATTATTTTGAAGGTGTGATCAGAAATATGGAAGTATGGGACAAAAAGGATTTTAAGGATTCGATGGAGGTTGCAGTGATGGTTCCATCAATGTGATTACATTCAACATACGTGGGAATGGTAATTCGGTGAAACAAAGGAGATTCAAAGAAATTGTGTCGAAAGGTGGGGCAGACTTATTCCTTATACAGGAATCCAAGTGCAAGCATACGTCAGATAGAATTGTGAAAAGTCTTTGGGGGAGTGATGAATGTGATTGGTCCGCATTTAATGCGTTAGGTCAATCAGGTGGAATAATCACAATATGGTGGAAAAAGTGTTGTGTACCTATATTCAGCTTCAATAGAATTGGTTTCTTAGGTATGCTTATCTCTTATAGAGGTATGAATGTATACATTGTCAATATTTATTCTCCTTATGGTTTGGCTGAGAAGCGTAAACTATGGGCTGATAGTATTGGCATTAAACCGAAGTTTCCTTCTGGTGTGTGGTTGTTTAGAGGGAATTTTAACACTATAAAGTCATCTAAAGAAAAGAGGGGGAGGGGAAGTAAATAAGGGATTGAAATAGAGGAAATTAGCTTGTTTATAGATATAATGAAAGTTATGGATCTACCAGCAGTGGGTAACAAATTCACTTGGTATAACTCTAATGGGAGTTATTGTAGTTGATTGGATTGTTTCCTTCTTTCAGTAGATCATATTACCAAGTGGAATCTCTTATCTCAAGTTGTGGGAGATAAAGATATCTCGGATCACCAACCCGTTTGGACTAAAGCTAATAGGTTGAATTGGGGTCCTAAACCCTTCAAGGCATTTAGATATTGGTTGGATAATCCTAATTTCATGAAGTTTGTGATATCAAAGTGGAATTCTTTTAAGTTCTCTGGGAGTGATTCTCACCTTCTGTCTGAAAAATTTCAAGCTCTAAGATCACTACAACAAAAGTAAGTTATAACATCGCACCTTAGACAGCGCTTTAATACAAAAGCGCAGCTATAAGTTAAAAACAAGGAAACTAGCCATTTAAAAAAGTAAAAGCGCAAAAAAATATAAGACCTTAGACAGCGCTTTGGTCAAAAGCGCTTTATAAGGTCTTATAAATTTTAAAAAAAAATTTAATGGAAAATATTAGACAGCGCTTTAGTTAAAAGCGCTTTCTAAGGTCTTAAAAATTAAAAAAAATAAAATCAAAAGCGCTGTCTAAGGCCAACCTTTGAAAGCGCTTTTAAAAGCGCTGTCTAAGGTCCAACTTAGAAAGCGCTTTTATTAAAAGCGTTGTCTAAGGTCTAATAAAATTAAAATATATGAATAGTCAGTATTCATTTTCATATTTCCGCTCTTTCTTCTCCCCTGCATGCGAACAGAGTTCAAAACCCTTCGCCGAAAAACCTTCACCGTCAACCGTCCTTAACCGTCCATCAACTGTAAACCTTCACCGAAAAACCTTGCCGTCCGTCCGTTTCTGCTCATTTCCGTCGTCGTTCGTTTCTGCTCATTGCCGTCGTCCGTCCGTTTCTGCTCTTTGATACATTTCGTTCTTGCATTGTCGTTGTTACCGTCGTTAAAGGTACGTCGTTGTTGTGTTTTGTTAAGTTTTGTTAATGAAGTTAATGAAAATGAGTTTTGTTAATGAAGTTCGTTCATTTCGTTCTTTCTGCTCTTTGATGAGTTTTGTTAATGAAGTTATGTTGGACTGTTTTATTAATGAAGTTTTGTAGTGAATGAGTATGTTTGAAGTTTTGTTAATGAAGTTTTGTAGTGAATGAGTATATTTGATTAGTTTGTTAATGAGTTTTGTTAATGAAGATTTGTTAATGAAGTTTTGTAGTGAATGTGTATGTTTGATGAGTATGTTTGATGAGTATGTTTGATGAGTTTTGTTAATGAAGTTATTGTTTAGGTCGAAATTAGTTGGACTGTTGTTGGAATTTGAATTGTTAACATGCTAGTTTAGGTTAGTTTTAGTGAGCTAACTCCAAGTATTTTTGTTTAAAACATATTTTATTATATTTTTTAAATCGTTTAGTTTAGTTTAGTTTAGTTTAGTTTAGTTTAATGAAGTTTTGTTTAAAACATCTTCTAAATAGTTTAGTTTAATGAAGTTTAGCTTAATGAAGTTTTGTTTAATGAAGTTTTGTTTAAAACATCTTCTAAATAGTTTAGTTTAGTTTTATTAAATCTTCTAAAAAACTTTTATTTTAAAACATATCCAACTCTTTAGCCATTATAGCTAAAGAGGTAAAATTTGTTATATACTTGATTTCTTTCTTATATTTGTTATATATTATGTCATATTTGTTATATTTGATATCCTTGATTTCTTTATTATATTTGTTATATATTATATTTGATATCCTTGATTTATTTATTACAGGTTAGATGGCTACTAACAATGATCACCCACATGATGATGATCACCCACATAATGATGATCACCTACATGATGATGATCCCGATATTCAGGTTGGAAGTAATAGATCTATGGAAGCAGAGATTAGAAGAGGAATAACCATTATGAAGAGAGTGATCCGTGCTAGAGATCAAGGCATCACTTATAATGTGCATTGGAGCGCCCAGAATACACTTATTGAGCCTAACGGTCATACTTTGACAAGTTTCATTGGTGCACTTGTAAGGAATGCGGTTCCTATTACTTGTGATGATTGGAGATCCAAACAGTTGAAGGAAACCAAAGAAAAAATTTGGAATGAGATAAAGGTACCATAATTATGTCTTTAATTATGCCAACTAATTATGTCCTTCAAATTATTTGTACTAACCAATGTGTATGGTTTTTTTAGAGGTGCTTCAACGTCGAGGAAGAAAGAAAAGCTTTTTTGATGAGATTGGCAGGGAAGCTCCTAAGAGGGTTTAGGACATATTTAAACCGCACCTATCTTAGGGATGCTGACGATAACTTTGTTGATGGAGAGTATCCATCTAAATATGCAAGTTTGATTTCACCACAAGAATGGGTAACGTTTAAATCCAAACGACAAACCCCAGAATTTACGCGATTAAGTGCAATTAATCGGGAAAGAGCATCAACTCCCAAGTATAAATACAGGAAAGGGCGTGTTGGATATGGACGTTTGGAGCAATCTTTGGTAAGTATCAATATATTGCAATGCTATAATAATTGTTCATCATGAGTTATAGTTGATCATATTATTTGGCTTTATATGTAGTTACAACAGGCGAATAGCTCTAAAACATCTCTTCCTGCACATGTCTTGTGGAAGGAAGCCCGTGTGGGCAAGTCTGGAGTTGTTGCAGTAGAGGTTCTACAAGTATTTGAGAAATGTGTAAGTATAACAATATTTCTTTAATTAAATCAAAACTTTATTAACAAATATTTGACAAATATTCGATATTCATCTGATTTTCAGGAGGCGTTATCTCAGTCTGTATCTCCAGACGATACCAGGAGCATACTTAGTCGGGCATTAGATGTCCCTGAGTATTCTGGTCGGGTGAGGGGTAAGGCATTTGGGATCACCCCGACCTCCTTGAATATTAAAAAGGGAAAGGTTGCTAGTAATGCAGAACTTCAAGCTAAATTGGAAGCACTAGAAGCTAAGGTTCGGGAATTACGAAAGGAAAAAGAAAGGGATAACGCTTCATGTTTTAGAGATGGATCGGAGAAAGATAGTATCAACTGCAGCTTTCATCCGATTATTCCAGAGGTAATTATATATATATTTATGAAATTAAATTAGTAGCTTAAATTATTTAAATGACATATATACACATTAACAATGGCATATTTACTTTTGGTTTTAGGGCGTTTCCCAATGTCAGCTCTTCTTATCTTCACCAACTTATCGGAATGTTGCAAAGGGAAAAGTGTATAACAATGGGGTACAATTACTTCACAATAAATCCCTCCCTACTGGAAGTTTGAAAGTATCAGTTGATATTGCTATAGAGGAGGAAGCACCATTACCCTATCCTGACGATGATTCGGATGTAACATTGGTGCGAGATGCTATAGGGTCGTATGTTGCATGGCCGTTAAACCTCATACTCGTAGGATATGAGGTATGCTTAAAACCGTTATAAACCTTTGTTAACCTTAATGTGTAAATTCAAAGATTTTACGAGCATTTTATTTTCATTTTTTACATGGTAATGTTATTTAGACTCCAACAAAATCCAAAACAAAGGATAAGCGGATTCCGGAGCATACCGAGTCCGTTGTTTCAAAAAAACAGGTACATCACAATTATATGATATTTATGCATAGAAAATGTTAAATTGGATATCTTATACTTCATCTAACAAATTATATGATATATAGCTGCCTGGTAAACAGATTAGCAACATTTCAATGCAAAAAAATGTTGGTGCTAAGAAGAGCAGGGGTAGAAAACAACCTATCTCCAAGTTTAGGTCGTGCCTCCAGACGTATCTACAAGTGACAGATATTATCACCGGAGGTGTTCGTCTTATACATATGGAGAAAGGTATATATGGCTTTGAACATGACCAAATTATTAGTAATGAAGACTTCGAGCAAGTTTTCAATCATGAAGAATTGGGCGGCACTGTTGTCAATACATACGTGAGGTATATATCCGATCTACTTTGGTATATTAATTGAACAACTTATTTACTTTATGTTTCAAATGAATAGTCTAATGTTAATGATGTTTTTATTTAAGGTTTCTGTATGACAGAGTTATGCGCCCACACGGATTGCAGCAAAGGTTTGCATTCCTATGCCCGGCGTCTGTCAACTTAACCTTAATAATCAATAAACCAGATGAGGTCCTGGCGTATATACGCGACGTCTTTATGGACAACCAAGAAACGGAAAAGTTGTTCTTTTTACCGTTTAATACTGGGTTAGATTTTCATTTTAAATTCATCTATTATAGTTTTTTTGTATTCTGACGTCGTGTAGAAAGTTTCCATCTAACACTTGTTTAATCTTACAGTGGACATTGGTTGTTGGTCGCAATTAATCCTAGCAGAGCAATGGTGTATTATCTGGATTCGTTAGGAAATGATTGGACAATATACCCGGATTTGAAGAAGTGTATTGACACGTAAGTGAGATTGTTTTAAATATGAATGTGTATATTTATTTGTTTGTTTATTTATTTATGTGAATTTTTCTAAATATTCACTTATATTTTATTAGCGCTATATAAGCTTTCCTAGCACTACGAGATAGCCATCTACCACAGCGGAGAGTCAACCCCATTATTACATGGAATACAGTGAAGGTATATTAATTATCACATGTGTTATTATATTAGTGATGCTACTTGATAAAACTTAGGATTTATCCATATTTTCTTTTCATTTGTAGTGTCCTCGGCAACGCAATCAAATAGATTGCGGCTATTTCATGTTGAGGTTTATGAGAGACACTCTGTATTTCTAACTTATGAGTTATTTTAATATTAACACATATCTCTCATGTCTAATGAAATAGTTAAAACTAAATCAAACTATGTTATATTATTATGTAGTACTTTGAAGAATGCAAGTGTGCTCATTACTCAATTTCTCAATTGGATGAAATTAAAGAGGATTGGTGTCAATTCATTATGGAGCTCGGAATTTTACAAGGTATAATATTGTACTCTTACTTTAATTGATGAGAATTTAAATATGTGTAACTTTGTTTATGTATTCTTTTAATTGAATTACAATCTTTGTGTTTTCAGGACCTATAATGTAGATTTGAAGCATACCTTTGGTTGGATGCAAAAGTACTAGTATAAGTGATATGTGCATTTGTAGAAAAAATGTAATGATTTGTAATTATAAATAGGTGTATATATAATTTTGGTTTGTAATTTTAAATATATATATTGGTTTGAATTGCCAATTGTTTTGGATATATAATTTTGGTGTAAATTGGTACATTTAAATAGGATAAATTGGATTGATTTGAATCTCCAAATTGTGGTATTTTTCTGAACAAGTCAAAAACAGGTCAAATTCTGGTTGAAAAAACCTGGTAAAAATTGAGGTTTTAAAAAATTTATATTAAATTTTTCGTATACCTTAGACAGCGCTTTTGGTGAGAGCGCTGTCTAAGGTATACCTTAGACAGCGCTTTGGGTGAAAGCGCTGTCTAAGGTATACCAAAAAAAAGTCAAAAAAGGTAGGGCTTAGACAGCGCTTTCACCAAAAGCGCTGTCTAAGGTATACGAAAAATTTTATATAAAGGTACCATAGACAACGCTTTTCATTAAATATACCCCCCTTTAGACAGCGCTTTTGGTATTACCTAAAGCGCTGTCTAAACCTATAGCAGCGCAGGTTTATACAGCGCTTAAAAGCGCTGTCTAAGGGAAAAAAAAGTACTGTCTAAGGTCTTTTTTGTGGTAGTGGATCTCGGTTGCGGTGGTGGAATAAATACGTATTCGGGTGGATTGACTTGAGAATGAACATGGGGGTAGAGAAGCTAAATTTTTTTGAGGAAGATTTGTTGGAGGTTGGTGGGTTTAGCAAGGAAGAAGATGTTATTAGTAGAGGGGTGGCACAACGAGAGGTTTGGAATGGTTTGTTGTTAAAGGAAAGTTTGATCAAACAAAAGTCTAGAGTGATAAGTGTTAAATTGTAGTGATTTTTAGTGTGAATAATTGGCACTTATTGGCTTGATTTGTTGGTTTTCCGTTAATAATCCTCGTTTTTGTATAGATTTTGTATAATTGCATATTGTTGTATATTTTGCGATATTGTGTGCATCTTAGTAAGTTTGATAGTTTTTCTTCTGTTTTTATAGGTAATAATGCATAGTTGAAGTATGGACCAAATTGAGCCAAGAGAGTGCTTCAAGATGCACAATTTTGACCAACAAAATGATGGCGTTCGCGCTTAGCGCGGTTTTCAGTGCGATGAGATTATCACAGTGGCAGAATCAGTGTTGTTGTTTTCCTGACCGCGCTTAGCGCGGTTTATGTAGGTTTAAGGGTACTTTAAGTGAGATCGCGCTTAGCGCGATCTGAGGGTGCTTTGCGCGGTTGTAATTTTCAGTTTTGTATAAATACCCCTCATTCAGATTTTTAGGTTATGGTTTTGGGGAATTTTTTCTCCTAACTCCATCAAACTCATTCTTTGTGGAAATAAGCTCAGAAACAACAAATGGAGCTATCTTGATGACCCAAAGTCGAATCTACTTCAATCGGTGTTGACAAACCGATGGATGTTTGTTCTTCTTCATTTTTCTATATGTATTTTGCATTTGTTGGGGTTGTTGTATATTTGTTTACTTTGATTGTTTGTGTATCTATTGATCTTTGTATAAAATCTCTTTTACAACTCTTGATCGATGTCATCTTTGATTTACTATCTATCTCAATGCGATTGGATCGCTATAGACATATACTTTTCATACTCGACCTAGGATGAATATCTATTAGACTCTAGGGGTAGATCTAATATTCACGTGGGTATCTGATCCTAATGCTCCGTGTTGTCGAGTTGCATGAGACATCACCGATGAGATGATGCAGTTGTTCTCTCAACTTTGCGATAGATATAACCTTTGTTGTGAGCGATATGTGGGGGTATTAACGAGTGATTTAGGTTGCATACGATTGATTGATAGATTTTTTAGTAATTGATGAGTAAAATGAAATATAACTTCTGAAGAATTATTTACCGTACTTTATTTACTTGTCATATGTTTTTCTTTTTGCATTTCTATCTCAAACCAAGCTTAGAAACATAGAGATTGTCGAACGACATTCTTTGCCGTGCACCGATCCCTATGGAGACGATACAAATCCCAGAGGGAATTCTTCCAAATATTTTGCTTCTTTCCGCTATGCTGCAGCTTGAACATAGAGCCAAATGGGTGAAAGAAGGGGATTGCAACACAAGGTATTTTCACTCCCTTTTCAAGTTCAGATGTAGGAGTAATGCCATCTTGTCCCTGAAGATTGACACATCTGTAGTTATGGATGTAAAATCAATCAAGGAGCAGGTGGTTAGGAATTTTAGCAACAGGTTCGGGTGCAGTAATGCTAGTAGGCCGTGGCTGGATCTGTCGAGTATTCCAACTCTTACTCCCTAAGATAGGATGAGGTAGGAAGAACCTTTCTATGATGATGAAATTCGTGGTGTGGTGTTAGAAAGTAATGGAAATAAAAGCCCCGGTCCGGATGGTTTTAACCTAGATTTTCTTAAATCTTGTTGGGATGTTGTAGGGAGTGATGTTGTTAAATGCATTAGGGAATTTCACAGTACTGCTAAGTTACCTAAAACAATGTCATCATCGTTTGTCACTTTGTCCCAAAGTCGTTAAACCCTCAAAAGCTTGATGAATTACGTCCTATTTATCTTATTGGGTGCATTTACAAGGTTATTGCAAAAATTTTGGCAGCAAGACTGAAGAGAATAATTGATAATCTTGTGTCAGCTTCTCAGACAACTTTCATTCCTAGAAGACAACTCTTGGATGGGGTGGTTGTAGAAAATGAAGTTATTGACTTTGCTAAGAGGAATAAAAGAAGGTGTTTTTCTATTTAAAATCAATTTCACTAAGGCATACGATTGCGTGGATTGGAAGTATCTCATCACGGTTCTTGAGGTTAAGGGTTTTGGAGAGAAATGGATTCGTTGGCTCAAGGGTAGCGCGCTTTCTAATTTCATGTTGGTCTTGGTTAACGGTGGAACAAAGAAGGATTTTCCGGTATCTAGGGGCTTAAGACCAGGGGATCCTTTGTCCCCTTTTTTATTTGCAATAGTGGTGGAAGGTTTAGCTGTTATGATGAAGAAGGCTAAAGTCGTTCGTGTCCTTCACGGCGTTAATCTAGATGACGAGATTTCCATAAATCTTTTACAATTTGCCGACAATACAATATTAATCATTGAAACATCTTGGCAAAATCTTTGTGGAATCAAGTCTATCTTAAGGGGTTTTGAGATGATTTCAGGTCTTCAAATTAACGCTTGGAAAAGTAGGCTGTACGGGGTTTGCGTTGAAGATTCTTTCATGGATGTGGCATCTCATTTCTTGGCTTGCAAGAAGGATTGTTTTCCATTTATGTTTTTTGGATTCATGATTGGTGGAATTTATAGAAGAGTTGATTTGTGGAACTCGGTAATTTCGTGCATCAAAGAAAGAGTGTCAACTTGGAAGGGGAGAAGCATATCCATCGGGGGCCGAATTTCTCTTATAAATTATGTGTTAGTTAACCTTCCTATTCATCATCTTGCTTTTGTTAGGGCTTCGATTAAGGTGATTCAAGCTATTAAATTTAACCAAAGGAAATTTGTTTGGTTCGGTTTGTTGGTTAAGCCAGGTATCTCTTGGGTAAGTTGGAAAAAGATTTGTCTTCCAAAGGATTGTGGTGGTTTAGGTATTAAGGATGTTTCTCTATTGAACATGGCATTGATCACTAAATGGTTGTGGGGAATCCTTTGCGATAAATCTGCGATTTGGAGTGATATTATTCGAGTGAGATACGGTAACATCACTTGCAGGCTGTTTTCGAAAGCGACTACGAGATCATCGTTCTTTGAATCTCTTTGGTGGAAATATCTTATGAGTCTTAATGTTTCTCGTGAAGTCATTTTATTATCTGATTCTATTTCGTGTAGGTTGGGGTACAGTGGTACGATTTCGTTTAGGTTTTCCAAGTCGCTGTTGAATTTCCATCTTAGGGAGCTTTTCCGTTGGTATATGAAGTCGCAGTGCAGAAAAGTGATGTTGTGATAGAGATGTGTATGTGGATCGATCAGAGGTGGGTTTGGTCTGTGGAATTCTGTTTTGGTCCGCTGAATTTTACGACAGCATTTAAACTCATCGAATTGAAACCCTTTATGGCTGGTGTGAGTACATTGGTATCAGCTCTGGATGTATTCATTTGGCCTTATGACGCTACCAAAACATTCACTGTGACTTCCTTTTATTAAAGGCTGATGCAAAGTGTTAGCGGGCAGCAGAATGATAGCCACAATTCGGTTTGGCTGGGATGTTTGTGGAAAACTTCCATTCCTTTAAAATACAAGATTTTCGGTTGGAGGTTGTTGTTAGATAGATTTCCATCGCGTTTGAATATTTCTTATAGAAACGTGATTGATAATGTTCACGATAAAGTTTGTGTTTTTTTCATCACGATGAAGATTCTGACCATTTGTTTATCAATTGCCCGTGCTCTAGAGTGGTTTGGCGAAATATTGTAGCTTGGATTGGCATTCCTCCATTGGTGGTAATTACTGTGGGTGAGCATTTGAGAGAATGGGAATCTAAGTTGAGAGGTAAATGCTCCAAGGAATCTATCTTCTCGATTTGGTATGCAACAACTTGGTGTATTTGGATTATGCGTAATCAAATTATTTTTGAAGATGCCTTTGGTAATCCGGTGGAGTTGGTGAATAGGCTCATTGCACTCTCTTGGACTTGGTTGGTGATTAGGCCTACTAAGTCATTTCGTTGTAATCTGTATGAGTGGTATAAATGCCCCATTAATATTTTGTACGATTATCTTGCTTTTCTACTGTGGTTTTGTAACTCGAATTTTCGGGTTGGAGCACCCCTAGTGCTTCTTTAGTAATTTCATCTTTTGCTTATAAAAAAAAAAGAAATTATGTTTCTTTGTGTTTTATCTGATTTGTTTTCCAACTTGTTTCTCACTTATTAAACTTTTATGGATATGAGATTTTATCTCAGTTGCAGTAATATTTTTACCTCGAATTAGAGAGCGAAGTAATGTAAGGTGTCATAGAATGCGACTATTTTCCCTCTCAGACTAGTGACAATTGATGTAAAATGAAGTTTTGGTCATTGATTGATTCTCAGCAATAAAATTTTCAAAATGGTGACTGTTTGTTTCTCCCTTGATCGGGAGTTACAACCAAGGTTTGAAATTGCGGTTGCGGGTGCGGCTGTTGCGATGCGTATTGCGCTCGTTGCGACGTGAATTTATTTTTTATCAAAATAAAATAGTAGAGTGGGGAACAACTTACTCTAAGAGTAAGTTTTTTAACTTACTCTACATCATAGCCTTTAATTTGAATTTAATCTAGTGGTTAAATTAGCATTTTTACTTATAACCAGTCGATTAAATCTAATTTAAAGGCTATGATTGTGGAGTAAGTTATAAAAACTTACTCTTGGAGTAAGTTGATCCCCACTCAAAATAGTATACTTTATTGTATATATTAAGTTTCACATGTCTTTCATTTCCAATGTATATATATATATATATATATATGTATGATTAACAATTCTCCATCACTTTAAATCTCTCAAATTGTTTTAAAACATATCTTTAATCTATGATATAAATAGGAAGGAAGGTAAACCAAATAATTTTTTCAAGCAATGCGGGCAAATACGGTCATTGTAATGTTATTGTGCGGATGTTGCGGCGTTACGATGCTGCTTTTACTATGATTTATAATCACCCTGCAATTGCTGCCTGATGCAGATGCGAACACTACCGCAACTACAATATTGCAGCCGCATCAGGTGATGCGGTCCGCAATGTAAAACCGTGGTTACAACTAAGGTGAAATGTAGCGTTTCCTTTTTGCCCTAGTTGGGACTTTAAACCAAGGGGATAGGTGTTAGAGGATAATTTTTTCTCTTGGTTGGAACTTTTAACCGAGGGAAATTTAATGTATCTAGCGCCCCCTTTTTTCCCTGGTTGGGACTTTAAAATAAAGGGATAGGTGTCAGAGGATAATTTTTCCTCACTGTTGGAACTTTAAACCAAAGGTAAATTGAATGTATCTTCTCTCACTTTTATTATTTTCTTTACATGTTGGGTTGAACGGAATTAGTTTTAAAGCTTAAGCATTTGTTTTTTATTAATATAAGTATTTCATGAAAATATAACTATTTATTCAACAAAGATGAAATTTGATCATCTAGAGAATAATTGCAACTCAATAATAAAATGGTGAATGATAAGAAGAACAAGAACAAACCCTAAAGGCTGTGTTCTATCAGCATCAAATATAAAGAGTTTAGTCATCACAACAACAACGATAACAACAAAAACAACAACAACAACAACAACAACAACAACAACAACCACAACCACAATAATAACAAAAACAACAACATTAAACATTACTTAACACAATAAAATAATAACTTACATTGCTAAGTTGAATCCATGCTTTCATTGCCTCGTTGAAGTTAGAGACAAGATAATGGAGATCCAATAATCATGAATGGATGAAATAATGTTTTAGAATTTTGTTTCTTCTTCAAATGATGCTTTCAATTTTAGTTTAGTAGAGAAATAAAGTATGGTTAATGGATGGGTTTTTCATATTATTCCCTCTGTGTAAGGAAAGGACTATGACCATATATTCTTAGCTAAAGTAGTTGATCTTGATCCAAACTTGCAAGTCACAAATAAAAAAGTTGTCTACAGTTTCATCTTGATTAGCAGGATTCGGAAAAAATATTGTCTAGGTCCTTAAAGTTATTTTTTTTTAACAAGTCAGTCCTTTATGTTTTTTTTTTACTACAAACAAGTCTCATTTATTTTTAAATTGTAACAACCAGGTCCTTTAAGTTTTGTCTATTGTACAAATTACGACCTTACTGTAACAAAACTGATATAGAATTGCAACAAGTGTTACACGAAGGTACCAAAAGTCATGTCTTACGACAAATGTTACATGAAGGTACCAAAATTCATGTCTTACAACACTAACATCAAAGTTAACAATGATTTCCACTTTCAAACCAAAATACACATCAACAATACAAAAATCAAAACTAACAACATTATGACATAGACTAGCATCTTCAACATCTTAAACATGATATTCATCATCTTCTTAAATGACACATTAGTGTCGTTTGTGCCACATAAGCGTTTTTGGAACGGAGTTTGTGAAAAAGGTCAACAGTGAACACATTAGTTAACATAAAGGACCAAATTGTAGCAAAAAACACATAAAGGACAAACTTGTTCTAATAAAATAACCTAAAGGACCCAGAAAATATTTTTTCTAGGAGGATTCAAATCTATTAATTTGTCACCAATGGACTGAGGAAATATATTTTAGATGTAGTATAACTTCCAGGCACCTCTGTCATCCACTAATTCTAAGATACGATCAACTTGGGCTCCCCCATTTGGACCATCTCTCCAATGATCAAATTTGATATGCTCATGCACCCGATAATCCCTCCATAAATCTACTTTTACTCCATTTTCGATGTTCCAACATATTATTTCATTAAGAGAAGGCCATATTCTCACAATAGACTTCCATATACATGAGGCATGTGCCTTGGCCTGAATGTCAGAAAACACATCCTGCAGCCTCTCATATTTTCCATGAAGCACTTGAGATCATAGTAATTTTATCCCACTTTCAAAACTCTAGCCCAACTTGAACATACAAGCCTTGTTCATATCTACTAAATTCATCACACCTATACCTCAGTTTTCTTTAGGTTTAGTTATGTTTTCCCACTTCACTGTATGATCCTTTTTGCTATCATCAAAATTTCCCCATATAAAATCTCGTCGAACCTTTTGAATTTCTTTCAAACTCTCTCTAGGAAAAGAACAAGTCATCATGGAGTATGTTGGAATAGCTTTTAGGGTTAATTATACGATTCCCCCCTGCCATTAGGGCGAGATTTGATTTTATCCCCCTGAAGCTTTTTTTTTTTGAACGCCCCCTTATAAAACCAAAAATCAACTTTTACCACACCTTATCCCTTGTTTGGATGATTTTACCACACCCTATCCCTTGTTTGGATGACTGGATATATGGTAAATGTCTATGTGGCAGTCCAGTTGGATTTTTAATTTATTTTTCGTATAAATAATATTTATTTAAATTGTTATTTTAAAAATTAGAATATTTGGGCCACATGAAACACCCAAGCCCACTCACTTAACCTTGTTTTCAATTTATTATTAGACTTGTGTGTTTAGTATATAAACACTATTTCAATTGGAGGAGCTTACGATGTGGGACTTCTTGCTACACTCTCCACAACTCCAAATCCTTCCATCCTGCAACAAAGCCTATCAACATTCCTCACGTAAGAAAATTTCAGTCATCAAATATCGCAAGCATTAAAGCTTTTGCAGAATCAAACGGAGCCTCTTCTATCCCTTCCAATTACCACTCCTTTACATATGTTCCTGAATCTTGCAGGTTAAATTCTCAAAAGGCAGCCATGCGTAGTTTGCGTCTGGCTAGAAATCATTCTTCTTCAGCTCATGAAAGACTTGTCTATGAAGGGTGGATATTGCATGACACTGGTCACTGTGAAGAAGCTATAGCAAAGGCTGAGGAATCAATTTCTGTTCAAAGGTCATTTGAAGCTTTCTTTCTCAAAGCTTATGCATTAGCTAACAGGTTAGTGTTATAATTTACTGAGGTTAAATATATAAAACTTTATTCTGGTGCTGAGACAATAAATTTATTTTTGCCATTCAACATTGTAGGCTCTAAATAATTTAGGGAGTATATATGTAGACTGCGATAAGCTAGAACTTGCTGCTGACTGCTACAAACATGCGCTTAACATCAAGCATACACGAGCACATCAGGGGTTGGCACCAGAGGAAATTCGGGGCTGTTAGCAGACATCATATGTATGTTTGCTTGAGTATCTTCTGTTGGCTATACTAATTTCTAGTGCAGTTAAAGAGTATCCTGCAGTGTTGTATGGCATTGAGTAAACTTAGTATTGTAAAGAGGGGAGCACTACAACAGATGGGAATTTACACAAAATGAGATAGAATGGTATTGAAGTGAAATGTGATAGCAAGAAGTCCCACATTGGAAGTTTCACATAAAATACAAGTGTTTATAAATGAGTTTCACATAGTGTAAAATAAGTTGAAAATAAGGTTAAGTGAATGGGCTGCAATTAATTATGGGCTTATGTGTTATCTTGGCCCAAAAAATTTAATTTTTAAAATAATATTTATACGAAAATATATTAAAAAATAAATAAAAAAATAATTTAATAGATAAATTAATAAATAAATGCCACGTAATCAAGTTAAAATAATAAATAAATGCCACATAGCCATTTACCATATACCCAGTCACCCAAACAAGGGATAGGGTGTGGTAAAAGTTGATTTTTGGTTTTATAAGGGGGCGTTCAAAAAAAAAACTTCAGGGGGGCAATATCAAATCTCTTCCTAATGGCAGGGGGGTTTCATATAATTAACCCTAGCTTTTATGACTGATTTTTCTAAATTTACCCTTCCTGCAAATGAAAAGTGTTTACCTTTTCATGAAATTAGTTTAGTCTTAACTTGCTCCAAAATTTTCCTCTTACGATTATTCCTAGTTGGAGGAATACCAAGATACTTGCCTATGCCTTTTGTATTTTTAAAGCTTGATATATGATTAAGATACCTCCTAACTTGTTTTTGGGTATTATTAGAGAATAATATTTTGGTCTTATTAATACTTATTTGCTTACCTGAAATATCACAGAAGTCTTTAAGGATTGCCTTAATGCACTTCATCTGCCTTTCTGTGGCCTTCGAAGGTGTAAGATCATGAGACCTTTTCTACCTACTATCAGGCCTGGCCAGTTATCATTATCAACTGTTGTCTTAATCAAAAGCGATAGCTTATCCAGACACAACACAAATATGTAAGGAGAAATTGGGTCACTTTGCCTAAGGCCTTTTTCAGTTTCAAAATTATTACTCATTCCCATTTCAGAGAACCTTCATTTTGACAGAGGAAATAGCCTTCATGATTACTTTACTCATCTGAATAGGAATGTCTTCCTCACTTAGAACATTCTCTATAAAATTCCAATTCAAATTATCATTAAGTTTTGGAAATGTCTACCTTTATAACAAAAACATTAATTATACTTTTCATGTGATTCATGGTATGCAACATTTCTTGGTTTGAAATTATGTTTTCCTGATGATTTTTTCAGGTATAAATCTAGTTTGGAAAGGAGTTATAATGTCATAAATAAAAATTTTAAGCCTGTTCACAATGGCTTTGCTCTAAATTTTATATAATGTGTTACATACAGAATTTGGCCAAAATTGACATACATTATTTGGGTTATTCACCTTAGGTATGAGAAAAAGGTCGAAGTTTTTACCTCTTCAATAAGACCAAGAAAGTGCCACAACTGCTTGATATAGTTATAATAGAGACTTCAACAACACTCCAAGATTTTTGGTAAAATGCTCTTGGATAGCCATCTGGCCCTAGAGATGTCCATGGGGACATGTAAAAGAACACTTCTATGATTCCTAAATATCTTAAATCATCTTGTAACACTGAGGTCTTGTATCGGTTAACAGTGATTGCTTTACATAGAGGAGAGCCTTGTTGCATTCCTCTGTCCACTCGAAAGCTTCCTCCGAGTTTGAAAAAGGGTAGTGCGTGTTGAGCAGACTTCGCCACAAAATGGGATAACGAAGCGAGCATCCCGTTGAGGGATTGGATGGACTTCTTCGAGTTTGGCGTGGGGAACTCGGAGAATGACCTGCACTTGTTGGGGTTAGCTTTGATTCCTCGTTATGTTAGATAGAAGCCTAGGAATTTTCCCACTCGTACCCCGAATGTGCACTTCTCCGGGTTGAAACGCATCCGGTACTTCCTGGCCTGCTCTAAGAATTTCCTCAAATGGGCCGGGTGATTGGATTCCTCATGGGACTTCACGATCATGTCGTCCATATAGACTTTGAGTATGTCCCCGATTTCTTCCCAGAAGACCTTGTTCATCATTCTTTGGTAGGTAGCGCCAGTGTTTTTCAAGCCGAAGGGCATTACGTTGTAGTAATAATATCCCGATTCGGTCATGAAATATGTGTACCTTTTGTCGCTTTTCTCCATGGGTATTTGATTATAGCCCGAATATGCGTCCATGAACCATAACAATTTAAAACCAGCAGAATTATCAACTAATTTATTTATATTTGGGAGGGGATATGAATCTCTATGGCAGGCCCTTTTGAGATCGGTATAATCAACAAATATGCACCATTTTCCATTAGACCTTTTAACGAGTACAACATTGGACTGCCAAGTAGTGTATTTGGCCTCCGAAATAAAGTTTGCCTCGAGGAGGTCTTTTACAGCTTGTTCGAAAACCTCCGTTTCTCCAGAGACTGCTTTCGCCTACTTTGAGCTACTGCCCTAGCGGTAGGGTCGATGGTGAGGTGGTGGCAGGCGACGTCAGGATCTAGGCCGGGCATTTCCGCGGCGCTCAAAGCGAACAAATCTACATTCTCCCAGAGACAGACTTTGAGCTGTTTCTTCGCTAATTCGGGGAGTCCGGTCCTAATTTTCACTCCTCACAGGGGGTCTTCGCCGAGCAGGACAAGTTTGAACTCGCCATCCGGAATTGGGCGCATCAGATGAAAGGTCTCGCCGGTACTGGTTGAAGTTGAAGGGCTGCTCAAACAAGGTTGGATCTCCTTCCCCTTCTTCTTCTGCTCCTTCTGACCGCCTTCAGAGAAGCGGCTGTCAAGGTCGATAGAGTCTACGCGGGGCAGCGGCTTTACCTCCTCGGCGCTGCTGGGTAGGGCCGGCTTGCTGAAAGTCTTCGGCTTGGTGACAATAGTGTTCATCCATTTGGTGGCTGCCTCGAAACATCTCCTTGCTGCTTCGATGTCCCTGTGCTGAGTGGCGACCAAACCCTTAGAAGTGTAATACTTCATCTTCAGGTGCACGGTTGATGGTACGACCACCAATTCGGCCAAAGTTGGCTGCCCAAAGATGCACTGATAGAGAGAGGGGCAATAGATGACCAGGAATTGGACTTTAATAGACCTGATCGTCTTTGCAGATCCAAAAGTCACGATCAGCTCTACGTATCCCAAGGGGTTTTTGATCGACCCGTTGAAGCCTTGTAGGTCAGAGCCTAGGTAGAGCGTTAGGTGTGTCTCATCTAGCTGGAGGGTGGAAAACAGCTGTGAATACATGATGTCGACCGAGCTGCCTTGGTTGACTAGAATTTGGTGAACATCAAAGTTAGCCATTTGTGCTCTCACAAGCAACGGAATGCTTGAGTTGGGAGCCTCACCGAGGAGTTCCTTGCGGTAGAAAGTGATGGGGACCGACTCTCCCCGGACTTTGTCTAGCGTGGTAATCCTATTTTAGCTTGTGCTGAGAAGATGCTCGAACTTCCTTTTAACAAAGGCCATAGTAACCTTGTTGAATCCCCCTCCAAAGATAACCATGGCGAAGGGGAAGGTTTCCCATGGACTGTGCACAGTGAAGTAGGGGGAGTGTTGAGTCCTTCGGGGATGTAGAAGTCCTTAGGCCGCGATATACTCATGGCGACCTGAAGGCTCGTCTCTTCCGAGAAAGGAACCTCTTCCTCGACCTTCTTGGACTCCTAGACGTCCTGCTGTGGAGCTTCCCTATTTTTGACAAACTGTTTCAGGTGCCCGTCCTTGATCAGTATCTCGATGGCATTCTTCAGATAGATGCAGTCGTCGGTTGTATGGTCGTGGCTCTTGTGGAGCCGACAATATTTTGACTTGTCAATATTCAGCTTGGCCGGTATCTGTTTAGGGAATCGTACCCCTGCTTGCTTGAACTCTAAGTTAGCACATTCGAAGAGGATCTTCTCTCTGGAGACAGTCATGGGAGTATACTCGTGGAAACGGCCGGGGGGTCCTTTATTGTCCCGGGACTCCTAGGGATTATCTTCGCATCTTCTATCTCCCCGATGAGATGTCGAGGGGTCGTCGTGCTTGGAGGTTCAGGCACTCTCTTGGTGCCGTGAGTCCCAGGAGGAGTTGGCAGCTTCTTTCTCCTCGTACTGGATATATGCTTGCGCCTTGAGGAGGAAGGCGTCCAGGGTCGGCGAAGTTTCAATGCAAATTGCTTTGGCGAATTGTGTACGGGGACGAAGTCCTTGCTCGAGCAAGAAATTCGAAATTCTTCATGTCATTGGTCGTTCAGACATGGACTGCTTCTTTATTGAACCTCTCGATGTAGGTTTGGAGAGGCTCATCTTTCCCTTGAAATATGGCCTCAAGGGAGGCTTCGATCTTCTGGTGGTGGCGGGAGGTCGTGAAGTGTCTGGAGAACATTCTCCCCAGCTGTCTCCACGAGGTGATGGATTCGTTGGGGAGCTTATTGTACCAGTTCATTGCTCCCTTTCTGAGCGTGGTGGGGAACAATCTACATTTGATGGTGCCTCGGATGCCACGATAGTCGAGCAAAGCATCGATATTCTTGATGTGCTCATTAGGATCCATTGTACTGCTGTAGGTGCCCAGAGACGGTGGTTTCTCCAGCCCCTTGGGAAGGCGCATAACCATAATTTCCTGAGACAACGTGCCACGAGGCTCATCGTCACTGCTGCTACTGAACTATGACAGGGAGCGGGTGCTTCGCTCAAGAATAGGATGGCGATCTCGGCAACGAGACGGGGTTCTTGCTCGCCCCTTGGATCTGGGCGGAGGCGAACGCTGATCCCTTCTGGTCCTCTTGGTTCCCGGGGAGTACTGGCTCTGTAGGGAGATGTGGTCGCGCTTTCTGACGACTTGGGACTCTGGCTCAGGTGGTGCCCGACGGTCTCTTTCACGTCGGGGAGGTGGACTCCAGAAATTTCAGCGCTCTTTCCTCGGTGGAGAGGATCTTGGCCGGTTAGACTCCTCAAGGGCTCCGATCCTCGCGTTCTGTTGGAGAATCAGGAGGTTGGTTTTGTTGAGGGCTTCAAGAAAGGTTGCCATGATCGGGTCAGCGTTGGGCGGAACAGGGACATGCTGGTGATCCAGGGAGGGCTGGTCCTCAACATGATCAACGCGAACAAGGGAGGGAGACACGGTGGCTCCATCTCTCAGTTGATGGGCGTCGCCCCCGAGAAAGGGTGCAACTCCGTCAGTAACCAGAGTTACGAGCATCGTGGAGATGATTTTGGCTTGCCATGATCGGAATTTGGAAGGGTTGTTTTTTGTCTTGAATCTATGATAGAAGAAAGACGGGGATAACAAAATTTCCCACATACGGTGCCACTAATCTTGACGGCTGATCAGAATCTAAAGTAGGCCAGAGATGACGTCTGCGATGCTGGGTGTGAAAGATGAGGAAAAGGGTGTACCTGCAAGGCACTCCGATGCTAAAGTAAGAATAGAGAGAGGGAGAGAGAGAGAGCAATTACAAAGTATGTGTTTCGTAGGATGATTTAGAATACCTGACCATCTCAAATGAGAGGGTTTTTATAGTGCCCCGAGCGTTTGGCCATTGATCCCTATTTTCGGGGCGAGATAATTGTTTCCCGAAGAATAGGTAACTGTCAGAAACTAGTCGTTGGGACGGGCAGAGGAGCCTGGAACTAGCCGTTGCCACGGGAAGAGGCGCAATTGCGGGCATAGACGTTGTGACTGTTTCTGGTTAGTGGAACCGCATGTGACGGGCAGGAACTACCGAGGAGGGGCAGCTGACCCTTGGGGTCCTCTGACCAGCCTTGCCCGGTAGAGGGGCAGAAAGGTAAATGATGCCCTAAATTGGCTGAACTTAGGCAATTGGGTCGTTCTGGGAGCAGAAGTGGATTGGGTCATGCCTAGTCATTGAGTCAGTCCGGAACACATACACTTTGAAAATTGTAGATATCTTGCATCATAAAAACTAATAATTTCCATTGATTATCACTTTTTTTTTCACACTCTGGTCCCAGGGGAAAGGGGCTCTAGTAATCCAGAGCTCGTGCCGAGAGGTACTGACACTGACCAAGTATTGTTCCCACCAGGAATCGAACTTGGTATTCCCCGAATCTTCGTCCCTTTAAAGGAGCTCGTTTATCACTCGAGCCCATGTACTTGGTTGAATATCACATATATTAATAGTGACTATTTTATATCAACTAAATGAAAATTATTTAATAGCACATCTGCTATTATTATTATAGTTAAACCTGTAAATTATTATAGTTCAACCTGTAAGTGAAATGATAATGTAGTAGCCAATACAATCAAACAAATTGACATTTCATGTATACATTCTATTTTTTTTCTTTGTAATTACCATTTCAATAATAATAATAATAATAATAATAATAATAAAATAATAATAATCATAATAAGATAATAATAATACTATAATATAAATGAAAATAGAAATAATAATAATAATAATAAATAATTTAATGATAATATATAATGATAATATTATAATAAAAATATTTAATATAAAACAAAAACAAAAAAGAAAAGAAAAAGAAAAACAAGAAAAGAAGGATGGTGTTGTTGTAACAAAATTTGTTTCTCTTCTTCATCTTCATCCTACAATCTATAATAATAATAAATACTTGTTCTTTTTTTTTTTAATTTTAAAAATTAAATGAAAAAGCAAGACGTATAGATCGCAGAACATATGATTGTAGTTTATAATTTATGTATTTTTAAATAATTTTTTTTTTAATAATTGAATTTACTGACATAATATAATTATAATAAAGTGTAACTAAAGGTAGGAAAATGATGGTGTGCATAAAACTCATTTTTAATTGGACTTTTTACGGATCACACCTCACTGCTGAGTTGACATGTAAGATATGGTAAAACAATTTTATGAAAAATAGTGCAAGAGTGATAGAATGGAGATGTAGACCGGTACTTTATAGAAGGGGTGGACAAAAAAACCGAATTCAACCGAAACCGATTTATCCGACAAATAAAAAAATGAAACGGATGATTAAAATGGAACCGGTATAACCGCGGTTTATTTTTTATGGTTTATATTGTTTTGTTATGGTCGGAATCGGATTTTAAATTTGAATCCGATGGATAACCGGACCGACTCTGTTTTTAATATGCTTGGCAACTCATTAAATTTTATCTGCATATTTGAAGGTCTCATAGACTCAAAATTGTCAGTAATAATAGTATTTTTATGTATGATTGATTGAATACAATAATAAATATTTAATATTTTTAATTTTGACAGACTAGTTAATAGCATTTGCTTTGAAAAGTTGAAATGACAATACATATATTTTATTTATTAAATTAACTTTTTCTTACAAGAATGCATTTTTCCAGCATTTCTCATATTTTATTTTTTCCACATTTCAGTACTAGTAGTTTCTATACTTCATCATACAAATGAAGTTATCTTCTCTCTCTTGCTTTTTTTACTTTTCATTACCAGTTTCTACACTTCATCTTACAAATAAATTTCTCATCTCTCTTTCTACTTATCAATTTCTTCTTCTGTTATTTTCTGAAAAGCAATAGACAAATGAACTTTTGTTCCTCACTTGATTTTCCTTACAAGGTGTGTAAGAAACTAATTTAACACATACCATCATCTTATATCTTATATCTGTGTAAAAGTTAGCCCTCTACTGTGTCTCACACCATCACTACGCCGCCATCACTCTGCTAAATCTAATGCACACTAAGAGGTATGGAAGCAAGATCAACTTAAGTGTGTTTTGCAAGAAAACTAGATGCGGTGGTTAGTGCTGCAACTAAGAAAATCAGAAGATGAAAACAATAATCTACAATAAACTGAACAAACCGAACCGAGCCAACCGATTTATCCGAAAAACCGTAATCTGCTAAAACCGATTTATAGACGGACGAAATTAGATCTTAAGATAAGAACCGTGGGTTGGCTCGGATTGAGGTTTTGGGCCCGCCACCGCCCAGAAAGTATGACTTTGAAATTTGAATGCATGTTTTTTCATTACTAATTTTTTAAAACCGAACATTGAAAGGTTGTTCAATGCTTTTAATCAATAGATATATTTCTATAGTGTTTATTACAATTTTTTTTATAGAGAAAAAATATACTATTCTAAATGGATTATTTCAACATCATAAAAAATATTAATAATAATAAAAATATTTCATTGATAAATAGAAATCATACATCAGTAACTAATTTTTCCTTAATTATATACCTGTGAGAAATATGTATTCTATATTTTATTATATTTATTATGATGCATATTTGTGCATTAATTATTTTATTTATATATGATATATCCAAACTATTGTATGAAATCCTAGTGTAAATATCAACATAAATATCATATTATTTACTAAAACTTTAAGTTATAAAATGATATTTAAATTTCACTACCAGTTTTAGAAGGGAATGATTTTTTTTCATATATTTTTTCCACTCTTCCATATCAATCTTTTTATCTTCTTTTGAATCAACCTCCTTCATTGTCTGAAAAAAGGTCAAGCCAAAAAATTACTGAGATAAAAATTAAATTGAGACAAATATACAAATCGAAGGAGCACAAATGAATGGTTACTTAGTTCTCTAGGAATAACATTGGGAATGCGGCAGGGCTTTGGATATTGGTATGTTGGGTTATTTGGTTCTCTAGGAATAACATTTTGTTTAGAGACGAATTTTGGAATTTCGATTCTATTACTAATCGAGTCGTTTTGTTATCTTGGTGGTGGATAGGAAAGTAAGGTACAAATGCATCAAATTGTAACTATTACATGTGGGTAAAAGCACCTCTAGATTTTTTGTAGGCCCTATTTTAGATAGTGGCCTTGTGTAATTGTGTAGGGCACTAATTTGTGTCCTATTTATATAATATAATTTTTCTTATAAATGAAAAAAAACCTTTTCTATAATAGATTCAACAATATCATTTGAAAGTGTAACCTCTAAATCAATCAAAGTAGTCAACACTACTCCTTCAACTTTAGTATGCCATTATGTAATACCCCTTATTTTATAAATGCTCGGGATAATATTAGTTGAGATCAGTTGAGATCCAGTGTGCTCTGCGTATTTTTCTGATAAGATAATTAGAGCAACTGATGAACTCAAAGCTGATTAAATTAATATTATATAACTCTAAGGTTTTATTAACTAGTGCATTTGAGCTAATTTGGACATTTAGTAGTGTTACTAATTAATGACTTTTCTCTATATCATTTCTTTTTCCTCATTTTCATAGTCAGAAACATTTGGAGAAAGAGAAAGTAGAGAGAATGAAGAGGAAAGGAAAGAAAATAAGAGAAAGTCCAAGAGCTCAAGATCAAGAATCATCCACTACTCTTCATCATTTCATCTCATCTTCTAATCTAGGTGGGTTCTAGATAGAAGCTTTAGTTGTAGAATTCTTGAGTTTCTAGAGTTAGGTTAGATTTTGAGAAAAATGAACAATTTTGCAAATCAATGAAATCTAACGGTTGAAATGTGATATTAATTGCGTAGTATAGTCGAACCATGTATATGATCAATTGTTATACTTGTTTTGAGGTTTGAAACTGATTTGGTATGGTAAGGGTGAGATTTGGGACCCTTGGAACCATGGAAAACGCAGGAAAGGAATTCTGGTTCTGATGCGATTTGCCAGGCGAATCAGGTCTCGCCACTGGTTCGTCGGGCGAAGTACTGGCGAAGGGGGATTCGCCAGGCGAATCAGGTCTCGCCACTGGTTCGTCGGGCGAAGTACTGGCGAAGGGGGATTCGCCAGGCGAAATCTTTAATCGCCGGGCGAAAATTGAGAGACAGAACATGTTTTGGCTACTGAAACTTTTGGGTTTTCTAAAATGAGGTCTCGCAACCGGTTCGCCGGGCGAAGTACTGGCGAAGATGGACTCACCAGGCGAAATCCTTAACTGCCAGGCGAATCTGGCAGTTTTTCAATAATTTTCTTTTCTTCAAAAATATGTAACTTTTAACTCGTTTATCAGTTTTAGACGTTATTAATATCGATGTGAAGCTATGAAAGTGTTCTATGCTGTGGAAGTGAAAAATATTGTTTATGCATTCATTCGATTATGGTAATTAATCGGAATTATGTAATTTATGTAAAACGGAACTTTGAAAATCTAAAAGCTTCAAGTGGTTAGTTAGTGAGGAAACCTTAGTACAATAGAATGACTTAGAGAAGTGTGCAGTAATGCTTACATCGATACTAGAAGAGTATCTTTGTTAAGTAGTTGTTATTGGATGATCGTAATTCCTCCGGTTTGTAGTTTATCCCTTAATAAATACCGTGACCCGTGTTTAATCTCCTTGAGCGGGATGGCCGGGGAAAGTATTTATTAGGTTGGTACCGTGACCCGTGTTTAATCTCTTTGGGCGGGATGGCCGGGGAAAGTACCATTTGTAAGTGACCGTGACCCGTGTTTAATCTCCTTGTGCGGGATGGCCTTGTGCGGGAAAGTACCATTTGAAAGTACCATTTGTTAGTGATGCCTTTCAGTGTGACTAATGCTCCAGCTGTTTTCATGGATTACATGAACCGTATATTTCAAGCTTACTTGAACCAATTTGTCGTAATATTTATTGATGACATTCTTATTTATTCTTGTACTCCAGAAGAGCACGGAGAACATCTGAGAATTGTCGTATCGGTGTTGCAAGAGAAGCAACTTTTTGCTAAGTTAATCAAGTGTGAGTTTTTGATGTCGAAAGTTAATTTTCTTGGTCATGCTATATTTCAAGTTGGTGTGGCAATGGATCCATCGAAGGTGAAAGTAGTGATTAATTGGGAGAGACCAAAGAATACTTCAGAAGTTAGAAGTTTCTTGGGATTGGCAGGTTACTATAGAAGGTTCATCAAAGGTTTTTCTCAATTGGCCTTACCAATGACAAAACTTACTCGAAAAGATTGTGCTTATGAGTGGGATTCGGGTTGTGAACAAAAACTTTATGAAATTGAAGGAAAGTTTGACGACGGCTCCTGTGTTAATCATTCCTGATCCTAACAACTCTTACGAAGTATTTTGTGATGCTTCTAAGATGGGATTAGGAGGTGTTCTGATGCAAGGCGGTCAAGTGGTAGCTTATGCTTCTCGACAATTGAAAGTTCATGAGAAGAATTATCCAACTCATGATTTGGAACTAGCAGCGGTTGTATTTGCACTGAAGGTGTGGCGTCATTATTTGTATGGTGTACGTTTTGAAATTTTCAGTGACCATAAAAGTTTGAAGTATTTATTTGACCAAAAGGAGCTGAATATGCAACAAAGAAGGTGGATGGAGTACTTAAAGGATTATGACTTAGAATTAAAGTATCATCTAGGAAAAGCAAATAAAGTAGCAGATGCATTAAGTCGGAAAATGGTTCATAGTGCCGAATTGATGATACTGGAGTATGCTTTGTTGGAAAAGTTTAGAGACCTTAATCTTCAATTTGTGTGGACTCCGAACGTGTAGTTTTGGGGAATTTGAATGTCAATTCTACTCTAAGAGAGTAGATTCAACAAGAACAAGTTTTAGAGGAGAATTTTCAAGAGATGTTACTTCAACCGGGTTTTTCACGAGCAGTGGATGAGATTGTCCTGTTTAACCAAAGGATTTGTGTTCCGAATGACGCGGTGTTAAAAAGAAGGATTTTAGATGAAGCTCAGAAAGGTATTTTTACGATACATCCTGGTTCTTCGAAGATGTATCAGGACTTAAAGAAAGATTATTGGTGGTCCGGAATGAAAAAGGATATTGCGATTTATGTGTCAGAATGTACAGTGTACCAACAGGTGAAGATTAAACACCAAAGACAGGGCGGTCTGTTGCAACCTTTAGAGATTCCAGTTTGGAAGTGGGATAGTATTTCTATGGATTTTGCAGTAGGTTTGCCCCATACACAAGGTGGTTATGATTCTATTTGGGTGATTGTGGATCAACTAACGAAATCTGCGCATTTCTTAGCCGTGAAGACTACTTACATGGCAAGTCATCTTGCAAGGTTGTTTATTGCTAAAATTATGAGATTGCATGGTGTTCCCTCTAGCATTGTGTCCGATAGAGATCAAAATTTTACTTCAAGGTTTTGGAAGGCTTTTCAACAAGCTATGGGTACGAGGTTGCATTTGAGAACGTCTAATCATCCTCAAACGGATGGTCAGACTGAGCGAACAATACAAACGATGGAAGATATGTTAAGAGCTTGTGTGCTAGAAAGTATAGGAAATTGGAAGGAACTTCTATCGTTGATTGAGTTTTCTTATAACAATAGTTACCATGCGAGCATCGGTATGGCTCCTTATGAAGCATTGTATGGGAGAAAATGTAGATTACCTTTGTGTTGGGCGAAAGTTGGTGAAGATAGAATTTTGGGACCCGAAATTATTCAAGAGACTACTGAAAAGATTCGAATGATCCGTGAGAAAGTTAAACAAGCACAAGATCGTCAAAAGAGTTATGCAGACAACCATAGGAGACCTTTAGAATTTGAGGAAGGTGATCATGTATTTTTGAAAGTTACTCCGAGGTTGAGATTGAAAGGACCATTTAAGTCACGCAAGTTAAGTCCGAGATACGTGGGACCGCATTAGATCTTAGGAAGGATCGGTGAAGTAGCTTACAGATTAGCCTTACCACCCTCTCTATCAGAGATGCATGACGTCTTTCATGTATCTCAGCTTCGAAAGTTTATTCCTGATCCTCTTCAGCCAGTTCTACCGGAGTCAGTGGAAATAGAAGCATACTTTACTTTTGAACCTCAACCGAGTCGTATTGTGGGAAGAGAAACAAAGGTATTAAGGAACAAAGACATTCCTCTTGTTAAGGTGTAATGAGATGTGACGCATCCGGGTGATGCTACTTGGGAACTAGAATCGGAAATGTGGGATGCTTACCCTCATCTATTCAGGTAATCTTTAAATTCGAGGACGAATTTCTATTTAAGGAGGGGAGGATGTAATACCCCGTATTTTATAAATGCTCGGGATAATATTAGTTGAGACCAGTTGAGATCCAGTGTGCTCTGAGTATTTATCTGATAAGATAATTAGCGCAACTGATGAACTCAGAGCTGATCAAATTAATATTATCTAACTCTAAGGTTTTATTAATTAGTGCATTTGAGCTAATTTGGACATTTAGTAGTGTTACTAATTAAAGACTTTTCTCTATATCATTTCTTTTTCCTCATTTCCATAGTTAGAAACATTTGGAGAAAGAGAAAGTAGGGAGAATGAAGAGGAAAGGAAAGAACAGAAGAGAAAGTCCAAGAGCTCAAGATCAAGAATCATCCACAACTCTTCATTATTTCATCTCATCTTCTAATCCAGGTGGGTTCTAGATAGAAGCTTTAGTTGTAGAATTCTTGAGTTTCTAGAGTTAGGTTAGATTTTAAGAAAAATGAATAATTTTGCAAATCAATGAAATCTAACGGTTGAAATGTGATATTAATTGCGTAGTATAGTCGAACCATGTATGTGATCAATTGTTGATACTTGTTTTGAGGTTTGAAACTGATTTGGTATGGTAAGGGTGAGATTTGGGACCCTTGGAACCATGGAAAACGCAGGAAAGGAATTCTGGTTCTGATGCGATTTGCCAGGTGAAACAGGATTCGCCAGGTGAATCAGGTCTCGCCACTGGTTCGCCGGGCGAAGTACTGGCGAAGGGGGATTCGCCAGACGAAATCCTTAATCGTCGGGCGAAAATTGAGAGACAGAACATGTTTTGGCTACTGAAACTTTTGGGTTTTCTAAAATGAGGTCTCGCCACCGGTTCGTCGGGCGAAGTACTGGCGAAGAGGGACTTGCCATGCGAAATCCTTAACCGCCAGGCGAATCTGGCAGTTTTTCAATAATTTTCTTTTCTTCAAAACTCCGTAACTTTTAACTAGTTTATCCGTTTTAGACGTTCTTTATATCGACGTGAAGCTATGAAAGTGTTATATGTTGTGGAATTAAAAAAATATTGTTTATGAGATGAAATTCATTCGATTATGGTAATTAATTGGAATTATGTAATTTATGTAAAACGGAACTTTTGAAAATCTAAAAGCTTCAAGTGGTGAGTTAGTGAGGAAATCTTAGTACAATAGAATGACTTAGAGAAGTGTGCGGCAATGCTTACATCGATACTAGAAGAGTATCTTTGTTAAGTAGTTTTTAGTGGAGGATCGTAATTCCTCCGGTTTGTAGTTTATCCCTTGATAAATACCGTGACCCGTGTTTAATCTCCTTGAGTGAGATGGCCGGGGAAAGTATTTATTAGGTAGGTACCGTGACCCGTGTTTAATCTCTTTGAGCGGGATGGCAGGGGAAAGTACCATTTGTAAGTGACCGTGACCCGTGTTTAATCTCCTTGTGCGGGATGGCCGAGGAAAGTTACTTAGAGGTTGGTACCGTGACCCATGTTTAATCTCTTTGAGCGGGATGACCGGGGAAAGTACCAATTGTAGATAACCGTGACTCGTGTTTAATCTCTTTCAGTGGGATGGCCGGGGAAAGTTATCTACGTTAAGGATCTGTGACCTGTGTTTAATCTCTTTGAGAGGGATGGCAGGGGAGAAGATTCCATAACAAGTTTTGTCGTTTCCTGAGTTGTGCGATTGTTTCCCTAGTCTTAAATGTTTGAGCTCAAGGTCTAGTTCCTTTCCCCTGACTTGAGCTAGAAGAATGTAGAACCTTGTAAATCCGAGAGAATCCATAAGATAGAGAACTCACTGAGATTTGATGTATCTCACCCCACAATTGTTGAATATTTCAGGTACTTCAGGTTCAGCGAAGGGTAAGGATAAAGCCGTGTGATTATCCTTACTTATTTGATGGCTTAGCTTCCGTTGTGGAGATTTTTTTTGTGTTCATTGTCGATCTAGTTCTTAGTTTTTATCTTTTGGAACATCTTGTATATATATTATGCTGTAGTTTTTATTTGTAAGTGTTTTGGGCATGTATATGTATAATGTGTTGACTAGGAGTTTATGGTATTTCAGTACCCGAACGTCAATTCATGTATGATATAGATGCTTGATGTATTATATTATTTAAAAAAAAATAGGTCATAAGATGCTCAAAAAGGTAAAATAAAAATACACAATTAAAATACATAATCATTAAATATAGATTATATAACATATAAAACATCTTTAAATTCATTACCAAAATCAAATCATTATTTTGTAAACAGAACAGACAAAATTAGGACAAGAGGCATAGTCATCCACAAGAATGAATGAAAAAAATATATACATTAAATTTGTGTTGGTGTGTGGATTCACACTTTAGAAACTTCCATAATTGAGAATATAGTAGTTTAAGGGTAACAGCATCTGAACATATCGTATCACGCCTGACTAAGAATAGAGAGGAATATTTGTTCAAAATTCTTATCAAGTATCTGATCTGCTTCATCAAAGAAATATGAACAAAGAGATAATACAAAAAGAGTAAAGTTAAAAAAAAAACCAACTATTTCTTACTTCTAAAAATACCAACCATATGACAAATTACTTGAAAATCAATAAGTTGAAAAAAGTGAGAAGACATTTATTTTTTAGCAGGAGACTAATAACATAAAAAGTTGAGGTTTTTCGAGCTGAACGAATAACAAAATTTCTACCATGTACGACAAACATTTTTTTCAAATCAGAGATGGAATTCAAGATCTGAGTAGGATCAAAACCCAAGGTTTCCAATCAACACAAGATCCACTAATAGAAGAGAATAAAAGAAGATAGAGAGGGGTAAATAGAAAGTTGTTTGAGAATTGAGAGTGGATTTGCAAGATTCATACAAAGATTTATAAAATGTCTAAACTCTAGAATTAAAACTCAAAATGAAACTTATTATCATCTGTTTGAGAAAAAAACATCAATTGAATGGTGATAACAGACGGAGATATGTAAAATGAATGTTGATAATGAAAGAGGATTTCAATGGAGAAAATGAAAGTGAAGAGAAAACATATATGATAAGGAAGGTGATAGGAGATGAAGGTATTAGCATACATTTAGCCTTTTCACTATGATGTATAGATGAGTGACACGTGTAGTATAAGATTACTTTATAGCCATTCATTTCTTGTATGGATAATATATATTGTACATAGCTATTTCATCATGAATAAGAATGATTTCTACACAGTTACGATAGCTAACTGTTTCTGTAACAAACTTGCTTTCTTCTTCATCTTCTTTAATGGATTTCACTTACATTCTTCTTTCATTCTGCCACAAAACCTTCTTCTTCTGTGAAGGTTGACATGGTATCAAGAGCCTATATGCTCTGGTAGCCATTGTCTCTCTTTCTCCGTTCAATCAATTGCTTCATCTTCCCCAATTGATTGCAATAGGTTAATCATTTTTCTTGTTCCTTTTATCTAGTTCTTATGGCTACCCAGAGCTTCACCGACTTTTCCACAAATTCTTCGAATCCGTATTACCTACATCCGAATGAAAATCCTTCACTCGTTCTTGTTTCACCTCCTCTCGATGATAAAAATTATCACATTTGGGCAAGATCGATGCACATTGCATTAATCTCCAAGAACAAAGACAAATTCGTTGATGGAACTCTCACGAAGCCTCCCGTTTCGGATCCTTTGTATGCTCCTTGGATTCGTTGCAATACAATGGTCTTGGCATGGATTTATCGCTCTCTTTCGGATTCCATTGCTAAATTTGTATTGTGGATTGAAAGTGCAGCTGAAGTATGGAAGAATCTACAGCTTCGCTTCTCTCAAGGTGATATTTTCCGCATTTCCGACATTCAAGAAGATTTGTATAAATTTCGTCAAGGTTCTTTGGACGTTTCCAACTATTTTACTCAGTTGAAAGTGCAGTGGGATGAATTGGAGAACTACAGACCAATCCAAGCTTGTTCTTGCACTATTCCTTGCTCATGTGGTGCAGCTGATTCGATCCGTAAATATCGTGAGCAAGACTATGTTATCAGATTCCTCAAGGGTTTGAATGAAAAGTTCACACATTCAAAATCCCAAATCATGATGATGCAGCCATTTCCTACTATAGACAAGGCTTTTTCAATTGTAATTCAGCAGGAAAGGGAAATGAATTATGCAGGTTCCATTGTTGTCCCTGCTAATACATCAAATGAAGAGGCCACTGCTTTTCAAGCTACCAACTCTGCGGGTCAATCTAATAGCAAGACTGGTCAGACACCTTTCAAGCACAAGTCACAAGGTGGTGCTCGAGGGCATAACCGTGTATGTACTCACTGTGGTAGAACTAATCACACAGTCGAGACCTGTTTCCTCAAGCATGGATACCCACCTGGATATAAAGGTAAAGGTAAACCTAAAAATTCCAATTCATCAAATCAGTCTGCTGTTGCTTCTGTTCATGCAGGTTCTGATGACTCACAACCAAGCTTTGGTTTTACACAAGAGCAATACAACAGCATTCTGGCTTTAATTCAACAGTCTAACCCTACACCTCAAGCCAACTCAATTTCCACTTCACCATTTGTTTTGAACTCTCATTCTTCAAATGATCATGGTAAGAATCCTAAACTATGGATCTTTGATACTGGTGCAACAGACCATATATCTTATGACCTAGCCTCTTTTAACTCCCATAAAACCATAGTTCCTGTACATGTTAGCTTACCTGGTGGTTCCCAAGTTATTGCCTCAATATCTGGTAGCATAGTTATTTCCCCTGTTTTAACTCTGCATAATGTTTTGTATATTCCTACTTTTCATGTTAAGCTTCTTTCTATTGCTAAACTTGTACATAGCAATGACTGTCATGTTAACTTTACTGCCAATTCTTGTACAATTCTGCAGAATCATTCCAAGAGAGTGATTGGTATAGCTAATCTCCAAAGAGGACTATATGTACTTGATGCTACTCCTCATTCTCAAGCTTTTCATTCCAATACTATATCTTCTTGTAATCTTTGGCACTTAAGACTAGGCCACATTTCTAATGATGGTTTGAAATGTATTTCCAAAGTCTTTCCCTTTATCCCCTATACACAAAATAATAAACCTTGTGATTCTTGTCATTTTGGTAGACAAAAGAAATTACCTTTTCCAAATAGCATAACTGTGTCTACTGTTCCTTTTGAAATTTTGCATGCTGATTTATGGGGCCCCTTTTCTACTACATCTATTTTAGGACATAAATATTTTTTGACTTTGGTTGATGATTATACTAGATATACTTGGACCATATTTCTTAAAACCAAAGATCAAACTAAGAATAGCCTAATTCAGTTTGTAGCTCATATTGAAAATCAGTTCAAAACTTCCTTAAAATGCCTAAGGTCTGACAATGGAACTGAGTTTATTTCCCTCAATGCTTTTATTTTATCTAAAGGCATAGTTCACCAAAAGTCTTGTGTTGAAACACCCCAACAAAATTTGGTGGTAGAGAGAAAACATCAACATATTTTGAATGTGGCTAGAACACTTTTCTTTCATTCATCTATCCCATTGAACATGTGGAATTTTTGCATACAGCATGCTACACACCTTATTAATCGACTGCCTACACCTCTTTTAAAATTCAAGAGCCCTTATGAATTGTTATACCAACAACCACCTATTCTTATCCATTTAAAAGTGTTTGGTTGTTTGAGTTTTGCCACTACTTTACAAGCTCATAGAACTAAATTTGCACCTAGAGCTAGAAAAGCCATTTTTCTTGGTTTTAAGGAAGGCACTAAAGGCTATATTCTATATGATTTGACTAATCATAACCTGTTTGTCTCTAGACATGTGGTTTTTTATGAAATACAATTTCCCTTTAAAACTCATGAGACCCCTGTTCCCAATACTTCTGTTTTGATGCCATCCCCTTTCTATGATGATCCTACTGACTCAAACCAAGTACCAAATCCCTCTCCTAATTTCTTTTCTGCAGAGCACAATAATCCACCTTTACAGCCTGTCACTAATGACTCACATCAACTTTCTAGCCCTGACCCTAATCTTAGCTTGAACAGACCTGGTACTATATCCAGTCCTCATACTTCTAGTCATAATCAAAATGTGCTTACCAACACTCCTTTAAATACCTCATTAGCTCCTTTACCTTTACCCTCTGAGCAACACAATGGCCTCACACCTACCCCTGAGCCTGACCCTACCTCCACTACAGAAAATCCTCCTGTCACTAATAATCCTAGACACTCCAATAGAGTATCTCACTCTCCTAGTTATTTGGCAGATTACCACTGCTATCATACTGCTCATAATTCTTCCTCAAATACACCTAACTCTTCTGCAGTACCTTACCCTTTATCATCTGTTCTATCCTATGATAATTGTTCTCCCTCATACAAACATTATTGTCTATCCTTATCCTCTCAAATTGAACCAAAAACCTTCAACCAAGCCAACAAACATGACTGTTGGAGAAAGGCCATGGATGCAGAGTTGCTTGCTCTTGAAGAAAACCACACTTGGGATGTGGTTGATTTACCTCATGATAAAACCCCTATTGGTTGCAGATGGGTTTACAAGATTAAACACAAAGTTGATGGTTCTATTGAGAGATACAAAGCTAGGTTAGTGGCAAAGGGTTATACACAGATGGAGGGCATTGACTATTTTGACACTTTTTCCCCTGTAGCTAAGATTACTACAGTTAGAGTTCTCTTATCACTAGCTGCCATTAAAGGGTGGAACTTAGAGCAATTAGATGTTAACAATGCTTTTCTCCATGGTGATTTACATGAAGAAGTTTATATGACCCTCCCTCCTGGTGTGTCTGGCTATGGTGAATCTAAGGTTTGTAAGCTTCACAAGTCTCTCTATGGCCTAAAACAGGCTAGCAGGCAATGGTATTCCAAGCTATCCTCCTTTCTCTTCTCTCTTGGATATACTCAATCTCAGGCTGACCACTCTCTTTATGTTAAAAAATTTAACCATTAATTTACAGCATTACTTGTCTATGTAGATGATGTGGTTTTGGCAGGTAACTCTATGACTGAGATTAAACATGTCAAGTATCTTCTGGATCAAAAGTTCAGAATTAAAGATCTTGGTCAGCTGCATTACTTCTTAGGATTTGAGATTGCTAGATCTTCCACTGGCATCTTTATCAATCAAAGGAAGTACACACTTGAACTTTTGGAGGATGCTGGTCTCCTTGCTGCTAAACCATCTACAGTTCCATTCAATCCTACCTCCAAACTTACACTTGATGAAGGCTCACTTTTGGATGATCCCTCCTCTTATAGAAGGTTAATTGGAAGGCTGATATATCTCACTAACTCAAGACCAGATATTTCCTTTGCAGTCCAACACTTGAGCCAATATGTCTCTAAGCCTCGTGTTTCTCATTTCCAAGCTGCCACTCAGGTTCTCAGGTATTTGAAATCTGTTCCTGCAAAAGGCATCCTTTTTTCATCCTCTAGCAAACTACAACTTTTTGGTTTTGCTGATTCTGATTGGGCTAGGTGCCCTGATACAAGGAAATCTGTCACTGGATATTGTGTTATGTTAGGATCATCTCTTTTATGTTGGAAATCTAAGAAGCAACATACAATATCTAGATCATCCACTGAGGCAGAGTATCGTGCTTTGGCTTCCATTACTTGTGAACTTCAATGGTTAAATTTTCTATTTCATGATCTTCTTGTTCAATTTGCTCAACCTGCATCTGTTTTTTGTGATAGTAAGTCTGCTATCTACTTGGCCCATAATCCCACTTTTCATGAGCGTAGTAAACACGTTGAGATCGATTGCCATGTGGTTCGTGAAAAGATCAACTCCAAGCTTATCCACTTACTTCCTATTTCTACTCATGATCAACTAGCTGATATTTTCACCAAGCCTCTACACTCTCCTTCATTGAAAAGCAATTTAGACAAGTTGGGAGTTTGTAGTATCCACTGCCCAACTTGAGGGGGGATATTAGCATACATTTATCCTTTTCACTATGATGTATAGATGAGTGACACGTGTAGTATAAGATTACTTTATAGCCATTCATTTCTTGTATGGATAATATATATTGTACATAGCTATTTCATCATGAATAAGAATGATTTCTACACAGTTACGATTGCTAACTGTTTCTGTAACAAACTTGCTTTCTTCTTCATCTTCTTCAATGGATTTCGCTTACATTCTTTTTTCATTCTGCCACAAAACCTTCTTCTTCTGTGAATGTTGACAGAAGGAGAGGATAGAAGTAGATGGACATGAGACTGGACATTTTGTTTTAGGAGAGTGTGTGGTCAGAATAATAAATTATTGATGGAAATATTTTTCATTGATTTGACCAGTAGCATAATGGGTTGGGAAAAAGAAGTAGATGTGCAAGCATTAGAAACAGAAAAGAAGAAGGAAACTTTGGGTATACAAACTAGAACATAGGTTGGGGAAAAAAGGTGACGTGGAGGGCTTAGGAAGCAGAAGAGTAATTTGGTATATTTTCTAACATGTTTTCTTCTTATATGATAGATCATAGATGTACAAGAAATTTAAAAGAACATGTACAAACATATCTTGGTAGAACCCAATTTTAAATAAAAAATCAAGTATTCAAGTATGCTACTGATTCAAATCGCATAATTATATGTGATCTTGCTGGTAGAATAACTAGAACTAAAAATCCATACCTATAAAACAAGAAAAGTTGAATATTTAAATCACAAAAAAAAAATTTAAATCAAAAAGCCAAAGCAAATGATTCAAATACAACAGCTACAAAATTTTATCCACTTAATAATAAGGATTTGATTTAGTGTCCTGGGAAATCAATGAAAAGTTATAAACTTGTTCAATTTAATTAAGAAAAACAATTATATATACACATTATTGAAGGGTAAACCATTAGCATCTAAAACGATTTGTGTACCATGAGTAAAAAAACAATGGCTTTATCACACTAGAAGTTTGTCCTTCAAATTTCTTCAAACACAAGCCCTCAGATATTGCCCATATCCTTATTGTTTTGTCCTCGGTCGATGTTACTACGCATTAACCAAATTCCTCTTTCATGCATAACTAGTAGGATACCCGTGCATTCGCACGGGTATCGGTATGTTACGCGCATTTTTTTTAAAATATAATTAAAATGATATTCAAAAAATTAAGGTGTTTAACCAAAAAAATATTATTTTAAAAGATATAAGAAATTAGTGTCAATAATTCATTCCATATATAAAATTATTTGAATCAACAATATATTATATTTTATATAAATATTATTGTTGTTTTGACGTTATTTAAAAAAATATTAGAATCTATATTACAACAATGATATTTTTTTCGTATATATAAATAAATTAATCAACAACGAACTTGATCCCGTATAAATAAATTAATCATTAACGAACTTGAGCCCGTAACTAAATATTATTTTATTCAATGACATAAAAAATATTTTTGCCCGTAAAAAATTTGAATCAATAATGTATTTTTGTCCGTAATTAATCAACAACGAACTTGATCCCGTATATAAATATTAAGTTTGTTTTGACATTAGATATATATTTGAATTTGTATAAAGAAAAATTTGAATCAAGAATGTATTTTTGCTCGTATCTAAAAATTATCTCAAATTAATAATGATCAATGCTTTGTATTAAAAAAAAAGGGTTAATAGTCATTTTGCCCCCTGCCATATAGGCGATGTTCGAAAAACCCCTGTAAAAAAAATTTTGCAAAAAAAAACCCTAACATTTGAATCAATAATTGTTAACATAATAAAAAATATTAATAACGATACAAAAATTAAATGGACAAATAAAAATCATATATTATGTAATTAAAATTCTTATAAGCCATTAAAATACATAAAAATTTTGATAATCGCAATTCAAAGTAAAATAAATCCTCATTAAATTTGTTGTTATAGTAATAATTATTTTATAATCATAATACACAAATATTTAAAATCATGCTACACAAATATTTAAAAACAATGATTATTTTAATAACCATCAAAATCCAATTTTATATTATATTAAATTATTAAATATTTATAATAAAAAATTTAAAAATTTAAAAAAATATTTGGATAAAACTTATTTTTTTAGATCTCTGATAAAAATATACTTACTATTTTTTTTCATGTATACTAATTTTAATTTAAAATTCTCTTTTTGGATATCTAATCAAATTTATTTTTAAAAAATAATTAAACACTAAAATCAATTATACCATACATCTTTAAAACTACTTTTGATTTTTTCAAAATAAAAAGTAAAGAGACACTTATCAAATTTTTAAAGTATACATTTTTTTAATCATTCATTTATTTTTAATTTATTAAAAAATTATTATTTTTTAATTCTAAATCTTAAAGTTAATTTAATTTTTGTAGTACTTTTATAAATTGAAAAAAATATTAGAACAAAAGGATAGCTAATAATCAAATAATATAATTTTACAGCAAATGAGATCAACTGAAAAACTGAGAATTCATTTAATTATTACGGATAAAAATCTAAAAAATATTTTATTAATTATGGCTAATTAAAATGTGGGTCATTCACTATTAAAATATTTGTATTTGAAAGTTTTAAAATTAAAAAAAAAAAGTTTGAGCATTAAATATTTAAATACTTTTTAAAGTTATAAATAAATAATAATAATGATCATTAATTAATAAATGATTTTATATTTTGTTTGTGATATCAGAGATGAATTTCTTATATTATAGGGAATCTTCTTTCACAGTATTTTGCAGATGCAACAGAAAACCCTCCAACTTAGCATTTTGCACAGCAGTCCACAAATAAGATCAATCCATAAACCATATATCATAATTCAAAAGAAACATAATTATTAAGAATAAGGTTCAGAGTTTTGGCCATGCTGCTAACTAATATACATTTCTATGTGTGGCCAAAGAGATGTTGATAAATCTGTTCAACAGTCGGGAAATCACAGCCGCTATATGTTGCGTCTGCAGTAATCCGCCCGATGCCGCTGTTATTTCGATGTGTGGCCATGTCTTGTATTATCAATGTGTATCAAAACATTTGACCATTGACAATAATATGTGCCCTGCAAATCATTGTAAAGAACAATTTGGTGAAGACTTTGTTTTCTCCAAAGCAACTTTTAGGAGTTGCATCCATGACGATCTTATTGGCAGTACTGGAAGTTCAAGCCTTGTTGATTATTCAATAGTACAAAATAGTGATTACAACTCACCTAAAATCAAAGCCACTCGAAGTTCTTGGATTCACTGTGATGTTATACCTCCAAGTTGCATACGAATACGAAAGGTATCCTAAGCGCATTCCCGCGTAGCATGGGCAGCCAAGACCTGTAGCAAGCAGCAGTCAGTTAACAACATTAAAACAAAACTCCAATCACACTGGTTCAGTTGCAGTCCAAAATCAAGTCCAGCTCAGCACATAAGTCAACATATTTCATCATCATTTCGTGCAATTCAGATTCAGTTTCAGTAACTAACCACCTAAATAAGTGTTAACAAAATTTCTCTACAATTCATAACTAACAGCAAGCCACTTTCAGATATAACAGAGCTTCATTTCTCATAATGCATCAAAGATAAACACGAAGTCATATAACAACACCAGCTGACAATGAAAAACCTTTTAAAATGAAGGAGAACCCTGTTCACAATCGTTCATAAAAAGAAGGAGAAACCTGTTCACAATCGTTCATAAACTTCACAATCGTTTACAATCGTTCATAAATGCTGCTAACTAACATCCATAACTTCCAATCGTTCATAAACTTGTTCACAAACTACGAATCACTCGATGAAAAGATGGTTTAGAAGGGAATGTTGATATATCTATAAATCAACAAAATGATGCCAATTTTTTAAATCTCATTGTTCATCTATGTATCAGTTATGTATGGGCATGACATATAACATTAATTTATCAAATATCCCCCTCCAATCTCTATGTATCAGTTATGAGCAGCCCTATATAATTGATCTATAATAATACATGACTATACATGATTTTTAGGTGTCTCTTTTTAGCTTTAGTAATCATTTCAAATACTTAGTCAGCCTGCAAATGCATTAGAAACAAAATGATTGTGATCATATGACCCAATTACTAAATGTCAAACTTGTTGAGCTAAGTTGTGCCATGTTATTTGCAGCAATTGTTTCGTTTTTAATAACTTTGAAAATTTTTTGTATTTAATCTGGTTTGTTTATTATTAAACATTTGCAGAAGAATATTTAATCAAAGTATCTTAAGATTTCATCTAAATTAAACAAATATTTTAGTTACTTGTGACTCAGTAGTTCATTGATGCATATGTAATGTCGTTGCTTCCAGTTTGAAGATAATGCATACCTCTAGGCGCATCTGTTCACTTCATATTGTTTGACATGCTAAACCAAGTATTTGATCAATTCGCTTCAATCTATCTACAATGAATAGAAAACCATCAGATTCAAAATAACAAAGATAGTTGCTTTTCAACCATCCCTCTTATTCCAATGTCTCAATAGTCGTCTTGTCATCTCCTCTGTAACCTGGGTTATAAAAAAAAAATCTCATATGTAACCTGCACTGACAACATGGTTCATATATTTAATAAAAAATTAACAAAATTCATGACCAAAATACAACCTATAACTCACATTTATTTTTGTGTTTTCACCTGCCATCATTAATATATACAACAAAAACAAACAAACAAATTAGAATAGTTCAAGTAACACATGAATTGAAAAAGTACCCAAACAGAGCGAATTGATACCAAGCAATTGAGTGAATTTTCAGATCTATAATAATTAGTTCACATCTTGCAATTTCTTCATTGTCTTACCCACCTAATAAGAATCATAACAATTAGTTCAACATCAGTTAAAAAAATATAAACAGATCAAATACAATAAAATAAGTTAATAACAAAACTTAAATTGAAAATGTGAAAGTGAAACCTTTTCGAATCCGACCACCACCACACTCGTCGCCGGAAATCCGTTTCCACCACCACCACACTCATCGTCGGCAATCCATTTCCACCCCCACCACCACACTCGTCGTCGGCAATCCATTTCCACCCCCACCACCACACTCGTCGTCGAAAACCCGTTTCCAACACCACCACACTCATCGTCAATAACCCATTGCCACGACCCCATATCTAAATGTTAAAACTGAATAACCTAATTAAACATAGTAAATGCTTAAAACCATTTTCATGAGTTTTGTCCACCTATGCCCCTTCCATTACCTTGAGCTCAGAAGTTTAATTGTTTAGCAGCAGAGGTTTGGTTAGTGGAAGAAAGAGTTTTGTAGAACAAATGGTATTGAGATGCAGAACAAATGGTAGTGAGATGCAGAAGAAAAGTCTAACGCTGCTCTCAATGTAATTGTTGCTTTGGAAAATACAATTTGGAGCCATGTGTTTTCTGAGCAAAAGCAGATTTGATACCTGCTCCGAAAACTGGGACTGTAGTTACACGAAAAGTACAATTTGGTTCCTTTTTCTACTGTTCATCAAGTTTATGGCATAAAAATGGTCTATGTAGTATAATTAGTGTAGTTGTGTTGCAATCAGACCATAATCCGGTTGGAATTAGTTGCATTTAGACACAAATTGCCCCTAAATCTGTGATGTGGCATCATTAGAACAAAGGTTAAAAAGGATTTAACCAGAATACTTAGACTTCTTGTATTATAGATTATAATAAGATTTAATAGTTAAACCAAAAAAAATGCTCACTACAGTAGAATCTTCTTAGAAGCGTCAGGTGGACACAATTACATGAAACGGTCCTAGAAAATATAACACAAAAAGGAAGACAATAATCTTTTAAAAAAAGGACCATTCTATAAACTATGTGATAACAAACTAAAATTTTCAAGATTTAATATCCTTTTTAGTCTCTTATATCTCTGAGTCCATTTTAGTCTCTTACTTTTTAGTCTCTTACATTGTCAAAAAGAATTAAATAAGTCTTTTATATCAAAGAATGATAAACGGCTTTAAACAAATCTGAAGTGACAATTTGATCCCCTTGACTTGTTTAACCAGCCACTAGTCTCATGACATGTTGCAATGATAATTAATAATAATAATAAAAAAAGAAACAACATAAACATATACACACACGTTTTGAAAGGGAGAGAACATCATCTTTCCCTTAACTCAGTTTCCAACACAAGATCAAAAGCCAAAATTCCTCTACATCCTTTCTTCTCTCTCAAATTAGTTTTCAAAACTCGTAGTTTAAAACCAAACACCACCATCATCAAAGAACATATCTCTTAAACCTTACTCTGCACTTACTGTAACGTCATCACCTTCACCATGATAACCATCATCACTAATCATCTCCTAAAACATAAACCAAACAACAAATCATCAACCGCGGTAACAAACAACCAAGAACAACAACTATTATTGAATATAAAAACTGTAGAAAGATATAACAATAACAACACAAGACAACTCCAAATCAAAACAAAACAGAAAATTAAAGGAAGAAGTGGAATCACAGAACCGTCGACCACTATTGTCATCACCTCTGCAAAAATCACCATAGCGTCGGCCTCTCCTTCCTTCACGCATGGCCACCACGTCGGCCTCTCCCTCCGTCGCGCACAACCACCAGCGGCAACCCTGATTACGCATGTATCACAGCGTTGTTCGCACTTCTGCCTCCCCTGCCATCGTAATTTAACCGTCAGCAACACCGAAGCTTGCCATTTTGTTTACCCCTTTTTTATGGATATGTTGTATCAATTTTATGGTTATGATTGTTGTTGTTCTTATTTTTTTGTAAAAAAAAAAAAAGAGAGATGATGTGAGGAGAGGAAGTTAATGAGAGAGAGGAAGTTTGCTCCTCATTTGTTGGTGTCTTACTATGCGTGAGAGGTAAGAGAGGAAAGATATTGGGATTAATTGTTTTTTTCTAACAGAAAGGATAAACGTGGTACATTTTTTATAGAGTAAGGGACTAAATTGGACGTTTTAAAGAAAGATGACCAAAATGGACCCAGAGTATAGGTAAGGGACTAAAAAAAGGTATTAAGCAATTTTTCAATTTCAAAATAAAAAATGATAACTATGTCTAGGTATAAAGAATACAGTGGGAAAGTACTCAGGTTTCATAGGAAGAATAGAGTAGGAAACTACTACAGTTTCATGTTAACCAGCCCAGATAAACACAACTCAAGACACATCCATCAAATAGTTGAAGTTTATGGATAATAACTTGATTTTGACAAAATATGCTTGTCTATTTAGCTTACTCGTTTTTATTGGTAACTAATATCTTAACATTATACTAGCGTATCTTAATTTACCGATTTTTTATTTATCTTTGGCAAAAAAGAATTTATAAAATAACAAGAAATTCAAAATAGAAAGACCATATGGACGGATTTATTATTTTCCTGTAATTCTCAAAATTTTCAATCAATTATTTAATAGAATTTATAATTTTTTTTATCTATTTATTTTTGTGTTTGTGAATTTATATGGGTTATTTTTATAATTATGGGATTTATTTAGATATATTAAATTTTATTTAATTAAAATAATAAAAAAAAATAAGGAATTAGGAGTGAAAAGTTTGAAAAGGGAGAAAGAGGAAAGAAATTATAAAGAGAACGCTAGGAAGGAGGAGCCATAACCAAAACTTGGATTCTTTGCTGTAAAATTAAGGTAACAGGGGAGATTACTCTAATATTGGTGTCAAATGCATGAAGGGTAGAGAGGGATGCTCACCCTCCTCTAGGTTTTCTCATACTTTCACCATTGTTGATGTTTATGTGTTCTTTTGAAAAGATTTGTGTAAAACATATTGTAATTGTTGTGAATAACATGAAATTTGTGCATTATTTTTTTACTGATTTTCGTATGCCTCTGTATGTACGAATTGATTGAGTTGTCGTTTATGTGTATGTTTTTGGCATTATGAACATAACCTTAGATTCATATTAAAAGAGGGATTAGGTTTTAAACCAGTGAATATATGATGTATTAATCATGGTATGATATGTATATGTTGTCTTCTGTTCGAGCTGGACGATTGAGGGCCAAATTCATAGCTTCAATTGGGCTCCACTAGTGGAATCGCATTTCTGGTTTTTGTTGTGCTAAGCGTCCTTGCTCAATGAGAATGAAGCATCTCTTAGCAAGCCTTCGCTTAGAAAAGAAAAAGTCTCGCTTAGCAGGAGAAGTAATAGCGCAGAGTGCTGTTTTCGATTCGAATCATCAACTGTCTCTGATTTCAGTTACTGTTTTTTGCTGTTTTATTGTGTTTGGTGAAATAATAAATAGAATTTACAGACCTTAAGTGTTACGTGGATCTTTATTCAATGTATGAGCATATTTTGTTGAAATGGGTGTATAATTAAAATACGAGCTATAATTATAGGTTGTTGACGTTGAGATGTGTAGTTCACAGTGAGAACTATTGTGAGTACCTTATGTGTTATTGTATATGGTTCGATGTGGAACTAGTGGTGTCATTGCACTTGCATGTTGTTTTTATATGTCATGTATCATGTGTGTCGAGTTGAGAAGTGACGAGTTACTTGTTCAGAAGAGGGGATCAATGATGATTTTGGGTTCAAAGATGAATCGGGTTCGAAGAGGAACCGTAGAGAGTGGATGAAAATCGGTAACATAACTCTGATGTCCACAAAATGGCACCGCATGCATTGAGTCGAGGTCTTAGTCACATTGCATACACAAAGGCATTGTGAATCGTTTGGTTGATGTGGATGAATTTTATGTTTTTTGATTGTGTGAATATACTACCCTTGCTATGCTTTTCATCGCTAATATATTTGAGCATATTCTCACCCTTCTTTTGTTTGTTTGTGTTGTTTTGTACATCATGGTACTGATACTCCAGAGGAGCAATAACTTCTATGCTTTTCTTCATTTATTTATTGGTTTATGTGATTTAGTTTTCGGTTGCTCTAATGTGTAACACTGCGAACGAGTCGTTATCATTGTTTGAGTTGGTTTTTTTGGATTTGTTTAAATTAAATCAAGTACTTATTTTGTAGAGATAATTTAAATTATATGTTTATGTTATGTTCCACTGCACGTTTTTTAGAATAATATTGTTTATCTTTTTAAATTAAAGATATGAGTTTTTTAGGGTGTTACATAGTTATTATCAAATCCTGGTTGGTCCATCCGGCCAGGTTTTGTGATTTCATCTATTCCCTAGTATGCGACATGTGTATGAACGTTGTTGATGCATGTTTATTCTAATAGATGTTTGCTTGTGTGCACATAAATGGTTGGAAGAAATGATCTTGTAATCACTGATATTTTGGAGGCTATGGCTCACGTGATGGGTCAAGTGAATCCGACGCTGCAAAATCCACATGGAATGGAAGATGAATTTCGTGGGCTATGAAAGTTCTAGAGAAACAATCTTCTTACTTTTAAGAGGAGATACAACCCTGAGGTGCTTAGAGCTGGCTCAAAGGTATTGAAAAGATCTCCAGAGTGAAAAATTGCATGGATGCTCAGAAGGTAATGTTTAGGACTCTTAAGTTGGCTGGGGAGGCAGAGTATTGGTGGGATAATGCTTGCCAGAGATTAGAAGTTGTTGGCACAGAGATAACTTGGGAGAACTTCAAGACTGAGTTTCTTGAGAAGTACTTTCTTGGTGTTGTGTGTGGCAAGAAAAAGATTGAGTTATTTTAGATGAAGCAAGGAAACATGATTGTAGTTGATTATGCGGCTAAGTATGAGGAGTTGTCTAGCTTTTGCCCTTATTACACTGGTGTAGGAGCTGAAAGATCTAAGTGTGAAAGGTCTACTGATTTGAGCAAATTTTTAGGAAAAACATAATGTCAAAAGAGATGTTTAAACATGAAGAAGTCTGATGAAAGAAGACTGGTCAGAGATGATGTCCTAACAGATGTCTCGACATCTGTATCTGATATTGCAGGATGTTTCTAAATCTGTCGTAAGATTTACGGAAACAATCAGCGCTTGGATCAAGGACTGAAGATTAAAGCCCAAGGATGCAGAAGCCTATAAATAGAAGACTTAGACCTAGGTTTTTGTATGCCTTAGTACGCCTGTCGTAACCTTGTTTTCTTGCGTAAGAAACAAGGGTTTAGGGTTTTGAAAGTTGTTGGCTTTCTAGGTTGTAAGTCTCCCTTTGTATCAGTTGATACACTGTGGTAGATATAGGTGTCACACATATCCATAAGCCTTGAGGTATTGGATTGTGTATTATTCTTGGATGAAGCTTTTAAGAAAATCCGAGTTAGCTTGTTTGTCAAGTATGCTTGACAAATTTCTGTATTGATAGGGATGATGTAGAAATCACAGTGGGTGATTAAGGGAAGTGAGTAGGGTATCTCGTATCAGGGTTCTAAACGTTTGAGTTTAACCTTGGTAAAGATGTTCATGGGGTAGATGTTAGGGATAAAGTTGTAAACGTGGGAGTTTAACTTTGTAATAGTCTACACAATAGTGAAGTCTTCTTCTTATATTGGTATCCCCCAGATGTAGGTGAGTTGCACCGAACTGGGTTAACAATTACTGTGTTCCTTATCATTCTGCAGATTTACATTTTCTGTTATGGTTCATGATAAACATGTTAGATAAGATGTCGTGACATCTGTAAGGATGCAGGTCTGTTATTCAAGGTATCAGTCTGCTGTTACGCCTCCTAGTTTAAATGATTATGCAGCACAATGTCTTGACATGTGCTAGGACATCTGCTATCTGCATAGGCCAGAATTTTAATTAGTATCAGAGCAGGCATCCTGTCTGGTTCTGGATGAGATCCTTGGGAGATACTTTCTGGCGTTTAAACAAGGAGGAGTTTTGGAGATCAGATCAATTAACTCAGACATACTCAAGGGTATTAATGGGTGAGATGGATGTTCTGGATCGAAGGGAACAACCCGGAGGTTGTTCATGTTACTGAGGAGATTCTACAACAACTACAGGAGATGTGGCTAGTTCTCTTGTTGGTGTGTCTTATAAGATGTTGTGACATCTTATTAGGGCAAGCAGGATCTATTCCTTGGTGGTTCCGCTGCATGTGTTTCTGATGGAAGAGCTCTAGAATTATGGAATTCTGGAGTTGTTACTGAAGACAGTTGGTGGAAGGTCTCAATCGTCGACCTCTATATTTGAAGATATCTGCAGTCGTTTATTCCAAAGTCGGGAGCGATGGAGTGAAGGAAGTTGTGGTTAGATATCTGATATGATGACTTGGTACTTGGAAGCTTGGTTTCTTAGTGCAGTTTGGAGTCAGTTGAAGAGGAGAGGAGTTGAGTTAAAGTTTATCAGGTTCTTGCTCTAGGAGTTTGATAAATGTTTGGTCGGCTAGGTTGTCAAATATACTTGAGAATTCTCTCAAGTTCACTCATAAAGACATCTATGTCGTGTATCTGGAGTCTTCTAGTTACTCTTCTTACTAGAAGGTGTTTCTTGGAAACACAATCTGAAGAAAGTGGAGGTGATTTATTTTCACCATCCAAAAACAACAAGGAAGGATTCATCTCTCTTTACCCTAAGAGTGGATCCAATCTGATTGAAGATTTGTTGAAGTAAGTAAGATTTGTTCAGAGAAAGTCTTAGTTACTTGAGTCAAGGGTGACAGCCTTAGTATCTCAGCATTGTCATTGAAGAAGATACTTGCAAAAAGATTGAATGCTTTATAGGTATTCATGACAAGATCTGGTGGAGCTCAGCTACAACAGTGAAGAAGGTTTAGTATACAAGGATTTAAGATCAATTTCTATTTGTGGAATCCACAAGCATTTAATTGATTATCCTTGAAAGTCAAGATTGAGGATGTTCTGTCAGATGTTCTAACATCTTTTCATCAGAGGCTTGGAGAATCATGGGAGGGGTTCTGCATTAGCTCACAAGTCTCCTAGGTGTTGACCTGGGATTATTGGCTTAGCATCTATTCCTGGAAAGTATTGTGAATGACTTGTCCAGATGGTGATGCTGTTGAAGATGGAGATGGAAGACTATGAAGACATCATAATCTTGGTGATTACAACTTGGATCAGTTTATTTCTGATCTACGTGCTTTGGAGCATAGTGTTTGCTCTAGTTGTGAAGGTTGAGGATAAGTGGCAGTTATCTCTGGCTTTCTACTGACGGCTCTACTAAGGGGAGTAACATTCTTTGGTATTGCTATGGGGTAGTCTTGGACTACTTATTTTCTGAAGATTCAGACGTGGCAGGTTTGAAGTCTTTGGAGTTTCTATGCAGGATGGAGGTTGTCTACTCAAACTTGGTTGTTGAATCAAGTCTATGAGAGCATGGAAATCTATTTCTGCAAAGGGAGGAGGTTCTTCTAAGTGGCAGAAGGAAGAGCTGAATTCAACAGTTGGATGTCATAATGTTTTGACATCTAGCTTAACATCAGAAGTCTCAGCTGGTGATGTGGAACATCAGTTTAAGATAAGGTGATCTACAGGAGAATGGGAATTATGGATTCTTCAAAAAGGTTTATCTCATGCAGTTTGAGGGAGCTGCGGATGAGAAGATGTTACATGACTAAGAGGCTTGGTGGATCCAATATGTCTTTCTAGAGGGCAAGTAGTTCATGTGACTTGAAGATCTGACTTCATTAGTAGATCAGGGTATCTTGTGGGAGTTCTGAAGATGATTGAGGTCAATCAAAAGGTGGCATTTGATTGGTTTCACAATGTGCGTTGAAGCAGGATGCTTAAAACTGATTGCTCTTTTGTAGAAGAGTAGTTAGTTGAAATTGTAAGGAGGTTCTGGTTCTCTGGGAGCTTGTGGCAGAAGTTCTGGGTTGAGGATGGAAGAATACCTTCCTTGGTTGATGAGAGTTTATTTCTCTCTGGGTTTTTGAAGTCTTCTTTGTTCAAGCTGGTGGCTCAGTGTTGTGTGAAGACCTTCAGTGTGGATTACTATGCTGATAGTAAGTCCAGTAGTGGAGGATATCAAGAATCATGGTGTGTGGTGTCTATGATGTGTGGAAGATGTCCTAACTGTTGTTAGAACATTTTTGGGTTGGATATCCTTGGTGAAGGATCTCAGGTTCTGTGATGAACTGGTTACTTGCATTGTGTCCAAGAAGTATCTACATGATCATCCGGAAGAATGATGGAGTAGAAGGGTTCCTTGGAAGGAGGATGTGAGTGTTTGTGAAGACTGAAGTGAATCATGTGTTGATTGCTTGGAAGTTTGTTTCCTAAATGCGTTCAGAAGTGGAGATTCACCATAAATCAGAAGTATTCCAGATTATCATACTGGAGAATGATAGGAATGACTGTTTTGGATTGCGGGGTGTTTATCTCTAATGCTGGCCTAGTGAGGTCAGTGGAAAATCTTGCATACGACATTGGAGCCCTTGGAGCAAGTCATGCTAGTAGTGGATCAGTTTAGCAGCTGTGAAGTTCTGGAGCATGCATGCGATAGCTGACATCGTGGTAACAAACTAAGGGACCCTGCTCGTCTCTTTGAGGAATGGGAAGCATTCTAATTCAATTGGTTTGTGCCTCAAGCAACGGGATGTCTATACATGAGAATTCAAGAGGAGTTCGTGAGGTGTATAAGATGGTTGTGGAATGAGGGGGATCAATGGGAATTTGATCTCAAGCCAAGAGTTTGTTATATTTTGGATACACGTCCTCACGGGATGCATGACATTGATCATGTGTGAGTGATTATTGTTTCTTGTCAGAGGGAACAATAAGAGAGTTAATGGTTACTTTCAGCAGGTGTGTTGAATGGAGGGTGCGCTCTTGAAGACATGAAGATATGTCTTATGTTTTCCAGTCATTAGCTTGGGTGTTCTGTGGAAGAGCACCAGATACTTTAGTCAGTGGGAGAGACCTCTTGATCTGAGATGAAGTTCCTGTTTGCATTTGTGCGTCAAGCAAACTGAGATGTCAAGGAGGATGGCTTGACATTATTGTTGAAGATCCAGTTTTCATTTGTGCGTCAAGCAAACTGAGATATCAAGGAGGATGGCCTGACATTATTGTTGTAGTTCCAGTTTGCATTTGTGCGTCAAGCAAACTGAGATGTCAAGGAGGATGTCTTGACATTTTGTATTGTTGCAAGTTGTGGGAGACTTGGCAGTGCAAGTGAAATGGTTCTTATTGGATGCTTAAGAATCATTGATTGAGTCTGGGGGAATTTATTTTTCTCTGCAGTCTGTAATCGTAAAATTGTGAAATTATTGTTCAATACAGAAATCTCTGAATGCTAATTGGGATATGTTTGAAGAAATGTCTTAACATCTTTGCCAGCTCTATTCTTCTTCTGGTTTAAAGAATTCTTCTTGGAACTTTTCAAAAGGATGTAGACTGTGATTCAGATGGACTAAACAGGACTGACAAAAAGTCAGGATATTATTTAAGATCTGAATATTGGACGGTGGGGAGTGCTTCCTAAGAGAAGGCATGAGTAACATGTGTTTTGTTACAAGTGATCCTTTTTGGATGGTTACTCTTAAAAGTTTGAACAGTCTTATCCTAGTTGGGTGGTGCACAGTTATTAATGTTGAATTCACCTACCTAAATTTATTTCTCTTTGAATTGTTCAGCGGTAACTTCTTTGGACCATGATTATCATGAGAAAGTGTTTAGGTATTTAAAGAGTGCATTTGTTTGAGGTAGTCTAGAGTGTGGGTTTTTTCATCATGTCGTTCATTCGTGTTTGGATAAGTAACATATGGATATGGAATTGCATTGGCTTCTTTTGTCAATTTTTGGCTAAAAAGGATGTTCTAACATTCTATCAGGGTCTTTCAACATACATCTCTGGTGGTTGTCTTGCAAGGATGATGGAGAGGATTTTCTAACATTTTATCAGAGTCTTTCCCTTTGTGCCTTGTGATATGAGTTGTGAAATAGGTTGTGTCTTGTGATCTGAGTTACATTCCTTGTGAACTCTGTGTTATAAATGATACAACTGTTTTGTCTTAAGCCCTTTCTGGATCTTCTTGTGAGTTCTCTTATGCCTCTCAAGAGGAAGATTCATCCTAACGTGGCAAGTACTGGTTTGAGGGGGAGAGAGTCATATGCTCTTCCTCATGTACACCAACATACAGCTAGGAATTTTCAAGAGTAAGAAAGAGTCTCAGATGGGTTCCAATCATATCTACCAAACGCTGGACTTTCTTTTTCTACCTAAGATGTTTTAACAAAAAATTTGTCAAAAGGGGGAGATTGAAAGCTCTGCTGATTTGAGCAAATTTTTGGGAAAAACAGAATGTCAAAAGAGATGTTTAAACATGAAGAAGTTTGATGAAAAAAGACTGGTCAGAGATGATGTCCTAACAGATGTCTCGACATCTGTATCTGATATTGCAGGATGTTTCTAAATCTGTGGTAAGATTTACGGAAACAATCAGCGCATGGATCAAGGACTGAAGATGAAAGCCCAAGGAAGCAGAAGCCTGTAAATAGAAGACTTAGACCTAGGTTTTTGTATGCCGTAGTACACCTATTGTAACCTTGTTTTCTTGCGTAAGAAACAAGGGTTTAGGGTTTTGAAAGTCGTTGGCTTTCTAGGTTGTAAGTCTCCCTTTGTATCAGTTGATACACTGTGGTAGATATAGGTGTCACACATATCCATAAGCCTTGAGGTATTGGATTGTGTATTGTTCTTGGATGAAGCTTTTAAGCAAATATGAGTTAGCTTATTTGTCAAGTATGCTTGACAGATTTCTGTTTTGATAGGGATGATGTAGAAATCACAGTGGGTGATTAAGGGAAGTGAGTGGGGTATCTCGTATCAGGGTTCTAAACGTTTGAGTTTAACCTTGGTAAAGATGTTCATAGGGTAGATGTTAGGGATAAAGTTGTAAACGTGGGAGTTTAACTTTGTAACAGTCTACACAATAGTGAAGTCTTCTTCCTGGATTGGTATCCCCCAGATGTAGGTAAGTTGCACCGAACTGGGTTAACAATTACTGTGTTCTTTATCATTCTGCAGATTTACGTTTTCTTTTAGGGTTCATGATAAACATGTTGGATCAGATGTCGTGACCTCTGTGAGGATGCAGGTCTGATTTTCAAGGTATCAGTCAGCTGTTACGCTTCCTAGTTTAAATGATTATGCAGCACAATGTCTTGACATGTGCTAGGACATCTGATGTCTGCATAGGCCAGAATTTCAAAGTGTATTAACTTTGAGAGTGGCTTGCAATTCATTTGGTACCAAGAGATTCGTCAGTTCTCTGTGTTGGTTAATAAGTGTAGGATCTAGGATGAAGATATATGTGTCACATTTTCTCACTACAAGAGTGTTAGTGAGAAGAAGAGTGGAAATCAAAACCATGAAAAACCTTATGGGGCTCCAACTGATAAAGGAAAACAGAAGGCTACAGGTGAAAAGGGAACTAGTAAGAGAGGCACTCCTATTTCTATGAGATGTTTCAGTCGTGGAGAATGGGACATTGTGCTAATGAGTGCAAGAATTTTGGACAAAAGTGTTTTAAGTGTGGGAAGTCAGGGCACCGTATTATTGAGTCTAAGAATAATGTTTTAACTTGTTACAACTTCAGGGAACCAGGTCATATTAGTACCCAGTTCAAGAAGCAAAAGAAAACTCAGTCACTTGGAAAATGTTTTGCTTTGAGTGGAGCATAGACTACTGGTTCTAATAACTTGAAGTCATTTTGGGAATGAATTGGGTGGAGTTCAACCGTGTTCATATCGACTGTTTCAACAAGACGCCAGTGTTTACTAAGTTTAATAAAGGTGAACATATGATGTTTATGTCTTCTAATAAAGTGGATTAGTCTTTGAAGGATGACTCTCGAGTGCTTATGATGTTCGCTTCTTTTAAGGCTAAGAGAAAAGTTGTGATTGGTGATCTTCCAGTTGTGCGTGATTTTCCAGATGTGTTTCCAGATAACATTAGTGATTTGTCACTAGAGTGCGAGGTTGAGTTTGCCATAGACTTAGTACCTTGTACTAGTCCTGTGTTGATGGCCCCTTATAAGATGTCTTCTTCATATTTAAGTCAGCTAATAAAAAAGTTAAAGGGTCTGTTTGAGAAGAAGTTTGTCTGACCTAGTGTTTCTCCTTGTGGATGTTGAGGCTAGAATAGCAGCAAGCAAAAATATAAGTAACCCAGTTTTGTTGTCTCCACAGGGATCAGTGCGAGGGAAAGAATTGCCATTCAACGGTTTCTATGTTTCTAAGCTCATGAATCAAAAGTTCTGGTTTAAAGCGAACCAAAAGCAAATGCGGAAAATTAAAGGAACAAAAAGCAAGTAAATAACAATAACACATTCTTCGGAGGAAAGAAACTCAATAGAGATCACTCAATAACACATGCATTCTTCCAACCAATTCATACACAAATCACTCATTCGTCTAATATCCTCACGTATCACTCACAACAGAGGTTATGTCTAACGCAACGCCGAGAGAACAACGGCATTGTCTCGTTGGTGATGTCTCACGCAACTCAACAACACAGAGAAGTAAGAACTGATACTCACGCAAGTGTTAAGTCTAAATCTATCTCTAGAGTTTAGACAAAATAGATATTACTATAACATCCATGTCAAACTCATGAGTAATTCATATACAAAGCCCTGATCAGAATACAAACATATGATTAACCCTGCATTCAACTAATTTACCAACTGTATACGAACGCCGTTCTTCATCGCTATTGTCACGCATCCTCGCAATACCGTATCGATCCTACTCATGCTACCCATGCTACTTAATCAACACAATACAACAAAAGATACCATGAATATCAATTCACAAACCCCTGTCAAAAGCTTGCTCATTGATAGATGAAAATCTAAGATTAACGATTCGATATAGGTTTTGTCACGACCCACAAATAATCAATCAAAGACAAATAATCAATAGAGAATCAAAACATATTCATAAACATAGATTAGATGAAATACATTAGGTATCAAGAGATTTACATACCAAACATCAACAAATAGAGGATACAAAGAGAAGAAAGGAGAAGAACAAATTTCTCACGGTTCGTCGGAGCCGATTAAAGTAAATCCTACTCCGGATCATCAAGATGCATCATCCAATGTTGTTTCTAAGCTAATCTACTCCTAAAACATGTTTGATGAAGTTGGGAGAAAGTTCCCCCAAAAACATAACATAAAAAATGATGAAAAATGGTTGAAATAGGCAAATCTCACTTTCCAGGTTCGCCTAGCGAGTCCCCGTTCGCTAGGCGAACGTAAACCGCCTTAAAATTGAGTTTTTTCACGATTCTGGAACTTTTCATTTGCCCCGGTTCGCCTAGCGAACAAGCTAGCGAGTGTTCGCTACGGGGGCTCGCCTAGCGAGCATGACAGAAAACCAGAATTTGTTTTCTTCATAACTCTTGAACCGTAACTCCGATTGACGCACGGTTTGAAGCGTTGGAAAGCTTATTCAATGCTCTTTATGAATATGGAAAAATCCCATTGCTGGAACACCTATAAAAATAAATGAAAATCGATTAAACTCAATGATATTTACACGGTAACGCACTATACACACGAAAACGTAAAGTAAACGTATTTACACACAAAGTGGGGTTTATTCAACCAATTTTAACACAAAGTAAGGATAAGTGCAACAAAACTTATATACAAAAATAGGTACAATTTGCACTTATCAAACTCTCCCCAACTTATTATTTTGTTTGTCCTCAAACAAAAGTCAATCAACTCAAAGAAACAAAAGCAATTATCAAGAAATCATGCTCAACAAGTTTTTACAAATGGAGAATAAAGGTATGGTACAAATATCAAAAGTACATGCAAAGAAATGCTTACCACTAAACTACAACGACACCACGAATATGAAACAAAGTCTAAGCACAAAACAAATGTCAACATCCAAAAGAAATACATGTTCAAGAATGAATCACACCTAACACTCCACTTCAAATAAGAATGAAGAAATTAATGCGCGTTTGCAACCGCGGGGAAATTTCACTCATCTGACAAACAATGCAAATAACCATTCAATTCATACAACATCTAACAATCAAAAATGAAAATATGGAAGCAAAAAGATCACTAAGGGCTTTAAGGGTTGTAGCTTGGTCGGGTTCACAATAAAGGGACATTTCTACAGGCCATTGAATCAAAATTGCCGATAAATGATATTTACACATTACAACTTCATTCACCATTCTCATTCCTTTACCACAAACCTTCTCAAACTACCTTTATGCACAATTATTTCACTCTATTTTTCTCATTCAAACAAGCATTCTTTTTCTTTTGTTTTTCACATTCATATTTACACTTTTTCTTTTCATGCTTGTTTGAACTTTTTCAAAAGTTTCAAGCAACTTACCACTTTTTTTTCATTCTCCCCAACTTGAATTCAACCAAACCTCAAGTGAATGCTCCATGCTTTTTACGGCAAGGAAATCAAAGTATACAATTTCAAAGGTTCAAGAAGAAATTTTAGAAACTCACTAAATTCAATGATGAACAAAACTTGCAAATTATGTACATAAACCAAGTTCATCACTAAAAATGAGATCTAAACAGTTTTAGTCTCAAAGGGGCTAACAAATTCTCACTACTCACGGGTAAGATACTTTTGGATACTGGTTGTGCTCAATATAAACAAATGCCTTGATCATTTCTAATGCTTCCCAAAATCACAATAATCAAAAGATAAAGCATGAATCAAACGAATTAAACAAAGTTTATCAGTCATCCAAGCATTTAGTAAACAATGGAGGTTTCCTCACATGAGGCTATGAACTAAGGTGATTCATAAATGAACAAAAATTGCAAGAGAATGAAAGACACGTAATTTGTACAAATCCTAAGGTTCATAAACATGTTATGTTCTAGAAAAGCAATAAACACCAACCAACGCAATGCAACTTTCTTTAAACTTTTCACACTACCATAACATTTTCTTGTTGAAACAATCAAAATTGAAAAATCACACAATGCATCCTCAAGCTAAACAAAAACAAAACTTGAGAACAAACTCATAAATTATTCTAACAACCTAACAAAATTGAACTAAAACTAAATAAACATAAAAACCAAAATTTGTGAAAGTGGATGGAAAATGAAAGATTTTTCTTTGCAAAACAAGGCGCGCTAAGCGCCCTCTGCGCGCGCTAAGCACAGGCAGGAAAATTTTGTTTTTCAAAATTGGTTCTTTCTCTCATTCACTCCATCCATTGTCACTTTATATTAACTATACTACTAAATATAAAACTGTACAAACTCAAGAATCATTGGGTTGCCTCCCAATAAGCGCTAGTTTCACGTCGTTAGCTCGACACCTTATTTACGTACAAGCTCCTCCATGTTGCTTCGTTCACCGGTAGATACCAAATAAAATCTGCAACACTTAAGCAAACGTAAACCAAAAACAAAAATATGTACACACACATAAACATGATGGAAAACACATATATACAATCACTTATGGAAAATAACTATTAACAAGTATGTACACTTGTTAAGCTTTGTTCGCTAGGCGAACCAAATCATTCGCGACGCGAGCCTTCGCTACAACCCTCGCCCAGCGAAGTTTGGGTGTTTTCAAAAGTGAAATTTTCTGCCACCCCCCTCGCTGGCACCTTCGCCACGCGAACACATCAGCGAGCATTCGCTGGCTCCCTCGCCCAGCGAGTTTACCCAGTTTTCCTACTGAAGGTTTTTGCATACTTTCTGCCACCCCCCTCGCTGGCACTCTCGCTAACGTTCGCTAGGCGAACCTTCGCTGGCATCTTCGCCAACACTCGCCTAGCGAATGCTGTTGTTGATTTCAATTCTTTGGCAGCTTGCACTATTTCTTTGTGTTTTCAAACTTTGATCTTTTCATTCCTATTTCTGCACATCAGCACACACATTACAAGCACCACAAGTATATTTCAAATAATGCACAACAACAACATTCCTCACTAAAATCAATACATTACACATGGAAAGAAATGAAAAATGCCAAGTAATACATACAAATATATAACATGTTTGACATCTAACAAACTCTCCCCAACTAACTATGCACCATTATACAAGTAAATATACAATATAGACAATTATGTACGAAGCTTAAAAACGTAGAAACTATGCGATGCAACTCAATATCGACACACCAATCCCCGACAACGGCGCCAATTTGTTGAGGCTAGAATAGCAGCAAGCAAAAATATAAGTAACCCAGTTTTGTCGTCTCCACAGGGATCAGTGCGAGGGAAAGAATTGCCATTCAACGGTTTCTATGTTTCTAAGCTCATGAATCAAAAGTTCTGGTTTAAAGCGAACCAAAAGCAAATGCGGAAAATTAAAGGAACAAAAAGCAAGTAAATAACAATAACACATTCTTTGGAGGAAAGAAACTCAATAGAGATCACTCAATAACACATGCATTCTTCCGACCAATTCATACACAAATCACTCATTCGTCTAATATCCTCACGTATCACTCACAACAGAGGTTATGTCTAACGCAACGCCGAGAGAACAACGGCATTGTCTCGTTGGTGATGTCTCACGCAACTCAACAACACAGAGAAGTAAGAACTGATACTCACGCAAGTGTTAAGTCTAAATCTATCTCTAGAGTTTAGACAAAATAGATATTACTATAACATCCATGTCAAACTCATGAGTAATTCATATACAAAGCCCTGATCAGAATACAAACATATGATTAACCCTGCATTCAACTAATTTACCAACTGTATACGAACGCCGTTCTTCATCGCTATTGTCACGCATCTTCGCAATACCGTATCGATCCTACTCATGCTACCCATGCTACTTAATCAACACAATACAACAAAAGATACCATGAATATCAATTCACAAACCCCTGTCAAAAGCTTGCTCATTGATAGATGAAAATCTAAGATTAACGATTTGATATAGGTTTTGTCACGACCCACAAATAATCAATCAAAGACAAATAATCAATAGAGAATCAAAACATATTCATAAACATAGATTAGATGAAATACATTAGGTATCAAGAGATTTACATACCAAACATCAACAAATAGAGGATACAAAGAGAAGAAAGGAGAAGAACAAATTTCTCACGGTTCGTCGGAGCCGATTAAAGTAAATCCTACTCCGGATCATCAAGATGCATCATCCAATGTTGTTTCTAAGCTAATCTACTCCTAAAACATGTTTGATGAAGTTGGGAGAAAGTTCCCCCAAAAACATAACATAAAAAATGATGAAAAATGGTTGAAATAGGCAAATCTCACTTTCCAGGTTCGCCTAGCGAGTCCCCGTTCGCTAGGCGAACGTAAACCGCCTTAAAATTGAGTTTTTTCACGATTCTGGAACTTTTCGTTCGCCCCGGTTCGCCTAGCGAACAAGCTAGCGAGTGTTCGCTACGGGGGCTCGCCTAGCGAGCATGACAGAAAACCAGAATTTGTTTTCTTCATAACTCTTGAACCGTAACTCCGATTGACGCACGGTTTGAAGCGTTAGAAAGCTTATTCAATGCTCTTTATGAATATGGAAAAATCCCATTGCTGGAACACCTATAAAAATAAATGAAAATCGATTAAACTCAATGATATTTACACGGTAACGCACTATACACACGAAAACGTAAAGTAAACGTATTTACACACAAAGTGGGGTTTATTCAACCAATTTTAACACAAAGTAAGGATAAGTGCAACAAAACTTATATACAAAAATAGGTACAATTTGCACTTATCAGTGGAGTACCTGCGTTGTTAGTTAAGAATAAAGATGGTAGCCTGAGGTCGTGTGTTGATTACCGAGTACTGGATAAGGTTATTATCAAGTAAAAGTATCATATTTTGAGAATTGATGACCTTATGGATCAATTGGTTGGTGCTTGTGTGTTTAGTAAGATTAATTTTCAATCTGGTTATCATCAGAGTCGAGTAAAGCCAGAAGATATTTTGAAGACTGTGTTCTGGACTTGCTATGGTCACTATGTGTATTCAGTGATTTTGTTCAGTGTGTCTAATGCGCCAAGTGTGTTCATGGAGGATATGAACCAGATTTTTCATCCTTACTTCAATTAGTTTGTGATTGTGTTCATCTACGATATTTTGGTGTATTCCAAGTTAGACAAAGAACGTGCATGACATGTAAGAATTGTATTGAAGACTTTACAAGAGAAAAATTTGTATGAAAAGTTATCCAAGTGTGTGTTCTGGTTGCGAGAAGAGGTTTTTCTCGGTCATGTAATTTCTAGTTGTAGAATAGCAATTGATTCGTCTAACGTAGATGCATTGTTGTATTGGGAGACTCCTAATTCTGTCACTGAGATCATAAGTTTCTTAGGGCTGACTAGTTATTATAGAAGGTTTATAAAAGGCTTTTCAAATTTGGCTTTGACTTTGACCTAGATGATTCGAAAAGGGAAACTTATGTGTGGGATGGTCAGTGTGAGGAAAGTTATAAATATAGATGAAGAAGAGGTTGACGACGATGCCAGATTTGATTTTAACAAATATTAGTGAAACTTTTGTGGTGTATTATGATGATTATCAGATGGTCTTAGGTGGGGTGCTTATGAAGAATGGTCAGGTTGGGGCATATGCTTCGATACAACTGAAGGTTCATGAGAGGAATTATCCTACCCTTGATTTAGAGTTGGCAACTGTGGTGTTTGTGCTTGAAGCGTTTAGCAATCATAAGAGTTTAAAGTGTTTGTTCGATTAGAAGGAACTGAATACGAAGAAGAGATGGTGTGAAAGCTCAAATGGTTTGACTAAATTTTGGTAAAATATAATGGTGGAAAAGATGCTCCAACATGAAGATTTATGCCCCAGACTAAAAATGTCGAATAGAATGTCACAGCATGAATATTCGACATCATGACTGTCACGGAAGGTTTTGTTTTAAATCTGTTCCAAGATTCAATGCGCGATTGGCAGTGGATCAAGGATCAAAGATATGAAGCCTAACAAAGCAGAAGACTATAAAAGAAGACCAAGACCTAGGCAGAAAGAGAGAGAGGACGACATAGACTTAGGAATCCTATTTTATAAAGTAGGGTTTAGGGTTTTGAGAGTCGTAGGATTCTCTTGTAAGTCTCCCTCTGTATCGATTTGATTCAATGTGGTAGACATAGGTACTTGTACAGATTCAGAAACCCGTAGGTAATGAATCGTGTATTGTTCTTGGATGAAGCTTTGAAGCAAATCCAAGTTAACTTGTTAGTCAAGGATGCTTGATTGAACATTGTATTGGAAGGGGTGTCTTTCAATAGGGATGATACAGTTATGAGGTATTAACTGTTAGATAATCACAGGTTGGGATTTAGGGAGTGAGATGGGTTTCTCTTATCAATTAGATGCGACTTCTAATGATAAAGTCTTCATTGGGTAGTGATAGGTTAGCGTGGGTGCTTTCTGTAAACCTGAGGTTGTTTACATAAAAAACTATACTACTCATAGTGAATTCTTCTTCCTGGATTAATATCCCCCAGATGTCGGTGAGTTGCACTGAACTGGGTCATCATATTCTGTGTTGTTTATCATTCTGCAATTTACAGTTCAGTTTTGATTAACATGTTGGAATATATGTCGTAGCATCTGTGATTCTGCAGTCTTGATAATCAATGTATCAGTCTACAGTTCTGCTTCTTTGTTTAAATGTTTGTGCAGAATAATGTCTTGGCATGTGTTAGGACATCTGCTATATGCAATTCCAGAATTTCAATTGGTATCAGAGCAAACATCCTGTCTGTTTCTGGATGAGATCTTTGGGAGATACTTTCTGGCATTTAAACAAGGAGGAGTTTTGAAGATCAAATCAATAAACTCAGGCATACTCAAGGGTATTAATGGATGAGATGAATGTTCTGGATCGAAGGTAACAACCCGGTGGTTGTTCATGTTGACGAGGAGATTCTACCACAACTGCAGGAGAAGTGGCTAGTTCTCTTGTTGGGGTGTCTTATAAGATGTTTTGACATCTTATTAGGGCAAGGAGAATTTGTTCCTTTGTGGTTCCGCTGCATATGTTTATGATGGAAGAGCTCTAGAATTATGAGATTCTGGAGTTGTTACTGAAGACAGATGGTGGAAGATCTCAATTGTCGGCCTCTATATGTGAAGATATCTGCATCTTTTTATTCCAAAGTCGGGAGCGATGGAATGAAGGGAGTTGTTGGAAGATGTTTGTTATGGTGACTTGGTACTTGGAAGCTTGGTTCCATGGTGCAGTTTGAAGTCAGTTGAAGAGGAGAGGAGTTGAGTTTAGGTTTATCAAGTTCTTGCTCTAAGAGTTTGATAAATTATTGATCGGCTAAGTTGTCAAAGATACTTGAGAATTATCACTACAAGAAAACATGAGATTAGCTAGGGGGATTAGCTAGGGGGAAAACCCCTCACTAAAAAAAGTAGCTTGCATGGGGTTAAACCCCTCGCAAAGCAGAAAATAGAAAAAAAAAACAATTGCTAGGGGATATCTCCTCTCAAAGAAGGGGGGAAAATTATGAATTTTGAAAATAGTTTTTACTAGAGGTCAACACAAAACAAGGCTGACAATTGAACCATTTGCGAGGGGCCTACCCCTCACTAAATTTTGATTGGCATTTTGCAAGGGACTTCCCCTCACCAGCGAGATTCTATAGTCAAATCACTCTGAAAAAGCATTATTCTGCTGCTACATGACTGAGGAAAGGGACTGAAACACGCCATTGATGGCTAGGGGGGAGTATCCAAAAGGTTGCGTGGAGTATCCCCTCGCAAAATTCGTCCACGTGCCACACATGCAAAGTTACATCTGACACGTCAATATTTTGCTTGGGGTCCCCCCTCGCAAAATATTACCGTTGTCGTGGCTAGGGGTAGCCCCTCGCAAAGTGAACCCTTATTTAATGGCTTTCGCCCATTCCGAAGACTGATACACTTAATATATATTTTCATCGTTTTATTCCACCAGTACCCTTCATCTTCTTCAAGTTTCTCTTCCACCATTTTCTTTCTTTCCATTTCAGTTTTAATTTTTAACTTTTTTTTCTTTCAACTACAGGTAAATATTTTCCTTCCCATTTCATACATTTTCTTTAATTGTTTCATGTATTTTTTAATTAATTTTGTTTCATGTATTTTATCAATTGATTTTTTTATTTGTTTGTTATATTGCATGTATACAATTGATAAAGCATTCAACTTTCATCTAGAAGGAGTTATAAATCTAAGGGAGCTTCTAAAGGTACACATTTATTTGTTTTTTCAAAATATTTTAGGTGTATTTGATATCAATATAGGTTGATTTTGGTGTCTTGCTGGTATTATAAAATATATATTAGTTTTTATTTCGAAATTTCTGTACTTATTTTTAGTAATATACTTTTAAAAATATTATTTTTATGTCTTATATTTTTCTGATTTATATTAAAACAGTTTTAAAATATTTATTAAAAAAAATTGTAAAAAATGTTTTAAAACAGATTATAAAAACGTTTTGTAAATAATGTTGTTTTAAAATAGATTGTAAAAAATGTTTAAAAATATTGTTTATATTTCTAAAAACAGAATATAAAAACAGATTTTCATATAATGTTGTTTATATTATTAAAAACAGATTTTAAGAAAAAAAAAAACGTTTTAAAAACAGATTTTAAAATATTTGTAAAAAATGTTTAAAAATATAATGTTTTTTATATTATTAAAAAAATTATAAAAACAGATTATATTATAAAATAGATTATATTATATTTAGTTTATATTATAAAACAGATATTAAAAATAAAATTTAAAAACAGATTTGTAATAAAAATTATAAAACAGATTTATTAAAATATTTATAAAACAGATTTTAAAAAACAGTTATATATTAAATTATGTTTAAAAATATACTAAATAATGTTTAAAAATTAGATTTTGAAAATGGATATTATATTATTAAAAATAGTATTGTATAATAAATATCATTTAAAAAATAGATTATATATTAAACATATTATTGAAAATAGTATTGTATAAAAAAATATTTTTTTAAAAACAGAATATATATTATTTTTGTAAAAGAATAGATTATATATTAATATACACTTTTATTTAAAAAATATGAGTTAAATCATAAAAATCTATAATTTGTAATATATTTACGTAATATATGCACTTTTTATATAAAGTATATAATTTGTAATATATACACTTTTTATTTAGAAAGTATACATTTTTATTTATAAAGTATATATTTTTTAGAATATTAATATAATTTATTATTATATTTATAAGAATAATGTTTAAAAATATACTAAATAATGTTTAAAAATTAGATTTTAAAAATGTATATTATATATTAAACATATTATTAAAAATAGTATTGTATAATAAATATCTTTTAGAAAATAGATTATATATTAAACATATTATTGAAAATAGTATTGTATAAAAAAATATTGTTTAAAAAAACAGAATATATATTATTTTTGTAAAAGAATAGATTATATAGTAATATACACTTTTATTTAAAAAGTATGAGTTAAATTATAAAAATCTATAATTTGTAATATATTTAAGTAATATATGCACTTTTTATATAAAGTATATAATTTGTAATATATACACTTTTTATTTAGAAAGTATACATTTCTATTTATAAAGTATATATTTTTTAAAATATTAATATAATTTAGTAATATATTTATAAGAATAATGTTTAAAAATATACTAAATAATATTTAAAAATTAGATTTTGAAAATGGATATTATATATTAAACATATTATTAAAAATAGTATTGTATAATAAATATCGTCTAAAAAATAGATTATATATTAAACATATTATTGAAAATAGTACTGTATAAAAAAATAGGCTGCTTAATACCCTTTTTAGTCCCTTACCTATACCCTTGGGTCCATTTTGGTCCTCTTTCTTTTAAAAGTTCTAATTTGGTCCTTTACGTTGTCAAACAGAATCAAACAAGTCCTTTCCGTTAAATATTGATAAACGGCGTTAGAAATTAGGGACGTGACAGCTGAGGTGGCAGAATGTTTTTTTTTATTATTACATTTAATAATTAATTTTCACACACTTAAATATAAAATAATTGGGCTTAAAAGGAATTTAAGAGCAAGAAGAATGTTTAACAGTTCTAAAGCAGAAAAGGAATTTAAGAGCTCATTTAACAGTTCTGATAATGACGATGAAATAATTGAAAATGAAAAAGACTTTGTCTTAAATTGATGTTCTTGATATAGTTATAGATTTGCATTAATGAAGTACTTGTATTGATAATACAGTATTTCAATTTCCTATCAATGAAGTAGCAGAGTTTAAGTACTGCTTTATGGTAGAGTGAAATTTCCTATCAATTTCCTATCAAAGCAAGATTCTCCAAAATTCTAGCAGAATATTAAAAAAAAAATGTTAGTTGATTCATCTAAGATTAGAGAGACACAAATACCTCTTGCGATTGAAAAATAAATATGCGCCCATTATTTAATAGGAAGAATATTTTTAACCAAATCCAGGTTAAAATCTAGTGTCTAAATAATTAAGTATACAAAAGACATCTAAAGACAAAAGTTCACGTCCCTACTGCTAAAAATCTCCTAAAATCCTATGATATTTTTATCCTTTGTTGTCTATATATATTTGCTTTTTATGCAAGGCTTAACTGTACTTATAAAATTTTAATGTAAGTACATATATTAATTCTTTTATAAAATCTAAAATATGATTCCTAAGAAATTATGCATTACTGTTTCTATATGGAATTTGGTTTTACTAGAAGTTGACTAGGCATAATTTGTTATTGAAATTACATGAATAAACTTGAAAAAGAGATGTTGAGTCTTATAAAGAACTTGCTAGAGATTACTCGAACAACTAAGTCTGTAAATTTTCTGCTCTGTTTCTTTGAAGAATATGTGTTTTGTTTCATTGAAGAATAAATACAATCTCTCTCTTTTAAAAATCAAGTGTGTAATTTTTGTGGTATTACTTAGGGGAATAAGTGACATTTGTCATGGAGACTGTTAACGTTGATGAAAAAGCTAATTTGAGTATGCTTAACATTCATTTTGTAGTGTATTTATTTTATAGAAGTTTGTGTTACTCATTTGTGGTCTTTGACATATATACTACATTTAGTGATTGACTTTGGAGCAAGTTTTTTTTATAGTGCTGCTATTTGACAATACTATTATTGACCTTATGTTCATGGTGTTTTATTTATGATGGAAGAATGTGAAGTTATCATGATGTTTACTTTAAGTATTTTCTCTATTTGTTTTGATTAACAATTAGTAATTGATTATTTTTGGAGTGCAGTTTTGTTCTTGAAGATGCTACTGGTGGGTTGTGTCTAGAAAATGTTCTTGTTGAAGGTGGCTATGGAATTGTTTATCATGGAGTACTCACTGATAGTATATACAAGCATCAAGTCTTTGAAACAAACTTGACTGTTCTGGTATATACAAACTTTGAAACAAGCATCAAGATGAAAAATAATGAGGAATTACCGTCATCAAGTCTTTTCACGCATGCTTTCATGAAGTTTCTACCACATGACTTGCAGGTACTTTAATATTTGCTTTGTTTGAGTCCCACATCGAAATTGCAGTAATAAGCATTAGTGTTTATAAACAACTTGTTCACACATTACTAATAAAACTTAACTAATGGGTTGCTATTACAAAGAATATAGGCTTTAGGCCCAAATATTTTATATTAAAGTTTGTGAAAATCAAATATCCATAAAATATTTAATTATTAAATGTAATAATATAAACTGTGCCACATCCCCGTTCAGAAACATACACATCAGCACATCCATGCCATGTCATCAACATTTTAAGTGAAATTTTAACTTTTCTAACGGCGAGGACAAACGTGGATCTATTTAAAAACGTATGAGACCAATTTGGAACTTTTAGAAGAAAGGGGACCTAATTGGACCTACCCCTATAGTTAGAGGACCAAAAAAGGTATTAAGCCAAAAAATTATTGTTTAAAAAATAGAATATATATATTATTTTTGTAAAAGAATAGATTATATATTAATATACACTTTTATTTAAAAAGTAAGAGTTAAATCATAAAAATATATAATTTGTAATATATTTAAGTAATATATGCACTTTTTATATAAAGTATATAATTTGTAATATATACACTTTTTATTTATATACAATTTTTTATTTAGAAAGTATGTAATATATTTTGGTAATATATTTATTGAAAATATAAATTTATCATAAAAGTATATAATTTGTAATTTATTCTATTTTGAAAACATTAATAATGTATTAAACATTATATGATATATTAGATCGATGAATATATAGTCATATGTTTGTCGATAGATAAATTCTCCTTTTCTTAAATTTAAATTTAAATATGAACAACATTACACATGTGCAGTATGGAATATTATCAGTTCTATCGTAGTTGGATGTATGATAGAACGTATCCATGAAGACGTGGGCTTAAACCACATTTTAAAGAAGGAGTTGCTACGTTTCTTATATATGTGTTTGCTCAAGAATGTTGTCGAAGTGAAGGAGGGGTAAGATGCCCCTGTTTAAAGTGTGGTTGCAGAAATATAATTAGTGACCCAAATGAAGTGTAACGTCACTTGGAGAAAGATGGTTTTAGTCCAAATTATTGGGCGTGGTATTCTAATGGAGAAATAGTGCCAGAGATGAATAGAGAAGCTTCAAGCAGTCAAACACATGTTAGAGTTGAGATAGGTAGAGAGGCATCAAGCAGTCAGCCACGTTTGCAAGACCAAGAACAATTTAATCTCATAGATGATATGGTTGGTGATGCATTAGGGGTGAGTGACTTATGATGAACCTCAAGATTTTGATGCAGATGAGCTCCTGAACGAGGAAGCACAAAAGTTTTATCAACTGTTGAAAGAAATAAATATACCACTGTTTGAGGGGGCTTCTGACTCAATGTTATCCATGTGTGTGAGACTCTTGGCTGCGAAGTCAAATTGGAATTGTTCCTGATCAGTGTTTAGAATTCTTTACAAAAATGATGTTGGATGCGACTCATGTGAAAGAAAACATGCCTACAAGTTATTATGATGCGAAGAGAATGGTGTCGAAGTTGGGACTAAAAGTGAAAAAGATTGATTGTTGTATTGGAGGTTGTATGTTGTTTTATGATAACGAGTTTGGTACAAATGATGGGGGATTGGATGAATGTAAGTTTTGTCAGAGTCCGAGGTATTTAGTTCGCAGTAAAGGCGATGATCGAAAACAAAAACGAGTTGCTGTGAAGTCCATGTTTTATCTGCCAATAATTCCCAGATTGCAAAGAATGTTTGCGTCAACTCATAGTGCAAGCCAAATGACATGGCATCATACAAATTCCAATAGTTCACGCAAGATGCGACATCCATCTGATGGCGAGGCATGGAAACACTTTGATAGAGTACATACAGACTTTGCAGCAGAACCCAGAAATGTCCGGCATGGATTATGCTCAGATGGTTTTACTCCTTATATCCAATCTTCAGCAATTACCTATTCTTGTTGGCCAGTTATTGTTACCCCCGTACAATATCCCTCTTGAGATGTGCATGAAGAAACCTTACATGTTTTTGACATGCCTCATTCCAGGACCGTCAAGTCCAAAAGTGGGAATATATGTTTATTTGCAACTTTTAATTGATGATTTGAAGAGGTTGTAGATTGGAGAATGGACTTATGATGTGTCTCGCAGACAAAACTTTAATATGCAAACTGCTTTGATGTGGACACTAGTGCAAAGTGACGAATATAATTTTAAAATTTACACCCATCATACTGAAAACGGGTGTAAATAATAAACGCGGTGGCAAAGTTGTAAATAAAATGTCCTTTGTAGTAGCAGTACGTGATAATAGACACCCTATTTAAAAAAAAAGGATGTAAATTAAAAATTATTATAATAAATTATAATCATTACTATAATAATATCTTTATTACTCCCGTTAAAGGAAAAACGGGTGTAAATTAAGATTGGCTGAAATAAATTTATTTAGTTTAGTAACTCTAAATATTAACATTAAACATATTAATAAACCAAACTATATTTTATTAGGTGATATATTTGAGTAAGTAAATTAATTAATGGGTGTAAATTGATTAATTAATATTTTGTAAATAAAATAATAACAAAAAACATATAAATATATCAAATTTAATTACTGATATCACTCAAACCCATTTCTCTCTAAACCTCATTTCTCGTCTTTTGTTCATTTCATCTGAGTTCATCGTTTCCATTTCATCGAGAGTTCATCGTTTCTATCATCGCGATTTTATCGTCTCCATTCATCCTCTTACATTCATCGCGAGTTTCATCTCCTTCCTTTCATTGTCGAGCTCCGTCTCCTTCATCTCATCGGACATCCGAGAAACAAACCTCCATTATCGCACGACCATTGTCACACATACGAGGAACCTTTGTCATCTCTCATCATCGCACGACCATTCTCACATCTCGATGACGACATGCACAGCGAAAAACCCGGACTAATTGGTTTGTCTTTCTTTTTTCAATTAGGGTTTAAATTTTTAGGTAAAATATTAGGGTTTAATCTTTTAGGTAGAACATTAGGTGTGACTAATTTATGCTGTATTTAATGTTGAATGATGAAAAAAATGAACTGGATTCCCATTGATATGTTCATAGATGAGATTACAACCATCATAGATTTCAATCTTCGAAGCCTTGCAGCTGGAATTAACCTTAGAAATCCCGCCATTATAGCACCAATGGTTCTAAAATGGGATGTTTATGGGCATGATATAATTTAACGAAATTGTGGTTGGTATGGTAATTATTTTCCGACAACTACTTCCTTTTATCGTGTTTTAAGAGCTACCTAATTATTTGTATCATACTGCAAATTGTAATATTTAATCATTTGTTCCACAACAGTTTCTGTTACTAAAACTTTGCATCTTATAGGGAAGATATTAATAATAGAGTTGAAGAATGGAGGAGAAGAGCGAGATGCAACAAGTCCCAAGAGTCAAACTGGGTAATCAAGGCTTAGAGGTAAAATTTCATCATGCTATTGCTGATACTACTTTGTAGAATAGTTTGCTTTTACTATTAAAATTTGAATTTTGTTGAATAGCTTTTTGCCTATTTGGATCACAGGTTAGTCCAGTAGTATGATGCTAGTTGAACTGTACACCTTAATTCCCTTTTAGCTGTTCCAATCATTGGTTTAAGATTTGAGAATTGTGATAAGATAAGCCCCTCTGTAATTTCATTTTGTGGAATGTAGGTGTCTTCGTTGGGATTTGGATGTGGAGGATTATCAGGAATTTATAATGCTCCCCTCTCACATGAACATGGATGTTCTATTATTAAGCAAGTATTCAATAGAGGGGTTACCTTTTTCGATACATCAGATCTTTATGGACACAATCATGATAATGAAATCATGGTTTGTAAGGTAACATATTATCCAATAACTAATCATCTTTTTTACTGCAAACCCGAGTGTTGAAAATACATAAGCATTTCTATAATTTGCAAATTGTATAATTGGAAATACAACTGAGTCACATATAGATAACTCTTTAGATGTGATAAATGTCATGTACTTATGTTAATAAACCAAGCAAGATCTACTTTATTTAAACTTCTACAGGTTTGTAATGTACACCTGGTCTATGATGGTTTCTATCTTATGTTCACTCTCACATGTTTACTAAACTCAATTTATTTCCAGATCACAGTATGACCCTGAAATAACTCCTAAAAATGTGCGATATCATGGGCCACCTCAAGTAATGCTTGCATACTTGGAGTTCCAGTGGTCACTTGGTGAGGATTCAAAGCACAGAGAAGCATTTGTTAGGCTACATGTATCATGTGTTTTTTTCTTGTGTATTGTGCATTTACCTGAGCTTGAATATTAATCAACCATCCTTCTGCTTTATCTTGCCTAGGATTTAGTTATGGAATATTCAAATGTACCCAACATTCAGCCAGTTGCGCACCCGGTCTTCACTAGTGGTTTAAATCCAAGTGTTCCTCTCCTTGCTCGTGTTTATCTGAATCTTGGCTCTTGGCAGTGGGCACTTTGTCCGGGATTGGTTGAGGAATCCATAAAAGGTTTTTAGTGGTCATAATTTGGATTTTTAACATAAAATAATATTTGATCAATTTTTAATTTTGTTTCAATATTTATAGATATACTCAATGCATTCTCAAAAGATACTCAATATGCAAATAAATAGGTCAAAGCCTGGCATAAATGGGCATTGTTCAATACAGTAGTGATGTCTCATTATACTTTTAGAGGTTTCCCAGACATTGCAGCACAGTTTGTTGTTGCTGCTGTCACCGGATACTTTCACTCTATAGCATGTGCAGCAAATTCGAAAGGCGTTGACGGGAGTTTACAGGTAAGCTCCTATTTCTGCTATTGTTGTGATATGAAACTATTTCCAACAACTTTATTATAAAAGCCCTATTTTCAATCTCATTCAATACAACATCAACAATATCGACAACCAAACTTTTTCCACTAGGTGGGGTTTTCAACATGGATCAATCAACACCATAATAGGTAGAAATAGGATGTCAAAATTTTGCATTTCCTATTTATTCTTTCTTCCTCTTCTAGAGAAACATTTGCATGTTTGGATAAAAGTGATCTTTATTGTTAGTTCTTGTAATTGGCTACAATTTTGGTAAAACAATGTTGATGTCATGTATGATGTCTTAACATGAGTTACTAACATTCTGGTTATGTTAAGTTACTTAAGTGTTGCAGGAATTTGTGCTGATGTCAAACACGATGTCCTAACATATGTTGACAGAACATTCTATTAAGTTTGGTTTTATTTGCTGCGTATTTTTTGAAGTCTGACATCAATATGTTTAATAGGACGTGATTACTTGCTAAGAAGAACAGGTTAAGCAAGAAGTCATGTTGTATGCTGAGACATGTTGAGATGAGAAGTTCTCATCATCTGGAGCAACATGTCGGATAAGATGTCCTATGCTGAATCTTTCGACATCGCGCCTGTGCTGAGCTGGACAGTTAAATTCTGTTATGATTTAACAGATGCAGAAGACTCTGGGAATATTATGTTATCCTATGTGGCATCCAAATCATTTTTGGATTGTGTTTATTTGTTGGTTTTTCGGATTTTCTGCTGTTTCTAATTATGGAGATATAATAGGAAACTTTGGATTGAAGACCTATTTTATTGGAGTTTATTTTGCAGATTTGTGAGCAGTCTCTCTGCTGCGTTTTGAAGCCCAAATCCAGTTGGGATACAGGTTATAAATAGAAGGGTTTGTAACCTTGGAAGATACGACTCAAGATGTAGAAGTCTAGGGTTCTGTCAAGGTAAACCTCCCGGCTTGTGGGAAGGTTACCCGTACCCCTCAAAACCTGTAGGTAAAAGGCAGTACGTATTGTTCGTGGAGGAAGCTTTGAAGCAACTCCAGGTCGTGTTCTGAGTTAGGGAAGAAGCTAACAAATGGTGGAGTTTGGCATCATACTTAGCTAGGTATTGTTCTCATCAGATGTTGATGTGTCATAGGAGTGTGTCTCCTCACCATGGAAGTGTGATTTCCTGTCTATCTGTGTGATCAGAATGTAGGTGAAGGGCTGTCAATGCAGTGGCTGAGATGTTGGTGCTAGACATCATTGCGATGATTGGGAGTGAGAAGGGTTTCTCATATCTAGAAAGGATCTAGGTAGAAGGGTCATTGGGTAATGATTAAGTGATAAGCTATAAACGGGGAGTTTAGCTTTGAATTGATACTGCTGATAGTGGACTTCATCCCTGGCTTGGTAGCCCCCAGAGTAGGTGTGTTCGACCGAACTGGGTTAACAATTCTGTGTGCTTTGTTTTTATCTTTTCAGTACCATGATTATTAATATATACCTTGCCATGTATGTTCATGTCAGACCAGATGTCGAATTGCATGTTATAGGACATCTGAACTCTGCACATGTACCAAAATTTCAATTGGTATCAGAGCAGGCATCTTGTCTATTTCTGGATGAGATCTAGGGAAGGTACTTTCTGGTCATGGGCAAGGAAGAAAGTTGTTACTGAAAAGAGGTATGAACTTGGACAATTCATACTAATGTACGGATGATCTCTTGGCAATGATCATTGGTTAGCTGGAGCAGAAGCTGTTCCTATTTGTTGCCTTCAGGCTTGTAGCTTGGTGGAAAGTTGATGTATGTAGGATTGATTTATTTTCAATCCTATGTTGTCATGCTTATACTTGGATAGTGGTGTAAGAATTGTGCCTGAATATTGTTGAGGAGGTTGTTGTATTCCGTTGCATGGTATCTGACATAACCTTGAAAGTATGGGAAGGATACTAGGGTTATTACCCTCAACAAAATATATGCCAGATGTTTCAACAGGATTTTTGAAAGTGTCAAAGATACTTGAGTTTCCTCAAGTCCACTCATAAAGACATTTATCAAGAAAGTTGATGAGAATCAATTGATCAATGATGCTCATATACATCCGCATATCGTTTGAAGACCTTGAAGACTATCAAGGATGATGTGTTCCAAGAAGAAGGAACTGATGTTCTATGGGATGTTAGAACATCACTTCAATAGGTATGCAACTACCAGTTGGAGAGCAGATGCTTTGGGTGCTAAACAAAATGTTATGAATACTCTTGTTTGGAACCTACTCCTAATCTGGAAGAGGAGGCATCTGGCTTGTGCAGGTTGATCAGGACACGGTCAACAGTTCATCTACTCCATAGGTCAGTTTATTTCTGACCAAGGTTGATGGGAGTATAGATGGTGAGCTCTAAATTATTAAGAAGAACTCATAAAGGCATCTCCACCAGACCCTTTATGAATGAGAGATGAGCTCATATCTGGAAGAGCCTTCTGATCAAAGGAACCAGATTCATGGAATCTTGTTTGTGGCCTTAGAACATATTCTAAGTGAGAGGAGTACTGTGATCCAACCAGTGTTTGATGCTCCTGATTATTTGCCCGTGAGGAGGAAAATATATGATTCTCTAAGAGTTCCCTCAGAAGTTGTTGAAGAAGATCCCCTAGTCTAGGGTTGAAGTATTGTCAGACATGAGGTCGTGACATGTTTGAAGATGTTAAAGTTTGAAGGGCATTGTTTTTGAAGAATCAGGGGAAACAGACTTCTTTGAATAGTCTGTATATATATTTTTTGTCATTCCTATTGAAGTCTGTTCCAGAGAGCTAATAGAGGGAACCTCCTCTGTAGGTGCAGACAATGGCATCCATCATCGCAACATCAGATAGGAGATCTGATTTGAAGCTTATTGAGATGTGGCTCGTGCAATCCCCTGCATATGTGTGTGATCTGTTCCTGAAGATGATTAGTAGTTGGTTTGATTCCTTGTGTTACCCCCACAAGAGGTATATATAAGTTACTATGGATGTTACCCCCAGAACCATAGTAAGAATGGATGAGGTTATCTCGGTTTTTTTTTCAGCCAATAAGTTTGTTTGTGAGCAGAGTTTGAGGTCAAGTCACTGACCTAAACTGGGATGTTCTGGCTGCCATGACTGGATGTTATGTAGAAGATTCGACAAGTACCACAGGTGTGAAGAAGAAGAATGTCAAGTTAAAGTCTTACCTTGTGTGAGAAGGTAATCCTATCTGACTAACCGATAAGTACTTTGACAGGAGAGTGAGTATTTATTAGGATTGTGCATGAAAGTTGACTACAAATACTTTGACAGGAGACTAAGTGTTTGTCTGATGGTTGAGTGCAAATATGATTTCTGAACATGTCTTTCAGAAAATGGTGGAAAGTTCATTTCTCTCTATGATATTCTGTTGTGTGGTTCTACTGAAGATGAGATCTATTGGGATCCTGTTGTGTAGATTGGGTGCTTAGTAAAGGGCATGGATGGAGGTAAGTCCCTTGAATAATGTTTTCAGAACCAAAAGCTGATAGGTTCTGTGGTAATGTTGCTGATGTTCCAAATGATGTCATAACTTCATTATTATTGATAGTCTATGGCAGAGACTTGGGACCATGAATCTTAATATTCAAACACCACATTCAGAAGTGGCAGTTCTATCTTTGGTATAGAATAAGAAGATTCTAAGTCTGTTTGGTGTAGTATGCTCCGCAATGCATAACTACTATTTTGGTTTGAAGACTTTACTAGTTTCAGCAACAACTAGTAAATGTAATGTGCAGAAGGATGGTTTGATCAGCATTGTGTTTAAGGGGTATTCCTTCTGTTATTATTAGAAAGTCTGAATCGTAGTAAAGCTTTTAAGCATACTAAGAAAAGGTTGGAGGTTGGTTTGAGACTATGGTTGCATGACTTCTCAGCCATCCAGAGAGTCATGACAATATGTGTGGAGGTGCAAAGGCATGATTCAGAGATGTCTTGGTCGTAAGACTAGTTCAGGGTACTTGGAGTCATTCCCTGTGAGCTGGTGATTTAGTGGTGTTTCTTGTTGAAGGAGCAACTTCTGTTAGTTAAATGTACTAGTGTTGTTTGAGGATCAAGCATTAAGTGAATGCGTTCAGCAGGTGTGTTGAACAGAGGGCACGCTCTTGAAGACATGAAGATGAGTCTTATGTTTTCCATTCATTTAAGGTGTTCATCTTGCAAAGGAGCACTGGTTATCTTAGATAGGGGGAGTTGAACTTCTGTTGTTGAAGTAATGCGGTTGTTTATCAAGATTGTTTGTGGCTCTGGTGATGGTGCTCTTTGGTTTTCTTTTTGTTCTTTTGGTTGGATGAGTCAGAGTTTGCTTTTGAAACTTTTGGTGCTTGGTCTGCATTAATGTACTCTTTACTCTATGGATTTGTTATGGACAGTTCTTAGTGAAATTTGGCCAATTATGGCTAAAAAGGGGGAGAGTACTTTGGCATACTTTGCTATAGTTCTGATGTTGGTTTTTGGTTGAAGTAGTTGGGGTTCTGGTTGTTGCTGGTCCCTTGTTTTTAGGGGGAGCTTCAGTTTGTTTGGAGTGAATGTTAGTGTGGTCTTTAGATATGTTGTGTTTCTGCTGCAGGTTCTCTGTTGTGTGGTGATATTGTTTTAGCCAAAATTTGCCAAAGGGGGAGATTGTTAGTTCTTGTAATTGGCTACAATTTTGGTAAAATAATGTTGATGTCATGTATGATGTCTTAACATGAGTTACTAACATTCTGGTTATGTTAAGTTACTTAAGTGTTACAGGAATTTGTGCTGATGTCAAACACGATGTCCTAACATCTGTTGACAGATGCAGAAGACTCTGGGAATATTATGCTATCCTATTTGGCATCCAAAGCATTTTTGGATTGTGTTTATTTGTTGGTTTTTCGGATTTTCTGCTGTTTCTAATTATGGAGATATAATAGGAAACTTTGGATTGAAGACCTATTTTATTGGAGTTTTTTTTTTGCAGATTTGTGAGCAGTCTCTCTGCTGCGTTTTGAAGCCCAAATCCAGTTGGGATACAGGTTATAAATAGAAGGGTTTGTAACCTTGTAAGATACGACTCAAGATGTAGAAGTCTAGGGTTCTGTCAAGGTAAACCTCCCGGCTTGTGGGAAGGTTACCCGTACCCCTCAAAACCTGTAGGTAAGAGGCAGTACGTATTGTTCGTGGAGGAAGCTTTGAAGCAACTCCAGGTCGTGTTCTGAGTTAGGGAAGAAGCTAACAAACGGTGGAGTTTGGCATCATACTTAGCTAGGTATTGTTCTCATCAGATGTTGATGTGTCATAGGAGTGTGTCTCCTCACCATGGAAGTGTGATTTCCTGTCTATCTGTGTGATCAGAATGTAGGTGAAGGGCTGTCAATGCAATGGCTGAGATGTTGACTGCTAGACATCATTGCGATGATTGGGAGTGAGAAGGGTTTCTCATATCTAGAAAGGATCTAGGTAGAAGGGTCATTGGGTAGTGATTAAGTGATAAGCTGTAAATGGGAAGTTTAGCTTTGAATTGATACTGCTGATAGTGGACTTCATCCCTGGCTTGGTAGCCCCCAGAGTAGGTGTGTTCGACCGAACTGGGTTAACAATTCTGTGTGCTTTGTTTTTATCTTTTCAGTACCATGATTATTATTATATACCTTGCCATGTATGTTCATGTCAGACCAGATGTCGAATTGCATGTTATAGGACATCTGAACTCTGCACATGTACCAGAATTTCATTTATGCTCAAGTTCAACCATGCAATTCTTTTAAAATTGTCTTTTGCAATGTATTCTACATCTGATTTTCTACGTGAACTCTTCTAGCTAGGAATATTATTGAATCGTGTGAGTCTTTTTCCTTTGATTCTTAAGCATTGATGAATTGCAGGATATTCTTCGCTTTTTGACACTATGGTTCAACCATAGAGCTACTGCAGAAGTTCAAACGGCCCTAACGAAAGGATTTTCCCTAGTTAATACCAATACATGGCTAGTTTTTCTGCCTCAAATTATTGCCAGGATACACTCTAATAAATGTTCTGTCAGGTAGGGAAAGAATCGGAAATTCTAAATCAAGAAATTCAGGCATTCCCGAAGCACTCTTCTCTCAATGCTAGCTCTGCATATCAATGAGGCAGTTCAATTACTTGAGCAAAACTCTGAGTTGTTTCAGGTTAATTTATAAGCTCCTTATCATCTTTTTGTCTGTGTTTTGGCCTTTTTTAAATAATAGTATTTATGTTTCAGGGTAATTTATACTCTAATACTCAGAACTAGTCTTGATACTTTATCATGTAAATTAAGCATCCATTTTACTGCATGTTTGTATGTATTAAGTATTAGCACATGTGTATTTCTTTTTTAATACAGTTTGATGAAGCAACATCAGGCTTTACCGGTGGACAAGCCAACATTCATAGGTATAACAATTGACTTTAATAGCATACACTATCAGTGCAAATCAGTGTTATGTTATTGATGTTGGATGGTGAAAAGCCAAAAAACTCGCCATTATGTATCCGTGGTAAATTGGTGCTATTTTCCACAACACCGCCTCCCTTTACAAATCGGCCACGCACGGTGACAATTTGCTATGGCTGCGCCTTCCTTCACAAATCGGCCATGACACCCCAACTCGTCATGTTGTTGCTATGGATGTTATGGCTAATATTTGACAACATAAGTTTAAATTAATTTTACACTTACATCCAACATCCAGCCCTATGTGAAAGCTTGAGACTTCTGGGTGTGCTCCTCTCAAGGTGTTAGATTCGAATCTCGTTGGTGCTAACAGTTTGTGTTGGTACAATCTAGCTAGAGTTTTGATCGGTTTCAATTGGGCCCCACCAGCGGACTGTGAGATTGGTCCTCCGAATTAGTGACAGGATACTTAGTTTCCTATAAAAAAATTTGAATTAGGTTTATCCTATGCATATCCTTTAAAGCCATAAATATTTGTGACAATTATTTTTCATCTCATGTTTTTATATTTTTGAGGTTTTCTTATCTACGGTGGTTTTGTTCTGTTCTTTTAATGATGTTATTCTCTATGTTTTTGTTATAGGCGACACTTTATGCAATGCCCTCAAGGTTTGTTAGGGAGGCATTTTGAGAAGCTCATACAGTGTGATCCCCGTCTCAATTTTCTGAGCCAATGGCAGGATTTTGTGTTGGAGTCTCCATATTTAGAGACTGGAACTGCAATTCACGACCACATTGAAACCAGTGATGGTTTTGATAGAAAAAGTGAAGGGCAGGCTGGGATTTTTGGATTGCAGGACGTGGAATCGGGATCTGCAAGTCAATCATCTTCCTCCAGAAGTGAACATAATCTTATGGGTAAAGCTGTTGAAAACAATTTCCAAGAAATCACCTCACCTAGCTCAGGTAATTGCTTTCGATTTGTTTTATATCATCACTTGAATTTGGTTTGATGGTCATTGCACTTGTTTGTAGCATAACTTTTCACAACTTTTATAATTAGAATCATTCTACATGCCTCATGCTTCCACCATCATTATCATCCGAAAACTGATTTAATTTCACATTTTATTATCATGTGCAGTCATGAACCCTCATGCAATTAGAGGTTTCAAGAGCAGAGGAGCTGAATCATTGAAGTTTCTCAGCAATTTGGATCAGATTAAGTTGCGTGGTCTTCACCCTTCTATGTCGATTGAAGATCTGGTTAACCACATCGGACACTGCATTACAGAATAGATGGGACCTGAAAACTCCAGCTTCGGCAGTGACAGAGCAAAGTTGGAGGAATTCACACAATATTTATTCATTGACTCTCAAATCCAACCGGCCTCTGATGAACAGAATGTCATGTCAAGGGTGAACTCCTTCTACAACCTTCTTCAGAAAGACCCTTCTACAGCTGAAAACAAAACTGTTCGAAACAGTAATATTTTCGATTTAGCTGAAGATAGAAACTTTATGGATGTTGCATTGAAGGAAACCAATTGATGCTTGTATATGAATACATGGAGAACAATAGTCTTTCTCGCGCTCTTTTCGGTAAAGGCTTCCTATAACAGCTTTTGATTGTGTCTGCATGTTCCTGCTAAGTTAAAATCAAACTTTAAAAGACAATTTTCCTTCTAGGTAAGCTAAGTAAGGCGGCCATGGAAGAAGCTGAAGCAGCTAGAAAGATTGCAAATGTGGAATTAAAACGAAGATCAACGGTTGAAGTTAAATCTTGTAAAGAAACCAAGGAACTGAGGAAGCTATTGGATAATTTAGGCCAAACTGATGTAAGATATAGGAGATACTCTATTGAGGAGATCGAAGTAGCCACACACATGTTTTCGCGGCTCAAGGGAAATCTCAGTTTCAGCAAGAGGTAATCAAATTGAATTAACACTAGTATGAGAAATTGAAAATGACATGTTAATTTCGGTTGATTAATGGATAGTAGCGGGCGGTCTGCAGGTTGACATACTGAGCTGTATGCGTCATCCAAACTTGGTGCTTCTTCTAGGAGCGTGTCCAGAGTATGGCATATTAGTTTATGAATATATGGCAAATGGAAGCTTAGAAGAATGTCTGACTCGAAAAAAGAAAGATAAAGTTCTGTTTTGGCAGTTAAGGTTCCGGATTGCTGCAGAGATAACCACAGGGTTGCTATTCCTACATCAGACCAAGCCTGAACCTCTGGTGCATCGTGATTTCAAACCCAACAACATTTTGCTGGACCAGAACTATGTAAGTAAAATTAGTGATGTTGGATTGGCAAGGCTGGTCCCTGCAGTGGCAGATAACGTAACACAGTGTCGCATGACATCGGCAGCGGGAACATTTTGTTATATTGATCCTGAGTATCAGCAAACAGGAATGCTCGGTCTGAAGTCGGATGTTTATTCTCTAGGGAACATATCTCTAGTTTTATGGAAAGTATAATATGAAAAACACTATTGTGTTGTTTATCTTCATTTTTATTTCACTTTCTCTCTAGGGTTTTATTTTCTAAAATTTCTCAATTCTTTATTTTAATGGACTTCGCATTTTCAATAACACCTCAATGGCTATCATAACAACCATCACCGGCAAACGCCCCTACCGGTGGCTCTCCATTAATCATAATCATTCTTCTCCCGGTTCTTCAGAGTTCAAAAGATAGAAAGTATCAACCATGTCCCACAATAAGCCATCACCATTACCCACCGCCACAACCAATGTCTCGGTTGTTTCTAGAATTTCTCATTACCCTGAAACTAAACCACCTTTGCATAGAAAAGTTCATGCTCCGTGTAGCAGACCGCACAAATTTGATTTATCAAACAATTTTAAACTAGAATCGTCGGTGGTTAGTGGTATCGGTATCAGCAACGCGTTATATGAAAATTATCAGCTTACGAAATCTTCCGCATTGGCTACCATTCCTCTGCAGGGAAAAGAAAAGTTCATGCTCCGTGTAGCAGACCGCGTAAGGATGATGTGAGTATTTAAATAAATTGATATGTTTTGAAGTAAATGTTTGGCTAGACACACTGTTGCCGGTAGTCATTTTTCGTAGTTGGGGGTAATTAGATATGAAATATCAAGTATCATTTCTATTGCTCAACAAATCCAGAACTAGTTCCGAGTCACTTTACTTTAGACACTAAAAATAGTATTGTTTCTTGCTTGAAAAATCCAAAAATTCTATTTTATATATCACTCTTTTATATGTCGTGCTAAGCAAGTGTGCTATGAAGACAAAAGACGAAAAATATTCATTTTATCATTCCAGTACTTCTGTTCTTTTAGGTATGTGCATATTTATCAAAGTTATTTGTGGAACAATCCTTACCAAGAACAATCATTATTATGGTATTTGAAGTTAAAAGATTATTTATTAAGTTGAGTTCAACTCTACTATGTGGCAGGAACTGAACAAGTAGTATTATGAGACTTGGTATACTGTAAAGAAAATCCTTCTGAAAAAGTTGCAGAGATTGTTGGACTTGACTCTGGTGACGACTGTGGTGATAGTTATGACACTAATAATGAAGATGAAGTCTCTGGAGATATTCACGACAAAAGTAGCAGTAATGTTAAGGTTAGTGTTTTGAATTTTGCCTATGACAGAGGTCTGTTACTAAACCATGGAACGGGCAAAAGTGTGTGGACCTGCATTGTATAGGTATTTTAGATGCTACTGTTGCTACTGTTATACCGTAAGCTTTTCATTTACATATAAATTATACTAGTATCTCAATTGTTAAAATCATGTTTTGAATGTATATGAATATGAATATCAGGTATATCCAGATAAAGAGGCTGACCAATGTCCAATGGCATATGTGGTAAGGAAGTCCGGAAGTAACTTATAACAAACTCAAGTAATGGATTTTGTTGCGGACCAGGTTTGTTTGTTTAAAACATTTCTCAGTTTACATACCTTTGCTCGAGTTCTTTTAATCTGAAGCAGGTATTATTTTAAAACCATAAATTAGCCAAGTGTGGTAAGTTTTGTTGTGAATCTAAGCTTAGATCATTCTAAATGAAACAACCATAAGAAGAGTTTGTGATTGGTTGTTAGTTGTTACTAAACAAGTTGAAAAATCTATAAAGGGTGCGAAGATTATCAAATATCATTCGCGACTCTCTTAGCCTTTCTCCTTCTCTGCCACACCTGCTTTGGCTGCCGAGTATGCTTCTGATGCTGCTCCTACTTCTGCCGCTGAGCCTTCCACTCCTGCATCTCCCAATCTTCATATCTGACTAGCTGAAAAGGTAACATTCCTTACATGCATTTGATAAATCCCCTTTGAGCTGTCTATTACATAATTTTGGGGGCCATTTGTTATTTTCTTGTGGACATATCAATCTTCATAATGAGATAGCGTGTTAGATAATTAGGAACCATAGTCTACAATTTACTCAAGTAGTAATCATCCAAGAATAAATACATAGGCATCTATATTTTAATCAGTTTTGAATCTTTCCTATTCAGTTATTTGTCATTTGTTTTGTTATAAGTGTTTTAAACCTTTTCGCAATGACAATTGATGGTGCTAATTTTTCCGCCTTTAGAATGATAAATCATGAAATGTAAATATGGTGGAGAACCAACCTAACACCAACTCTGCAATTCTTGATAACTTCAATTTTTGCGTACAGGTTATAATGCCATCTCTATGAAAGTGTTAGATTTGGTACATGTGCTTTCTCTGTGAACTCTTCATTTTGAAGCCATATTATTTAGTACAAATCATATTATCTGCCCTTAATATGTGTGCTTTTCACTTTATGAATCATTTAGTTTCCATTGGATCTTGTTTATCGACAACTTTTATATTTTTGCTATAAATTTGTGGTTTGATCCTCACAGTCCAAGGTTTATCTTCTCTCTTCCTGTACCAAGTCAGTCTACAAATGTCCTTCCAACAACAGGACCCCTTCCCATAACTGATGATGTTCGCCGTCATCTCACTCCCCTCTGCAAGCTTGCGTTAGAGAAGTACAATGCACAACGATTTTGATAGGTTCAAGATAATGTTGGCAAAGATCAAGGTTTGTTTCAATTTACATAACTTTGCTTTTTTTTCTCCTTGTTTCTGATATTAGTAATATAGGTTGAGTGGCTTGTATGGGGTTGAATTAAGTTATAAGTTGAAATTATTCATTTTTGGTTTATGCAGAGGGCAGCTGGTGTTGGGCAAGAGCTTGCTAAGCTGAAGAAAACTGCAGCTTAGGCATTAATTAGTGATCTATTTTTGAATATTGCAATGATTTTCTTTTGATTATAGTACTCATCCGTTTGTTGTACGAGATTCTATTTCATCATTGAGTGACTTCCTAGAAAGTTTTATCTTGAGAGCTCATATTAGTCGGTTGATGTTCAGTACTTGCCAAGTTTTTCTTTTGCTTCGGGATTATTGCATATTTTGGTTTTTAAGATGTTCTAAGAGTAATAGAAATCTCAAACTGCATATGATGACAACTGCTGTTTATTTACAATTGTATTTTTATCACATCTAGAATAGATTTTCTTATTATTATGATGGTTTAAATCCTATAGTAAGTTACATTAGTGTAACATTAGTTGGGTCTGTCTCTTTCAGTTACACTATTATAACATATGTTGGGTCTCTTTCTTTGACCAATCTCTTATTTTATAATCATTCCATGAGGCAAATCTAAGGTACCTGACCTCTGGTGGTACGTATTTTAAGTAAGTCTCATATTCTTCACAAGACTTAAGAAGAGTATACTATAGTTTTCCTTTCCTCTTAGTGTTGTGCATTCATGATATCTGCTCTGCATCAAAACGTTTGTGTCTCCTGCTGTATTTTCTTGTTTCATTGGTATTGATAACTCAACGGTAAGTGAACAAAACGTTTATGTAGTTGTTTTGTATTGCATGTATTTAATGAAAAACATGTAGTTGTTTAACTTATTATATGTAAACATGATGTTAGGATGATTGTTTTGGTTGTACTTTTTGTTTATTGAATGTTTAGTGGTATACAAAATATTTGATTAAATAAAAATATAGGTTCTAAATCTAATTAAATATAATATAATTATGAAACTATAACAAACATTCTATTTAAAGAAAACAGGGTGTAAAAATGCCAACATCAATGGTAAAATCGGGTGTAAAAATGCCAACATCAATGCTAAAATCGGGTGTAAAATGCTAACATCAATGGTAAAATCGGGTGTAAACATGCCAACATCAATAGCAAAAACGGGTGTAATACACTGCGTTTTTACTCCCTATTTAAAGAAAATTGGGTGTAAATTTGCAAACCTCTAAGGTATTCATTGCTCATTTTACATCCAATGTTTATGAAATTGGGTGTAAATTTGTTTGATTGAAATGCTATTATTTACACATTTACACCCGTTTTCTATAAAATAGGGTGTAAAGTGGAATATATATACATCCGTTTTAAACAAAAAAGGGTGTAATATACTATCTATAAATGTATATATTCAAAAATTTACACCCGATTTCTATAAAAAAGAGTGTAATATAACATCAAATTTACACCCGTTTTAAAACGGGTGTAAATTTGTCAGACATTTCTCACCCTTTGAATTCACACTCTCCAATAACGGGTGTTAAATGTATAAAAAACGGGTGTAATTTCATATTTCTGCACTAGTGGGACAATTAATGACTTTCCTGCATATGGCATGTTATCTGGTTGGGGTACACATGGCAAAATGGGATGTCCGCATTGCATGGGCATACAAAAGCGTTTACTTTGCAAATGGGTAGTAAAAGTTCATGGTTTGACTGTCACCGTAGATTCTTACCTATGAACCATGTTTTTAGAAAAAATAAGAATGCTTTTAGAAATGGAATAAAAGTAACAGATCTTCCTCCCCCTCGTCTGTCATCGACCGAAGTATAGAATAGTGTTTGTGACCTACCAAAATTCACAGATAATGGTAATGCATGCAAAATTCCAGGATATGGGGACACTCACAATTGGACAAAAAGAAGTATTTTTTGGGACCTCCCATATTGGAAGGATAATTTGTTGCGACATAATCTGGATGTTATGCATATTGAGAAGAATTTTTTTGATAATGTATTTAACACAATGATGGATATCCAAGGCAAGACAAAAGATAATGAGAAGGCTAGAAAGGATATGGAACTTTTGTGTAATCGAAAAGACTTGGAGTTAAAACCTCAACCAAACGGAAAATTGTTAAAACCCAAGGCTTGTTACACTCTTACTCCACAAGAAGCAAAAGCAGTCTGTCGATGGTTAAATGAGTTGAGGATGCCCGATGGTTATTCTTCTAACTTAGCAAGATGTGCTGATGCAAAAACTGGAAAGCTGCATGGATGAAAAGTCATGATTGTCATGTATTCGTGGAACGATTGCTTCCAATTGCATTCAGTTCACTTCCCAAGCATGTTCTTAATCCACTAACTGAGATTAGTCAATTTTTTAAAGACATTTGTGCGTAAACTTTACGAGTGGATGACAACATTAAGTTGGACCAAAATATTTCCATCATTCTCTGCAAGTTAGAGCAAATATTTCTACCAGGTTTCTTTGATTCTATGGAGCATCTCCCTGTGCATCTTACTTACGAAGCTTACCTTGGTGGACCTGTTCAATATAGATGGATGTATCCATTTGAATGATTCATGGGTGATTCAAAGCGATCAGTGAAAAATAAGGCAAAAGTTGAGGGATCAATATGTGCGCATTATTTGCATCGAGAAACATCACATTTTTGCTCTCATTATTTCAATCATATGATGTTGACTCCGAGAATCATAAGGAACGAAGTTAACTTTAGTGAAAGTAGTCAATTCACCTTATCGGATTTTGGCCGTCCCGACCGTTCTTCTGGAAAGACGAGTGTGCATTGGTTGTCTGAAAAAGAAATAAAATCTGCTCATGTTCATGTGTTGATTAACTGTGTTGAAGTTAAACCATATCTTCAGTAAGTGTATTAAATTAAATTTGCATTTTTTTTATAAGTATACTTGTCATCTTCTTTAACATAGATTTTTCCTTCTTCAAAATAAGGTATTTAATACCTATTATTTTCAAAACACGGGTGAACAACCATCGACTGGATACACACATGCCTATTTTCCTGCATGGTTCAAGCAACAATTACATTGCATTGTTGCACCAAGTCCTAAAATAATTCATTTGAGAAGTTTATCTGAAGGCCCTCATCAACGTGCAAACGAATGGCACACATACTTTGTAAACGGATTTAAATTTCACACTCAAACATGGACAGAAGGGAAGAAAACAATAAATAGTGGTGTAGTTGTAAAAGGGGTTACAGAGGGTGGTGAGGACGACTTCTATGGTGTTATCACACATATTTATGAGTTGATATATAATTATATGGACTCGAAAAATAAAGTTGTCCTATTTTATTGTGACTGGTATGATCCATCTTCCAGAGGAACTAAAATAGATAAAAAAAATATAACACTGTTGAGGTTCGAATGGATAGAAAGTACAAAGAGTATGACCCTTTCATAATGGCACATAATGTTAGGCAAGTTTACTACGTTCCTTATCCTTCAATTCAACCAAGTAAACGAGGATGGTGTGTTGTATTCAAGTCCAATCCAATGGGTTATATTGAATTTGACGGTGTAATGGAAGATGATGTTGCATACCAAGATGATGAGATTTCACCGGTGAATGGGGTAATTGAAATTGAGGAGATTACAAGTTTGGGTGATACTGTAGTTGTGGGTCAACAAGTTGACGGAACCATTTTGTTGTCAGCAAATCATGTGGAAGAAGAGTCAGGAGACTCTGAAGACAACAATATCATATCTGATGAAGACAATGATGATTACGATGATGAATAAGTTATGTAATAAGTATTGTGTAATTATACTATTGTATAATAATACTACTGTGTAATATGTATTGTTATAATACTATTTTGTAATTGCTTGAATTAATTTACTTTTATGTTTTTATGAAATATTTTAGAAAATGCCACCCCGAAGTGAGGAAAAGGGTAAGGGTAAGGCTCGCCACACATGGTTCATTGTAGAAGAGGTTCCTGATTCGTCTATGTTTATTCCTATTCCACTTTCGAGTCAGGTGTAACCCACTCCGCAGCCTGTGCACCATACTCCACCGCCTATGCAGACTTCACCCATGTCTGGTGGATCTTTTACCAGATTATTATCCACACCTGATTTTTCTTCACTCCCACCGATATCTGCATCGGCCTTCATTAGTCCTCCTGGATATGCACCTAATATGCATCCCATGCAGTTGAGCGTGCCTAGCTTTTCGATGCATTCCTTGCAGTCGAGCGGGCCTAACTTTCTGATGCCTTCCATGCAGTCGAGCGGGCCTAGCTTTTCGATGCCTTCCATGCAGTATTCTTTTCCATATATGGAGGCTGGTGGATCTAGCATGCCACATTCATTACCCGTGCAGCATTCTATGCCATATATGGAGGCTGGTGGATCTAGCATGCCTCGTTCATCACCCGTGCATTCTACGCATGATGAGTAGGATGATGAGGATGATACTAGTGCTCATGGTCATGGAGATACCAGTTCTTATGATCATTTGAGATACTAGTGCTCCTGACAGTACTCATGAGGAGCGAAGGAGGACGCACATTCTAAGAAATGCAAAGCCCCATGCAGTTAGGAAATACAAGGGCAGATATGTCATTCGATGCGATGGAGAAAGGTATGTTTTACATATTATTTTTTTAAAATTTAAATTTGAGTTGTTTTTTTTAATGTAAATACTAACTCAAGATTTTGTTGTTTAGCCTTATACCATCACACCAGGTTGTATCGTGTATAACAAAAGTTATTAAAGAAAAGTATAAAAAGTTTTGGCCGACATATGGAGCACTTCTCGAAACAGAGAAGGAAGATTGGTTTAGTTTATTTCAGATATAAAAAGTAACTATTATTTTAATTTCCTTTATATTTTATTTAGTTTATTTCATGATTACACATTATTTATTTATTTTTTAATTCATAAAACAATGTAGGAGAAATGTGTTTGACATTTTACAGAGCACCAACAAGTAAGAGAAAATTTTGATACGAAATGTGCTGCCCAATTATCCGACACACTTAGGCGTGTTCGAATTAAATGGGAAACTAAAGGAACACGTCCTTGTTGGATATGCGAAGATGTATTTAAGCAGCTTATTGACCATTGGAATTTGGAAAACTTTAAGCAAGTTTCCTGAAAAAGCAAAAAAAAAAAAGGGCATCTGAAGTTGTTGGCTGCAACTACGCAGTAGGCAATATTATTGTTGCTGAAATTGCACACAGGCTGGTAAATTTATTTATGTTTTTACTCAAATTTTCATTGAAAATTTAGATTAAAACTAACTATTTTTTAACTTATGTTTTATTTTATTAGCGTGATGAGTTAGGTAGAACTCCGATGTTTAATGAGATCCATCTAGAGACTCATATCAAGAAAAATGAGGAGTTTTTCGATAAACGCTCAAAGGACACTCAAGTAAGTTTTGCTAAGATTTAGCCATTTTATTTCTTTCTTTTATGTACCTATATCTTATTTAAATTATTATAACAATCTAAATTTATTTATTTTTTGTAGGAGGAGTATGACAGAAAACTTGCACTTTCTTTATTTGAGCATCCTGAGTTACCTCCACCGCCACATGGATATCTTGTTGATCCTTGTCTAGGTTTTCAGACTTGGTATGACGCTGCTCGCGGGAAGAGGAAAAATGGGAGGGTGTATGTGCTGGAGGGTATGCCAAAACAATTAAGCGGCGTGATAGGACTTTCAGAATGAGACTTGATGATGGAGAAGGATCATCATGTCCACCTATATTAACCGATGATATGTTTGAAACTGTGAGAAATTTGGCGCAGACCGAGGTAGCAGCTAGACAAGCAGAGATGGAGGAAATGAGGAGAAGACAAGCAGAGATGGAGGAAGAATTGAGGAGGAAAACAACTAAGTATGAGGAAGCAATGCGGATTGCAAATGAGCGCGCACTAAAATTTGAACAATTTATGGTCGCGCATATGAACCAAGGTGCTACAAGAGATGAGGAAGATGAGGAGGATGATGAAGATGATTAATTTTTTGAAATATGAAACTTTTAATATGTATTTTTATAATTTCTTACCTTTTGTCATGAACTCTTTTTCTTTTGGTGATGTATGTGAATATTTAATTTTATTGCACTTTTAATTAATTATTATATTTTACAAAACTTAAAAATATATATTTATTTATTATATAATTATATTAAAATATATATTTATTTATTATATAATTAAATTAAAATATATACTTATTTGTTATATAATTATATTATTCTAATTATAATAATATAATTATAAATTTTAATATTTTATTATATAATTATATAAAAAATTATTATATAATTATATTATTCTAATAATAATAATATAATTAAAATAATATAATTATAAATTTTAAAAATAATATGATAATCATTAGCTATGGGTTAACCCCTCACAAATTCCAAAACAAATGACAATTAGCTAGGGGCTTATCCCCTTGCTAAATTCTGACACACATAGCTAGGGGTTTACCTCTCACTAAATGCAATACGCAGCTGCTTTTGCTAGGGTTTTATCCCCTCGCAAGTTTTCTGACACGTCGGAGCCCCACTGTGCCACTAGTCTGTGTCTATGCCTGCAGTGTAGCAGGCTAAATTTTTTTCATGGTATTTTGCGAGGGGCTTATCCCCTAGCCATTTTTACGAGGGGTTTATCTCCTAGCCAATAATTTTCGATGACCTGATTTGCTAGGGATTATACCCCCTCACAAAATGATGTTTTGTGATGGTTTTTTTGGCTTAGTGAAGGGATAAACCCCTAGCTAAATTCAGTTTTTCTTGTAGTGTCTCTCAAGTCCACTCATAAAGGCATCTCAGTCGTGCATCTGGAGTCTTCTAGTTATTCTTCTGACTAGAAGGTGTTTCTGTGAAACACAAACCTGAAGAAAGTGGAGGTGATTTATTTTCACCATCCAAAACAGCAGGAAGGATTCATCTCTCCTAATTCTAAGGGAGGATCCAATTTGAATGGAGTTTTCAGAATTGTTGAGGTAAATAGGATTCGTTCAGAGAGAATCTTAGTTACTTGAGTCAAGGGTTGCAGCCTTGGTATCTCAACAAGTTATGTGTCAAAGAAGATACTTGCAAAAGATTGAATACTTGATAAGTGTTCATGAAGTGATATGGTGGAGTGTGGCTTCAACAGTGAAACAGGATTATTGAACAAAGATTTAAGATCAATTTTTATCTGTGTTACTCACAAGTATTCAATTGATTATCCTTGAAGGTGGAGTTCAAGATTGTTGATGTTCAACATGATGTTGAAACATCTCTTCATCTGGGTTGTGCAGAATCATGGGAGGGGTACTGCATAAGCTTTTAGATCTATTTCTCTTAGGTGTTGACCTAAGAATCTGCTTCAGTGTGGTGTGGCAAGAGCATCTGATCTCTGGATAGTTTCCTGGCAAGAAACTGGTCTAGAAAATGGTGATGTTGAAGATGAAAAAGAAGACATCATAATCTTGATGGAAAGTTGTTGGATCAGTTTATTTCTGATCTAAGAATTATTGGAGTGCAGCAGGTGTGTTCAAGTTGTTACTAGAAGCATCTGGTGTTTATCTAGAAAGTGTCCTGGCAAGAGACTTCTCCAGAATGGAGTGCTGGTGATGGCATAACTTGGATCAGTTTATTTCTGATCTAGGTACTTAAGAGCATGGGATCTTGCTCATTTTGGAGGTAAAGGTTAAGTGGCAGTTATCTCTGGCTTTCTACAGACTGCTCTACTCAAGGAAAGTGGCATTCATTGGTATGGCTATGGTGTAGTCTATGACTACTTTATCTTCTGAAGATTCAAACGTGGCAGGTGTGAGCTTGAATGGAATACCTATGATAAGTTTAAGCAGGATGGAGGTTGTCTACTCAAACTTGGTTGTTGAATCAAGTCTATGAGAGCATGGAAGTCTTATTTTGTAATAGGGAGGAGGTTCTTCTAAGTGGCAGAAGGAAGAGCTGAATTCACCAGCTGGATGTCGTATTAGAATGTTCTGACATCAAGCTTAACATCAGAGTCTCAACTGGTGATGTGGCACATCAGCTTAAGATAAGGTGATCTATAGGAGAATGAAAGTTATGGATACTTCAAAAAGGTTTATCTTATGCAGTTTGCGGGAGCTGTGGATTGAGAAGATGTTACATGTATAAAGGCTTGGTGGATCCAAGATGTCTTGCTATGGAGCAAGTAGTTCATGTAACTTGAAGATCAGATTTCATTGGTGGGTCAGTGTATCTTGTGGGAGTTCTAAAGAAGAATAAGATCAGTCAAAAAGTGGCATTTGGTTGATCTTTAGTGTGCATTCAAGCAGGGTGCTTGGAACTAATTACCCTTGGGCAAAAGGGTAGTTGGTTGAAAACGTAAGGAGGTTCTAGTCTATCTTGGAGCTAGTGGTAGAAGTTCTAAGTTGAGGATGGACGATTACCTTCATTTGGTGGAAGAGATTTTATTTCTCTCTTTGGTTATCTGGAGTTCTTGTTGATCAAGCTGGTGGCGCAGTGTTGTGTGAAGATCTTCAGTTGGGTTACTATGAAAATAGTAAGTCCAGTGGTGGAGCATATCAAGAACCATGTTGGTTGATGTATGCGATTTGTGAAGGATGTCCTAACTAATGTTAGAACATTTTCTAGTTTGGTTATCCTTGGAGTAGGATGCTAAGCTCTGAGTGTGGAACTTGACACTCACATCTTGTCTAAGAGGTATTTATCTTATCATACGAGAGAATGATAGGTAAAGGACTGTCTTGGAAGTCTGATGAGAATGGGACATGCTAGAAGTGGATCAGTTTGGTGCTTGTGAAGAAAATGGGCTGAGAAGTTCTAGAGCATGAATACGATATCTGAACTCGTTAAGAAGATAACAAACTAAGAGGTAAGGTATCTCTTTGAGGAATGTGGAGCATTCCAGATCAATTTGATTTTATCTCAAGGAACATGGCGGTTTGCACATAAGAATTCAAGAGGAATTTGTGTGGTGTATAGATGGCGTAACACCCCACTTTCCCATTTTTATAAAATATAGAATTATTACTAAAATAATCAGATTTTACAACAAATAATAGGATGTCACATCATTAAAAACCAACAACAAAACTCCCTTTCATTAATGAAATAAAACAGCGGAAAAATAATTGTTTATTCAATTCACGGCCACATGCCAACAACGTCAAAAATCCACATAAAACGTGGTCCACCATAAGTTCAATAAAACAAAGCGATATGTAACAAAATAAATAACGAATAACGAATAACAAATCATAAAAATTCCCCAAATCCCGTGTTACGTATCAGAGCGACTCCTAAGACTCGATTAAGCAACACGCACTCCATGCACACTCAAGTACCTGGATTATCTGTACTTCCAAAGAAGCACAGACGCAACAACAACAAAGGCGTGAGAACTACATTCAATAAATAACAGTGCATAATATATGATAAGAGTAGTAATCACACCATCACACATAGTCACATAATATCACAACACACTTGTCAGCTTCATACATAATTCAATAGACATAAAAAGATGCAATGTGACTCAACAACTGACACAATGCATGTGGTACCAAAACACCATGGTTTATTCAATCAAAGCTGGATAAATCACATACGCGTATTTCCCTACCTATTACGCGTATGGGCAGAGACGTTCATTCTCTCAGAAGTTCAACTTTTCAGATCCAAATACGTGTAGTCCCTCTCATACGCGTAAGGCCAGATTCCATACGCGTACTATTACGCGTACGGGCAGAGGGCCGTGTCAAATTGGGTTCCATACGCGTATACCCCTCGTAACGCTTGGTCATACGCGTAACAACATGCCTGTTACGCATATTGCCCTCTGGCACACAAAGCCATACGAGTAACGCCTTCCCTGTTACGCGTATGGGCAGAGACTGTGAAAAATCCTCATTTTTCATATCAGTCCAAATTCTGCCACTTCGATATCTCTTCCACACTTTATATCAGTCCTAAACTTGTTTCTACCACAGTTTTAGGTTTTATTTTTCATCTTACCTTTTTCACCTATCATTACTAATCAATTGGGTATTTTCTAGATCTAAATTCGTTGTCCCAACCTGCAACAAAACCAGATCTGCAACAGATACACAATAACAACACAGCAGAGTTTCAATCACATGAATTTCAGATTCACATCAACATCATATCAAGGATTTTCATAGAATCAAGCAAATAATTCTAATTCAAACACAATACGAAAATCTCTAAGAGGGGAAGGAACCCTCACTACCCTTACATGGTATTAGCACCTATATTGAACCCATTCTCCCCCCTTACCTCGAATTTGCTCAGAAAATTCCTGCGAAAATTAGATCTGGAGATTGCCCTAGCAGTTGTTCTTCCCTTCTCTAACCCTTCTCTTTGTGAAAATAAGATTATGGCTAAACTGCCCCTAATTCTGATTAATGTTTATTTTCCTTATTTTCCCCCACTAACCATATTACTAACTAAATCAGATTTTTATTTTATTATCATAATATTAATAGTGATAATAAATATAATAATAATAATACTCATGTTAATAATAATAATAATAATAATATTAGGCATAATAATAATAATAATAATATACTCCATACCACTATTATTGGATAAGCCCCCACATTATTCATTACTTTCTTATTATTATCCCTACGCACTCAAACACACACCCTTAACAAGGCCAAACAATTCAAAATAACACACGACAATTAATTAATTAAAATGGGGTGTTACAACTCTCCCCCATTTAAATTATTTTCGTCCTCGAAAATGTACCTGATGGAAATAGCTCCGGATACGACGCTTGTAACACCACCAATCTATACCCCAAAGCTATTAAAGCGATAAATAAAAATTCAAAATTTCATCAGAGTATATTTAAAACATGCACGGCATAGACCGAGGGGTCACATCAATTTGAAACAAACATACAACACCTGCTCATAAAGATATGCAACACTCCGCAGGTAGCAAATAAACAGAGGAACTTAGTTCCTACTACCCACAATTCAAATACAGAATAAAGCGGAAAATTTGTACTGAAATCTCATATGTATATATAGATATCATAAAAAGTTTGTCATACATCAAGTCATACATGCACAAGCCAAAAGATATATATACATATACACACAAATCACCAACGGTCTCCCTAACTACCCGGTGTCACATATCAGAGCCGACCGACAAAAGAATGAAGACCTAAGCTTCACAAAAAGACCTCCAGCAACTCTAATCTGCAATGCCTCATAGAGCATTATAAAACAGCAGAAGGGTGAGAAACATAATCATCATATAATTGCATACAATTATATATAACAACAAAAATACACATATATACCGTTCTCACCACAACTCATACCAGAATTCAAACACACAATAACACAATGTATAATTCATTTTTCCATCACCAAGGTATACCAACCAAGCACACTACAAGTATCACCAACCATATACATATATCAATTTATCAATTTCATCCACAATTCCACACATAAACAAACCATTAATGATTTATGCAAATGCAAGAGACCGACACAACGACTCTATGCATATGCACATGCGGTACCGACTTCCATCAATTCTTAACACCAGTTCACTCAGGAACTATTGGAACCATCGCTCGTTACTTAGTGTAACTCCCCATCGTGCATACGATGTTCCCCGTCACTTTCGGTCCTCTTTGTATAAGGCTCACGACGTTTATGGATCGCTTTCAGTCCTCTTTGTATAAGGCTCACGATCCGATCGCTCACACCCCACACGGGCACACGATCGTCTATAACCATCGCTTTCGGTCCTCTTATTTTTAAGGCGCACGATCCAATCAGATCACTTTCAGTCCTCTTATTTTTAAGGCTCACGATGTTATAGCAGATTCCCTCTGGAATCAATCCGTCACTCAGGACGTCACAAGAATGCATATCATGATGCTCAGCATACAATGACTCATGACATTCAAATGCACACATATATGCAACCATCTCACTTAACATTAATCATGCTTTGCAATTCAAGCCCAAAATAATGCATTTATACCATACAACAGCACGCAAATCATACCATATCCATATCAACAGCACATTGCATGATACACACCAATTACACACAATTAAAACGACAAAAGTCGACAAAACGACACTATTCCAAATTTCCGACATAATTAAATCGGCTAACAATCTCAAAATTATTATAATAAGAAAGTACAGTTCAATAGCTACTCAACGATACCAAGAATGTTAAAAACGGATAAACGGAACACAAGTTACGGACTAAACAAGGAAAGACATCGCGGAAAACCCCATTTTGCAATTTTCCTGACCATACGCGTATTGCCCTGAGCCATACGCGTATTGCCCTGATTCCTCGCCCATTCCATACGCGTATTGCCCAAGGTCATACGCGTATGGGCAGAGACCCATTTTTCCCCAAAATTCCCATTAAAACTCCAATACGCGTAGTGCCCAACACTATACGCGTATTGCCCTAAAGTCTTACGCGTACCATACGCAAATGGACAGATGGCCGAGAAAATGAAGCTTCCATACGCGTATTGCCCAGTTTTCTTCAATGCCATACGCGTATTGCCTTGACCAATACGCGTATTGCCTTGAGTGATACGCGTATGGGCAGTGGAAAATCCAGAAAATTCTGCAGAATTTTGTTCTGCGTTTTTCCAACCAAAATCAACCCATTCTGAAGAGAAGATTGACGACAGCTCCGATTTTGATTTTTCCGAATCCTAATGAACCATTTGTGGTGTATTGTGATGCGTCTTTGATTGGTCTAGGTGGTGTTCTGATGCAAGAAGGTAAGGTGGTGGCTTATGCTTCAAGGCAGTTAAGAGTGCATGAAAAGAATTATCCTACTCACGATTTGGAATTAGCGGTTGTGGTTTTTGTGTTGAAGATTTGGAGGCATTATCTTTTTGGTGCGAGGTTTGTAGTCTTTAGTGATCACAAGAGTTTGAAATATTTGTTTGATCAGAAGGAATTGAATATGAGGCAACGAAGATGGTTGGAATTTTTGAAGGACTACGACTTTGGCTTGAATTACCATCTTGGTAAAGCTAATGTGGTAGCCGATGTATTGAGCCGGAAATCTTTGCATATGTCCGCTTTAATGGTTAAGGAGTGGGAGCTTTTGGAATCGTTTAGAGATTTGAGTTTGGTATGTGAAGTGTCGTCGGATAGTGTGAGGCTGGGTATGTTGAAGGTTACTAATGATTTTCTGATGACGGTGAGGGAGAAACAGAAGTTGGACGTGAAATTGGTGGATTTGATGTTGGTTGACGGAAAAGATGCGAGTAGTGATTTTCAAGTGGATATTAATGGTGTTTTGAGATTTCGAGGTAGAATTTGTATTCCTAATGATGCGGAGTTGAAAAAGATGATTTTGGAAGGAGGACACCAGAGTAATTTGAGTATACATCCGGGAGCGAACAAGATGTACCAAGATTTGAAAAAGATTTTCTGGTGGTCTGGATTGAAAAGAGATGTGGCTCAGTTTGTGTATGCTTGTTTGACGTGCCAGAAATCAAAGGTGGAACATCTGAGGCCTAGTGGTTTGTTGCAACCGTTGGATATTCCTGAGTGGAAGTGGGATAACATCTCCATGGATTTTGTGACAGGGTTGCCGAATACACAGCGAGGGCATAATGCTATTTGGGTGGTTGTTGATAGGCTGACTAAATCGGCTCATTTCATTCCGATTGACATCAGTTTTACTTTGGAGAGGTTAGTTGAGATTTACATCAGTGTGATTGTGAAGTTGCATGGGGTTCCATTGAGTAATGTTTCTGATCGAGATCCGAGGTTTACCTCGAGATTTTGGGAAAGTTTACAGAAGGCGTTGGGTTCTAAATTGAGATTGAGTTCGGCTTATCATCCGCAGACGGATGGGCAATCGGAGAGAACGATTCAGTCTTTGGAAGATTTGTTGAGAGCGTGTGTTTTGGAACAAGGTGGTGCGTGGGATAGTTATCTTGCGTTGATTGAGTTCACGTATAATAACAGTTTCCATTCAAGTATTGGAATGGCACCGTTTGAAGCACTGTATGGACGAATATGTCGAACACCGTTGTGTTGGCACGAATCTGGTGAGAGTTCGGTGGTTGGACCATAGTTGGTGCAACAGACTACGGAAAAAGTGAAGATTATTCGTGAGAAAATGAAGGCTTCTAAGAGCAGACAAAAGAGTTATCATGATCGGAGAAGAAAAGATCTTGAGTTTCAAGAGGGCGATCATGTATTTTTGAGAGTTACGCCGGTAACGGGTGTTGGTCGTGCATTGAAATCGAAGAAACTTACTTCTCGGTTTATTGGTCCTTACCAGATATCTGCGAGAGTGGGTGCTGTGGCTTATAGGGTGGCGTTGCCGCCGAGTCTGTCGAATTTGCATGATGTTTTCCATGTTTCACAGCTTCGGAAGTATATCCGGATCCATCGCATGTGATTCCGATGGATGAGGTTGAGGTAAGGGAGAACCTGACGGTTGAGGCTTTGCCGGTGAGTATTTTGGATCGCGAGTTGAAGCGGTTGAGAGGCAAGGATATTGCACTTGTGAAAGTGGCGTGGGGAGGCGCTGCTGAGGGTAATTTGACTTGGGAGTTGGAGAGTCGGATGCGGGAGTCGTATCCAGAATTGTTCGTCTCAGGTAAGATTTTCGAGGACGAAAATTTCTAAGTGGGGGAGAGTTGTAACGCCCCAGGTTTGTCAGTTTTTATTTAATTGAGTCGTTTTTGATTATTTTATTATTATATTGTTTTATTTCTGACTTTTATGTGAAAATATGTTATTTTTCATCGTGAATATATTTTATCGCGTTTTGGGAACATTTGCGAGATATTTGAGTGTAGGGGTATTTTGGGCATTTTGATTTATTTTGTTAAGTTAGAATATAATAGAAAATAGAAAGAGAGAAAAATAGTAAGAGAAAGAAAAAGAAGAGAAGAAGAAAAGAAGAGGAGAAGAGAAGAAAAAGAGAGAATTTGAGAAAACTTAGAAATCAATCAACCGACTTTCTAGAACACGATTAAATCGGGTAAGGGTGTGAAACTCGATTATCTTATGCTTGTGTATGATTATGTATGTATGTGTTTGCATATGCTATTGTCTTTCTCTAGTTTGGATTCTAGGTTGAAATGAGAAATATGATGAGAAATCGATGTTTTCACGGTCGAAAATCGGTGTAAACGTAGTAGAATACTTCTTACTATGTTTGAGTTATGTTCTAATTGTTATATGTTGGTTTGGAAAGGTTTTGGTTGAGAAAATATCATTTTTGGATGAACTGGTGTGCTGCTGGGTTTTGCTGAAATCGCAGGTTCGCACTGCGAATGGCCAGCGAATGGAGTGGCGAGCGTTCGCGTGAGGTTCGCACTGCGAACGTTGTATTATTTTTCATTCTGCCACTGTTCACTGGAGGATTCGCATTGCGAATGGGGTAGCGAGCATTCGTTGGATGGTTCGCACTGTGAACGTTGGGAATTTTCTAGGCTATTTTTGCTTCTGCCACTGTTCGCTGGGACATTAGCACTGCGAATGAAGAAGCGAAGGACTTGCTAGGAGCTTCGCACTGCGAACAGGACAACTTTTCCCAATTTATTTTCTTTGTAACTTTTGATCTGTGGTTCGGTTTGAGGCGTGGTTTGATGCGTTAGAAAGAATATAAAATGTACTTTATTATGATGATGGTTTTGAGAATTGTTGGCCAATTAAATTATGTCGAGAATTAGAAAATGTGTTGTTTTGTTGTCGACTTTTGCCGTTTAAGTGTGTGAACTTGGAGTGTAATTGCAATATGCTGTTGGTGTGGATATTGTATGACTTGTGTACTGTTGAGTAATGAAATTGCATGAAATACATATTGTGATGATGGTTGGTGGCCTTACGGCAAGAAAATGCGATGTATGGTAATTGTTGATATATGCATGATTATGGATGTGTGTATGTGTGCATATTAAATGTCATGAGTCATTGTATGGCAAGCATTATGATATGCATTGTTGTGACGTCCTGAGTGGTGGATTGATTTCAGAGGGAATTTGCTATAGCATCGTGCGCCTTAAAAATAAGAGGACCTAAAGCGATTTGATATATCGTGCACCTTAAAAATAAGAGGACCTAAAGCGATGGTTATAGACGATCGTGTACCCATGTGGGGTGTGACCGATCGGTTTGTGTGCCTTATACCGAGAGGACCTAAAGCAATCCATAAACGTCGTGCGCCTTATACCAAGAGGACCTAAAGCGATGGGGAACATCGTAGGCCCGACGGGGTGTTACTTGAGTGATCCTCAGTAACGAGCGATGATTCCAGCAGAGTTCCTGAGTGAACTAGTGATGTGAAATATTGGAAGTCGGTACCCGCATGGCATGTTCATAGAGTCGTTGTGTCGGTCTCTGTGCATTTGCATAAATCATGGATTAAATGTGCATGGAATTGTTAATGTGATTGATGAGATGGAATATGTGTAATTGTATTGATGGTGAGTGTATTGTGTATGATTGATGTGTAGTGGTATTTGATACTTGAGAATTGTACTGTGTTGTGTTGTATTTGATTGTGGTGCATTTGTGGTGAGAATGTTTTATCTGTGTATTTCTGTGTGAATATATATTTATATGCAATTATATTATGATTGTTTTTCTCACCCTTCTGTTGTTTTATAATGCTCTATGAGGCATTGCAGATTAGAGTTGCTGGAGGTCTTTTTGTGAAGCATTGCGTCTTCATTCTTTTGTCGGTCGATTCTGATATGTGACACCGGGTAGTTAGGGAGGCCGTTTGTGATTATTTTGTACTATGTATATGTAGCTTTTGGATTGTACATGTATGACTTGATGTATGACAAACTTTCATGATATATATATATATATATATATATATATATATATATATATATATGTTGATATTCAGTTACGGTTTTTCCGCTTATATTCTGTAATTGGATTGTGGGTGTATTACTACCTGAATGGTTACATATCTGTATGAGCAGGTGTTGTATGTATTGTTTTCAAATTGATGTGACCCCTCGGTCTATGCCGTGTATGTTTAATTATACTCTGATGAAATTTTGAATTTTATTTATCGCTTTAATAGCTTGGGGGTATAGAAGGGGGTGTCACAGTCACTACCTGCTGGAACAGATTCGATGAGAACTACATGCCTCCCTCTTCTTCAGATGACCAGTCAAAAGAAGCCAAGTCCTCAACTCCCACGAATTCATCTACTCAAGAAAATGATCAAGAAGCTCAAACTGTGGCAATGATGGCCACCACAGGTAAACCAAAGCCTTTTACTCAAGAGTACTCACTGCCTGCAGAACTTGAATCCCAAGCTTGGTTTGCTGATTCAGGTGCCTCTCACCACCTAACACCCTATGATTCTCTTTTACAAACCAAATGCAAGTATGTAGGGCCTAATAGGGTGTATGTGGGAAATGGTCAAACCCTTAATATTGAGTCTGTAGGTTCATCTCAAGTGGTCTCTAGCTTTATGCCTAATTATAAGTTGAAATCGATCAATATTCTACATGTTCCCTCAATCACTAGGAATTTATTGTCTGTTTCCAAGTTTTCTAGTGATAACAATGTTGTGTTTGAGTTTCTGCCTAACAAATGTTATATCAAATCTCAGGGTTCTAATCAAGTCATTATGGAAGGCATTTTAGATGCTAGTGGTCTCTACTGTTTTCCTCATCTAGCCTTGGAGCTCACAAGACCTCACAATGTGCATCACAACTTACATGTCACTCCTGCTGCTCAAAGCTATGTTGCTTCTTATTCAAGCTGCATACCTTCTAGTAATTGTAATAATACTATGTTGTGGCATAATAGGTTAGGACATACAAAATTTACTTATGTTGCTCATGTTCTAAAGCTGTGTAATGTACACTCTTCTAATAAACATGAATTTTGCAATTCCTGTAATGTTGATAAGGCTCATAGGGTGTATGCTCCTCTAACTGATACAAAATATCACAGACCTTTTGATGTTGTTTACACTGATTTGTGGGGGCCAACTCCTATTTCTACTAGTTCAGGCTATAATTACTACATTGCATTTGTAAATGGTTGTACTAGGTATACCTGGCTATATTTTCTCAAATCTAAGGCTGAAGCTTTATATGCTTTCAAACTGTGTCATGCTTTTGTTCAAACTCAGTTTCAAGTCACTATTAAATCTGTCCAAAGTGACTTTGGTGGAGAGTTTCGTCCATTCACTAAGTTTTTAACTGAACTTGGCATCACTCACAGGCTTACATGTCCTCATACCTCCCATCAAAATGGGTCTGTTGAGAGAAAACATAGGCATGTAGTAGAGATGGGTCTTACATTGTTAGCTCATGCCTCATTACCTTTGTCCTTTTGGGAACATAGTTTTTCCACAGCAGTTCATATTATAAACAGACTCCCTTCCTCATCTCTTAAAAATGCTAGTTCACCATTTCATGCCCTGTATGGAAAACAACCTGTTTACTCATCTCTCAAAGTTTTTGGTTGTTCTTGCTTTCCTCTTCTCAGACCATATAATAAAAACAAGTTTCAAATCAGGAGTCAAGAGTGCATCTATCTAGGAGTCTCTTCCCAACATAAAGGATTCAAATGCTTAAGTACTGATGGTAGGCTCTATATTTCTAAGGATATCACTTTTAATGAGCAGTCCTTTCCCTACACTAAACTTTTTATAACTAAGTCTCATTCCAACACACCTAGTACTATTCAGAGCTTGCCTAATTCTACTGGTATTTCCTTCATAACTATACTAGTAAACCTGTGTCACCAGTACAAACTCAGGCCCTACCTCATCCCGTCAGTCTTAATCTTGAAACACAACCTATAGCTGACTCAACTGCACCTAATGGTCCTTTGCAGCCTGAACCTGTTATCAATAGTCATCTTGAGCACACCCCTAGCCAGTCTGTCACACCTAGTCTGGGTCATACCACATCAACTCACAAGTCTCACTCTATTCAACCTGCTGCTATCCCTACTGATAAAGGTTGTGAGTCATTAAATTCTCCTTTGGGTATTAACTCTGTTGAACATATGCATTTACCTATCAGTCTAGTTAATGAGATGCCTTTATATAGGTGTGATGTTTCTGATTCTTCAAATGAGCCTATTCTTCCTAGCAGCTGTCATAGCCCTGCACCTGCTATCTCAGAACAGCATATATCTCATAAGTCTGATGAACTTACATTGTCTTCCTGCATACCCTTATCTACATCCTCTCAATCTCCTTCTATTCAATCACATATACCAACTGAACCTCTTCTTAAAAATGCTCATTCAATGCTCACTAGAGGCAAGACTGGCCATTCTAAACCCAAGGCTTTTCTTGTCCATTCTGAACCCACAAGTGTCAAACAAGCTCTAGTTCACCCTGAGTGGACTCAAGCCATGAAAGAAGAGTACAATGCTCTTCTAGCTAACAAAACTTGGTCTCTCACCACTTTACCTCCTGACAAAAGAACAGTAGGGTGTAGGTGGGTATTTAAACTTAAAGAGAATCCTGATGGAACCATTCACAAATATAAAGCCAGGCTAGTTGCTAAAGGATTCCATCAGGAACAAGGTTTTGATTATACTGAGACCTTTTCTCCTGTAGTGAAACCAATAACTATTAGAATTATTCTGACTCTAGCTATTACTAACAGTTGGGATATTCAACAAATTGACATCAATAATGCCTTTTTGAATGGAGTTTTACATGATGAAGTCTACATGACACAACCTTCTGGTTTTGTTAGCTCTGACAAGACTCTGGTTTGTAAACTTCATAAAGCCATCTATGGCCTGAAACAAGCCCCAAGGGCTTGGTATGAAAAACTTACACAGGCACTTCTCCTATTTGGCTTTACTGCATCCAGATGTGACAATTCTCTATTTGTATATAGCAAGCTGGGCGTTTATATGTATGCACTTGTGTATATGGATGATATTCTACTGGCTGGCTCTAATACTTCTCTCATACATGATTTTATCAATAAACTTCATTCTACCTTTGCTTTAAAGAAACTTGGCAGACCTAGCTATTTTTTGGGCAATGAGGTAAAAACTTGCAGCAATGGTGCTCTTTTTCTCACTCAGTTCAAGTATATTCAGGATTTGCTTGCTAAGGCTAAGATGAGTCAAGTCAATGGTGTTCCAACTCCCATGTTGAGTGCCTGCAAACTGAGCAGACATGGCACTTCTTATTTCTCTGATCCACAATTGTACAGGTCTATTGTTGGAGCCCTTCAATATGTGACATTAACTAGGCCTGATATCTCTTTTAGTGTCAACAAAGCCTATCAGTTCATGGCAAGCCCTCTTGAGTTGAATTGGGCAGCTGCGCGAAGAATCCTCAGGTATCTCAGTGGTACAGCTCCATTTGGTTTATTACTTTCTCCATCTGTAGCTGCTCCAAAATTTTCATTGCGTGCTTATAGTGACTCTGATTGCGCTAGTGATCCTGATGATCGAAGATCTACGTCAGGTTCATGTATCTTCTTTGGACCTAATCTTGTTTCCTGGGGATCTAAGAAATAATCGCTAGTAGCTCGTTCGAGTACTGAAGCAGAATATCGAGCTCTTGCCCATACAACATCTGAGCTGCTCTGGATTGAATCTTTGTTGACTGAACTTAAGGTAGCATTTCATACACCAACACTTTTGTGTGATAATGTCAGTACTGTTATGCTAGCACACAATCTGGTTCTCCATGCTCGCACCAAACACATTGAATTAGATATTCATTTCGTGCGGGAACGTGTTGTAGCCGGTACGATGCAAATTCAACATGTACCTGCCACTCTGCAAATTGCTGATGCTCTTACAAAGCCATTAGGTTCCACTGCATTTACTAAGTTACGCCGCAAACTGAAAGTGGTCTCTTTAGCCCAACATCCTTCCGCTTAGGGGGGGGGGGGGTGTTAGAGAAGTTTGAAATATTCTGTTAATAGGCTATTAGTTCTGTTAAACTTTAGTTAGTTTGAGTTGTTATGTGTTAACTCTAACAGTTTCTGTTAGGAGCCCTTGTATATAAAGGCCACTCCTTGTTTTCTCTTTATTTATTCAATTCACTTTGTATCTCTCTTGTAAAAACACAGAGAACTTTTGCTCTGCAACTATTAGTTTTGATATTGCACAGAGTGCAAAACCATGAACTGAGTTCATATTCTAACATACTGGAAACAGGACATTATCGTTGTTTGAGTTAATTTTTATTTATTTTTTAAATTAAATCAAATACTTATTTTCCAGAGATTATTTAAAAATATATTTATGTTGAGTTCCGCTATATCTTTTTGATTAATTTGAAAGAATAAATAATATTGTTTCTTGTTTTAAATTAAAGAGTTGGATTTTTAAAGTATTACATTTTTCATTGAAATAATCCTTTGTAAAAGACCACCGTTACCACCCAAAACAGGGAGTAAAGCAAATAGTAAACCCACTGCACAATCATGATATAAAGATGGTAGAGGAAAAGAAAAAAACTTAGGTAGACACAAACCTAACACTTGGTTTTAGAAATAATCAGTCATATTTTTTTAATTAATAAAAAAATAAAAAAAATAATATTCTCTCTCCTCTATAATCACAACTACCCATGAATCCAAATTAAAAATAAATTAAATTTTAAATAAATTTAATATTTTCTCTCTTTTTTATTGGTTGTTTGTAACACTCAGGATTTAAGTTCGTTCCTACGCAAGTTTTTCTCAGAAGAAAAAATGAAATACAAGTTGAGATGAAAACTTCAGCGTGCATTACTTCATTATATGTTAACAAGTTTATTGCTCAAAACTCAAAAGGAAAGATAACGAAAAATAAGAGTGGCAATTGTAACTTGAACATGAAGAGCATTCTTACTATTCCTCTCCACCAAAAACATTATCACCTAGTAAAAAGGTGATAATAACTAATGAATCATTATTGGAATCTTTATGGACTATCAATAACAATACATATAGGCTTATAAAAAAATAACAATACATATCGGATATGGAATTAAATCACATCACAAACGTATTATTAAATCTAATTTTTCCCGTTTAAGTTTTTAGGTATCCCTATTGGTGGAAACCATAGATTAATATCATTCTGGAAACCGTTGATCGACACAGTCCGTTCTAGATTGAATTCCTGGAGCAGCCGTTTTCTCTCTATGGGTGGTAGGATCACCTTGATCAATTCCGTCCTAACTAATCTACCCATTCACTTGATGTCTTTCTTTAAACTCCCTATACAAGTGATTTGAATTCTTACTTCTATTCAAAAGTCCTTTTTGTGGAACGGAACGGTGAACAAAAGAGGCGTCTCGTGGGTCAGTTGGAGTAGGGTCTGTAGAAGTAGGGAAAATGGTGGCTTAGGGGTAAAAGATTTAAAACTTTTTAATAGAGCACTGTTGTTTAAATCGATTTGGAGAATTTTGGTCAAGAAGGATACACAGTGGAAGGAGTTTATTGAGGTCAGGTATCCTAATAATTCGCATGGTTTCCATACGGGTGAATGTTACAATCATTTGATTTCTCCCTCCAATTGGTGGCGTGATTTGTTACAAGTCTCAATTATGTATGGTATGAAAGCTGTTTCTGATTTAGTTTCTTACAACATAGGAAATGGTGGTACAGTTTTGTTTTGGTTGTCAAGATGGGCTGGTGATAGGATCTTGGCTGAGGTTTTTCCAGACCTGTGTCAGTGTGCAGAAAATTTAGGCAGTTTTGTGGTGGATAATGCCTCTTGGGTGGAGGGGCGATGGCTTTGGAACATTAAATTTCGTTCTGATATTATACCTGAGAATGCTCAGTCGCAGTACACAGAGCTACTGGTTTTGCTGTCTGGTTACTCTCCGTCTGTAGGCGCACCGGACTCGGTCCTTTGGTTGTTAAACGATGACGACATATTTTTTGTTTCTTCCTTATATTCGTTTATGCAGGAATATTCTGAGACTTCAGCTACACAACTAAGTGAAGATAGCAGGGCCTCTTTTAAATTAATCTGGCTAGCTAAGGTTCCGTTCAAAGTTAAAGTGTTTGGGTGGCGAGTGGTACATAAGAGAATTCCGACGCGCGATAACCTAGTGCGTAGAGGTATCATTACTAATAGACATGAAATGTCTTGTCCATTATGTTTTTTAGAAGTCGAGACTGTAGAGCATGTTTTATTTCAATGTCAAAAATTTGGTCGGGTTTGGAATTATGTTTGTAATTGGTTGGGTATTCCAAATATTTTGGTGGGTAACATTTTGAATCACCTCTCTTGCTGGGTAATGGGGTGTGTAGGTAGGCAGTCTTTGGTTAGTAAAGCGGTGAGATTTTGGCTGTCTATTTGTTAGGTCATTTGGTCATCCCGTAATAATATTATATTTCGGGATGAATTTTGGGATCTTGATACGATTTCGAATCGTATTCTCATTTTTACTTGGTGGTGGTTTGGAAAATATCACACAAGTTCTTCCATTTGTAATTATTACACTTGGGTAAATTCTCCAAGTGAATTTTGTGGCATTTGATTTGTGAAAATGGTCTTTTGTATACGGGTTTGGATACCCTATGTATCCATTGATATATATAAATTTAGCTTATAAAAAAAAATTTGATGTAGCACCTGAATTAGAAAATTCCAATCAAAGTATCAAAAGCCTCTAAATTCCCAGCAAAAAAGTATTTGAGAGCACATTCATTACTTCCGAATTTGTAATTACACAATCAGCCATATTACGATATGGAATTAAACCTTAGGTGTACACAAGAGCAAAACATATTAAAAATATCTCTAGAGTTTGAAATATTACATTATATTTTACTTAAAAATAAATATTAAATATTACAAGTCTCAACAAATGTAACTAAAGTAAATTATTATTATTTTTTAAATATTGTTGATTTATAAATATGTTTATGTTAAGTATAAATATAAATAGAGAAAATGGACTATCCATATAAATAAGTGTTATTGTCCGGGATAAAATTGTTTACTCAAATATATTAGAGGTAATCTCTAATTGTTAACTTTATTTTTAGTATGACATCATACACGTGTAAAATACAATGATGAATAATGTATGTTCTTAAACATGGCATAGCGTGATGTCTACACATATGTATTTCGTAGAAAAATGTCTACACGTATCTAAGATCAATCAAAAGTTAATAATATAAAATGGAACTAAAATATCAAACTATCAATATAAATAGATCTATGTAGCTTCATGCTTCTTCACAAGACTTACAAAGAAAGAGAGTGCAAGTGAGAAAGAGAATAAGAAGGCAATGATGAAGTTAGCTTTAATGCTTTTCCTCTTAGGCTTCGCCGCAACTGTTGCTAACGCTCGTTTTGATTCAACTTCCTTCATAACTCAAGTTCTCTCCAATGGTGATGATGTCAAATCAGCATGCTGTGATACCTGCCTCTGCACAAGATCAGAGCCTCCTACCTGTCGCTGTGTTGATGTTGGAGAAACTTGTCACTCAGCATGCAACAAATGCATTTGTACAGATTCTATTCCTCCAAAGTGCCAGTGCTTTGATACCCATAAATTCTGCTATAAAGCATGTCACAACTCTAAGAAGGAGGAGGTCATTAAGAACTGAGCAAGTATACCTATGTACTACCATGCATGTGATTAAACAAAGTCTCTTAGACTCTGTTTTTAATTGTGTATGGAAATCAATAAATAAATAATCAATGGAATAATAGATACTGCTTGATCGTGCAGTGTGGCATATGGAAGTCTTTGTTTTACTATATCTTCTCTTCTAGTACTTTTAGTCTATAATTTAAAATTATTGCAAAGTATTTGATATACTAAAAAAATTACATGTTGATTATTAAATTCTTTTAAGAAGGATAAGACAATATTGTGTCCTACTTGAAAAAAGAGACGGTTTTTAAAAAAAATAATTACATTAAATAATTAAAATGTGTTGATTTTAATAATAAAATAAATATTATTTAATAAAATACATCTATTAATTCTATAGTAAAGTAGTAGTTGAATCAAATGAATCTTAATAAATAAAGATATAATATTAAAAAAAATAATAATATTAAAAAAAATAATAATAAATGCTGCACTGATATTATAAAGGGTCAATTATAATTCTTTACCCACACAACATTTAATACAAATGATGTAATTAATATGTATACTTGAATTATTATCCGACAAGAGAGTGGAATCTTACTCAGCGTGGACTAAAGTTTCACACCGTAGAAAGTTCAAGAAAGTTAAATGGAATGCTGAAGTCAACAAGAAGCACAAGGATGAAATAGTGGGGAAGGTAAATACTACAATCTTTTTCACTGAGTTCCTAGAATCTCTCAAGGCTAAGGACATTTTCAATCACTTTGAAGAGTTTGGAGTGATTGACGAGGTCATTATTCGGACAAAAAGAGATAAGTTCGGTAGGAAGTATGGTTTTGTTCGATTTCTTGGGGTTAGGAATGAGAGAAGTCTGGTGATTAAGCTGGATAATTTATGGCTTGGAGGGAAGAAACTCCACACAAATATTTCCAGGTTTCATAGGGTCGTCAAGGCAGCCTTTCCGGAGTCCGGAGGCCAACGCAAAAAAAAGTTATCAAAACGGAAAGCGTTCAACAATGTTAGAGTTCAGAGAGAGGAAAAGAGGCATTTTCATGCCGACAAGGCCACGGAGAAGAGTAAAACGTTTGCTGAAGTCGTTGGTCATAGAAGGGGGTCTGTTCCTGAGAAGGAGAAATCTCTTGAGTACGAGGTGAGAGTTTCTGAGTTGAAGAGGTTCGAAAAGGCGTATGTTGGGAAGATCCTCAATCCGAGGTCGGCCTATAACATCCAAAGATTGATGTATGAAGAAGGGTACTTTGCTTTGAAGATAACTCCTTTGGGAGCTAATCTTTGTCTGCTTGAAGAAGATGAACAGGGAGAGTTGGAAGCTTTGGTGGAAGGGGCAGATGGGTGGTTGAGTCAGCGGTTTTCTGAAGTTAGGAAGTGGAAGATGGAAGACGTGGATTTGGAGAGGATTACCTGGTTACGGTTGTATGGCATCCCAATTTTCGCCTGGAGTACTGGTTTCTTTGAGTTCATAACGGCAACGATTGGCAAATATATTTGCTGTGAATTCTCTACTTCCGATTTCTCGAAGATGGACGTTGCAAGTCTGATGGTGAGGAAATCGTGTGGAAATTTGATAAATGTGGTCCTGAACGTTAAGATCAATGGCAAGATGTTCAGGATTCGCATGGTGGAGAAACCTTTGGCCCTGCTTCCAGAGTGGTTAATCCTCCCACAGAAGGCGGTTTGGCGTCGGACTCTGAAGAAAGTTATGTTAGCTCTTCTTGGGATGCGAATCGGTTTAATGAAGTTGAAACGTCTCTTTTTGATGATGGTGGGTCCCAAGCCTTTGTAGGGGAGCAGCCCAATAAAGTGGTTTTATCCAAAAAGGTGATTCCTGTCTCTTCTGGGGTGGAGTGCGCTCAGAATTTTCACAAAAGTGGAGAGGGTGTTGTTGGGGACTGTGTTGCTCAGCCTGCAGCAGCCCTTGGTAAGCATGCAGATTACGTTGAGGCTTTTGATGATGTAGGGCACTCTTTGGATATAGGTAAAGACTGTAGGGTTGCGTCTGAGGCAATTAAGGTGGGCCCGGACCACCTTTCTCAGGTTATTTTTGATGACGTTCTCAGGGCCTAGAAGGCAAAAGGTTTTGATCAGGGGAAAGTGGTAACTAGCGACAAACGTGTTTATTCAGCAAATAGCATTAATAGTCAATCCATTGTACATTTGGAAACCAACAATAGCTCAGAATCCTTCGTAGCCTGTACCAATCTCCAGGACTCTGTTCTAGTCAAGAAGGCGGATTTGAAGCTAGGTGTAAACCATGCAGCTGTGTCTCGGTTAGCATCCCTTCTCACCGGTCAGAGTCTAGTGGTAGCAGAAAAGCTCTGCGTCCACGCAGAAAGAAGAAGGGGGAGAAGAAGGGTAAGAAGGAGAAACCTCAATCCAGATGTCACTCGATAACGGATTCGAAAGTGTATCAAGGTAATAGAAGATTTTGGGAGGAGTTAGAAACAAAGGTTGCGGTCAAGGTTAGGGAATTGATCTCCTCTCTAGGTGTTAGAGGAGGTGGTGATAATAAAGCTATCGAGGATGAAATTAGGTTGTTGGAAATTAGAGATAAACAACAAGGAATTAAGAAGCCGTTCATTTCCAAAGTTATCCAATGAATATTGTTTCTATCAACATTAGAGGGGGTGGTTGTGCCATCAAAAGGAAGAGAATAGCTCATCTTATTCAATCAGGGAAGGCAGATATGTGTTTTATTCAAGAATCAAAATTGGCGGTCTTTAATCAAGCTACAACTGAGTCTTTGTGGGGTGATCAAGAAGTTGAATGGTCGAAGTCGGGGGCGTTGGGAGCTTTAGGTGGAGTTGTTATCTTGTGGAGGAAAGGTTTACTCAAACTCCTTTTCAGTTTCAGAGGCTTGGGTTTCGTGGGAGTGTGCGCTATTTGGAAAGGAAACGAATTCTACTTTGTCAATGTTTACTCCCCCTGTAAGTTAGCCCTTAAGAAGAGATTTTGGAGTGATCTCCTTGAAGCAAAGGCCCGTTTCTCAGGCAACCGTTGGCTTGTGGGTGGTGAATTCAATGCTGTCCTAAAAGAAGATGAGAGGAAAGGCCTGACAGTAGGTGGAAGAGCTTCTGAGATTCTTAGTTTTGGGATATTTGTTGACGACCTTGGGTGCATAGATTCTTCGTGTTTTGAGGGGAGATTTACCTGGTTCAATAGTAGCGGAACAACCATGAGTAGGCTGGACCAGTTCTTTGTTTCTAGTTCTATTGTTGAGGATTGGAATGTTGTCGGCCAATCAATTGGTAAGAGATACATCTCTGATCATTGTCCAGTTTGGTTGAAAACCAATAGCGACGATTGGGGGACGAAGTCATTCAAGTTCAACAACGGATGGCTCAATCATCCTCTCTTTTTGGAGTTTGTTACTAAGGAATGGAATTCTTGGTTGGTCAAGGGTAGAGGCGACTTTGTTTTGAAAGAGAAGCTGAATTTGTTGAAAAAGTCGCTGCGTAAATGGTGCGTGGAAGTGTATGGGTGGATAGACCTTAAGGTGGATAACTTGGTGGACGAGCTTCAACAACTTGATAAGTTTGTAAGCTCGAATGTTGTAGTAGGCCAGGATCTTTAAGCTTTGCAAGCTAAAAGAGTTTCTGCAGCTGAAGGTATTTGGAGAAATTTGAGGCTAAAAGAGAGTTTCATTAGACAAAAATCGAGACAGTTGTGGATTAAAGACAGAGACTCTAATACTCGTTTCTTCCACAGGGCCATGAAGGGAAGGCAAAGGACAATTTTTATTGCATCTGTTCTTACGGAGGATGGTTTGCAAGTGGGGATGCAAGAGATCAAATTGGCTGTACATGACCATTTCAAGCATATTTTCACTGAACCCAATTTTGATAGACCTGATCTTGACGGGATTATATTCGCTTAGTTATCAGATTTGGAGAAAGGATCTCTGGAAGTTGATTTCACTAGTGCTGAAATCAAGGCTGCCGTCTGGGAGTGTAATGGTAGCAAAAGTCCGGGGCCTGATGGGGTTTCCTTTCTATTCTTGCAGGAAAGTTAGGAAGTGGTGAAGAATGATGTCTTTAAGATGGTGACTGATTTTTTGGTGAATCCTTCCCTCACTAAAGCTGCAACGGCAACTTTCTTGACTTTAGTCCCTAAGGTACAATGCCCTCAATCCCTCTTTGAATTCAGACCTATATGCTTGGTCGGATGTGCAAAAAATCTTATCCAAGTTGCTAGCCAACCGCTTGAAGAAGGTTATTGGTTCACTTATCTCGGTAGAGCAATCCGCGTTCCAGACAGGTAAAAGTATAGGGGATGGTGTTCTCATTGTCAATGAGGTGATGGACTATGCTAAAAGAGAGAAGAAAGAATGTTTGGCTTTCAAAGTGGTCTTTGAACGGGCTTATGATTATGTCTCGTGGAGCTATTTGAGGTTTCTCTTCACTAAGATGAATTTCGGTACGAAATGGTCTAGATGGATGAAGACGTTGGTGTTTAGAGGCTCCTGTTTCGTTTTGGTCAATGGGAGTGCTACTAAAGATTTCTCCATTAGTCGCGGGTTACGCCAAGGTGACCCTTTATCGCCCTTTCTCTTTTTTCTCGTCATGGAGGGTCTTACGCAACTAATGAGAAGGGCGGTTGCCATTGGAGCTTTCCACGGGTTCAAGTTTAGCAACGATTTGAATGTCAGCATTGTTCAATTCGCCGATGACACAATGTCTTTGGGTGAATCTAGTTGGAATAACCTTTGGTGTATCAAAAGTATCCTCCAAGGTTTCGAGATGGTTTCCGGTTTGAAGGTTAGCTTCGCTAAGAGTTGTTTGTTGGGTATAAATTTTCCTGCAGGTTTTCTTCAGGCAGCTGTGGATTTTCTCTGTAGCAAGACGGGAAACATTCCTTTCAAATTTTTGGGCATTCTTGTTGGAGCTAGCCCTAGAAGATACTCTTCTTGGAGTCATGTTATCGGGAATATTAGGAAGAGGTTAGCGGTTTGGAAAGGGAAGACCTGTCTATAGGCGGGCGCGTTGTGCTGATTAACTCGGTCTTGAATTCGCTGCCTATTTATGCCTTGTCGTTTTATAAGGCGCCGGTGAAAGTGTTGAAAGAAATTGCTAGTATCCAGAGCAATTTTCTTTGGGGAGGATCGGATAATACCAAGAAAATTCACTAGGTAAGGTGGAGTATGGTTTGTAGGGCTAAGGAGGATGGAGGGTTGAGAGTGAAGAATCTATTTCAGTTTAACAAAGCATTGCTTCTGAAATGGAAGTGGAGGTTGTTGTCGAATTCGAATACGAATGAGTTATGGAATCGGATAATCAGGTTTCGGTACTTCAAACGAAGCAGCCCTTTGTTTATTTTCTGCAATCCTGGCCAGCAGGAGGTTAGTAGAGGATCAATTTGGTGGAGAGATATCTCTCTTATTTCGTATGATAATGAGTTGTGTACGGATTGGTTTGTTGACAACCTTAAGTGTTCTGTCGGAAATGGAAACCTTTATTTAATAGTAATGATTTTTCTGTTGCTGCTGGATTTAATTGTTTCAAGGACATGCTACCCCGGCTGCTGTTGACAGATGACAATGTTTCGGTTTCAAACATTAGCAGAAGATTTATTGCCGAGGAGTGTGCCGAGTTACTTGATTCTGTTAAGCTACGAGAGGAAGTCGAAGATGAGGTGGCTTGGCCTTGGACTGATGACAGAAAATACACTGTCTCCAGTGGGTATGCAGCTCTCATGAAGGCAACGACAGATGCTCATGTTGAGCAGTTCCCTGTGGATGTGTTGAGCCTGGTTTGGAAAATAGGAGTTCCCTCAAGGATACATTGTTTCCTGTGGCGCCTCCTTCAGCGTAGGATTCCGATGAAGGATAAGCTTAGTGAGAGGGGCCTGTCTTTCGATGCCGACCAATTGAAATGTCCCTTATGTAGGAGTAGCGATGAAACTGCAGACCCATTATTTTGTTTATGCCCCTTTGCAGTCTCAGTTTGGGAATCAATTAAATTGTGGCTGGGGATTGATCTTCCCCTCCGGAATTCTTGCACATGTTCTTTTGCTGCGGCTATGTCTTTTTTCAAGCATAGGTGTGGTAACAGTCTAGGTATGTTTGTGTGGGGTGCAGCAGTCTGGCAGCTGTGGCTTTGTCGCAACGACGTCATTTTTAATAATGGCGGTCATTTGGTGAAGGAGGTTGTGAGCTCTATCAAAGCCTCTGCTTGGTTGTGGTTGGGAAGGAATCTAAACCCTCATCTTCTTGTAATTGGGAAGTTTGGAACTCTAATCCTATCGCTTGTATGTCTCGACGATTCTTTTCTCTTGTAAGGGTTCGAGTATCCCTTGTACTCGGTTTTAATACCAATTTCCTTTTATATATATATATATATATATATATATATATATATATATATATATATATATATATATATATATATATTCTCGTTCTCCAAAACTTCATTCAAATAGAGCTTAATAATATTCTTCTGTTCTCTAAAACTTCATTCAAATAGAGCTTAATAATATTCTTCTGTTCTCCAAAACTTCATTCAAATAGTGCTTATTAATATTTTTCCTGTTCTCCAAAATTTCACTCAAATAGGGCATAATAATATACTCATTCCGTTTTTTTATTATAAGTTGTTTTTTTACTTTTCACACATATTAAAAAAAATTGTTTTATAAAATTATTCTTTATTAAAGATATTAAAAAGACAAATTTACATGATTAAAAGTAGGGGTGTCAAAACGGGCCGCCCGCCCCGCCCCGCCAAAAGCCCGCCAAAAAAAAGAGCGGGGCGGGCATGCCCGCCAGGTGAAATGGGCATGAAATTCAAGCCCGCCCCGCCAAGGTGGCGGGTTGGCGGGCGCCGGCCTGGCCCGTCTTCTTTATTTTATAATATTTTCCTATTTTTTTAAATAAATTAAAATGCTTTGTTTTTTTACATTTCAAAGGTTAACACACCAACTCTCCGTACATGTTACCAAATTAGCTTAATATAGCAAATTAGCAAATAATGATAAACTAGCAAATTAGATTAATATAGCAAATTAGAAATATAGGAGTAACTAACATTAATGTTCACCCTAACCACATAATTCAACACTAATTTCATTACCATGCTATGCGTATACATGCTACCTTTTCAAAAATGCAGTAGAATAATTGGACTTGTTCCAAAGATAAACACACAAACTCTCCATACATGTTACCAAATTATACAAAAAGAATTAAAACTAATATAATAATATCATGACAAGCTAAACTAAAACTAATATAATATAAAAATTTAAACCCAAAACTAAAGACTTCCATAAATAATAATAGTTTAAAACAAATATTGGGCCATATTTTTTTTTCTTTCCAAATTGGCCATGGACATTTTCTAATCTATGTAGTTATTTTTTATTTTTTTAACGGGCTGGCGGGCCAACCCTGCCCCATTATGTATTCTGCCCGCGGAGTTTTTTGTTTTGGCGGGGCGGGCGAAATGGGTAGGCGGACCCAAAATCCATGCCCAGCCCTCCATTTTTTGGCGGGTGGCGGGCCTCAGCTCGTTTTGCCATCCCTAATTAAAAGTATAAAGAAAATAATTTTTATTATAAGTTTTTTTTTTTTACTTTTCACACATATTAAAAAAAAATAATTATTTTATAAAATTGTTCTTTATTAAAGATATTAAAAAGACAAATTTACATGATTAAGGGTAATGCTAACTTGTGCCCTTGGGGCACATGTTAAAAAATCCACAAATAGAAAAATCTTATGGAAAAGAACACTAAAATCATTAATTATAAAGTTGTATTAAATTCACAACACAATTTCCAAGAATTTGTTTACTATATTTATCTCTTAACTTGTGCCCCAAGGACACAAGTTAGCATTACCCTTAAAAGTATTGAAGAAAATAATAAATATTCAATGGTGTAAAAAAAAATAACCGAAAAAATAACATTAATAAGTGGTACGACTTATAATAAAAAAAATGAGATAGTAATATATGTCTTCTTCATTGGCTGAAAATTTGATTGTTCTTCTCATTTTGTGTAAGGGTTTATCTATTTAATTTTTCAACTTGTTTATCACTTGTTACACAATTACGGATATGAGATTTTGCTTCAGTTGCAATAAGACTTTTATTTTGATTAAGGTAACGTAGTGTGTCAGGTGGTGGAAAATAAAAAATTTTCTTTATTTGTTTTTTACGAATGTTGTATGATCACTGATAGAATGATTATCTCTTGTGAAAACACTATAAGAAAAACTCTCTCCAACCATGTGATATAGTGACGTGAAAATCACGTGAACAAAAAAATATTTTTTTAAATATAGAGCACATGGGAAATGCAGGAAAAATATTTAATAAAAAAATTGTGACGTCGCAACACAAAAAAGTAAAATAAAAAAAGTAAATAGATTCAGGTGTGCTTAGGTAGCAAAAGTTGTGACATAGTAATCACGTCACAACACAAAAAGTAAAATAAAAAAATGGAGTCAGGCGTGCAGAGATAGCAAATGGGGGAAGATTTAAAAATTTTCAAATTTGAAGTTGTGATGTGATAATCACGTCGCAATATGAAAGTAAAAAAACAAAGACGTTATGGAGGGAAGAGCGTATGACCTTGACTTGAATGTTGGGTTTGACTGACACATTTATTTGTGTCATGATTCCCACGTCGCAATAATAATGACCGTTGGAGGTTGCGACGTGAATTTCACTTCGCTAGGTCGCGACGTCGCTGAAGAGCGTATATATATATATATATATATATATATATATATATATATATATATAGTCAGTTTCTCTCTCTCGCCCAAGCTGCTTCTCTTCTACATTTTTCTTTTCTATACATATTCATTTTTCTTCTTCATTCCAGCAACATATTTTCAACTTCAACTCATCTTCAAATATCCTTGTTCAATATTATAAAATTTAAAAGGTAATTTAATTTAGTTTTATTTTTTGTTTTTATTTGTTAAATATTGTGTGATATTTTAATTGTATATATAATTAACATTGTTAATTTTTTTTCAAGATTCATTAAAAATATTAGATTTTTTATTCTTCAAGACTCATCAAGTATCAAGGTTCAAAGTTGAAGCTTTTTTGTTTATCTCCATTGAAGTATTTAAGAATTTATTTTTTTATAATTAAATAAATATTTAATTGTTAGTTGTTGGTTGTAGGTTTTGCTAAATAAAAACAGAAAATATATTGTAAAAACAGAATAATTATATTGTTTTTTTTTCAAATTTCAAAAAATATATTATTTAAAAAAAATCAATTTTTATTCATATTTATCAGATTTTAATAAATATATTTTTCTTTCAGATTTTAATAAATATATTGTTAAATAAATACATTGTTTTTTACTTTTATTTAATATGTTAAATTTTTTCAAAAAATATTATATTATATTGTAAGTAAAAACAAAATAAAAACAGAAATATTTTCATATATTTTTTTTGAAAACAGAATAATATTTTTAAAAACAGAATATTATTTTTAATAATATACTATTTTTCGTAATATATTTTATTATATTTTAAATAAAAACATAATATATTATATTATATTTTTAAATTAAACTAGAATATATATATATATATATATATATATATATATATATATATATATATATATATATATATATATATATATATATATATATATATATATATATATATATATATATATATATATATATATATATATATATATATATATATATATATATTAAAAATCAGAATAATAAAAAAATTTATATATCCTTTTTTTAATGAAACTTTTAAAACAAAATAATATTTAAAAATTTTATACATTAAACTTTAAACTTATTTTTTATAAATTTATTTAAAATTTAAACATTAAACTTTAAAAACAAAATGGTGTGAAATAGTTGTTTTTTATAAAACATAAAACTTTTTCTAAGTATTAGATATATTATGTTACGTTATGTATATATTTTTCTCAAAATGTTAATATATGTTATGTTATGTTATATGTTTATTAAATGTATAGTTAAAATAAAAATAAAATATTTATGTTTATTTTAAAGAATTTATTATATAAGTTTATAAAAAATGAAATATGTTATATTAATGATGTTATATGTTATATTATATGTTATGCATGTATTATATGTTAGGATTAATACCCTTTTTGGTCCTCTAACTATAGGGGTAGGTCCAATTAGGTCCTCTTTCTTTTAAAAGTGCCAAATTGGTCCCATACGTTTTTAAATAGGTTCGTATTGATCCTTTCTGTTAATTACAGGCTAACGGTGTTAAAAATGATGATGTGGAATGTGACTTAGATGGTGTGTGTAGCATAGTCAGCATCTCCTTGTTCGTTCAATCTGAGACGCTATAAATCCACCCCCAATTCCAAACCCTAGGTTACAAAATCCCCAAAATTAACCAAATTGAAAGGAAAATCCCCGTCCAATAATGAGTTCTGGGCGAGTTTCTTCTTCATCTTCAAGAACCCGCGTCGATTCACAAGTGTATACCAGTTTTGGGAAAGTCATGTGTGGTTGTGGAGACCTTGCTGTACTTCGCAAGGCAAGAACCGTCCAAAATTATGGAAAGCTTTTTTGGGGTTGTCAACATTTTAAGGTAATCTTCTATCTCAAACACATTCCTTCCATCCGGTACATCTTCACTGTTCTTAAGTTGCCTTCATATATGTAAAGGGACACACGAATGCTGGGTGCGGTTTTTTTGAATGGTTCTATGATGATTCAAGAGATGACAAGGAGGAAAGCTTGAGGAATATGAAATGGAAGATTGAAATGCAATTTAAGGAGTTGGAAGAAGCCCAAAAAGAGTTGGCAGAGGCAAAAAGAATGGTTGAAGTTTTTAGGGTCAAAAATTTGCAGCTAGATGAAGCTTTGAAGAGCACAAGGAAATGGAAGATAATCTGGAAGTGCTTGTGCTTTACTGTGTTATTTGTTTTAGTGGTTAAGGTGTTGTGAATGTTGGAACATATGTTGTTAGTTGTTGGTAGTTTATCAACTGTTGTTTTCTTGTGAAATGGATGTAAAAGTTGCTTCCATAACATGTACTAATGGTCTGAGTAAAAGAGTATTGTTATTGCCAATATTTTAGTGTAATTGCCATATTTTTCAGTTGTTGCCATATGTGTTATAAAAGTTGCAATCATAAACATGTAGTAATGGTCAGAGTAAAAGAGTAGTTTTGTTGCTGTCATAAACATATTTTAGTGCCATATTTTAGCAGTTGCTGTAGGTTGTGGCATACAGAGTTGTACATATTTGTACACCAAATTTGTAACCTGATTTTTCTCATTGTATATGAAACAGAGTTGTAGATATCAGTACACTAAATTTTGTATAAACCATATTTGTACATCAAATTTGTAACCTGGTTTGTACAATAACAACTTAACAGAAAATTTGTACAACATAACAACTTGTATACACCAAAAATTGACAACAGGTGGATAGAAGTATCCGTAGCATAAGTACTTAATAGAAAACTTTAGTAGCATAATTTGACAACAGCATAACAGAAGTATCAATACAAAATAGGAAACATTGTACACCATAAGTACATAAGTACACCATTACACATAATAGCTGAAGCATATCAGAAATGCTTAGTGCACAAAATATCAGAAATTGTTCATAATATCAGAAGACAACATTACACAATACAACACAAACTATAGACCCTAAGAGGATTTCTTTGAAATGTTCCTTTTAGTTGGTGTTGTCCTCCTAGTAATAGGACCCACTGCATTCTGTGATACACTCAATCTAGTGGTGGGTCCTCTTGAAAGATGCGCTGGTCTCTTAAAAGGTAACTTGTGCCTAGCTTGCGTTGCAGTCTTGTTGTTAGTTGTCTGAAAAACCTGAGTTGCCTGGGATGCCTGAGTTGTTCTGGTTGCCTGAGTTGTCTGAGTTGACTTGGTTGCCTGAGTAGTTTTAGTTTCCTTAGTTGACTTGGTTGCCTGAGTTGTTTTAGTTGCCTGAGTTGCCTGAGTAGTTGCCTGAGTAGCCTGAGTAGTTGTATGAGTAGATGCCTGAGTTGTCTGAGTAGATGCCTGAGTTGTCTGGGTTGCCTGACTTGCTTGAGATACTTGCTGAGATGGTTGCTGAGAAACCTGTGATGCCTGTTGTGGTGGCTGAGCCATCTTACATGTTGATTTGTTGTGCCCAGTTTGTCTGCACCTAGTGCACCTCACAACCATACCAGTTTTTCTTATTTTCTTGTCAGAACCATAAATATCACACTGTTCTCTATTCCTCTTCTTCTTTGGTCGTCCAGGCATTTTCTTGAATTTGGGAGGCTGCACATCAGGGTATTCGGTTCTCACCCATAAATTTGTACCATGCAGAGGGTAAATGATAGGTTCATACACCTTATTATACCTAGCCTTCTTGTAATAGTCTGGGACAAACTCATCAACAGCAAGACCTCTACTCTTCATTGAGGAAATTGCATGGATGCATGGGAGACCAGTCAGCTGCCACTTTCTGCAAGAACAACCATGTTCCTTTAAGTCGACAGTGAACATGTCTCTCTGATTCTCAATATGTCTCACCTCAAAAATATATTCAGATGACATCCTGTAAAAGTAAGTGCATTATCTATCAAAAGTAAGTCATAATAATTAAACACAGAAGTAAGTCTATTACCTATCATAAGTAAGTCATAATAATAAAACACAAAAGTAATTCTATTACCTTACTATCCAAAAATTTGTATAACTGCTTGTTTTCTCCACCTGCTTCTTTATGTTTGGCAATACTCCATCATCACCCAAATTAGTGAACTTCAACCTATTTGCCGCCCATTTTTCCATTATATATCCCATAATATCTTCTAACATTGTGACCAAAGGTTTTGCCCTTGCATCGACAATCACACTATTGAAAGCTTGTGACATATTATTCCTGGCAATTTCTTCCTAAAATTGTTGTATAGATGTCTCACACAAAACCTTTGTTCAATACTTGGTAACAATTCATCCATAGCTGGAAGAAGACCCTGCAAATGCATATATCAAATAAAAGTTCAAAATTACATTCTAAATCAAAAAATACATTCAAACTTAAATTAATGCAATAAATCTAGTGGTACCTTTTGCTGATCCGAAATGAAAGTATAGGTCCTACATTCTTCTCTTCCACCCAAATCATCAATGAGGAGCTTTAAAAACCAAGTCCATGAGTCTCTATTTTCCCCTTCCACCACAGCAAAGGCAATAGGCAACATTTGATCATTAGGATCTGTTCCTATTGCAGCTAAGATCTGGCCACCACATAGGCCCTTTAAAAAACATCCATCAAGGCCAATAATTGGCCTACACAACTTGAAACTTTTCTTGCAAGCATCATAACAAATGTACAACCTCTTGAAATAAGGTCTAGCATCCTCAACACCCTTTTGAACTGGTGTGACATTTATCTTAACAGTTGAACCAAGATTAGTCCTCAAAATTTCATGATAGTAGTCATAAATGCTAGTGTAATCTCCTAAATAAGATCCGTCTACCATATCCCTGGCTGCAAATCTGGCCCTAATTGCCTTTGTCTTGTTAACATCTATATTCCATTTCTTAAGAGCCTTCTGCTTAATATCCTTTGGCTTAAGCTTAGGATTATTTTTCAATGTATTTTGCAACCTCTTGCTTAGCCATTTCGTGCTCATCATCTTGACATTATACTCTCTAGCACAATTATGTGTGTCAACTAATTTTCTAAGCTGCCAAGTGTCCTCATCAGGAAAGTTTCCACAATAGGCCTCCCACTGACAACCATCTTTACATACCACCTTCACTCTTTTGTTGTCATTTTTTAGAAACTTTAGACCTCTCCCATTCTGAACAACATATGTTTGAATAGCTTCCTTAAAATCACTTTTGGTATTAAAATAGGTTCCCAAATCCCATTTATAGTTAGACATGTCTTTCATAGCCTTGAAAATTGGATGCTTCCTCTTCCTTGGTTCTTCATCATCCTCAGTGTCACATCCACTATCTAGTTCATCACTATCATTCACAACTGCATTCTCACCTCCACTATCTGCTTCCCCTGTCCTTTTATTGATTTTACTACTTCCTTCATGTTTTTCATCATACTCCACCATTTTGGCAACATGTTCTTCATCATAATCCAAACTAACATCAGAATCACTAAAATCAAGCTCCAATGCACTATCATAATTATATGATGAATCCTCACTGTCATCAGAGCTTGTGTCACTCCCATCATGAACCTCACCATGAATCCCATCAGCAGCCTCACCATGAATCCCAACACCCTCTTTGTCAACACCCTCACCAGCCTTGACACTCTCATCAGCAGCAACATCCTCACCAGAATTCACTCCCTCACCAGCCTTAACACCCTCACCAGAATTCACTCCATCACCAGCCTTAACACCCTCACCAGAATTCACTCCCTCACCAGGGTGAACATACTCAACAGAATTGTTTTGATCAACAAGTTCAGCAACAATATCATACTGTTCTTGATTCACAACATCCAAAGGTTCTTCATTTAATATGTTTTATCATAGTCAATAAATTCCCCACTATGATGAATGTTAAGGGTAATCATTTCTTCCATTTCAACCTAATATCATAAACAAGCAGAAACTTTACGAAACGAACATAAAAAACCCTAATTTTAAAAAGGAGGCAACAAACCCTAATTTCTACACACAAACCCTAGACTACAGAAAACAAACATTTTACGAAAGTAACATAGCCACTAACCAGGATATTGCTTCGTCTTCAATCGTATGTCTGGGAATCTTCAATCGTCTTTGTGGTCGTCTTCACCCACGATCGTCTTCGTCTTCGTCTGCTATGCCTTCTCTTTTAGGGTTAAATGTGCAGAACTAAAATGACTTAAGGAAAATAAGCCACAATTCTGAATTGGCCAATATAAACCGTGCCACATCCCCATTCAGAAACATACACATCAACACATCCATGCCATGTCATCAACATTTTAAGTGAAATTTTAACTTTTCTAACGGCAAGGACAAACGTGGACCTATTTAAAAACGTATGGGACCAATTTGGCACTTTTAAAAGAAAGAGGACCTAATTGGACCTACCCCTATAGTTAGAGGACCAAAAAGGGTATTAAGCCTATATGTTATGTTATATGTTATGTATTGTATGTTATGTTATATTATATGTTTACTAATTATATGTATTATATGTTATGTTATATGTTTATTAAATGTTTAGTTAAAACAAAATTGTTTGAAATTATTATTTAAGTTTATCAAAAACAAAATAGTATGAAATTTTTTTGTATATATATATATATATATATATTAAGAATAAATGAAAAATAGTTGAAAATTTATTTGTATTAAAAGTAATTTTTAGTTAATATAAGTTTATGTTAAAGAATAATATTAAGTAAGTTAATATTTGTAGTTAATGTTTTATCAAAATTCCTGAAATTGGTTGATATATTAAAATCAAATTCGTAATTAAAAAGACAATGATTGTATAAATGTGCAGTATGGAATATTATAGGTACGCCGTTGTTTAAGGAGTCATCGGACTTAAAGTTATCAATGTGTGTGAGATTATTGGCTTCAAGTCAAATTGGAATGTTCCTGATCAGTGTTTGGAGTTCTTTGCAAAAATGATGATTGATGCAACTCCTATGAAAGACAACATGCCTACAAGTTTTTATAATGCAGAGAGGTTGGTGTCGAAGTTGGGTTTAGAAGTAAGAAAGATTGACTGTTGCATTAGTGGTTGCATGTTGTTTTATGACAATTAGTTTGGTACTAATGATGGAGCGTTGGAGGAATGTAAGTTCTGTAAGAGTCCAAGATATAAAGTTCGTAGTAAAGCCATTAACCGTAAGCAAAAACATGTAGCAGTGAAATCCATGCTTTATCTTTCGATAATACCAAGGTTGTAAAGAATATTTGCTTGAATGCACAATGTAAGTCAAATGACATGGCATCGTATAAACAAAACAAGTTCAGGCACTATGCGACATCCATCTGATGGCGAGGCATAGAAGCACTTTGATCGCATACATACTGATTTTTCCGCAGAACCTAGAAATGTGAGGCTTGGATTATGCTCTGATGGTTTTACTTCATATGTCCAAGTGTCGGGAAGTGGATATTCTTGTTGGCCAGTTATTATAACCCCTTACAACCTCCCTCCTGAGATGTGCATGACATAACCATTCATGTTTTTGACCTGCCTCATTCCAGGACCTTCGAGTCCAAAATACGGAATCGATGTGTACTAACAACCTTTAACTAATGATTTGAAGAGGTTGTGGATTGGAGAATGGACTTATGATATATTAAGTAAAAAAACCTTTACTATACGAGCTGCATTGATATGGACTATTAACGATTTTCCAGCATATGGCATGTTGTCTGGATGGGGTAGGCATGGCAAAATAGGATGTCCGCATTGCATGGGGAACGCCAAGGCGTTTATGTTGGAAAAGGGGGAAATGTTCATGGTTTGATTATCACCGTAGATTCCTACCAATAAATCTTCCCTATAGAAGAAACAAGACCGATTTCAAAAAAACTAATGAGTAACTGATTTGCCTTCGCCTCGATTGTCACCAGGTGAAGTATGGAACCAAGTTTGTGAACTACCAAAATTCACAGATACTAGTAAAACATGTAGAATTCAAGGATATGGGGTCACACATAATTGGACAAAAAAAGTATATTTTGGGACCTCCCATATTGGAAAGATAATTTGTTGCGCCAAAATCTTGATGTTATGCATATTAAAAAGAATTATTTTGATAATGTATTTAACACAGTGATGGATGTTAAAGACAAAACTAAAGACAATGAGAAGGCTAGACAAGACATGGAAATTTGGTGTAATAGAAAAAATTTGGAGTTGAAGAGTCAACCGAATGAAAAATATTAAAACCCAAGGCTAATTACAGTCTAACTTCCCAAGAAGCTAAAGCAGATTGTCGATGGTTAAAAGAATTGAGAATGCCCGATGGTTATGCTTCAAATTTGGCAAGGTGTGTCGACGTTAACATTGGGAAGTTTCATGGTATGAAAAGTCATGATTGCCATGTTTTTATGGAACAATTTCTTCCAATTGCGTTCGGTTCATATATTGTATTGTTGAGATTCTAATGGACAAAAGGTACAAAGAGTATGACCCTTTCATAATGTCACGTATTGTTAGGCAATTTTACTATGTTTCTTATCCTTCAATTGTACCACGTAAACGAGGGTGGTCTATTGTAATAAAAAAAAAAACCGTTGGATCATATTGAAACTGGCGATCTAGTGGAAGATGTTGCTTACCAAGTTGAAGTTGAACAAATTAATGATGTAATTGCAATTGAACAAATTACAAGTTTGTCTGATACAATGGTTGAGGGGCATCAAGTTGATGCGTCTATATTGTTGGTAGAAAATGATGTGGACGAAGAACATGAAAAGTTTGGTTCCGAGGATAATATCACATCAGATGATGAGAACGATATCGATAAAGAGCATGAAGATTTTGACTAAATTGCTTTTGTAATTTTACTTGATGAAACCTTGTATCGAATGTGTTAATGGAATATATATATATATATATATATATATATATATATATATATATATATATATATATTGATGAGATTGTGTTTTTTAAGATTTATTATTTTTGTTGATGAAAATATATTAAATGTGTATTTTCTGTAAATAGGTAAAATGCCACCCCAATCTGATAAGGGTAAGGGTAGTGGTAGCGGTAAGAAGACCCAACGTCCGAGAGTAGTAGTATGTCAGGAACCTCGGTCGGCTATGTGTCCTCCCCCGCATAGTCAAGTAGATCCTATGTCCATGGCAAGTTCTCATCCTCTCATGACATTACTATCTCCTCAGGAGTATCCAGCTTTTATTAGCCCATTTGGGGCTCCAGCTTTGATTAGCCCATCTTGGGGCCCTAGTTATCCATATCAACAGACTTGGGGACCTAGTTATCCTTACCAGTAGGTACCCTCATCCTTCATGCAGTCTAGGGGATCTAGCTTTCCACCTCCCTACTAGCAGGTGCCCTCATCCTTCATGCAGTCTGGGGGATCTAGCTTTCCAACTCCCCCACAGGTACCCTTAGGGGTGTACGCGGGTTGGGTTGGATCGGAATTGGCCTAACCCGTTACCCAACCCGTTCACACTTCAGTGGGTTGGGTTTGTCATCCAGCCCGCAATTTTATTGTCAAAACCGACCCGAACCGACCCGTTCATTTATGAGTTGGGTTGGGTTTGCGGGCTGCGTTTCAAATAAAAGATATATTTTTTGATGATTCTTTTTGTCGAATTTAAAAAATGTAACACAATTCAATACAATCATACTCATTTATTATACTCAAATTCGATGAAATATGTCATATAATATCTTATAAAATTCATCAACATGGCATAATACTTGATATTAGTATAAAATTCAACAAGACACGTTATTTCCATAAAATGGGTTTGTTGGAAATGATATAAAAGAAAATAAGAGACAACATTTAATATTAGAATTACGTAAACTCATTCGTCTAGTAGTATTATAGGTGGAGAATAATTTTTTTTTGAAAAAAGTATGGTTATTAGTGAGATATTAGTATTATATTTTTATTTAAAATAAAAATAATAAAAAATTACAAAAGCCACATTGATGGGTTGGGTAAATGGGTCTGCGGGTTGTAAAACTCAAACCCGATACCCGACCCAAAACTATACGGGTTGTTATGGGTTGGGTTGGGTATACCCGTAAATGAATAGTTCGGGTAATTTATGGGTTGGGTTGGTTTGGGTCAACGGGTTCATGGGTCGACCCGCACCCATGAACACCCTTAGGTACCCTCATCCTTCACACAGTTTAGGGGATCCCACACCACACATCCCACATAGGTACCCATACCATCCACACATATACCTACGTGTGAGGATGGTCATGAGGAGCCAGGTGAGGACGATCATGGGGTGGATGATGAGGAGGGCGATAATGAAGAGGAGGCTAACAATCATAAGGTGATTTATATAGTTGAAGGAAGATATTATATTTGACCCAGCGGAAATTTGTAAGTTTTAAATTTTTATTTAAGTATACATGTTTCCATTTTTATATTAACTTATATTTCAGACTAATTTAAATAATTGATGTTTAGTTTTGAGCCAAATCGGACTGCTGCCTAGTGTATAAGTTATGTAATTCAGCAAAAGTATAAAAAATATTGGAAGATCTTTAGAGACGTTACTGGGGACTAAAAAGAAGCTTGGTTTAGGTTACTTAAGGTATAATTAATTTATGTTTGTTAACTTATGTAATTTACTTGTTAAGTTATTTTTGTTTAAATTACTTTTTTATTACAATCATCTAACTATTTTATTTGAATGTCTTACAACATTGTAGGAAAAGTGTACGTAGGAAAAAATAAATGAGAAAGAGATTTAAAAAATTATTTGGACAGAACATCGGTTCGATTTTTTGACATGCTACGACGTGCTAGGCTCCGTTGGGAACGCGAAAATATTCGTCCCAACTGGATAGCCAAAGAAGCATTTGATGAACTTCTTATTTATTGGGATACAAATGGTTTTAAGGTAAGATCTGAAAAAGCAAAGAAAATGAGAGCATCTGAAAAAGGGGGTAGCCTTAATGCAGTTGGAAGTATAAGTGTTGTCGAACACACTCAACGCATGGTAATTATTACTACTATTTTAAGTTATATTTTGATTTGTTATATATTTTTAATTAAAGTTAATTTTATTATTTAGGAAGAGTTTGGGGAGACCTCCACTCATGAAGGAGCTGGTTGTAAAAACTAGAACAAAAAAACCGGGGGGAATTAGTTGACGAACCCACCAAAAAAGCTTTGGTAAGTCATTTTATTTTATTTAAATTGCTTATATTTTTTTTATTTAATGGCAACTTTGTGATGTGATTTTCATGTGACAACTGAGATATTGTGGCGTGAAAATCACGTGGCTATAACTATTATTTAATTTAATTTAAATTGTTTAAGATATATTTAAATTATTATTTTTATTGTATGTGTAGGAGGATTATCAAATATTGCTCACCCAATTTTTGGTAGAAAATCCTTAATATTCTACGAGAGGTTCCGAGCCGTTTAATCCACGAGTGAATTTTTATATTTGGGGTTTAGTAACTGGCGGAAAGGGACCTAATGGTTGTTTATTTAGAGCTGGAACTTTGACTGACGGTATGAGAAAATGGGGTAGAACTTTATTTCAAAGAGTTAGAGATGGTGAAGGAACGTCACATCCACCATAATTGACACCCGAAATGCTATAAACAATAAGACAACTGGCGCTAACTGATGCGAGATGCGAGTCGGCGCAACGTCAGGCGGTGCTAAAGGCCCAAATGGAGGAACAACAACATCAAATAGAGGTGTAGCGTGCGATTTTTGTCGGTGACGCGACCAACTTACCGCAATGGTTAGAATTGGGTGCTACTTTCTGATTTCTTATTTATCCTATGAAGCTAGAAAGGAAAGGGAAGCTATCTAAAACTAAACTTGCACGCAAATGTTTTCTTTAACAAATGCTAAGAGATTGGGGGGTCGGGGTCAGGTTATACAGAGGGAAGTTGTCAATTACCCAGTGTATATATGGTTATCCATAGATCTTCTGTGGCATGTTTAAATACTTTCAGGTGTTTATCTGTTATGGGTTGGGAAAGTTTCTCCTTTGGGAGTGTTGAGAGAGTGTTTTTGTTGTTTTCGGGTTTTCTTCGATGCTTTTAATAAGGTACTGGACCTAAGGTTTTTAATTTATGTGCTCGCTAAGATTTCGCAATCTTATGCCTACGTATTCCCGTAAAGATGCTCGGGAAATCAGAGCAATCGTAGTTCCTCCTATTCTATGGGAGGAAAAATGTTTGGTGTCTTGTTTAAAGCCCAAGATTGAAGCTAAAAGTTATTTGTGTCTTGTTCAAAGCCCAAGATTGAAGCTAAAGGTTGGCTGAGAGAATTTGTCATCTCTAAAGGGAGATATTTCACCTATTCATCATAGTTATGAAAGAAGAAACTGGAATGTATGGAATCCAGCAATGCCATAATTTCCTTTATAAGGGAGGTGTCCTGAAGGAAGAAACTTTAACTCAGTGTAGAGTAATGCCATTTTTCCTTAGGAGTCTTTCATGCTAAGAGAGGGACATTGGCTTTGTAAATAATCCAGAGGCTTGCCACTTACAGTAATTAGAGGAAAGATGAAGCTTACCAGGATAAGAGATGGACTACAACTTGGATTTTTGAATCAACAAGTGTGCGACTTATAGTAATTTAGGTTTTTGATTGTCTGGTTTGATATGTGATGTACAGAGAAATGTCTTCCTACAGAGAGAACTCTTGATTTCCTCTAAGGGGATGTTGATTTTTGTGTACCTTGATCAAAGCCCAAGGTTGAAGCTAAAAGGTTATTTTAGGGATTTTTATATCTGTCTTGTACAAAGCCCAAGATTTAGGCTGAAAATAATTGACTCTTCTGGGGAAAGTTTTGTCTGTATTGTACAAAACCCAAGATTAAGGCTGAAAAGAGATTGACTCAACTGGAGAGGTTTTATCTGTCTTGTACAAATCCCAAGATTGAGGCTAAAAAGAGATTGACTCAGCTGGAGAATATGATCTGTCTTGTACAAAGCCCAAGATTGAGGCTAACTCTGCTGAGGAAAAATGATTATACAAAGCCTAAGAGGAGGCTGGTTGGGAGAATTCTTATATGAAGCCTAAGAGGAGGCTGACTTTTGCTGAGTATTATTGAGATCCAGAGACAGGTCCAAATTAGGGAATCAACACTTGCTGAGGATTGAAGAAGAGTTGAAATATCAGATTCCCTGAGGTTTTGATTCTGTTAGGGTTTTATTGACGGTAAAGGTTTAAACTTTGGGTATGAAAACCTATGAAGGTTTCAAACGCTACTGGAGATTGATTAAGTGATCAGGGTTTTTCCCGTTTTTAGGAAACTTGAGGGTTTCTTTGAGATTTAAGAGGAGATGAGACTTTCCAAGTCTACAGGTATGAAGAGGTTGACTCTTAACTGGAGACTGATCTTTGTATGATGCCCAAGAGGAGGGTGTGGTTTTAAGGGATGAGAATCAACCCTAGAATGGTTAGATATTCTGGAATTTTGACTCTCTGGAGGATTGAACTAGAAAAAGATGACTAAGTTTTGTCATATACCTGTAGGAAGTCTTTGGGTCCTTGTACTAAGCTCAGGAGGAGGTTGAGAACTTCTAAGAAGCCTGTGGCTCCTTGACAAAGCCCAAGAGGAGGTTGTGGATGCTTTTAGGAAGCTTGTGGGTCCAAGCTTAGGAAAATTTCAAGAAAGGTTTCACCGAGAATTGGTCATTTCTTTCAGAACAGCTCTAGGATTTGAAGAAATTCAAAAGAGGTTTCACCGAGAATTAGTCCTCTTTGGGGAATTGAATTTCTTGTACACATATTTCTAAGTTATGACAGTCTTGAGAAAAGTTTCACCGGGAATAATGCCTTTCTCTGTTCCATATTGTATAAGCCCAAGAGGAGGCAAGACTGTATCTGGAATTTTCTATGGGGAACTAGTTTTGACTGTCTTGAAAGAGTAACCACTGGTTTGATCTATACCTAGACCTAATTGCCGGGGAAAACTATAAGAAAATATGTACAAGCATATATATACAGATGAAATATATAAACCAGTATGTGTAGAAGAAAATAGTAGAACTTACAATTGTGCAAGCTCCAGTATTATAACCACAGCTGTATGGTTAGTTATTCAAGAAATTGAAGAAATTTTTTATAATAACTTTGAAGTTGAATCTAAATCAAAAAAGAAAGTTGTTTTAAAGGAAGTTTGGGGCTTATTCTTAAAGAGAGGCCCAGATGAATTCTTTTGAAAAGGCGATAATCGCATCGCAGTTTTAAAAACCGCAGAGGGATTTATACAATGACTGAGGCCCTAATTATTGTGTTTACAAAAAGGATGGGTCTTACACTCTATTAGAGGCCCAAAAGTTTATTTTTATACAAGAGTTGGGGCTTACAACTCAAGGAGAGGCCCATATGAAAAACAACGATCGCACCGTTATTTTGAAAATTGTATCGGGACTTATATAATGACTGTGGCGCAAAATGGTTTATGTACAAAGGGGGTTGGGTCTTAAACTCTGTTATAGGCCCAAAGTGTTTGAAAAAAAGAAGAAAAGTTGGGCTTACAGCACAAGGGGAGGCCTAGATGAATTTTTTTTTTGAAAACGGCGATCGCGCCGAGATTTAAAAAAACGTATCGGGACTTATACAATGATTGAGGCCCAAAAAGGTTTATTTACAAAGAGATGAGACTTACACTCTATCAAGAGGCCCAAAGTGTTTAAAAAAGAATTTTGATCAATGGGGAAACCCTAATTTCTTTAAAAATATAGTTTTTAAAAGAAAAATAAGTAATAAATTATATAAAATACCAAATATATTGAAAAACAAGTTGTAAATTTTGAACAGTGCTTTGAAAAATCATGTTTAATCACATGAAAGCTTGGAATCCAATTAAATTTGAAATTTCAAAGTGGAAACCTCATTTTAAAAATGTTTGAAAACAAATAAAATGAAATTAATTACAAAAATTCAAGCTATATTAAATAAATAATATAAATTTTATTTTTTTGTGGAATAAAATATTTCAACATTTTTGTGAATTTTCAAAAAAAGAACCAATAAAAAATAATTAAAATTGAGAGAGAAATTAATTTTGAGATTAATTAAGAAAATCATAAAAAGTGAAAAAAAATAGCAAAAATGAGAGGGAACCAAAAATGGTCTGGGTGGGTGTTAATCCCACGCCCTTCAACCAAACACACATGCGCGCTACCACTGGGGTGGTGATACATCCGGGTATCAGAATCACCCCATAAACATATATGGGTGGCCTAAATTTGAGGTCAGGCCAAGGCAAAAACCAAGTTTTGAGTGATTTCCAAGAAGGATCATATCTCCCTCATTTCTCCATGAAACTGGACAAAATTTAGATGGATCCTACCTAGAATTTCATGAGGAATCCAATGGTAGTCTTAGATTTTTCTAAAGATTCTTCTATTTTAAAACCCGATAGTGGTTTCAAAATAGGCCAAGATTTGCAAGTTCTATGCTATCTCATCATACAAGCAACAACAACATGGTAAATTGGTTCTAACACAACACATATGATATGTATGTGTAGCGCGAGTTTTTGCATGGTTGCGAAGCACTATCGCTTTGGGGTACTATAGTTCGATTCATTTTTTATCCTATTAAACCTGATGAAGGAAGGGAAATAGATGTCTCCAATTAACCCTGCTTGAAAACTGAGTTTGAACAGATGACTGTTGGTTTACAAATGCTATTAAGATTGTGGGTCTCTCTTAGGTTATTTTGTTTAAAAAAACAGTGTCTAGGCTATTGGTAGGATGTTAGGACTGATGCTTTTCGATTGATGTATGAAGGTACGGGATTTTGGGTTTTTTTATTAGTATGCTCGCTAAGATTTTTCAATCTTATGCCTTCGTATTCCCGTATAACGAAACAGGGAAATCAGAGCGATCGTAGTTCCTCCTATTCTATGGGAGCAAAAAAAGGTTGTTTTAGTGTCTTGTTCATAGCCCAAGACGTGAAGCTAAATGTGGTTTGTATCTTGTTCAAAGCCTAAGATGTGAAGCTGAAGGGTGTATTTGACTTTAGAGCGAATTTGTCATCTCTAAAGGGGGATATTTGGCCTGTTTGTCACAACTGTTGGGTGACTGATCATAAAGGAGAATTACTTTTACCGGGATATGTGAATCCAACAATGCCATAATTTCCTTTATAGGGGATTTTTAACCTGAAGGAGAAGACTTTAACTCAGTTTAGAGCAATGCCATCTTTCCTTAGGAATTTCTCATGCTAAAAGAGGGACAGTGACGTGGATGTAAATAATCCAGAGGCTTCCCGCTTACAGAAATTAGATGAAATGAGTTATTAATGTTTGTGTATTGTGAGCAAGGCACAGATTTTGATTCTAAAAGGTTGATTGACTCAACCGGGGTCTTCTTATACAAAGCCTAAGAGGAGGCTAGTGGCCCAACAAGAGGGTGCTTTTATATGTGTCTTATACGGAGCCTAAGACGGAGGCTAAAAAGGTTTTGGCCCAATATGAGAGTCTTTTATACTCAACAAGAGAGTGATTTTATATCCCGTACGAAGCCGGAGATGGAGGCTGAGAGGGAAGTGACTCAACAAGAGAGTCTTTTATACTCAACAAGAGAGTGCTTTTATGTGTCTCGTACGAAGCCCGAGAGAGAGGCTAAAAGGGTTTGACCCAATAAGAGAGTCTTTTATACTCAACAAGAGAGTGATTTGTATCTCGTACGAAGCCCGAGATGGAAGCTAAAAGGGTTTGACCCAACAAGAGAGTCTTTTATACTCAACAAGAGAGTGATTTGTATCTCGTATGAAGCCCGAGATGGAGGCTGAAAGGGTTTGACCCAACAAGAGAGTCTTGTATACTCAACAAGAGAGTGATTTTATGTGTCTCGTACAAAGCCCGAGAGAGAGGCAAAAAGGGTTTGACCCAACAAGAGAGTCTGAAAAGGTTAGCTCTGTCGGGGAGAATCATTGTACAAAGCCCAAGAGGAGGCTAACTTCACTGAGGAAGGATCATTATACAAAGCCTAAGAGGAGGCTATTGTGCTGGTGACTGTTTCAGTTTAGTGACAGGTCCAGTTTGTTGGTTAAAAGAGAAAATCAGTTCTTATAAAGATTAAAGGTATTGTTGTACTTTGGGATTGATCAGAAGATCAGGGTTATTTCCTGTTCTTTAAGGAAATGGAAAATCGAAAGGGGTATTGAGACTGTCCAAGTCTACTGGTGTTTTGAGAAATCAATTCTCGGGTAGTGAATGATATTTGTATGATGCCCAAGAGAAAGCTGGTATGTTAAAGGGATAAAGTTCAATCCATTAACTGCTCTGACACTTGACTTAGAAAGACAGCTCTAGCAAATTTATGACTAGGTTCTGTTCCTATACCTGTAGAGGTACTAAGGCCAAGAGAAGGCATGAGAGCTTTTAAGAAGCGGAAGGGTCCTTGTACCACGCCCAAGAGGAGGCGGGGATGCTTTTAAGAGGCCTGTGGGTCCCCAAACCCCGAGAAGTTCAAGACATGCCATTCACCGAGAATAGATCAAGCCAGAAAAGTTCGAGAATTTGGAAGAAACTCAAGAGATACCATTCACGGAGAAAAGATCATCTCTGGGGAGTAGAGTCTCTTTGACGATTTCTAAGAGTGACAGTCTGAGAAAGGGTTCACAGAGAATGCTGTCTTTCACGTCTCCATATTGTTTAACCCCAAGAGGAGGGAAGACTGTGTCTGGTAATCCTATAGGGATCTAGTTTTGTTGTATTTTAAGAGTGACCAACAGGGCTTTTCCTAGTGCTAGACATAGTTGCCGGGGAAAACTCTAAATAACTATACTAGTATTACACAGTTGATATTTGACAAGTATATAAAAGTTTGTGAAAGATGACTTACAATGAGCAGCCCCACAATATAGTTATATATATGAAAGCGGATAAAGAAAGCGGGGTAAACACTTACTCGTTTGTAGAGCTTCCTGAAGAAACGAAAAAACACAAGAAGGGGGTTGATTTGGTTTTTAAAAATTAAAGCAAAAAGGAGACACGTTGGTTATCCTGGTTCGTTTGAACTAAAACTACTCCAGTCCACCCGCCAAGGTGATTTCGCCTCTCTCTCTTGAGGACTTAAACCACTAATCCGTTAAGATTACAAAGACACAGGGACAACCGTCACTGTCTTCTTGAGTTTTAACCACAACTTGGTTTTCTCAAGGAATTTCAACTTAAAATGCTATGCTTCTAATAAGCTTTTTCACAACAGTGAGTTTTACAATATTTTTATCAAATAATGAAAACAAATGAGAATACTTGATGAATTGTGAAAGTATGCGTGCAAGTCTGTTTCGTCATCTGCAGGTGCTCCTTTAAATAGATGAGAGTGATTGATCCGTTGGAGATGTGATAGTTATTTTTGGAGATTGACAATAATGCCTTTGAATGCTTCTTTCCAAAAATACAGATCTTGTCTGATTTAATCCGTTGGTTTGTGATACTCATAAATTTGGAGGATAGCGTATCAGAGTCCACGTTGATTTGATGCAATATCAGAGTTTCTTGCTTGATACATCTTTGGTGCTGAAGCGTGAGACATACTTCATCAGAACTTAGCTAGTTTAGATCAAGTGATTCTTCCATATCAGAGTTTCACTTGATTAGAACTTCGCTTTGCTTAGATCTTTGTTTGCTTCGCTTGATTAGAACTTCGCTTTGCTTAGATCTTGTTTGCTTCGCTTGATTAGAACTTCGCTTTGCTTAGATCTTCTTTGCTTCTATATCAGAACTTCTTTACATTAGAACTTCCCTACATAATTAAAAAGAATGAATTAAGAAGCAGCAAGTTCTAACTAATATAGTGTTTGTTATCATCAAAACTATTTGGAATGTAGAATCAATTCTTGTTCTAACAATCTCCCCCTTTTTGATGATGACAAAAACTTATATTTTGAAGGTTAATTAATAGAGTATGGAGTAGAGAATACTCCCCCTGAATTGAAGATTTCCTTGAAAATATTGATTTAAGACTCCCAAGAAGTTCTGATTGCCATTTTCCTGTTTTGTTAAAAAATATGGAAGCAGAGGTTAAAATGTTCGAGACATAGTCATGGTGCATTGTTATATTTCAAAATATTCTACGTTCTCCCCCTTTGTCATTAATCAAAAAGCGAAAAGATACATGAGAACATAATAAAAAAGAGCAAGGTAAAACACGAAGCAAGCAAGGCAACAAAAAAAAACTAAGGTTGAGGAGCAGGTGGCAGTCTTGTGAACAATGCTTCCAGAAGGCCTTTAATCTGATTAGCAGATTCTTCTTGTTTGCCACGCATCCCTTTAATTTCTGCGTTAGTTTCATCCTGTTTGTCCAACCTTTTTCTTACTGCTTCATTCTCTTTCTTTAACTCATCCAGAGTTTTCAGCACTAGAACAGATGAAGTTGACCCTTCAGAAGGTACCAAATCCTCAGAAATTTTAGCATAAACTTTCTTTGGAGAGACTTCAGGTGATTTTTCTTCAACTTCAGTGATGACCAGAGTTTGATGCTGAGAGAATTCTTCCTGATGTTCTGAAACCGTAGGATCTTTCCAGCCTAGAGGAAGAATAGGTTTCTTTTCCCAGAATCTTAGAACTTGCTCATTGAAGATCTTCATATGGTCACAGAAGTTCTGTTGGGCTATGTCATAGCTTAGTTCCTTCATTTTCTGAGATTCAGAATTAAACCAATTTCTGAATTTGGCCCAAAGATAGTCAGAGGCAGCTGGATTTAAATTCTCCAAACAACCCTGCTTCAGAAAGTTAATCCATTCCTGCATTTTTACCTCGAAAGCCAATAAAGAGTTACCAACATCTGATTTGGATACAAGTGGTTTTGGTTTGGGAATGGATAATTTGTGAGAAGTTGAGGTAAGCTTGTCTAAAGCTTCTAGGTCAATTATAGTTCTGAGGGGATCATCTGATAGATGTGTTGGAGGAGAGTCAGAAATAAGAATAGGAGAGGTAGGTGATGTAACTTTTGAGGTGATTTGAGGGGGACTGGTGAAATTTGGTGATGGTTGAAAGAAGTTAAGAGGACAGTTGATGCCAGGTATGGAGGTGTCAGGGTTTAGAGTGTGATGTTCTGGTTGTGAAGACGTGAAGAGAGGTTCATGAACAATGTCAGACAGAACTTGTGCAAGTTCTGGTTGTGGTTCGATAAAATCAGAAGGAGTGGGGTCAATGTCATTGTCAAAGTCCTCAAGAGTTTGTGGTGATGGTGGTGGATTTTGAGTTTGTGGTGATGGTGGTGAATTTTCAGAGGGTTTAGGAGACGATGGGGTTTCAGATGTTGATACCATTATGGATTCGACGATAGAAATGAAAGCGGAGTTACCTTTCTTCTTAGCAGCTTTAGCAACTTTTGGAGTTTTCTGAGGAGTTCCTTCAGAGGTTTTCCTTTTTCTTGAAGTTCTGGGGGCAACTTCTAGAGGTGCTTGCCTGAGCTGTTGCAGAGAAACTTCTGGTAGGGTTCCATCAGCTTTACATGCATCCAAATATCTGAGGATAATTTCTGGATGAGTATCTTATGAGAAAAGAGGAAAATCTTTCAGAGGAATTTTTCTGGTGGTGATGACTTCCTTAGAGATTAGGGTTGGATCCTTCTTGATGGTATCAATGATTTTCATCTTCTTGAGATTCTTTGCATTGAGAGGTCTTCCAGCAATAGTTTCTAGATCAGAGATTTCCTGAGCTTCAGTTAGGTGTTCAATCAGCTTATTCTCTGTAAGAATATCTGATATAAGTCTACCTAGAGGAATCCAATCTCTCTTGGTTTTTTCATCTTCTCTTGTTTCCTTCACATTGTTCTTCAGATGATTAAAAAGACAGTGAGGAAGATTCGCTTTAGTGAAAGTGGAGATGAGGTATAGGAGATACTGTTGATCGTTGTTGATGTAGTCAGATGAGCTTGAAGGTTTCCTGTGATAGATGCACCCAAGAATGATTCTGGCCCAAATTCTGTGACGATCCTTTAGGTCTTTGATTTTGTTGGAGTGTTGACCGGTGGTGAAGATTTCCTTTGAGATAGTGTTTAGATCAGTTCCCTTTTCCATTTCACTGCATCTAATTCCTGATCCATCATGATCAATCAGCTTACCAATAAGATCTTCAGTGATGACAACCTTCTTTCCCATAACATACGAAGTTACTTGATGTTTTGAGACTGATGCAAAAATCCAAAATTCCTTAACGAGTTGGGGAAAAATTGGACCCATTAAGCGATTAAAGTATTTGCTCCATCCTTGAAACTCAACCTCAGGAGTAAGGTCATACCCATTTTCTTTCATGCTTTCAAAATCAACATGAGTTCACAAAGAACTTCAAGAGAGGCAAAGGGGGTGAGGAGAGTTCTTGAGGGCTCAACGTACCTGTCTTCAATGACTTGGTCAGCTGATTCTTGAAACATTGCTTGTTGAGAGCTGGAGGCCATTGTTCACAGACTTAGGGTTTTGGGAACTTAGGGTTTTGGGAGCAAAACAAGAAATGCAATTAATACGGAGAAAGCGATAGAGAACTAAGTGAGTGATAATGAACGTGTGAGGGTGTTAGAAGTGACATATATATAAGAGTAACCAAGAAATAAATAGCAATTAAAAATAATAAACATGATGATTAATAGCCGTAATGATTTCTGACAAGGGAGATAGCGTGAGAAATTTTGGGAACAGTTACCGAAATGACTTGGCGCCTCGATATGTCAACACAGACGTTTCAGTTTTCCAGAGTTTGACACGCGTTCATCATCAGAGAAAATCTGGAGCGTAGGTTGACAAGAGTTTGCTTGAGTGAACTAAACGATCTATTCTTGAAATGAAAAGTTCAGATCTTCTGAATAGATTCTGATGCAATATTCCTTCTCACTTCTGAAGAAATATTGGTCAGATGTTCACAAAAGAAAAGAAATTCTGAGTGAAAAATATAGTAATTACATTTTTCATTCTGGACAAACTTTCATACTGAGATTTTTCAGAATGAAATTAAATCTATCTTCAGCAAGGGGTTTGGTGAAAACATCAGCCCATTGATGGTCTGTGTCTATAAATTTTAAACAAAGAATTCCCTTCTGAGTATAGTCCCTAATGAAATGATGTTTAATTTCTATATGTTTAGCCCTAGAATGCAGAATAGGATTTTTAGAAAGACAGATGGCAGAAGTATTGTCACAGAGGATAGGGATGTTACTCTCGTAAATGTGAAAGTCTTCAAGCTGATTCTTCATCCAGAGCATCTGAGTACTACATCCAGCTGCAGCTATGTATTCAGCTTCAGCAATTAATAGTGCAATGGTGGATTGTCTTTTGCTGGACCAAGAGTTTAAGTTGTCTCCCAGAAACTGGCAGCTTCCAGAGGTACTTTTTCTTTCTATTCTGTCTCCAGCAAAGTCAGCGTCACAATATCCTACCAATTTATATTCTCTGGACTTTCTATAGCAAAGACCAAGATTAGTAGTACCTTTCAGATATCTGAAAATCCGCTTAACAGCTGTTAAGTGGGATTCTCTAGGATCTGATTGGAATCTGGCACAAAGGCAAACGCTATAGAGAATATCAGGTCTTAAAGCAGTTAAATAAAGGAGGGAACCAATCATACCTCTGTAGAGCTTCTGTTCTACTTTCTTACTTACCTCATCTTTTTCCAGAATGCATGTGGGATGCATAGGAGTTTTGGATGGCTTACTTTCTGACATTTCAAATTTCTTCAGAAGATCTCTGACATACTTGCTTTGATGTATGTAAGTTCCTTCTGGAGTTTGATTGATTTGAATTCCCAAGAAAAACTTGAGTTCTCCCATTAAGCTCATTTCAAACTCTGCCTGCATAGTCTTAGCAAATTCTTTGCCCAAAGAGCTTTTAGTGGATCCAAAAATTATATCATCTACGTAAATTTGACAGATCAGAATGTGATTTTTAAATGACTTACAGAATAAAGTTGTGTCCACCTTCCCTCTGGTAAAATCATTGTTTAAGAGAAAGTTACTTAGTCTCTCATACCAAGCTCTGGGAGCTTGTTTTAGACCATATAACGATTTCTTAAGTTTATAAACATATTCTGGATGTTTAGTATTTTCAAAACCAGGTGGTTGATGCACATAAACTTCTTCATCAATGTACCCATTTAAAAACGCACTCTTGACATCCATCTGATAAAGAGTGATGTCATTATTTACAGCATATGAGATTAAAAGTCTGATAGATTCTAACCTTGCGACTGGAGCAAAGGTTTCTGTATAGTCTATCCCTTCTTGCTGACTATAACCTTGTGCAACCAGTCGCGCTTTGTTTCTGACAACTTCTCCCTATTCATTTAGTTTGTTTCTGAAGACCCATTTGGTTCCAATAATGTTGAAGCCTTTGGGTTTACGAACTAGATCCCAAACGTCGTTTCTAGTGAACTGATTCAGTTCTTCCTGCATTGCGAGGATCCAATCATTGTCTGTGAGTGCTTCGTCAATTGTAGTGGGTTCTATCAGAGAGACTAATCCCACTAGAGATTCTTCAGTCTTTTTGAATGAGGATCTTATTCTGATTGGGTCATCCTTCTTTCCCAGAATTTTGTCTTCGGGATGAGTTAGAGAACTTCTGGACAGTCTTTTCTGGATGGGTTCTTCAGAATTAGAGTTTCCTTTTGTTTTGCTCGCCAGTTTTTCTGATGATCTGGTTTCAGTGCCTGTTATTTGAACTTCTATTTCTGCAAGAGATTCATCATGCTTTGGCTTTTGAAGGCCAAGCTTATCATCAAATCTGACACAAATGGATTCTACCACACTTCGTGTTTCTGTGTTATATACTCTGTATCCTTTTGAACGTTCAGAGTATCCTAACATGAAACATTTTTGTGCCTTAGAATCAAACTTGTTCAGAGGATCATTAGTGTTTAAGATAAAGCATGTACATCCAATAGGATGAAAGTAAGAAATGTTGGGCTTTTTGTTCTTCCACAATTCATATGGAGTCTTTTCCAGAATATGTCTTATAGAGATTCTATTCTGAATGTAACACGCTGTATTAACTGCTTCTGCCCAAAAGTGTTTAGCCATGTTAGTCTCATTGATCATGGTTCTGGCCATTCCTTGTAGAGTTCTATTCTTGCGCTCTACAACTCCATTTTGTTGTGGAGTTCTAGGACAAGAGAAATCATGAGAAATGCCATTTTCATTAAAAAATGTTTCTAGATTTTTGTTTTCAAATTCCCCACCATGATCACTTCTGACTTTTACAATTCTAAACTCTTTTTCATTCTGAATTTGGTTACATAAAGTAGAGAATACAGAGAGTGACTCGTCCTTGTGTTTTAAGAACTTTAGCCATGTCCATCTGCTATAGTCATCTACGATCACTAATCCATACTTCTTGCCACTGATGGATGCAGTTTTCACTAGTCCAAACAGATCTATATGAAGAAGTTCTAATGGTCTGGAGGTAGAAACAACATTTTTTGGTTTAAAAGAGGGTTTTGAAAACTTGCCTTTTTGACATGCTTCACACAGAACGTCTGAGCTGAACTTCAGATTAGGAAGTCCTCTGACCAGATTGAGTTTGTTAATCTGAGATATTCTTCTCATACTAACATGCCCCAATCTTCTGTGCCAGACCCATTGTTCGTCGTCAGCAGACAAAAGGCATTTTACATTCTGACTTTTTAGTTCAGAAAGTTTTATTTTGTAAATGTTGTTCTTTCTCTTTCCATTAAAGAGAATTGTTCCATCTTTCTGACTAACTGCCTTGCAGGACTTTTGATTGAAGATTATATCATAGCCGTTATCACTTAATTGACTTATGGATAACAAGTTATGCATTAATCCTTCTACTAACAAGACATTAGATATGGAGGGTAGAGTACCGTTACCTATGGTTCCAGAGCCAATGATTTTCCCTTTCTGATTGCCTCCGAAACCTACATACCCTCCAGCTTTAAGTTCCAGACTTTGGAACATATGCTTTCTTCCCGTCATGTGTTGCGAGCATCCAGAGTCCAGGTACCATGATTGGTGTTTCAATCTTGCTGTTAAAGACATCTGCAAGATATAGGATTTTATCCTTAGGTACCCACAATTCTTTGGGTCCTTGTTTTTTAGTGTTCACAGAATTCTGATTGAGTTTTGGTTTCTCAATAGAATTTGAAGAGTAAGATTCACTGGTATATTTTATGTCATGTTTGTGTCCATATGTGAAGTGAGAGTTTAAAGGAGAGTATTTTATGATCATATCATCAACTTGTTTTGGTTTATAGGGAGCTTCACCTTTAGGATTAACATAACCTATGCCCTTTCTCCCATTTCTACTAACTCCATAGATCATTGAAGCCATTTTGCTTCTGTCTATGTTTTTAGCTAGAAATTTTTGAAAGTTATAGTCGTAATGTTTTAAAATATTATCAGAACTAGTGGACACTACTGAGTCATAATGTTTCTAAGATTCCAAAGAGTTGAGTTTTGAAATGGTTTCTTTTAACTCAGAATTTTCTGCCTTCAGCTTTCTGTTCTCTTCAGACTCAGATACAAGATCGTGTTTTAGATTCGTATATTTGAGCTGGAGTTTCTGATAATTTTCAAGAATTTCTGACAGACTTTCCTCTAATTGAGATCTAGAAAATTTAGAGAATACCTCTTTCGTTTCGGAGTCAGATTCTGATTCTGATGAGTTTGAATCATCTGATATGTTGGCCATTAGGGCAATGTTTGTGTGTTTATTTTCTGATTCGGATTCTGCTTCAGAAAACTCTGAGTCATCCCAGGTAGCCATAAGACTTTTCTTTCTTTCCTTGTTAAACTTCTTATTTGGCTTTTCTTTCTGCAGCTTAGGACAATCACTTTTGTAGTGTCCAGGTTCCTTGCATTCGTAACACACCACTTCTTTGTTCTTTGACTTTTTGTGTCTAGAGGATGGTTCAGAATGACTGCTTGATCTTCGGGAGTTTCTGAATTTTCTTTGCCTATTTTTCCATAGTTGTTGGATTCTTCTGGAAAGGAGCGATAGTTCATCTTCTTCTGAGGAGCCTCCAGAACTTTCTTCTTCTGCCTGAAAAGCTTTAGTTTCATATTTATATTTAGATTTAAGAGCAACAGACTTACCTTTCTTCTGAGGCTCATCTTCTTCTAGTTCTATTTTGTGACTTCTCAGAGAGCTTATCAGTTCTTCAAGAGATATTTCGTTGAGGTTCTTGGAGAGCTTTAGTGCTGTGACCATGGGTCTCCATACTTTAGGTAAGCTTCTGATGATCTTCTTGACATGATCTGATGTGGAGTACCCTTTATTCAGAACCTTCAGTCCAACAACCAGAATTTGAAACCTTGAGAACATTTTCTCAATTGTTTCATCATCTTCCATTTTGAAAGCTTCATACTTCTGGATAAGTGTCAGAGCTTTAGTCTCTTTTACTTGAGTGTTGCCTTCATGCGTCATTCTCAGCGAATCAAATATGTGTTTGGCTGATTCTCTGTTAGTGATCTTTTCGTATTCTGTGTGAGAGATTGCACTAAGGAGAATAGTTCTGGCCTTGTGATGATTTCTGAAATCTTTCTTCTGTTGATCCGTCATATTTTTCCTTTCGATCTTCTGACCATCTTTTCCAACAGGGTGAGTGTAACCATCAGTCACCATATCCTAGAGATCGCCGTCGTGAGCCAGAAAAAAACTTTCGATTAGATCTTTCGAGTAATCAAAGTTTTCTCCGTCAAACACTGGTGGTTTGCCACTGATTTTGTCATTGTAGTTCTGAACGGATTCCGCCATAGTGTTTTTCGTGAAGGATCTTTTATCTGACACGGTTAAGTGTTAGCACCTAGAACCAGGAGCTCTGATGCCAATTGAAGAAACGAAAAAACACAAGAAGGGGGTTGAATTGGGTTTTTAAAAATTAAAGCAAAAAGGAGACACGTTGGTTATCCTGGTTCGTTTGAACTCAAACTACTCCAGTCCACCCGCCAAGGTGATTTCGCCTCTCTCTCTTGAGGACTTAATCCACTAATCAGTTAAGATTACAAAGACACAGGGACAACCGTCAATGTCTTCTTGAGTTTTAACCACAACTTGGTTTTCTCAAGGAATTTCAACTTAAAATTCTATGCTTCTAATAAGCTTTTTCACAACAGTGAGTTTTACAATATTTTTATCAAATAATGAAAACAAATGAGAATACTTGATGAATTGTGAAAGTATACGCGCAAGTCTGTTTCGTCATCTGCAGGTGCTCCTTTAAATAGATGAGAGTGATTGATCCGTTGGAAATGTGATAGTTATTTTTGGAGATTGACAATAATGCCTTTGAATGCTTCTTTCCAAAAATACAGATCTTGTCTGATTTAATCCGTTGGTTTGTGATACTCATAAATTTGGAGGATAGCGTATCAGAGTCCACGTTGATTTGATGCAATATCAGAGTTTTTGGCTTGATACATCTTTGGTGCTGAAGCGTGAGACATACTTCATCAGAACTTAGCTAGTTTAGAACAAGTGATTCTTCAATATCAGAGTTTCACTTGATTAGAACTTCGCTTTGCTTAGATCTTTGTTTGCTTCACTTGATTAGAACTTCGCTTTGCTTAGATCTTGTTTGCTTCACTTGATTAGAACTTCGCTTTGCTTAGATCTTCTTTGCTTCTATACCAGAACTTCTTTACATTAGAACTTCCCTACATAATTAAAAAGAATGAATTAAGAAGCAGCAAGTTCTAACTAATATAGTGTTTGTTATCATCAAAACTATTTGGAATGTAGAATCAATTCTTGTTCTAACACTTCCATGCTGTTTGGTTAGTTTGTTCAACAAAGAAAGCTTTGATAATAATATTATATTCAAAATCAAAGGAGAAAGTGCTTTGAAAAGGTTGTTGGGGCTTACAGCTCAAGGAGATGCCCAATGATTTATCAGTGATTGCACTGTTGTTTGAAATTGTACAGGGACTTATACAAGTGACTGAGGCCAAAAAGGTTTTCTGTACAAAGGGATGGGTCTTGCACTCTCTCAAGAGGCCCAAAGGTGTTTAAAGAAAAATAATGGGGCTTATAACACGAGGGTAGGCCCAGATGATTTGATTTTTGAACTGGCGATCGCGCCGAGATTTCTTTAAAATACTGGGTCTTATAAAATGCATTGAGGCCCAAAAAGGTTTTGGTTTTCAAAAGGGGTTGGGTCTTACACTCTATTAGAGGCCCAATGATTTATTTTTGTACAAGTGGTGGGGCTTACAGCTCAAGGAGAGGCCCAAAATGGTTTTTGTTTGAGAACGACGATTGCGTCGTTGTTTTAAAAATGTACAGATGGACTTATACAATAAGTGAGGCCCAAAAAGGTTTATGTACAAAAAGGGGTTGAGACTTACACTATATTAGAGGCCCAATGAATAAAGACGGGTCTTATAGCTCAAGGAGAAGCCCAAAGGTTTTTGTTAAAAAGGCGACAATCGTGTCAAACCTTTTGATGGTATCGGGACTTATACAACACACTTAGGCCCAAAAAGGTTTTCTAAGAGGGATTGGGTCTTATACTCTATTAGAGGCCCAATAGTGTTTGAAAAAGTTTGATGAGGGTTGAATTAATCAAAAACCCTAATTTGTTTTCAAAATGTATTTTAATTGAATAAAAATTCAATTAAAATGATCAAAAATGTTAAACATGTGTGGAAACAAATTGTGATATTGGATTATTGTTTCAAAAATTATGTTTCTATTCACAAAAATGAATGGAAATCACTAAAATTTGAAAAATCAAGAGGGAGAAAATATTTTAAATGTCAAAAACAATTAAAATATTAATTCTTTACAAAAATATCAAGTATATGAAATAAATAATATTTTTGGGATTTTTTGGGAAAATAAAATATTTTAACATTTTTGTGAATTATTAAAAAAAGAATCAACTCAAAATCATTAAAACTCAGAGAGAAATTAATTTTTGAATCAATTAAATAAAATCACAAAATTCAAATATTCAAATGTTCAAAAATGGCGCCAAGAACACGCGCCACCCTCTGTTTATGCAGATTTGCGTTTTCTATCAAATCTCACTAAATACTTGATGATATCATGCAATCTACATATCAATCTACTCGTTTTCACCTCACGATCATGTCTATGGTGTTTAATTTCATTTATTTTAAACATGGAATAAGAAATCAAAGAGAAACCTCAAGAACCCTAAAATTTGCATGAAGGTTCAGAAATTCCATACACGATTCAAACAAAGCAGTTGATTGAGGGAAAACACTCTATGCATGATTATGAACATATGGCCAAATTATTGTGCAGCAAAAAATGCATGGATCATAGCGTTAGAAGAGCTCATGCTTACCTCTTGCAGCTGGTGATCGTGTTTTGTGTTAGAGGTGTTACAGCTTGGTTCCAAGGATATGGACGGCTTCCCTAGGTGCTATGGAGTGTGTCTGGATGCTTGGAATGAATGAAAATGATCTGGAACTTGAGATGGTACCCCAACTGCAAATCTGTCAAGAACTTGAAGAATTGGCTAGTGATTTTGGTGTTCTAGATGTGGTGTGAGTGTTTGGATCACTTCTATATGATGTTTATGAGGTGTGTGTGTGTGTGTGATTGGTTTGATTGGAATAGCTCTCAAACTCAAACCCGATAGTGACTTGCTTTGGAAGGCAATTTTGGAGTGAAGAAGGAGATTTTGAGGAAAGCATCTGTTAGATGGCTTTGGTGTACTCAAACTGAACACAATTTAGCTCTATTTATAGTAGAGCAAGTTTGTTTTGCAAGGAATAGTGAATGGCAACTGCTGCATAGGTTTGGCCAATGTTGATAAATGAGAATCCAAGTCTCCTCTAGCCATTGACTAGAGGTTAGGGCACAGGCTGCTGGTTCCCTTGGTCTTGGATAAGTCTTGACTGAATTCTGTTGGAAATGGCTCAGTCCATGCCACCTTGGTGCATCCATTGAATGCTCCAAAATATAATTGGAGTCTTGGGAGGCTTGAGATCAGAGTTAGTTCCTCCTTAGTTTCCCCTTGAGGTGTTCAGATGGATAAGTGTGTTTGTCATTTGCACAATTTTGGAAAATCGAGCAAAATGCAGAAATCTGCCTTGCTTTGACAGTTTTCAGCAAGGCATATTGCCATTGTCATATCTCATGGCTCAAGTTGAGTTTGGTGAAGTTCTTGGTCATTTTGGAAAGCCCTCATATGATACAACAACTGTTTGATCATAATTGGTTTTGATACTTTTTGGATCCAAGTGAAAAATGTCCCTACATTTGGAAAAAAGTGAAGGCAGATTCTGACTTAGTGAAAATTTCACTAAGTGTTGGAAAAAAGTGACATTTTCACTTTTTGTGATTTTGATCATTCCATAACTTAAAATCCACGAGGAACTGGAAGGAGTTATGTTTGAAGATTTTGTAGAGGGCCATGAGAGCTACAAATCCAGCTTTGGATGGGGGAAAAATGGCCTTGTGGTTTATGAGTTATGATCCTCCAAAGTTGGTACCCTAGCCACTTTGTTCCATAACTTAGAAAAATTTCTATGATTTTATGGTTACCCCTTTTACAAGTTATCCCACTTTTCTTCATTTTTCTTGATGAATTATGATTCCAACCACACATTAACATCATTTTAGGGTTAAGGAACCATAATTATGAAAAATTTCAAAAAGTCAAAGTTTGACTTTTGTGCATAGTTGACTTTTTGTCAGATGAATTCCAAACTGTGCAATCCTTTGTGAAATCAAGTCCTTGACCTAAATCAAACTTAATGGACATGTTACATGGGTGTTATAGGGTGTATTAAATCATGTCCTAGGGTTTGGGAGCATGTCTTGGTCAAAAGTCAAAGGCACAGTTGACTTTTCTCGCGAAACCCTAATTGTGGTTCTGATTAACTTGAAACTTGTTGCTCAAGCTTCTTGGCTCAACCCATTGTTACAAATGGATCAAGGTAGTTTATTAGAGACCCTCAAACCCTCTCTTGAGGTCTTGGCTCATGTTTTGTCCCAAAAGTCAACTTAGGGGTGAATTAGGTCTAGAAACCCTAATTCCTGATTTTTGATGAATGTATCCCCTGAGGTCAAAATTGACTTGATGATTGGGTACATGATGTCCCTTGGAGCATCATAGGTTATGCTTTGAAGCATTGGCTCATGCCTAGAGGAAAATTTCCATCTGGAGTCCCTGGTCGACCAAAACCCTAATTTGGTGACACTGGCGATCTTGAGGCTTGATCCACTCAGAATATTGTACCCCTGTGCCTGATTCTTACTGTGGGAGTCCTCTTGATCCATTGTGAATGTTTGAGAGGTTTAGACAAGTTGAAGATCATGTCAATTCTTGATTGATCCTTTATCTAAGGCTCAGAGAGGGCTTGAAACCCTAATTTTTTATAGTAGTAATTGCTCACCCATCTTTGGGGAGACTGATGGGGTATAATGATACACCCACATTGTGATGATGATTTTCATAATGAAGAGGAATCTTAGTGGTCAAAATTTGGGGTATGACAGTATGATACGTTCATGATCAATGGACATCAAAGCAATGCATATTTTAAAAAGTTCAAGTTGTTATGCACTAACCTCTTAAAGCTCCTTGTGCTAACTTTCAAGATGCTTGTGCCAGAAGTATTCCAATTCTTTAGGCATTCTAGATTGATCCCTTATAAGCTTTTAGGATGATCAAAACCAGCTGGAAACCTCAGGAACATGAATTGGCTCTTTCTTGCAAAAGTGGCAAAATTGACCAAAATGGTAACTCACTCAAATGGTGTTAGAGTTGAGGGAAACCTGTTGGAACAGTTCAAGGATGATATTTGGAGAGTATTTGAAGTGTTGTTTGGTTTTGAAAGTGATTGGATCAAGATATGGCTTGAAAAATGCAGAAAAGTCTAAATTTGAGGTTTTGGAGGTTGACTTTATGATTTTGATGTTGTACAATGAGGATGAAGGTTTGAACACCTCCAATGGATGATTTATGATGTGTTTGGATAGTTATTTGAGTGGTTTTTGCTCTGGTTTCAAGAATTTCCAAATTGCTCCAATGTGACTTGAAATTGATGTAAGAGAGGGAGAGTGAGAAAACAAGGCTTTGGTATGTTTTGGAGTGGTTTGAAACATCAGAAATGACCTCTATTTATAGTAGAGGAAGTTTGTTTTTGAAGGAATAGTGAGTGGATGAGGGAGCATGCTATTATCCAATGGATTTTGTCATGTAGTACTTTCTTAAATGCCAAGGTACCAAGTCTCCTCTTATCTTGACTTCAACCAACTTTGCAGGTTTGAACACTCATGTTTCTTGACTCCTTTTGGCTGATTTGTAACTGAATCATGCCACCTCTATGCATCACATAAATGCTTGTTGCCAAATTTGAAAATCAAGGTTCATGTAAATGATCATTTTGCACATGCCAAGTTGATTTCTTGACTCAAGGGTTCAAAGTTGAAATCATAAAGTGACTCATCAAGAATCTTTCTGATCTTGGAAGAGGACAAGGCTTGGAAGATGACAAAATTGGAAATGGAAATCGTGTGGCACAAGAAATGCACACAATCTGCCAATTGCTGTCATGAAAACCAGCTTGAGCAAGGCATGTTGTGAGGTTCATAACTCCTTGCTCAAGTTGAATTAATGGGAGTTCTTGTACTTTTTGGAAAGCTCTTAGACATAATTTAACTTTGATGTCCACCAATGGACCTGGTTTAGCTTGGATCATGATGAAAAATGGTCCAAAAGTTTGTGAAAAACCTATACAGATTCTATCTATATTTTTTTTTCTAAGTGTTGGAAAAAGTGGCCATATTCATGTTTTTGTGATTTTGATCACTCCATAACTCAAAATCCATGAGGATTTGGAATCTTTTGTAGTTTACACTTTTGAAGTATGTCATATGAACTTTAATTTGAGCTTTGGATGGAAGAAAAAGGCCTTAGGGTTTGGGAGTTATGACCTTGCAAAGTTGGTACCAAATCCATTTTATTTCATAACTTAGAAAAAATTTAAGTTTCTTATGGTTGCCCCTTTTGCAAGAAACCTCACTTTTCTTGATTTTTCTTGATGGATGATGATCAAAACCATGCATTAACATTGTTTTTTACTTAGGGGAGTCACATTTGTGAAAATTTTCAAAAAGTCAAACTTGATTTTGGGCACAATTGACGTTTTGTCAGATGAATTCCAAACTGTGTGATCCTCTATGCAATCAAGTTCTTGACCTAATTCAAACCTAATGGATGGATTACATAGGTGTTTTAGGGTGTCTTGAATCATGTCCCAAGGTTTGGGAACATGTCTTGGTCCAATGTCAAAGGTACAATTGATTTTTTCTTCAAAACCCTAATTGTGGTCCAGATGAATGTGAAACTTGTGAATCAAGTTTCTTGGATCAATCCATTGTTGTAAATGGATCAATGTAGAGTATTTGAGGCACTCAAATCATGTCTTGAGGTCCTCAAATCATGTCTTGAGGTTTTGGTTCATGTCTTGCCTCAAAAGTCAACTTAGGGGTGAATTAGGTCAAGAAACCCTAATTCTTAATTATTATGGAATGCATCCCCTGAGGTTATTTTGAACTTGTGATTGGGTCCATGAGGTCCCATTGAGCTTCTTGGGTCATGCTTTGAATTATTGGCTCATTCCTAGATGAAAATTTTCATCTGGAGGCCTTGGTCGACCAAAGCCCTAATTTGGTGACACTGTCGATCTTGAGGCTTGATCAACTTGAGATGTTGCACTGTTGTGCTTGATTTCTGATATGGGAGACCTCTTGATCCTTCATGGATGTTTGAGAGGTTTATACAAGTTGAAGATCATGTCATTTCTTGATTGATCTTTTGTCTAAGTGTTCTGAGAGGGTTGAGAACCCTAATTCTTGATTGTAGTGAAGGCTCAACAATCCTTGAGGAGATTGATGAGGTATGATGGTACATCCATATTGTGGTGATGATTTGCACAATGATGGGAAATCTTGTGGTCAAAATTTGGGGTATGACAAGAGGCAATGAAGAAGAGGTAAGCTGATATGGAGGAGATGATGCAGCAATTTATGCAATCACAAGGTGGAGGTAATAAAGCGTTTGTTGGAAATGAAAGAGTTGGTGGTCAACAACAGATGGACGACAAGGATGCCGATGATTTTGACCTTGACGAGTTTCCCGATCCTATTTGATCCGAAGGATTTATTTTTATTTTAAATGTTAATTACATTTTAGTATATTATAAACTTTTTATTTAAAAATTTTATTATTAATTTTGGTATTTATTTATATTTATTAATTTTAGTATTAATTATATTTATTAATTTTTCATTTTAATATATTATTAAAAAAGTTATTTTTAATTTTTTATTTAAAAATAATTAAAAAAAATATTATTTATGAATTTTATTATTCATTTTAATATATTAAAACATGCAACAAACTATTAATTTATTTTATTATTTATTTTGTATTTAAAAATAATTAAAAAACAAATATTCAATTTAATTTATTAAAATTTAATAAAACAATACAATTTTTTATTTTAAAAAAACATTTAGCCACATGATTTTCACGTCGCAACTAGCCACGTGAATATCACGTCGCAACTTGCCACATGAATATCACGTCGCAACCTTCTTACACATTTCTGCCACCCTTCTGCTATGCTTGCTACTCTGAAACTTTTGTGGAGATTGTTGCGACGTGAAAATCACATGGCAAAGATGCTAAGTAATTTTCACATGGCAACAGAGTTACCACACGTGCTCCTGCCGCGTGAATGATCATGTTGCTAAAACATGTTGTAACGTGATTTTTCACATTGTGACGTGAATATCACGTGGCAACTAGCAATTTTTTTTGTAGTGAATTTAGAATTTTTCATGTAGAATCGGAGGAAAATCACGAGCGTTGAATGAAGAACAATGCATATATTCGATACACACAAACAGTGTATCTTCAATCTTAATGCTAGATGATACGAATGAAGATTTAATGTGTGTGTGTGTGTGGAGAGAGAGAGAGAGAGAGAGAGAGAGAGAGATAGAGAAATTACAGCCAGGTTTAATCAACCAAATTTCATCAAGTGTAAAAGCTTTTGCACAAGGTTATATTTATGAAACCACTTATGTGGGGTACAAGCTGGAAAAAATTCCAATTAAAAGGATTGTACCTTACGGTGTACTATATTTCACTTATGCCCACTGTACCTTAGTGTATTATGTATTCCACTTAAGTGCATCGTACTTTATAATGTTCTACAAATTACTTAAGTGCACCTTACCTTACGATGTTCCTTATTTATTATATGCATCATCAATTAGTCCTTACGTATGTGTCCCTCTAAGTTCTCGTGACTTTGCCAATTATATTAAATCACACACTTAAAATGTTAAATAGTGAGCGGTATCTAGCAACATGTAAATGCTATCCAAGGCACGAAAATGTCATGTGATCTGACAAAATATTTTCGTGATACCCTACTATAGATTAGAGATTTACCTTAGTTACAATAAGACTTTTATCTCGATGGAGAAAGCGGAGTAACTTAGGGTGTCATAGAATGTGGCTACTATTCCCTTCGGGCCACTAACAACTGAAGTAAAAAGTGCTTTTGATCATAGATTTTATTCCTAGGCATAGAACTTTCAAAATGGTGCTTGGGTGTTTTTCTACTCGATTGGGAGTTGCAACTGGGGTGAAATGTAGCGCCCCCTTTTTAACCTGGTTTCCAAGGGGACAAGTGTTATAGGATAATTTTTCCTCTCTTTGGAACTTTTAACCAAATGAAAATCTAATGTATCTTTTGTCACTTTTATTGTGTATTTTAAATGTTGTGTTGAATGAAATTTATTTTAAAGCATAAGTATTTGTTACCAAATACATACAAAAGAGAATAAATGACATTCAAAATGTACACATTACATAGTCTACAATAACTACAAGAAATGCACGACGGAGCAGAAGTCAGGTACAGGTCTTCATGCCATCTAGACATTAAAGCTTCCAATCTTTAAGCCTTTCAGAAATTCATGCAACTTCTAGCTCATACCTGAACACCAACAACGTGATTGGGTGAGATTACTAAATCTCAGTGGGTTCCCTTATCTTAGGATTCATTCGTCTCTACACGGTGAAATAACTTTTTATTTAAGGCACCTCGCCAATTACCACATCTAAGGTATTAAGCTAACTAACTATTGGTACTCAGCATTCAATCATTAGTCACTAACATTGTTCACATTGCGTAGACGTACCATACCAAATACATAGTTACATGATGAATTTGGGTGGAGGCATAACCTATTATATCATTTGGTCTTGGCTATAAACACTACGATGCCTCGTTCCCAAGGCTTGAGTCAACATTGTAATATCTCAAGTCATTAGGCTCGAATTTTGTGTTGTAGCGCCTCGAAATCTTGGGCTCGGATATCTTTATCATGATACCTCAAAATCTTAGGCTTGGCCATCTGTGTTCTACACTTTGAAACCATAGGCTCGTACATCTGTGTAAAATACCTCAAAACCTTAATCTCGGGTATCGTATCATGACACCTCGAGACCCCATACTCGGCCATTGGATCATGATTCACTTCAAAACCATAGGAAAACGCTTGAAATATCACAAAAAAAGAAGTTAGGGCTCAACGCGACCTACCTTCTAAACTCACCATTATTCTTTTTGTATCAATAGATTTGTTTAGATAGCCTTCTGTGGCTAAGCGAGAAAACCAGAAAGTGCTAGTTTTCCCATTACAGCAAGCTCGCTTAACCAGCCATCAATGGCTAAGCGGTAAAATCATAACTCACTTTTAAACTCAAAATTCCACCAATTCTTCCAAAAAATAGTCATAACATTAAGATTTAATTTTACACAAGCATCTAGTATATATTTCATAGGAAGCATGCATAATTAATATCTTTAGTTAACAAAACATGATACGAAATCAATGAAATATGCATAGACATTCATGTCAACAACACTCTAAAAATCTCAATTCTCTAACTCAAAACAACTCTAACATATAACAACTGATACACATCAAACATGGAACACTTATCACACAAATGTCAACATAATCAAACACAAAATAATGCAAACAAACGTGATAGAGAATCAAACTTAGCATGCATCAAGGTTTCTCATGGATTTTCCAACTCCAAACCCTATATCTCATAACCCAAGGTTGTAATCTATGGAACCCACCTTCTAAGATAGAACCCGAAATTGAAGGAAAAGATATGAAGATTCAACTTTGGAATTTGCTTATCTTTCTTCAAGTACTCCAAAACTCTATCATGTAAGCAAGCCCTCCATCTTTGATCATTATTCCCTCTTCTCTTGTTCATAAAAATTATGACTTTGAAGAAGATGAAATGATGATGATGAACATGATGTAAAGATGATGAAATTTGGTTCTAAGTTTGCCCAAAGCCTCTTTCTTCAATACTTACAACAACTCCCATATACACCAATGGAAGCTTGTGTCGTGGCGCCAAAAATACCATGGGCGTTCGTGCAATTGAAATAATAATAGAGTCTCCACCAAAGTTTATTTATTCCAGAAGGAAAGGGAAAATATCGATAAAACCCTTAAAGAGAAAATAAAATGATCGTCACAACCAAATTCAGGCTCGGGAGTCGGTTATACGAGGGGAAGGTATTAACACCCCTCACATCCACTATACTCAATGGGAACCATTTAATTAGTTTTACAAAATAGTGTTAGCATTCGTTTGTCGATTTCTTCAAATTATTAAATCTTTGAAAGGGAAAAGAAAAGGACTAAAAATAAGTTTTTTTATTAGGGTATTTGAAGGGAAAATAAATTATTAAATGTTTGCTCCTACGTATATAATATTTTTTAGGTTTAGTGTCATTTTTCTATAACTCCCATCCTTTAGAGAGTTGTAGATAATGACATTCCAACTGAAGAAAATCTTCACAAAAGAGGCATCCACTACTACGTAAAACATATACAACAACAGTTGGTAAAGGGATACCATCACGCGTGACCCACTGTTGTGAAGTAGCGTGTGGTTGTATATGAGTTACTTACAATCACGATCGTATGACAGTTGTAGAAAAGCTGAAAGTGCGCGACATATTACCACAGTTGCTATAACTAACCGTTGTAATATATTAAAGGTCCGGGTTCGATTATCAGCTGCGCCTTTTTGGTATATATATTATTCAGGACATCGTTCACTCTACATCTCTAATTGACACAAGATTATGGTAGCTTCATCTTCTAATTCATCTAATTTTTTAAAATCAAGAACTTTATTACATATGGCCTTGAAGAACAAACATAATCTGATTAGAGTTTTCTTGTTTATTACATCTTCAGATGCTTGATTTTCATCAGTACTATCGGGAAGATGTTTACCTTGAAAAAAAATTGACCATATAGTGTTAGAACAATTGACATAAAAACTTTAGGCACTCGAAGTAATTACATTAAACTTAGGCATATGTGACAACCATTTGCAAAGATCCGATGCACTACTCTCTTTGCTAATGAAAAATATGTTGGAAAATTGAATTCTGATAAAAAAAAACAAGAACAATCTTTGCTCTTCCCAAAAGATAGAAGTGGCTATAATGATTGAAAGTTTTCTTCATTTCTCAAGATGGTCACACGTCATTCAATAATATCAACCATCAGAAGTAATCATTGCAAGCATTAAATCACCAGATGTTTCATCTTCAACCTCTTCTATAAATGCACACTTTCACATACTGAAATTTACCTATCTTCAACCTATTCTTCTTAACTTCCTATAGCAACATGAGTACTCATCTGAGAAGGCTAAGAGTATTATCTCAACAGAAGTCACTGTTGAGAACAAAACTATCACCACAGTACAACACCATCAGCAGTCAACCGAGGAGGTCCAGCCATTTGGGTCGACTGCTGTCAGGGATGCATTAAGGGTGAGGAAGACCAAGAAGAAGAAGAAGAAGAAGATGATGATGCTAAAGAAGAAGAAGAGAAAGGTGTCGAGAACGATTATTTACTATGACTTAGATGAGGGTAGTAAGGAGCGAGACGTAGATTTGGAAGATTCCTGTAGTGCTAGAGGATATTGTTCTGATGTGCAAATAATTATGTAATCCAAGAATCTTGTAATCTTTTCTTTTGATCAATGAAAATATGAAGACAAACTAAACAATATCAAAAACCTAAAGCATATTCATAACAATAATACAACTCTAAATCTTAAGCATATGGATATCCATTGTAGCAAAGTTATAATATTTTTGTTCACTGCTAAATCCAACAACAAAACATAAAGGATGTGAAATTTGCACGAAAGAGACCACAAAATAAAACAAGAATGAAGATAGTGAAGATTATCAAGAATTAAAAAGATGAGGAAGAGAGTGAAGTTTGCACGAAACATACCGTACTTCGAAGAGGAAGAGACAAAGAATGAAGATAGTGAAGATTATCAAGAATGAAGATTTAAATGAATGAAGATTCTGAAGATGAAAATTTCGCTATCGATATAGCTGTCGTCTCTGGTTCGCTGGTTCGCTAGATCGCTTAGGGCATGTTATGAATGAAATAATGAATCTATTTTATTTTAAATTTATCAGGAAGTCCTTTAACCACAGTTTTTTATCCAACTACAGTGAAATGATGATCTTATTACAACGGTTGAAAAGTAAAATTGTGGTTAAGTATTTTTCAATTATTTATTTATTTATGAACTTAAGTGGCACGCACTTTTTGTAATCGAAAAATGGGAAAAATGTAGTTGTTAGGATTCGAAGCTTGTAACACTTACTTTATCACCACAGTTTCTTATCTCAACCATGATTAAATAATTTTCAAAAAAATAAAAATAAAAATATATCAGGCGCATCCAGTTTGCGAAATTACAACGGTGGAAAGCATAACCGTAGTGGTATTATGTTACGGAAGGTGTATTTTCTAGTAGTGATCACTTTTCTTCTCAATGCTCTATGTGTCACAATCAAGAGGAAACCATTACTCATTTGTCCTTCCATTGGAGATTTACTTTCAGAATTTGGAATTGGTTTTCAAATAGTCTTAACTTATAATTCATTATATATAAGATAGCTGATTGTTGGAAAGTTATTGATAATGGATGATCTCTTCAATTCAAAGTAGTAATCATGGCAGGAAATCAAATTTGTATATCTGAAATATGGCTTGCTAGAAATAATGCAAGGTTTGAAGATGCTACTAGAGACTAAAAGAGGTGCACGAAAAACATTGCTAGCTTGGTAAACTTGGATGCGAACAATACTAGGTGTTCATAAACGATGAGCATGCCTGAATTCATTATCCTTAAGAACTTTAATATAAAAATTAGACCTTCAAAGATGAAAAGGAACATTGATATTTTGTTGGATCAAATGTAACACAGAAGGTGTAGCAATGAGAAATCTTTCCCTTTGCGCTTCTGGGGTTATGTTTTGAAATGCTAATGGTGACCATGTAGGTTATTTTTCTTATTTTAATAGGAATTATAATGCTTTAATTGCGGAATTCATGGGTGCACTCTGATAGAGAGTACCAAGTTATATTTTAGTTTATTAATTTAAGGTTTTATCTTAGTTGGTATTTTAGTTTAATTGTTATTGAATTGGGCGTCCACTAGTATTTGGGTATTTTAGTCATTGGCCCATTAGTATCATTATATATGTATTGTCTTTGACACATTAGAGAGGCATCAAAGAAATCAAAATGTTATCTTTATCTTTTATTTTCTTAGTTTGCTTCTAGATTTGTAGTTATTTTATACCTTGTTAGGGTTAGCAATTTTGCTTCCTAACAATTGGTGCTTTCATTATGTACTCAAATCCTCCTATGGATTACCCTTATCTTACACCTTCATATCATCCATGGAGCATTCCTCCTACCTATCTCACAAACCCCTCTTTCACAACTCCTACCACACCTTCATTTCCATCTTTTCCATGGGAACTTTTTACACCTTGTTACACTCATGTTGGTTCTTCATCACCAAGTTTGTATCCAAATCATGGGTATTCACAGCATACACCTAATCCTAATCCATGTCCTTCTTATTCATCAACACATCTTTCATATTCACATGTTTACTCAAACAATTTCGTTTCACACCAACAACCATCATATACCACCGTAGCAGCATCACACATACACATCCAAACTCCTCCACTATATTTATCTCATTCACCCATTTCAAATCTAGCAGATCTAGTGAAAAAAAAAACCATGTCGGATTGCCTCCTTCTTATCGGTTAAGAATCACACAGACAAACGAGGAACAAGAAGGAGGAAACAAGCACATTTTGCAAACACACAAGTGAGGCCGTCAAATGCATCTATAAGGATTGGTTTGGGAGTTGCAGATGAAGAGAAAAAGAATCAGATGGATTCTGTAGATGAAGAGGAAGATGATGCAAAGTTAGCTCGACTATTGCAGGACGAAGAGTATTGGAAATCTAACAGGCAGAGGAAAAACCCTAGATCATCATCTTCATCTAACAAATTCTATATCAAAATTAACGACGATGAGATTGCAAATGATTATCCTCTCCCTGCTTATTATAAAACTTCTCTTTAAGAAACAGAAGAATTTATAGTTTTTGATAATGACTGTGACATATATGACACTGAAGATCTTCCTAGAAGCATGTTGCATAATTGGGCTGTATACAACTCTGATTCTAGATTAATTTCCCTTGAACTTCTTCCTATGAAACCTTGTTCCGAGATGGATGTTACAATTTTTGGATCAGGTACAATGACTGCAGATGATGAAAGAAAGTCGCAACCACCGACAATGAATTCTAATCAAACTCCGGTGCCGCCGCCACCGTTGAAACAACCGAACATAATCTTACCCTTTTTGCCACCTAACATTGAATTCTTAGATGTTGCACACCATATGTTTGTTAAAACACCCCTGTCAACCATTCCCATACCGGATGCTGCTCAGCTTGCCGAAACAGTTGTTGTTGCAAAATGCCCCACAACGGTGAACTCTCAGCTCATCAGCAATGTTTGCACAGATGCTCGTTTGCTGGGAATTGCTGAATACATTTATCGACAGATATACAAGGAAGGTGCAATTGATGCATTATCCAAGATTTGTGAAGATGTTCCCCAAATTCTTGACGCTGATGTACCAGGGTTAGCAGAGCGTCCCATCAATATATGTCTTCCTAGATTGTTTCGGTTTTTCCAATCACCTCATGCTTCATTAAGAAAGCTATCGTTGGGTTCTGTCAATCAATACATTATGTTTCGGCCTACATGGATCAATATCTTCAAGGTCTGTTTATTCTTGCAAATGACCCTACATCAGAATTCCAGAAGTCGGTCTGTGCAGCATTTGTTCAGCTGATTGAAGTCCATCCATTTGTCTTGCAGCCACATCTAAAGAATGTGATAGAATATATGTTACAAGTCAACAAGGACACAGATGAAGAAGTGGCCCTCGAATCCTGTGAATTTTGGTCTGCATATTGTGTTGCTCAAATGCCACCAGAAAACTTGAGAGAGTTCTTGCCCCGTCTTATTCCGATATTGTTGTCCAACATGTTTTACGAAGTTCTTGATGAAGTTACAGAGCCTGTTCCTAGAAAACCGAAGTTTCTTGTGGATAAACTTGATCTGATTGGAGTTCAATTTATTTTCATTGAGTATTCCCTTGCAAACTCAAGAGAAGAAAGGAAAAATCTGTATTCAGTGCTCTTTGATTACATTCTGCATCAAGTAAATGAAACATGTATAGCTACAGGTGTAAATGAATACAGTGATGATGGGATCCAACCTCTTGCTTCTCTTCTTGCTCAAGCAAATGTGCCTGAGGCATTTTATATTTCTGTCAAACTTGGGGTAGAATGCATTGGGGAGATTTTGAGAAGATCAATTGCATATACTTTGTCCGGATATCCTAACAGTGAACGACTAAATGTGCTTCTGGAAACTGTTGCAGAGAAGTTTACCGCCGTAATAAGTTTATTCACTCATCTGGACAAGGAATTCTATCTTATGGTTCAGATCAATAAATCTCACAAGTTTTTTGAAAATATGGATAATGCATCTCTGCAAAATGGCATTAAGTTGCAAGCAAAGCATTCATGGGTCACTTGACATTCGCTTCTTCATTCTGAAAGAATTTCGTATCGTCAAAATGGGTATATCTGGTTAGGGGATCAGCTTATTGCTGAAATTAGTGAGGAGAGAGATGGAAATATATGGTCAAGTATCAAATACTTCCAGCAGGAAATTGCTCAAGCAGGAACTCAGGATTTTTTGGATACATCAAATATTCCTTTGTCCATTTTACTTCTGTGTGGCCTTCTAAAGTCCAAATACAACTACATTAGATGGGGATTTTTGTTTGTTCTTGAAAGACTTCTTATGAGATGCAAATTTTTTCTAGATGAGCATGAAATGAGGCTATCAAACAGCAAAACTCTGGAGCATGGCAAGAAAGATTGGCATCTTGAGAAAGCCAATGCAGTGATCGATATAATGAGCAGTGCTTTGTCTTTGGTGTTTCAGATAAATGAAACAGATCATATCAATATTCTGAAGATGTGTGACATACTATTCTCTCAATTGTGCTTAAGAATTCCTCCTGCCACCGCTCCACCCTTTGGTGATGATGTGCAACAAGATAGAAATTTAAATCTCACTAGTGTAAGCAAAACATCTGACATTGATAATCATGTTCCCAAACAAGATACTTTCCTTTGGGATGAACACAAGGAAAAATCTAATAGAAGACCTGGCTACCCTAATAACTACCATCCAGATCACGCGACGGCATCAATGGCAGCTATTCTCCAAGGACGAGCTATTATCCCCATGCAGTTAATTGCACGTGTTCCTGCTGCCTTACTATATTGGCCACTCATTCAATTGGCAGGAGCAGCAACCGATGATATTGCTTTAGGAGTTGCTGTTGGAAGTAAAGGAAGAGGAAATCTGCCTGGTGCCACATGAGATATTCGGGCTATACTTATCTTGCTTCTTATTGGTAAATGCTCATCAGATCCTGTTGTTTCCCAGGAAGTAGGCCAGGAACAATTTTTTAGGGAACTTTTAGATGACACAGATTCAAGAGTGACATATTATTCATCTGCTTTTCTTCTGAAGCGAATGATGACGGAGAAGCAATTGAGGCATCATGGTACTATCAAACACTTGACCACAAATACTGAAAAGAAACTTTCTGATAGGCTGATCAAACTACCTGTAACCAGAGGCAACAAAGAACTATTTCTGCAGGATAAGGAAGATGTATTTATTCCTGATAATCTTCAACTGAAAAGGCTTTTTGAGCAGGATAAAATTTTTGTGTGGTATCCTCAGCATAATTTTGGGCCATCCTCTATTGCTAAGTTGTATGGCATCTACCGAAAGATAGGTGCTCGAAATATCTCTGAATCGCTGTGCAAAGAAGAATCATCCTTTGTTAATGATGATGGTGTTGAAATGGTGCAAGTTGATGTTAATAACATTTTCAACATGAAAGGTTTGGTTAAACTCATTCTTGGTTTCCTTGCTTGTTCTAGCCTGAAAATGGAACCTGACAATAGGCATGAAGTTGTTCAAGGACTTCTCAACTTGAGTTTCCTCAAGACAATGGTTCCGGTCACGGTAAGCTATAGTTTATCACTGTCATATGGGGACACGGTTATGAAGAAAGATGACAGAATGATTCGCTGGGATAAGCAAAGTTCTAAGTTTTTCATTGTTAGTGGCAGGGTTAGAGAATGCCTTAGCAAGTGGTTCTCTCCCTGTGACAAACTTAGAACCTTGAGGACAAGGTTCAAGTGAACCCGGCGGCAATGATAGAGAGTACCAAGTTATATTTTAGTTTATTAATTTAAGGTTTTATTTTAGTTGGTATTTTAGTTTAATTGTTATTGAATTGGGCTTCCACTAGTATTTGGGTATTTTAGTCATTGGCCAATTAGTATCATTATATATGTAGTGTCTTTGACACATTAGAGAGGCATCAAAGAAATCAAAATGTTATCTTTATCTTTTATTTTCTTAATTTGCTTCTAGATTTGTAGTTATTTTATACCTTGTTAGGGTTAGCAATTTTGCTTCCTAACACACTCATGGACATGGAGGCGGCCATTGACAAGAATTAAGACAACATTTGGATTGAAACAAACTCTTTGATTGTTGCTAAATCTCTTTACAATATAAATATTGTCCCTTGATCTATCAAGGGTCGTTGGTTGAATTGCTTGCATAGAATGAGTAAAGTCGGTCTCATGATAACTCCCATATATAGGGAGGGAAACACTTGTGTTGACATTCTAGCTAGTTTAGTCTTAATGAATAGAAATGTTATTTGATATAATTATGTTGTTAGTGATGCTAAAGATGATTACATGCACAGCAAGTTTGGTATTTTTAAGTTTAGATTGATGTCTCATCAAGGGATATTGGTTTTGGTCTCCCTCTATTTTTCAATATATTTCTTTGTTTAAAAAAATGTCGCGTATGTTAACTTCAGATTTCATATTGATCTCTTATCTAAAAAAGTTAATATTATTTTTTTAACTCTTCAAAATGTATCACATTAATTATTTTTATTTAATTTGCGACAAATTGAGATAATTTTAATTAGATGAATATATCTAATATTAAGGTGTTTTGAAGAGTTAGGTGAATAATATTAACCTTTCATAAATTAAAGAATTAAAATAAACTATAAAGTTAACATACGATAAGAAAAAAATTAAAATCTAATTTTTATATATAAATTTTAATTTTTATATAAACTGAACAAAATGAAATTTAATTACTCAAATATATTACAAGTCATCTCCAATTGTTAATTATTTTATTTTCAGTGTGATATGTACACGTGTAAATTACAATCATGAATAATACATGTTCTTATACATGGCATAGCCTTATGTCTACAGATATGCATTTCGTCAGAAAAATGTCTACACGTATCTAAAATCAACCAAAAGTTATTAATATAATAGAACGTAATTACGTCTATAAACATCATTAAATAAATAAAATGGAGTTAAAATATCAATATAAATAGATCTATGTATCTTCATGCTTCTTCACAAGCCAAAAAAAAGAAAGAGAGAGCGCGCAAGTGAGAAAAAGAGTAAGAATGGAGTTGATGAATAAGAAGGCAATGATGAAGTTAGCTTTAATGCTTTTCCTCTTGGGCTTCACTGCAAATGTTGTTAATGCTCGTTTCGAATCAACTTCCTTCATAACTCAAGTGGTCTCCAATGGTGATGATGTCAAATCAGCATGCTGTGACACCTGCCTTTGCACAAAATCAAACCCTCCTACCTGTCGCTGTGTTGATGTTGGAGAAACTTGTCACTCAGCATGCAACAGTTGCTTATGTGCATTATCTTATCCTCCAAAGTGCCAGTGCTTTGATACTCATAAATTCTGCTATAAAGCATGTCACAACTCTAAGAAGGAGGAGCTTATTAACAACTGACCAAGTATAATTATGTATCATGCATGTGATTAAACAAAGTCCCTTAGACTCTGTTTTTAATTGTGTGTATGGAAATGAATAAATAAATAATCAATGGAATAATAAATACTGCTTGATCGTGCAGTGTGGCCTATGAAAGTCTTTGTTTTACTATATCTTCTCTTCTAGTATTACATTTGTATTTTGACATTCAAATGATCTAGTACTTTTGTCTTTACTTTAACTTATTGCAAATTATTTTATATACTCATAAGAGAAGTTTATTATTTAATTCTTTTAAAAAGGACAAGACAAAGAAAGTTATAAATCAAGTCAATACTACTAATAATATATAGTTGCTAATATTCTTTCTGTTCTTCAAAATTACACTCAAATAGAGCTTAATAGTATATTCGTTCTCCTTTCTCTCCTCATTTGACAACTTTCACCAGAGATTTATTTTTAGAGAAAATATGTTTAAGTGGAGGTAATTTTAATTCAACTAGAATTTCTTTTTCTTTGTGTGATGGTTTATCTGATTCGTTTTCCTAGTTGAGGTAATTTTAATTCAACTAGAATTTCTTTTTCTTTGTGTGACGGTTTTTCTGATTCGTTTTCTAACTTGTTTGTCACTTGTTACACTATTATGGATATGAGATTTTATCTCAGTTATAATAAGATTTTTATTTCAATTGAGAGAGTGAAGTAAGGGAGAGTGTAATAGAATGTGATTAATTTTCCCTAACAACTGAAGTAAAAATGGTTTTGGTCATAGATTTGATTCCTAGAAAGATACAACCACGTAAGTATGGTCTGTTCAAAGTGATCCGAAATATCAATGATAATTGCTTATGTAATAACTCTTCTGAATTCTAAAAATATATCAAATACTTTTAAAGTTGTTGACATTTACGAGTATCAAGCACATGAGACTCTTTATCAAGTAGAGAACTCGGGGTCGAGTTCTTTAGAGGTGGAAAAGACTAATGTAGGAGGGGTGGTTGCGGGTATCGAAGAAGAAACCACGCGTCGGAAAGGTTTGGTAGGATTTGTACAAATTTGGTGTCCGATGTCAGAATCACTATTATTATATTATTATATGTGATTTTTAAAACATCTGAGTTCATTTAAGGCTCGAAAATAGCATTTTAGTATTTTCTGTAATTTTTTCTTTTATTTTTTTTTTCTTTTTTGGATAATATCCGCTTTAGGTTTCTTTTTCGCATTACGATTTTTTTCGCATTTAAACACTTTTGGGATGTAGCCGTCAAGGTATCTTTTATCATAATAAAATCAAGAGCTTCTTTTTTTCTTTCTGTTGGATTCCAGAGCTTTATTAGACAAGTTTATCGATTACAAACTTGTGTTTCGCTCTAGGTTTAGTGCTTGCTAATCCTTCGTGATTCCTGCTGCGTCAGGTTCTCTTACATTTTTTTAGAAAGATGCCACGAATAACCCCTGGTAAAATTTGTTGCATTAATAAATGATAATCATGAAATTTTAAATAAATTAATTTAACATCTTTCATTGATACAAGTTTTTTGACCTTCGATGAGTACCCATAGGGAACTTTTTTATCTGCTAAACACCTGGAAAAAAAAACTTCTTTTTTCTTTTTTTGACAGAGTTTGACATGCTAGGGGTAAATATGCTCTCTTACCTGCTTATACTAGGACTAACTCATGACATATACTCATCCATACCATATCTGGACAACCATTCTTACAATTCTTTATTTTGTAACTATGAGATGAAATCTAATTGTAACAACCACATATAATATTCATCTAGAATAATATCATACTCAAAATATATAATATGTCACGTTGTATACATGAGTATCTAAACAAAATGCTAAGATATATGTAGTGAAAACTACCTAAAACCGTCGAGATCTTCAAAACATCTTTGCACGACTTTACCTTTGCGTTTTTCCTGCCTCGAGTTATCTGGATATTCAACAATATAATTGGGGTGCATAATAATCTCAGTGGATTCTCATATGTTATGGGTTCACTCGGATCTAAAGGGTTACTATATGATACTCTAACTTGAATCACTTAACTTTATATTACGTGTATGCATTCACATGATATAATAAAAACTAGAGTATCTATGGGATTTCGCTTCGTATGGAAACATATGAACTTGGGTCCAAATAACCCAATAAACCACTACTTTACAAACAAACAAGCATATCTCCCAGGCCGATCACATGTCTGGGAAATTGGACACGAGTCACGGGTGTTCGCTCAGTGAGGAATGTCTTTCCCTAGTAACCGCCTCTCACATAGGCCATTACACGGGCCACGGACTTCCCACGATAAACAGAGTACTTTCTCCAGCAAGTACCTCTTACATGGGTCGAGACACGGGTCAAGGTCTTCCTAAATTAATCAGAACACTTTCCCCTGCCAGCACCTCTTTCATGGGTCAAGACACGGGTCATCATAGTCCATTATAATTATTTGTCTATCCTGGTCGCTACTTTTCATAAGAGTCGAACTCGGAACAACAACGAAAATGGGTTATTCCCGAATACGTGAATACTCTCATCAATCATTACATGATTATTCTAATTAATCACTACGTAATTATTCTCATCAATCACATTATCATAATATCTTTTCAAATAAAGTTGATCAGGCTCGCATCTAGACTAACGTTCACCATTCATGCCATTCGGGTACTCTCATAGATAGAACGATTCATCTCAAGTCACTACTCATTCATGACAACACACCGAGGTACCTTTCACAATCGAGCATCACAACCTAAGTTAGTCAATATAACATAAGGTAATCTTTCTTTACTTTCTTAACCTAACTAAGATCCTAGGTTTAAACTGATTCATTTTCATAGTATTTGATCAATTATTGTTCATTACATTCCATTAAAATCTCATGGTATAATTATCCAATTCACAAGAGTAATAATATATTGCATAATATATGTAAGTCAAATATTGCTTAAGAATTCCTTAACAATAAACTTGCCATAGTGGTTAGGGTATAATCACTATGATGGGGAGGTCGTTGGTTTACCTCTTAGTGGTGGCAAAATTCAATTTTTTTTAAAACAATTTGAACAGGTAAATTGATTTATCTAAGGGGTAAATCGATTTACATCTGGCAATTCCTGAATTCTTCAAATATTCATACAATACCCACAGCCTGTTCGTGGCAATTTCATGGGTAAATACCTAGAATTATGTAGATTACACACTGCTAGCTTGTGACTAAGGATGAGTTCCGTGAGTAAAATCCCATAATTCTTCATCCTGCATATTTACACAAATTTCTTCAAATCTTCTTCGTTCTAATCCAAATGTCCCACTTCTATCCATTCTAAAACATGGCCCAACATACCCAAACATCATATACCATAATTAGCACAATACAAATGAGCCCTCTCCCCCTCAGGCCAAGCTTTTGTACTCTCTCTATAAGGGCTTGGATGTGTGCCAAGTGGCCTTTGCATGAGCCCGTTGATGGTGTTGACCCTGAGTCAACCAAGGGATTCCATGTCCCTACCATTAGCCAGCATGAACTGCGCGTCTGGGCCTTTAGATCTTGGTTTAACTCTATGTCTAAGGATCATGCCCCCTAGGTTGAGTCACACAAAGTTGACTCCCAGGTGGGATTAAGAGGCCTTTGGGCCAACGTCTTTGCTTTCAGCGCCTTTGGTTATTTTGTTTTATTCTTTGTTGGACTCATGTTTGGGACATAAGCCACATTACTGTTGGCAATCCCTTTTTTCTCTTGCACCCCATTTTTATTTGTTATTATTATTTTTCCTATTTGATTATTTGATTAATAAATAGATAATAATAATCATATGATTGGCCCCAAGGCATACGTCTGGGATTAACCGCTTATTATTTCTTATGTCCCAAAACACTTAATTCAAACTTGGACAAAAAATGAACATTGGAATCTAGCATTCCATGAAACCCTTGATTAATTGGTCCCGAAGCACACGTCTCAATCTTACTGAATGTTCATTGTCCAATAAACAATTTCATAAACTCTTTGAATGAAAAAGGAACATTGAAGTCTCACATTATATTAAAATCCCAAATAATCGGTCCTGAGGCACATGTCTTGGTCTTACCGAACATTCGTCTTTCACCTAAAAAACACTCAACACATCAAAACTATTTTATCGTCCCCACATGATCGAAAACCTTTTCAAAAGGAATATTGTTTAGGTTGTTCTAGCGTGAATACAAACAAATACTTTAAGCCTGCAATTACAAGCACACACAACATTTAACCGTTAGAGCACAATCTAAACACTTGTTCAATAAAACAAACCAACCAACATGTAGTTTCTGCGAAGAACTACGTAGCTTTGAATTCCTCATTATACCTGAGGATACATAGGAGCGAGACCCGTAATCTCGTAAATCACCCTAATAAAAACCTTTTTTGCGACCCCTTTTCTTTTCCTTTTGCACTTTTGATTACTCAAAGAAAACAAATAACATAAGCTAACATTATAGTCGGAAATCTAACTAAAAAGTTCCTGTTGAGTACAAAAGACGTGAGGGGTTTTAATACTTTCCCCTTGTGTAATCGACTCTCGAAACCGAATATGGTTCTGAAGACCATATTCTTTTTCGTTTAAGGGTTTTAATTATATTTTTCTTTTCCTTCTTTGGAATAAATAAAGTTCGGTGTCAACTCTGTTCAATCATTTCACAAGCGCATGAATGCTAGCGATCATATATTTTTGAGATGCGACAGTTGGTAACTTTGTGTGGGAACTTATTTGTTCCTGAAAGAGAGAATCAAGCCTAATTTAGTTAACTTTGCGATGAATGTTGGCTTTACTTATTTGTTTTCTGTATGCTTTCTCTTTTTATTATATATTCTTTACTTATTTCTTTTCTTTATGCTTTCTCTTTTTCATTATATATGTTTATTGTCATTCTTATCTGTGGATCTTGGGATGTCATCTTGAGTAAAGCTCTACACTCGAAAGCCTAACACAACACCTTAGTTTGGTACGACTTAAAAACCTTTTTCATAGAGTAATGCAATAGTTTTTTCCATTTATACAACGTTTTTCTTTCATTTTTGTAGAACAAAAATGTTGTAGTGATAATCTTTATTATTGTGAAATAGATGATGAGATATTCAATGTATTCATGAATTGCATGGTTTATTTATTTTTGGCTTAATACCCTTTTTGGTCCTTTATCTATAGGGGTGGGTCCAATTTAATCCTCTTTCTTTTAAAAGTACCAATTTGGTCCCTTACGTTATCTAACATAATCAAATTAGTCTTTTCCGTCAAATATTGATAATGGCATTAGAAATAAGTGACGTGGCATTTGAGGTGGCGATTTTTTATGACGTGGCATACGATTTATTAATTTTTTATTATTCATATTTTTTTCATTATCCTTGTTATTTTATTAGTAAATTATTAATTAATTTTTTCATTAATTTTTTATTTTGAAATTCATATAGAATTAAATTTATACAAATTTTAAAAACAAATTTATTGAATCAAATGGCTGGCTCATTTCTTAACCCCACAAACTTTTATAAAGCATTGTTTGTGTTATATATATATATATATATATATATATATATATATATATATACAATCAATATAAGCATCATCCACACGATGTGGGACTTTAAAACCTACCACAAACCTTCACTTGTGATTACTGCTATTCAACCATGGCACACCACACCATAACCATGTTGAGAATTCAATTAGAAGACTTACATGCAACAGCTTGACAGTGAAAACTATGCAGTAGCTCAAAAGAAACTATGGTAATTAGATGAATAACATTCCACAGATGAATGTTGTCATGTCAATTGTGGTCCAAGTTGGGTTAAGCATAACTGAAAATAGTAAGATATCTATCAAATATATGTTGTATGTATGTAAGGGATTTGTAATAATTGTGAAAGAAATTTCTGGTGACAATAGTATGAATTTTTTTCTATGAAACTGCCAATTGCCTTCTCAAATCAATCCCTCTCTTTCTCTGTTTTTCAATGGGTGTGTATTGGTTTTTTTTTCTGTGAGGGAACTGTGAATTTTTCTCTGTGATGAACTTGTGTGATCAACCGTGTGTATCTGTATGTATGTAAGGGATTTGTAATAATCATAGTTAGCATACATCTCCACCACAAATGCTTTTTGCTTGCAGAAGTTTTATGTGCAGTGTGTTTACATTCAGGTCTAAAAATGGTAGCACATAGTACAGTATAATGGTCTGCTAGAGTTTGGTGAATTTGCTTCTTTTTTTTTTGTTAGTTCGTTAGGCTGTTTGGTTTCATATTTTTTAATTATGTTTATATTATTATCATTATTACTGTTATATGTTTCACGGCTTGAATAGAGTAATAACATGTTTGGATACATGTTCAACTTCTTTTTTGCGCGTTTCAAGGCTTATGCGTTAACGTGGCAACTTCTTTGGTATTTTCTTGGGGTCTTTTTTCCTAAGTTGTGTAGCAAAGTGAACTTTTATGACCTTGGTGAACTTTTGATGACAATCGAATCAGCTTGTGGGTTGGAAGAAGATCTGAAGTTGACACAAGATTGGGAGGTGCTCTCAAAGGCGAGGTAATTCTTTTACTCTTATTGCCTCTCAAAGACGAAGATGATGATACAAATTTAAAATAATGCTACTTACCATGGAAAGTACAAGGGGACTCATTGACAAACCAAATTGCATAAGATTATAGAATAATTCATCCTGAATTATGCTCAACAACCTAGGGTATCGGTGAAAAGAAGAACCTCCTAATTCTATGGCTGAATTAATCAAAGTTAAGGCAAAAAGAGGAACGTCTTCATCAAATGCTATTATGTTAGATACCCAAGTTTATTTATATATGTTTCCTCTCTCAAATTTTGCACCAGCAAATCAATTTGCAATATTGACAATAAAAATATTAGTATTTGAATTCATCAAGACAATCTCTCAAACCCCTAACTAGTAAGAATACAAACACACACAGCCTGCAACAATTATTTTTACCTCTTCTTTTAAAGCAGTGCTCCCATTTACGAATGCATGCTCTATAACGTCAATGTCTTGAAGGTGACAGCATCAACTACCAAGTGCATGGCATCCCCAACATTTCATTATTGGTCATAGCTGGTGCAGAAAATTCACTAGTTTCTCTGAAATCTTGTCAAACGATGGCATCAAAATTTATGAATTCTGTAAGTATCAATGTCCAAATTTATTTTATCCATTTTCCTCAATGCTGGGCTGTGAAATTAGTGTGTGGGTGTGTGCTTGGTAATAGTGGAAACTGGTTTGTGAATTGCAAAAGAAAGAGGTTTGTGAAGTCCCACATTGAATATTCGATAACAAATCTAAGTGTATATATAGTTTGTTCACACAAAAAAAAAACTTGACTATTGGGCCTATTGTTAAGAATATGGGCTTCAAGCCCAAATATTTTATATTAAATTTTATGAAATTTAATTTAAATAGATTTTCTAAAAAGAAGTATATAAACCGTGCCACATCCCCATTCATTAACATACACATCAGCACATCCAATCCACGTCATCAATATTTTAAGTGAAATTTTAACTTTTCTAACGGCAAGGACAAACGTGGACCTATTTAATAACGTATGGGACCAATTTGGAATTTTTAAATGAAAGAGGATCAAATTGGACCCACCCCTATAGTTAGAGGACCAAAAAGGGTATTAATCCTTTATTTTTACACTCCTCATATTTATATTTTTATCTTAAATTCTTCTTATAACATTGATTAATTAAAGGATATATAACATTATTTATAAATGGCTTTTAATATAAATGATTTAAGGGTTATCAATAAAAATGTTTCCTAAAATATATATAAGACAATGCTTATTAATATAATTTTTTCTCTAAAGATGACTTGATTCAAATAAAATCGTTGTATTAAGTATATATAAGATAACACTTATTAGTAAAGAGCGATGCCTAATGATGATTTACGTTAGTGTTCTTAGAAAAATGTGATGCCTAATGATGACCTACACCAATGCTTTTATCATAAAGCGTTGCCTAATGATGACCTACACCAGTTCTTTAAGTTGAAAGTGTTGCCTAATGATGACTTACGCAAGCACTTTTAGTAGAAAGTAGTGCTACCTAATGATGACCTACACCGGTGCTTTTAGCAGAAAGCTAGCACTTCCTAATGATGACTTATGCTGATGCTTTTAGCAGAAAGCGCTGCCTAATGATGACTTATGTCAGAGTTTTATCAGAAATCAGTGCCTAATGATGATTTATGCAAGTGCTTTTAGCTTAAATCACTTCCTAATAATGCCTTACGACATCACTTTTAATAGAAGGAGTTGCCTAAAATGTACTTAAACGGACGCTTTTTGCATAAAGTGTTGTCTAATGATATTGTACATCAGCGCTTTTATTAGAAAGCACTACCTAATGGGGATTTTTTTTCCAGCGCTTTTAATAAAAAGCGCGACCTAAAGTGAACTTAAGCCATCTATTTTACATTAGAAAAAGTGGTGTTTATACTTACAGCCGCACTAGAATATGCAGCGCTTTAAAACGTTGTCTAAGGTTAAAAAAGAATTATCTAAGGTCTACTTTAGCATAGCGATTAATATTTGTTTCACATCCTAGTTGGCATGCTAAATCGTGATGACCATGGGATGGTTGTTGTGGAGGAATACTTCGATTGCATCTTCTCTCGAAAAGGTAATTCTAGGCTCCTCATCCCTACCAAGGACACTGAGAGCTCCTGGAGGTATGATGGTTGTTATTAACACCTATCGAGCATATATTCTCAAAGAAGAGATATATCTCCTCTTTCTATGAATCCTCTAGTGGTTGTGTCTGTGGTCTACTTGGTATTTTTCACAAACATCTTCATGTAAAGATGGTGAAAGCAAGTGTGACCAGGTGATATGTGTGTGGCCCAAGTTAGTTTAACCGGGGCCCCATGGTGGACACCTATTTTACTTGCTAAAAGTAAAAATGCTTTACCATAATTGTGGATTATGGACCAAGAAAATAGACGTTTAGATGATGTATCCAGGAAAGGGAATCTCGGTCCAGAATGGGGGCAATCGAACCCATGATAGGAAGAAGGACCAAGTGTATTCCGTTCGCCATGCCCCTAGGTACCTTCCAATTATATCACTACAGTACATACTTGTCTTTATTAAAACCAAGCTAAATATAAAAGAGATTGTTCATATGTTTTTCCTTGAATGTTGATAAGTGTTCCAATTTCAATATCACACACTTTTTTCTCCACATGCATCACATCAAGACAATGTCTTACATTGAGGCTATAACAATATGTAAGACCATAGAACACCAGCCATTTTTTCCATAGACAAAAAAACACATCAAAGACAACATTTATGTGTTTTTGTCATTGATAAATTTCCATCCCAATTAAGCTTTTTGAGCAATATCAAATTCTTGTTTTTAATTAGAAAATTTTGATGCCCACGGTAACAAGTATTTTTCCATTCTTTAGTTGGTGATGTCATGTATCAAAACTACTACAAAAAAAAACACATTTTACCACAGTTGGGAGAAGGATATTACCGCACTAGGACGTTTGTGGTAACGAAAGGTATTGTAGTGTCATACCCCAAATTTTACCCTTAGATTCTTTGATCTTTTGCATATCATCCTAGGTTAATCTTATTACATAGCTAACCAAATCATCAGCCTTTGTTTGTTTTGTTTCACTTGTGAATCAGGGTTTGCTCCAAGAGACTTCAAGGATTGGAAAATCAAGGTTTTGGATTTCCATTGCTCAGAGGTTGTTTCTTTCGGTTAATGTACTCAAGTCTGAGGTAGAGTTGTTGGGTTTTCAATCGTCACGAGCAGTTCCTATCAAAGGTTTATCAAGGCACGACACCAATTTCTCTGAATGGCCACAAGGGTAGCTTGTTTAAGGTTCATCGGTGGTTTGACAAGAAAAATCCTGTATCAAGGTCTGGAAGATTTGGGTTTCTCATCCTTTGTGTTTTTGATTGACAAGTGTTGTTCAGTTGAGTCTCTTGAGGCTAGCAGGTTAAATGTGTGTGCAAGTACTAATTGGGTGGTTAGGGTTTTCACCTTTGGTATGAGAATTCGTCAGGTGGTTGTTCAATCAAGATCATTCCAAGATGAATTCAAGTTTGTGGTGTAATTCAAGGATTGTGGCAGTCAAAGGTATTTTTCTAGGTTTCAAATGTTGGAGGCGCATTACTTATACCTATTCCCGTTACCGTCCATTTTGTTATCCATTTTCCAATTTCTAAGCCATTACCCATTTCTTTAAACCAATTACCAAGTTCAAACCCATCCATTATCCATAAACCATTTTATCATTTTCAAAATCCAATAAATATATTTTTTTAATTACCTTTTATTTCAATTACCCATTTCATTTTCCAACAATTTTCTATTTAATACATTTATCCATTTCATTATTATTATTATTATCCAATTTTTATTTTATTCCATTTATCCAAATAATTTGATATCCTTTTTTTTCAAGATCCATTCATAACTAATGTCGCGTTTTTGTTTACAAAATCCATTCACAAAAAAATACAAAAAAAATATATTGTTTTTATGTCCACATCCATTACAAATTATATGAAGACCATTACCATTGTTTGTCAGGCCCATGTTACAAGGAAATCCACCAAGAATGAAACAAGCCAAAACAACACCAAAGACCATACCCTACACATACTTTTTAATCCGTATGAGCTACTGCTAAATTACCCAAAAGATCAACATCACTGTAGCGTGCGATTTTTATCAATGATGCGACCACCTTATCGCAAAATTGGCTTTCTCCTCACCTCAATGAGGAAGAGTGGGGTGCTACTTTCTGATTTCTTATTTATCCCGTGAAGCTGGAAGGGAAAGGGAACCTATCTAAAACTAACCTTGCACGCGAATATATAACTGAACAAACGCTTTAGAGGTTCGGGGAGTTCGGGGTCAGGTTATACAATGGGGAGTTGTCAATTACCCATCTTATATGTGGTTATCCACATGTTGATAGTTTTAGGTTCTGCTTTTACACTTGATGGTGTTTATCTATTGTGGGTTGGGAAAGTTTGGGAATATTGAGAGAGAGAGTTTGAGTTTTTGATGATTTTGGTGAGGTACTGGACCTCAGTTTTTGACTGGTATGAAGGTACTGGACCTAAGGTTTTTTTATTGGTATGTAGGTACTGGACCTAAGGTTTTTTTGATTGGTATGAAGATACTGGACCTAGAGTTTTTTTATTGGTATGCTCGCTAAGATTTCACAATCTTATGCCTACGTATTTCCATTTAAAGAAATAGGGAAATCAGAGCAATCGTAGTTCCTCCTATTCTATGGGAGGAAAAGATATTTGGTGTCTTGTTCAAATCCCAAGATTGAAGCTTAAAGGTTGATTATTTATGTCTTGTTCAAAGCCCAAGATTGAAGCTAAATGTTTCACTGAGAAAGAATTTGTCATCTCTAAAGGGAGACATCTTGTCTGTTTATCACAACTGTTGGGTGACTGATTATAAAGGAAAATTACTTTAACTGGGATATGAGAATCCAGCAATGCCATAATTTTCTTTATAGGGGATTTGTCCTGAAGGAGAAAACTTTAACTCAGTGTAGAGCAATGCCATTTTTCCTTAAGAATCTTTCATGCTAAGGGAGGGACAGTGGCGTGGATGTAAATAATCCAGAGGCTTGCCACTTACAGAAATTAGATGAAAGAGGAAGTTTTACCAGGATAAGAGATGGACGACAGCTTGGATATTTGAATCAACAAGTGTGCCACTTACAACAGTTATCTGGGATTAAGGTTTATTTGATTCGTTTGTTTTGATGTGTGATAACACAGAGAAATGACTTCCTGCAGAGAGATTTTGATTTCCTCTGAAGGGATGTTGATTTTTGTGTGCCTTGATCAAAGCCCAAGGTTGAAGCTAAGAGATTGATTGACTCCACTGGGGAAGTCCTTATCCAAAGCCTAAGAGGAGGCTGGAAAAGACTGACTCAACAAGAGAGTGTTTTATCTGTCTTGTACAAAGCCCAAGATTGAGGCTAAAAAGAGTCTGACTCTTTGGGGGATATCATTATACAAAGCCTAAGAGGAGGCTATCAGTTGACTTTTCTGGGGAAATACTTTATATGTCTTGTACAAAGCCCAAGATTGAGGATAAAAGAGAGGATTGACTCTGCTTAGGGATATTAATTCTCAAAGCCTAAAAGAAGGCTGGGAGGGATTGACTTTGCTGGGGAAGATATTTTTCCAGAGCTTAAGAGAATGTTATGAAGATTTTGACTTTGTTGGGGAAAGTCTATATATGTCTTGTACAAAGCCCAAGATTGTGGCTAAAAAGAATGACTCAACAAGAGAGTATTCATATGGTGTCTTGTACAAAGCCCAAGATTAAGGCTAAAATGAGACTGACTCAACAAGAGAGTGCTTTTATCTGTCTTGTACAAAGCCCAAGATTGTGGCTGAACAAGTTGGAGAAATGATTATACAAAGCCTAAGAGGAGGCTGACTTCTACTGAGGATTATTGAGATCCAGAGGCAGGTCCAAATTAGGGGGATCAACTCTTGCTGAGGTTTTCCAGAAGAGTTGAGGTATCAGATGCCTTGAGGTTCTTATGATAAGCTGTCCTTAGCTGGGGGGATTTAGGATAAAGATTGAGTTTTATATCCTGTGAGGATTTTAACTCTACTGGAGATTGGTTAAATGATCAGGGCTTTTTCCTGTGTTTGTAGAGAACTTGAGAATGTCTTCGAGATCCAAGAGGGGATTAGACTGTCCAAGTCTACTGGTATGGAAAAGTTTGTCTTTGTATGATGCCCAAGAGGAGGCTGGTATTTTAAGGGATGAGTGTCATCCCTAAAATTGGTACGAGGTTTTGACTCTTTGGAAATACTGCTCTAACGAAGGATGTCTAATTTCTGTCTTATACCTTTAAGAGGTCTTCAGGGTCCTTGTATTAAGCCCAAGAGAATGCATGAGAACTTCTAATAAGCCGGAGGGTCCTTGTACAAAGCCCAAGAGGAAGCGGGGATGCTTTTAGGAAGCCTGTGGGTCCAAACTTTAGAAAAGTTCAAGAAAAGTTTCACTGGGAATAATCTTTTCTTTAATGAACAGTTCTAGGGTTTGAAGAAATTCAAGAGAGGTTTCATCAGGAATTAATCCTCTCTGGGGAATGAACTTCTTTGACAATTTCTAATAGTGACAGTCTGAGAAAAGTTTCACCGAGAATAATGCATTTCTCTTTGTTCCATATTGTTTAAGCCCAAGAGAAGGCAAGACTGTATCTGGAATTCCTATGGGGAACTAGTTTTGACTGTATTGAAAGAGTGACCAACTGGCTTTACCTAGTTCTAGACCTAGTTGCCGGTGAAAACTCTAAGCAGATATACAAGTATATATACAGTTGATATACGACAAGTATTTAGAAGGATATGAAAGAAGCACTTACAGGTGAGCAAACTTCCAGCAATACAGTTATATATATATATATATATATATATATGAAAACAAGTAAATGAAAGATGATAAAACTTACAGGCGAGCAAGCTTCCATTGTAACAGTTGTATGGTTAGTTGTTCAAGAAATTAAAGAAAGTTTTGATAACAACTATGGATTTGAACCTAAATCAAAAAGGAATTTGTTTTGAAAAGATTGTTGGGGCTTATACTCAAGGAGGGCCCAGATGAAAAAACAGTAATCGTACCGTTATTTTGTAAATTGTACCAGGATTTATACAACGACTGAGGCCCAAAAAAGGTTTATATTTACAAAGGGGTAGGACTTACACTCTATCAAGAGGCCCAAAGTTTATTTATGTACAAGTGATAGAGCTTACAACTCAAGGAGAGGCCCAGATGATTTATTTTGAAAAGGTGACGATCGCGTCGCGGTTTTGTAAACCGCAGAGGGACTTATACAATAACTGAGGCCCCAGAGATTGTGTATTTACATAAGGAATGGGTCTTACACTCTAATAGAGGCCCAAAAGTTTGAAAAAGAAAAGAAACGGGACTTACAACACAAGGGTAGGCCCAGATGATTTTTTTTGTTTAAAAGGCGAAGACCGCGCCGGGATTTTTAAAATTGCAGTGGAACTTATACAATGACTGAGGCCCAAAAAGGTTTTGGTCAAAAAGGGATTGGGTCTTACACTCTAATAGAGGCCTAAAGTGTTTTGAAAATTCAAAATCGAGAGGAAACCCTAATTTTAAATTAGAATGTCATTTTTCAAAGGAAATTTAAATAATAAATGATAAAATATCAAATATATTCAAAAACAAGTTGTACACTTGGAAAAATATTTTGAAAAATCATGTTTAATCATATGAAAGCTTGAAATTCAATTAGTTTTGAAAGATCAAAGTGGGAATTTTATTTTAAAAATTGTTTAAAACAATAAAATGAAATTAATTACAAAAATTCTAACTATATTAAATAAATAATATGAATTGGATTTTTTTCTAAAATAAAATATTTAAACATTTTAGTGAATTTTGAGAGAAAGAATCAATTCAAAAACATAAATATTCAGAGAGAAATTAATTTTTGAATCAATTAAACAAAATAACTAAAATTCAAAAATTTGAATTATGGCGCCAAGAACACTTGGTTCTTGCCCGCGCCCTCTGTTTTTGCAGATTTGCATTTTCTCACTTTTCTCCATGATTTCTTAATGATATTGCACGATTTAAGTACAATCTTGTTCGTTTTTGAACAAGGATCACAACCATATAGTTTAATTGCATTTATATTAAGCATGGAGAAAGAAATCAACTGAAAACCTCAAGAACCCTAATTTCAGCATGAACACATTGAAATTCCATACACGATTGAATTATTGCAATTGATTGAGGGTTATCACTCTACATACATGCATAAACAAGATGGTATCTCAAAATTTATTCATGATGCATGGATCATGGAGTTAGAAGGGTTCAGGCTTACCTCTTGCAGCTGGTGATCGAGTTTGGTGATGGAGGTGTAACAGCTAGGTTCCAATGATCTGGACAGCTTCCTTAAATGCCAAGAAGTGTGTTTGAATGCTTGGAGTGGATTGAAATGAGCTGGAACTGGTTGTGGTACCTCAACTGCAACTCTGTCAAGAACTTGAGCAATTGACTGGTGATTTTGTGAATTTGATGTTCCAGATGTGATTTTGTGTTATGGATCACTCATATATGATGTTTATGAGGTGTGTATGATTGGTTTGGTTGGAATCACTCTCAATCTCAAAACCCGATAGTGACTTGAGTTAAAAGGAAAAATTGGAGTGAAGAAGAGATTTTTGAGTAATGCATCAGTTTAGGTGCTTTGGTGTACTCAAACTGATCACAATTGAGGTCTATTTATAGTGTGTCAAGTTTGTTTTGGCAGCAATAGTGTGTGGCAACTACAGCTGGTCTGTGGCCAATGTAGATCAAATGGAATCTCAAGTCTCCTCTAGCCATTGACTTGAGGTTAGAGCACAGGCCAATGGTCTTTTGGTCCAGAGATAAGGCTTGACTCATTCAGTTAAGCTTGCCTCAGTTCATGCCACCTTGATGCATCCATTGAATGCATTGAAACAAAATTGGAGTCTTGGCACTTTTTAGCTCTTTTAGGTTTGGCATGGCTATATGTAGATTCTTGGACTTTGGAGGCTTGGGGATCAGATCATTCTCCTTTTGTTTTATCCTCAGATGTGTCCAAATGGATGACAAGGCTTGGAGTTGTCCAAATTTTCCAAATCGAGCAAATGCATAAAATCTGCCTTGCTTAGGACAGTTGGAAATGGTGATTTTGAGGGATTCATATCTCCCTGCTCAGGTTGAGTTATGGGAGGCTCTTGTGCTTTTTAGAAAGCCCTCATATGATACAAAACATGTCTGATCATAGTTTGTTTTGAAACTATTTGGATCCAACTGAAAAAAAACTCATGAACATTGATGTTCAAGGCTAGTAACTTAGGCAGATTTTCACTAAGTGTTGGAAAAGGTGTTATTTTCATGTTTTTGTGATTTTGATCACTCCATAAGTTAAAATCCATAAAGAATTGGAGTTGTAGGTAGTTGAAGCTTTTGTAGAGTGTAGCAAGACCTACAAATCCAGCTTTGGGTCACCAAAAATGGATGCTTGGAGCTCAAGTTATGATCCTTGGAAGTTGGTACCAAAATCACTTTTGTTCCATAACTTAGAAAAATTTTGGTTTTTCAAGGTTGCCCCTTTTGCAAGAAACCTCACTTTTCTTGATTTTTCTTGATGAATGATGATCAATGTCACACATTAACATTATTTTTGACTTAGGGGAACCATATTTGTGAAAATTTCCAAAAAGTCAAACTTGATTTTGTGCACAGTTGACTTTTTATCGGATGAAATCCAAACTGTGCGATCCTTTGTGAAATCAAGTCCTTGACCTCAATCAAACCTAATGGATGGATTCCATAGGTGATATAGGGTGTATTGAATCATGTTCCAAGGTTTGGGAGCATGTCTTGGTCAAAAGTCAAAGGTACAGTTGACTTTTTCCTCGTAACCCTAATTGTGGTCCAGATGAAAATGAAACTTGTGAATCAAGCTTCTTAGATTAATACTTTGTTGTAAATGGATCAATGTGGTGTATTGGAGGCCCTCAAATCATGTCTTGAGGTCTTAGCTCATGCTTTGTCCCAAAAGTCAACTTAGAGGTGAATTAGGTCAAGAAACCCTAATTCCTAATTTTTTTGTGAATGCATCCCCTGAGGCTAAATCGACTTGATGATTGGGTCCATGAGGTCCCTTGAAGTATTTGGGGTTGTGCTTTGAAGCATTGGCTCATGCCCAGATGAAAAGTTTTATCTGGAGGCCTTGGTCGACCAAAACCCTAATTTGGTGACACTGGCGATCTTGAGGCTTGATCCACTTGGAATGTTGCAACCTTGTGCTTGATTTTTGATGTGGGAGTCCTCTTGATCCCTTATGGGTGTTTGAGAAGTTTAGACAAGTTAAAGATCATGTCATTTCTTGATTGATCTTTTGTCTAAGTACTCTGAGAGGGCTTGAAACCCTAATTTTTTATTATGGTGAATGCTCACCCATCTTTGAGGAGATTAATGAGGCATGATGATACATCCATATTGTGATGATGATTTGCACAATGATGGGAAATCTTGGTGGTCAAAATATGGGGTAGGACAAATGCCTCTATTTAATCTTCATGGACCCGAAGGTGGGAATGGTGAAGGTATTCAGGCATTCGGGGTGCAAGCGGATTAAATATCGGAATACCCGAAATTTTGATGGTGGTTATGAATGGCAGTTTGCTCATCCATATTCTTTTGCTAAGCAATAATGCTTAGAAAAGGGTGAAACTTCCCCTCGATCCTGGTCTTCAGCCAAGGAAGTGGTCTCAGTTTCTTTTGAAATAAACCTCCCTCGATCTTGGTCTTCAGCCAAGGAACTGGTCTCAGTTTCTGATATAAACTTACCCTCGATCCTGGTCTTCATCCAAGGAACTGGTCTTAGTTTCTTTTGTCAATAAACTTCCCCTCAATCCTGGTTTCTACCCACGGAACTGGTCTTAGTTTCTTTTGTCAATAAACTTCCCCTCGATCCTGGTTTCTACCCACGGAACTGGTCTCGGTTTTTTTTGTCAAGTTTCTTCCTTGACAAGGAACGCTATTTGTAGCGGTCTTTATCAAACTTCTCGCCGAGTTTTACTACTGGGGAGACGCCATTTGATGGAAAAGTTTTGAGGTCAGACTTGTTGGGAAAACCCATTAGTCTGACTTGTAGAGGTGTGCAAACTTCTCTATTGGAGATGTCATTTGCTGACTCTACTAGGGAAAACGAGTCTCTTGAGAGACTGCTTTCTGCTCGGGGATATTACATCATACTTTTCTTCGAGATCTTCTCGGAGAAATGCCATGTGACGTAATCCAATTTTGAGGTGCTGATGACTTCATTAACATTGACTTTCTGGAGAGAAAAACCAATGTGTTATTGAGAGTCTTTAGTTGTGAGGCCTTCCCTGGGGATTTTCCTTAATCCGGGAAAGCGAGAACATCATCTTCAATAGTAAAGAGTGACGTTTGTCGAATGTCTTCTTGTCTTTCATAGGTTCAAGTTATCAAAGTGGTCAAGGACCGGCTCCAATCTAGAAATGAACTGGGCAGAGAGATTGTTCAGACGCAACATTTCCTGACGAGGAAAGAACTGGGCAGAGAGATTGTTCAGACGCAACATTTCCTGACGAGGAAAGAACTGACAACTCGATTGATAAGAAGACTTTTATCACTTGGGGATAAGACTGACCAGAGTGATAGTGATGCAATATGAATATGAGTATGAATCAATAATGCATGATGTATGTATGTTTATGCTGACAAAACTGACGCGACATATAGACTAATAGATGAACACGACTGGATACTCGGCCACTGTGGGGAATGAAAAGTATCATTGTTCCAAGATAGCAATCCTGCTTTGCTTAGGAGAAACAGTCCCTGTGGGGAGAAAGAAATGTTCAATCGGTCTTAAGAGATACGTACTCTGCCGGGGATGTCAGATGAAACATGGTCTCTGACACAGTTGATCCTTCATCCAGGCGTACTGGTTTAGAAAGAGTACTTTGATTCTGCACTTTGAGGTTCAACCACCTTCGAAGAAGCGATCGATGTTCTTTCGATGTTAAAAAGTCAAAAGAATTGCCATCTTTATTTTAAAAGCAGAAGAATTTTTTACAAGTAAATTCATTTTTTTGTTTTATTTCAAGAATCGCTGATCGTGTTTAAAATGTCATTCTGTAAAGCTAAAACAAATAAGAATTGAAAACAAAAGCACTAGGGCTCAACTTTTATTGATAGGATGGAAATCAGCCAAGCGCATGATCCCATAGAGTATTTACAAAGTTTAGAAAATGGTAATTTAAGGGAAAAGGGCTACATTGAAACATAACGATCGCGATCCTTTTACCAACTTTGAATTCTGGACATCCTGAGCTTCTGTCGAAGATGACCTTAACTGGAGTTTTCTGACGAATAATGTTACCGCTGGGGATTTAACCTTGTCGGACGTAGTTACTTGCCATTAATCCCTAATTTTTGCCTGGATTGTACTTTGAGATTTCCAATCCATCGGGACGATTTTTTGTTTGTGTCTCTAATTTTACCTGGACCTCCCTTTCAGGTTTTCAATCCACCGAGACGTTTTTGTTTTGTTTAGGAGATGTATTTCTTGACTACGTCTACATTCGTTGGGTAGGTAAACTCCTCTCCATCCATGGTTGCGAGTCTCAAGGCGCCGGCTGAGAAAGTTTTCTTGACCACATAGGGGCCATCGTAATTTAGAGTCCATTTGCCTCTTTAATCAGTGAGGAATGATTGTATCTTCTTGAGCACGAGGTCTCCTTTCCTGAAGTCGCGAGGTCGGACCTTTTTGTCAAACGCTTTCTTCATTCTTTGCTGATATAACTGACCATGGCATAGAGCCGTTATTCGCTTTTCTTCTATTAGGTTCAGTTCATCGTGCCTGCTTTGGCACCATTCTGATTCTGTTAGCTTAGCTTCCATCAATACACGGATTTATGGGATCTCTACTTCTATGGGAAGTATTGCCTCCATGCCATATACTAGAGAGAAAGGGGTTACCCCTGTTGAAGTGCGGACAGATGTGCGATAACCGTGAATAGCAAAGGGTAGCATTTCGTGCCAGCCTTTGTAGGTTACAACCATCTTTTGAACAATCTTCTTGATGTTCTTGTTAGCCGCTTCTACCGCTCCGTTCATCTTAGTCCGGTAGGGAGATGAGTTATGGTGTTCGATTTTAAACTCTGCACACAACTCCTTCATCATCTTGTTGTTCAAGTTAGATCCATTATCAGTAATGATTTGGCTTGGAACACCATAACGGCAGATGAGATTGTTCTTGATAAATCGGACCATCACTTGTCGGGATACATTGGCGTATGATGCTGCTTCGACCCACTTGGTGAAGTAGTCAATGGCCACTAGGATGAAGTGATGTCCGTTTGAAGCTCTGGGTTCAATCATGCCAATCATATCGATTCTCCATATGGAAAAAGGCCATGGGGAAGAGAGAACTTTGAGATGCGTTGGCGGTACATGGATTTTGTCTGCGTATATCTGACACTTGTGACATCTCCTCATATACTTGTAGCAATCAGATTCCATGGTCAACCAATAATATCCTGCTCTCAGGATTTTTCTCGCCATTGTGTGCCCGTTGGCATGAGTGCCAAAGGATCTTTCATGAATTTCTTTTATCAACATGTTTGCTTCTGGTCTGTCTACGTATCGGAGCAGGACCATGTCAAAATTTCTCTTATAGAGTGTATCACCGCTCAAAAAGAAGTTGTCTGCCAATCTTCTAAGAGTCTTTCTGTCTTTTCTTGATGCCCCAGGCGGGTACTCTTGTTTTTGAAGGAAGCATTTGATATCGTGATACCAAGGTTTGTCGTCTATGACTGCTTCAATCATGAAGATGTAAGCGGGCCGTTCCAGGCGCATTACGTCGATCTTAGGTATGTCGTTCCATTGACCTACACTAATCATGGAAGAGAGAGTGGCTAATGCATCAGCCATGTGATTTTCTTCACGAGGGAAATGATGAAACTCGATTCTGTTGAAGAATGGTAACAACCTTCTTGCGTAATCTTTGTAAGGAATCAGTCCTGATTGGTATGTGTTCCAATCTCCATTGATCTGATTGATAACCAGGGCTGAGTCTCCATATACATCCAAGTTCTTAATCCTAAAATCAATTGCTTCTTAGAGACCCATGATACAAGCTTCCTATTCGGCCTCGTTGTTTGTGCATTTAAATGTCAATCTGGCAGTGAAAGGAATGTGGGTACCCTGAGGTGTCATGATGATTGTCCCAATTCCATTTCCATAATGGTTGACAGCTCCTTCACTGGGTAGCGGTTCATCGCAATCTTTCATTTTCAAGTACATGACATCTTCTTCTGGGAAGTCAAACCCGACTGATTCTTGATCGTCAATCGGTTGATGAGCTAAATGATCGGCTAAAATACTTCCTTTGACGGCTTTCTGAGCATGGTACTTGATGTCGTATTCTGATAACAACATCTGCCACCGGGCAATCCTTCCCGTGAGAGCATGCTTTTCAAAGACATACTTGATCGGATCCATTTCGGAGATTAACCAAGTAGTGTGACAAATCATGTACTGGCGAAGACGTTTGGCTGCCCAAGCCAGAGCACATTAAGTTTTTTCAAGCATAGTGTACCGAGTTTCACAGTCTGTAAATTTCTTGCTTAAGTAGTAAATGGCAGACTCTTTTCTTTTTGTTTCATCTTGTTGGCCAAGTACACAACCCATGGAGTCTTCCAAGGCTGTTAAATAGATGATCAGCAGTCTTCCCACCACTGGAGGAGACAAAATCGGTGGATTCAACATATATTATTTGATACTGTCGAAGGCTTTTTGGCAGTCTTCTGTCCATACATAGTCCTGATTCTTTTTGAGTAATTTGAAAATTGGCGCGCATGTCGCAGTCATGAGGAATATAAATCTGGAAATGTAATTGAAACATCCTAGGAATCCTCCGACTTGTTTCTCAGTCTTTGGAGAAGGCATATCTTGAATGGCCTTGACCTTGTCAGGATCAACCTCAATTCCTTTCTGGCTGACGATGAACCCTAAAAGTTTCCCCGAGCGGACATCGAACGAGCATTTATTGGGATTCAAGCAGAGTTTGTACTTTCTCAGACACTCGAATAGTTTTGACAGGTGAGTCACATGCTCCTATTCTGTTTTAGATTTGGAAATCATATCATCAACATATACTTCGATCTCTTTATGTATCATGTCATGGAACAAAGTAGTCATGGTCCTCTGATAGGTTGCCCCGACGTTCTTCAAGCCGAATGGCATTACCTTGTAACAAAAGGTGCCCCATGGGGTGATGAATGAAGTATTCTCCATGTCTTCCGGTGCCATTTTGATTTGATTATAGCCCGAGAATCCATCCATGAAGAAGAAGACTTTGAACTTTGCTGTACTGCCTACCAGTATGCCTATGTGCGGTAAGGGAAAGTCATCCTTTGGACTGGCTTTGTTCAGATCCCTGTAATCTACACACATTCTAACTTTTTCATCCTTTTTTTGGAACCGGTACTATGTTGGCTAGCCATTGAGGATATTCTAAGGTGGCGAGGAAACCCGCGTCAATCTGTTTCTGTACTTCCTTTTTGATTTTGATGGCCATGTCTGGATGGGTCCGTCTTAGTATTTCTTGTACCGGCGAACATTCTGATCTTAACGGTAGATGATGTTCCACAATGCTGGTGTCCAACCCTGGCATGTCGTGATAGGACCACGCAAATACATCGGGAAACTCTTTGAGAAGTTTTATCAAGTCTTCTTTGACAGTCGGACTGAGTAGTGCCCCAATCTTGGTTTCCTTTCTCTCTTCATCTGAACCCAGGTTAACTGTTTCCAACAGCTCTTTGTGAGGTTCAATGGACCTTTCCTCTTGTCTGAGAAATCGGGAGATCTCTTATGGAATTTCTTCGTCTTCTTCTTCTTCAACCTCAAATACCGGGAATTCAAAGTTGAGAGAAGGCATTGGATCGTATATTTCAATGGGGTTTAAAACAAGCAATCTGCATGACGTGATGATTTTTTTTAGAAGAGTTAGAAAGAAATGCAAGAGTGCGTGCAGTGTATTTTCTGAAAAATGCTTATTTTTATTTTGAGTTATTTTTAGGATTACCATTTTCTAAAAAAGCGAAAAATGAAAACAGCAATAAATGCGGAAATTACAGAATGACGTTTATTTACTTATGATTTTGTCGATTCTCGAAACTACAGCCCTATAAAACAAAACTCTGTCGCTTTGGGCAAAGCGAAGAGGAACATTTACAGAAAGTGAGCCCTATAAAAACATTTGTTTCACCTGGGCAGGCTGAAAGGTTAAAACAAAGATGGCAATTACTTAGACTTATGGACGAATTTCGAAACATCGACAGCGACCCATTGGCGGCGAACTCCTCGGTGAATCAAAAAGTCTGGTACCTTCTTTCTTGGCTTGTCCTCAGAAATGACACTGATTTCTAGCAGAGCAGGAACGTTAGAGTCTTCCTCCCAAGCATAGTTGTCGTAGATGAACTCTTCTGTTATATCTTGTACAATATTTTCACTCTCAGGCGGGTCTCCCCATCCAGTTGGCTGGATGTCTTCGAGCCAGATACGAGAGCTTTCAGGAGCGGTGTACTTGACCAAGAAGTCGTACTTGCCACTCGGTTGTCCTAAGGTGTCCCATACTTCCGTGGAACTGAAGGAGTCATCCCTCTCGATGATGTTGACCTCGGGAAAAGAATAGTTGATGAATTCTTGTCCTGCAATCTTTGCAGGTTCATCGTTGTACTGGATATTTTCTGAATTCCCTGAGTAATGATCCCATGATTTGGTGGGGACGCAGGTATTCTTTTCAATGATGTTCAGCTGATATGCATCGTTGGGCTGACTCTTCTGCCCCAAGTCTTCTGGGAACGGCTGTCAGATAGGAAAGTCATCTATCGAGTCAAAATAGTTATAATCGAAGTTGTCTTTCATCAGAGTGTCCTCCTCTAATGAGTTGGGTGGAGCACGACATCCTTGCGGATCACAATCTCCGTATATTATCTTGACGTCTAATCTTGGTATATATCTCAGACTTTACGTGGGATATCAAAATGGCGTATGCGTTTCTTCCTGAGACATATAATAGTCCTCAGTGAGATAGGACTTCCACTCTTCATCTGTATCGGAGGAGTCGCCCTCATTAATGGTATGTACTTCTTGAGACAGTGGGTGAAGGAAGCCTCCACAGTGGAAGTAGTCCTGAGTGGGATGAAAACTTTCATCGTTAGGAGCAGTCCGGGTACAGGTTGAAGAAAAACCAAGACCTTTCTTTGTCTTGTTATCAGTAGGAATTACGACCTGTCCCCATCCTTTTGCATTGTTACTTTTGATCACTTCGAGAGCATCTTAATATGAGGAAATCGATGTTCCTTTTTCTGACTGATTCTCATTGCTCACCGAAAGTGCTTGGAACTGGGTTCCAACAACCTCCTCTGTTCTACACAGGATGATGATGATAAGTTCCTCAAGATCAAGGCCTGCTCTCCACAGACTGTGACTAGTTTGTCATTTTTGACGAACTTCAGCTTCTGGTGAAGTGTCGAAGTGACTGCCCCAGCTTCGTGTATCCAAGGTCTTCCTAATAAACAGCTGTATGATGCCCGGATATCCATGACCTAGAAAATGACTTGGAAAGTGTGTGGACTGATAGTTATGGGAAGGTCGACTTCGCCGATAACTGTTTTTCTGGATCCGTCGAAGGCTTTGACGATGACCTCACTGCCTCTCATCGGAGATCCTTGAAATGATAGTCGCATCAGAGTAGATTTTGGCATAACATTCAGAGCTAATCTGGTATCTACCAGTACGTTGGCTAAAGCATCGTCCTGGCAGTTGATTGTAATGTTAAGCGCCATGTTGTGATTCTTGCCTTCTTCTAGCAGTTCTTCATCATTGAATCCCAAGTTGTTGCAGGAAGTGATGTTGGAGATGATGCTATCAAATTGTCTTATCGTCACATCTTGTTCCACAAAGGCTTGCTCTAAGACTTTCTGTAGGGCTTCTCTGTGAGCTTCGGAACTGAGCAAGAGAGATAGCATAGAGATTCTCGAAGGAGTTTGGAACAGTTGGTCTAAAATGTTGTACTCGCTCTTCTGGATGAGCTTCAACATCTCATCATTGGTTTTTGAAAGTTCGGGATTACTGGATTGCCCAGCTAGTTGATTGGGAACTTCTGTTTGAGGTTCCTTTTCTCTGGTGGGTTCTCCAACTCCTCTATTGAAGATCCGACCGATCCGTGTTACTCGACTGATTTCATCAATGTTTATAACAGAGGGTAATGGAGTTTTCTTTCCATTCTCGGTTGTTGTTGTACCGTACTTGTAAGGGTTAGCCTTATCAGTTTTGTACGGTATTAGTCCTGGCAGATAGATAACCACAGGAGCCTTTTGATTTTTCTGACCATCGTAGTTGGCCTCAATTGGTTCGAGGTTGAGAATCTTTCTACTATCAAGAGGAACTCTTGATTCATGGAGTATAGGGATTATGACACATACGTCGTTGGCCATTTTATGTTTAGAGATTAAGATAATATCTTTGCTTTGATCAGGGAGATAGTCTTGTATTACGTTGATTGAACCAGAACTTAAGTATAGCTGGATCTCTTCTGGTCCAACTGATTTTGAAGAGTTGCTCGCAGAAGGTAGCATCCTTGGTTGTTCTCCGAGCAAACTCTACAGCGCTCATAGTTGTGTGGTGGCACTCGGCCACGTCCGCTTTGTATGTAGTGCAAGCTTACTAGATATGTTTCCATCGAGTGAACATCCTGACTCTGATGTCTAGTAGGATTCCCGTCAGTCATACTGATCTGTTGTGTAGCTTCATCCAAGTAGATCGGAAGCCACCAGTGGTTCAACAAATGTTGAAGTATTCTTTGGACGATTGCATTTCCTTGGTCGTCTTTACGACACACTTTACAGTCTAGATAATCATGTGAAGCTAGAAAGCCAAGTCTGACTTGCTTAGCATGTAATTCTACCAGACTGGTATTCATCAAGCGAATATCAAAGATTTGAATCATATTAACTTGATGGCTAATTCTATCACGGTAATCCTGGATCCATCCGAGATCCATCTAACACTGGAGGGCCTCTTGTATAAAAGAGCATTCCTGATTATTTATTGAGCAGATCGGACAAGAATTATAATCGTGTTGTGACAGATCATGATATTATCTTTGCCTAGAGTGCATTGCCACCAAGTTGACATTCATTGCCAGAATGTTGTGGTTCTGGGCATTGTTGGGATTTATGTGAGCCATATTGACCTCATAGATTCAGTGATCTTGGATCCATCCGAGATCCATCTATTCTTGTAGAGCTGATTAAACTACGGAACATCCTTGATTATTCTTTGAGCAGATATCATACTGGTGATAATTGTGGGACGGTACATGACCGTACCCGCTCTGTCTGCAATGCATCTTGACCAGATTGGTTCCCAATAGGAGTACATCGCGAATTTGATAGCTGGGGTTAGATTCTTCCTCTATCAAATTTACTGCAGTTTTCTCATGCTGAGGCAACGGGTTCGTCTGAACATTTGGATTTGTATCTTTGAAAGATAGGACCCCGTTCCTGACAAGCTTCTGCATATTAGATTTGAAGCTAAGACAATTTTCTATGTTGTCCCCCGGTCTTCCTTGATGGTAAGGGCAAGTTTGATCTGCTTTGAACCAAAAAGGCGGATTTTCTGGTACTGTAAGAGGAGACCTGGTTTGGATGTGCCCTTTGACCAATAGTAGTGGAAACAGTTCTGCGTACAACATCGGTATAGGGTCAAACCCTGGTGGTCGTGTTGTACGGTTATTGTTATTGTATTGTGGACGAGCCTGCTGAAGAGGCTGTTGTGTCCTTTGCTGATACTGTTGTTTATTTGGTTGGCTCTGAGCAACCTGAGGTTGATATGTTGGAGCCGGCATAGGGTTGAGAGCTGGAGTTACTGCTGCTACTGGTTGATACCTCTGCCTTTGCTTTCCGAGAGAGATATTACCAATATCTTACTTTTTTTACTTAGGAAAAGCACTACCGTATCTTTTGGTACTGCTAGATGGTTTTGCACCTTTGACCAGACGTCCTTCTCGGACTGATTCTTCAAGGCATACCCCCATGTTCACCATTTCAGTGAAGTCGCTGGGCGCACTGGCGACCATTCGGTCGTAATAGAATGAGCTTAAGGTTTTCAAAAAGATCTTTTTCATCTCTTTTTCTTCAAGAGGAGGAAAAATCTGGGCGGCAATTTCACGCCATCTCTGAGCATATTCCTTAAAGGTTTCCTTGTCCTTCTGCGACATTGCTCTGAGTTGATCTCTATCTGGTGCCATGTCCAAGTTATACTTATAGTGCTGAACGAAGGCAGCGCCAAGATCTCTAAAAGTGACGATCTTAGTGCGGTTTAAACCCATGTACCATTTGAGTGCGGCACCGGTTAAACTATCTTGAAAGTAATGGATCAGTAGCTGTTGATTCTCTATCTGAGTCGACATCTTTTGACTGTCCATCACCAAATGACTTTGAGGGCAAGAGTTGCCCTTGTATTTTTCAAAGTCAGGCACCTTGAATTTGTGCAGGATTTTCACATTGGGGACCAAACAAAGGTCTGCGGCATCCTTTCCGAATAAATCCTGACCGCGAATGGCATGCAGTTCCTTCTGCATCTCTAGGAATTGTTCCTGGAACTCCTTCATTCTGTCATACATATCTTCATTTCAACCAGAGATTACTTGTGGAATCTGTCCTTCCGGGATAGTGTGTACCACGGCTTGTGGTATAGTCATTACGGAGGTGACTCTTGGTCCTTCCCTATCCCAAAGTTTGTAACCTTCAGGAGTTGTTGTCGTGACTCTTGCATCTTTGCCTTCCCGAAGTTTGTAACCTTCAGGCCCAGCAGTTCCTGCTGCAGTTTTGGGTCTTCCGTGACCGGCGGAATATATCCTTCAGGGATAAAGTTCATAGGCATGTCCCAGGGATAATCTTTAGGCATGTTGTACCGAGGATCATATGTCTCCACTATGGGCGTAGATGTGATCTCTGAGATCACAGTCCTTTGTTGTTGCTTCTGAGCTGTTTCCAGGGATTGCATGTCACTGTGGAGTTTTCTCAAATCTTCCTTTAGAGCGTCGATTTCTTCTCTCAGCTCTCTGTTCTCTTCCTCGAGATCGTCCATTTTCTTTTGTCGATTGGTCCGAGTATTGTACAAATGAGACAGTTTGACTCTAGAATCGTGACTCATACGTGAGATTCGAAGGTAAGAAAAATGCGTTATGTGAGAATGATGAATGATATGCAATGATATATATATATATATATATATATATATATATATATATATATATATATATATATATATATATATATATATATTAATTTTTTCCAAAAAGAAACTTCAACAACTAGATTGCAAATATCATACAGTGGGGAGACCCCGTTTTATTGAATTTGAAAGATTGCAGAAAGGGAAATACAGTATTTTACAAAGTGCGGTAAAAGGAAAAGTCTAAGCTTATGGATCATGAGTCCTCTCTGAAGAGGGCTCAGGTGCTGGTTCTAGTATTTTCCTTTTCTTTCACCAGGGCTCTTGAGCCGTTGTCGGGTTGTCGGTCATTTGCCAAGTGAAAGGAGCGAGCAAATTTCTTCGGTCTTCTTGATTTTCTACAACATGTTGTTCTAGTATCTTAATCAGAGCGTCCTTTTCTTTTAACAGTTGCTGAATTTTGTTACACTCCACATTGAGAATACGGTACTTGTTCTTCCAAGATTTCTTTTTCCGTTGAACTTTGTTGAGAGTGACCTGAAGTTTTTCCACATCAGACATAAAATAAAGGACAGATTCCTTTAGCGGAAGAACTTCTTGACGAGGGTAAGGCATCCTCAGCTTGAGGGCTCTGGTTTGTACCCAATGGAGATAAGGTTCCACAGAGACACAGTCTGGTTTTCCTAGAGACTCTCTTCCTTTCCTGTGAACATGTTTCCAGGCATGCATTATTTCTGTCTTTAGTGCCCTGTCATTTTCTCATTCCTTGAAGAAAAGACCTTCCAGATGAACATTACATGGGATATGCCTCATCGGGTATCCGAGTTGACGGCAAACTAAAATCGGATGATAGTTTATTCCTCCTTTAGTTCCTATGAGGGGTACATTAGGGGAATTTTCACATTTGTCAATGATCCTTATCCCGTCATAGATCCGATTGTACCAATATATGTTAGAGTTGGTAAGAGACATGATTCTCTATGACCAACGTAGAGTACTCTTATGATCCCAAAAAGCAGCATACTTGGGTAAATGGGAAGTGAACCATTTGTATAGCAGGGGTACACAGCATGTGATCATTCCTCCGCTGTATAAATTCCTTAAGTGTACAGAATGATAAGCATCTGCTAGCAAAGTCGGTACGGGGTTTCCAATCAGAAATATCTTAATGGCATTAGTATCGACCAAGTTATCGATGTTGGGAAAAAGGAACAACCTGTATGTGAGTAGAACAAAGATATCTTCGAAAACAGTAACGTTTCCTATACTGGCAAAGTATAGGGTTTTCTCTACCAAAAACTTGGTCGGTAAACCTTGGATTCCTTCCTTCGTGGTCATGTTAGTCCTGACTTCTGACTCGTCCAAATAGATCGCTCTTGCAATGGTTTGATCCTTTGGAATTTCTTCCAGTCCAGAAAAGTGAATCTGGTCAGTAATGGGGAAATTAGTCAGGTGAGAGTACTCCTCTAGTGTTGGTGCTAGTTGATAATCCGGGAATGTGAAACAGTGATAAATCGGATCGTAGAACTGAATCAACGTAGACAGGATTCCTTCAACTACATGGACCCTTAACAGAGACAGCAGTCCTCCGTACTTAGCTCTGAAAGCATCAGGGTTGGTGATCATCCTTGCCAACCTCTTTAAATCCTCTAGTTTTGGAGCCTTGAAGGTGTACTTGTGCATCTTCCTTCTACCGAAATCCATAGCGCAATCCTTCTCTCTGATATTTGCAATCATTGTTTGTTTAATTTGAAAAAAGAGAGAAGAGAAAAGAAGATTTTGTTTCTTTGTTTAAAAGTTTTTTAAATGAATGCATGAATGCAGCACACAAAAACATAGAAAAAACATGGGTTCAAAGGTTCAGCGTCACGAGCATGGAGTCATGGCTCTACCCATCCCCAAAGGTTGTACTATGGTGAATTTTTGTACATGTTCCCAAAATCATTGACCCCCCTAGGGATGACAACAGCAAGATGGTTCACTCGAGCGAGCTGTAGCATCCTAGGGTAATCTCAATTGAGTGTAGTATCGCGTGTCAACTATTTCTGATAGCTACCGCACTACAAAATAGCCACATGGTTACTGTCTACTAAATCCTCAGTTTCACGGATACCGCATTGGGACAATTTTCCGTCACAACAGAGTCGTTAAGCATTGAATCCGCAAAGGATATCTCCACTGATTTGATGGTCTACCGGGATAGCTTATTCGGGATTCACTCCCTGTAAGACCGCCCGTCTATGCCATCACCTATCTTATGTATCACTCAAACTTTCCACATGCGACATCACTCGCATTCCTATTAGCAAAAAAATAAACACGGATATCAAGTAGGAAAAGCAGTATATATATATATATTATAATTCCTAAAACTAACATCCTAGACCTCTTAGGAATTCTAGTTTTAATCTTAGACAGACAAATCATATTCCCCAGCAGAGTTGCCATTTTCCTGCAGCGTGCGATTTTTGTTGGTGACGCGACCACCTTATCGCAAAATTGGTTTTCTCCTCACTTCAATGAGGAGGAGTGGGGTGCTACTTTCTGATTTCTTATTTATCCCATGAAGCTAGAAGGGAAAGGGAAGCTATCTAAAACTAACCTTGCACGCAAATGTTTAACTAAACAAACGCTTAAGAGATTCGGGGAGTTCGGGGTCAGGTTATACAATGGGGAGTTGTCAATTACCCATCCTATATGTGGTTATCCACATGTTGATAGTTTTAGGTTCTGCTTTTACACTTGATGGTGTTTATCTGTTGTGGGTTGGGAAAGTTTGGGAATATTGAGAGAGTGAGTTTGAGTTTTTGATGATTTTGGTGAGGTACGGACCTCAGTTTTTGATTGGTATGAAGGTACTGGACCTAAGGTTTTTTGATTGGTATGAAGGTACTGGACCTAAGGTTTTTTTGATTGGTATGAAGGTACTAGACCTAGAGTTTTTTTTATTGGTATGCTCGCTAAGATTTCGCAATCTTATGCCTACGTATTCCTGTTTAAAGAAACAGGGAAATCAGAGCAATCGTAGTTCCTCCTATTCTATGGGAGGAAAATATATTTGGTGTCTTGTTTAAAGCCCTAGATTGAAGCTAAAAGGTTGAGTATTTATGTCTTGTTCAAAGCCCAAGATTGAAGCTAAATATTTGAATGAGAGAGAATTTGTCATCTCTAAAGGGAGACATCTTGTCTGTTTATCACAACTGTTGGGTGACTGATTATAAAGGAAAATTACTTTAACTGGGATATGAGAACCCAGCAATGCCATAATTTTCTTTATAGGGGATTTGTCTTGAAGGAGAAAACTTTAACGCAGTGTAGAGAAATGCCATTTTTACTTAGGAATCTTTCATGCTAAGGGAGGGACAGTGGCGTGGATGCAAATAATCCAGAGGCTTGCCACTTACAGCAATTAGATGAAAGAGGAAGTTTTACCAGGATAAGAGATGGACGACAGCTTGGACATTTGAATCAACAAGTGTGCCACTTACAACAGTTATCTAGGATTAGGGTTTGTTTGATTTATTTGTTTTGATGTGTGATAACACAGAGAAATGACTTCCTGCAGAGAGATTTTGATTTCCTCTGAAGGGATGTTGATTTTTTTGTGCCTTGATCAAAGCCCAAGGTTGAAGCTAAGAGATTGACTGACTCCACTGGGGAAGTCCTTATCCAAAGCCTAAGAGGAGGTTGGAAAAGACTGACTCAACAAGAGAGTGTTTTATCTGTCTTGTACAAAGCCCAAGATTGAGGCTAAAATGAGACTGACTCTTTGGGGGATATCATTATACAAAGCCTAAGAGGAGGTTATCAGTTGACTTTTCCGGGGAAATACTTTATATATCTTGTACAAAGCCCAAGATTGAGGCTAAAAGGGGCAACTAACTATATGGGTGAGAGGTTTTATCTGTCTTGTACAAAGCCCAAGATTGAGGCTAAAAGAAGATTGGCTCTGCTAGAGAGATTTATAAAGTGTCTTGTACAAAGCCCAAGATTGAGGCTGGAAAAAGGAAACTCACTCTGTAGGAAAGAAATCTTTGTTTGTCTTGTACAAAGCCCAAGATTGAGGCTAAAGAGAGGATTGACTCTACTTAGGGATATTAATTCTCAAAGCCTAAAAGAAGGCTGGGAGGGATTGACCTTGCTGGGGAAGATATTTATCCAGAGCTTAAGAGAATGTTATGAAGATTTTGACTTTGTTGGGGAAAGTCTATTTATGTCTTGTACAAAGCCCAAGATTGAGGCTAAAAAGAATGACTCAACAAGAGAGTATTCATATGGTGTCTTGTACAAAGCCTAAGATTTAGGATAAAACGAGACTGACTCAACAAGAGAGTGCTTTTATCTCTCTTGTACAAAGCCCAAGATTGTGGCTGAACAAGCTGGAGAAATCATTATACAAAGCCTAAGAGGAGACTGACTTCTGCTGAGGATTATTGAGATCCAGAGGCAGGTCAAAATTAGGGGGATCAACTCTTGCTGAGGTTTTCCAAAAGAGTTGAGGTATCAGATGCCTTGAGGTTCGTATGATAAGCCGTCCTTAGCTAGGGGAATTTAGGATAAAGATTGAGTTTTAGATCCTGTGAGGATTTTAACTCTACTGGAGATTGGTTAAATGATTAGGGTTTTTTTCTGTGTCTGTAGGGAACTTGAGAATGTCTTCGAGATCCAAGAGGGGATTAGACTGTCCAAGTCTACTGGTATGGACGAGTTTGTCTTTGTATGATGCCCAAGAGGAGGCTGGTATTTTAAGTGATGAGTGTCAACCATAAAATTGGTACGAGGTTTTGACTCTTTGGAAAGACTGCTCTAATGAAGGATGACTAAGTTCTATCTTATACCTTTAAGAGGTATTCAGGGTCCTTGTATTAAGCCCAAGAGAAGGCATGAGAACTTCTAAGAAGCCGGAGGGTCCTTGTACAAAGCCCAAGAAGAGGCGGGGATGCTTTTAGGAAGCCTGTGGGTCCAAACTTAAGAAAAGTTCAAGAAAAGTTTCACCAGGAATAATCTTTTCTTTAATGAACAGTTCTAGGGTTTGAAGAAATTCAAAGGAGGTTTCACCGGGAATTAATCCTCTCTGGGGAATGAACTTCTTTGACAATTTCTAATAGTGACAGTCTGAGAAAAGTTTCACCGAGAATAATGCCTTTCTCTTTGTTCCATATTATTTAAGCCCAAGAGAAGGCAACACTGTATCTGGAATTCCTTTGGGGAGCTAGTTTTGACTATATTGAAAGAGTGACCAACTGGCTTTACCTAGTTCTAGACCTAGTTGTCGGGGAAAACTCTAAGCAGATATACAAGTATATATACATTTGATATATGACAAGTATTTAAAAGGATATGAAAGAAAGACTTACAGGTGAGTAGCAATACAGTTATATATATATATATATGAAAGCAAGTAAATGAAAGCTGATAAAACTTACAGGCGAGCAAGCTTCCATTGTAACAGCTGTATGGTTAGTTGTTCAATAAATTAAAGAAAGTTTTTGATAACAACTATGTATTTGAACCTAAATAAAAAAGGAAGTTGTTTTGTAAAAATTTTTGGGGCTTATACTCAAGGAGAGGCCCAGATGAAAAAACAGTAATCGTACTGTTGTTTTGTAAATTGTACCGGGACTTATACAACGATTGAGACCCAAAAAGGTTTATATTTACAAAGGGGTGAGACTTACACTATATCAAGAGGCCCAAAGTTTATTTATGTAGAAGTGATGGGGCTTACAACTCAAGGAGAGGCCCAGATGATTTATTTTGAAAAGGTGACGATCGCGTCAGGGTTTTGAAAACCGCAGAGGGACTTATACAATAACTGAGGCCGCAAAGATTGTGTATTTACAAAAGGAATGGGTCTTACACTCTAATAGAGGCCCAAAAGTTTGAAAAAGAAAAGAAATGGGACTTACAACACAAGGGTAGGCCCAGATGACTTTTTTTGTTTAAAAGGCGACGACCGCGCCAGGATTTTTAAAATCGCAGTGGGACTTATACAATGACTGAGGCCCAAAAAGGTTTTCGTCAAAAAGGGATTGGGTCTTACACTCTAATAAAGGCCCAAATTGTTTTGAAAATTTAAAATCGAGAGGAAACCCTAATTTTAAATTAGAATGTCATTTTTCAAAGGAAATTTAAATAATAAATGATAAAATATCAAATATATTCAAAAACAAGTTGTACACTTTGAAATTTTTTTTGAAAAATCATGTTTAATCATATGAAAGCTTGAAATTTAATTAGTTTTCAAAGATCAAAGTGGGAATTTCATTTTAAAAATTATTTAAAATAAAAAAAATGAAATTAATTACAAAAATTCTAACTATATTAAATAAATAATATAAATTGGATTTTTTTGTAAAATAAAATATTTAAACATTTTAGTGAATTTTGAGCAAAAGAATCAATTCAAAAACATAAATATTCTGAGAGAAATTAATTTTTGAATCAATTAAACAAAATAACTAAAATTCAAAATTTTGAATTATGGCGCCAAGAACACTTGGTTCTTGCCCGCGCCCTCTGTTTTTGCAGATTTGCATTTTCTCACTTTTCTCTATGATTTCTTAATGGTTTTGCATGATTTAAGTACATATCTTGTTCCTTTTTGAACAAGTATCACAACCATATAGTTTAATTGCATTTATATTAAGCATGAAGAAAGAAATTAACTGAAAACCTCAAGAACCCTAATTTCAGCATGAACACAATGAAATTCCATACACGATTGATTTATTGCAATTGATTAAGGGTCATCACTCTACATACATGCATAAACAAGATGGTAACTCAAAAATTCATTCATGATGCATGGATCATAGAGTTAGAAGGGTTCAGGCTTACCTCCTGCAGCTGGTGATCGAGTTTGGTGATGGAGGTGTTACTTCTAGGTTCCAATGATCTGGACAGCTTCCTTAGGTGCCAAGGATTGTGTTTGAATGCTTGAAGTGGATTGAAATGAGCTGGAACTGGTTGTGGTACCTCAACTGCAACTCTGTCAAGAACTTGAGCAATTGGCTGGTGATTTTGTGAATTTGATGTTCCAGATGTGATTTTGTGTTATGGATCACTCATATATGATGTTTATGAGGTGTGTGTGTGTGTGATTGTTTTGGTTGGAATCACTCTCAATCTCAAAACCCGATAGTGACTTGAGTTAGAAGGCAAAATTGAAGTGAAGAAGAGATTTTTGAGTAAAGCATCAGTTTGGGTGCTTTGGTGTACTTAAACTGATCACAATTGAGGTCTATTTATAGTGTGTCAAGTTTGTTTTGGCAGCAATAGTGTGTGGCAACTGCAGCAGGTATGTGGCCAATGTGGATCAAATGGAATCTCAAGTCTCCTTTAGCCATTGACTTGAGGTTAGAGCACAGACATATGGTCTTTTGGTTCAGAGATAAGGCTTGACTCATTCAGTTAAGCTTGCCTCAGTTCATGCCACCTTGATGCATCCATTGAATGCATTGAAACAAAATTGGAGTCTTGGCATTTCTTAGCTCTATTAGGTTTGGCATGGCTATATGTAGATTCTTGGACTTTGGAGGCTTGGGGATCAGATCATTCTCCTTTTGTTTTATCCTCAGATGTGTCTAAATGGATGACAAGGCTTGGAGTTGTCCAAATTTGCCAAATCGAGCAAATGCACAAAATTTGCCTTGCTTGGGACAGTTGGAAATGGTGATTTTGAGGGATTCATATCTCCCTGCTCAGGTTGAGTTATGGGAGGCTCTTATGCTTTTTAGAAAGCCCTCATATGATACAAAACATGTGTGATCATAGTTTGTTTGAAACTATTTGGATCCAACTGAAAAAACCTCATGAACATTGATGTTCAAGGCTGGTAACTTAGGCAGATTTTCACTTAGTGTTGGAAAAAGTGTTATTTTCATGTTTTTGTGATTTTAATCACTCCATAACTTAAAATCCATAAAGAATTGGAGTTTGAGGTAGTTGAATATTTTGTAAAGTGTAGCAAGACTTACAAATCCAGCTTTGGATCACCCAAAATGGTTGCTTGGATCTCAAGTTATGATCCTTGGAAGTTGGTACATAAATCACTTATGTTCCATAACTTAGGAAAATTTTGGTTTCTCAAGGTTGCCCCTTTTGCAAGAAACCTCACTTTTCTTGATTTTTCTTGATGAATGATGATCAATGTCACACATTAAAATTATTTTTGACTTAGGGGAACCATATTTGTGAAAAATTCCAAAAAGTCAAACTTGATTTTGTGCACAGTTGACTTTTTACCGGATGAAATCCAAACTGTGCGATCCTTTGTGAAATCAAGTCCTTGACCTCAATCAAACCTAATGGATGGATTCCATAGGTGATATAGAGTGTATTGAATCATGTCCCAAGTTTTGGGAGCATGCCTTGGTCAAAAGTCAAAGGTACAGTTGACTTTTTCATCGTAACCCTAATTGTGGTCCAGATGAAAATGAAACTTGTGAATCAAGCTTCTTGGATAAATCCATTGTTGTAAATGGATCAATGTGGTGTATTGGAGGCCCTCAAATCATGTCTTGAGGTCATGGCTCAGGTTTTGTCCCAAAAGTCAACTTAGGGGTGAATTAGTTCAAGAAACCCTAATTCTTGATTTTTTGTGAATGCATCCCCTGAGGCTAAATCGACTTGATGATTGGGTCCATGAGGTCCCTTGGAGTATCTGGGGTTATGCTTTGAAGCATTGGCTCATGCCCGGATGAAAATTTTCATCTGGAGGCCTTGGTCGACCAAAACCCTAATTTGGTGACACTGGCGATCTCGAGGCTTGATCCATTTAGAATGTTGCAACCTTGTGCTTGATTTTTGATGTGGGAGTCCTCTTGATCCCTTATGGGTGTTTGAGAGGTTTAGACAAGTTGAAGATCATGTCATTTATTGATTGATCTTTTGTCTAAGTGCTCTGAGAGGGTTTGAAACTCTAATTTTTTATTATGGTGAATGTTCACCCATCTTTGAGGAGATTAATGAGGCATGATGGTACATCCATATTGTGATGATGATTTGAAAAATGATGGGAAATCTTGGTGGTCAAGATTTGGGGTAGGACAATCACTATATGACCAAAAGCTGCAAAACCCAATAATCAACCAAAATAACCCCACCACGCCTTGTTGCAACCAAGACCCCGCTACACCCGTACGAACTCTGCATACACTCTCTCAATGAGCCAAAACTACCTATAGCTTGATAAAAAATGTGTCATTAATGAACACCACAAGACCAGCTAATCCTGCCACTTCCATTCCAATCTCTGCACCCTGCTACCTGCGTACCAGCATGCTACCCCAAACAAAACACTCTCAAAACGCTGCTACGGTCTGCTACAATCTACACCATTGAAAACAACAATTTAAAGTAGTTTCTGCCACAATAAACCAAAACCTTGAAACCGCCAAACATCGACTACACTTTGCAATGCTTCTACAACAAAACAAAATTAACAGAATAACCTAGAAGTTCGAAAAGGACTCATCAAGTGACAAGAATTGAGAAGGTTGGAGGATTGATTCAAAAGATAGATGGTTTGTGTTAAATTGAGGGAGGACGGATTCATAAAGGAAAAAGAAAAAAAAGGATTTGAAAACAAAAAAAAAATAGAAAAGAAGAAGGTTACACAACACATTAGTGAGGCTCCTTCCATCACTCTCATTGCAAGAACTGACCTCCATTTTTCATTTGGAAACCTCCTCAGAGTCGCAAACCTCCCTCGAACCTTATCACTCAGCAACACAAAAGTCTGATCTTCAGTTTTCAATCTTAATCTTTCCTTAAAACCTGCATACCCAAACATCCTTCAATAAATAAACTTCAATCAACCTAAAACCTTTTTTATCTTCAACCAAATTTCATCCAACCATCTCCAATCAACCCTTCATTTCATCAACAACCAAATCATAGAATCAGAACAGAGAGAAATCAAAATGAAGAGTAGAGATTCAACCGAAAACTAAACTCGAAATCAAAACCCAAACAGAGAAACAAACTTGAAATCTGAGACTAAGAGAGAATCATGTAAGCGGAGGAACGATTTTGAATTCCAAGAAGGTTGAGACCCGTTCATCTTCTCGTCGCCTTGTTTCTTCGACATTTTCATCTCACACCTTCACATAACCTCAACTTCCTTCAACTCACTTCACGTCGCCCTCCATCATACCACTTCCATCGCTCAAAGCCGCCGTGAAACAAAGAGAAGGCATCGCGAGAGATGTGAAAGACAAAGAAACGAGAGAAGGTATCGGATGTGAGATTTTTGAGTGAGAATTTATTCGATTTGAGAAGTGAAGAATTGAAAAAGTTGAAACGGAATGGCAAGGTTAGTTTGTTCTTCGGATGCCATCATGTTTTATCTCTGTGTTTTCATAATTTAGGTTTAGGTTGAAGTCACATGGGTCAAACCGACCCGTTTCTCTAACTTGGGCTGCTGCGCCCCCATATGTTTCCTAGCCCACACATCTTGATTCAATCATACACCCTTGTTATTGTTTAGTTTTCTTCCATTAGGTTTTAAATTGGTAATTAGTTTTTTTCATTAGATTTTATTTGGTAAATTAGTTTTGTGATTAGGTTATAATTTAATTAGTAAATTAGTTATTAGTTAGAAGATAATTTAATTAGTAAATTAGTTATTAGTTAGAAGATAATTTAATTAGTAAATTAGTTAGATTTTAATTTAGCTTGTTAATTAGTTTTCAATTAGGTTTAGTTTAATTAATTAATTAACTCTAATTTGGATTTGATTAGAATTTGGTTAAACTCGGCAGCCCTCGATTTTATTTTATTCTTGATGTTTGTTGATACCTTTTGATTTTGTTTATGAGTAGTTGCCGAGTGTTTGGTATTTCTCTTGTTAGCCCTTGATTGTTATCACTCATGTTTAAAGCTTCACACCTTAATCCGTTGGTGAGTTACCTATTTCCCCAATTCTAAAGGAAAGGATCACTCTTGTTGACTTATAAGTCATAGTTAGGATAGTTGTTGCTTTCTTACCTACTTGGTGGCCTTGATTATCGTCTTGGCCTTATTAGAGCCATTTTTGCTTTATAACTTAGATTTAAGTTAGGGTTCTTGAACTCTATGTGGATACCATCATGATGTGTATTCACTTCCCCTTTTGACTTTGTTTAAAGTCAACCTTTAGGTTAGTCTTTCAACTTAGACTTAGAGAGTTCTTTAACTCTATGTGAACATCATGGTTATGAGTACTCATTACCCCTTGGAACCTTGACCATAGTCAAGAGTTCCTCACCCTTAGTTAGGTGAACTAAGGAGGCTCTGATTCCTCATTCCTAATCAGGATACGTCGGCAGAAGATGCGATATCTTGTCGAGCCAGTTTTGCCTTACAACTTAGACTTAGAGAGTTCTTTAACTCTATGCGAGTATCATGATCATGAATACTCATTCCCCCTTGGAACTTTGACCATTATCAAGAGTTCCTCGTCCCTAGTTAGGTGAACTACAAATGCTCTGATTCCATCCTAGTCAAGATACGTAGGCACGAGATGCAACGTCTTGGCGATCATACTGAGTGTATATACTCCTAAGTCTTTACCATAGGTTTTTACCCTTAGCACAGTTACCTTTAGTAAGAAAACAATAAACATAACACAAATAAGAACAAGAGGTTCCTGTAGAGTACTACAGATATCTAGGATGCTAACACCTTCCCTAGGTATAACCAACCCCCGAACCTTAGATCTCTTAGTTTTGTCTTCACATAGTGCAAATAGGGTTTTCTTCGATCTTTACCTTTTCCTTTGGATAAATCAAAGCTTGGTAGTGAATTTCAAATATGTGTGATTCAAGTTAATTAATAGCTTGATATCCTATTCTCACCGCAACAGAAATGGCGACCTCACTGGGGAAAGCAAAACCTCTAATTCACAAGAGGGTTAAGCCCACCTTGTTTGTGTTTGTGTTTGTTATATGTTTGCTTGCTTGTATACTTGTATATCTGTATATCTGTATATATACCTGATGTGCTTGGGTTTTTCTATGTTTAGTGTTGTTACCTTGAGTGGTGAGATAAGTCCTACCCCAGACTTGAGAGCACACATATGATAAGATTGTGGTGTAATCAATAGTCGGCTGTTGGGAGTAGTCCTAATATGTTTGGCATATGATGACCTCGCTCAGTGGAGGCCCCTTTGGGATTATTGATGTCTGATGCGAGTAGTCGTATTGATGTCACTCTTTCCGACCAGGGAGTCTGTGGTACTGAGGACCTTTAGTTACCCTTTACCCCACTGGCCTTTTTAGGACGTAGTGCAGTGATAATCCAAGTGTAGACCTGTGATGGTTGTCATGCGATACTACACTCAGACGAGTTTATCATGAGAATATTATTAACCCGCATGAGAAGTCATGTAGGCCGATAATATCCGAAAGATTTATCAATGACTTTGGGAACTTCTTAGAACCCTGTTCTGTAGATCAAGAACCCTTAGTACACGCCTTTTTGGGATGGGTAGACCATGGCTCCATGCTCGTGATCTTCAAACCTAGGCCCTTGTTTGCTTGTCAACATATATGTGAATACTTGTATATGCGTGTTTATGCATCCATTCATGCATCCATGAGCATTCATTTCAAAAAGGTCTTCAGAAACTTAGAGATTTAGTTGCAAACATCTTATCTCTAGCAGTTGATTCAGAAAATGATTTCATTAACCAGTTTCCCTTTGTAAGACTCATGTTTGTTTCCTCGCAGAAGTCGTTGAGGAAAACAGATAGACAACCTTAAGCAAGGTCCCAAGATCTAAAGAAGAGATTTGGATTCCCATCCGCACAAGTTTCACTTGGCTATTCACACTGAGTTCTCTACACCCTTACAACACTAGAGCCCAAGCTCGTAGAAGAATGGCATAGCAAAATGTGGAGATTGAGCGAGTTAGTGGAGAGTTGAAAGACCTACGAGGGAATGTAGGTAAAATTATGGAGATGTTGCAAGCCATACGTGTAAACATGGACACTCATACCACCGTGGTTTCTGAAACCGTCAACACAGTAGTGGATCATACACCTGTAACTGTTGCCAGTGTACCTCCTTATGGTCCTCCTTTTGGTTTTGTACCGCCACCATTTACAATGCAAACTACTCAGCAGTTGTCTTAACAGATAGTTCCTTTGACTTTTGAGGTCCCTCAACCAGTTCCTACCTCTATACCAGTTGTCGTGCAAACACCAGTACAACCTTACTTCCATGATGCGCGTCAAGTCAATGACATCCCAGACATGTCTGAAGAGGGGGATGATCGTCATGAAAAGCTGAGAGAAAATGTGGAAACTATCGAGAAGAGGCTAAGAGCCATACAAGGCAATGAAATATTTGGTGCTGACGCAAGATATATGTGTTTGGTATCCGGGGTTGTTATTCCACCAAAGTTCAAGACTCCGGGTTTTGACCAAAATGAAGGTGCTACTTATCCAAGAACCCATCTGATCATGTATTACAAAAGGATGGCTGCCTACTTTGACAAAGACAAGCTGATGGTTCATTATTTTCAGGATAGCTTGAAAGGTGCTTCTGCTAAATGGTATTTAAGCCTGGATCAATCCCGTATCCACAACTTCCAAGATTTGTCAGATGCCTTAATTAAGCACTACAAGTATAATATGGATCCTGCTCCAGACAGAAGGAAACTCTTGAGTATGATTTAGAAAGACTCTGAGTCGTTTAAGGAATACGCTCAGCATTTGAGAGAAATGGCTTCGCAAGTAGAGCCACCTTTAACCAAAAAGGAATTAACTGACTGGTTTGTCGACACGGTGAGACCAGAATTCTACGAAAGGATGATTAGTAGTGTGTCTGCTAACTTCTCCGATATTGTGGCTATGAGGTTAAAGTAGAGCTTGGTCTGAAAATTGGGAAAATGACCAAGGGAGCTAGCAGTTCAAGCAACGATGACAAGAAATCCTTCAACAATTTTCAAAAGAAAAAGGAAGAAGGGACCAATGTTGTGATGACAGGCAGAAGGAAGAAAAATTAGCCTTGGAAAAGTCAACAACAACAGCAGGTTTATATTCAGCATCTCGTCTATCCTGTTCAGCAACCTTATGTGGCCTTCATCGCGCAAACACTCAACAACCAAGCTTCTGATTACCATCCGGTTCTTTAACCACCAATCTATCAACGAGCGCCCAACGCTCCTGCTTATCAACAAAGGACTCAAGTTTCTCGTCAGAATGCTCCAGGTAGAAGACAGGGTGGTAGGCCTCCGATTCATCCCATTCCTATGACATATACAGAGTTGTATCCTTCTTTGGTACAACAAGGATTAATAACTACAAGGTTATTGGGTCCGCCTCCTGATCCACTTCCACCTTCTTACAATCCCAATACTCATTGTGCGTTCCATGAAGGCACACTAGGCCATAATTTGGAAGGTTGTTTTGCTTTGAAACATATTGTGAGGGATTTGGTGGAGAGAAATATTTTGTCTTTTGATAATTCTCAGCCAAACATTAGAAGCAATCCTTTGCCCACCCATGGGGCAGTTAATGCTGTGGAGGAAGCATATGGTGAGACGTTGATCTTGGATGTTGACGAGATCAAAACTCCGCTTTAAGACTTTCGTGAAAAATTGATAAAGGCTGGTTTGATCAAGGATCGTCATGCTGAAGGAGAAATTTGTAATATCAACCCCAAGGGATATTTGTTGGTGTAGAAGGACACTCAGAGTTAGACCGACGATGGCTTCCTACAAGCGGGTAGCAAGTTTAAGATGGATTGGGCGTCTGTGGTTGAGCTTCACCTTGATTTTCTGTATTTAATTCCCTAAAGCTGGCAACATGTTTGTTTGCTTCAGCCTTTGTTGCAATTTTTATTTGTATTTGGTGATAATGTTCGTAAACACTCTCGATTTTTTGTTAAAAATTGTTACCTTTAATGAATGAAGTTTTCTATTGAAACTACTATTAATGTTTGCAATTATCTTTGAGTTTTTTGAGACCTTTTTAGCTTGCATTTGCATTGCATGTGCATGTCATTACATTTGCATCGCATCTCGTTTCTCACCCTTGAGTCTCATCTTCTTCTTCCCATACCTCCTTTAAGGATACCTAGCACGCATTCTGACAAATGGCGACAATGAACGAGGTTTTGAAAGGTCAGGAAGCCTTGAAGGAGGAGATCAGAGTCCTCAAAGGTCAGATGAACTAGGTCTTAGAGACCTTGCAGAACTTGATGAAGAAAGAGGAGTATGCTTGCCCTGTCGCATCCAAAGAAGTTATCACTTCACCACCTCCTGTTGTTTTGCCACATCAAGGACACGCCCTTGAGGAAACTTTGTGTCAACCCGCATTTGGTCCTGTAGCCAATTGTCATCCTCATCAGGTGGCTACCAGGACAACACCTAAGCGTCCAGTGGTCGTTTTCCCTCAAGGTTCTCAAAGCCAGAACAAGAATCAGAAGAAAAATCCTGCTGAAAGGAACAAGGCTCACTACAAGCCAATTCTTGTGCCGCTAAGCAAACTTTATCCACTGTTGATTCAGAATGCGATGGTGATTCCGCGACCTCTCAATCCTATGCCAGGACCTTGGCACAACGCGAATTTGACTTGCGAATTTCACAAAGGGGCTAAAGGGTACAACCTGGATACTTGCCTGGCGTTAGAGGCTATTGTGCAAAAGCTTATCTATGACAAGGATTTAATCCTCGAAGAAGATCACCCAAAAGTTGAATGCAAATATCGTACTAGGACAATGGGTCATCCAGTTGAAGAGTACAAGAGTTTTGAAGGTTGCTGAAGGCATTTTTTCAGAGCTGGTTGCATTTTGGTTATTTCAGTATTTTCAGTTGTATTTTCCTTGCTTTTTGATTCCATGTTTGCTTGTAAGCTTTGTTGTTTTTTGAATTAGCAAGATTAATGAAATGTTTATGCATCTTTTGGGTCAATCCATTCATATCCACTCATTTTCTTTTATTGTCATAAAAAGCAAAATATATCCTTCTCCATCCACTTATCTTTATCAAACTGTTTGTTTAAGCAAAGATTGGGGAGGATTACGAAACATTATACCCATAACTGTTGTTGGTATGCTTTGAATCAAACTTTGCCGATGATGTAAGTCATTGTTTCAAATCCCCAAACACTGGAGAGATAAGGATTTAATCCCTAGTCAGCCACTTTGAGCCTATAAGTAGTTGTTTTCTTTCGGAATTAAAAACCCTTAAATCTTAAACCTGGGGCAGGGTAGTTCTCAGTTTAACTTGGGTATACGTTCGAATGCAAGAGCTCCATTCAAGACACCTATCAGCTCTCTTAAATCAAATGAACAAATGTTGTACAAGTTGTTCCCAAAGTGGTAAATAAGGACCGTTGAGAAATCCTTACTCGAAGAATGAGCCGAGTGCGTTTAAAGGCAAAAGCTAAGAAAGATGGGAAGATCATGACCTTGCCTTATACAAAAAGTTTGTATGACAACAAAAAAGAAGTTTACTTTAGGTCCTCACCATGAAAGCCCACGAGGGTAATAAGTAACCAAATGTTGTAAGGGAGTGGTGACTGCCCTAGGTGTCTGAACCATCACAAACTATCATCAGTTCAATTCCTAGCCTATAGGAACCTGAATGTATAGCCTGAGTTAACTGTGCGTAGGATTGAAGTTCATCATGAACATTGGGTTGGGACAAACAAACTTTGAGCCTTTATCCTTATTTCATGAGCCATGAACCAAGCCACGTTACAATCTTTAAAAGACCTAATTGAGGTAAGGTTATTTTCAAAGCATACTACAACAAGGTTGGATAAACTGACTCCTAATGATCTTTGATATTTGTTTGTGTAGATCACTTCATCTGTCATTCTGTAAATGACTAGATCCACCTTGTTTTTGATTATTTAATCACTCCACTATGTTTATCAATAAACTTTGATTTTAAAAGCTTGCATGAATGTTACATTGAAATTGCCAATTTTTAATGAACAATATTATTTGCAAGACAACCCAATGTCAAAGGAATCCTAACAAATGCAACCAGCTAGGGAATTTGACTTGGTAAAGGAAGTTCAATCTGGGGCAACCAATTTGGAGGATTTGTTAATCAACCATTCAAAGAGTCGGTAAATCAGGGGTATAACTTTTCAAGTTTAGAATATTGGGGCAAGTCATTTTGAGGTCGTCTCATGGCAGGTTTTCCCAACTCTTTTCAAGGTGAAGAACTCCAAAGACCATCCAACAGGGGCAATCAGGTCGAGATTAGAAAAATCTTTCAAAGGTCAGTTAGTCTGGGGTTTTTACATCGAGATTTGTGAATCTCTCCAAGAGTTTGAAGACATCGACGCATCTTGTTAGCAAATTCTTCTGTAAAATCCTCTTGGTATTTTCTTCCCATAGACCATGTAATCTAGGGCAGAGAAGATTTGAAGATTATCTGTTGCAAGAGCCATTGCTCATTACGAGGATCATTATGCAATTGAAGTGCAGAACTACGGTTCTTGTGATATCTGTTGCTAGCTCCCCAGTAAGTTGTCACTTCAGTTGATCTTGGCAAGTTCCCATGGTTTTTTCCTTTCCAATAGGGAAATCAAGCTCAGGATGGCAATCCTAGTGAAGTCACGATATTATACCCCGAGTGGAATACTTTTCCCCCAGAGAAGGTTGTAACCTTGTCACAGAACTGCTGATTCTACATGTTCATCCTTAGTGATGGTTCAAGCTAGTGAGTTTGGCTGGGTATCCTTGTTGAGATGTTTATTTCATCTCCATTTAGCTTTCCCCTTGTCTGTTTTGTCAGCATAAGCAAAAGCATGGCATCTGAGCATTCTTGCTACTTTTTTGGTGTTTACCTATTTTGTTCACTTGGGTGTTTATTTCCCAAGTGACTGGGTTTGTCTATTCTCTCCAATAGAGTTGTCAGCCCTTCGGCATAAATTGCCCATCCTTTCTAATTTTCCCACAGAGTTTGCTCCTCATGGATGAGGGTTCCTTCAATTATCTTTTCAATGTTTGGATAAGATAAACCCCATTTAAATTCATTCTTCAATGGTTAGAGTCTTGTTTGACCGTTTCTTTCTAGCTTGTTTCTAGATTGAACTTTGATCCCTGGCAGGTGTTGCTTTTGAGCCTAATTAGGTCGACAAACCTAGTTTGAACGTGTATTTAACGTGCATTGTGTCTCGCAGGAAGAATCTTTTACAGATCCTCATTGAAGACAAAATCCATTCTCAGCATGGTTGTTATAACATCTCCTTGGAATTTACACCCAAACAACAAGTGGCAATCTCCTTGAGAAGCTTGTTTTGCTATTACTACCTTAACAATGGTAAGTGGCAGTCTCTCCCGAGAAACTTATCCGTCCTTGGTGTTTTCCTTCAAATCTCCTTACAACAAGTGGAAATCTCTTGGAGAAGCTTGTTTTCTATGGCGATAAGTGGCAGTCTCTTCTAAGAAGCTTATCTATCTTTGGTGTTATTCAACTTTCTGCAATTACAATTTAGTATTCCCCTAGAAGTCTGTCAGGGGAATTTTGTTGAAGACCTTTCAAATGGTTTCTCTTTATTTGAGTTACCCTCTTTACAAGTATTTCATTGCAAGTGATGATTCCTCATTAGGTCATCTATCCAGTTTGCTTCTATCAAATGGCATCTCTTTGAGAAGTTAATGAAGACTCTGATGTTTTTCTCTTTATTTAAGAAAATTTACTCATAAGCAACCAACCTGTATCTCTTTTGTGAGATCCCCAGTAAGCTTGCCTAGGCTTTGTACATCTCTAAATGAAGTGGATGTGTGTTTCCTAGTGAATTCCTGGATACCATTTTCCTCGGTGATGTCTTATAATTCTTTTACTCCCCAAATGAAGTGGGGATGTTTACCTATTTCCCATTGGAGACCATATTTTGGTTCTACTTTCAATGAGGACGTTTTATTTGGTCCATTCCTAAGGCTTTGAGGTTTGTGTCATGTTTTTTTGTCCTAGAGTGTCAGCCAGTCACACTTGAACTTGTTGATCCACTGCTCTGGATATTTCCCCAGTGGAGACCGTATTTCCGGTTCAACCTTCATTGAGGATTTATTTTCTTTCTAGAGTGTCATCCAGTCACATTTGAACTTGATGATCAATCATTCTAGATACCTCCGTTGGATCCCAGCTTTTGGTTCTACTTCTAGTGAGGTTGCTTTTTTCTAAAGTGCCAATCGGTCATGCTTGAACCACTTGTTCTACCACTTTAGATGTTTTATTTGCTTTTCCCAGTGAAGACCGTCTTTCCGGTTCTACCTTCATTGAGAATCCTTTTCTTTCTAAGATGTCATCCGATCACATTTGAACTTGATGATCTATCATTCTAGATACCTCTATTGGAGACCATTTTGTGGTTCTACTTCCAACGAGGATACTTTTTCTTTTGCCCTAGAGTGTCATCAGGTCACATTTGAACTTAATGATCAATCATTCTAGATGCCTTTATTGGAGCTCATTATTTTGGTTCTACTTCCAGTGAGGTTGCTTTTCTTCTAAAGTGCCAACCGATCATACTAGAACATGTTGTTCCATTACTTTAGATGTCTTGTTTATTTTCTTTCCCCAGTGGAGACCGTTTACCGGTTCAATCTTCATTAAGGATCTTTTTGTCCTAGAATGCCATCCGGTCACATTTGAACTTGATGATGAATCATTCTAGATATCACCATTGGAGCCCAACTTTTGGTTTTACTTCCAAGGAGGATGTTACTTTTACCTTTTCTTTGGTCCAACCTTTAAAGCTTTGTGGATTGTGTCCTATTCCCGCCTATTCTTTTCAGAGTGTCAACCAGTCATGCTTGAACTTGTTGATCAACTACTCTGGATATTCCCCAGTGGAGACCATCTCTTGGTTCTACCTCTAGTGAAGATCCTATCCTTCTAAAGTGTCAGCGGTCACATTTGAACTAGTTTCTCAATCACTTTAGATTTCCCCGGTTTGTTTCAGCTTCCCCGGTGTTGTTGTCATCCCCAGTGAGTGTTTACTCATTGTGTCGACTCTATTCCTGTTAGCTTTCGTCTTCGTCTGCATTTCTGCATTTAGCATCCCATCATTTTCATCATGATTGAGTTCATGGAATGTAAGCATTATATATTAGTTTTATTTTGTCCTTAACATGGCATGTCATTGCATCTAAGGGCAAAATGTTCGGTTATCTATATTTAAATACCTTTCACCTTGATTTCATGAGGATTATCATCACTCATGTCATCCGGTGAAGATATTTAAATAGGGGCAACTTTCATACCCCAAATTTTATCCTTAGATCCTTTGATCTTTTGCATATCATCCTAGGTCAATCATATTGCATAGCTAACCAAATCATCAGCCTTTGTTTGTTTTGTTTCACTTGTGAATCAGGGTTTGCTCCAAGAGACTTCAAGGATTGGTAAATCAGGGTTTTGGATTTCCATTGCTCAGAGGTTGTTTCTTTCGGTTATTGTACTCAAGTCTGAGGTAGAGTTGTTGGGTTTTCAATCGTCATGAGCAGTTCCTATCAAAGGTATCAAGGCACGACGCCAATTTCTTTGAATGGCCACAAGGGTAGCTTGTTTAAGGTTCATTGGTGGTTTGACTAGAAAAATCTTGTATCAAGGTCTGGAAGATTTTCTCATCCTTTGTGTTTTTGATTGACAAGTGTTGTTCAATTGAGCCTCTTGAGGCTAACAGGTTCAATGTGTGTGCAAGTATTGATTGGGTGGTTAGGGTTATCACCTTTGATTTAAGAATTCGTCAGGTGGTTGTTCAATCAAGATCATTCCAAGATGAATTCTAGTTTGTGGTGTAATTCAAGGATTGTGGAAGTCAAAGGTATTTGTTGAGGTTTCAAATGTTGGAGGCACATTACTCATACCTATTCCAGTTACCGTCCATTTTGTTATCCATTTTCCGATTTCTAAGCCATTACCCATTTCTTTAAACCAATTACCAAGTTCAAACCCATCCATTATCCATAAACCATTTTATCATTTTCAAAATCCAATAAATATATTTTTTTAATTACCTTTTATTTCAATTACCCATTTCATTTTTCAATAATTTTCTATTTTATCCATTTATCCATTTCATTATATTTATTATTATCCACTTTTTATTTTATTCCATTTATCCAAATAATTTGATATCCGTTTTTTTTCAAGATCCATTCATAACTAATGTCGCATTTTTGTTTACAAAATCCATTCACACAAAAATACAAAAAAACTATATTGTTTTTATGTCCAAGTCCATTACAAATTATATGAAGACCATTACCATCGTTTGTCAGGCCCATTTTACAAGGAATCCACCAAGAATGAAACAAGCCAAAACAACACCAAAGACCATACCCCACACATACTTTTCAATCCGTATGAGCTACTGCTAAATTACTCAAAATTTCAACACCACTATATGACCAAAACCTGCAAAACCCAATAATCAACCAAAATAACCCCACCACGCCTTGTTTCAACCAAGACCCCACTACACCCGTACGAACTCTGCATACACTCTCCCAATGAGCCAAAACAACCTACAGCTTGATCAAAATGTGTCATCAATGAACACCACAAGACCAACTAAGCCTGCCACTTCCATTCCAATCTCTACACCCTGCTACCTGCGTACCAGCATGCTACCCCAAACAAAACACTCTCAAAACGCTGCTACGATCTGATACAATCTGCACCATTGAAAATAACAATTCAAAGTAGTTTCTGCCACAATAAACCAAAACCTTAAAACCGCCAAACATCGACTACACTTTGCACTGCTTCTACAACAAAATAAAATTAACACGATAACCTGCAAGTTCGAAAAGGATTCATCAAGTGACAAGAATCGAGAAGGTTTGAGGATTGATTCAAAAGATAGATGGTTAGTGTTAAATTGAGGGAGGACGGACTCACAAAGGAAAAAGAAAAAAAAGGATTTGAAAACAAAAAAAATAACAGAAAAGAAAAAGCTTACACAACACATTAGTGAGGCTCCTTCCATCACTCTCATTGCAAGAACTGACCTCCATTTTTCATTTGGAAACCTCCTCAGCGTCACAAACCTCCATCGACCCTTATCACTCAGCAACACAAAAATTTGATCTTCAGTTTTCAATCTTAATCTTCCCTTCAAACCTGCATACTGATAGGAAGCTTACCAGGGCCAATAGAATGGTGAAGAAGCCATTTTGGCAGAATGACTATGTTATGCAATAATTCTGTTTTTTCTGACTTGTGCAATTTTTGTATTCCTTCAAGTGGGCCTGGCCCAGTGTTTGTTTTGTTTTTTATCCCTAGTATTTAAGAGCTAGTGTTTGTTTTGTTTTTTATCCCTAGTATTTAAGATCTAGTTGTCTCTTATTCTAGGGCAGAAAAATTAATGATAAAATTTTACTTTTCCTTTAATTTTGTTTTGTGTTTGCTTTATGAGTAAACCCTAATTTCTTGGTAGTAGTAGAACCAACTATCATTTGGTGCTTTCATCTTCCCCCTCAATGCCTCCCAAAATTACAAATCCCACACCCAAAGACCTAGATGATACCCTACAAGCCATAAATCAACGTATTGAAGACCTCATTACTACCCATGAAAACCTTGAATCTTCCATGGAAGCTAATAATCAAGCTGTTGCTTTACAACTTGGTCAAATCAACACAAACCACAACAACTTGGAGACAGCCATGAACAACAACTTTGCAGCCCTAACAGCCCTCATGACTCAACAGTTTGCTGCCATGAATGCTGCTGCTGCCATACCCAGATCTGCTCCAACAGCAACACCAAGATCTACCCTTATTTCCACACACAGATCTATCACAGGTAACTCTTCTATTCCCTTAACAATTTCTTCTTCACAAATTCATTGAACCCTACTTTCCACCCAGCTTTCCACGCCACCACCACCACCACCTCCAACTTTTACTAGACCTTCACCATTTTTACATTCTGCAAATTCTGCATTTCTATCCTTCTCTCAAAATTTCACAACCCCATTCCCACCACATTACACACATCCACCACACATTTTAACACAACCACCTTATTCATTTTTGCCACAATACAACACCACATCCCAACCCCCTCTTTACCCAACTTTCCCATATTCAACCCCTCTCGATCAAAACCCCCATACCCTTACATAACACAACCCAACACAATGTAAAACCTAAATTTCAGACTGCCAAAGATCGAACTTAGCATTTTTTATGGCAATGGTGTGTTGGAGTGGTTGTTTCAAGCAAAACAATTTTTTGCTTTTTACAACATTGCTTATGAGAACCATTTATCGTTGGCCGCTTTTTATATGAAAGGAGATGCTCTTGGTTGGTATAAATGGATGTTTCAAAGTAATGAATTATCAGATTGGCAGTCTTTTGCTAGAGCTTTAGAGTTGAAATTTGGTCCTTCAACTTATGAAAATCACCAAGCTCAGCTTTTTAAACTTAGACAACATGGCACAGTAACGGAATACCAAACGAATTTTGAAAAGCTTGGCAACAAGGTTATCGAATTACCACCGGATGCGATTCTTAATTGTTTTATTTCTGGATTAATTCCAGAAATTCGCAATGAACTAGCAGTCTAACGACCTCAATCAATTTCACATGCTGTGGGCCTGGCTAAACTCATTAAAGCCAAGATAAATTACTCAAAACCTAAGTTTAAAACCCCATATTCAGCGCATCAAACCCCTCCTTCCCATTCCTTCACTTCAAAACCAGCAACCCTTCCTCCTCACATCCCTATTACACCCAACCCTTCACCCACACAACTAACCTCAAACCTCCTTGCCCATTTACCTATTAGACGCATTACTCTAGCACAATAAGTTGAGCGTCGTGCACAAGGTTTATGTTTCAACTGCGATGAAAAATTTATTCCAGGCCATAAATGTACAGCTGGAAAGTTCCTCCTACTTGTGGTGGATGATGAGTCAGCTGCGACTCTTCAGCTAGACCTTTTAGAAACTTCTGATGGTGTAGAGAATGAATCTATACCACAAGACTCGGGTGACACTTACTTTCAACTTTCTCCACAAGCTGTAAGTGGGGAATTCTCTCCAAAAACCTTGAAATTCAAAGGTATCCTCAACGGCCTCTCAGTGAACGTACTTATAGATACTGGCAGCACCCACAACATCCTTCAACCACGCATTGCCCAACACCTTCAAATCCCTTGCAAAGATATTCCAAACTTTTCAGTTATGGTGGGCAATGGCTCTAAACTTCATTGTTCAGGTTTCTGTCCCCATGTGCCCATAACTCTTTAGACACACTTATTCTTCATTCCATTTTACTTAATTCCAATCGAAGGAGCAGATGTTGTGTTGGGAATGGAATGGTTGCGTACCCTAGGTCCCCTCATCGCAGATTTCTCTATTCCAAAGATCTCATTCACGTATGAGAACAAAATTGTCACTATTGCTGGTGATCCTAACCACACCCCAACTCCATCCACCTTTAACCAAATCTGCCATCTCTTACACACCGACTCAATTGCCTCCATGCACCTTCTTTTATATGAACCCACCTCTAACCAAACCAATTTATCCTCACCTCAAATACAAACCTCAACCCCAAATTCCAACACACCCGAAATATCTGCCATAATTAACTCATACCCAACTGTTTTTTAACAACCCCATGGTTTACCTCCATCTCGTCCACACGATCACCAAATTCCACTCAATCCAAATACTCCCCCAATCAATGTCAAACCTTATAGATATCCCCATTCCCAAAAAGAAGCAATGACTAAAATCATTCATGAAATACTTTCAGAGGGGATAATTAAACCCAACACAAGTCCTTTCTCCTCTCTGGTCCTACTTGTTCGAAAAAAAGATGGTTCTTGGCGATTTTGTGTGGACTATCGCGCATTAAATGCAGTTACAATTCGCGACCGTTTCCCTATACCTACCATAGATGAAATTTTTGATGAGTTAGGTTCTGCTACTTTATTTTCAAAGATCGACCTAAGGTTGGGCTACCACCAAATTAGGGTCATACCGGAAGACACTCACAAAACTGCATTCAGAACCTTTGATGGGCACTACGAGTTTTTGGTTATGCCTTTTGGTTTAACTAATGCTCCGAGTACTTTTCAATCGACAATGAATGATCTTTTACGTCCTTACCTACGATAATTTGTTCTTATTTTTTTTATGATATTTTAATTTACAGCAATTCTTATTCAGATCATTTGTTTCACTAGACTTTGATTTTGGACTTATTGGCCTCAAATGAATTTGTTGCCAAACTTTCTAAGTGTGTTTTTGCAGTCCCTAAGATTGATTATCTAGGTCATGTTATTTCATCTTGTGGAGTTACCCCTGATCCAGCAAAAATTCTGTCAATTTTGGATTGGCCGACGCCACGCTCACTCACGATGCTCAAGGGATTTTTGGGCCTCACTGGTTTTTATAGGCGATTTGTCCGCCACTACGCCAAACTCGCCGCTCCGCTCACCGATATGTTACATTTTACAAAGTTTACATGGAATGCAGAGGCTGATGCTGCTTTTACAACTTTAAAAAATAAAATGACGGAAACTCCTATGCTGGTTCTTCCAAACTTCAACAAAATCTTCGTCATTGAAACTGATGCCTCTACTGTTGCAATTGGAGCTGTCCTCTCTCAAGAGGGTCACCCTCTAGCCTTCTTCAGCAAAAAGATGTGTCCTCGACTTCAAGCATCTTCCGTTTACGTTAGGGAAATGTACACCATAACTGAGGCTATTAAGAAATGGTGCCAGTACCTAATTGGACAACATTTTCATATTTACACAGATCAGAAGAGTCTCGGAAACTTATTGGTCCAAACAATTCAAACGTCCGAACAAAAAAAATGGGCAGCAAAGTTACAAGGTTTCAGTTTCTAGATATTCTACAAACCTGGGAAAATGAATAAAGCCGCGGACGCTCTGAGCCGAAAACATTATGATGACGACTTCCTGATGCTCACCATTTCCTCTGCTGTTCCAACATTCCTCACAGAGCTCAAGCAGTATTACACCAAAAATTCAAAGGGTCAGAATCTCATCACCAAATCGCAGCAAGACATCAAGATGCAACTCAACTTCAATTTCAAAAATGGATTGCTATATTACAATGACAGAATTTTTGTACCTGACGATCTGAAGTTCTGTGATACGGTTTTCAAAGAGTTTCATGAGACTCCATCTGCCGGGCACTCTGGTCTGAAACCAACCCTCTCACGAATTGCAACTACCTTCCTCTGGCCTGGGATGTACACAGATATCAAGAAACTTATCCAATGTTGCTCCTCTTGTCAGACAAATAAGTACCTGCCAACAAAGAAACAAGGGTTAATCCAACCTTTGGAGATTCCTAAACAAGTTTGGGAAGACTTATCAATGGACTTCATTACCCACCTACCCAAATCTTGTGGCCACACCGTCATTTAGGTGACTGTGATAGGTTGTCAAAGTTCGTCCATTTTGTTGCTTTACTTACTAGCTTTTCTGCAAAGGACTTAGCTATGCGTTTTTCTGTCGAGATCTGCATACTCCATGGGATACCAAAGTCAATTGTGTCCGATCGAGACCCCATCTTCTTAAGCGCTTTCTGGAAGGAGTTATTTCGTGTACAAGGCACGGCCCTGAAATATAGCACCGCTTATCATCCTGAGACAGATTGACAAATATTCACACAACTCGACATTCCATTCATCCATTCAAATGACGCCATTTAAGGCTCTCTATGGTCGTCAACCTCTAGCGCTTAAAGACTACGTCGAAGGTTTTTCAACCTTACCCTCTGTAGACACAACCCTACAAAACAGACAGATCGTTCTTGAACGGTTAAAGCAGAATCTTCAAAAAATCCAAACACTTATGAAGGAACAAGCGAACAAAAAGCGAAAAGATTATACCTTTACAAAAGGTGACCTTGTCTTGCTCCGTCTCCAACCCTACCGCCAAAGTTCGGTCCAACGAAAAACTTCTCAAAAACTTTCAAAGCATTTTTTTTTACTGTTCATCATAATACGCCGCATCGGATAGGTTGCATATGAACTACATCTACCACCGACTTCACGGATTCACCCAGTGTTCCACGTTTCTTAGCTAAGGGAGTATCACGGACCAGATCCTCCCATTGAACTCACAAACCACCCAGACACTTTGGATGAGGATACATCAACGACCTCCGAAACCGTGAGTATAGCGCACTTAAAGTATTCCAAAGACTCAGAGCATTTGGAAGCTCAAGACTTGACTGACTCACAGACTCAACTCAAAGACTTTCAAGAGAAACAAGATGGTACTTTGAAAAAACAAGTGAAACAAGAGAGAGACAATCAGGTTTCAAACAAGACTTTAGAAAGTGAAAATGAGAATGGGAAACAAAGAGAGGATACATATTCCCACCACTCAATCAGAACCACTGGATTCACATGAATTTATTTCGGACAAATCCCCACCGTTGGACAGCATCGGATTCCCTTCATCAAAGGGGCCACACCATTTTATTTCCCTAACTTCCCAGAAACCTTCAAGTGGTGCTTTGGACTTTCCCCCTTTCCAAGACTCAGCACAGTTCCCCAACAGTACCCCCCACTCAGTCTATAGCTACCCTACCCCACCTATTCCACTTACCCTTATCCCTTCCCCCAATGTCTTGGAGGATTCCCAACCTTCATATTTCCAAACTATTCCAATCTCTATTTCCCAACCGCACACGTGTCCGGATTTTATACTGCAGGAAGATTTTCTTCAAAGGCTAAATCCTCTTTCTTCTCATTTCACAAGCCATCTTCCCATCAATCCACACACTACTTCAATTTCACAGCTGGATACAACTTCAAATGCCACCACTACTCCTACTGGGCCGGATTTTGCAATACCCTCCTCAAACCTTGAGGACAAGGTTTTATCTGGGCCGGATAGTAGTGATAGGAAGCTTACCAGGCCCAATAGAATGGTGAAGAAGCTTTTTTGGCAGAATGGCTATGTTATGCAATAATTCTTTTTTTTCTGACTTGTGCAATTTTTGTATTCCTTCAAGCGGGCCTGGCCCAGAGTTTGTTTTGTTTTTGATCCCTAGCATTTAAGAGCTAGTTGCCTCTTATTCTAGGGAAGAAAAATGAATGATAAAATTTTAATTTTCCTTTAATTTTGTTTTGTGTTTGTCTTATGAGTAAACCCTAATTTCTTGGTAGTAGTATAACCAACTATCACATACCCAAACATCCTTCAATAAACAAAATTCAATCAACCTAAAACCTTTTTCATTTTCAACCAAATTTCATCAAACCATCTCTAATCAGCCCTTCATTTCATCAACAACCAAATCATAGAATCATAACAGAGAGAAATCAAAATGAAGAGAAGAGATTCAACCAAAAACTAAACTCGAAATCAAAACCCAAACAGAGAAACAAACCTGAAATCTGAGACTAAGAGAGAATCGTGTAAGCAGAGAAATGGTTTCGAATTTCAAGAAGGTTGAGACCCGTTCATCTTCTCGTCGCCTTGTTTCTTCGACATTTTCATCTCACACCTTCACATAACCTCAACTTCCTTCAACTCACTTCGCGTCGCCCTCCATCGTACCACTTCCATCTCTCAAAGCCGCTGTAAAACAAAGAGAAGGCATCACGAGAGACGTGAAAAACAAAGAAACGAGATAAGGTATCGGATGTGAGATTTCCGGGTGAGAATTTATTCGATTTGAGAAGTGAAGAATTGAAAAGGTTGAAATGGAATGGCAAGATGAGTTCGTTCTTCTGATACCATCATGTTTTATCTCTGTGTTCTCATAATTTAGGTTTAGGTTGAAGTCACATGGGTCAAACCGACCCGTTTCTCTAACTTGGGCTGCTGCGCCCCCATATGTTTCCTAGCCCACAGATGTTGATTCCATCATACACCCTTGTTGTTGTTTAGTTTTCTTCCATTAGGTTTTAAATTGGTAATTAGTTATTTTCATTAGATTTTATTTGGTAAATTAGTTTTGTGATTAAGTTATAATTTAATTAGTAAATTAGTTATTAGTTAGAAGATAATTTAACCCCCGAACCTTAGATCTCTTAGTTGAGTCATTATTTAGAGTACTACAGATATCTAGGATGCTAACACCTTCCCTAGGTTTAGCCAACCCCCGAACCTTAGATCTCTTAGTTGTGTCTTGAGATAGCGCAAATAGGGTTTTCTTCAATCTTTACCCTTTCCTTTGGATAAATCGAAGCACAATGGTGAATTTCAAAGATGTGTGATTCAAGTTAATTAATAGCTTGATATACAATTCTCACCGCAACCAGTAGCAAGTGACTTCTTTACCACCACGGGTTAGTAGTTGTGGTAAAACACAATAGAGCATAATATATAACCACAATCATCAAAACCAAGCAGTAAAAGGTGGAGATCGTGGGTTCATTACCTAGCACCAGTAATTTAGGATATTTTTCAGCATTTCACGACTGTTGTACGTTCCAACCGTAGTGAAAGCCTTAGCACACAACATTTCACCACGATTATGTCTTCCAATTGTGGTGATATGTTCAATTGAGTTTGTTATAACTTATGTGGAAGTTTTATTTCATGAACTGCTCACTAAATATATAACCTTTCAATCTAATTTAGAAATTCATAATATGACAAATTAAGTTATATTAGAAGAACAAGATACACTAATAAATGTTTTTCGAGCTTTCTACAGCCCATTATTTGTATCTCGCTCTTTAATAGTTAAAATTAGTTTCAATGCTTGTAATTCTTCAACCAACACTTCCTTCTCTATTAGTTCATTATGCAAAGTTTTAATTACTTTATATACAGAACTATTAAAGAAGGAAGTGATGGCAGAAGAATTAGAAGTATTGACTCAATTTCTAACCATCAAAGAGATAGATACAGACAATTAGCTCAAAAAAGCTCAAAAAACATTTATCAATGTAAATTGTTTTCTAATATAACTTAATTTGTCATATTATTATTATTTGATTCAATTCAAAAGGTTGTATAATTGGTAAGAGGTTATTAGTAAAAACTCACCATATACGATATAATAAACTCATCTTGAACGAAATGAAAGCAGAAATGTACAAGGAATAACATTAACAATAACCTAAACAATTACATACTTATACAAACCATCATACAATAACACAAACAACAACATTTATTAACAAAAAATAACAGCTTACCTTAACAAAACAACAAAATACCTCAACAAAAACATCTAAAATAACACGAACAATAACATTTATCAATAAAACCATAAGCTTACGCTAATAAAATAACAATATACCTTAACAAAAACATTATCATATCTAATAAAAAAAACATCTACAATAACACAAACAACAACATTTATCAACAAAAAACAACAACATACCTTAACAAAATAACAAAATACCTCATCAAAAATATCAACATACTTTAAGAAAAACATCTAAACTAACACAAAAAACAAAATTTATCAATAAAATCATAAACTTACCCTAACAAAAAAACAACATACCTCAACAAAAATATCAACATACCTAATAAAAACATCTACAATAACACAAACAACGACATTTATAAAAAAAACAAAAATTTACCTTAACAAAACAACAACATACCTCAACAAAACCATCATCTTACATTAGCAAACAATCACTTAAACATTGGAATTATTGGTAGGTACAACATCGCCATGGTAGGAAAACATATCTTGCTTACACCATCATCATCATCAACATCAGTGTCCTTCAACTTGTAATGTGACTCTCTACACTTTAGGCACTGATTTAGTTTTTATACTCATTCTTATATAATATAAAATCATTACAATATGCTTGTATTTTGATATAATCCACACCCATTGGACACAATATTTTATTGGCCTCATAATTAAGGTTTAGGAATGTGTTACCTTCTTGAAGCATGTAGTTCAATAATTCACTACTACGTAAATATCAATTATTAATGGTTGGAAAAGATATATAATGACGCTGGAGCATGAGTTGTTATGTAGAGTGTCGTTGTATAATGATACTTATAATCACGGTTTATTAACCGTTGTAATAACCTGGAAACAGCGCACCCTATCACAACTGTAAAGCCCACATATAAATACATGCATCAAATCATATATTATACATGAATTCCACTTTTCGTACTGAAACATACAATAAGTTCCTAGTAAACACATTATACATATACATGCCCAAAATGCCTAATACAAAAAAACTACGGCATAGTATATCTACAAGATGTTCCAAAGACAAATACTAAGAACTAGATCAAATAATGATCTCAAAAAACTCCACAACGGAAGCAAAGCCATCGGATAAGTAAGGATAATTACACGGCCTTATCCTTACCCTTCGTGGAACCTGCAGTACCTGTGATGTAAACAACAACAGTGGGGTGAGATACATCGAATCTCAGTGAGTTCCCTATCTTAAAGTCCTCTCGGCTCTACAAGGTTCTACTAGACCTAACTCAAGTCAAAAGGGAAGGGAAGTGACTTTGGGTACCCACACACTATATGGAAACATGCCATGAGTTCATCAACTTACAATATCACTAATCGGTAACCACACCAAGGCATCCCCTGTTCCCGTCCGCTTCTATGTCTAGAAGTCGACCCGAGTCATGGATCCTGGTAACCTACTTGACATACGAATGGATTCGGGTTCTACGGGCCATTAACCGTTATGAACTGTCACTTCACACGGGCCATTAACCGTCACAAGCATACGCTCCCAGAGCGCCATTCGTACTGCACATGGGAATCAAACCTGCCAAGTAGTTGTGCACATGTTTCAGAGGAGCTCGAGACCCATGAAACGCACTCTCAAAAATAATCGCGTACAATTACGTGATCACACACAAACTTGATTGTATTCGACAATCACAAGGACATTATGCCTTATCACAACCAAACGGTTAACACGCATGTTCCATACTAGTGTTTATTCATTCTATATTTTTCTTACATTGCTTATAGTAATGTTCCTCACTCTACCTATTCCGTATTTTAACATGCATGCATACTCAACAACAATTACCCACCATTAAAGATTAAAGTCGACAAAACAACACTATTCCAAAAATCCCGACATAATTAAATCGGCCAACTATCTTAAAACCATTTTCATAAGAAAGTACACTTTATTAGCTTTTCAACGATATCAAGAATATTAAAATCGGATAACCGAGTCAAAAGTTATGGACACAACGAGAAATGGTATCGCGAAAAACACAATTCTGCACCCTCCTGGCCCTACGCGTATTGCCTTAAACCATACGCGTATTGCCAAGCTGGCTCGCCCAGCCATACACGTATTGCCAAAGGTCATACGCGTATGGGCAGAGACTATTTTCCCCAAAAATTCCTTTTAAAACTCCCATACGCGTACTACTCTACCTCATACGCGTAATGCCCAAAACCCTACGCGTACCAATACGCAAATGGACAGATGGCCGAGAAAAATGGAACCCCATATGCGTATTGCCCCTATTTCTACGCAGTCGTACGCGTATTGCCTTGACCAATACACGTATTGCCTTGGGTGATACGCGTATGGGCAGCGTGAAAACCAGAAAATTTCCTGCATAATGGGTTTGCGAAATTTGATCCATTTCTCTTCCAATTCACTTCTAAACACCAGAAAAAAATTACCAATTTGATACACAATAGCACATATGTAACACGTATTAAGTATAAGGAGCATTAAAACATGATTTTAGTGCAATAATTCTCATTCCTACTAATGCCCAAACTAACTCTAAACTCAATAAAACTCTACTCTAAAGTATCTAACTAGAACCCACTTGGATTACAAGATGAGGAGGTTGAAGCTGAGATGAAAAGATGAAGATTGGTCGATGATCCTTGCTCTTGAGCTCTTGGAGAATTCCCTCTTCTTTTCCTTCCTTTTTCCTTCTCCTTTCTTTCCTTCTCTAATGTTTCTATCTTTTTCCAAATATGGCAAAGGAAAAGAAAAATATACAAAGGAAATATTAATTGGTAATACTACTAATTATCCAAATTATCTCAAATACACCAATTAATAAAACTCTAAGTTAAATAATATTAATCTAATCAAATTTCCGAGTTCGTCGGTTTACTTTAATTACTTTATCCAATAATTGCTCAGAGTACCCCGGAACCCAGTTGATCATAATAATATTATTCAAAATGTTCACGAAAATTACGGGGTATTACATCCTGCCCCCTTAAATAGAAATTCGCCCTCGAATTTAAAAGATTACCTGAACAAATGAGGGTAGGCCTCCTGCATTTCCGATTCCAATTCCCAAGTTGCATCGCCCGGATGCGTCTCATCCGACTGGACCTTAACAAGAGGGATCTCTTTATTTCTTAATACTTTAGTCTCTCTTCCTGTGATACGACTCGGTTGAGGCTCAAACGTCAAATCAGCTTCTATCTCAATTGTATCTGGTAAAATTGGCTGAAGAGGATCTGGGACAAATTTTCGAAGCTGAGACACATGAAAAACATCGTGCATCTCTGACAGAGAAGGTGGTAAGGCTAATCTGTAAGCTACTTCTCCAATTCTTTCTAAGACTTGATACGGTCCAACGTATCTTGGACTTAACTTCCGCGATTTAAATGGTCCTTTCAATCTCAACCTCGGAGTAACCTTTAAAAATACATGATCACCCTCATCAAACTCTAACGGTCTCCTACGGTTGTCTGCATAGCTTTTCTGACGATATTGAGCTTGTTTATCTTTTCCACGAAACATTCTAATCTTTTCCGTGGTCTCGTGAATAATCTCAGGTCCCAAAATTCTATCGTCGCCAACTTCCGCCCAACACAATGGCGTTCTACACTTCCTACCATATAACGCCTCGTATGGTGCCATGCCAATACTTGCATGATAACTATTATTATAAGAGAATTCGATCAACGGCAAGAGTTCTATCCAATTTCCTCCGCTTCCAAGTACAGAAGCCCTTAACATGTCCTTCATAGTTTGTATTGTCCGTTCCGTCTGACCGTCCGTTTGCGGATGATTCGACGTACTCAAACATAACCTCGTTCCCATGGCTTGTTGAAAAGCTCTCCAAAATCTTGAGGTAAACTTTGGATCTCTATCCGAAACGATACTAGTAGGAATGCCATGCAATCTCACTATTTCGGAGATGAACAACCTTGCGAGATGACTCACCTTGTAGGTAGTCTTCACAGCTAAGAAATGAGCTGATTTCGTTAACCGATCCACAATTACCCAAATCGAATCATAACCACCTTGCGCACGGGGCAATCCCACTGCGAAGTCCATTGAAATACTCTCCCATTTCCACGTCGGAATTTCTAAAGGTTGCAACAAGCCACCCGGCCGTTGGTGTTCAATTTTCACTTGTTGGCACACTGCACATTCTGACACATACACCGCAATATCCTTTTTCATCCCGGGCCACCAATAGTCCCTCTTTAAATCTTGATACATCTTTGAAGACCCCGGATGTATAGTAAAAGCACCCTTATGCGCTTCTTCCAAAATCCTTCGTTTTAACTTCGTGCTATCCGGAACACAAACCCTTTGGTTAAACAAAATAGTTCCGTCGGTAGCTCGCACAAAACCCGGTTGTAATAACACTTCCTGTAACTTCTCGTCTAACCCTTGCTCTTGCTAGATTTCTTCCCGAAGAGTAGAAGAGACATTCAAATTCCCCATGACTACACAATTTGGAGTCCAGTTAAATTGAAGATTTAGATCTCTAAACTTTTCCATTAAGGTATACTCTAACATCATCAACTCGGCACTATGCAACACCTTTCTACTCAAAGCATCTGCCACCTTATTTGCTTTACCCGGATGGTATTTTAACTCCAAGTCATAATCCTTCAAATATTCCATCCATCTCCTCTGACGCATGTTCAACTATTTCTGATCAAATAAGTACTTTAAGCTCTTGTGATCGCTAAACATCTCAAAACGTACACCATACAAATAGTGATGCCACACTTTCAAGGTAAAAACAACTGCTGTCAATTCTAAATCATGCGTGGGGTAATTCTCTTCATGGACTTTCAACTGTCGTGAAGCATAAGCCACTACATGTCCATCTTGCATTAACACCCCACCTAATCCCTTTTTCGATGCATCACAATATACCTCATACGACTTGCTAGAATCAGGAATCACCAAAATCGGAGCGGTAGTCAATCTCTCCTTCAAACTCCTAAAACTTCTTTCACAAGCCGAATCCCACTCATACGAATAATCCTTCCGAGTAAGTCTTGTTAATGGTAAAGCCAATTGCGAAAATCCCTTGATAAACCTTCTGTAGTACCCTGCCAATCCCAAGAAACTTCTAACTTCAGAAGCATTCTTCGGTCTCTCCCAATTAATCACCGCTTCAACTTTTGATGGATCGACTGCTACACCTCCCTGGGATATGACATGACCAAGGAAATTAACCTCAGACATCCAAAACTCACACTTACTTAACTTAGCAAAAAGTTGCTTCTCTTGTAAGATGGATAAAACAATTCTTATGTGTTCTCCGTGCTCTTGGAGATCACGAGAATAAATAAGAATGTCATCAATGAAAATCACCACAAATTGGTCCAAGTAAGGTTGGAATATCCGATTCATATAGTCCATGAAAACTGCCGGAGCATTCGTCACACCGAAAGGCATCACCAAAAATTCATAATGACCGTAACGGGTTCTAAACGCAGTCCTTGGTACATCTGAACTCTTCACACGAATCTGATGATAACCTGACCGTAAATCAATCTTCGAGAACACACAGGCTCCTTTCAATTGATCTATTAGGTCGTCTATCCTTGGTAATGGGTATTTATTCTTGATGGTGACCTTATTCAATTGACGGTAGTCATTACACAATCGCATTCCACCATCCTTTTTCTTTACCAATAACACTGGAGCTCCCCAGGGTGAAACACTGGGTCGAACAAAATGCTTAGCCAACAATTCTTCCAATTGGTCCTTTAATTCACTTAATTCAAGTGGTGCCATCCGATATGGAGAAACGGATATTGAAGCCGTTCCCGGTATCAGGTCAATAGAGAATTCCACTTCCCGCTCCAGGGGAAGAGAAGTGATATCCTCGGGGAAAACTTCAGGAAAGTCACAAACTACCGGAATACTCAAGACTGGGATGTTACTACTCTCCTCCTTAGTAAGAATCAAAAGAACAGACTTTTCCTCTTCAAACAAGAAATTAATCATTCCAACCGTACCTTCTAAAATAGTAGTTAACACATGCTTCGAAGAAGCCTCTTCGGACGGAATAATGATCAGCTTTTCCTGACACCCAATAAACACCGAATTAGCAGAAAGCCAATCCATTCCCAGAACCACATCCACTTTCTTAATCGGTAAACAGATAAGGTCGATCTGGAAAACTCTTTCATTCACCGATAAAACACAATTTTCACACATCAACGATGTCTCTACAATCTCATCCATGGCAGTAGTAACCACCATAGGAGGAAACAAAGGAACAGCTTACAACCCAAGTCGCTTCACACAACGTGTGGACACAAAAGAATGTGTTTCCCCACAATCAAATAAAACAAAACAAGGATGTCCATTTACGAAACACGTACCCGCAATTAAGGAGTTGTCATTCTTTGCTTTTCTCGCATCCAAGGTATACACTCGGCCAGTATTCTTCCCTTGTGCCTGATTCCTACTCTGAGGACAATCTCTCGCCAAGTGACCCACTTTCTGGCACTGATAACACCTCACACCTTCGATACCATACCGTCCGTAATGATTCCGACCACAAGTAAGACACACCGGAGGTGCGCTGGTCCTAGAATTCTGAACCTGCTTTCCCTTAAAAGTTTGTTGCCTTTGCTTAAACTGTTGACTCGATCTTCCACGGTCGTTTTGAGTGACCCTGCTCAAATCTCCTTCCATTTGTACCTTTTTCAAACTATGTTCCGCAACATAACACTGTCGTAACAATTCAGCATAGCTAGTAAATTCTCTCTGAGATACACTGTGTGAAATTTCAGCCCTTAAACCAAACAGAAACTGATCAATCTTCCACCTCTCATCAGGAGCATACATGGCTTGTCTAGAATACGCAGCCATAACCTCAAACTTTTCAGCATAAGAAGCCACAATTAAGTTGCCTTGTCTCAATTGTTGAAACTCGAATTCCTTCTGAGACCTCAAGGAACTTGGAAAATATTTCTCCATAAAAGTTATCTTAAACTTCTCCCATACCTTTGGTACCTCTTGAATTGTCATTAAGGCTGAATCACTTTCCCACCACCTCATGGCAGGACCCTTCAGCAAATGAGAAGCGAAGACCACCTTGTTTTCCTCACTGCACTGAACTATTAGGAAAATCCGTTCCATACCTGATATCATTCATGAGCCATTACTGGATCTAACCCTCCCTGAAATTCCGGAGGATTCATACGGATGAAATCTCTAAAGGTTCCCTCTGCAGCTTCTGGCACTACCACTGGAGGAAGCACTCCACCAGCCATTTGCTGTACCATTTATTGCACAAACTGATTCTGTTGTTGCTGCATCTGTTGCATAAATTGGTATAAAGGAGCATTTCCCTCGTCACCTGGTGGATTAGTCCCTGTTGGAGTGGTTCTTGGTCTACCACGGTTGTTTCTGCGCCTGTCAGCCATGTTCCTGAATTTCATACAGATAGGATTAAGTTGATCAGACTCAATACCATAAATATAACATGCAAGACCAATGGCGACAAGCCGCATATGAAACAGAAAGAAAACTTATTCTATTTCATGGCTAGGTCGAGGATACTACCTGCTCTGATACCAACTGTAAAGCCCACATATAAATGCATGCATCAAATCATATATTATACATGAATTCCACTTTTGGTACTGAAACATACAATAAGTTCCTAGTAAACACATTATACATATACATTCCCAAAATGCCTAATACAAAAAAACTACGGCATAGTATATCTACAAGATGTTCCAAAGACAAATACTAAGAACTAGATCAAATAATAATCTCAAAAAACTCCACAACAGAAGCAAAGCCATGTGATAAGTAAGGATAATCACACGGCCTTATCCTTACCCTTCGCGGAACCTGCAGTACCTGTGATGTAAACAACAACAGTGGGGTGAGATACATCAAATCTCAGTGAGTTCCCTATCTTAAAGTCCTCTCGGCTCTACAAGGTTCTACTAGACCTAACTCAAGTCAAAAGGGAAGGGAAGTGACTTTGGGAACCCACACACTATATAGAAACATGCCATGAGTTCATCAACTCACAATATCACTAATCGGTAACCACACCAAGGCATCCCCTGTTCCCGTCCGCTTCTACGTCTAGAAGTTGACCCGAGTCATGGATCCTGGTAACCTACTTGACATACGAATGGATTCGGGTTCTACGGGCCATTAACCGTTATGAACCGTCACTTCACACGGGCCATTAACCGTCACAAGCATACGCTCCCAGAGCACCATTCGTACTGCACACGGGAATCAAACCTGCCAAGTAGTTGTGCACATGTTTCAGAGGAGCTCGAGACCCATGAAACGCACTCGCAAAAATAATCGGGTATGATTACGTGATCACACACAAACGTGATTGTATTCGACAATCACAAGGCCATTATGCCTTATCACAACCAAACGGTTAACACGCATGTTCCATACTAGTGTTTATTCATTCTATATTTTTCTGACATTGCTTATAGTAATGTTCCTCACTCTACCTATTCCGTATTTTAACATGCATGCATACTCAACAACAATTACCCACCATTAAACGATAAAAGTCGGCAAAACAACATTATTCCAAAAATCCCGACATAATTAAATCGGCCAACCATATTAAAACCATTTTCATAAGAAAGTACACTTTATTAGCTTTCCAACGATATCAAGAATATTAAAAACGGATAACCGAGTCAAAAGTTATGGACACAACGAGAAACTGTATCGCGAAAAATACAATTCTGCACCCTCCTGGTTGTATGCGTATTGCCCTAAGCCATACGCGTATTGCCAAGCTGGCTCTTCCAGCCATACGCGTATTGCCAAAGGTCATACGCGTGTGGGCAGAGACTATTTTTCCCCAAAAATTCCCTTTAAAACTCCAATACGCGTACTACTCTACCTCATACGCGTAATGCCCAAAACCCTACGCGTACCAATGCGCAAATGGACAGATGGCCGAGAAAAATGGAACCCCATACGCGTATTGCCCCTATTTCTGCGCAGCCGTACGCGTATTGCCTTGACCAATACGCGTATTGCCTTGGGTGATACGCGTATGGTAGCGTGAAAACCAAAAAATTTCCTGCATAATGGGTTTGCGAAATTTGATCCATTTCTCTTCCAATTCACTTCTAAACACCAGAAAAAAATTACCAATTTGATACACAACAGCACATATGTAACACGTATTAAGTATAAGGAGCATTAAAACATGATTTTAGTGCAATAATTCTCATTCCTACCAATGTCCAAACTAACTCTAAAGTCAATAAAACTCTACTCTAAAGTATCTAACTAGAACCCACCTGGATTACAAGATGAGGAGGTTGAAGCTGAGATGAAAAGATGAAGATTGGTCGATGATCCTTGCTCTTGAGCTCTTGGAGAATTCCCTCTTCTTTTCCTTCCTTTTTCCTTCTCCTTTCTTTCCTTCTCTAATGTTTCTATCTTTTTCCAAATAAGGCAAAGGAAAAGAAAAATATACAAAGGAAATATTAATTGGTAATACTACTAATTATCCAAATTATCTCAAATACACCAATTAATAAAACTCCAAGTTAAATAATATTAATCTAATCAAATTTCCGAGTTCGTCGGTTTACTCTAATTACTTTATCCAATAATTGCTCAGAGTACCCTGGAACCCAGTTGATCATAATAATATTATTCAAAATGTTCACAAAAATTACGGGGTATTACAACAACGGTTATTCAAACGAACCGTTGAGATAAATATAATGGTCCTTGGTTCGATTCCCAGCTGCGCCGTTTTGATATTTATTTTTTGTGTGCAGCGCACGAGATATTGTGATGGTTATATTATATAACCGTCATTATATATTCTGCAGACATAAATATACAACCACGACTAGGTTTTATAACCGCTGTCAAAACTTCCTATGTTTTAAATATGCATTTCTCAGCAATTCAAATTCATCCCATTTTTGAACATGTAACCATTTTAACCATATAACAGATAAGGTATACATGCATAAAGAGCATAAAATACTTCCTATGTTTTAAATATGCATTTCTCAGCAATTCAAATTCATCCCATTTTTTAAGCAGTAACCATTTTAACCATAACAGATAAGGTATACATGCATAAAGAGCATAAAATACAGCTAACATTGTTCATTCGTACGTATTGTAACTATTATAACCATATTTACACAGCTATTATAACCATAAAAGCTAACATATAAGGTATACATTCTGTAAGTATTGTAACTATTATAACCATATTTACACCAAACACTATATTCATGTCATCAATACAGAAAAGTGTTATTCACATCATCTCTACATAAAAGTGTTATTCACATCATCAATCAGCATAACCCTTAAGAACATTGTGGATATATGCCCAACGTTTACGAAGATCTACGAAGTCCTCAACGGGGAATGAGCTTTTGTCATTAAACATCTACATAAGAAAGAGCGAATAACATGTATGATAATAATTCAACAGTCAACTTATATATTAATATATGTAAACATTTTATGACATGTATACCTTATCCCATGAATCAACAATGTCGGCAAGGACAATGTTTAACATGTGTTTCATGACATAATAACCACACTCATAAGTCCCGGGTTGTTTCCTTGTCTATAAATTTAAGCAAAAATGACATGAATACAACCACACTTGAATGTAAATGAAAGAAACATGTAATCGGGCCACTTACTTTAAGACAGATCCATGTGGGCTTTCTTCTAACATTGTTCATCATATTCACTTGCTCCACAACACTGTACATTGAATTTGAATTAAACATATTACATGATAAACTAATTACAATGTCAAACAAAATGAATTAAGCATACACTTACGAATTAATAATATCTTTCATTTTCTTTTCCAGTGGATCATTCAAGGAACACAGAAAAATTATCGTATTGGTCCTAAATGAAACGATGAGCAATTGCCAATGACCTCTGAATAAACAAGAGAATATATAGGTTAATGGTATTTACTAAAACAAAACTAAATATAGAATACATAAACATCAATTCCAAAAATACTTACGAACAGAGGAATGGTGCTAAGTAACATTCTTTTCCTCCCTCATTTAACCGTGTTTTCAAGTACTCTCAGATATCTCTTGGTTCATTAAAAGCCCAACGAATAAAAAGTGGAACCAAGATTCTGTAAGTACTCGATTTATTCAACTCTATACAAAGACGGTGAATGTACCTAAATGGTTAAAGAAAATGAATAAATTAGGGATGATGTTCTATAAATGATAATGTTCTATAATGATATGTATATTCAACTATATACTTACGTGCACCAAACTTGCAATATCCCGATGTCCAACCACTTATACCCACTAAGAAAATCCCTTACATATATCTTCAGGACTATAATAGAATAAATCCAAATGTGGACAATGTTCTAGCGGGAGATATAACGCCTCAATTTAATTTAATTATTTTTCGTAATTAAATTAGGAATTGTTGTGGTTTATGTGTGGTTGTAGGTATTTGGTAGCGTTTGTGTGCCCTCAAGAGGGTAGTGACCTTGGAATTGTGGGACTTGAGGTGTTGGTGATGAGATAGAAGTGTATGTAGATTAATAATATTTAATTATATTATTTTGTGGGATATTATTATTATTATAAAGTTAGTTGAAATAATACTAATAATAATAATAATAATATTGGAATTAAAATATAATAATAATATTATTGTTATTTTATGGAAATATAAAAAGGAAAGAATAAGGGGATGGTTTGTTCAGTACGTGAAAACCAAAAAGGCAGAGCTAGGGTGAGAAAGAGTAAAAGAGGAGAACGCCGTTGTTGAAGGTCGAAGGTCCGCCTAAAGAAAAACTCTAAGGCAAGGGTGGGGCTCTCCGATCTTTAAAGGGGTTTATGATAATTGCATGTTGGGTGGGTAATTGTTTACGATAATACCTCTTCAAAGTCGTTGATGTGAGATTCGAAGGTTTGCCTTCGAAGGCCTGACTGAAAAGGGCTTAGGTTTATTGTTAGGTTTCAGTGATTTTTGATGATAATTGGTTAAATGGATAATCGGTATGCATATCTGTGATTTTCGATGTATTATGGACTTATTTGGTGTGTAAATCGGAGGTGTTGCGTTGGCTGTGGTGATTGGGACCGCGACTGCAATTCTGCAGGATCGCAGGATCGCTAGGCGAATGTTCGCGCCAGGTTCGCACGGCGAACTAGGCAGCGAACAAGGCAGGGAGAGCGTTGGATTCTGGTGTGCTGAAGGGATGTACTCGCTGGAATGTTCGCACGGCGAACTTCCTAGCGAAGTTGTTCACACGGCGAACTTCCTAGCGAAGTTGTTCGCACAACGAGGTCGTGGGCGAATGGAGAGTGAAAAATTGGACTCTCTGGATTTTGTATGGAGTCAGGGCTTCGCTGGCGAGTTCGCAAAGCGAACTCCTAGCGAAGGTGTTCGCCGAGAAGTTCGCTAGGTGAACTAGTAGCGACCGTTGCAGATGCTGTTTCTACTGCTATTTGCTGAGAATTTCCAAACTTCGGAAATTCGTAACTTTTGACTAGAGTGTCCGTTTCAGTTGCCGTTCGGACCGTTGGAAATCTAGAAACGTGTTCATTCTACTAAAAATATTTTAAAGATAAGATTTCCAACGATTCGACGTAGAATTCTGTTTCGGTCCAATTTTGTCGTGTTGAGCGCCGAAACGTGTAATCGGTCGCGTATTCTTGTGTTGCAGTTGTATGATGTACCTCTGCAGGTTTAGCATGTACGAATTGCATGTGGATCAGCTATGGTAAGCTGCACTATTATGTGCTGTGGTTAATTCCATGTAGAACATGTTGTTATGTGGGATGTCCTGAATCGTTGTTGATGATGTTTGCTGTCATGCTTTATGTTGCTAACGTTGTTATGCATGCTACTGTTATGTGTTGTGCTGGCCTTAATGGCGTATTTTCGTTGATGTTGCTGAGTATGTGATAATTATGATTATCGTTGTTGTTGATGCATGCCATGATGAATTAGTTGTAGAATAAGTCGTGTGCCCATGTGGGGTGTGAGCGACTTATTTAGATTCTTAGAGTAGAACCATGATGTTGTTATTGTGGAGGTAATCGTGTGCCCGTGTGGGGTGTGAGCGATTACGGGTGATCGTGTACCCATGTGGGGTGTGAGCGATCTCGGATGTCGTGTGCCCATGTGGGGTGTGAGCGATGTATATGGAATTCCGACAGGAATTTGATCATGAAAAAGGGATCGATTGGTACCACATGCATTGAGTCGAGTTGTAAGTCTCATTGCATTGCATTATGTCGTTGTATGATGAGTTGTAGATTATGTGTTGATGTGTACGTTGTGGATTCGTGGATGTGTTGATGATAGGGTAGATTCCATATTTGATTACATGCTCTTATGCTTATATCATGTATTTCTTTATTGATTGAGAATCTCACCCCTGCTGTTTGAATGTTGCCTCTACGTGGGTAACATGCAGGTGATTAGGATTAGTGCAGTGTCAGAGTGAGTGAAGATGAAGTCTTCTACTTTGCTTCGTTGTGTCGGTGTCTGCTCTGATGTGTAACACCGGGGTTTTGGAACGCTTAGTTGTTTTGTTTAGTTGGTTGATGTTTAATTGAAGGATTTGAACTAATGTTTTGGTTATGATGTTAAATGACTATTTTTCCGCTGCAGATTAAAAGAGTTTTATTTTTGAAAAATGATTTATGTGTTACATGTCTATTTCATGAGCAGATTTTTGTTGAAGTAGCATCCTGAATGCCCTTGTTGTTTTAAATTGACTATGATATTTTATTATTTTAATATTACTATGTCGGGGGGTTTAGGGTGTTACATAGTGGTATCAGAGCAGGTCGGTCCGTCCGACCAAGTTGTCGAGTCATTGTCGTGTGATAGTTGTTTAGTGTCAATGTCAGTTCCTTAACCATTATGTTCTGCTGTTGGTGTGTAACAGAAAATTAGAATTGCTGGAAGGAACGATGCTGCGATGGCTTCTGCTTTACAAGTTGTCGCTCAAACGGTACAGAACCTGCCGCATGCTAACGTGAATAACGAGTTTCGGAAGAACAAACCGCCTACCTTTAAGGGGAGATATGATCCAGATGGAGCACAGACTTAGATCAAGGAGATTGAGAGAATCTTCCGAGTTAGGGAATGTCCTGAAGCACAAAAGGTGCGGTTAGGTACTCGTATGCTAGCTGAGGAGGCTGATGATTGGTGGGTAAGTACCCGTCAATTGTTGGGAGTTGCAGGAGAGGTGATTTCTTGGGCTGTGTTTACCAGGGAATTCTTAAGGAAATATTTTCCTGAATATGTCCGAGGGAAGAAAGAGATAGAGTTCTCTGAGCTGAAGCAGGGTAGCATGTCAGTGACTGAGCATGCTGCTAAGTATTTAGATTTGGCAAAGTTTTATCCTCATTAAAGTGAGGCAACAGCTGAGTTCTCAAAGTGTGTCAAGTTCGAGAATGGTTTGAGGCCTGAGATTAAGCAGGCGATTGGTTATCAGAGGATCACACGGTTTCCAGACTTGGTTGATTGCTGCAGGATCTTTGAGGAAGATAACAAAGCTCGATCGGCTCACTTCAAGGGGTTGAGCGAGAGAAGAGGAAAGCAGCAGGTGAATCGTTGAAAGCCTTATGTAACTCCGGCTGATAAAGGTAAACAGAAGCATGCTGATGGCAAGAAGCCAAGTGGGGGAGGTGCCTCTACTCCTCTCAAGTGTTACAGGTGTGGTGAATTGGGTCATCGTGTCAGTGAGTGCACGAGTGATGTGAAGAAATGCTTCAAGTGTGGACAGGCAGGACATCTGATTGCTGATTGCAAAGTTAATGTGGTTACTTGTTACAATTATGGAGAACAGGGCCATATTAGTACTCGTTGTCAGAAACCTAAGCAAGCTTTGAATGGAGGAAAAATGTTCGCTTTGACGGGAATCCGAACTTCCAGTGCTGACAGATTGATCAGAGGTACATGTTATATTAATAATACGCCTTTGATTGCTATTATTGATACTGGTGCTACTCACTCTTTTATTGTTGCTGATTGTGTAAGAAAGTTATGCCTTGTTGTTTCTCCTATGAAGGGAGAGATGGTTATCGAAACTCCAGCAAAGGAATCGGTGACCACTTCTTTAGCCTGTTTGAATTGTCTGTTATCAATCTTTGGTAAGGACTTTGGTGTGGATCTGATTTATTAACCGTTGGGAGGTCTCGATGTGATTTTGGGTATGAACTGGTTGGAGTTCAATCATGCTCATATTAACTATTTTAATAAGTCGGTTCGATTTCTTACTCCTGAGGAAGAAGGAGAAGATAGTTTTTTGTCTGCTAGAGAATTGAAAGAGCTTTTGGAAGAAGAAGCTCAGGTGCTTGCATTGTTTGCATCCTTGTCAGTGGAGAATAAGTCAATGATTGATGAGATGCAAGTGGTGCGTGAATTTCCTGAAGTATTTCCAGATGACATTGTTGATGTGCCACCAGAGAGAGAAGTAGAGTTTACTATTGATCTTTTCCCTGGTACCAGACCTATTTCTATGGCACCATACAGGATGTCGGCATCAGAATTGTTAGGGCTGAAGAAGCAACTGGAAGACTTGTTAGAGAAGAAATTTGTGAGACCAAGCGTATCACCTTGGGGAGATCCAGTGTAGTTGGTAAAGAAAAAGGAAGGTAGTATGAGATTGTGCATTGATTACAGACAGCTGAATAAAGTAACGATTAAGATCAAGTATCCACTTCCAAGAATAGATGACTTGATGGATCAGTTAGTGGGTGCACGTGTATTTAGCAAGATCGATCTGAGATCGGGATATCATCAGATAAGAGTTAAAGATGAGAATATTCAGAAGATAGCTTTTAGGACTCGATACGGACACTATGAATATGTGGTGATGCCGTTCGGAGTTACTAATGCCCCTGGGGTGTTTATGGAGTACATGAATAGGATTTTTCATGCTTACTTGGATCAGTTTATAGTTGTCTTTATTGACGACATCCTAATCTATTCTAAGTCAGAAGAAGAACATGTTGAGCATTTGCGAGTTGTGTTGCAAGTGTTGAAAGAGAAGAAGCTTTATGTCAAGTTGTCCAAGTGCGAGTTTTGGCTGAAGGAGGTGAGTGTCCTTGGTCACGTTATTTCAGGTAATGGTATTACTGTGGATCCATCTAAGGTAGATGCATTTCTACAGTGGGAAGCTCCGAAGTCAGCAACTGAGATTAGAAGCTTTTTGGGTTTAGTTGGTTATTATCGTCGGTTTATAGAAGGCTTTTCGAAGTTGGCACTCCCGTTGACGCAGTTGACCTGCAAGGGTAAAGCATTTGTGTGGGACATTCATTGTGAGAAGAGTTTTATTTAGCTGAAGAAGAGACTGACTACAAATCCGGTATTGATTTTGCCAGAACCAGATGAACCGTTTGTAGAATACTGTGATGCTTCGTTGTTGGGTTTGGGAGGTGTATTGATGCAGAATGGTAAAGTTGTGGCTTATGCTTCATGACAGTTAATAATTCATGAAAGGAATTATCCAACTTATGATTTGGAACTAGCGACAATCGTTTTTGTGTTGAAGATTTGGAGGCATTATCTTTATGGTTCCAGATTTGAAGTATATAGCGATCATAAGAGCTTAAAGTATCTGTTTGATCAGAAGGATTTTAATATGAGGCAGAGGAGATGGCTTGAATTTTTGAAGGATTATGATTTCGGCTTGAATTATCACCTCGAAAAAGCTAATGTTATGGCTGATGCCTTGAGTCGGAAGACGTTGCATATGTCTGCGATGATGGTGAAAGAATTGGAGTTGATTGAATAGTTCAGAGATATGAGTTTGGTTTGCGAACAGAAACCTTATAGTGTGATGTTGGGAATGTTGGAGATCAATAATGAGTTTCTGAACAGTATCAGAGAGGGCCAGAAGTTGGGCGTGAAATTAGTGGATCTGATAGTTGGAAATGATTCGACCGAGAATAACGAGTTCAGAATGGATGAACAAGCTGTGTTGAGATTCCGTGATAGGATTTGTATTCCTGATGACGCGGAGATGGAGAGGATGATTTTAGAGGAGAGTCATAAGAGTAGCTTGAGTATTCACCCAGGAGCTACAAAGATGTATCAGGATTTGAAAAAGATATTTTGGTGGCCTGGATTAAAGCGTGATGTGGCTCAGTTTGTGTATGCATGCTTAACTTGTCAGAAGTCAAAAGTGGAGCATCAGAAGCCTGCTGGTTTGATGCAACCATTAGACATCCCAGAGTGGAAATGGGATAGCATTTCGATGGACTTCTTGACAGGGTTGCCTAATACGCCGAGAAGACATGACTCCATTTGGGTAGTATTGGACAGACTGACGAAGTCGGCACATTTCATTCTGATTAATATCAATTTTCTTAGTAGAAGTTGGCAGAGATTTATATCCGAGTTATTGTGAAGATGCATGGTGTGCCGTTGAGTATTGTGTCGGATAGAGATCCGAGATTCACTTCCAGATTTTGGGAGAGTTTGCAAGGAGCGTTGGGGTCGAAGCTGAGGTTGAGTTCAACTTTTCATCCGCAGACGGATGGGCAGACAGAGAAGACTATACAATCTTTAGAGGGTTTGTTGAGGGCTTGTGTACTTGAACAAGGAGGTGCTTGGGATAGTCATTTGCTGTTGATCGAGTTTACTTATAACAACAGTTATCACTCCAGTATCGGAATGGCGCCTTTTGAAGCGTTGTATGGCCGAAGATGTCGGACACCTTTGTGTTGCCATGAGTCTGGCGAGGGCGTAGTGCTTGGACCCGAGATTGTTTAAAAGACCACGGAGAAGGTGAGGTTGATTCGTGAAAAGATGAGAGCTTCGCAGAGTAGGCAGAAAAGCTATCATGATAAAAGAAGGAAAGATCTCGAGTTTCAGGAAGGAGACCATGTGTTATTGAGAGTCACTCCGGTGACCGGTGTTGGACGGGCATTGAAGTCGAGGAAGCTTACTCCTCGGTTTATTGTTCCATATCAGATTTCTGCGAGAGTTGGACCCGTTGTCTATAGAGTGGCGTTGCCACCCAGATTATCAAATTTGCATGTTGTATTTCATGTGTCGCAGCTTCGGAAGTATGTTCCGGATCCGTCACATGTGATTTCGATGAATGATGTAGAAGTAAGGGATAACCTTATGGTTGAGGCTTTACCTATACGGATTGAGGACCGCGAAGTAAAGCAACTTAGAGGAAAAAAGATCACTCTTGTGAAGGTGGCGTGGGGAGGCGCTGCAGATGGGAACATGACGTGGGAGTTGGAAAGCAGGATGCGAGAATCGTATCCAGAGCTGTTTGAATAAGGTAAATTTTCGAGGATGAAAATATTCCAAGTGGGGGAGAGTTGTAATGCCCCAATTTAATTTAATTATTTTTTGTAATTAAATTAGGAATTGTTGTGGTTTATGTGTGGTTGTAGGTATTTGGTAGAGTTTGTGTGCCCTCAAGAGGGTAGTGACCTTGGAATTGTGGGACTTGAGGTGTTGATGATGAGATAGAAGGGTATATAGATTAATAATATTTAATTATATTATTTTGTGGGATATTATTATTATTATAAAGTTAGTTGAAATAATACTAATAATAATAATAATAATATTTGAATTAAAATATAATAATAATATTGTTATTTTATGGAAATATAAAAAAGAAAGAATAAGGGGATGGTTTGTTCAGTACGTGAAAACCAAAAAGGCAGAGCTAGGGTGAGAAAGAGTAAAAGAGGAGAACGCCGTTGTTGAAGGTCGAAGGTCCGCCGGAAGAAAAACTCTAAGGTAAGGGTGGGGCTCTTTGAACTTTAAAGGGGTTTATGATAATTGCATGTTGGGTGGGTAATTGTTTATGATAATACCTCTTGAAAGTCGTTGATGTGAGATTCGAAGGATTGCCTTCGAAGGCTTGACTGAAAAGGGCCTAGGTTTATTGTTAGCTTTCAGTGATTTTTTATGATAATTGGTTAAACGGATAATCGGTATGTATATATGTGATTTTTGGTGTATTATGGACTGATATGGTGTGTAAATTGGAGGTGTTGAGGTGGATGTGGTGATTGGAACCGCGACTGCAATTCTGCAGGATCGCAGGTTCGCTAGGCGAATGTTCGTGATGTTGAGTACAATCAAATGTAATTATTATAGTTTATCGTATCCACAGGGATTGGAGCGATATCAAAACCGTTCAACAATTTCTATGATTCTAAGCAAAAGTTTGAGATGTTTGGTTTACAAGTTACGAAAAGTAAACGCGTATAATAAATGAAGATAGATTTCAGAGGAATAGACTTATTGGGAATTGGTGTTCATCCACGGATTCAATATGCATATCACAAATCAGTTATACACAATTTAAGCATGTTTCGATATTATCACGTATCGCTTACAAACAAAGTTTATGTCTAAACTTTGATGAGATTTCTACCTTATGGTTTAATTGACGATTTCTCAGCCTAATAAACAATACGGTAGCATTAAGGTCCGATACTTTTTGTGAATATTAAACCTAAATCTATGTCTAGCATTTAGAGTTTAACAAATGTTATCTTAGATCGAGAGTTGAATCGTATTTGTAAATATCAATTCAATCCATGAAATAAACAATGAAACAAAGATAACATCAATAATGATTCATACATAAATTGCATATAATGCCATGATTAAAGATAATACATATTGATTCGGTGCACTACGACCAATCCCAACAAGAGAGGTATTTAGCTACTCATGGTAGCTTGAAGCATAATGGAAGAATTAAGTTGAATGAGCATCAACGACGATTTCCCGACTTTTTATGTGTATCCACTCCTCTTCCTCTAAACCTCTCTTCTATTCCTATTCTACTGATATAATACTGTCTAAAACTGAAAACAAACAAGATATCCCTTCTGCAATGCATTTGATCTCCTTTTATAGTGTTTTTGGCCGCCTAAGTTCGCTATGCGAAGTTCTGTTCGCTATGCGAACTCCCTTTTCTTCTCCATTAAGATTTGAACATTCAAACCGCCTTTCTGGGACCGCCATACTTCGCTATGTGAAGTAAATTTCGCTATGTGAACTTTGGTCACTTCCTGCCGCTTCCTGTCGCTTCCTGTCACTTTAAGCGAAGTTTGAACATTTTGATTCTGTTTTGTTCTGCCTGGCTTGCTTCCTATCGCTTTCTGTCGCTTCCTGTCGCTTTCCTTCGCATAGCGAAGTTTCGCGTATCGAAGCTTTTGGTCGCGATGCGAAAGTTGCAGGACATGGTTTTTCTCTTTGTTTCAACTGGTTTCCTCCATACATAATACCTGCAAACCACACAAATTCCCAAGAACAAACCTTTTGGGGATTTTTGTTAGTCAATCCTCATAAAAATATAAAGGAACAACGCAATTCGTATGAGTTTCGACTAATGATACATTGTCCTTTGGATTGTTATCAAATTCTCCCCAACTTAGTTTCTTGGTTGTCCTCAATCAAGAGCATGATCTTTTCAAGAAATGTTTTCAGGATTTTCAAGTACGTATTTGAAATAACATTTTGAAAAATGAATGGTTCAAATGATTACTTGTCAAGCAAGACACTTGTTCAAATGATTGTAAAATTAGAGCATGATTATGGAATTAAGTTTTCGCCCACAAAATCACATTATGTACTCGAGAATATAATGACACAACTTACTTGAATCTTTCCTAACACTCTTCTTCAAAAAAAGGGATGAAGACTTTGAAGTTTGTCATAATCATGTGGTGTGATGACTCTCACTTGATCACTTGGTCAACATCCGGGATGATTCATGTTTTCATCCAAAACAATTCAGAAATTCGAGCAATTGAAGGCATAAATCACATAGGGCTTGTGAAGGTTGTAATGTGGCCAGGTTTCCTAAAGATATGGTTTTTCTCCTAAAGCTAATTTTCTAAAATCTGTCCACTTTTGTAACTTGCTTTCTTTGCTTCACTCCTTGCTTCATCACCATGATTTTGCTTTCTCTATTGCCTTTTCAATCCTTCCCCTTTTTTTTCATGATACCAAATTTTTCTGCTTTTTGTATTTCTCTTTCTCTTTTGATCTTTCTTTTCTTTTTCTTTTCCTTTTGGCATCATCATCCATTCTCCCCCTAACTTATTTCTTTTTATGAGTGAAGCATCTAGATGATTCAAACCATTATAGTTCAGGTTGTGCAGAAAGAAATTAGGATGGATCATGATTTCACTAAGTGGTTTTCTTAGTGGTTTTTGTATTTTCAGAGTTTGTCCACCCTTTGATTTTTCTAGTTCAAAGAGGGTGCATAAATGCTCACTCACTTACAGGTTTTGATGAAAATATTTTTAGCTATGGTGGTTTTTCTCAAAATCAAACAATTGCCTTGATCCTCTTTATACCGTTTACAAACCTCAAATGGAATTTTAAGATTGAACATGAATCAACCGAGTTAAACACAAGGATTTCGCAATTTTTGTATAAAATGGAAGTTCACCTCACTTTTCTGGTTTTTGCTAAAAGATTCAAGCAAGTGTGTGCACAATGTGAATGAGACATGTTATGACTTTTGTAAGAGAAAACAAAACTCAAAAATCATGCTACGATTCTACAAAGCAAGTGAACATGTACCTTGCTTGATGTTCATCTGATTCTTGTCATTACCACTCACTATCCTTCTCTGCTATTTCCTCACAATACTTGACTTGGCCTTTGTTCAAAATATTTGGAAGAAGCCTTCCATGCTCATGATGAGGATAATAGGAGCAAAGCAACATATTTTCAAAATGAGCTTGCAGCATACTAACACCAAGTGTAAAAAGGAGAACCAAGTGAATTACAGGATGCACTATCATCAAAAAGTTTTAATTGCTGGCATTTCAAAAGAAAAATACTGAAATTGGAAATGAAATTGAAAGAACTGAAAGCTGGAAAATGAAATGACTTACGACGTTGGGTTACCTCCTAACCAGCGCTTGTTTAATGTCATTAGCTCGACGCCTGCTTCAAGTGATATCAAGGTGGTTTGTAGGAATTCATCAAAGTATCTATGCCACTATCCTTTGGCCTTTCTTTGTCAATTTTTGTCTTTAATTCCCGACCTATTTCATCAGGAGCTTCAATCTTGCAATAGTCATCCTCTTTGTGTTGAAACAATTTGAAGTTGACTTCTTCATCTTTGTACCTTACCTTCATCTTGCCTTCATCGACGTCAATCATCATTCGGGCTGTTTTTATGAAGGGACGTCCCAAAATCAGAGGAGTGTCATTATCTTCTTTAATGTTGATCACCACAAAATCTTTTGGAAATAGGAATCTCTCAAGTTTGACTATTACATTCTTTATCATGCCAACTGGTTTTGTGATTGATTTGTCAGCAAGTTGTAACAACATTGTTGTAGGCTCTATTTCAGGGTTGCCAATCTTTTTAAGAGCGGAAAACGGAAGAATATTGATGCTTGAACCAAGATCAATCAAAGCTTTATCAAAATTCATTTTTTCAATGGTAACAGTTATTGTAATGCTTCCATGATCAACTTTGTTTTCTTCCTCCTTTTTCTCAAAATTCTCTTTGGTATTCTCTTCAACTTTTGTTTCATCTACTCTCCCAATCCTTGTTGTGACTGAATTGCACGTTTCTGTTGGATTGGGTTGAGTGACGGCAGAGAATGGTCCTTGTTATTGCTCATTCAACTGTTTTGCAATTTGCCCTACTTGTGTTTCAAGATTTCTGATTTATGCATCTATATTTTTCTGATTTTCCATGGACATCAGCATAAATTGATTCAAGGTTTCTTCGATCTTTGTAAGCTTATCTGGTTGAGTGTAGCTATGGTATTGATTCTGCCTGTTTTGGCCATAACTTGCATTGTTGTTGTATGAATAACCTTGATTGTTTTGGTACGGGGCCTGTCTCTGCTGCTGGTTTCCCAAATAATTGACCTCTTCATTAATCGGGGGACAAAAACCGGTCGGGTGGTCTCCTGTACAATGTTCGCACATGGCTACTTGTTGTGGTTTAGGCGTTTCGTGCGGGTGTTTGAGTCGTTGTGGAAGATTGGATAACTGCTTGGTGAGTTCTTCCACAGTTTGAGTGAGAAGTTTATTTTGTGCCAAGATTGCATTGTTTGTATCCAACTCAAGAATTCCAGGTTTCTTTTTTGCGGTTCCTAGATTATATTGAACTCGATGATCGGTGAGAGCCATTCGGTTTATAATTGAAACTGCTTCTTCTGCACTTTTTTCCAATAAAGAACCACCGGCTGTTGCATCAAGTAAGAGTTTTGGTTTTGGCTGCAATCCGTTGTAGTAGATGTGGACTTGTGTTAGGCTGTCAAAACCATATTTGGACATTTCCGTAGCATGGATTTGTAACGTTCCCAAGCTTCACATAAAGTTTCATTTGCAGATTGCGCAAACGCGGAAATGGATGTTTTTGCATCTATGAATCGGATGTGAGGAAAGAATCTATTAAGAAAGTTTTCTTCAAAGACATTCCAGTTAGTCATGGTTTCAATAGGTTGGTCAAGATACCAATATTTTGCTTTGCCGATCAAGGAATGCGGGAATAACCTCATAAATACTGCTTCTTCTTCAGCTTCGGGTGCACCTAAAGTACCGGCTAGTTCATAGAACTTTGTGAGGTGGGAGTATAGATCTTCATGATCCAAACCTGCAAAAGGGTTAGCATAAATAATCTGCAGCAGACCCGTTTTTATTTCAGCTTGTCGGTTATTTGGAGTATTGGTGAGACGAGCTAATCGTCTTGGACTCCTCCGACAAGGTCCACCGATGACAACTTCAGCCATTGTTTCTTTTGTTGAGGAAGTTGATGCGGAAACTCCTTGGTGATTTTTCCTCTTGGATAGTTGTTTCTGTTTTTTCTTTTGTCTTTTGTTCTTTCGGATTATTCTTTCGATCTCGGGATCAAAAAGAAGCTTTTCCTCCGAAGTCTTGCTTCGAAGCATAAACAGAAGTTTCACCACCTATCCAACACTTAAACAAACGTTGCGAAAAACAAATATATGCAACTTAGAAGTATAGAAACTATTTGCGATGTTTTAATATCTTACACGCCAATCCCAAGAAACGGCGCCAATTTGATGCTGAGTACAATCAAATGTAAGTATTATAGTTTATCGTATCCACAAGGATTGGAGCGATATCAAAACCATTCAACAATTTCTATGATTCTAAGCAAAAGTTCGAGATGTTTGGTTTACAAGTTACAAAAAGTAAACGCGTATAATAAATGAAGATAGTTTTCAGAGGAATAGACTTGTTGGGAATTGGTGTTCATCCACCGATTCAATATGCATATCACAAATCAGTTATACACAATTTAAGCATGTTTCTATATTATCACGTATCGTTTACAAACAAAGTTTATGTCTAAACTTTGATGAGTTATCAACCTTATGGTTTAATCGACGATTTCTCAGCCTAATAAACAATACGGTAGCATTAAGATTCGATACTTTTTGTGAATATTAAACCTAAATCTATGTCTAGCATTTAGAGTTTAACAGATGTTATCTTAGATCGAGACTTGAATCGTATTTGTCAATATCAATTCAATCCATGAAATAAACAATGAAACAAAGATAACATCAATAATGATTCATACATAAATTACATATAATGCCATGATTAAAGATAATACATACTGATTCGGTGTACTACGACCAATCCCAACAAGAGAGGGATTTAGCTACTCATGGTAGCTTGAAGCATAATGGAAGAATTGAGTTGAATGAGCATCAACAACGATTTCCTGACTCTTGATGCGTATCCACTCCTCTTCCTGTAAACCTCACCTCTATTCCTATTTTACTGATACAATACTGTCTAAAACTGAAAACAAACAAGATATCCCTTCTGCAATGCATTTGATATCCTTTTATAGTGTTTTTGGCCGCCTTAGTTCGATATGCGAAGTTCTGGTCGCTATGCGAACTCCCTTTTCTTCTCCATTAAGATTTGAACTTTCAATCTGTCTTTCTGGGACCCCCATACTTGGCTATGTGAAGTAAATTTCGTTATGCGAACTTTGGTCACTTCCTACTGCTTCTTGTCGCTTCCTGTCGCTTCAAGCGAAGTTTGGACATTTTGATTCTGTTTTGTTCTGCCTGGCTTGCTTCCTGTCGCTTTCCTTCGCATAGCGAAGTTTTTGGTCGCGATGCGAAAGTTGTAGGGCATGGTTTTTCTCTTTGTTTCAACTGGTTTCCTCCATACCTAATACCTGTAAACCACACAAATTCCCAAGTACCAACCTTTTGGGGCTTTTTGTTAGTCAATCCTCATAAAAATATAAAGGAACAACGCAATTCGTATGAGTTTCGACTAATGATACATTGTCCTTTGGATTGTTATCAAATTCTCCCCAACTTAGTTTCTTGGTTGTCCTCAATCAAGAGCATGATCTTTTCAGGATTTTCAAGCAAGTATTTGAAATAACAGTTTGAAAAATGAATGGTTCAAAGATTACTTGTCAAGCAAGAGACATGTTCAAATGATTGTAAAATTAGAGCATGATTATGGTATTAAGTTTTCGTCCACAAAATCACATTATGTACTCGAGAATATAATGACACAACTTACTTGAATCTTTCCTAACACTCTTCTTCATAAAAGGGATGAAGACTTTGAAGTTTGTCATAATCATGTGGTGTGATGACTCTCACTTGATCACTTGGTCAACATCCAGACTGATTCATGTTTTCATCCAAAACAATTCAGAAATTCGAGCCATTGAAGGCATAAATCACATAGGGATTGTGATGGTTGTAATGTGGTCAGGTTTCCTAAAGATATGGTTTTTCTCCTAAAGCCAATTTTCTAAAATCTGTCCACTTTTGTATCTTGCTTTCTTTGCTTCACTCCTTGCTTCATCACCATGATTTTGCTTTCTCTTTTGCCTTTTCAATCCTTCCCCTTTTTTTTAATGATACCAAATTTTTCTGCTTTTTGTATTTCTCTTTCTCTTTTGATCTTTATTTTCTTTTTCTTTTCCTTTTGGCATCATCATCCATTCTTTCCCTAACTTATTTCTTTTTATGAGCGAAGCATCTTGATGATTCAAACCATTATAGTACAGGTTGTGCAGAAAGAAATTAGGATGGATCATGGCTTCACTAAGTGGTTTTCTTAGTGGTTTTTGTATTTTCAGAGTTTGTCCATCCTTTGATTTTTCTAGTTCAAAGAGGGTGCATAAATGCTCACTCACTTACAGGTTTTGATGAAAATATTTTTAGCTATGGTGGTTTTTCTCAAAATCAACAAATTGCCTTGATCCTCTTTATACCGTTTACAAAGCTCAAATGGAATTTTTAGATTAAATATGAATCAACCGAGTTAAACACAAGGATTTTGCAATTTTTGTATAAAATGGAAGTTCACCTCACTTTTCTGGTTTTTGCTAAAAGATCCAAGCAATTGTGTGCACAATGTGAATGAGACATGTTATGACTTTTGTAAGAGAAAACAAAACTCAAAAATCATGCTACGATTCTACAAAGCAAGTGAACATGTACCTTGCTTGATGTTCATTTGATTCTTGCCATTACCACTCACTCTCCTTCTCTGCTATTTGCTCACAATACTTGACTTGGCCTTTGTTCAAAATATTTGGAAGAAGCCTTCCATGCTCATGATGAGGATAACAGGAGCAAAGCAACATATTTTCAAAATGAGCTTGCAGCATACTAACACCAAGTGTAAAAAGGAGAACCAAGTGAATTACAGGATGCACTATCGTCAAAAAGTTTTAATTGTTGGCATTTCAAAAGAAAAATACGGAAATTGGAAATGAAATTGAAAGAACTGAATGATAGAAAATGAAATGGCTTACGACGTTGGGTTGCCTCCCAACCAGTGCTTGTTTAACGTCATTAGCTCGACGCCTGCTTCAAGTGATATCAAGGTGGTTTTTAGGAATTCATCAAAGTATCTATGCCACTATCCTTTGGCCTTTCTTTGTCATTTTTTATCTTTAATTCCCGGCCTATTTCATCAGGAGCTTCTATATTGCAATAGGCATCCTCTTTGTGTTGAAACAATTTGAAGTTGACTTCTTCATCTTTGTACCTTACCTTCATCTTGCCTTCATCGACGTCAATCATCATTCGGGCTGTTTTTATGAAGGGACGTCCCAAAATCAGAGGAGTGTCATTATCTTCTTTAATGTTGATCACCACAAAATCTTTTGGAAATTGGAATCTCTTAAGTTTGACTATTACATTCTTTATCATGCCAACTGGTTTTGTGATTGATTTGTCAGCAAGTTGTAACAACATTGTTGTAGGCTCTATTTCAGGGTTACCAATCTTTTTAAGAGCGGAAAATGGAAGAATATTGATGCTTGAACCAAGATCAATCAAAGCTTTATCAAAATTCATTTTTTCAATGGTAACAGGTATTGTTATGCTTCCATGATCAGCTTTGTTTTCTGCCTCCTTTTTCTCAAAATTCTCTTTGGTATTCTCTTTAACTTTTGTTTCATCTACTCTCCCAATCCTTGTTGTGACTGAATTGCACGTTTCTTTTAGATTGGGTTGAGTGACGGCAGAGAATGGTCCTTGTTGTTGCTCATTCAACTGTTTTGCAATTTGCCCTACTTGTGTTTCAAGATTTCTGATTGATGCATCTATATTTTTCTGATTTTCCATGGACATCAGCATAAATTGATTCAAGGTTTCTTCGATCTTTGTAAGCTTATCTGGTAGAGTGTAGCTTTGGTATTGATTCTTCCTGTTTTGGCCATAACTTGCATTGTTGTTGTATGAATAACCTTGATTGTTTTGGTACGGGGCCTGTCTCTGCTGCTGGTTTCCCAAATAATTAACCTCTTCATTAATCGGGGGACAAAACCCGGTCGGGTGGTCTCCTGTACAAAGTTCGCACATGGCTACTTGTTGTGGTTTAGGCGTTTCGTGCAGGTGTTTGAGTTGTTGTGGAAGATTGGATAACTGCTTGGTGAGTTCTTCCACAGTTTGAGCGAGAGGTTTATTTTGTGCCAAGATTGCATTGTTTGTATCCAACTCAAGAATTCCAGGTTTCTTTTGTGCGGTTCCTCGATTATATTGAACTTGATGATCGGTGAGAGCCATTCGGTTTATAATTGAAACTGCTTCTTCTGCACTTTTTTCCAATAAAGAACCACCGGCTGTTGCATCAAGTAAGAGTTTTGGTTGAGGCTGCAATCCATTGCAGTAGATGTGGACTTGTGTTAGGCTGTCAAAACCATGATTTGGACATTTCCGTAGCATGGATTTGTAACGTTCCCAAGCTTCACATAAAGTTTCATTTGCAGATTGCGCAAACGCGACAATGGATGTTTTTGCATCTATGAATCGGATGTGAGGAAAGAATCTGTTAAGAAAGTTTTCTTCAAAGACATTCCAGTTGGTCATGGTTTCAATAGGTTGGTCAAGATACCAATCTTTTGCTTGGCCGATCAAGGAATGCGGGAATAACCTCATAAATACTGCTTCTTCTTCAGCTTCGGGTGCACCTAAAGTACCGGCTAGTTCATAGAACTTTGTGAGGTGGGAGTATAGATCTTCATGATCCAAACCTGCAAAAGGGTTAGCATAAATAATCTGCAGCAGACCCGTATTCATTTCAGCTTGTCGGTTATTTGGAGTATTGGTGAGACGAGCTAATCGTCTTGGACTGCTCCGACAAGGTCCACCAATGACAACTTCAGCCATTGTTTCTTTTGTTGAGGAAGTTGATGCGGAAACTCCTTGGTGATTTTTCCTCTTGGATAGTTGTGTCTGTTTATTCTTTTGTCTTTTGTTCTTTCGGATTATTCTTTCGATCTCGGGATCAAAAAGAAGCTTTTCCTCCGAAGTCTTGCTTCGAAGCATAAACAGAAGTTTCACCACCTATCCAACACTTAAACAAACGTTGCGAAAAACAAATATATGAAACTTAGAAGTATAGAAACTATTTGCGATGTTTTAATATCTTACACGCCAATCCCCAGAAATGGAGCCAATTTGGTGTTGAGTACAATTAAATGTAAGTATTATAGTTTATCGTATCCACAAGGATTGGAGCGATATCAAAACCATTCAACAATTTCTATGATTCTAAGCAAAAGTTTAAGATGTTTGGTTTACAGGTTACGAAAAGTAAACGCGTATAATAAATTAAGATAGTTTTCAGAGGAATAGACTTGTTGGGAATTGGTGTTCATCCACCGATTCAATATGCATATCACAAATCAGTTATACACAGTTTAAGCATGTTTCAATATTATCACGTATCGCTTACCAACAAAGTTTATGTCTAAATTTTGATGAGATCTCTACCTTATGGTTTAATCGACGATTTCTTAGCCTAATAAAAAATACGGTAGCATTAAGATTCAATACTTTTTGTGAATATTAAACCTAAATCTATGTCTAGCATTTAGAGGTTAATAGATGTTATATTAGATCGAGACTTGAATCGTATTTGCCAATATCAATTCAATCCATGAAATAAACAATGAAACAAAGATAACATCAATAATGATTCATACATAAATTACATATAATGCCATGATTAAAGATAATACATGTTGATTCGGTGCATACGACCAATCCCAACAAGAGAGGGGTTTAGCTACTCATGGTAGCTTGAAGCATAATGGAAGAATTGAGTTGAATGAGCATCAACGACGATTTCCCGACTCTTGATGCGTATCCACTCCTCTTCCTCTAAACCTCACCTCTATTCCTATTCTACTGATACAATACTGTCTAAAACTGAAAACAAACAAGATATCCCTTCTGCAATGCATTTGATCTCCTTTTATAGTGTTTTTGGCCGCCTAAGTTCGATATACGAAGTTCTGGTCGCTATGCGAACTCCCTTTTCTTCTCCATTAAGATTTGAACTTTCAAACCGTCTTTCTGGGACCGCCATACTTGGCTATGTGAAGTAAATTTCGTTATGCGAACTTTGGTCACTTCCTACCGCTTCTTGTCGCTTCCTGTCGCTTCAAGCGAAGTTTGGACATTTTGATTCTGTTTTGTTCTGCCTGGCTTGCTTCCTGTCGCTTCCCTTCGCATAGCGAAGTTTTTGGTCGCGATGCGAAAGTTGCAGGGCATGGTTTTTCTCTTTGTTTCAACTGGTTTCCTCCATACCTAATACCTGTAAACCACACAAATTCCCAAGTACCAACCTTTTGGTGTTTTTGTTAGTTAATCCTCATAAAAATATAAAGGAACAACGCAATTCGTATGAGTTTCGACTAATGATACATTGTCCTTTGGATTGTTATCAAATTCTCCCCAACTTAGTTTCTTGGTTGTCCTCAATCAAGAGAATGATCTTTTCAAGAAATGTTTTCAGGATTTTCAAGCAAGTATTTGAAATAACAGTTTGAAAAATGAATGGTTCAAAGATTACTTGTCAAGCAAGAGACATGTTCAAATGATTGTAAAATTAGAGCATGATTATGGTATTAAAATTTCGCCCACAAAATCACATTATGTACTCGAGAATATAATGACACAACTTACTTGTATCTTTCCTAACACTCTTCTTCATAAAAGGGATGAAGACTTTGAAGTTTGTCATAATCATGTGGTGTGATGACTCTCACTTGATCACTTGGTCAACATCCAGACTGATTCATGTTTTCATCCAAAACAATTCAGAAATTCGAGAAATTGAAGGCATAAATCACATAGGGCTTGTGAAGGTTGTAATGTGGCCAGGTTTCCTAAAGATATGGTTTTTCTCCTAAAGCCAATTTTCTAAAATCTGTCCACTTTTGTATCTTGCTTTCTTTGCTTCACTCCTTGCTTCATCACCATGATTTTGCTTTCTCTTTTTCCTTTTCAATCCTTCCCCTTTTTTTCATGATACCAAATTTTTCTGCTTTTTGTATTTCTCTTTCTCTTTTGATCTTTCTTTTCTTTTTCTTTTCCTTTTGGCATCACCGTCCATTCTCTCCCTAACTTACTTCTTTTTATGAGTGACGCATCTTGATGATTCAAACCATTATAGTTCAGGTTGTGCAGAAAGAAATTAGGATGGATCATGACTTCACTAAGTGGTTTTCTTAGTGGTTTTTGTATTTTCAGAGTTTGTCCATCCTTCGATTTTTCTAGTTCGAAAAGGGTGCATAAATGCTCACTCACTTACAGGTTTTGATGAAAATATTTTTACCTATGGTGGTTTTTCTCAAAATCAAACAATTGCCTTGATCCTCTTTATACCGTTTACAAAGCTCAAATGGAATTTTCAGATTGAATATGAATCAACCGAGTTAAACACAAGGATTTCGCAATTTTTGTATAAAATGGAAGTTCAACTCACTTTTCTGGTTTTTGCTAAAAGTTCCAAGCAAGTGTGTGCACAATGTGAATGAGACATGTTATGACTTTTGTAAAAGAAAACAAAACTCAAAAATCATGCTACGATTCTACAAAGCAAGTGAACATGTATCTTGCTTGATGTTCATCTGATTCTTGTCATTACTACTCACTCTCCTTCTCTGCTATTTACTCACAATACTTGACTTGGCCTTTGTTCAAAACATTTGGAAGAAACCTTCCATGCTCATGATGAGGATAATAGGAGCAAAGCAACATATTTTCAAAATGAACTTGCAGCATACTAACACCAAGTGTAAAAAGGAGAACCAAGTGAATTACAGGATGCATTGCCGTCAAAAAGTTTTAATTGCTGGCATTTCAAAAGAAAAATACTTAAATTGGAAATGAAATTGAAAGAACTGAAAGCTAGAAAATGAAATGGCTTACGACGTTGGGTTGCCTCCCAGCCAGCGCTTGTTTAACGTCATTAGCTCGATGCCTGCTTCAAGTGATATCAAGGTGGTTTGTAGGAATTCATCAAAGTATATATGCCACTATCCTTTGGGCTTTCTTTTTCATTCTTTATCTTTAATTCCCGGCCTATTTCATCAGGAGCTTCAATCTTGCAATAGTCATCCTCTTTGTGTTGAAACAATTTGAAGTTGACATCTTCAACTTTGTACCTTACCTTCATCTTGCCTTCATCGACGTCAATCATCATTCGGGCTATTTTTATGAAGGGACGTCCCAAAATAAGAGGAGTGTCATTATCTTCTTTAATGTTGATCACCACAAAATCTGTTGGAAATAGGAATCTCTCAAGTTTGACTATTACATTCTTTATCATGCCTACTGGTTTTGTGATTGATTTGTCAGCAAGTTGTAACAACATTGTTGTAGGCTCTATTTCAGGGTTACCAATCTTTTTAAGAGCAGAAAATGGAAGAATATTGGTTCTTGAACCAAGATTAATCAAAGCTTTATCAAAATTCATTTTTTCAATGGTAACAGGTATTGTAATGCTTCCAGGATCAGCTTTGTTTTCTTCCTCCTTTTTCTCAAAATTCTCTTCGGTATTCTCTTCAACTTTTGTTTCATCTACTCTCCCAATTTTTGTTGTGACTAAATTGCACGTTTCGTTTGGATTGGGTTGAGTGGCGGCAGAGAATGGTCCTTGTTGTTGCTCATTCAACTGTTTTGCAATTTGCCATACTTGTATTTCAAGATTTCTGATTGATGCATCTGTATTTTTCTGATTTTCCATGGACATCTGCATAAATTGATTCAAGATTTCTTCGATCTTTGTAAGCTTATCTGGTTGAGTGTAGCTTTGGTATTGATTCTTCCTGTTTTGGCCATAACTTGCATTGTTGTTGTATGAATAACCTTGATTGTTTTGGTACGAGGCCTGTCTCTGTTGCTGGTTTCCCAAATAATTGACTTCTTCATTAATCGGGGGACAAAAACCGGTCGGGTGGTCTCTAGTACAAAGTTCGCACATGGCTACTTGTTGTGGTTTAGGCGTTTCGTGCAGGTGTTTGAGTTGTTGTGGAAGATTGGATAACTGCTTGGTGAGTTCTTCCACAGTTTGAGTGAGAAGTTTATTTTGTGCCAAGATTGCATTGTTTGTATCCAACTCAATAATTCCAGGTTTCTTTTGGGCGGTTACTTGATTATATTGAACTTGATGATCTGTGAGAGCCATTCGGTTGATAATTGAAACTGCTTCTTCTGCACTTTCTTCCAATAAAGAACCACCGGCTGTTGCATCAAGTAAGAGTTTTGGTTTTGGCTGCAATCCATTGCGGAAGATGTGGACTTCTGATAGGCTGTCAAAACCATGATTTGGACATTTCCGTAGCATGGATTTGTAACGTTCCCAAGCTTCACATAAAGTTTCATTTGCAGATTGCGCAAACGCGGCAATGGATGTTTTTGCATCCATGAACCGGTTGTGAGGAAAGAATCCGTTAAGAAAGTTTTCTTCCAAGACATTCCAGTTGGTCATGTTTTCAGTAGGTTGGTCAAGATACCAATCTTTTGCTTTGCCGATTAAGGAATGCGGGAATAACCTCATAAATACTGCTTCTTCTTCATCTTCGGGTGCACCTAAAGTACCGGCTAGTTCATAGAACTTTGTGAGGTGGGAGTATGGATCTTCATGATCCAAACCTGCAAAAGGGTTAGCATAAATAATCTGCAGCAGCCCCATTTTCATTTCAGCTTGTCGGTTATTTGGAGTATTGGTGAGACGAGCTAATCGTCTTGGACTCCTCCGACAAGGTCCACCGATGACAACTTCAGCCATTGTTTCTTTTGTTGAGGAAGTTGATGCAGAAACTCCTTGGTGATTTTTCCTCTTGGATAGTTGTTTCTGTTTTTTCTTTTGTCTTTTGTTCTTTTGGATTGTTCTTTCGATCTCGGGATAAAAAAGAAGTTGTTCCTCCGAAGTCTTGTTTTGAAGCATAAACAGAAGTTGCACCACCAATCCAACACTTAAACATACGTTGCGAAAAAATATATATACAACTTAGAAGTATAGAAACTATTTGCGATGTTTTAAAATCTTACACGCCAATCCCCGGCAACGGCGCCAATTTGATGTTGAGTACAATCAAATGAAAGTATTGTAGTTTATCGTATCCATAGGGATTGGAGCGATATCAAAACCGTTCAACAATTTCTATGATTCTAAGCAAAAGTTCGAGATGTTTGGTTTACAAGTTACGAAAAGTAAACGCGTATAATAAATGAAGATAGTTTTCAGAGGAATAGACTTGTTGGGAATTGGTTTTCATCCACCGATTCAATGTGCATATCACAAATCAGTTATACAAAATTTAAGCATGTTTCGATATTATCACGTATTGCTTACAAACAAAGTTTATGTCTAAATTTTGATGAGATTTCCACCTTATGGTTTAATCGACGATTTCTCAGCCTAATAAACAATACGGTAGCATTAAGATTCAATAATTTTTGTGAATATTAAACCTAAATCTATGTCTAGCATTTAGAGTTTAACAGATGTTATCTTAGATCGAGAGTTGAATCGTATTTGTCAATATCAATTCAATCCATGAAATAAAAAATGAAACAAAGATAACATCAATAATGATTCATACATAAATTGCATATAATGCTGATTAAAGATAATACATACTGATTCGGTGCACTACGACCAATATCCCAACAAGAGAGGGATTTAGCTACTCATGGTAGCTTGAAGCATAATGGAAGAATTGAGTTGAATGAGCATCAACGACGATTTCCCAACTCTTGATGTGTATCCACTCCTCTTCCTCTAAACCTCTCTTCTATTCCTATTCTACTGATATAATACTGTCTAAAACTGAAAACAAACAAGATATCCCTTTTGCAATGCATTTGATCTCCTTTTATAGTGTTTTTGGCCGCCTAAGTTCGCTATGCGAAGTTATGGTCGCTATGCGAACTCCCTTTTCTTCTCCATTAAGATTTGAACTTTCAAACCGCCTTTCTGGGACCGCCATACTTCGCTATGCGAAGTAAATTTCGCTATACGAACTTTGGCCGCTTCCTGTCGCTTCAAGCGAAGTTTGGACATTTTGATTCTGTTTTGTTCTGCCGGGCATGCTTCCTGTCGCTTTCTGTCGCTTCCTGTCGCTTTCCTTTGCACAGCGAAGTTTCGCGTAGCGAAGCTTTTGGTCACGATGCGAAATTTGCAGGGCATGGTTTTTCTCTTTGTTTCAACTGGTTTCCTCCATACCTAATACCTGCAAACCACAAAAATTCCCAAGTACCAACCTTTTGGGGCTTTTTGTTAGTCAATCCTCATAGAAATATAAAGGAACAATGCAATTCGTATGAGTTTCGACTAATGATACATTGTCCTTTGGATTGTTATCAAATTCTCCCCAACTTAGTTTCTTGGTTGTCCTCAATCAAGAGCATGATCTTTTCAAGAAATGTTTTCAGGATTTTCAAGCGAAGTTGTTCGCACAGCGAGGTCGTGGGCGAAGGGAGAGTGAAAAATTGGACTCTCTGGATTTTGTATGGAGTCGGGGCTTCGCTGGCGAGTTCACAAAGCGAACTCCTAGCGAAGGTGTTCGCCGAGAAGTTCGCTAGGTGAACTAGTGGCGAACGTAGCAGATGATGTCTCTACTGCTATTTGCTGAGAATTTCTAAACTTCGGAAATTCGTAACTTTTGACTCGAGTGTTCGTTTCAGTTGCCGTTCGGACCGTTGGAAAGCTAGAAACATGTTCTTTCTACTAAAAATATTTTAAAGATCAGATTTTCAATGATTTGACGCATAATTCTGTTTCGGTCCAGTTTTGTCGTGTTGAGCGCCGAAATGTGTAATCGGTCGCGTATTCTTGTGTTGCAGTTGTATGATGTACCTCTGCAGGTTTAGCAGGTATGGTTTGCGTGTGGATCAGCTGTGGTAAGCTGCACTATTATGTGTTGTGGTTAATTCCATGTTGAACATGTTGTTATCTCGGATGTCCTGAATCGTTGATGATGATGTTTGCTGTCATGCTTTATGTTGCTAACGCTGTTATGCATGCTACTGTTATGTGTTATGCTGGCCTGTGATGGCGTATTCTCGTTGATGTTGTTGAGTATGCGATAATTATGATTATTGTTGTTGTTGATGCATGCCATGTTGCATTAGTTGTAGAATAAGTCATGTGCCCATATGGGGTGTGAGCAACTTATTTAGATTCTTAGAGTAGAACCATGTTGTTGTTGTTGTGGAGGTAATCGTGTGCCCATGTGGGATGTGACCGATTACGGGTGATCGTGTGCCCATGTGGGGTGTGAACGATCACGGATGTCGTGTGCCCATGTGGGGTGTGAGCCACGTATATGGAATTCCGACGGGAATCTGATCATGAAAAAGGGATCGATTGGTATCACATGCATTGAGTCAAGTTGTAAGTCTCATTGCTTTGCATTATGTCGTTGTATGATGAGTTGTTGATTATGTGTTGATGTGTACATTGTGGATTCGTGGATGTGTTGATGATAGGGTAGATTCCATATTTGATTACATGCTCTTATGCTTATATCATGTATTTCTTTATTGATTGAGAATCTCACCCCTGCTGTTTGAATGTTGCCTCTACGTGGGTAACGTGTAGGTGATCAGGATTAGTGCAGTGTCAGAGTGAGTGAAGATGAAGTCTTATACTTTGCTTCGTTGTGTCGGTGTCTGCTCTGATGTGTAACACCGGAGTTTTGGAACGCTTAGTTGTTTTGTTTAGTTGGTTGATGTTTAATTGAAGGATTTGAACTAATGTTTTGATTATGATGTTAAATGCCTATTTTTCCGCTGCAGATTAAAATAGTTTTATTTTTCAAAAATGATTTATGTGTTACATGTCTATTTTATAAGCTGATTTTTATTGAAGTAGCATCCTGAATGCCCTTGTTGTTTTAAATTGACTCTGATATTTTATTATTTTAATATTACTATGTCGCGGGGGTTTAGGGTCTTATAGGAGAAGTTGCGTTTCATTTATCACCGCAACTTTCAAGTATAACATTGTGATTTTATTTGGATTAGGGTCCATTATATCATCGCGGTTATCTGCAGGAGGGATGAGCTGGACAATTACTTCCTTTTGTAGATGCATGACGTACAACACTTCTACTAGGAGTTCGATCATCATCATCACCATTAACATTACGGCGATCTTCATATGTCTGTTGTTCAAGGTTTTCACTTAATCTCTACATCATAATATTCAATTAAAACATAAAAAAAAAGTAAGCACAATATATATCATACATTTCCGATAAAACACTAACATCTCAAGTAAAGTACATACTGAATATAACTCTTGAAACCTTTCCATATCTTTCTCCCTTTTTTCCTTCTCCTGTTCTAACATTCTCCGTTGTTCTTTTAATTGCTTCTTAAAATTTCAATCTTTTGTCTTTGTGCAATAATTTCCGGGCTTTCGGTACTTTTTCTTTGAGACCCAAAGAATGGACTCAAGCCGACACCTTCTCCAACAGCATAGACACGACCACCATGCTCATCTGATCCGATAGCTTCTACTAATATGTCATGTCTAGCTTGCGGAACAAATGTGCCTTCATGGGCTACCTCAACCAACTTATCCTACACAACATGAGAAACTTCCATTTCTCTTGTCTTGAAGGTCGAGATGGGATGCGATCATCTCCTGTTTCTGATTGTCTTTCAAGCATGATTTTTTTCTCAATTTTTCCTATAACCCCCACGAGACAATCTATGAGGGTACATGTTCTTGGCCTTATTGAGTATTTCGACTTCTCTTTTAACCTGTTATGAACATAGTGAAAAATATATGATTAGTATCTATAACTCATTAGCATAACATTATCGGTTACATGAGAATAGTACTAACCTTGAATTCCTCAGAACGACGTATCTTTGCAAACTTTTTCCATTGCTTCTTCGATATAAAACTATATCGAATCCATGGATGAGCAAGACCGCTCTTAGGCCTCCTAATGTAGTCAGCTGTGAGTTGTGCCTTAAATCCCCTCCAACGAGTACCAGGATATGATATCTACTTTTTTTTTTCAAATTTGAGTCATCGGTAAACTCAAAATTCAACTACATTAAAATCAATATATAAGTATGTATTAGAAATTATAGATATTGATATCGGCGATATATGAAAATTATAGTATGTAATACCTTAACGCCAATCCATATGCTTTCTTTGACGTTATCATCAACTTGTTTCCAACCATTAATCAATATACTAACCTTGCTACGTGCAAGGAACGAAACATAACTCTTAAAAGTAGAGTAGTGTTCACAATCCACTATTCTTTACAACGAATGAAACTGGATAGGAAATTTTTCACCTGATGAGTTCCAGACTGATGTGAATTGGGGCATCATTGTGACACCTCTTTGTGATCTTCTCGTTTGACTTTCAGTTGTTTGAGTTTCATTGGCTAACCTCTCATTTGTTTGAATTTCTTCGCTGATTTCTGATGAAGAACTCGACAAGGTCGACATCTAAGTTCAAAAACAACAACAATAACATGAAAAACAAGAACATAAACATCAACCACAAAATAAAACAACAACAACCACAACAATGGCAAATGAAGTTTACTGTAGATGCATGGGGAAAAATATTTTACGTACCCTGAACGTGATGACTAAGTAAATGATGTTGGTGTTGGTGATGGTGTTATCTTCCTTCCTTGTGGTGACGGCGATGTTGTTGTTATTTTCCTTCTAGACGGTAACAACATGGTTGATCGTGATGGTCTTGTCAACTTGGTTGACGATGATGACGACAATGACAAATACACAGTGAAGTATGAACGATGGTGTTTTGGATAAAACACTACAACAGATAAGACCTTAGACAGCGCTTTTTTTCCCCTTAGACAGCGCTTTTAAGCGCTGTCTAAACCTGCGCTGCTATACGTTTAGACAGCGCTTTGGGTAATACCAAAAGCGCTGTCTAAAGGGGGGTATATTTAATGAAAAGCGCTGTCTATGGTACCTTTAGACAACGCTTTTTGACATTATAAGGTATACCTTAGACAGCGCTTTCTCCGAAAGCGCTGTCTAAGGTCAACCTTTTTGAACTTTTTTAGGTATACCTTAGACAGCGCTTTTGGTAAAAGCGATTTCTAAGGTCCACTTTAGACAGCGCTTTTGTCAAAAGCGCTTTCTAATCCCCACCTTAGACAGCGCTTTCACCAAAAGCGTTGTCTAAGATATACGAAAAATTTTATATAAATTTTTTAAACCACAATTTTTACCAGGTTTTTTCAACCAGAATTTGACCTGTTTTTCAACCAGCAATTTTTTTCAGAAAAATACCACAATTTGGAGATTCAAATCAATCCAATTTATCCTATTTAAATGCACCAATTTACACCAAAATTATATATCCAAAACAATTGGCAATTCAAACCAATATATATATTTAAAATTACAAACCAAAATTATATATACACCTATTTATAATTACAAATCATTACATTTTTTCTACAAATGCACATATTACTTATACTAGTACTTTTGCATCCAACCAAAGCATTGCTTCAAATCTACATTATAGGTCCTGAAAACACAAAGATTGTAATTCAATTAAAAGAATACATAAACAAAGTTACACATATTTAAATTCTCATCAATTAAAGTAAGAGTACAATATTATACCTTGTAAAATTCCGAGCTCCATAATGTATTGACACCAATCCTCTTTTTTCCATAGTGATTTGTCCGCAATCTCGTTAACACCCTGGAAGAAAGACAAAAGTAAGCAAAGGAAATGGATAGATCAAACAGAAACCTATCCCTTCAACTATATATGTGTATGCATTACAAATGAAATAACAAGCAATATTCAATGAAATTATCTTCATAAACGTAACTAGACATGTCAAAAAAATTCAATGAATTGGTTGTATACGCACCATATATGAGCTAACGAAGGCATGCGAATGAGTGCCACGAAGGGGGATCCCGAATAACCTTCCTATTGCAACATTGCTAATGGTGTGCCACATGAAAAGCCAAGTTATATACAAGAAAACAGAAGAAATAAAAAATTCAATAAAGCACAACAAAATGTTAAAGGTTTTCATGTTAATTTGATAATTATGACACAATACAAATGTTGATACATTAATCAAGATAGGTTGGCAATCAATGTTTGAACCTTACTCTACCACAATCTAAATTATGTGATCCTGGATTCACTAGAACTTTTTGAACAAAACCTAAAAGAATCTAGATTTTCAGAAGCCATTTAACCTAACTTAATTACAAACTACAAACTAATAAGGTATATAGTTTACATCCTATGACACCAAAATCACACCCAGCCATCTTAAATCGGCATTAACTAAGTATTCTTGAATCTCTGCAGGGTATTAAAAACTCCAATATTTTAAATTGAAACCAATACTAATATGGAAGTATACCAGCACTGTAAAAAGCTCAGTCCACAAAAAATCTCAAGCTGCATAACTGCTAAATATACACATAACATTATTAACACGTTCTTCCTATTACCGTGCCAAATAATTGAGAATTGAAGTTGTATAATTGATAATACCTTGCATCAAATCCTCCAATATAACAGTACTTCGATGGACTTATTCCACCTTCAGGCCCCTGCATAAAAGTAACATTCTTTCGATAAATATTGAGAAAGGAATCTCTTCCTAAACCAACTCGCCATTTTTGTACAGTAAGATTTAGTAACCTGAGCCCTTCGTAGTCCAAACTCGAGCAAAGTTTTAGATTTCCCAGAAACAAAACGGTGCCTTGCAGCATTAGTAGCTACTAACGAGGCAAAGTTAGTTAAATTAACAAAAGGTGTTTCCAGCAATTGAACAACCTGAACAATAGAAACATCGATTTAACGTAAGAGACGATTGAACAATAGAAACTTCGATTCAAGGTTGATTTAATGGTAGCAAGTACTCACTGCAACTGGACCTTCAATTCTCATCAGTGGCACCTTAGGAAAAACAACAGTTCCTTCGGCAATAGCATACACCTCAACATCGGAATAGTCGATTCCTCTAAGATAATCAAAGAAACCATCTTATCATTTAAATTTAATCAATAATAATGACCACATTCAAAACATTGCACGTTTCAGATAATTATGACTTATTTGAATCATAATCACTTATGAGAGATCCTATGAAAACAATTATAACTACTTTAACTTATTCTATCTTTTGTAACAGAAATAACATAAGCATATAAGCACTTATCTTGTCCTTGCAAGTCCTTTAGGTTCACAAATTGTCCACATCCTATAAACACATTTAAATTTCACATTAGAAAAACAGTAACACTACAGAGAATTTGAGAGCAATTGAATAGCTTACTTAATTACCAAAAATCAAAGCAGAACTGATCTTTCATATTTCAGAAAAATTATATAGCATATTAGCATAATCAAATCTTTTTTATCAAAGGATATTAACACAGATTTTCACAAACATATCAGTACAATACAACAACAATATATGAAAAATTAGAAGAATAGACTCTATTGAATATAGTAAATGATACCTCAATAGAAAACCTAAATATATAAAGAGCTTTATATAGAACTCAAAGAAAACCACAAACCCTTCCAAATCTCTCTTAAACCAAACGTTACTAGATAACATTAACATACCTTCAGATGAGGTGGTGGATGGTGGTGGACGACTGCGAAACAGAAGCTAGAGGAAATACATGAAAGGTAACAAGTGAGACGAACATGTAAACTGAACGAATGAAAGAGATTGAGAACCAGAAGATGAATGAGTGAAAGCCATGGCAGAGATGTTTCACGAGAACAAGAAGAAGAAACAAGCACCGATTGAAAGGAATAAGATGAAGATTAATTAGGGCGAAATCGAAAATGAAGCATAGGGAACAAAATCTGAAACCTAAGTCTTTTTAGGTGAGTTTTTAAAAGCGATTTCTAAGGTTGGCCTTAGACAGCGCTTTTGATTTTATTTTTTTAAATTTTTAAAACCTTAGAAAGCGCTTTTAAGGAAAGCGCTGTCTAATATTTTCCTTTATTTTTTATTTAAAATTAATAAAACTTTAGAAAGCGCTTTTGACCGAAGCGCTGTCTAAGGTCTTATATTTTTTTTAAATTTATAAGACCTTAGAAAGCGCTTTTAACTAAAGCGCTGTCTAATATTTTCCATTAATTTTTTTTTTAAATTTTATAAGACCTTATAAAGCGCTTTTGACCAAAGCGCTGTCTAAGGTCTTATATTTTTTTGCGCTTTTATTTTTTTAAATGAATAGTTTCCTTGTTTTTAACTTATAGCAGCGCTTTTGTATTAAAGCGCTGTCTAAGGTGCGATGTTATAACTTACTTTTGTTGTAGTGAAATCATGTAATGTTTCACAGTATTGAACATTAGGGTTTGGGTTGAAATCGTGTATTGTTTCGTCTAGTTTCTATTTACAATGGAAAAAATGATACTGTAGAGACAAGCTAACTATAGGAGTGTATAATATTATCAAGCTACCACAACGGCCAATACATGCAACCGTAGTGATATTTTACTTTCATGGTGAAATTTCATAAAAAAGCGCCAGAGTATTTACAATTAAAATTTTAAATAAAAAAAATATATCACAACGGTTGTAATCATCAACCGTAGTCATAAACTTTAAAGTTTTTTATTTAAAAATAATTAAAAATAAAAAGGCGCGAATTAACAACAGTGGAATCTTCAACCGTCGTCGTAAACTTTTAAGTTTTTATTTAAAAATAATTAAAAATGAAAAGGCGCGACTTAACAACAGTGGAACTTTTCAACCGTCGTTATAAACTTTTAAGTTTTTTATTTAAAAATAATTAAAAAATAAAAGGCACCACTTAACATTAAAGGAATAACATATACGAGTGCCTTGAGTTTCGAACCAATGAAAGCTTGAACTTATCACAATGGTGCGCTCCTTAACCGTTGTTATAGACAAATAATTTTTAATAAAAAAACAATAATATTATAATAGCGCCTTAGTTTAGAGATGTCACAACGGTGTAGGGAATAAGCGTGGTGACCATGGCGTTGGTGTTTACGCGCTTTATAGTTTTAATTCATGCATTCTAGTAAAGCCTTTATTTGTCTACCTACTTTTTGCTTTCTACTTAAACATTCTTAACACCGCTGATAATCATGTAAAATTTGTGCACTCTGGATATGACTTCTCTTCCCTATCACTGTATAAAGTATTGTACACATAGGCTCTCTTAAAAGAATCTTCTCAAATATCACAGATCATATCTAGTCCATCATCCATATTTACGTCAACATCATCTTTGTGTCATGGAGTTGGGGGGTTTGTCATATCACCATGCCAAATTCTTGTCGTATAAGGTTGACAAAATCCATCATAACATAGATGATTTAGTATTTCTTTCTTTTCATATTTTTTTAGTATTTCTACAAAAAAACACAAGGACAACAAAAACATTCATTATTGTCAGGAAGATTTCTTTAAGAGAATTCGAGAAATCCAACCACTACATTCTCACACTCCACATTTAATCTATTAGCTTTCATCCAACTACGATTTTTAACTATTTTCTGAAATTAAAATCATTAGTTACGTATTTTTACATATACATTATACGACATGTATTAACTTATTTAACAAGTAGCTTATGTCAAAAGTATCACAAAACAAAGATAAAATATTTTATCTATCGGTTGCCATATTAACCGATGTAATATGTAGTATTTTAAATATATAAAAAATAATAAGTGAACTTGTTGAGAATTGAGAGTGTGTCTCCTAAGAACTTTCTTTTATTGGTTTTAAGTCCAATCGAAGGAATCTATAGTCTTTAAAAAAAATTAAAAAGTAATGTGCCTATAAATTATATTTCGTTTGATTATTGGCCGAAATAAAAACTTTATTGTAAAATCTATTATTTGTTGTATGAGCTCTAGTTTTTATTCCTCATATTTATCTATTCATTTCCCAAATACATAAAAACCAAACTCTAGTGAACTTTTTCTCACCACACGGTACATAATTATTGAAGCTTTCTCGTGTGTGTCCTTAGATTGGAGCTTGAGCTTTAATTTGTGTTACATTTGTCATAGCAGGAGTCGGTGAAATCACGGCAAAGACACCATGTTGGATGTAATTTTGAACAAAAACAATCTTTGCAAGCCGAGTGACATGTGGTTCCAGCATCTGCACAACGATATCGAGGAGGGTTAGCACCTGTGCTAAGGCACAATTCACAGCATGCTGTTGTGGTCATGACGAAAGACGTTGAATCGAGACGAGTATCAATAGTTGTAATGAAGTTTAAGAGGAAAAGCAACAAAGCTAACCTCATCATTTTCTTCTGTTTCATCAACTACATTATTACTCTAAACCTCTTTTTTTATTTCTGCATTATACAATTTGATATCTTTCAAGTTGTGAAGAACCAAGCAATACATGGCTCTATTTATAAATGAGAGCGCATATTAGGGTCGAATAATAATGCTATATTAATACGAATACACTTCTTCATATTTTATTGTCTTATTCCTTTTAAGGGCATATAAGGTAGAATAAGAATGCTATATTTTTATTGTCTTAGCTTTTTACTGGCCAACTTTCGTTTTCATACAAAGAATCTTTTATCTTAATTCTTTAATAAATATTTTCAGTTTTGATTTAAAGAGAGACACTTATATAGTGAGTTGTTTGTTGTAATGGCGGATTTTGTTTGAATATCAAAGTATAATATTTAACACTAAATATATAGTATATCTTAGTATGAAAGCATTCCTTTCACGGCTTACGAAACTCATGAGTGAGTTTTACATAAACAATCAAAGTGTGATGAATCCCCTTGCTAGGCCACGCAAGAGACGTATTTCGCGCATAATTCAAGGGAGAACTTATTTTAGATTGGATGATTTATTATACTTCCAAAAAAAATATATGTAATCTCGGACGTGAAGTTAATTTAACTTTAGTTAAAGAGTCGAAGTTAAGAAGAGTGTCATGAAAAAATTCCACTTTACTCTTCGATTTAAGAATAATCGAGGGGTTACTCTTCGATTTAAGAATAATTGAGGGGTTAGTTGGAATGGTCATGGATTCAATCCTCATCAATTATTATTTTTTTATATTTTTCAAACTAGTATCATATATCTCTCGGTTTACTAACAAAATTGAGGAAAAAAAAAAAAAAAAAAAAATATATATATATATATATATATATATATATATATATATATATATATATATATATATATTAAATACTCATTATATTGTTTACTTAGAATATTAATAAATTAATTTGTTTACAAACTACATTTTTTATACATAATATTACATTATTTATACATAATATTAAAGTAAAAATGTTGAAACTGATTCATCGTCATAGTTGTCGGTGAAAAACAAAAGCTGAATATCTTAGAGAAGAGTAAAAGTTGGGGATCCTCATTTTATTGATTTTGAGAAAGATCAAATGTCTGATATAAAATAAATAAAAATGTTAGATAAATAAAATAAATATTCAGTAAAATGATTATTTAAGAACACAAATCTTGAACCCGAATAATTGTCTGCTCTTGTAATTCATCCTTGAGAACTTTTTCAAAACAAAATATACGCCATTATCAAATGTTTCAAAGTTTTCCTGCCAAATATTTCAATATCAAATGCCTGATAGAAAATAAAAAAAAGATTAGATAAATAAAATAAATATTCATTTATATGATTATTTAAGAACACAAACCTTGAGCCTGAACGATTTTCGGCTCTTGCAATCCATCCTTGAGAACTTTTCCCAAACGAAATAAACTTCATTTTAAGTTTCATAGTTTTCATGTCAAATGTTTCATTATAAATTTTTAATATTCAGAATGCTTTTATAATGAGGATTTTAGGTTTCACGAGGATCGCTAATGGCAGTGTCTTGAGTATTGATACTTATTAAATGAACAACAAAGATTTGTCTAAACTGAATAGACGAGCTTATATTTTGCCTCAGTTATTACTCAAAACCGATGTAAAATGTGTTTCTTTTTAGATAAAAAATACAATAAAATATGTTCCACCCCAAGTGCCACGTACATCTCGGTTTTTGTTATAAACCGAGGGGAAAAAACTTTTTTATATATTTACTTTGTTTACACAGAATAATAACAAATCAAGATTTTGATAATGGATTCTTTGAGAACAACATATCTTTTCAAATTTCTGATAAGTTATCTGTTCCAGCAGAATTTTTTTTTCTATACGTGCAATCCATACGAGAGAGATTACATTATCTTGAACAAATGTTTTCATGGCAAATGCTTTCATATGAAAGAGAATAAGATACATGTCCTTGCAATTTACAACATGTTTAGGAAGCAATTTCTCAATGTTGTCAACCGAGGAAAACAATAAGTTAAAGAGTCTTTTCTTTGATTGACAACATATGAAGGTAATTCCAAAAATATAACATTATGTTGGGATGGATTGGAAGGGCATGAACAATATTTTATTCAGGATAGAATAATTTTAGAAAAAAATTTGTCTTGCAATCCATCCCAAAGTATGATGCGGACAAGTTTAGAGCGACTACATATAAGTTAGGTTTAGGGTGTAATCTGATTAACGAGTGCTTTTATAGTAAAATTTGATAATCTAATCACTCAATTATTAAATATAACCGAAGAAATAGATCATTAATTCAAAAATAAAAAGAAAGACACTGCTTTTAAAGAAATAGGCTTAATACCATTTTTAGTCCCTTACGTATGCCTCTGGGTCCATTTTGGTCCTCTTTCTTTTAAAAGTTCCAAATTGGTCCCTTACCTTATTTAACATAATCAAAGTAGTCATTTCCGTCAAATTTTGGCAAACGGTGTTAGTTGAGATGACGTGTCAGCTGAGGTGGCGAAAGAAAATACTACGTGACAGAATTATTTTTTATTAATTTTAATTAAGTTTTTTAATTAGAAAATCTATTTAAATTAAATTTCACAAACTTTAATATAAAATATTTGGGCCTGAAGCCCATGTTCTTAACAACAGCCCAATAGTCAAGTTTTATTATTATAATGTGAACAAATTATATAAATACTTAAATTTGTTGTTAAATATTCAACATGAAAATTTACAAACCCCATGAAAGCAACACTAGTGGTGGTCTATCCAATACTAAAACAATGAAACATCCTATAAATAGTTATTGCCAACGACAACGCTAGGCAATTTGTGGAATGTATATCTCCATTTTGTGATCACGACTTAAATCAGCTATATGTCTGCAAAGATTGTAAGTCCTTATCACTTCTAATTGTTCTTAACAAAAATAAAAACCATGAATTTACGGGTCGTGTAAGGAATAATAGCTTATCTTCTCTACCTGTGTGGGTTCTCTTTGAAATTCAACCAACATTAGTGCCTAATATCATACCACCTGTTAGAGATATAAGTATTCGTGGCCTCCACCCAACAACTCAGATTTTCAGAAGACTTTGCACACAGTAGTTGGTACTGAATTTTCTAATGCCAATGATATACAATTTTGAATGCTTGGTGCCCAACTGCTGATAATTAAATTCTGGCATAAGGAAGAGTAGGCCTACTGCTTATGCATTATTAAAATCTAGTATTTGCTCAGGCAACCGAAAATACCCAATCTACTTATTGTTAGAAGTAATTCATGTTAGTTTGTCGAAGTCGAAGGGTTTTATAGGTTTTGGTCGAAATTGTATTTAGTCAGTCGAATAGTTGTAGTGTTGTGTAGGTCAGTTGTATTCGACAGAGTCGAATATAGCTGATAAGGAGTTCAGTCGATTTGCTAGTTTGTGTCGAATTGATTGTTTTGGGCCTGGGCTTTGATAGCCTATATAAAGGGCATTTTAATTTGTAATACACAATAGCCTCATAATAAAATTTTACAAAGTTTCCAAACCCTAATTTCTTCTTATTTTCTCTCTCTCTTTCTTCTTCTTCTTCTTTCTCTCAAATATTCATCTTTCTTGGAACCCAATTCCAACAATTGGTATTACAGAGCCCGGTTGCGATTCAGAGAGAATCTAATGGCAAACGGAACAACAACGTCCACACAATTCCCGACGAATCTACCGGTTTTCAAAGGGGAAAACTACCAACGGTGGGTTGCGCAGATGAGGGTTATTTTCAGATTTCAAGATGTGGTTGAAATCGTAAATGATGGTGTAACGAAATTGGGGGCAAATGCTACTGATGAACAGAAATTTGCGTACAAGGATCAACGGAAGAAAGATGGAAAAGCATTGTTCTTGATTCACCAGTGTGTGGATCCGAATGTGTTTGAGAAAATTATTGAAGAAGAATCTGCGAAAGAAGCGTGGGACAAGTTAAAGAACTTGTATGGAGGTGATGAGAAATCGAAGAGGGTGAAGTTGCAAACCTTGAGAAAGCAATACGAAATGATTTAAATGAAGGAAGATGAATCAGTTTCGGAGTTCTTTTCAAGATTGGTAATGTTGACGAACCAGATGAAGTCTTGTGGAGAAACAATCACAGATTTGCAGAAGATTGAGAAGGTACTAAGATTTCTGGCTGCAAATTTTGATTACATTGTAGTGTCCATTGAAGAGTCCAAGAATCTTACTGAGATGAAGGTTGAAGAGCTACAGGCTTCTTTGGAAGCTCATGAGATGAGATTGAAGCAAAGGAGTTCAGAAAGAGAAAAGGTATCGGACCAAGCACTACAAGCGAAATTCACCAAGAAATCTGGGAAGGAGAAGCAGGGAAGGAATCTTGCTAGTGATGAGAAGTCAAGCAAGAGTTATAAGAATCATGATGATTCAAAGAAAGTTATGGGCAACAAGTATTCTGGGAAGAAAGTTGACATGAAAGACGTGCAGTGTTACAATTGTCAAAGTTTTGGTCATTATGCTCGAGACTGTTGAAAGAAGAAGGAAGCACGAGCAAAAGAAAGTGACAAAGCGTAGTATGCACAAGCAGAAGATAGTGATTCTGAAGGTGTGCTACTAATGGCAGACACTCAGTCGAAGGATGATGACACAAACTTGTGGTATCTTGATTCAGGTTGCAGCAACCACATGACTGGTAACAAGAACTGGTTCACCAAGCTTGATGAATCAGTTAAGAAGGTGATAAAGTTTGCAGATGGTAGACAGATCACATCAGGTGGAAAAGGAAACATATCTGTAATAAGAAGAGATGGTAGAAAAGCCAGCATTACTGATGTGTTGTATGTGCCTTCTATGACAAGTAACTTGATAAGTATAGGTCAATTACTTGCCAAAGGACATAATATGAAGCTGGAAAAGAACCAAATGAAGGTGTATCATGCTGATGGTAGGTTGATATTGAAAGCACCATTGGCTGATAACAAGACGTTTAAAGTTCAGATTAACATGATTAATCATGAATGTCTTGCGTCAACTACAGAAGAGGAAAAGAATTGGCTATGGCATCATAGATATGGGCATCTAAACTTCAGGAGTTTGGGCATGCTGAATCAGAAGAAGATGGAGTATGGTTTACCTCAAGTGAAGGAACCAAATCATGTGTGTGAAGAATGATGCAAAGCGAAGCAGGCTAGAAAAGAATTCAAACATGATTTGCCAATTAAGTCGAAAGGAAAGTTGGAGCTTGTTCATTCTGACGTATGTTGACCTTTTGAAGTTAGGTCGAATGGTGGCAAGCGTTACTTCTTAACTTTCATTGATGAATTCACCAGATATATGTGGATTTATGTGATCGAAAGTAAAAGTGAAGTATTCAAAAAGTTCAAGAAGTTTAAGTTGCTTGTCGAAAAGCAAAGTGGCTGCAAGCTAAAGAAACTAAGAACTGATGGTGGTGGTGAATACACCTCTCGAGAGTTTGCTAGATTTTGTGAAGAGGAAGGTATAGAGCATGAGGTTATTGCTCCCTATACACCTCAACACAATGGAATAGCTGAGAGGAAGAATAGAAGTATACTGAATATGACGAGAAGTATGTTGAAGGCTAAAGAGGTGCCAAAGAGATTTTGGGCTGAAGCAGCTTCGACAGCAGTATACATTCTGAATAGATGTCCAACGAAGAAGTTAGTCGAGAAGACTCCTTATGAAGCTTGGACAGGTGAGAAGCCAAATGTAAGTAATCTTAGAGTTTTTGGATCAATACGTTTTAGGCATGTTCCTGAGCAATTGAGAACAAAACTAGATGATCGAAGTCAAACCATGGTGTTCATAGGTTATCATTCGACTGATGCATATAGACTATATTCACCAGAAGATGATAAATTTGTGATCAATCGAGATGTTTTGGTAGATGAAAATCAAAAATGGGAGTGGAGTCATGGGTCAGTTCGACAGGATACTGGTCGATAGATGGAAGAGACAGTTCCGACGGTGTTTGAAGAAGACCAACAAACTGAGGCCACGACAAGTCGAAATGAAGAACCTCCTGAGCAGAATGTCAGAAGATCAACTAGAACAAGAGCTGAGTCGACAAGTTTAGCTGGATATGAAAGATTTCCAGATAATGTAATCGATGCAGATAGTGACTTAATAGAAGAAGCAATGATGATGGATGAAGCAAAACCAATTAATTTGGATGAAGCCATGAATGATTCGAATTGGTGTGAAGCCATGAAGGAAGAACTCAGGGCAATTGAGAAGAACAATACCTGGGAACTTGTCGAAAGAGCCAGGAAGAAGCCTATTGATGTGAAATGGGTTTACAAGCTAAAACGAAGGCCAAATGGTGAAATTACCAAGCATAAGGCAAGACTAGGGGCAAGAGGATTTCTGCAGAAACCTGGTATTGATTTCGACGAAGTATATGTGCCAGTGGATAGGTTGGAAACAATCAGGATTGTTGTTTCGACAACAGCGTATAGAGGAAGGAAGATACATCAGTTGGATGTTAAATCAGCATTTTTGAATGGTCCCTTAGAGGAAGAAGTTTACGTCAGTCAACCACCAGGATTTGAGATTAAAGGGCATGAGTCGAAGGTGTACAGATTGAGGAAGGCTCTCTATGGATTAAAGCAAGCCCCTAGGGCTTGGAACAGAAGAATAGATAGTTTCCTAATCGAAGCAGGGTTCACAAAGTGTGTGTCTGAGCATGGAGTTTACGTAAATGATGTTGACAATGATAGTCGAATCATTTTATGCCTATACGTTGATGATTTGCTAATTACAGGTGCAAATGAAGCTGAGATAAGAAAAGTTAAGTCGAAGCTAATGCAAGAGTTCGAAACGTCTGACCTAGGGAATTTGTCATATTTCTTAGGGATGGAATTCAAAGACACAGCTGAAGGTGTGTTCCTGCACCAGAAGAAGTATGCTCAAGATATCTTGAAGAGGTTCAAGATGATTGACTGTAAAGCTGCAACAACTCCATTGGAAACAGGAGCAAAGTAGAAGAAGGTAACTGATGGTGAGTTTGTAAGTTCGACACTGTACAAACAAATTATTGGATCCTTGAGGTATCTTTGAAATACAAGGCTGGACATTTGCCAGAGTGTCGGATTATTAAGTCGATTTATGGGTACGATTGATCATGGTGTGCTGATGCCATGTCGAAATAGGTCTAAGTCAAAAGATGTGGAGGTATATGGTTATACTGATTCAGATTTTAGTGGAGACCAAGATGAGAAGAAAAGTACTGTAGGCTATATTTTCATGATCGAATGAGCTCCAATCTCTTGGAGTTCGAGAAAACAAAGCATTGTGGCTTTGTCATCATGTGAAGCTGAGTATGTAGCTGCATCGTATGCAACATGTCAGGCAGCATGGATAGATATGTTGCTCGAAGAACTCAAAATCAAGGAACCTGGGAAGATGAAATTGTTTGTAGACAACAAGTCAGCTATTGATCTTGCCAATCATCCTATGTGTCATGGTCGAAGTAAGCACATAGAAAGAAGGTATCATTTTCTCAGGGATCAAGTAAACAGAGGGAAGCTGGATCTTGAATATTGCAAGACTGAAGTTCAACTAGCTGACATACTTACCAAACCTCTGAAGAAAATCAGATTCGACTAGTTAAAGAAGAGCATTGGGATGAGAAGTCTTGAAAACATGAATTAGGTGGTGTGTTAGAAGTAATTCATGTTAGTTTGTCGAAGTCGAAGGGTTTTATAGGTTTTGGTCGAAATTGTATATAGTCAGTCGAATAGTTATAGTGTTGTAAAGGTCAGCTATATTCGACAGAGTCGAATATAGCTGATAAGGAGTTCAGTCGATTTGCTAGTTTGTGTCGAATTGATTGTTTTGGGCCTGGGCTTTGATAACCTATATAAAGGGCATTGTAATTTGTAATACACAACAACTTCATAATAAAATTTTACAAAGTTTCCAAACCCTAATTTCTTCTTATTTTCTCTCTCTCTTTCTTCTTCTTCTTCTTTCTCTCAAATATTCATCTTTCTTGGAACCCAGTTCCAACACTTATTATGGTCTAAAAATATTAACCGACAAGCCTATCACATATTGCCACCTAAAGAGATCATAATATTGGTGAGGATGCAGAATGAACAACTCCATTGACAACTGCATGAATCCCAGGTAACAAGTTCCTCTTGAGGAGAATATCTTTGTTTATACTTTGAAGAATAATTCAGGCCAAGACATATACTGCTCTTATCAATGCTTATTAAGAACTCTTTTGACAAGGAATGCTGAACTGCTTTAAAAGTATTATTACTGAACAATATCTTCGTAATTTTTTGAGTTACTTATATTAATATAAATTGTACCAAGTAGATACTAGTTGAGCTCTTCTCTATCTTTGGCTTAAATTCCTGGCTTTAGGGCTTAGGGGCCTCGGTAGGGAGGTGTTGTCTTCTGGGTTTTACTTGGTAGTTGGTTGGTGTGCGCTGGCTTTTTGGTTTGGGTTAGACACTGCGGAGGTGCTTTCTCTCGTATTCGAACTAAATCTGGCGTTTGGGATTCCAGTTACCCAGTACTGAGATGGACGATAAATCTAGTTTTGGTGGTCAAAATGGAGATTGGAAGGTGGCCGGAAAAAAGAAAGATTGGCGGCCTAAGATCGCCAGAAGATCAATCTGGAGGTGTAGTAAGGGCAAGGGTATCGAACAAGATCTGAAAGAAGCTTCCTCATTCTTCTTCACAGAAATCCCTGACTCATTTGAAGCTAAACAGTTATCTGAAATTTTCAAAGAACATGGTTCGGTAGTAGAAGTGTTCATTCCGGGCAAGACGAATATTAGGGGTAAAAGGTTCGGCTTCGTTCGGTTCAGAAAGGTTGACGACGAACATCTTCTCGCCATTAAACTCGACAATATTGTCATTAATGGCAAAAAGATGTTTGTTAACTTACAAAGATTTAAAAGAGAAGAGAAGAAGGTCGTTGGAGTTGGGAACAAGTTGAACAACGACCCCATTAAGAAGACTCTATTGACAATTGTATTGGTGACTCTAGCTTTATGAAGAGTAATAGTAGAATTAAGAAGAAATTGGAAAGCCTTCCAGCCAGAGTTTAGAGTACCATAAAATCCCTTGGGATAGAGGCCAAAGAAGACGATGAGGTCTTCGAATCCATTTTACGAAATTTAGAAGCCGTGGATAGAAAGTAAAAAAAAGTGAAGTTAGTGGCGGCTAACGGTTATTCATGAATATAATCACATATAACGTCAGAGGTTGCGGGAGTAGCTTAAAAAGGAAGAAAATCAGAGCTACTTTACATAAGGCTGGCGCGGAGATTTTTTTCCTTCAGGAAACCAAATGCACATCTATGGCAGACGACATGGTACACAGTATTTGGGGCAGTGGTCCATGCCAATGGTCGGCTATTCATTCTGAGGGCCTCTCTGGAGGCATCCTAACTATTTGGAAAGACGGTGTTTTGGAACCTATCTGTAGTTATAGAGGAAAAGGGTTTCTTGGTCTGCAAGCGAATTGGAGAGGTAGAAATTGTTACCTATTCAATATCTACTCGCCTTGCAGTATCGCAGAGAAAAGAGACCTCTGGTCTAAAATTTTATCCTTAAAACTAAGTTTAGAACCAGGTGAATGGTTATTTGGTGGGGATTTCAACTCAATCAAAAACTCAAGAGAACAACTAGGATGTACCAGCCATAATAGAAGACATATGGAAGCAGAGGTTAGAAAGGCTGTTTTTGATTGCGCAGGGGATCGTAGTCCAGGCCCTGATGGATATAGCTTTGAGTTTTTAAAAAAATGCTGGAACATAGTTGGTCATGATTTTGTAAAATGCATCTTGGAGTTCTTTGAAGGTGAATGTATGCACAAAGTTCTTGCATCCTCATTTCTTGTCCTTATTCCTAAAAACGGAAGCCCTCGGAACCTTAACGAATATAGGCCTATCTCCTTGATTAGCTCGGTTTACAAAGTGGTAGCTAAGATCCTTGCTAACAGACTCAAGAACAAAATAGGATGTGTAATCTCACAATCTCAGACGGCTTTCATTGGTGGCCGAAATTTACTTGACGGGGTGGTGACTTTGAATGAGGTTATTGATTTTGCAAAACGTTCCAAGAAAGAGCTACTAATGTTGAAGGATGATTTTAGCAAAGCATACGATTGCGTGGACTGGGAATACTTGCGTGATGTCATGACATACATGGGATTCAGAGATAATTGGATGTGGTGGTTGGATATCGAGGTTTTTAATAGTTTCACATCTGTCTTGGTGAACGGGAGCCCTTCGAAAGACTTTATAGTTACAAGAGGGCTCAAACAAGGTGACCCACTAGCCCCTCTTTTATTTACTATCGCTGTTGAAGGGTTGGCAGTTCTAATGAAAAGAGCAGTCGACAGTGGCAGCTTCTCAGGCTTCAAAGTGGATTCGAATATCTCCTTCCATCTTCTACAGTATGCAGATGATTCCATAATCCTTGGAGATGGTTCAATGAGTAATATATTGGCTATTAAGGAAATTCTTAAAGGCTTTCACCTCGTTTCTGGTCTAGAGATTAATTTCAGTAAAAGCTCCTTGTTTGGCTTTGGTGTGGATGACATAGTTCTTTCGGCTGCCGGTAATTTTCTCTCTTGCAAAGTCTCAGCCTGCCCATTTAAGTTTCTTGGCATTCCAATAGGTGGTAACCATAGATTGGTTTCCTTTTGGAAACCTTTGATTAATACGGTTCGTGCAAGGCTAAACTCGTGGAAAGGTAGGTTCCTCTCTATGGGAGGCAGAGTAACACTGATCAACTCCGTATTGGCAAATATTCCAATTCACTATATGTCGTTCTTCAGAGTCCCAACCAAAGTCATTAAGGTATTAACTTCTATTCAGAAGCGATTCTTGTGGCAAGGTTCTGTGGCGAAAAAAGGCATTTCTTGGGTCCGGTGGAACTTGGTGTGCAAACCGGTTGAAGAAGGTGGGCTAGGAGTTAAAGATATAAGATTGTTTAATGCAGCTCTCATGTTCAAATGGATCTGGAAGATTTTATCTCAGGAGGACAGGTTATGGAGAGGACTAATTCATAGCAGGTACCCCAATTACCTACAAGACTTGTATAGCTCTGTTGTATCTAAGAACCGTGTTCCTTCGTCAACTTGGTGGAGAGATCTTGTACAAGTATCTTCTTTTTGTGGCATTAATCTAGAAGACGGACTAATTACGCATAAACTTGGAAACGGAGAGTTTACTTCATTCTGGTCATCACGATGGGCAACAAACCGCACCCTGGCTGCTGATTTCCCTCGTTTATGGCATCTAGCAGAAAACAAATATAGTAGAATCATTGATAATGGTTTTTGGGAGGATGGCACATGGAATTGGAACATTAAATTTTCACATCAAATATTGCAGGAAGACATCACATTACAATATGATAAACTACTTGAAGTGCTGCAGGAACACAAGGTGGTCAAAGATGCGCATGATTCGGTTATTTGGTCACACAGCCACACTTCAGTTTTTTCTGTGTCGTCATTATATTATTTATTGCAGGAAAAAGAGAGTAGCTTAGTTCCGGTTGCTGCAGAGGATATTAAATCTGCGCTGAGATTGAATTGGTTGGTCGTCACTCCACTTAAACTGAAAGTATTTGGTTGGAGATTGATACTCAATAGATTACCTACATGCGACAACTTGGTTCGAAGAGGATTAATCACAAACGCTAATGAAAAGGTTTTCCCATTCTGTTTCTTAATGGAAGAAAATGTTGAACATCTTCTCTTTCAATGCTCCAATTCAAATCGTGTTTGGAAATTTCTATTCCGTTGGTTAGAAGTTGCGGAATTTTGCGTTGGAGATATTTCGAACCATATTCTATGTTGGATAAATGGGTGCTTACAAAATTCTCTTAGTGTAGGTACTGCTATGGGCTTTTGGCTAGTTGTGTGTTGGGTCATATGGTCGTCTAGGAACAACATCATGTTCAGAGATGAGTTTTGGGATGTAGATACGATTACCAATCGTATAGTCATGTATTCTTGGTGGTGGATTGGTAAAAAACATAAAAATGCACTTAACTGTAATTATTATTCTTAGGTAAATTCCCCTCTAGATTTTTGTAGGCCTTGATTTTTTTGCGGATAGGCCTTGCCTGTATATGGGATTGGATCTCCCCTTGAGATTCCTTAAGTTATATACCACTAATCTTGCTTATTAAAAAAAAACTTATGTTAATATAACAAGAGGACGCCCACTAATTGCATTCCTATATATTTTCTGGCAAACTGATATACTGTTTTCATTATTCAACTGTTATGTTTCCAAAATATTGCAAACTAGACCTATCATAATACAAAAACTTGCTGAACTTACCCATTTTAGGAGGTAACCCACTCAGTGAATTATTAAGGCTTAATACATTTACATGGAACTGTGTTTCTTTCATGGGGTTTGTGATGTCCCACATTGAATATTCAATGACAAATTTAAATATTATATAGTTTGTTTACATTATAATAATAAAACTTGACTATTGGGTTGTTGTTAAGAACACGGGCTTCAGGCTCAAATATTTTATATTAAAGTTTGTGAAATTTAAATTAAATAGATCTTCTAAAAAACTTAATTAAAATTAATAAAAAATAATTCTTCCACGTAGTCCTTTCTTTCGCCACCTCAGCTAACACGTCATCTCAACTAACACCGTTTGTCAATATTTGACAGAAATAACTACTTTGATTATCAAAATGGACCCAGAGGCATTTTTCCCTCGGTTATATTTAGAAATCGAGGGAATATGTGATATTTATTTAAAAATAAAATAAAACATGGTGCGCCTTGTCATTTTAATGCTCTAGTACATAGCAGGAGACTTACTTGGCTCAAACTTCTCAACAAGACACTTTGCTGCTCAAGCACATAGCAAGTTACTTTATCTAAATTGCTAAACAACATGTTCAGCAGAATAAGGAACAATATGTACTTGATATAATTATCAGAGGTACAAGATAATCACCTTAACAAAAACCTCTAAGCACTTAGGATTTCTAAGATATTCAATGTTTAAGAAATCTCAAGGCTTATTACAATTTACAACATATAACAGAGAATCTGCATACTCGATTGTGTTGCTCATTGTATGATCTTTTTATTTTTCCATTCAGACAAAAGTGTAGAACACTTATATCCTCATTGATGACAACTTGAATCCATCTCAGGATTGGTTTATTCAGCACACACACCACCAAAGAAAAAAAAAGAAAAGAAAAGAACTGGGCAAGATTCCAGAAGAATAAGAATCTTGTCAGAAAAAGGACACAAAATGATGTTTCACAAGACAGTGGAAAGAAATAATAATAGTATATAAAAAGAAAAACATCATTACTCAAAGGTTCTTATCCAACAGATTTCCTGAATCCACTAGATGATTTTCAACTTTATGAAATTTAAGTATTATAAAAGTTTAGAGAAACTTTTTACTTAAATTGTGTTAGTTGTAAGATGGAGGGGGGGTTTGTGTATCGTCTCCATAGGAATTGTTCTGATATGGGATGTTAGTTGTCACAATTTAGTAGCAAAGAGTAAATTCTAAGATGTTTGTTTTAACAAAGTATATCAAAAGTAGTTTTCATCCACCCTAACTTCTATATAGGGGTGTGCATGGATCATAAATCAAACCAAATTAAGCCATATATATGGTTTGGTTTGGATCTTAAAACCGTTTACATAAAATCGGTTTACAAGTGGATCGGTTCAGTTCCAAACCGGTTTCTCACAAAAAACCAGTTTTAAACCGGATTCTCTCAATATCAATTTTTTATTTTCTTTAAAAAAAAACCAGTTTTAAAACCAATTTTATAAAAAAAAACAATTTTAAAAACCAAATTTATTAAAAATTTATAAATTTAGTGTTACATAAAATGGATACCAAAGTATGTCTCCACAAATAATATCTTGATAAAAAACAATACCATAAAGTATGATGTGTTACATATAAAGGATCACAATAAAATAAGTATTAAACATGTCTCTATAAATCATAATTGTTCATAAAATAAATAACTCATCAAGAAAACTACCCAAGCTTCCAAAATCTCTTTGCATTATCTAAGTTTCCAACATCTCTTTGCATCATCTACGTTTCCAACATATCTTCGCATCATCCATCACATCTAAAAATAAAGTAAATAAAATAAATAAAGTGGAAGATCATTGAAGGTGAATTAAGAAACCTAACCAAGTTAAAATATCATATAACACTAGAGTGTTGCTATGTTGAACTAGAAACACATAAAATAAGTCATTAGTAAAATCACCAAAGAAATTCATACATAATTTAGCACAATTTTATCAAGTAACAGTGGTACAAATGAGTAGAACCATCACCCTATAACACTAACCAAATCCAAGAATAAGAAACTACTAAACAAAACATACAGTAACTATAATAACCTCATCAAGGTTCTGTATTTTGTCAATAATGTATTTAAAAATCATGACTTGTGAAAATTCACGAGTAAATTCACAAAAAATATTCTTAGAATGGATCTAGAAATTTATCAGCACATATGATATGCATAGTCAACACTCAATTATATTAACTAAATAAGTGGATTTTCCAATGATAATCTTACTCATGTTGAATTAAAAGTTAAAAGTCATCTTCGAATGCAACAGAGGTTGAAAAGGTTGAACAGCTAACACCATCTTCCGTATAAAGTAATTCTACAAAATATATAAAGACATTTCATTATGCCTCAAGTATAATAAATAATAATACATTAGGCAATATATTTAGTTATCATACCTTGCTCAAATCTCTAAAGAATATCAAAATCTTCATTTGTAATCAAGGATGAAGACGTTCCTTTGAGTCAATCCTGAGTGCATATTAGTGCTTCGAATGTTGTAGGTGTTAACGAGCTGCGATATGGATCAAGCACTCTTTCTCCTGTACTGAATGCAGATTCAGATGCCACTGTGCTTATAGGTATAGTCAGCACGTCTCTTGCAATGTTTGCAAGGATGGGATATCGGCCAGAGTTAATTTTCTACCATTCTAAAACATTTATCTCCATGTTATACTCCAACTTCCCTCCAAGATAAGTATTTAATACATTATATGCATTGTCACACCCTTCTGAAAGATAGAACTCAGCATTTCCAAAAGGATGACTAACACTACCAGAAACTTGCGGCTCATCTGAATTACCTTGAGGAGACATAAATCCAGCACAATATTCCTCATAAATAGATTTCAAGCAAGAATCTAAGTTAGCTTTCAAGGCATCGACATCATCCTTATTGTAGTACCCGCCTTACCATCCATTCAACCAATCAAATCTTGCGCCTTGGGTCGAAAGCTAGAGCAATCAACAACATCATGTTAAGCTTCTCATGAGGTCCCAATACTTATCATATTTCTTCTTCATCTTTTGAGCTGCTAAACGTAGATGTTCATCTTCTGACGCACACATATCCACAATGCTCTTTCCAATACCCAGGACCTCAAACATATAAATATTAATTGTAAAATAAGATGACCCTGATATGTGTACTTAGCATCATAAAACAACTTCAAGAATGGAATGATTAAGTTGATATGCTTCCAATCATCTTTCGTCAGGACACTTTTTCCCTTCTTTGTCAACTCATTCACATACCTAGCACAACATAAAATGTTCAGCATAAATTTACAAGATAAACAAAACAATGCAAAAATATTCAATCTTTATTGATACAAAATCATAAAACCGATTATAACATGTTTTAATAGTCCAACTTCAAACTAGCTAGTTAACCTCATTATCCAAATTCACAATTCAATAAAAAAAAAACTCAAATTCAAAGGAACGTCTTCATCCTTGATTACAAATGAAAATTTTGATATTCTTTAGAGATTTGAGCAAGGTATGATAGCTAAATATATTGCCTAATGTATTATTATTTATTATACTTGAGACATAATGAATTGTCTTTATATATTTTGTAGAATTACTTTATACAAAAGATGGTGCTAGCTGTTCAACCTCTTCAACCTCTGTTGCATTCGAAGATGACTTTTAACTTTTAATTCAACATGAGTAAGATTATCATTGGAAAATCCACTTATTTAGTTAATATGATTGAGTGTTGACTATGCATATCATATGTGCTGATAAATTTCTAGATCCATTCTAAGAATATTTTTTGTGAATTTACTCATGAATTTTCACAGGTCATGATTTTTGAATACATTATTGGCAAAATACAGAACCTTGATGAGGTTATTATAGTTACTGTATGTTTTGTTTGGTAGTTTCTTGTTCTTGGATTTGGTTAGTGTTATAGCTCTGTTGTATCTAAGAACCGTGTTCCTTCGTCAACTTGGTGGAGAGATCTTGTACAAGTATCTTCTTTCTGTGGCATTAATCTAGAAGATGGACTGATTATGCATAAACTTGGAAACAGTGAGTTTACTTCATTCTGGACATCACGATGGGCAGCAAACCGCACCCTGGCTGCTGATTTTCCTGGTTTATGGCATCTAGCAGAAGACAAATATAGCAGAATCATTGATAATGGTTTTTAGGAGGATGGCACATGGAATTGGAACATTAAATTTTCACATCAAATATTGCAGGAAGACATCACATTACAATATGATAAACTACTTGAAGTGCTGCAGGAACACAAGGTGGTCGAAGATGCGCATGATTCGGTTATTTGGTCACACGGCCCCACTTCAGTTTTTTCTGTTTCGTCATTATATTATATATTGCAGGAAAAAGAGAGCAGCTTAGTTCCGGTTGCTGCAGAGGATGTTAAATCTGCGTTGAGATTGAAATGGTTGGTCGTCACTCCACTTAAACTAAAAGTATTTGGTTGGAGATTGATACTCAATAGATTACCTACACGCGACAACTTGGTTCGAAGAGGATTAATCACACACGCTAATGAAAAGGTTTGCCCATTCTGTTTCTTAATGGAAGAAAATGTTGAACATCTTCTCTTTCAATGCTCCAATTCAAATCGTGTTTGGAAATTTCTTTTTCGTTGGTTAGAAGTTGCGGAATTTTGCGTTGGAGATATTTTGAACCATATTCTATGTTGGATAAATGGGTGTTTACAAAATTCTCTTAGTGTAGGTACAACTATGGGCTTTTGGCTAGTTGTGTGTTGGGTCATATGGTCGTCTAGGAACAACATCATGTTCAGAGATGAGTTTTGGGATGTAGATACGATTACCAATCGTATAGTCATGTATTCTTGGTGGTGGATTGGTAAAAAACATAAAAATGCACTTAACTATAATTATTATTCATGGGTAAATGCCCCTCTAGATTTTTGTAGGCCTTGATTTTTTTGCGGATAGGCCTTGCCTGTATATGGGATTGGATCTCCCCTTGAGATTCCTAATTTATATACCACTAATCTTACTTATTAAAAAAAAGAGCAATAGTTTTGCACATGCTAAGGAACAATTCACAACATGTTGTTGTGGTCGATTTGACATTGTAATTTGTAGCTTTATCAACATTGGAGAGCACTTGAGCCATGAAACATGTAACAAATCATTCTCCTTGGTAACAGTCTAGGATTCATCTTGTTGTTATCTTCGGCTTAAATTCCTTGCCTTAGGGCAAGGGGCCTTGGCATCAGCCGGATCGATTTCTTTGGTTTCTCATTTTTCTAGTGTGTATTTTCTTCTTTGGTCGGCATTGTATTATGGAGTGGACCAAACACTACGCCAAAAATATGTTTAGACAGCACCTAAAAGACAGCGCTTTTATACAAAAGCGCTGCTAAAAATAATAAAAAAATTTCGCTAAAAAAAAGCGCCTTAAAATAAAGGCTTTAGAAAGCGCTGTAAAAGACTGCCACCTTAGACCACCTTAGAAAGCGCTTTCCAAAAAGCGCTGCTATAGGTATTACTTTAGAGAGCGCTTTTAAAAAACGCTGTCTAAAGGCCACCTTAGAAAGCGCTTTCAGAAAGCGCTCTTATAGGGTTCTAATTATTTTCACTTTAGAAAGCGCTTTCTAAGGAAAAGCGCCCTCTAAAGTCCTTTACTAATTAAAATATAAAACAATTCTAAACATTTTCAGAGACACTTCTATTCATTTTCTCTCTCGACCGTTTCTCTAAACCCTTGCCGTCATTCTTGCATGCCATTATTGTCGTCGTTCTTTGCCGTTGCCGTTGCCGTTACCATCACTGTTGCCATTATCGTCGTTCTTGCATTCAGGAAGCGTTCGAAACTCTCCTTTGTTCTTCAGTTCAGGTATTCTTCAGTTCCCATTATCGTCCTTCGTTCTTCTTTGTGAGCAATATTTAACTACTCTAGCTTATTGAATGTCATTGTTATAAAAATAATAATAATAATATTGTCGAAAAATGTTCTGTTTGTTCTCAATATTCAGTTTGCAGTACTTCCTTCGTAGAAAAATGTTCAAGATACTGCTGTTGCTTCTCAGTAACTTGGACGATAAGCATATCACATGTTTGATGTAATGCCACACAGAGAATGACTTGTTATGTAATCAGTCATATATATTAATAGTATTTTTCATTCTATTTTTCCATAATATGCAACCTTGTTTTGTTTAAATTATAGAATCAGAGAAAATTAGGGGAATTCTTAGGGTATTTACTGTGATATGAATAGAGTTTTAAGAATGTAACCAATGTCTAGTTTTTAATCAAGAATGAGTCACTATTCTTTGATAACAATTATGTTGCATTTGTTGTGGTTGCATATTTTTCCAGTGTGATTCGTTGGCTGCAGTGTTGCTGAGTCAATGTGACTAATTCTTTTGTTCCTTTTTTGGTTAGAATGTGATTCAAACATTTGGTTACCACTTATACAAGTGATACTGCTTATTTTCGAAATAGATTCTTCATAGATGAATGATGATAGCTGAGTCAATTTGACTAATTCTTTTGTTACTTTTAAATGTTGGTATTTGTCTGTTATTCCTTTTTTGGTTAGAATGTGATTCAAACATTTGTTAGAATGTAATTTACATCTCTAAAGGTAATTAGTTGTTCTCTCTCGCCACTGTAATTATATATAACTTATGGATTATGGATTATGGATTATGGATTTTTATATTTGTCATTTAATTTTTGTTTTTTTCTTTCTTACAGGTAAAATGTCTAATAACCAGGAAGACACCCACGAGACACATGATACACAGGAAGCTCAGAATGAAGCTTCGAATGTAGAACATGAAATAAAAAGAGGAAAAACCATTATGAAGAGAATCATACGTGCTAGAGATAAAGGGATGAGATTTGATGTACATTGGAGTGACCAGAACCAACTCATTGAGCCTAACGGTTCAATGTTGTCTTCATACATTGGTTCACTTGTCCGTCAGCACATTCCAATCACTAGTGATAATTGGAGGAGTAAATCGTTGGATGCCGGTAAAGAAAAGATATGGACCGAGATAGAGGTACTTACCAAATATGATTGATGTTATTAGATTTTTGTTGACAATTAAGTCTTTAATTTACTTATACTAACACACTTTATGTTTATATGTGTATGTTTTTTCGTAGAGGTCCTTTAATATTGAAGAAAGCCGGAAAAAGTATTGTCTTCAATTGACCGGAAAGAGACACAGAGGGTTTAGAGCCTTATTATCAAACAAACATCTTAGGGATGAGGACACAAATTTTGTTGAAGCAGAACTTCCACCGTTGTATGCGGATGTGATTACACCGGAAGAATGGGGCATTTTTGTAGACAAACGGAAAACCAAAGAATTCAATGTAATGTTATCTTGTCATGTCTATTGATTGTATTATATATTTGTTTCATTAGTTTGTTTTGATATGACTTAAAAATTTTTATCCAGAAATTAAGTGCCATTAATCGCGAAAGAGCATCAAAACCCGCGTATCCATACAGAAAAGGGCGTTTGGGATATGCACGGTTACAACAAAAATTGGTAAGTATATATTAATGCTTTGATTTTATTAATTGCATTATTGTGTTATAATTTATGAACTTATTATTTAACTAAATGTGTAGTTAGAAGAGTCTAAAAGTGAAGAATCATCACTTCCGGACCATGTTTTGTGGAAGGAAGCTCGCGTGGGTAAGGGTGGAGCTGTTACAAAAGATGTTCAGTATGTTTATGAAGAATGTGTAAGTATAACATTATGTCTCAAAGTTAATTGAAATTTTATAAAATTATAATTAATTTTTAATCCCCACTAATAATTTTCGATATGTCAATGAATTTCAGGAGAATCTATCTAAATCCATACCCGCAGATGAGGATGATTGCAGGAGCATTCTTACTCGAGTACTAAATGTTCCTGAGTATCCCGGTCGGGTGAGAGGTAAAGGATTTGGTGTGACTCGATCATCCTTGTATAAGCAATCAAAGAAAAAGAATCCCACCACCCAAGAAATCATGCAAACTGTGATGGCACTACAAGCACAAGTCCAAGCATTGCAGCAGGATAAAGAGAGATATGAGGCAGAAAGGCGCGGTTCCGGTTTGAAAGATGCTAGTGACAAAGCTAGTATCAATTCTCCAAATAAAATTCCCGAGGTAATTAGCACATATTTATTTTAATTAAATTAGCACATTTATTTTAATTGACCTTTATACATATTAACAGTTACATATTTATTATTGCTTCAGGGCATTTCATCTTGCCAGCTGTATTTGTCGTTTCCGACTTATCGGATGGTTGCCAAGGGAAAAGTGCATAACTTTGTGGGAGCGTTACTTCACCATCATCCGCTCCCACAAGGTTATCTGAAAGTGTCGGTTGATATCGCTTTAGATACGGATGCGTTACTACCGATACCAGACTCGGTTTCAGAGGTTACATTGCTGCGGGATGCAATAGGTTCGTTTGTTGCATGGCCGTTAGACCTCTTTTCCATAGGTGATGAGGTATGTTGAAAACCATTACGAATCTCTTAGTATTCAAATGTCAATTCTGAACGATTATGAAAATCATTCTGAACCATTACTTACATTTTTTTTACATGGTAATGTTAGGCTCCTACAAAACCTGCAACAAAGAATAAATGGGTTTTGCGGCAAAACGAGTCTGTTGAATCACACAGAGAGGTAGCTTTTAAGTGTTATTCTATTATCCGAATTCAAAAGTTTCATGATTTTCTACTTTACCTAACTTATATGATTGTTAGGTTCCTACTCAACCTTCACAACAGACCGGCAAGAAAAAAGCTCCTACAAGGATCGTGAAGGAAAAAAGACCTCACTTTCAGACGTGTCTAGAAACACTTATGTCAATGTCAGATTTGATGCAAGGTGTTATTCGTCAAATAAACATGGACGAAGGTGTTTTTGGTTTTCCTCATTCCGAGATAATCGGAAAAGAGGACATGGAGCAGGTTTTCAATCATACTGAATTAGGCATCGGTGTTATGCATTCATACATCTGGTACTCCAATCAATCTATTATTTATTTAGTTGAACAATTTATTTACACATTTCAATGATAATAGTCTAATGTTTATTATATTTTTATTTAAGGCGCATGTATGAAAAATTCATGCGGGGGACGGATTTGTCAAACAAATTCCGTTTCTTCTGTTGCAACATTGTTAATGCGCCCAGAATTGATATGAATGCAGCAGAAGTAAGAGGCCACTTACTTGACATATTTATGGCCAGCAACACAGAAAGTTTGTTTCTTTTACCGTATAATACTGGAAACGGGTAAGATTTTCATTCTAATTTCATTCTAATCATTAATTTGTATCTTTTGCATAGAAATTATCCATCTAAACTTTTGTTGTATTTTACAGTGGACACTGGCTGTTGGTTGCCATTAATCCTGTAAGAGAAGTGGTATATTATCTTAATTCATTGGATACCGATTGGTCCACGTATCAAAATATGAAGGATGTGGTTGACACGTAAGTGAGATTGTTCGAAATATTCGTGTGTATTTGTATATTTAATTATTTCTGTGACATTGTTCTAAGTTTACATTTTTCTTTTATAGAGCTATACTAGTGTACCGTGCACAAAGAGAGATTCGAGTAGCACGGGCTAGAGCAACCAATGTTACATGGGTCAAAGTGGAGGTATATTAATTTTCACAATGTTGCTTATTAGTGATGCTACTTGATAACACAAAACATCTATATATTATTTCTTATTTAATTTGTTTGTCTATGTGTAGTGCCCTCGTCAGCGTAATGGCATAGACTGCGGGTACTTCGTTTTGAGGTTCATGAGAGAAATCATTCAAATGGACCAATTGGAGATTCCTATCATGGTATGTATGGATTTATAACTTAGGATTTATTTTAATATTTATCGGATATGTCATATAATTTATTATTTTTAACTAAATAATGCGTATTTTGTTTTGGTATGTAGTATTTCGAAGATATGGCGTGTTCTTGTTACACAAGGAAACAATTGAATTATATTACGGAAGAATTGTGCGAATTCTTTCTTCTAAGAAGAATTCTTTGAATGTATAGTTTTGTGAATGTAAATTTTAGTTTTGTGAATATAAGGAAATTTTGTTGCAAGAAGAATTCTGTTGTAAATTCTAGTTTTATGAATAGAAGGAAATTCTATTGTAAATTCTATTGCAAGAATTCTGTTGTAAGAATTCTGTTGTAAATTCTAGTTTTGTGAATAGAAGGAAATTCTGTGTTTATTGAAATGTATATGAATTTGGTTGTTGCAAGAATTCTATTTATTGAAATGTATAAGAATTCTGTTGTTGCAAGAAATTCTATAAGAAATGCAGGTTTGAAACTATGCAGGTTTCTGCATAAAAAAATGGCTAAAATGGGATTTTTTATACGTAGAAAAAATCAATAAAATTATAGGTATACTTTAGAGAGCGCTTTTAAGGAAAAAGCGCTCTCTAAAGTCCCCTTTAGAGAGTGCTTTTAGGGAAAAAGCGCTCTCTTAAGGTATATAAAAAAATCATTTTCAGTATACATTAGACAGCGCTTTCAAAAGCGCTGTCTAAAAGCACCTTTAGAGAACGCTTTTGAAGGAAAAAGCGCTTTCTAAAGTATATAAAACAAATTTTAAATTTTAAACGTATACTTTAGACAGCGCTTTTAAAAGCGCTGTCTAAAGTCCCCTTTTAGAGAGCGCTTTTTCATAAATAAAAAAGCGCCGTCTTTACCTACGACAGCGCAGGCTTAGACAGCGCTTTTATAGGGCAAAAAAAGCGCCCTTTTTTCCCTCTTTTCCCGTAGTGAAAGTATCTTATAAGCAGAAAGGAGGCAAGAGATGGGATGAAACTGGTAGAGGAAAAGGTAAGATCCTGAAGGTTCCACGACTTTTTTCATCACGGAGTTTCCAGAATGGATGCGAGCGAAAAAGTTATACAAAATCTTTGCTGAGTATGGAGCTGTGATGAAGTATTCATCCCTGCTAACCGAGATAGAAGTGGGAGAAAGTACGGTTTTGTTAGATTCTTTGGGGTGGAGGACTGTCGTAGGATGAGTTTGATTCTTGATAACATTCTCATCGACGGGAAAAAGATTTACGCTAATATCCCGAGATTTGACAAGGGAAGGCAGGAGGGGTTAGAAAAGGAGCGTTTTCAAGACAGCAGTAACTTGCAGAAGGATGGTAGTAGGGGTAAAAAGGAAGTTAACCAAAAGAAGTTTCGAGGGAGTGACGACAAAAGTAATGGCAACTACGGTAACCATTTCCATACTTTTGCAGAAGTTGTCAAGGGCAACGAAAGGTTTAAGAAATGGGATCTGTTGTTCAACGTGAAGGAGGAAGATGTAGAGAGATTTTGTAAAGCTTATATAGGGAGGGTTGCTTCGCCAGGAATGACTTATAATATACAGAGACATTTCCAAGCTGAAGGCTATTTTGGGGTCAAGGTAACGCCTCTGGGAGCAAACATTTGTTTGTTGGAAGAATCAGATCCAGGAGAAATTAAGGAGCTGATTTCTAGTGCAAAAGGGTGGTTGGAACAATGGTTCACGGAAGCCAGAAGATGGCAAGCAGGAGATATAGACCCAGAGCGTTTAACTTGGATTCGTATCTTTAGTGTTCCATGCCATGCATGGTCTGTTAGCTTCTTTGAATTTTTGGCGTGTAAAGTGGGGGAATACATTAGCTGTGAAGATGATACTATCAATTTCTCAAGAATGGATGTGGCCAATGTGATGATCAGAACTCGCTGCGAACAGAATATTGACGAGTTATTCAGAGTCTCTATCAACGGTATTGTTTATCCTGTTAGAATGGTAGAATACTCGAAAGGAGTTGTAGCTTCGTTTCAGTCTAGAGAGATGGTGGGAGCATCTTGTTCGGAATCTGAGGTTTCAGGTGATTCATTATTGAAGGAGAATGGTAGGTGGTGGAGCTCAGGGGAGGAGCTTGCCGGAGTTGGTGAGGATCACGAGTTCGGAAATAGTAGCGCAGGTTGGAGCAGACCTACTCATGGAGAAGGGAGCCCAAAAGGCTCATTTGTCTCTACTGAGTACAAGAATAGCGTGTCAGAAGAGTTCTCTTTTCAGCATATCACGTAACTCGAGGGGGATAGCTCAGGTATTAAGGATAGTAGGGCTGAGGATAGGCAAAAGGCTAAAAAGTGTAGGTCTTCTGTTGACGTAGCTGAATGTAATTCAGATAAGTCAAGAGTTAGTGAGACAGAGGATTCGAGCAATTTTTATCCTTTAGCTGGGCCCTTTTTAAGGGGTTCTGAGAAGGAGGATAGTTTTAAGGCCCAAGATCCTTCTTTGGGCCATGAGTTGGATTCGGTTGGTAAGAAGGTTGGCCCAGTTGAAGAAACTTCAGTTGACAGGATTGAAGAATCTATTGAGATGGGGATTATTGAGCCCAAAAGGGTTTTCTCTATACGGTCCAAAGGGAGGAAAGTGCGAAAGAAGAAACCAAACAGCTATGTCATCTCTCAGGCGCCGTCTGAGGACCCTATAGTTGAATCAGTTGAAGAAGGTAAATCTCAAGGAGATATGAAAGGAAGGAAAAGAAGGAAGTATCGTTCAGGTGATGTTAATGAGACTCAATTCTCTTCTCGTTGTCACTCGGTTACGGACTCTGAAATTATGAAGGGTAACAAGAGGTTTTGGGATGAGGTCGATAGTAGGGTATCATGCAAAGTAAGGGATTTAGTCATCGCGCTGGGTGTTAGAGTGGAGAACAGTGGTATTGATCTGGAGAAAGAGATAAGTGCCTTAGAAAGGAGGGATGAAGCTTGTAAGAACAAGAGGGCGGTTTTATCGATGTGTGATCAATGAATATCTTGTCTTTAAATATAAGGGGGTATGGGAGTGTGGTGAAGAGAAAAAGAGTAGCTAGATTAGTGCAGTCGAAAGGGGTCGATGTTTTTTTCATACAAGAATCTAAGAAGGAGTCTTTTGAAAGGGATTTAGCTTACTCTATTTGGGGCAACTCTGAAGTGGAGTGGACTGAATCTGGTGCTTCTGGAAAATCTGGTGGTATGGTTATTTTATGGAGAAGAGGTATTATGGAGCCTATCAGTAGTTTTAGAGGGGAAGGATACGTGGGCATCAACGTGTGTTGGAAAGGTAAGGAGGTGTTTTTCGTTAATGTTTATTCTTCTTGTATTTTGACTAAGAAGAGGTGTTTGTGGTCGAGTTTGGTGAATTTAAAAAGGAGGTTTGGGGGGGGTGAGTGGGTGATAGGTGGAGATTTTAAATCAGTGGCCTATAGAGATGAAAGAAAATGTGTAGGGTGTCCTAGAGGGAGCAAGGAGATGGAGGAATTCAGAAAATTCATTGATGATATTGATTGTGAAGATGTTCCTTGCATTGGAGGGAAGTACACTTGGTTCAACAGATCAGGGAATTCGATGAGCAGGTTAGATAGATTTCTTATTTCTGAGAATCTTATAGTAGATTGGAAGATTAGAGGCCAGTCTATAGGTAGAAGGGAAGTGTCTGACCACTGCCCTGTTTGGCTTTTGGTTAAGGACGTTGACTGGGGTCCTAAACCCTTTATTTTCAACAATAGCTGGTTGAAGCACCCTGAGTTTTTTCCGTTCGTTAAGTCCATTTGGGAGGCAGAGGAGGTTCGTGGGAGAGGTGATTTTGTGCTTAAAACGAAACTGGGTATTCTAAAGAAGAACCTTATTCGGTGGAGACGAGATGTGTTTGGCTGGGTTGAAGGTAAGATTGAGGAAGCTCTTGATGACCTAAACGATTTGGATGGAGAGATATCGAGGTTAGGTTTTGTGAACATTGAGGATATGGTTAAAAAGAGAACGATTGCCACTGAAAATGTGTGGAGCAACCTGAATAGGCAAGAAGAGTTATTGAGACTTAAAGCAAGGGACTTATGGTTAAAGGAGGGAGATAATAACTCTAGGTTTTTTCATCAAGCTGTGGGTAGGAGAAGAAGGAGAAATAACATTTGGCAGGTCAGTAATGAAGGAGGTATCATTGAAGATGTCGCTGGGGTTAAATCAGCTGTGTGTAAGCATTTTGAGGAGAACTTCAAGGAGACTGTTATGAGTCGTCCATCCTTTGAAGATTTAGATTTAAAGAAGTTATCTGAAGCTGACAAAGTTGGTATGGAAGTGGAATTTTCTAAAGAGGAGACCAAGGAGGCTATTTGGAGTTGCAATGGGGGTAAGAGCCCCGGTCTAGACGGGTACACTTTTGCGTTCTTCCAGGAATGTTGGGAGATTGTTGAGGATGACGTGTGCAGGTTTGTGACTGATTTTTATTCCAACCCTGTTCTCACTAAAGCTGCGTCTGCTTCTAATATAGCTTTAGTTGCCAAGAAGAGGAACCCACAATCGTTGAGGGATTACAGACCTATCTGTCTCGTGAATTGCTTTCAAAAAATTCTATCTAAGCTGTTAGCTGGTAAAATTAAGAAGGTAGTTAGCTCCCTAGTTTCTGATGAACAAACTGCTTTTGTACCTGGTAGGTGTGCTTTTGACGAAGTTTTGATAGCTAATGAGTCCATTGATTATGCTAAGAGGAGGAAATTGTCTTGTATGATGTTTAAGATTAATTTTGAACGGGTGTACGATTGCGTGTCGTGGTCTTTCCTTTATAGTTTGCTAAGTAAGATGAACTTTGGATCTAAATGGTTGTCTTGGATCAAAGCCTTGGTTTGTAACGGAACAATGTCTATTATGGTTAATGGGAGTACGACGAGAGATTTTATTGTTGGCAAAGGTTTGCGTCAAGGGGACCCTCTATCCCCTTTCCTCTTTATTCTAGTCATGGATGTGCTTACTGTCTTGGTTAAAAAGGCTGAGTTTGACGGTCTTTTCTCAGGTTTCAGAGTAGGGGCAAGCGCGAAGGTGTGTATTACTCAATTCGCTGATGACACTTTAATTTTCGGTGAAGCTAAGTTGAGCAACTTGTGGTGTGTGAAAGGAATATTACGAGGTTTCGAACTATTATCTGGCCTCAAGGTGAATTTTTTCAAGAGCAAGCTTGGGGGAATCAACTTGACTAATGAGTTCAAGAACTCTGCTTCTAATTTCCTGCATTGTGACTTGATGGACTTTCCTTGTTCTTTCCTGGGGGTTCCCATAGGAGACAGTCTTAGGAAACTTAGTATGTAGAGAAGCGTAATAGACAAAGTTAAGAGCAGGCTCTCAGTTTGGAAGAGTAGGAAATTCTCAGTTGGAGGGAGGATTGTGCTAATTAACTCAGTTATCAATGCGCTTCCGTTGTATGTGTTTTCTTTTTACAAAGTGCCGGTGGGTGTGTTAAGATTTTACAAAGCATTCAAAGAAGGTTTTTGTGGGGAGGCAGTGATTTAAGTAAAGGTATTAATTGGGTAGATTGGAAAATAGTGTGCCTTCCTAAAGAGAGAGGATGGCTGGGTATTAAGGATCTTTCTTGCTTTAATCAGGCCCTTTTGAGTAAATGGAAGTGGAGGCTGGTGCAAGAAGACAGTGGGTGGAAGAGAATATTGCACAGTAAGTATGGAGCGAATACTCGTTTGTTCCTTAACAGTCAAGATGAGGTTAAAGGTGACAAGTTTGATTCTATATGGTGGAGATATTTAAAAGGATTGGGGATAGATGTTGTTACCAATAGAAATTCTTTCATGGATAATATAAAGTGCAAACTTGGGATCGGATCTTGCATTTCTTTCTGGTACAGCAGATGGGCTTTAGATGTAGCGCTCAAAGATGAATTTCCTGACTTGTTCAGGTATGCTAAGTTTTCTTTCGGTTCAGTTGATAGTTTTGGTGATTGGATAGGGGAAGATTGGATGTGGAATTTAAGATTTAGTTCCTTACCTGATGACCCTTATTTGGAAAGGGATAAAATGGATCTGTTGTCTTTGTTAGAGGATATTAAACCTTGTAGGGATGAGGCTGATGTTTTTAATTGGGAACCAGTTAAGAGCTTCTATAGCAGTCTTACTTGTGATAGGGTGGACAGTAAAATTAGTGTAGAGAGTTTGGTTTATATCAATAAAGTTTGGAAAATGAGGATCCCATCGAAAGTTCAGGTATTTGCTTGGAAGTTTTTTAGGAACAGGTTACCAACTAAAGACCTGTTGTTAAGAAGAAATGTTAAGCTGTCATGTGAAGAGCTTAGGTGCAGTCTATGTAGGATGGAGGAGGAGACTATCAATCATGTTTTTTTGAAATGTTCATTTGCGGAAGAAGTGTGGAGTAGCATTGTGAGATGGTTGGGTTATGACAGTCATAATAGAGACAGCGGAATAGGATCTTTTTTGGAGTTTGGGTCTTACATTAAAAAGTCCACTGGGAGATATAAAGCGTCCTTTATATGGATTGGAACTGTTTGGTACCTAAGGTACAGTAGAAACTGTGGTATTTTTGGAAACAAGAAGAAGACTGTTTTGGAGATAGTAGATTCCATTAAATATTTCTGTTGGAAGTGGCTGTCTTTAGATAGTAAGAAAATCCCTATAGATTTCTATGTTTGGTACTCTAATCCTTTGCTATGTTTGTGATCTTAGCTTGTTTGGTTCTTTTTCTGTTGCTTTGTTTGCATTTTGTACTGGTTTGTTTTGGGTTCTCTGCACCACTTGTGTAGTTTTGGTGTTAATGAATTCCATTGATTGTTGAAAAAAAAAATAGTTGCAATAAAGTTTAAGAGGAAAAGCAACAAAGCTAACCTCATCATCATTTTCTTCTGTTTCATAAACTCCATTATTACTCTAAACCTCTTTTTTTATTTCTGCATTATATAATTTGATATCTTTCTACTTTTGAAGAACCAAGCAATACATGGCCCTATTTATAAATGAGAGCGCATATTAGGGTAGAATAAAAATGCTATATTAATACAAATACACTTCTTCATATTTTTATTGTCTTATTCTTTTTAAGGGCATATAAGGGTAGAATAAGAATGCTATATTTTCTAGCTTTCTGTTAGAATCCAGTAGATGGTTAGGTCTTGACTGTTAGTTGGTGTGGATTTTCTGGTTTGCTTTATGTAGGTGGTATCTTTGTATTTGGGTTTTGAGTACTCTTAGTATTCCTTAATTCCAATCTTTGCTTATAAATAAAAAGAATGCTATATTTTTATTGTCTTAGCTTTTTACTGGCCAACTTTCGTTTTCTTACAAAGAATCTTTTATCTTAATTCTTTAAATAAATATTTTCAGTTTTGATTTAAAGAGAGACACTTATATAGTGAGTTGTTTGTTTTAATGGCGGGTTTTGATTTGAATATCAAAGTATAATATTTAACACTAAATATATAGTATATCTTAGTATGATAGCATTCCGTTCACAGCTAACGAAACTCATGAGTGAGTTTTACATAAACAATCAAAGTGTGATGGATCCCTTTGCTAGGCCAAGCAAGAGACACCACTACTATGTAAATATCAATTAATAACTGTTGGGAAAGGCATATAATGACGCTGGCGCAAGCGTTGTTATGTAGAGTGTCGTTGTACATTGATACTTATTATCACGACCCAGTAAACCGTTGTAATAACCTGGAAACAGCGCACCCTATCACAACGGTTATTCAAGCGAACCGTTGTGATAAATATAATGGTCCTAAGTTCGATTCCCAGCAGCGCCGTTTTGATATTTGTTTTTTTTGTGTGCAGCGCGCGAGATATTATGACGATTGTATTATACAATCGTCGTTATATATTCTGCAGACACAAATATACAACCACGCCTAGGTTTTACAACCTCTGTCAAAACGTTCTATGTCTTAAATATGCATTTCTCAGCAATTAAAATTCATCTCATTGTTGAACCTGTAACCATTTTAACCATGACAGATAAGGTATACATGCATAAAGAGCATAAAATACTTCCTATTTTTTAGATATGCATTTCTCAGCAATTCAAATTCATCCTATTTTTGAACCTGTAACCATTTTAACCATAATATATAAGGTATAACGTAAACATTTTGTAAGTGTTGTAACTATTATAACCATATTTACACAGCTATTATAACCTAAAATACAGCTAACAGATAAGGTATACATTCTGTAAGTATTGTAACTATTATAACCATATTTACACTAAACACTATATTCATGTCATCAATACAGAAAAGTGTTATTCACATCATCTCTACAGAAAAGTGTTACTCACGTCATCAATCAGCAGAACCCTTAAGAACATTGTGGATATATGCCCAACGTTTTCGAAGATTTACAAAGTCCTCAACGAAGAATGGGGTTTTGTCGTTAAATATCTACATAAGAAAGAGGCAATAACATGTATGATAATAATTCAATAGTCAGCTTATATATTAATATATGTAAACATTTTATGACATGTATACCTTATCCCATGAATCAACAATGCCGGCAAGGACAATGTTTAACATATGTTTCATAACATAATAACCACACTCGTAATTCCGTGGTTGTTTCCTTGTCTACAAATTTAAGCAAAAATGACATGAATACAACCACACATGAATGTAAATGAAAGAAACATAATCGTGCCACTTACTTTAGGACAGATCCATCTGAGCTTTCTTCTAACATTGTTCATCATATTCACTTGCTCCACAACACTGTACATTGAATTTGAATTAAACATATTACATGATAAACAAGTTACAATGTCAAAGAAAATGAATTAAGAATACACTTACGAATTAATCATATCTTTCATTTTATTTTCCAGTGGATTATGCAAGGAACACAGAAAAGTTATCATATTCGTCCTAAATTATATGATGATCAATTGCCAATGACCACTGAATAAACAAGAGCATATATAGGTTAATGGTATTTGCTAAAACAAAACTAAATATAGAATACATAAATATCAATTCCAAAAATACTTACGTGCAGAGGAATGGTGCTAAGTAACATTCTTTTCCTCCCTCATTTAACCGTGTTTTCAAGTACTCGCGGATATCTTTTGGTTCATTAAAATCCCAACGAATAAAAAGTTGATCCAAGATTCCGTAAGTACTCGATTTATTCAACTCTATACAAAGACGGTGAATGTACCTAAATGGTTAAAGAAAATGAATAAATTAGGGGTGATGTTATATAAATGATAATGTTCTATAATGACATGTATATTCAACTATATATACAATTACGTGCACCATACTTGCAATATCCCGATGTCCAGCCACTTATACCCACCAAGAAAATCCCTTACATCATCACGATTATAATAGAATAAACTCAAACGCGGACTGATACGTTGTCGCGCGCGGATCAAAACGAGTAATTTTCTGAAAACGTAGTATAGCGACAATACATCGAATCGTCTCACAAGGATTCTTGATCTAATTAGCTAACGATAGTAACGATTATGGGGGGGGGGTTGGTTTTGGGTTTCGTATTATAAAAATGGATTAAAATAAGTGATTATTGAAATAAGCTGAAACGACAATTCTACTGATTCGGGTACCGACTTATCATTGGCTCAATAAACTTCAATCCCCTAAACGGTTTCTATTCCCCTACCAATTACAACACCAATTTACAAGCGAAATTGACATTATAAGACTGCATTCCTATTTTCCGAATAAAGCAGATGGATAAGCACAATCACGAATTAAGCAAACGTGATTCTAACATACGCGGTCTAACGATTAAGCAACGGTAAACTACGCTAAAACTCAAGGAACATCAATCAATCGATATAAATCAATAGTATTCTATATAACTCGAATTAAGCGAACAAAGCATATAGATTAATATTGAAAAGGGAAAAGAAAATGGATTAAAGACTAAAAACCCTCAAAGTATGGAATCCCTAACAACAGAATTTTGCCTTCGGAATTAGTTCTCCATTCGATCGTACAAACTCAAATTATTTTCTCGTGAATAGTCTCCCCCCTCAACCGTAGCAGCTGCTAGGTAAAAGAAAAAAATAAAAATTCGGTTTACAACCCAACTGGGTCAAATACATAACCCCGACCCAAAACAAATGACCCAAAACAAATTATATCTAATGCTACAACTTCAACGATTTTTTCAGGTCTGCTACAGTCCGATTCAGCTTCTGACTTCTTCATGAAAGTTGTAGCTCTCTGTCTTAGCTTTCCATCGACTGGTAGAACGTCTCAAGACGATTCTCGTAGCTCCAGTTATGATCATTTTAGTACAGACTACTAATACTGAAAATAAAGTGCGAAAATCAAATAAGTGCAAAAATAAACTAATTTATAAAAACACATTAAAATAGAAAAATAATCAAAGTAAAGTATGGAAATGCATAAGTATAAACATAGAGGAATGTGCATCAAAATGCACTGATCAAATTCCCCCACACTTAAACTTTTGCACTCCGAGCAAAATTAAAAATTCAAAACAGAAAAACTTCAAAACAAAAACGAAACAGGGCATGCAACCTCTAATTCAAAACATCAAGAGTATGACATCAGTGAGTAATTCTTTTGTGACATTCAAAGTGGATATGAAAAACAGATTACCAAAAAGTACACCACAAGCATTAAGATCCTCACAAGATAAACTGTTTACACTCAACTCTCAAGTGTTTAGGTCAATGTTTACACTCAAAGCACAACATGAGAGTTAGTACTACCATAAGCTTGAAAAGACTCTAACATTCACAATTTAAATACATCGCACACAAAGATCAAAAGGACTTTTATTAAGGTTGTAACTTGGCCAAAGGTAGGGTGAGATACATCCTAAGGGGGTACTAGGTTAAAGTCCAAAGAGTTAAAAGAAAATTGAAAGAATTGCGGGAGTTGAACTATAGGATACATCAATGGCTTTCAAACAACAACCTCACAACTTATTTCTCTTCTCTTTTTTTCGGAAGGATTATGTAATGAAATCCTTCTCTATATTTTTTTTTCAAATTTTTTTCTCTTTTTTTTTTATTATTTTTTTTCTTTTTCTGCCAACATTTGAAATAGCACAACAACATCACAAAAATGAAGTTCAACCCCACAACTCCATACAAGACTCTTTCAACCTTTGATTAAGGTGATAAGTTTGTTTTTCACTTTTTGGCTTGTAATAAGTTAATCACAAAAAAGGATAAATAGGCTCAAAGGGGTTTCAAACAAGGGATAATATTTTTCAAGGTTGGCTTTTTGGCTAAGTGGTTGAAAATAAAACAAAAAAAAAAGTTGCCTTTATCATATCAATGTGCACAAGTATACAAAAAGCTTCAACAGAGTCAATTCAAATTCTAGAGACTAACAAACATGAGTGAAACACACAAGAAAGAAAAGGAATGGATGTTTTATGTATATCCATTATTAGGCTCAAAATTTCACAAGGTTTAGTGATCTACCACCAATGATGTACAATTCAGAGATTAGTCCTACATATTACACTAAGAATGCACAAAAAGAATCAATGACATCACACCACAAGTCTTTTGTCAAAGAACATAGAGGAAACTCACAGTTGTAACAAAATAACCAACGAAAAAGCATGCAATTTAAATTTTTTTATTGAAAAAGAAATAAACAAAAACAAAGAAAATAAAATGAAAACCATAGGTTCCCTCCCCACACTTAAAACAGACATTGTCCTCAATGAAAGGAACATAAATATTAAATAAGAGTGAGGGAAAGGAAAGAACACACCCGAGTATTCAAGGTGGATAGGTGATCGCATAAGCATCCTTTCCCAATGAGAGATTTCCAACTGTCTCCTCTTCCAAAGCGGGGAGGATTTTTAGGTAGCATCCATCGACCTTGAAATTTTTATTATTGCCTTTGCCTTTTATTCCAGGATCAAAGAACCTTCTTCTATAGGTAAAAGTGTCAAACGAACAAGTGAAAATGGCCTTCTCTTTGTCCTCTGGTGCAATGTAGATCTCATTTTTAATAGCATCCAAATTCACTAAGTTAGACCAACTTTGGGGCTGCCTCACCGTTTTTTCTTCTTCTTCAAGCAAAATCTGATGCATGCACATGGAAGGACTAATACCTGGAATGTCTGCCAAGGTCCACCCAATAGCCTTTTTATGCCTCTTTAAGACCTGCAAGTGCTTACTTTCTTGATCGAAATCAAGGTTAGACGAAATAATAACAGGAAGCTTTTCATTTCTCTCGAAGTAGGCATATTTAAGATTTTCCGAGAGTGGTTTGAGATCTGAAGAAAAAGGTTGTTCAATGGACGGAATAGTTGGGGCAGCAGGGATGTCAAGAGCCTCAGCCACACAAACCACTTCATCTATACCCTCATCCACATGAAAAACTTCAGCCTGCAGGGTAGCATTTATTTCGGCACAAACAGAGTAAACATTAGTGTTAGTACATACATCACAAGAGTAGACATCATCAAAATCAGACAATGATGGAAAATCAGCTGCAAACAAATCGGTACAAGAATCATCAACAGTTTCAAAAGGCAAATCTGGATTCACTACTGTTTTAGAAGCTTGTTGGTTTGATTCTTGAGCTTGCAGCATGGTATTTATAGAGATAGCAAGTTGTCCAATCAGAGTCTGCAAGGCCTGAATGCTAGAATATGTTCGATGCTGAAACTGGAGATCATTTATAGCCATTTGCTTGACAAGGTCCTCTAGTGAATGAAATTGATTAGTTCTTTGTTCAGCCATGTTATCAAAAAGAAAGGAAAATTAAGAAAATACCAACAATGTCCCTATTAAGAAAAAGAAAGGAAAAATAAAAAAGCGAATAAAATAAAATCTAAAAATTATGAAAATATTACTAAAAATCAAATCAAATCAGAATATATCTTTACAAAAAATTTTGGATTTTTTTGAAAATATGAAAATAGATAATAAATGAAATAAAATAGAAAAATAAGGAATTTGCGATTTTCAGGGTCAAAATATTTTGGAATTCTATTCTAAATGAGTATTGTTCAGCGATTTTTTCTGATTTTATGGAAAAAATTCGGAGTAAATCGAAACAGTAGCTTCCAAATTTACCTGACAGGCTGAAACGCTTACCGCTGCACTGCAACTCTGAAAATCAACAACCAAAAACAAAAAACAAAAACAAAAAAATCTAACAAAACTATAAACTCAAATTCTAAAATCGGTTAAAATCTACAAGAATCCCCGGCAACAGCGCCAATTTAATCCGCTGTCGCGCGCGGATCAAAACGAGTAATTTTCTGATAACGTAGTATACCGACAATAACTCGAATTGTCTCACAAGGATTCTTGATCTAATTAGCTAACGATAATAATGATTAATGGGGGGTTGGTTTTGGGTTTCGAATTATAAAAACGAATTAAAATAAGTGATTATTGAAATAAGCTGAAACGACAATTCTACTGATTCGGGTACCGACTTATCATTGGTTCAATAATCTTCAATCCCCTAAACGGTTTCTATTCCCTTACCAATTACAACACCAATTTACAAGCGAAATTGACATTATAAGATTGCATTCCTATTTTCCGAATAAAGCAGACGGATAAGCACAATCACGAATTAAGCAAACGTGATTCTAACATACGTGGTCTAACGATTAAGCAACGATAAACTATGCTAAAACTCAAGGAACATCAATCAATCGATATAAATCAATAGTATTCTATATAACTCGAATTAAGCAAACAAAGCATATAGATTAATATTGAAAAGGGAAAAGAAAATGGATTAAAGATTAAAAAACCTCAAAGTATGGAATCCGTAACAACCGAATTTTCCCTTCAGAATTAGTTCTCCATTCGATCGCACAAACTCAAATTATTTTCTCGTTAATAGTCTCCCCCCTCAACAGTAGCGGCTGCTAGGTAAAAGAAAAAAAAATCGGTTTAAAACCCAACTGGGTCAAATACATAACCCTGGCCCAAAACAAATTACCCAAAACAAATTATATCTAATGCTGCAACTTCAACGATTTTTTCAGGTCTGCTACAGTCCGATTCAGCTTCTGACTTCTTCATGAAAGTCGTAGCTCTCTAACTTATCTTTCCATCGACTGGTAGAACGTCTCAAGCCGATTCCCGTAGCTCCAGTTATGATCATTTTAGTGCAGACTGCTAATGCTAAAAATAAAGTGCGAAAATCAAATAAGTGCAAAAATAGACTAATTTATAAAAACACATTAAAATAGAAAAATAACCAAAGTAAAGTATGGAAATGCATAAGTATAAACATAGAGGAATGTGCATCAAAATGCACTGATCACGGACAATGTTCTAGCGGGAGATGTTTCGCTTCATTAATCACCGCAACTTTCAAGTATAACATTGTGATTTCATTTGGAGTAGGGTCCATTATATCATTGCGGTTATCCACATGGGGGGATGGACTGAACAATTACTTCCTTTTATAGAAGCATGACGTACAACACTTCTACTAGGAGTTCGATCATCATCATCACCATCATCATTACGGTGATCTTCATTTGTCCGTTGGTCAAGGTTTTCACTTAACCTCTACATCATAATATTCAATTAAAACATAAAACAAAAATAAGCACAATATATATCATACATTTCCGAAAAAAACACTAACATCTCAAGTAAAGTACTTACCGAATATAACTCTTGAAACCTTTCCATATCTTTCTCCTTTTTTTTTTCCTTCTCCTCTTCTAACATTCTCCGTTGTTCTTCTAATTGCTTCTCAAAATTTTCAATTTTTTTGTCTTTGTGCAATAATTTTCGGGCTTTCGGTACTTTTTCTTTGAGACCCAAAGAATGACCTCAAGCTGACACCTTCTCCAACAGCACGGACACGCCCACCATGCTCATATGTTCCGATAGCTTCTACTAATATGTCATGTTGTGCTTGCGGAACAAATGTGCCTTCACGGGCTGCCTCAACCAACTTATCCTACACAACATGAGAAACTTACATATATTGTTACCAACGCATTTAAATAAAAAATAACATAAGCACCACAAATCATACGTACAATTTTTTCGGCAACTACTCTTGACGCCTCAAAGGTGTACTCTCCATCTGGTCTTAATCGAGCCCTCTTCCATTTCTCATGTCTTGAAGGTAGAGATGGGATGCGATCATCTCCTATTTTTTATTGTCTTTCAAACATGATTTTTTTCTCAAGATTCCTGTAACCCCAACGAGTATTCTGACTTCGCTTTTAACCTGTTATGAACATAGTGAAAAAAATATATGAGTAGTATCTATAACTAATAGTACTAACCTAAAATTCCTCAGAATGACGTATCTTTGCAAACCTTTTCCATTGCTTCTTCGATATAAAACTATATCAAATCCATGGATGAGCAAGACCGCTCTTAGGCCTCCTAATGTAGTCAGTCTTAAGATGTGCCTTAAATCCCCTACAACGAGTACCAGCATATGATATCCACTTTTTTTCAAATTTGAGTCATCGGTAAACTCATAATTCAATTACATTTAAGTAAATATATAAGTATGTATTAGAAATTATAGATATTGTTATCGGCGATATATGAAAATTATAGTATGTAATACCTTAACATTAGTCCATATGATTTCTTTGACCTTATTATCAACTTATTTCCAATCATCAATCAATATACTGACCTTGCTACGTGCAAGGAATGAAACATAACTCTAAAAAGTATACTAGTGTTGGAAATCCACTACTCTGTACAACGAATCAAACTGGATAGTAATTTTTTCACCTGATGAGTTCCGGACAGATGTGAATTTGGGCATCATTGTGACACCTCTTTGTGATCTTTTCGTTTTACTTTCAGTTGTTTGAGTATCATTTTCTAACATCTCAATTGTTTGAGTTTCTTCGTTGGTTTCTGATGAAAAACTCAACAAGGTCGACATCTAAGTTCAAAAACAACAACAACATAAACAACAAGAACATAAACATCAACCACAAAATAAAACAACAACAACCACAACAATGGAAAATGAAGTTTACTGTAGATGCATGGGGAAAAATATATTATATACCCTAAACGTGATGACTAAGTAAATGATGTTGGGTTTGGTGATGGTGTTGTCTTCCTTCCTTGTGGTGACGACGGTATTATTGTTATTTTCCTTCTAGATGGTAACAACTTGGTTGATCGTAACTTGGTTGACGATGATGACGACAATGGCAAATACACAGTGAAGTAGGAACGATGGTGTTTTGGATGAAATCGTGTAATGTTTCACAGTATTGAACGTTAGGGTTTGGGTTGAAATTGTAACACCCGATTTAATTTAAATATTTTTCTTGATTAAATTGAATAATGTTGTGTATTGGTGTGTTTTGGTTGAGGTTGGGTTACCCTTAGGATGGGGCAGTACCCTTAGGATTATAAAAGAATAAGGTAAGGGAAGGAAGGGTTAGTGACCAATATTATTATTTTTAAATTATTGAGGAATATTGTTATTATTATTTAATTGGTGAAATAATAATAATAATAATAATAATAATATTTAAATAATAATAATAATATTTGGATAATAATAATAATATAAATAGGAAAGGGATGAGAAGAGGAAAGGTTTTTGGTACGTGTTTGGGAAGAGAAAAAGGAATAACAGAGCTAGGTCAGAGAAAGGAAGCTCCATTGTTGATGAAAGAATTCAAGGATTCTAAGGTAAGGGTGGGGCTCTCTCTGATCTTTTACGGGTGCATATTGTTTGTATGAGGGTAGAAAAATCATTAGGATCGTCTCTATGTGTAATTTTGGTGAATTGGGGTTTTTATATGTTAAAGGGTTTGATAAAAACGTGTAATTAATTGGTTGATTTGTGGTAATATGTGCTTATATGAATTGTTGCTATCCTATGTGTATACTTGGGTCTGTTTGTGGGCAAATCGGAGAAGAATTTGGGTTGGAATGGTGATGATATCGCTACTGCAGAAGTGCAGATTCGCGATGTTCACAAGGCGAACAAAACATACGTTGGGCGAAGGTTCGCCCCAGATTGGAAAACGAATGGGGCAGCGAATGAAGCAGTAGCTGAGAAAGTATGAAAGGTGGGGAAGGGGAGTTCGCCCCAGGTTTCGCAAAGCAAACTTCTGGCGAAGCCAGTTCGCTCGGTGAACCTCTAGCGAACGAGAGTTCACTGTGCGAACTCGCGGCGAATAACGGCAGTACTGAAATTCTGCTGCACGTACAGAATTTTCCTAAACTTCGAAAATTCATAACTATTAGTCCGTAGATCCGTTTTAGTCGCCGTTCGCAGCGTTGGAAAGCTGGTTTCATATAATTTTCATTAAATTTAATTTAAAAACCAGAATTCCAAACCTTTGACGCGTTAAATTGGATTTTGTGTATGCAGTTGGTTGTCGTAAGTGGAGATGAGGGATTCGTTGGTATGTATGCGTGTTATCGTTGTAGATTGATGTCGTTGGCAGGTATAGACTGCATCTTGTATCATTGTATTATGATATATTGACGTATTTATGGTCATATGCATGTAATTGTTGTGGTATTTTTCGTGGTATGTTGTTGTTGTGTGAGGTTGTTGTATGCATGACATGTTGCATAAGTGTGGGATAAGCCGTGTGCCCATGTGGGGTGTGAGCGTCTTATTCGGATTCTTTAAAATAGAATCATGTCGATATTATTGTTGTTGTTGAGGTAATCGTGTGCCCATGTGGGGTGTGAGCGATTACGGGTGACCGTGTGCCCATGTGGGGTGTGAGCGATCACGAATGTCGTGTGCGCATGTGGGGTGTGAGCGACTATTATGGAATCCCGATGGGGATTATGACCATGAAGCAGGGGTCGAATTGGTACCACATGCATTGAGTCGAGTCGTGGGTCTCATTGCATTGCAGTATGTGTGTTGATTTTCTGTTTTTGTGAGAAATGCTAATTGTGTTGATGTTGTGATGATAGGATAGATTGTATAATGTTTTTATGCTTTCATACTTATACTATGGATTTCTTATATTGACTTTGAGAATCTCACCCCTTCTTTTTGAATGTTACCTTTACGTGGGTAACGTGCAGATAAGCAGGAGTAGTTCGGAGGTGGAGTTAGCAAAGACAAGGTCTTCTCTTTTGTGTTATCGAGTCGCGTCTGCTCTGATTGTAACACCGGGATGTCGGAACGCTTAGAGTCCTTTATTTTGTTATGTGTTATTTCTATTTTATTTGAGAATGTCATGTGGGATTAAACATGGAATAATTCTGTTGAATTTTCGCTGTTGTGTGAATGCTTAAATACTATGTTTTAATTACACTATGGATGTGTTGTTTATCGTATGCATGAAAAGTTGAGTAGTGAAAGTAGCATCCTAAATCCATGTATGTTATTTTACTCTGATATGTTGTTATTATATGTCGAGGGGGTTTAGGGTGTTACAAAGTGGTATCAGAGCAGGTCGGTCCGTCCGACCAAGTTGTCGAGTCGTTGTCGTGTGATAGTTGTTTAGTGTCGGTGTTGGTTCCTTAACCATTATGTTCTGTTGTTGGTGTGTAACAGATTTAGAATGGCTAGAAGAAACGATGTTACGATTGCTGCTGCCTTGCATGCTGTTGCTCAAGCGATGCAGAACCCGCCACATGCTAACGAAAATGACGAGTTTCGAAAGAACAGAATGCCTACCTTCAAGGGAAGACATGATCCGGATGGAGCGCAGGCTTGGCTCAATGAGATCAAGAGAATCTTCCAGGTTATGGAATGTCCTGAAGCTTAGAAGGTATGGTTAGGTACTCACATGCTGGCTGAGGAGGCTGACGATTGGTGGGTTAGTACTCGTCAAGTGTTGGGAGTAGCAGGAGAGGCAATCTCTTGGGCTGTGTTCAGTAGTGAGTTCTTAAGGAAGTATTTTCCTGAAGATGTCCGAGGAAAGAAAGAGATTGAGTTTTTGGAACTGAAGCAGGGTAACATGATGGTTAGGGAATATGCTGCTAAATTCTCAGGTTTGGCTAAGTTTTATCCTCACTACAGTGCGGCAACTGCTGAGTTCTCAAAGTGTGTCAAGTTTGAGAGTGGATTGAGGCCTGAGATCAAAAGGCAATTGGATATCAGTGGATCCGAAGGTTCCCAGACTTGGTGGATTGTTGAAGGATATTTGAAGAATACAACATAGCTCGATCGGCTCACTATAAAGGGCTGGCCGAGAGAAGAGGAAAACAACCGGTGAATCGTGGGAAGCCTTATGTAGCTCCAGCTGAGAAAGGTAAACAGAAGCATGCTGATGGAAAGAGGCCAAGTGGGGGAGGTACCTCTACTCCTCTTAAGTGTTACAGGTGTAGCGAGTTAGGACATCGTGTTAGTGAGTGCGAGTGATGTGAAGAAATGCTTCAAGTGTGGACAAGCAGGACATCTGATTGCTGACTGCAAAGTTAATGTGGTTACTTGTTACAATTGTGGAGAACATGGTCATATTAGTACTCGTTGTCAGAAACCAAAGCAAGCTTCGACTGGAGGAAAAGTGTTCGCTTTGACAGGAACTCAGACTTCGAATGATGACAGACTGATCAGAGGTACATGTTATATTAATAATACACCTTTAATTGCTATTATTGATACTGGTGCTACTAACTCTTTTATTGTTGCTGATTGTGTAAGAAGGCTAGGCCTTGTTGTTTCTCTTATGAAGGGAGAGATGGTTGTCGAAACTCCTGCGAAGGGATCGGTGACCACTTCTTTAGTCTGTTTGAATTGTCCATTATCAATCTTTGGTAAGGACTTTGGTGTGGATTTGAGTTGTTTATCGTTGGGAGGCCTCGATGTGATTTTGGGTATGAACTAGTTGGAGTTCAATCATGTTCATATTAACTATTTTAATAAGTCGGTTCGATGTCTTACTCCTGAGGAAGAGGGGGAAGATGGTTTTCTATCTGCTAGAGAGTTGAAAGAGCTCTTGGAAGAAGAAGCTTAGGTGCTTGCATTGTTTGCATCCTTATCAGTGGAGAGTAAGTCAGTGATTAATGAGTTTCAAGTGGTGCGTGAATTTCCTAAAGTGTTTCCAGATGACATTGCTGATGTACCACCAGAGAGAGAAGTAGAGTTTGCTATTGATCATGTCCCTGGTACCAGACCTATTTCTATGGCACCATACAGGATGTCGGCATCAGAATTATCAGAGCTGAAGAAACAACTGGAAGACTTGTTAAAGAAGAAATTTGTGAGACCAAGCGTATCGCCTTGGGGAGCTCCAGTGTTGTTGGTAAAGAAAAAGGATGGTAGTATGAGGTTGTGTATCGATTATAGACAGCTGAATAAAGTAACGATTAAGAATAAGTATCCATTTCCAAGAATAAATGACTTGATGGATCAATTAGTGGGTGCCTGTGTGTTTAGTAAGATTGACTTGAGGTCGGGATATCATAAGATACGGGTAAGAGACGAAGATATTCAGAAGACGGCTTTCAAGACTCGCTATGGACATTATGAGTATGTGGTGATGTCGTTCGGAGTTACTAATGCACCTGGTGTATTCATGGAATATATGAATCGTATCTTTCATGATTATTTGGATCAATTTGTGGTTGTCTTTATTGACGATATTTTAATCTATTCGAAGTCAGAAGAGGAACATGCTGAGCATTTACAGGTTGTGCTACAAGTGTTGAAAGATACGAAGCTCTATGCTAAGTTGTCAAAGTGTGAATTCTGGTTGAAAGAGGTAAGTTTTCTTGGTCATGTTATTTCGGGTGATGGTATTGCTGTAGATCCATCCAAGGTAGACGCCGTTCTACAATGGGAGACTACGAAGTCGGTGACCGAGATTAGAAGCTTCTTGGGCTTGGCTGGTTATTACCGAAGGTTTATTGAAGGATTTTCGAAGTTGGCACTTCCATTGACTCAATTGACATGTAAGGGTAAAGCATTTGTGTGGGATGTTCAGTGTGAGAAGAGTTTCATTGAGCTCAAGAAGAGATTGACTACAGCTCCAGTTTTGATCCTACCCGAACCAACTGAACCGTTTGTAGTGTATTGCGATGCTTCTTTGATGGGTTTATGAGGTGTGTTAATGCAGGATGGTAAGGTTGTGTGTAATGCCCATATATAACAACATACATCAAAGCATATATATTATACATGAATTCCTGTTTTGGTACTGAAATATCATAAGTTCCTAGTTAACACATTGTATACATTAGATGCCCTAAATACAAGGTACTAAAAATCTACGGCATAACATGTACAAAATGTCCCAAAATACACTAAAAACTAGATCAATACAATGATCTCAAAATAAAACGTCATAGCGGAAGCCATGCCATCCCAAAAGCTACGATTCGTAAGGAAAAGTCAAACCACTTTATCCTTACCCTTCACGGAACATGTAGTACCTGTAATATAATCAACAACATGGGGTGAGATATTAAATCCCAGTGATTTCCATATCTTATAGGTTCTCTCGGCTTTACAAGGTTCTATCAATCCTAACTCAAGTCAAAGGGAAAGGGAAGTGACCTTGAGTTCACAAATCTCACACTATATGGAAACATGTCATGAGTTCACCAACTCAAAATATCACTAATCGATAACCATACCAAGGCATCCCCTTTTCTTGTTCTTTTCTACGTCTAGAAGTCGACACGAGTCATGGATCCTTGTAGTTACTTGGAATACGAAATGGATCGAGTTCTACGGGCCATTAACCGTTATGAACCGTCAATTCACACGGGCCATTAACCGTCATAAGTCTCTACCCATAGGTTCCATTTGTACTACACACGGGAATCAAACCTGCCAAGTAATTGTGCATACATTTCAGAGGAGCTCGAGACTCATGAAACTGCAACTCAAGAAAACCGGTTACGATTACGTGATCACACGCACAAACGTGATTGTATTCGACAATCACAAGGCCACATTCGCCTTAAGGCCTCTTTTGCCTTTTCACCTATACTAGGTTTACGCATGTTCCATACTAGTGTTCCACTCTCATCTAGACCATTACTCGGCAAGGATGCACCTTTCTACAACACATGCCCGAGCATCGCCATCTAGAGTTTTCTATCAATTCTAGTCACATTACTAGATTCTACTATAGTTTCATGTTGAGGTTTCCTCACTCTTCCTATTCCATTTTCAGTTTAGCATGCATAAACACTCACAATCGTGATTAATCAACAATAGGATAAGCAAAGCATATTACCATTTCCCAATAGAATTACATATGGCAATTCTACATAATTATACCACCTTTGGATTTTCTTCGATGATTTAATCGAGCAATAAAACTGACATTTTTCCACCTTCATCAAATAGATTATTCTCATAGCTTTCCATCTGTACCAAGATTACTTAAATCGGATAAACGAGTCAAAAGTTATGGATTTTAAAAGAAAGAAAAACATTTGGAAAAAATCCCAGGAGTGCCCGGCGCTACAATTTTCGCCTGGCGGTGCCCCTTCACCTGTGCTTCTCCCGACGAAGCAGCGGCGTAAGTCCCAATGCCAAAAATCAGAAATTCCAGCAACGTTCCATGCTACGCCTCTTGGCTTTCGCCCGACGCAAGACCGCGTCGCCCGACGCTCAAAGTGCCGCCCCGCGGTGCGTACCAGAAGCAGAAATTTTCTGCTGCGCTAATGGGGTTTCAAGGCTCCAAAAATTCATCCTTTTCACACCTATTTATTCCAAACCACAAAACAAGTATCAACAAACGATCATATGCATATTATATCGATTTAGATTCATGATTTTAGCAAGATTACTCATTTCTCACAATATCAAACCTAACTCTAGAACTCAAGAAACTTTACAACTAAAGTCTTTATCTGCAACCCACCTGGATTAGAGGATGATGATGAAGAAGATGATATGAATTGATGAAGAAGAGATGATGATTCTTGATCTTGAGCTCTTAGGGTTTTCTTCCTTTCTTTCCTTTCCTCTTCCTTCTCTCTACTTCTTCTTTCTTTCTATTTGCTATCTTTGATCCAAATGAAGAGAAAAAGGAAAAAGAAATGATATATAGAAACTCATTTAGATAGTAACACTACTAAATGGCCAAAAGTCTCTATAACACTAAAAGTTAAAACCTCAGAGTCAGAAAATATTAATTTGATCTGCTCTGAGCTCATCAATTTACTCTAATTATTTTATCCAATAAATTCTCAGAGTACACCGAAACCCAGTTGATCATACTAATATTATCCAGAGCAAAATAAAAATACGGGGTATTACATCCTTCCCCCCTTAAACAGAAATTCACCCACGAATTTAAAAACAATTACCTAAAAAGATAAGAATAAACTTCTCGCATCTCTGATTCAAGTTCCCAAGTTACATCACCCGGATACGTCTCATCCCACTGAACCTTAACAAGAGGAATCTCTTTATTCCTCAACACCTTAGTTTCTCTTCCTGTGATACGACTTGGTTGAGGTTCAAACGTTAAATCTGCTTCTATCTTAATCGTATCTGGTAGAATTGGCTGAAGAGGGTGTGGAACAAACTTCCGAAGCTGAGATACATAAAAAACATTGTGCATCTCTGACAGAGAAGGCAGTAAGGCTAATCTGTAAGCTACTTCACCAATCCTCTCTAAAATTTGATACGGTCCCACGTATCTAGTACTTAACTTCCGCGACTTAAACGGTCCTTTCAACCTCAATCTCGGAGTAACCTTCAAAAACACGTGATCACCTTCAACAAATTCTAAAGGTCTCCTACGGTTTTCCGCATAACTTTTCTGTCAATCTTGTGCTTGTTTAACTTTATCACGGATCATTCTAATCTTTTCCGTAGTCTCTTGGATAATCTCAGGTCCTAAAATTTTGTCTTCGCCAACTTCTGCCCAACACAAAGGCATCCTACATTTCCTTCCATATAATACCTCATAAGGAGCCATACCAATACTCGCATGATAACTATTGTTGTATGAAAATTCAATCAACGGTAAAAATTCTATCCAATTCCCTCCACTTTCCAGCACACAAGCTCTTAACATATCTTCCATTGTTTGTATCATCCGTTCCGTCTGACCATCTGTTTGCGGATGATTCGACGTACTCAAGCACAACTTAGTTCCCATAGCTTGCTGAAAAGCTCTCCAAAATCTCGAAGTAAACTTTGGATCTCTGTCGGACACAATACTAGAGGGAATACCATGTAACCTCACAATTTTCGAAATAAACAACCTTGCAAGATGACTTACGTTGTATGTAGTCTTTACGGCTAAGAAATGCACAGATTTCGTCAACCGATCTACAAGCATCCAAATAGAATCATAACCACCATGGGCACGGGGTAATCCAACTGCAAAGTCCATGGAAATACTATCCCACTTCCATACCGGAATTTCTAACGGTTGTAGTAAGCCACCCGGTCTTTGGTGCTCAATCTTCACTTGTTGGCATACCGCACATTCCGATACGTACACCGCAATATCCTTTTTCATACCAGACCACCAATAGTCCCTTTTTAAATCTTAATACATCTTCGGAGAACCAAGATGTATAGTAAAAGCACCCTTATGCGCTTCTTCCAAAATCCTTCTTTTTAACACCGCATCATCCGGAACACAAATCCTTTGGTTAAACAAAATAATTCCATCGGTAGCCCGCACGAAACCCGGTTGAACTAACACTTCTTGTAACTTTTCATCCAACATTTTCCCTTGTTGAATTTCCCTTCTAAGAGTAAAATTGACATTCAAATTCCCCATAATCACACAATTAGGAGTCCAAACAAATTGGAGATTGAGATCTCAAAATTTTTCCAATAAGGTATACTATAACATCATCAACTCGGCATTATGTAATACTTTCCTGCTTAAGGCATCCGCCACTTTATTCGCTTTACCCGGATGGTACTTTAGTTCCAAGTCATAATCCTTCAAGTACTCCATCCACCTCCTTTGACGCATGTTCAACTCCTACTGATCAAAAAGATACTTTAAAATCTTGTGGTCGCTGAACATCTCAAAACGTACCCCATACAAATAATGATGCCACACTTTCAGTGTAAACACAACTTCCGCCAGTTCCAAATCATGTGTTGGATAATTCTCTTCATGAAATTTTAACTGTCGAGAAGCATAAGCCACCACATGACCATCTTGCATTAACACACCTCCTAATCCCATCTTCGATGCATCACAAAATACCTCGTACGACTTACTAGGATCAGGAATGATCAAAACAGGAGCAGTCGTCAATCTTTCCTTCAAACTCATAAACCTTCTTTCACAAGCTGAATCCCACTTATAAGGACAATCCTTTCGAGTAAGCTTCGTCATTGGTAAAGCCAGTTGGGAAAAGCCTTTAATAAACCTTCTGTAATAACCTGCCAATCCCAAGAAACTTCTAACTTCGGAAACATTCTTTGGTTTCTCCCAATTAATCACTGCTTCAACTTTCGATGGATCTACCGCCACACCTCCCTGAGATATGACATGACCCAGAAAATTAACCTCTGACATCCAAAACTCACACTTGCTTAGCTTGGCAAAAAGTTGTCTCTCTTGTAAGATAGACAAAACGATTCTTAGGTGTTCTTCGTGCTCTTGAGAAGTACGAGAATAAATAAGAATGTCATCAATAAAGATCACCATAAATTGGTCCAAGTAAGGTTGAAATATCTGATTCATATAATCCATAAAAACTGCCGAAGCATTCGTCACACCGAAAGGCATTACTAGGAATTCATAATGACCATAACGGGTTCTAAATGGAGTCTTTGGTACATCTGAACTCTTCACACGAATCTGATGATAACCCGACCGTAAATCAATCTTCGAGAACACACAGGCTCCTTTCAATTGATCTAACAGATCGTCTATCCTTGGTAATGGGTATTTGTTCTTGATGGTGACTTTATTCAACTGACGGTAATCAATACATAACCGTATTCCACCATCCTTCTTCTTTACCAACAACACAGGAGCTCCCTAGGGAAAACACTTGGTCGAACAAAATACTTAGCCATCAACTCTTCCAATTGATCCTTTAATTCTCTTAACTCAAGCGGTGCCATCCGATACGGAGAAACGGATATTGGAGTCGTTCCCGGTATCAGGTCAATGGAGAATTCCACTTCCCTCTCCAGAGGAAGAGAAGTGATATCCTCGGGGAAAACTTGGGGAAACTCACAGACTACCGGAATACTCAAAACCTGAAGGTTATTACTCTCCTCCTTAGTGAGAACCAAAAGAACATATTTTTCCTTCTCAAACAAAAATTTTGTCATCCCAATCGTACCTTCTAAAATAGTAGTTAACACATCCCTCGGAGTTTCCTCAATGGATGGAATGATGATTAGCTTTTCCTCACAACCAATAAATACCGAATTAGCAGAAAGCCAATCCATTCCCAAAACAACATCCACTTTCTTAAGCGGAAAACAAATAAGATCAATCTGAAAAATTCTTCCATCCACAGATAAAACACAATTCTCACACATTAAAGGTGTTTCAACAATCTCATCCATGGCAGTAGTAACCACCATGGGTGGAGACAACAGAATAGCTTGCAACCCAAGTCGCTTCACACATTGCATTGACACAAAAGAGTGTGTTGCTCCACAATCAAATAATACAAAACAAGGATGTCTATTTATGAAACACGTTCCAGCAATCAAAGAGTTATCATCCTTTGCCTTCCTCGCATCTAAAGTATAAACTCGATCGACACTCTTCCCTTGCGTCTGATTTCTACTATGAGGGCAATACCTCGCCAAATGACCCATCTTCTGACACTGAAAACACCTCACACTATCGATACCACACCTTCCATGATGATTCCTACCACAAGTGCGACACACAGGAGGCGCACTAGTCCTAGGACTCTGAACTTGCTTCCCTTTGAAAGCTTGTGATCTCGGCCTAAATTGTTGATTTGATCTCCCACAATCACTTTGATTTAACCTACTCAATTCCCCTTCCGCTTGCACTTTCTTCAAGCTATTCTCCGCCACGTAGCATTGCCTTAGTAATTCAGCATAGCTAGTGAACTCCCTTTGAGACACACTATGAGAAATGTCAGCTTTCAAACCAAACAGAAACTGGTCAATTTTCCACCTCTCGTCCGGAGCATACATAGCCTGCCTAGAATAAACAGCCATAACCTCAAACCTCTTCACATAAGCAGCTACGGTCAAGGTACCCTGTCTCAACTGTTGAAATTCAATTTCCTTCTGAGTCCTTAAGGAACTTGGAAAATAATTCTCCATAAAATTTATCTTAAATTGCTCCCAGACCTTGGGTACCTCTTGAATAGTCATCAAGGCTGAGGCACCCTCCCACCACCTCATGGCAGGACCCTTCGACAAATGAGAAGCGAAAATCACCTTATTTTCCTCACTACACTGGACTATCAAGAAAATTCTCTCTATGCCAGCTATCCATTCACGAGCTTTCACAGGATCTAATCCACCATGAAATTCAGGAAGATTCATGCGAATGAAATCTCGGAAACTCCCCCTACAGCTTCTTGAATAACCACCTGAGGATGAAGACCTCCATTTATTTGTTGTACCATCTGCTGCATGAATTGGTTCTGTTGTTGCTGCATTTGTTGCATAAACTGATACAAAGGGGCATTCCCATCGCCGCCTGGCAGAGTCGTCCAGCTGGAGTAGTTCTGGGTCTACCACGATTGCTTCTGCGTCCGTCAGCCATGTTCCTAAAGTTCATACAAATAGGATTAAGTTGATCAGGCTCAATACCATAAATATAACACTTAAGACCAATGGCGACACCACGCATATGAAACGGAAAGAAACACTTAAACTATTTCATGGCTAGGTCGAGGATGCGACCTGCTCTGATACCAGCTGTAACGCCCATATATAACAACATACATCAAAGCATATATATTATACATGAATTCCCGTTTTGGTACTGAAATACCATAAGTTCCTAGTTAACACATTGTATACATTAGATGCCCTAAATACAAGGTACTAAAATTCTACGGCATAACATATACAAGATGTCCCAAAATACACTAAGAACTAGATCAATAGAATGATCTCAAAATAAAATGTCATAGCGGAAGCCATACCATCCCAAAAGCTACAATTCGTAAGGAAAAGTCAAACCATTTTATCCTTACCCTTCACGGAACCTGCAGTACCTGTAATATAATCAACAACATGGGGTGAGATATTAAATCCCAGTGAGTTCCCTATCTTATAGGTTCTCTCGGCTTTACAAGGTTCTATCAATCCTAACTCAAGTCAAAGGGAAAGGGAAGTGTCCTTAAGTTTACAAATCTCACACTATATGGAAACATGTCATGAGTTCACCAACTCAAAATATCACTAATCGATAACCATACCAAGGCATCCCCTTTTCTCGTTCTCTTCTACATCTAGAAGTCGACACGAGTCATGGATCCTTGTTGTTACTTGGCATACGAGATGGATTCGGGTTCTACGGGCCATTAACTGTTATGAACTGTCACTTCACACGGGTCATTAACCGTCACAAGTCTCTACCCATAGGTTCCATTCGTACTACACACGGGAATCAAACCTACCAAGTAATTGTGCATACATTTCAAAGGAGCTCGAGACTCATGAAACTACAACTCAAGAAAACCGATTACGATTACGTGATCACACACACAAACGTGATTGTATTCGAGAATCACACGGCCACATTCGCCTTAAGGCCTCTTTTGCCTTTTCACCTATACTAGGTTCACACATGTTCCATACTAGTGTTTCACTCTCATCTAGACCATTACTCAGCAAGGATGCACCTTTCTACAACACATGCCCGAGCATCACCATCTAGAGTTTTCTATCAATTCTAGTCACATTACTAGATTCTACTATAGTTTCATGTTGAGGTTTCCTCACTCTTCCTATTCCATTTTCAGTTTAGCATGTATAAACACTCACAATCGTGATTAATCAACAATAGGATAAGCAAAGCATATTACCATTTCACAATAGAATTACATATGATAATTCTACATAATTATACCACCTTTGGATTTCCTCCGATGATTTAATCGGCAGTAAAACCGACATTTTTCCAACTTTATCAAATATATTATTCTCATAGCTTTCCATCGGTACCAAGATTACTTAATTCGGATAAACGAGTCAAAAGTTATGGATTTTAAAAGAAAGAAAAACATTTGGAAAAAATCCCAGGAGCACTCGGCGCTACAATTTTTCGCCGGGCGGTGCCCCTTCGCCTGTGTTTCGCCCGGCGAAGCAGCGGCGTAAGTTCCAATGCCAAAAATCAGAAATTCCAGCAACGTTCCATGCTACGCCTCTTGGCTCTCGCCTGGCGCAAGACTGCGTCGCCCGACGCTCAAAGCGCCGCCCGGCGGTGCGTACCAGAAGCAGAAATTTTCTGCTGCGCTAATGGGGTTTCAAGGCTCCAAAAATTCATCTTTTTCACACCAATTTATTCCAAACCACAAAACAAGTATCAACAAACGATCATATGCATATTATATCGATTTCCAACCGTTAGATTCATGATTTTAGCAAGATTACTCATTTCTCACAATATCAAACCTAACTCTAGAACTCAAGAAACTCTACAACTAAAGTCTCTATCTAGAACCCACCTGGATTAGAGGATGATGATGAAGAAGAGACGGTGATTCTTGATCTTGAGCTCTTAGGGTTTTCTTCCTTTCTTTCCTTTCCTCTTCCTTCTCTCTACTTCTTCTTTCTTTCTATTTGCTATCTTTGATCCAAATGAAGAGAAAAAGGATAAAGAAATGATATAGAGAAACTCAATTAGATAGTAACACAACTAAATGTCCAAAAGTCTCTATAACATTAAAAGTTAAAACCTCAGAGTCTGAAAATGTTAATTTGATCTGCTCTGAGCTCATCAGTTTACTCTAATTATTTTATCCAATAAATTCTCAGAGTACACCGGAACCCAGTTGATCATACTAATATTATCCAGAGCAAAATAAAAATACGCAGTATTACATTATGGCTTATGCTTCACGACACTTAAGGGTACATGAGAGGAATTATCCGACTCATTATTTGGAGCTAGCTGCAGTGGTATTCGTATTGAAGATTTGGAGGAATTATCTTTATGGTTCCAGATTTGAAGTGTATAGTGATCATAAGAGCTTGAGGTATCTGTTTGATCAGAAGGAATTGAATATGAGGCAAAGAAGATGGTTAGAACTCTTAAAGGATTACGATTTGGCTTGAACTATCACCCTGGTAAAGCTAATGTCGTGGCTGATGCTCTGAGTCAAAAATCTTTGCATATGTCTGCTATGATGGTTAAAGAGTTAGAATTGATTGAACAGTTCAGAGATATGAGTTTAATTTGTGAACCGACACCGTATAGTGTGATGTTGGGTATGCTGGCGATCAACAATGAATTTCTTAATAATATTAGAGAAAGTCAGAAGTTGGACGGGAAACTGGTGGATTTGATGATTGGAAATAACTAAGCGGAAGGTAATGAGTTTAGAGTGGATGAATAAGGTGTGTTGAAATTCCGTGATGAGATCTGTATTCCTGATAATCCTGAGTTGAAAAGAATGATTTTAGAAGACGGTCACAGGAGTAGTTTGAGTATCCATCCAGGAGCTACGAAGATGTATCAAGACTTGAAGAAGATATTTTGGTGGCTTGGATTAAAACGTGATGTGGCTCAGTTTGTTTATGCTTGTTTGACTTGTCAGAAGTCGAAAGTGGAACATCAGAAACCTGCTGGTATGATGCAAGCATTAGATATTCCAGAGTGGAAATGGGATAATATTTCTATGGATTTTGTGACCGGGTTGCCTAATACGCCGAGAGGACATGATTCCATTTGGGTAGTAGTGGATAGATTGACGAAGTCGGCACATTTCATTCCGATTAATATCAGTTTTCCTTTGCAGAAGTTGGCAGAGATTTATATTCAGGTGATTGTGAAGTTGCATGGAATTCCATTGATTATTGTGTCGGATCGAGATCCAAGGTTCTCTTCTAGACTCTGGGAGAGTTTGCAAGAAGCTTTGGGATCGAAACTGAGATTGAGTTCGGCCTATCATCCGCAGACGGATGGGCAGACAGAGAGGACTATACAATCTTTGGAGGATTTGTTGAGGGCTTGTGTGCTTGAACAAGGAGGTGCTTGGGATAGTCATTTGTCGTTGATCGAGTTCACTTATAATAACAGTTATCATTCTAGTATTGGAATGGCGCCTTTTGAAGCATTGTATGGTCGGAGGTGTTGGACGCCTTTGTGTTGGCACGAATCTGGCGAGAGTGTAGTTCTTGGACCTGAGATTGTTCAGCAAACTACCGAAATGGTGAAGCTGATCCGGAAAAAGATGAAAGCTTCGCCGAGTAGGCAGAAGAGTTACCATGATAAGAGAAGGAAAGATCTGGAGTTTTAGGAAGAGGACCATGTGTTTTTGAGAGTCACTCTAGTGACCGGTGTTGGTCGTGCGTTGAAGTCGAGGAAGCTCACTCCTTGGTTTATTGGTTCATATCAGATATCTGCAAGAGTTGGACCTGTTGCCACCCAATTTGTCGAATTTGCATGATGTGTTCCATGTGTCACAGCATCGGAAGTATGTTCTGGATCTGTCGCATGTGATTCCGATGGATAATGTGGAAGTAAGAGTTAATCTTACGGTTGAAGCCTTCCCAATACGGATTGAAGACCGCGAGGTAAAGCAACTAAGGGGTAAAGAGATCACTCTTGTAAAGGTAGTGTGGGGAGGCGCTGCAGGTGGAAATATGACGTGGGAGTTGGAGAGCAGGATGCGAGAGTCGTATCCAGAGTTGTTCGCATGAGGTAAATTTTCGAGGACAAAAATATTCTAAGTGGGGAGAGTTGTAACACCCGATTTAATTTAATTATTTTTCGTGATTAAATTGAATAATGTTGTGTATTGGTGTGTTTTGGTTGAGGTTGGGTTACCCTTAGGATGGGGTAGTGCCCTTATGATTATAAAAGAATAAGGTATCAGAAGGAAGGGCTAGTGACCAATATTATTATTTTTAAATTATTGAGGAATATTGTTATTATTATTTAATTGGTGAAATAATTATAATAATAATAATAATAGTAATAATATTTAAATAATAATAATAATAATAATAATAATAATATTTGGACAATAATAATAATAAAAATAGGAAAGGGATGAGAAGAGGAAAGGTTTTTGGTACGTGTTTGGGAAGAGAAAAAGGAAGAGCAGAGCTAGGTCAGAGAAAGGAAGCTTCATTGTTGAAGGAAGAATTCAAGGATTCTAAGGTAAGGGTGGGACTCTATGATTTTTTAAGGGTGCATATTGTTTGTATGAGGGTAGAAAAATCATTAGGATCGTCTCTATGTGTAATTGTGGTGAATTGGGGTTTTTGTATGTTAGAGGGTTTGATAAAAATGTACAATTGATCGGTTGGTTTGTGGTAATATGTGCTTATATGAATTGATGTTATCGTATGTGTATGTTGGGGTCTGTTTGTGGGAAAATCGGAGAAGAATTGGGGCTGGAATAGTGATGATATCGCTACCGCAGAAGTGCAGATTCGCGATGTTCGCAAGGCGAACAAAACATTCGTTGGGCGAAGGTTCGCCCCAGATTCGTAAAGCGAATGGGGCAGCGAATGAAGCAGTAGCTGAGAAAGTCTGAAAGGTGGGGAAGGGGAGTTCGCCCCAGGTTTCGCAAAGTGAACTCCTGGCGAAGCCAGTTCGCTAGGTGAACCTCTAGCGAACGAGAGTTCGCTGTGTGAACTTGCAGCGAATAGTGGCAGTGCTGAAATTCTGCTGCACGGACATAATTTTCCTAAACTTCGAAAATTCATAACTGTTAGTCCGTAGGTCCGTTTTTGTCGTCGTTCAAAGTGTTGGAAAGCTGGTTTCATATACTTTTCATTAAAATTAATTTCAAAACCATAATTTCAACCCTTTGATGCGTTAAATTGGATTTTGTGCATGTTGTTGTGTGTCATAAGTGGAGATGAGGGATTCGTTGGTATGTATGCGTGTTATCGTTGTAGATTGATGTTATTGGCAGGTATAGACTGCATGTTGTATCATTGTATTATGATATATTGACGTATTGATGGTCATATGCATGTAATTGTTGTGGTATTTATCGTGGTATGTTGTTGTTGTGTGAGGTTGTTGTATGCATGACATGTTGCATAAGTGTGGCATAAGCCGTGTGCCCATGTGGGGTGTGAGCGTCTTATCCGGATTCTTTAAAATAGAATCATGTCGACGTCATTGTTGTTGTTGAGGTAATTGTGTGCCCATGTGGGGTGTGAGCGATTACAGGTGATCGTGTGCCCATGTGGGGTGTGAGCGATCACGAATGTCGTGTGCCCATGTGGGGTGTGAGTGACTATTATGGAATCCCGACGGAGATTATGACCATGTAACATGGGTCGAATTGGTACCACATGCATTGAGTCGAGTCGTGGGTCTCATTGCATTGCAGTATGTGTGTTGATTTTCTATTTTTGTGAGAAATGCTAATTGTGTTGATGTTGTGATGATAGGATAGATTGTATAATGTTTTTATGCTTTCATACTTATATTATGCATTTCTTATATTGATTTTGAGAATCTCACCCCTTCTGTTTGATTGTTACCTCTACGTGGGTAACGTGCAGATAAGCAAGAGTAGTTCGTAGGTGGAGTTAGCAAAGACAAGGTCTTCTCTTTTGTGTTATCGAGTCGCGTCTGCTCTGATTGTAACACCGGGATGTCGGAACGCTTAGAGTCCTTTATTTTGTTATGTGTTATTTCTATTTTATTTGAGAATGTCATATGGGATTAAACTTGGAATAATTTTGTTGAATTTCTGCTGCTGTGTGAATGCTTAAATACTATGTTTTAATTACACTATGGATGTGTTGTTTATCGTATGCATGAAAAGTTGAGTAGTGAAAGTAGCATCCTAAATCCATGTATGTTATTTTACTCTAATATGTTGTTATTATATGTCGCGGGGGTTTAGGGTGTTACAGAAATCGTGTATTGTTTCGTCTAGTTTCTATTTGCAATGGAAAAAAGGATACTGAAGAGACAAGCTAACTAGGAGTGCATAATATTATCACGCTACCACAACGGCTAATACATTCAACCGTAGTGTATTTTAATTTCATGGTGAAATTTCAAAAAAAAAAAACGCCAGAGTATTAACAATTAAAATTTTTAAATAAAAAATAAAGTTTATCACAACAGTTGTAAACATCAACCGTAGTCATAAACTTTAAAGTTTTTTATTTAAAAATAATTAAAAATGAATAAGTGTGACTTAACAACGGTTGGCTCTTCAACCGTCGTCTTAAAATTTTAAGTTTTTTATTTAAAAATAAATAAAAAATGAAAAGGCGCGACTTAACAATGGTGGAACTCTTGAACCATCGTCATAAACTTATAAGTTTTTTTATTTAAAAATAATTAAAAAAGAAAAGGCACCACTTAACATTAAAGGAATAACATATATGAGGGCCCTGAGGTTCGAACCTATGAAAGGTTGAGGTTATCACAACGGTTGGCTCCTTAACCGTTGTTATATACAAATAATTTTTAATCAAAAAGCAATAACATTATGATAGCGCCTTAGTTTAGAGATGTCACAACGGTGTAGGGAATAAGCGTGGTGACCATGGTGTTTTTTTTTATGCGTTTTGTAGTAGTGCACATTTCGCGCATAATACGAGATAAAACTTATCCTGGATTGGACTATTCACTACACATATAATCTCGAACGTGGGGTTAATCTAATCTTGGTTAAAGAGGCGAAGTAACGAAGGACGTCATAAAAAGTTGTCACTTTACCTATCGATTTAAGAATAATAGAGGGGTTTGTTGAAATGGTCATAGGTTCGATCTCTCGGTTTAATAACAAAACTAAGAAAAAAGATATTTTTTTTTTTAAATACTCATTACAATATTTACACAGATTATTAATAAAGTAATTTGTTTACAAACTACATTGTTTACATATAATATTATATTATTTACATAGAATATTAAAATAAAATGTTGAATCTGATTTATCATCATAGTTGTCGGTGAAGAACAAATGCTTAATATCTTGGAGAAGAGTAAAAGTTGCGGATCTTCGTTTCATTGATTTTGATAAAGATCAAATGTCTAATATAAAATTAAAAAAATGTTAGATAAATATTCAGTTATATAATTATTTAAGAACATAAACCTATAACCCGAACAATTTTTTGCTCTTACAATCCATCCTTGAGAACTTTTTCCAAAAATAATAAACGCCAATTTTAAGTTTCAAAGTTTTCATGTCAAATGTTTCATTATCAATTTTTAATATTAAGAATATTTTTATAATGAGGATTTTAGGTTTTAAGGGGATCACTAATGACAGTGTCTTGATCATTGATACCCATTAAATGAATGGTAAAGATTTGTTTAAGGACGGTGAAGAAACTGAATAGACGGGCTTATATTTTACCTCAGTTATTACTCAAAACCGAGGTAAAATATGTTTCCTTTTAGATAAAAAATACAATAAAATGTGTTCCACCCCAAGCGCACATACATCTTGGTTTTGGTTAAAAACCAAGGGGAAAAAACTTTTTTTATATATATTTACATTGTTTACACAGAATAATAAAATAAATTGTTTAAACAAATCAAGATTTTGATAATGGATTCTTTGAGAACAACGTATCTTTTCAAGTTTCTAATAAGTTATTTTTTCCAACTAACAAATTTTTTTTCTATACTTGCAATCCATACCAGAGAGATTTCATTATCTTGAGCAAATGTTTTCGTGGCAAATGTTTTCACATGAAAGAGAATAAGATGCATGTGCTTGCAATTTACAGCATATTGAGGAATAAATTTCTCAATGTTGTCAACCGAGGAGAGCAATAAGTTAAGGAGTGTTTTATTTGATTTAAAACATAAGAATGTTATTCCAAAAATATAACAACAACATAAACACCATTATGTTGGGATGCATTGCAAGAGTAGAAAAAACATTTTTTCAGGATAGAAGAACATTTGAAATTTTTTTTGTCATGCAATCCATCCCAATGTATGATGCGAACTAGTTTAGAGCGACTACATATAAGTTAGATTTAGGGTATAATCTGATTAACGAGTGCTTTTATAGTAAAATTTGATAATCTAATCCCTCGATTATTAAAAATAAATCATTAGAAACCGCTGTTGTTGGGATTCGAAGCATGTCCTGAATTATTTTTTCTCTCGGTTATATTTAGAAACCGAGGGAATATGTGATATTTATTTAAAAATAACATAAAATATGGCGCACCTTATCATTTTACCTCGATGTTTGGTTGGGTGAGGTGAAAGGTTTGTCATAAAATGTATTATTTGTAGTAGTGTTACTACAAATAATACATTTCATGACAACGATTTCACCTCACATATCGAAAAACCGAGGTATAATTCCTAGACGCATTCTGATTTTTTTGTTAAAAAAATATACAATATATTTCGTCGATTATTTGAAAAACTGAGGGGAAAATTAATTCAGTGTACATGTTTTGAATCCCATTAGCTTCAGTTTATGTTCTTATCTCATTAAAAGTGGCACCTTTTTAAATATTTTATTTGGAGTGTAAAAATATTCCACGTTTCACCTCGGTTTTCTTTCCAACCGAGATGAATATGTTCCTCTGATATATATATATATATATATATATATATATATATATATATATATATATATATATATATATATATATATATCTTTAACTTATAGCATTCAGTTTCATTTATCTAAACAACACAAACAAAACCCCAACGAGAGCCCTTAACAAAATAGCCATAAACACATATCATCTGCAATACGAAGATGTTATGTGTTTAATGCTCTCGTTTCTTCTCCAGAGATCCAAAGTCATTTTATTTTACTTCTTTTTCAGAGATCTGGTGTGTCAAACATCACTACTCATGTTTGTTAGACGATAGACTTCGATCTAGAGGGGGTGAATAGATCACAAATTTTACAAACAAAACTTTTGGCTAAAATATGGCACAGCGGAAAAACGACCCGGATCGTATCGTCTAACCGAACCTACTGCCAAAAAGCAATATATGTATCGCAAACCAAACGAAATGATAATTAACGTAAATGTTCAACAACAAAAAATATATGAATCAATTAAATACAATGCCAACGTAACTCATATATCCAATGAACCAAAACACAATTAAAATACACACAAATAATGTATCGAACACTTGGTGTGCAATCGATAGCAATTAGAAATTTAATTTATTTTTTTGATATTAAAAGCCAATCACAATCAAAGTGATTATGATTATATCAACAACAACACTTTTAAAAGATAATAGAAAACAATTTTCAATCGAATTAATCAAACAACGATGAACTCAATAAATTGCAAAATCAACAATAAAAGTGATAGAGAGATAAACAGAGAGAGAGATCAAGATTTGTTTAGGAAGTTCCCCAATCAACCCTCCTATGGATACGTCTGCCCTCAATTCAAAATCGAATTGAGATATTGCTATTAACCATGTCTTTGCAAAATCACTTATACAAGAGATGAAGAATGCAAACCCCAAAAATCCTATTGTTTTGTGTTGATTTTTTCACCCAAGAATTGATGTTTTTCAAGTTTCGTTTACAGGATAATTGAAGTTTCAATTTGTTTGGAGAGGATGAAGTTTCTCCTGAGAAGATGAATATTCGATTTAGGGTTTATTTTGTTTTGAAGGAGAAATGAAAATAGTGCTTGTTCTAAAAACTCTCTTTTATAAAAATATTTTTGTGTTTGCGTTTTTCTATCAGTTGAAAGTTCAACCTAAAAAATAGGTGATATTTTTAATATCGGTTGTCACCCCAAGAAAATACACAAATTAAACTTTAATTAAAATTAAAAAAAAATTAAAAAATGAAAGGCACCCGCTGAAATTTTGTATCTATCGATTTTCTTACTAACCGATGTAATAGGTATTTTTTTAATTAAAATAAAAAAATAATAAGTATACTTTTGTTGAGAATTGAGGACGTGTCTCCTTAGGATTTTTTCTCATCAGGTGTTAGTCAAATCAAAGAAAAAATAGTCTTTTAGAAAGATAAAAAAGTAACACACTTGTAAATTATATCTCAGATTAATTATTGACCGAAGTGAAAACTTTGTTATATAAACTATTATTTGTTGTATTCTCTAATACATAAAAACCAAAGCCTAGTGAACTTTTTCTCACCACATGGTCCATAATAATTGAAGCTTTCTCGTGTGTCCTTAGATTGGAGCTTGAGCTTACATTTGTCAAAGCAGAGTCGGTGTTTAATGCCCTTAACAATATATAAACAACTACAACCATAAACACATATCATTTTCAATACGAAAATATTAGGTGTTTAATGCTCTTATTTCTTATTTTCTTTTACTTTTTAAGTGAACTTAATATAAAATTTGTAATAATATATTTAATAATTAATTACACATTTAAATAAATTTTAATATAATATACTTATTAACTAAAAAGAAATTAAATTTATTTATAATCATATGAAAATTCTTCTAAAAATTCTTGAATTTTATATATACTTTGTCAAAATAATTATGACAAGAATTTTTTAAAAGAATCTTACATTAGACCTAATAATAATAATAATAATAATAATAATAATAATAATAATAATAATAATAATAATAATAATAATAATTGTAAATTTATCATAAACTACAACAATAAAGTTGAGGACCAGGGGACCCGGGCGGCCGAAAAAAACGGTGTCATCGTCGTGGCAAATCACGGTGATCAACACACGCTTACGGTGGGGAGGAAACCAAAATGAAACGGAGAGTCTGATAAGCACGAACATCATTGGTACATCAAGTGAAGCAACATGATAGAGAGTGAAAATGAACAACCAGAAAAGGAAATCCTAGAAAAGAAAAATACTGAGGAACTGAAGGAGACGAGGAAGCTATGGATTAATGTTCTTTGCGAGAACAGAAATCCGGCTAATGGAATGGTTATCGAGTATGTAGCTCAAAACTTAGTAAATGGAAAAATTGAAATTGAGATTGAGGAAGAGGATACCGAACCAGAGATGAAATTTTGGGAGTCAGTGTTGATCATTTATGTCCTTAAAGGTGAAGTAAGCATGAATATGGTGAAGCAGTACATGATAAAGACATAGAACTTTGTCCAATTGCCAAATATGTTTTATCATGATGATAAATACTTTCTTTTCCAATTCAGAACACATAAGGACATGGAGACAGTGATTTTGAATGGACTATACACCATAAGGAACATGTCAATGTTACTTAGGAAGTGGACACTTGATTTCAACTTGAAGGAAGATATGCTGAGAAATTTGCCAATCTGGATTAAACTTCCCCAATTACCTCTACACTTATGAGGGGAAGAGAGCTTAAGCAAAATTGGAAGTGCTTTAGGGACTCCACTTCTAACGAATGAATGAACAACAAGTAAATTGTGAGTTTCATATGCAAGAATCTTAGTGGAAATGGATATCACGCAAGAGTTGAAAAAGATATCACCATAAAAGATAGTGAAGGGAGAAAAATGATACAACATGTTGAATATGAATTGAAGCCCTTGTTCTGTGAAAAAAATTCAAATGGTTGGCCACAACTATGGTGACACAAAGCCAAGAATGCAGTGTAGACCAAGACCAAAACCACAGGAAGAAGCAAAACAATAAAGCCACAAAGTTGTTACAAAGTCAAATGAGAATAACTATGGAAAGGACACTGAAAAACATCAAGAAGATTGGACAAGGGTGCATAGAAATGGAAGAGATAAAGGCAAGGGAATAGTTCATGAAGGGACACCAACAAGAGTTCAATATGCGAATGGTTTTGAGGCACTAGGGATTTTGAATGATCCACTAGTGATTCAAGACATTGGATCATGATTGTTGCCTGGAATGTTCGGAGGCTAAATAAAATGGGAAGGCTTAAGGAGATTAGATTTCGTCCCCTAGAGCTTCGGCCCACTATTGTCACTACAAGAAAACACTGTTTTAGCGTCGGTCAGAAGCCCTAGCTAACAACAAAAAAACCGACGCTACAAGGGGTTAGCGTTGGCTTAGTGTCGGGTCGGGGCGGACTTTCCAAAGCTGGAAGTTAGTTATAGTTAGCGTCGGTTTTTGCGCGACACTACTATAGCGTCGGCTTTTTTTTACGCTAAAGCAACACTAAATGATGACCCTTTTCTATACGCTAAGTACTGAGTTAGCGTCGGTTTTTAACCGACGCTATGTAATGCCAGGTGTCATTTTTTTTTATTGAGTTGGCTTTCATCAAGGATATCTCCACGTCATTAGATAACGTCAGTTATTTGGCCGCCACTACAATACTTAGTCAGCAATTTATTTTATAAAAGCGTCGGTTTCATGGCCGCCACTACTAGATTTAGTCAGCAAATTATTTTATAGTAGCGTCGGTGTCGTGGCCGCCACTACTAGATTGAGCCAGCATATTATTTTGCGCTAGCGTCGGTGTCGTGGCCGACACTACGAGATTTAGCTAGCAAATTATTTTATAGTAGTCTCGGTGTCGTGGCCGCCACTACTAGATTTAGCCAGCAAATTATTTTGCGCTAGCGTCGGTGTCGTGGCCGCCACTACTAGATTTAGCCATCCAATTATTTTATAGTAGCGTCGGTTTCGTGGCCGCCACTACTCTATTTAGCCAGCATATTATTTTGCACTAGCGTCGGTGTCGTGGCCGACACTGCAAGATTTAGCAAGCAAATTATTTTATAGTAGCGTCGGTGTCGTGGCCGCCACTACTAGATTTAGCCAGCAAATTATTTTGCGCTAGCGTCGGTGTCGTGGCCGACACAACTAGATTTAGCCATCAAATTATTTTATAGTAGCCTTGGTGTCGTGGTCACCACTACTCTATTTAGCCAGCAATCTGTTTGATTGTAACCTGTTCTAATCAAAACTTGTTTATTATCAATTTAATCAATACGATTATCTATCTTAATCAAAACCTTATTGTTAATACGATACTGAATACAATCATATACCAAAACCTGACTTGGAATACATAAGCTTTTGAGATCCATATGAGATCCAAAACAAATTTACTTCAAAATACATAATCCCAATACATCAACATCAAAATACTAATGAGTTCCAAAATACACCAACATCAAAATACACCAACATTAAAATACATCAACATCAAAATACACCAACATCAAAATACACCAACATCAAAATACTAATGAGTTCCAAAATACTTATTTTCTCCTAAACGATCTACGTACTAATCATGATAACCAACATCAACTTCCTCATCATCATCCTCATAATCCTCCTCCTCCTGCAACATCCAAAATAAATAGTCACGAGTCAGACACATAAAGATTCAAAATAAATAGTCACGAGTCAGAAATATAAAATATGGCCAATATCGGACATTAATCTTTGCATCTACATCCCATCATAGCAAACTAACCTAATTATAACATTCAGACTAACTTTAATTCACAAACAATTAGCTAACACCTAACATAAAGCATCAATATAACTAACATCTAACATATTTTTTAGATAACACAATGCCACAATTCCATAATAACAGTTCATAACTCAATCAACTAATTCCAATTTCATTAATAATTCCAACAAGTTTCCATAGAATCAATTAGCATAACAATTCTGATCGAATGTGATCAGACTGGATCGTCGTGGCCTTCGTGTAGGGCAGATGATGATGCTTGTAAGAGATGAGGGGGTGTACCTGCAAGGCACTCTGACGCTCAAGTAAGAAAGGGTCAGAGAAAAAGGGGCAAGTACAAAGTATGTTCTTAGGATGAATATTGGATACCTGACCCTCTCAAGTGATAGGGTTTATATAATTCCCCCACCGCATAGTCAACGGTCCCTATTTTCAAGGCTAAATAACCATTTCCCAAAGAATAGGTAACTGCCCAAAACTAGCCGTTATGTCGGGCAGGGTGCCCAAAACTAGCCGTTATGTCGGGCAAAGGCGTAGTTCCAGGCACCTGCTCATAGCTGTCCTGGGATTAATGCAGCCATGTGTGACGGGCAGTAGTACCGGGGGGAGTGATGTAATCCCTGCCCGGTTGGAGGGCAGCAAAGCGTACTCTGCCCTACGCGGATTGGGCTTTAGGCAATTGGGTCGTTCTGGGAGCAGAAGTGGATTGGGCCATGCCTAGACATTGGTCCAGTCCAGAACAGGAGCCCCCTAAGTCGTTACTCCCGAGTATAGGAGTGATGACTTAAGGATAGTCCGTTGTTCCGGCCGGGGAACTGTAATGGAGTCGTCGTTTGGTGACGGAGGGAGTTGTCTCGTGGTGCATGTGGTCCCTGGTGTTCGAATTACCAAAGAAGGTACCAACTTTCTTGGCCATATGGAAAATGGCAAGATAGTATCCCCTGACTTTCTCAACCTTGGTGCTGAGCATGCCCGTTACGAGGAGACCGAGTCGCCGCAGCCTATCCTCGAGCAATCAGAGTTCGTCCCGGATCAGTCGGAGCGGATGGAAGAATAATTTAAGTTTATCTTGTTGTAATGTATCTGGCCTGCGTGTCGTGTTTTTTTTTACGTATCTTATTTCCTTTGGGGGGCACGACCCCCTTGTTTTGTAACATGCACGGCTTGTGGCCCTTGTGGTCACTTTAATTTATTTATGTATGTGTCTGGTCAGTATGGCCGGTTTTGTATGTATGACTTTCATTGTTTATTTTTCTAAGTGTTTACTATTGCTCGATAAGCTTTCGTGCCCGCAACAGGGATCACTGATTTGTTTTACGATTTAGAGAATTGCTCGACGTAGATGTGTTCGACAGTGAGGGGGACTGGTCGAACGGCCGGGGAAGTGGTTTCGCCCATGAAGAGACTAGGATCTCGGTTGAGGTACCAATCTCATAGCCTTTGACGGTTCCCATCGCGAGCTGGGTGTCCTGCCTAATTAGTGTGGCAACGAAGGAGCTCGATTGAGGTATCCCCGTTATGCGTAGAGTCTGCTCGTCCCATAAGCAGAAACTGGCCGGCGATGTAAAATGGATCGTGCTTACACCGGGGCACGATCCTGTGGCCAAGTCGTCTCCCTGTTTAGGGGAGATCTCGTTGGAAATTAGTTTGGCCCCGTAGTTGGTTCTAACTGTAGTATTGTTTGAGCTTTTCAGCGTTCCATGGTCGAGCAAATGGTTCTCCGTCCATAGTTTCTAAATAGTAGGCTCCGGTGCCCGTTTTGGACTTGACCATGTAAGGTCCTTCCCAGTTCGTGGCCAGCTTTCCTTCACGCGAATCCTTCTGGTTTCTGCGGAGGACTAAGCTGCCAACGGGGAAGTCGCGCTTTATGACTCTAGCGTCATGGTGCAAGGTTATTTGCTGTTTCAGGGAAGCTTTGCGGAGAGCTTCCCCCGACCGTATCTCTTCGACCAGGTCGAGCTCTTCTCTCAAGGCTTCTTCGTTCATCTCCTCGTCGAGGGGGCCTCTGTTCGTCTGGAAGGTTCCCTGATCTCCACCGGTATCACCGCCTCAATTCTGTAAGCTAGTCGGAAAGGGGTTTCCCAAGTGGTGGAGTGTGGTGTTGTTCTGAGGGCCCAGAGCATACTATGTAGCTCCTCGACCCATATCTTTTTGGCTTTGCCCAGCCTTCTCTTTAGGCCACGAAGGATTACCCTGTTCGCGGACTCTGCTTGCCCGTTAGTCTGGCGATGCTCGACGGAGGTGAAGTGCTGCTTCGTGCCTAATTTGGCGATGAAGTCTTGGAACTTTCTGTCCGTGAACTGGGTTCCATTGTTGATAAGTCCAAATTGTACCTATTTTTGTATATATGTTTTGTTGCACTTATCAATTCTTTTTGGTAAATATTGTGCGAATAAACCCCGATTGTTTGTAAATACGTTTAGTTTACGTTTTAGTGTATATATTGCGTATATTGTAAATATCATTGATTTTAATTGATTTTATCTCATTCTTGCAGGTATCCAATCAAGTATGTCTTGCCATTGTTGTATAGGTCGTTGAATAAGCTTTCCAGCGCTTCAAACCGGGAGAAAAACGGAGTTGCGGTTACGAATAAAACAGTGCTGGAAAAATGCTGTTCTGTCAAATTCGCCAGGCGAATTTTCAATCCGCCTGGCGAATTTGTCTGAACCAAAATTTTGTATTTAATTCATTTGACTTCATTTTTTGTATTGTTATGTTGTTTTGGGGGTGATTTTTGTCTCCAAACTTCATCAACCTCATTCTTTGATAGATTAGCTTAGAAAACAACTATGAAGCTTGCACACGAATGAACCAGGGTGGATTGATCGTCAACCGGTGTTGACAAACCGCGAGATGTTTGGTTCATTTATTTTCTTCTTTGTGTTTTTCTTTATGGTTGGGTTGTGTATATGTATTTGCTGTAAACTCATGTATATTTGTCGTCCATGGCGTTATATAAAACTTGCTTTACAAATCTTTATTGGTGATTGTCTCTGATTTTTGCTTTATGTGCGGGGTTTGGGTTGCGTTAGACATAACCTTCGCGAACTTCGATTAGGGATGATTGTCTGTTAGTTTCTGGACTCTAGAGATAGATTTAGGAGCTAACAATCTTCAATAGGCGTCGAAGCTTAATGCCTTCTGTGTTTCGAGGCTTCGCTCGCGAGAGTGACGAAGAGAGTGACACGGTTGTTATCTCAACTGTGCGTTAGACATAACCTGTGTTGTGAGCGATGATGGGTGATATTGAGGAGTATTGTAGGTTGAGTATAACTGGTCACTAAGTTTAAGTTTGTGAGGAGTGATTTATATGCATTGTCGGACGAGTTTTTCTTGATGAAGAATGAATTTGTTTTTATGTTTTAATGTTTACTTTTCTGTTTTCATGTTTTAAACCATTTTAATCTAAACTCATTACCGCGAGAGACTGTCGAACGACATTCTTTCCCTCGAACCGATCTCTGTGGACACGACATAAATCCCGGAGGGAATTCTTCCGAAAATAAATATTTTTGCTTGCTTGCCCTATTCTGCAACCAACAAAATGGCGCCGTTGCCGGGGATTGGTTTTGATATTGAATCGCATTGCGATAGTTTCTTTGTTTTTGAGTTTTGTAGATATCGTATATTTTGTATATTTTCACTTGTCTATACTGATACTTGTACATTTTTGTTTCTTTTAACGTTTGTTCAAGTGTTTGGTTAGGACGCTTGCTTTTGGTTGCGCGGTGAGACATCACCATGGCATGAATGAAGGAAGTTGCTAGCTAAGCACCGCAAAGGCGTCGAGCTTACAACGTAAAACAAGCATGTTTTATAGTTTTTCTTTTCTAAAATTTTGTTTGTTGTTTGGTTGCAAGTCTTGGTCTATTTATTTGAGGATGCTTTTGTGATTTTCCAACTTGGTGTATTTCAACTTGCGGATGTTTGGTAATGATTTTGTTAAGTTATGTACACGTCTGAGGTATGTATTTATCGCTTTCTATACTTTAGCATATTCATGATACTTATTCATTTTACAAACTTCCATGCCATCCATTCTTTTGTATACTTGTTCTATTGTGAATCACTTTAGTTCCTAACCTTTTTGTGAGGTCGCCTTCCATTGTTCATATATGCGCGGAGAACCAACATTCTTGTTCTAACTAGATTTTATTATGTTGAATCTGTTGTTTGTGTTGTTTATATGAATGCATGAAAAGGATCAAGGCAATTGTTTCATTTTGAGCACAACTACCTTAGCCAAATAGTCAATTCACCTTGTGAGTGTGTGAGAATTCGTAATCCCTTTGAGCTTTTTGATCCATGTTTTTATTTGAACTTAATGCTTGTGTATGAGTATTTAGTTCACTTATTTTTAAATGGATTTTGTTTTTTCTTGGACCTCAATTTTGTGTTGTTGTATGGATTTTTTCCTTGCCTTAGAAAGTAGGAGTATTCACATGATGGTGCGGTTGAATTCAAGTTGGGGAGAGGATGATTGTATACTCATTGGTTGAATTCTATGAGGATTGAAAAAGAAAAGAAAAAAGAGAAAAATATGACTAAGAAAAGAAAAGAAGAAAGTGAAAAAGAAAGAAAAAGAAAATCCTTGAGAAAGGAAACAAAAAGAGTTTCAATAATTGTGCTAAATAAGTATTGTGTGTTGTGTAACACTTGGGATTGTGGAAGAAGTTGATTGGAATTTGGTGCTTGAGTCTTTGTGAGTTGATCACTCCCTTAGGTTTAGGCAAGTTTTTGTTTCAATTACCTTTAGAAATTTCCCCTTGTTTGTTTACCCGACCACGTTACAACCTTGAAAGTCCTTGTGATTCTTGCCTTTGTATGTTCAATATGAATTTGTGGATGTATGCATAATTTAGTCTTTTGTTTGCATGAGTGTTGTGTGAGTGTAAAGTACCTTATTGTGTGTTTTTCATCTACCGATGATTATTTTTGCTCGGTGTGATTCACTTTGGAACTAGTGTTGTTTTAGGATGTTTGGCATGATTTTTGTATTTTGCATTTGTTTCGTGATTATGTTGTCGTCGTAGTTTAGTGGTAAGTATTTACTTTTTGTGTGTACCATTTTCATTTGAACCATACATTTGTTTTCCGTTTTTCAAAAACTGTTGATTCGTCGTTCTTTGGATATTGCTTTTGCGTTTTCAAGTTTGTTTGATTCTTGTTTGTAGACAAACAATTAGGTAAGTTGGGGAGAGTTTGATAAGTCCAAATTGTACCTATTTTTGTATATATGTTTTGTTGCACTTATCGATTCTTTTTGGTAAATATCGTGCGAATAAACCCCGATTGTTTGTAAATACGTTTAGTTTACGTTTTAGTGTATATATTGCGTATATTGTAAATATCATTGATTTTAATTGATTTTATCTCATTCTTGCAGGTATCCAATCAAGGATGTCTTGCCATTGTTGTATAGGTCGTTGAATAAGCTTTCCAGCGCTTCAAACCAGGCGAAAAACGGAGTTGCGGTTCAAAAGTTACGAATAAAACAGTGCTGGAAAAATGTTGTTCTGTCAAATTCGCCAGGCGAATTTTCAATCCGCCTGGAGAATTTGTCTGAACCAAAATTTTGTATTTAATTCATTTGACTTCATTTTTTGTATTGTTATGTTGTTTTGGGGGTGATTTTTGTCTCCAAACTTCATCAACCTCATTCTTTGATAGATTAGCTTAGAAAACAACTATGAAGCTTGCACACGGATGAACCGGGGTGGATTGATCGTCGACCGGAGTTGACAAACCGTGAGATGTTTGGTTCATTTATTTTCTTCTTTGTGTTTTTCTTTATGGTTGGGTTGTGTATATGTATTTCCTGTAAACTCACGTATATTTGTCGCCCATGGCGTTTTATAAAACTTGCTTTACAAATCTTTATTGGTGATTGTCTCTGATTTTTGCTTTATGCGTGGGGTTTGGGTTGCGTTAAACATAACCTTCGCGAACTTCAATTAGGGATGATTGTCTGTTAGTTTCTGGACTCTAGAGATAGATTTAGGAGCTAACAATCTTCAATAGGCGTCGAAGCTTAATGCCTTTCGTGTTTCGAGGCTTCGCTCACGAGAGTGACGAAGAGAGTGACACGGTTGTTATCTCAACTGTGCGTTAGACATAACCTGTGTTGTGAGCGATGCTGGGTGATATTGAGGAGTATTGTAGGTTGAGTATAACTGGTCGGTAAGTTTAAGTTTGTGAGGAGTGATTTATATGCATTGTCGGACGAGTTTTTCTTGCTGAAGAATGAATTTGTTTTTATGTTTTAATGTTTACTTTTCTATTTTCATGTTTTAAATCATTTTAATCTAAACTCATTACCGCGAGAGACTGTCGAACGACATTCTTTCCCTTGAACCGATCTCTGTGGACACGACATAAATCCCGGAGGGAATTCTTCCGAAAATAAATATTTTTGCTTGCTTGCCCTATTCTGCAACCAACAAAATGGCGCCGTTGCCGGGGATTGGTTTTGATATTGAATCGCATTGCGATAGTTTCTTTGTTTTTGAGTTTTGTAGATATCGTATATTTTGTATATTTTCACTTGTCTATATTGATACTTGTACATTTTTGTTTCTTTTAACGTTTGTTCAAGTGTTTGGTTAGGACGCTTGCTTTTGGTTGCGCGGTGAGACATCACCATGGCATGAATAAAGGAAGTTGCTAGCTAAGCACCGCAAAGACGTCGAGCTTACGACGTAAAACAAGCATGTTTTATAGTTTTTCTTTTCTAAAGTTTTGTTTGTTGTTTGGTTGCAAGTCTTGGTCGACTTATTTGAGGATGCTTTTGTGATTTTCTAACTTGGTGCGTTTCAACTTGCGGTTGTTTGGTAATGATTTTGTTAAGTTATGTACACGTCTGAGGTATGTATTTATCGCTTTCTATACTTTAGCATATTCATGATACTTATTCATTTTACAAACTTCCATGCCATCCATTCTTTTATATACTTGTTCTATTGTGAATCACTTTAGTTCCCAACCTTTTTGTGAGGTCGCCTTCCATTGTTCATATATGCGCGGAGAACCAACATTCTTGTTCTAACTAGATTTTATTATGTTGAATCTGTTGTTTGTGTTGTTTATATGAATGCATGAAAAGGATCAAGGCAATTGTTTCATTTTGAGCACAACTACCTTAGCCAAATAGTCAATTCACCTTGTGAGTGTGTGAGAATTCGTAACCCCTTTGAGCTTTTTGATCCATGTTTTTATTTGAACTTAATGCTTGTCTATGAGTATTTAGTTCACTTATTTTTAAATGGATTTTGTTTTTTCTTGGACCTCAATTTTTTGTTGTTGTATGGATTTTTTCCTTGCCTTAGAAAGTAGGAGTATTCACATGATGGTGCGGTTGAATTCAAGTTGGGGAGAGGATGATTGTATACTCATTGGTTGAATTCTATGAGGATTGAAAAAGAAAAGAAAAAAGAGAAAAATATGACTAAGAAAAGAAAAGAAGAAAGTGAAAAAGAAAGAAAAAGAAAATCCTTGAGAAAGGAAACAAAAAGAGTTTCAATAATTGTGCTAAATAAGTATTGTGTGTTGTGTAACACTTGGGATTGTGGAAGAAGTTGATTGGAATTTGGTGCTTGAGTCTTTGTGAGTTGATCACTCCCTTAGGTTTAGGCAAGTTTTTGTTTCAATTACCTTTAGAAATTTCCCCTTGTTTGTTTACCCGACCACGTTACAACCTTGAAAGTCCTTGTGATTCTTGCCTTTGTATGTTCAATATGAATTTGTGGATGTATGCATAATTTAGTCTTTTGTTTGCATGAGTGTTGTGTGAGTGTAAAGTACCTTATTGTGTGTTTTTCATCTACCGATGATTATTTTTGCTCGGTGTGATTCACTTTGGAACTAGTGTTGTTTTAGGATGTTTGGCATGATTTTTGTATTTTGCATTTGTTTCGTGATTATGTTGTCGTCGTAGTTTAGTGGTAAGTATTTACTTTTTGTGTGTACCATTTTCATTTGAACCATACATTTGTTTTCCGTTTTTCAAAAACTGTTGATTCGTCGTTCTTTGGATATTGCTTTTGCGTTTTCAAGTTTGTTTGATTCTTGTTTGTAGACAAACAATTAGGTAAGTTGGGGAGAGTTTGATAAGTCCAAATTGTACCTATTTTTGTATATATGTTTTGTTGCACTTATCGATTCTTTTTGGTAAATATCGTGCGAATAAACCCCGATTGTTTGTAAATACGTTTAGTTTACGTTTTAGTGTATATATTGCGTATATTGTAAATATCATTGATTTTAATTGATTTTATCTCATTCTTGCAGGTATCCAATCAAGGATGTCTTGCCATTGTTGTATAGGTCGTTGAATAAGCTTTCCAGCGCTTCAAACCAGGCGAAAAACGGAGTTGCGGTTCAAAAGTTACGAATAAAACAGTGCTGGAAAAATGTTGTTCTGTCAAATTCGCCAGGCGAATTTTCAATCCGCCTGGAGAATTTGTCTGAACCAAAATTTTGTATTTAATTCATTTGACTTCATTTTTTGTATTGTTATGTTGTTTTGGGGGTGATTTTTGTCTCCAAACTTCATCAACCTCATTCTTTGATAGATTAGCTTAGAAAACAACTATGAAGCTTGCACACGGATGAACCGGGGTGGATTGATCGTCGACCGGAGTTGACAAACCGTGAGATGTTTGGTTCATTTATTTTCTTCTTTGTGTTTTTCTTTATGGTTGGGTTGTGTATATGTATTTCCTGTAAACTCACGTATATTTGTCGCCCATGGCGTTTTATAAAACTTGCTTTACAAATCTTTATTGGTGATTGTCTCTGATTTTTGCTTTATGCGTGGGGTTTGGGTTGCGTTAAACATAACCTTCGCGAACTTCAATTAGGGATGATTGTCTGTTAGTTTCTGGACTCTAGAGATAGATTTAGGAGCTAACAATCTTCAATAGGCGTCGAAGCTTAATGCCTTCAGTGTTTCGAGGCTTCGCTCACGAGAGTGACGAAGAGAGTGACACGGTTGTTATCTCAACTGTGCGTTAGACATAACCTGTGTTGTGAGCGATGCTGGGTGATATTGAGGAGTATTGTAGGTTGAGTATAACTGGTCGGTAAGTTTAAGTTTGTGAGGAGTGATTTATATGCATTGTCGGACGAGTTTTTCTTGCTGAAGAATGAATTTGTTTTTATGTTTTAATGTTTACTTTTCTATTTTCATGTTTTAAATCATTTTAATCTAAACTCATTACCGCGAGAGACTGTCGAACGACATTCTTTCCCTTGAACCGATCTCTGTGGACACGACATAAATCCCGGAGGGAATTCTTCCGAAAATAAATATTTTTGCTTGCTTGCCCTATTCTGCAACCAACAAAATGGCGTCGTTGCCGGGGATTGGTTTTGATATTGAATCGCATTGCGATAGTTTCTTTGTTTTTGAGTTTTGTAGATATCGTATATTTTGTATATTTTCACTTGTCTATATTGATACTTGTACATTTTTGTTTCTTTTAACGTTTGTTCAAGTGTTTGGTTAGGACGCTTGCTTTTGGTTGCGCGGTGAGACATCACCATGGCATGAATAAAGGAAGTTGCTAGCTAAGCACCGCAAAGACGTCGAGCTTACGACGTAAAACAAGCATGTTTTATAGTTTTTCTTTTCTAAAGTTTTGTTTGTTGTTTGGTTGCAAGTCTTGGTCGACTTATTTGAGGATGCTTTTGTGATTTTCTAACTTGGTGCGTTTCAACTTGCGGTTGTTTGGTAATGATTTTGTTAAGTTATGTACACGTCTGAGGTATGTATTTATCGCTTTCTATACTTTAGCATATTCATGATACTTATTCATTTTACAAACTTCCATGCCATCCATTCTTTTATATACTTGTTCTATTGTGAATCACTTTAGTTCCCAACCTTTTTGTGAGGTCGCCTTCCATTGTTCATATATGCGCGGAGAACCAACATTCTTGTTCTAACTAGATTTTATTATGTTGAATCTGTTGTTTGTGTTGTTTATATGAATGCATGAAAAGGATCAAGGCAATTGTTTCATTTTGAGCACAACTACCTTAGCCAAATAGTCAATTCACCTTGTGAGTGTGTGAGAATTCGTAATCCCTTTGAGCTTTTTGATCCATGTTTTTATTTGAACTTAATGCTTGTGTATGAGTATTTAGTTCACTTATTTTTAAATGGATTTTGTTTTTTCTTGGACCTCAATTTTGTGTTGTTGTATGGATTTTTTCCTTGCCTTAGAAAGTAGGAGTATTCACATGATGGTGCGGTTGAATTCAAGTTGGGGAGAGGATGATTGTATACTCATTGGTTGAATTCTATGAGGATTGAAAAAGAAAAGAAAAAAGAGAAAAATATGACTAAGAAAAGAAAAGAAGAAAGTGAAAAAGAAAGAAAAAGAAAATCCTTGAGAAAGGAAACAAAAAGAGTTTCAATAATTGTGCTAAATAAGTATTGTGTGTTGTGTAACACTTGGGATTGTGGAAGAAGTTGATTGGAATTTGGTGCTTGAGTCTTTGTGAGTTGATCACTCCCTTAGGTTTAGGCAAGTTTTTGTTTCAATTACCTTTAGAAATTTCCCCTTGTTTGTTTACCCGACCACGTTACAACCTTGAAAGTCCTTGTGATTCTTGCCTTTGTATGTTCAATATGAATTTGTGGATGTATGCATAATTTAGTCTTTTGTTTGCATGAGTGTTGTGTGAGTGTAAAGTACCTTATTGTGTGTTTTTCATCTACCGATGATTATTTTTGCTCGGTGTGATTCACTTTGGAACTAGTGTTGTTTTAGGATGTTTGGCATGATTTTTGTATTTTGCATTTGTTTCGTGATTATGTTGTCGTCGTAGTTTAGTGGTAAGTATTTACTTTTTGTGTGTACCATTTTCATTTGAACCATACATTTGTTTTCCGTTTTTCAAAAACTGTTGATTCGTCGTTCTTTGGATATTGCTTTTGCGTTTTCAAGTTTGTTTGATTCTTGTTTGTAGACAAACAATTAGGTAAGTTGGGGAGAGTTTGATAAGTCCAAATTGTACCTATTTTTGTATATATGTTTTGTTGCACTTATCGATTCTTTTTGGTAAATATCGTGCGAATAAACCCCGATTGTTTGTAAATACGTTTAGTTTACGTTTTAGTGTATATATTGCGTATATTGTAAATATCATTGATTTTAATTGATTTTATCTCATTCTTGCAGGTATCCAATCAAGGATGTCTTGCCATTGTTGTATAGGTCGTTGAATAAGCTTTCCAGCGCTTCAAACCAGGCGAAAAACGGAGTTGCGGTTCAAAAGTTACGAATAAAACAGTGCTGGAAAAATGTTGTTCTGTCAAATTCGCCAGGCGAATTTTCAATCCGCCTGGAGAATTTGTCTGAACCAAAATTTTGTATTTAATTCATTTGACTTCATTTTTTGTATTGTTATGTTGTTTTGGGGGTGATTTTTGTCTCCAAACTTCATCAACCTCATTCTTTGATAGATTAGCTTAGAAAACAACTATGAAGCTTGCACACGGATGAACCGGGGTGGATTGATCGTCGACCGGAGTTGACAAACCGTGAGATGTTTGGTTCATTTATTTTCTTCTTTGTGTTTTTCTTTATGGTTGGGTTGTGTATATGTATTTCCTGTAAACTCACGTATATTTGTCGCCCATGGCGTTTTATAAAACTTGCTTTACAAATCTTTATTGGTGATTGTCTCTGATTTTTGCTTTATGCGTGGGGTTTGGGTTGCGTTAAACATAACCTTCGCGAACTTCAATTAGGGATGATTGTCTGTTAGTTTCTGGACTCTAGAGATAGATTTAGGAGCTAACAATCTTCAATAGGCGTCGAAGCTTAATGCCTTCCGTGTTTCGAGGCTTCGCTCACGAGAGTGACGAAGAGAGTGACACGGTTGTTATCTCAACTGTGCGTTAGACATAACCTGTGTTGTGAGCGATGCTGGGTGATATTGAGGAGTATTGTAGGTTGAGTATAACTGGTCGGTAAGTTTAAGTTTGTGAGGAGTGATTTATATGCATTGTCGGACGAGTTTTTCTTGCTGAAGAATGAATTTGTTTTTATGTTTTAATGTTTACTTTTCTATTTTCATGTTTTAAATCATTTTAATCTAAACTCATTACCGCGAGAGACTGTCGAACGACATTCTTTCCCTTGAACCGATCTCTGTGGACACGACATAAATCCCGGAGGGAATTCTTCCGAAAATAAATATTTTTGCTTGCTTGCCCTATTCTGCAACCAACAAAATGGCGCCGTTGCCGGGGATTGGTTTTGATATTGAATCGCATTGCGATAGTTTCTTTGTTTTTGAGTTTTGTAGATATCGTATATTTTGTATATTTTCACTTGTCTATATTGATACTTGTACATTTTTGTTTCTTTTAACGTTTGTTCAAGTGTTTGGTTAGGACGCTTGCTTTTGGTTGCGCGGTGAGACATCACCATGGCATGAATAAAGGAAGTTGCTAGCTAAGCACCGCAAAGACGTCGAGCTTACGACGTAAAACAAGCATGTTTTATAGTTTTTCTTTTCTAAAGTTTTGTTTGTTGTTTGGTTGCAAGTCTTGGTCGACTTATTTGAGGATGCTTTTGTGATTTTCTAACTTGGTGCGTTTCAACTTGCGGTTGTTTGGTAATGATTTTGTTAAGTTATGTACACGTCTGAGGTATGTATTTATCGCTTTCTATACTTTAGCATATTCATGATACTTATTCATTTTACAAACTTCCATGCCATCCATTCTTTTATATACTTGTTCTATTGTGAATCACTTTAGTTCCCAACCTTTTTGTGAGGTCGCCTTCCATTGTTCATATATGCGCGGAGAACCAACATTCTTGTTCTAACTGGATTTTATTATGTTGAATCTGTTGTTTGTGTTGTTTATATGAATGCATGAAAAGGATCAAGGCAATTGTTTCATTTTGAGCACAACTACCTTAGCCAAATAGTCAATTCACCTTGTGAGTGTGTGAGAATTCGTAACCCCTTTGAGCTTTTTGATCCATGTTTTTATTTGAACTTAATGCTTGTCTATGAGTATTTAGTTCACTTATTTTTAAATGGATTTTGTTTTTTCTTGGACCTCAATTTTTTGTTGTTGTATGGATTTTTTCCTTGCCTTAGAAAGTAGGAGTATTCACATGATGGTGCGGTTGAATTCAAGTTGGGGAGAGGATGATTGTATACTCATTGGTTGAATTCTATGAGGATTGAAAAAGAAAAGAAAAAAGAGAAAAATATGACTAAGAAAAGAAAAGAAGAAAGTGAACAAGAAAGAAAAAGAAAATCCTTGAGAAAGGAAACAAAAAGAGTTTCAATAATTGTGCTAAATAAGTATTGTGTGTTGTGTAACACTTGGGATTGTGGAAGAAGTTGATTGGAATTTGGTGCTTGAGTCTTTGTGAGTTGATCACTCCCTTAGGTTTAGGCAAGTTTTTGTTTCAATTACCTTTAGAAATTGCCCCTTGTTTGTTTACCCGACCACGTTACAACCTTGAAAGTCCTTGTGATTCATGCCTTTGTATATTCAATATGAATTTGTGGATGTATGCATAATTTAGTCTTTTGTTTGCATGAGTGTTGTGTGAGTGTAAAGTACCTTATTGTGTGTTTTTCATCTACCGATGATTATTTTTGCTAGGTGTGATTCACTTTGGAACTAGTGTTGTTTTAGGATGTTTGGCATGATTTTTGTATTTTGCATTTGTTTCGTGATTATGTTGTCGTCGTAGTTTAGTGGTAAGTATTTACTTTTTGTGTGTACCATTTTCATTTGAACCATACATTTGTTTTCCGTTTTTCAAAAACTGTTGATTCGTCGTTCTTTGGATATTGCTTTTGCGTTTTCAAGTTTGTTTGATTCTTGTTTGTAGACAAACAATTAGGTAAGTTGGGGAGAGTTTGATAAGTCCAAATTGTACCTATTTTTGTATATATGTTTTGTTGCACTTATCGATTCTTTTTGGTAAATATCGTGCGAATAAACCCCGATTGTTTGTAAATACGTTTAGTTTACGTTTTAGTGTATATATTGCGTATATTGTAAATATCATTGATTTTAATTGATTTTATCTCATTCTTGCAGGTATCCAATCAAGGATGTCTTGCCATTGTTGTATAGGTCGTTGAATAAGCTTTCCAGCGCTTCAAACCGGGTGAAAAACGGAGTTGCGGTTCAAAAGTTACGAATAAAACAGTGCTGGAAAAATGTTGTTCTGTCAAATTCGCCAGGCGAATTTTCAATTCGCCTGGAGAATTTGTCTGAACCAAAATTTTGTATTTAATTCATTTGACTTCATTTTTTGTATTGTTATGTTGTTTTGGAGGTGATTTTTGTCTCCAAACTTCATCAACCTCATTCTTTGATAGATTAGCTTAGAAAACAACTATGAAGCTTGCACACGGATGAACCGGGGTGGATTGATCATCGACCGGCGTTGACAAACCGCGAGATGTTTTGTTCATTTCTTTTCTTCTTTGTGTTTTTCTTTATGGTTGGGTTGTGTATATGTATTTTCTGTAAACTCATGTATATTTGTCGCCCATGGCGTTATATAAAACTTGCTTTACAAATCTTTATTGGTGATTGTCTCTGATTTTTGCTTTATGCGCGGGGTTTGGGTTGCGTTAGACATAACCTTCGCGAACTTCGATTAGGGATGATTATCTGTTAGTTTCTGGACTCTAGAGATAGATTTAGGAGCTAACAATCTTTAATAGGCGTCGAAGCTTAATGCCTTCCGTGTTTCGAGGCTTCGCTCGCGAGAGTGACGAAGAGAGTGACACGGTTGTTATCTCAACTGTGCGTTAGACATAACCTGTGTTGTGAACGATGCTGGGTGATATTGAGGAGTATTGTAGGTTGAGTATAACTGGTCGGTAAGTTTAATTTTGTGATGATTGATTTATATGCATTGCCGGACGAGTTTTTCTTGCTGAAGAATGAATTTGTTTTTATGTTTTAATGTTTACTTTTTTGTTTTCATGTTTTAAACCATTTTAATCTAAACTCATTACCGCGAGAGACTGTCGAACGGTATTCTTTCCCTCGAACCGATCTCTGTGGACACAACATAAATCCCGGAGGTAATTCTTCCGAAAATAAATATTTTTGCTTGCTTGCCCTATTCTGCAACCAACAATTGTCGGTCACCAGGGCCTGCGGCACCCCAAATTGCGCGAGGACGTTCCTTTTGTAGAAGAGGAGTATGTTAAAGGTTGTGTTGGCGAGGGCTTCGGCTTCGATCGACTTAGTAAAGTAGTCGAATTCCACGATCAGAAATTTGTTTTGATAAGACCTTATTGTAAAGGGGCCGAGTATATCCATCCCCCACCAGGCAAAGGGCCAAGGCGAGGATAGAGTCTTCAACTCGTTGGGGGTTGTCAGGTGCATGTCCCCGTGGCACTGGCATCAGTAACATTTTTGGACGTTGAAGATGGCTGGTTTATACCTGAGTGAATCGCACACTCAAAGATAACACAGAGTCGCCACCAAACTTTATTTAGTCCCGAAGGACAGGGAAAATATCGATAAAACCCAAGGGGAAGAGAAACGGGAATGGGGGTCGGTTATGCGAAAGGAAGGTACTAGTTCCTAACGCATCTAGCTAAAAGAAAAGGATGGGTTATCTATCTAAAGGCTTCTAGCTAAAAGAAAAGGAGAGAGAGAGAGAGAAGAAAGGGGAAAAAGAAAGAAAAGAAAGAAAGTGCTCGCGGAGGATTGGGGGCCTCGTGCCTACTTACCCTCATAGTGCAATGAGGAAATCAGAGCGCCTTAGTTCAGAGGAACCAGGGGACAAAAAAGAAGAAAAGGAAAGGGATGTAAGTGTGAAAGTGTGCTCGCCAAGATCATCGCGATCTTATGCCTACGTATCATACATTCGAATGAATGCAGAATCAGAGCTTCCGTAGTTTGGGGACAAAGACGGAAAACGAAAAGGAAAGGAAAGTGGTGTCAAAACCAAGAGCAAACTAAAGAAGGAAATTCCACTGGGGATTCCAAAGAAATAGTGTCAAAACCAAGAAAGGAGAGCAAAAGGTAAAAGAGAGTACTCCACTGAGGAGTAAGAGACTAAAGTGACTGTGCAAGGAACAAAAGAGAAACGGTGTCAAAACCAAGAGAATAAGAGATAGAGAAAGATCCGTTGAGGATGCAAAAGAAATAGTGTCATAACCAAGAAAGGAGGGCAAAGGAAAGGCAGTGATTGTACTGAGAATAAAGTGCAATAGTGGTGTCGAAACCAAGAGTGTAAAAGGAATAAAGAGACTCCACTGGGGAGTAAGATAACAAAGAAACTGTGACTGAGAATCAGAAGGTAGCGTCCCTACTGAGGAAACAGACAAAGGAATGGTGTTAAAACCAAGAGAAAAGAGGACTCGGTATGTTAACTGTCTCGCAGTAGTTAACCGAAGGAAGGGATTAAGACTCTGTGGGGAAAAGAAGTCTTAACAGATAAGAATTGTGATCAACCAAAGAACGGGTGTAGGACCGAGCGAAGGTCCTGATCCAAAGGACAGGTGTAGAACCGAGCGAAGGTCGTTACCCAAAGAACGGGTGTAGGACCGAGCGAAGGTCGTGACCCAAAAGGACGGGTGTAGGACTGAGCAAAGGTCGTGACCCAAAGAACGGGTGTAGGATCGAGCGAAGGTCGTGACCCAAAGGATGGGTGTGGGACTAAGCGAAGGTTGTGACCCAAAGGACTGCCGATACCGACTGAACAAATAGTACTTGATCAACAAAGGGGTATTGAACCAAAAGAAGGTTACTAACCCAAGGGTGCAAGTATTTGAACCAAGAAAAGGTTGCCAACTGCTAGGGATTTGGTGTTTACAGACGGACTGTGATTAACCGAAAGGAGTGAGTGATTAACCAAGAGAAGGTGATTAACTCGAAAAGGGGTTCAGTATTTTAACAGGCAGACTGTGGTTAACTGAAAAAATGGATGATTAACCCGAAAGGCTCAGTATTTTAACAGGCAGACTGTGGTTAACTGAAGAAAATGGTGATTAACCCAAAAGGAAACTCATTATATTAACAGATAGACTGTGTCTAACTGAAGAGACGGGGTATTAACCAAGAAAAGGTGATTAACCCAAGAGGAACTCAGTGTTTTAACAGATAGGCTGTGTTTAACTGAAAACAAGAGAAAGTGCAAATTGGTGTTTTAACTGACAAGCAGTGGTTAACCAAACAAAGGGAGAAGAACCAAAAGAAGGTTGTGAACTCCTGGGGATTCGGTTTTAACAGAAAACCTGCGATTAACCGAAGAAAAGGGTTTAGACTCTTCAGGGGAATCAAAATAGCAATGATTGGCCACAAGAAAAAGAATGTTGAGACAAAGGAGAAAAATGCTAACCCAAGACAAAAATGATCTTAACCAAGAAGGATGGTGATTAATCAAGAAAGTGATTGAGAGGTGCAAAAAGTGATCAAGGGTCGACCCGATTGGGGAATAAGAAACACTATAGCTTGAGGATAGAGGTGACTATTCTCGAGGAGAGGACAAGAAGCCCTTACCAAAGAAATAGCCAGAATGAGGGTAGAAAAACTCCATCCTCATTCCTTCTCTAGCACCCAAAATATAGTGTGGAAATTGAAACAGACAGCGTAACAGCTCCAATTTGTACAGTGCTCTAGTGTCGCACGAAACTCCGACTCCTCGGTGGGGAAAAAGAAAGAAAAAGCTCTAAAGGAAGCCTAAAGAGAAGAAACGGGAAGGATCAATTAATCGAAACATGGTTTTGATCAATTAATCAAAGGGGAAAGTCATGCCAACAATTTTCCAAATAGGATAAAAATCATTAAAGCAAATGGTGTGAATTATTGATTATACAAGATTAAGCTCATCCATGAAGAATGAACTTAATGCAAAACAAAGAGAGGGAGTACAAAACAGTACCACATGACATTGAAAATACAACACAAATCATATATCATGTAGTCAAAGAAAAGGCAAGAATTAGCATGTTCAAACAAATATCAAAAACATACATAATTGCAAGAATTGATAAATCAATCATTGAATTAATGTAAATATGCTTTAAACAGAGGTTAACAACATTGAAAACATCCATAAATATCAAGTATATCAATTCATGGAAGTTAGAATGATAAAGCATGGCAAACACACTTGAAAAAGCATGAAAATGACATTTTGGTTCAGTGTTAATCGATTAACATAATTGCACTGTAAAGTGTTAATCGATTTACACTTGAAAAACAGCAAATTTGCACTGGTTAATCTATTAACATAATTACACTGTAAAGTGTTAATCGATTAACACTGCTGCAGAGGCAAAAAAACAGTTTTAAAAAGTGTTTTTGGCCAACTTATTGATTGTGCAATCACTCCAATGCTAGGGCAAACAATTATGCACAAAAAATCAAGTTTAGAACCAGCAAATGATCAACAATAGAATCAATTAAATCAACAACATTATGGATCAAACAATGGCATGGCAAAATAAATTGAAAAATGATCGAAACTCGCAAAAGTGAACGAAACGATAAATTAAGTGAGAAACGACCAACCTACAAGCCGGAGATTTGGCTTGGTTATTGTTGTGCTTGAAATATGATGAAGATAAATGAAGAAATCCAGAGAAAACTAGAGAATCCTACACTTGCACTTCGAACCGTAGCGAACCTAGAAAAAATTCGACGAAAACTCCAAAATATGAATTATCACCGAAGAAGCTTGAATTAATCACTTGAGATGAATCCAAAAGCTACTGAAGCTCCACAAAATCCAGTAGAATGGAAAGAAGATGAAGGTTAAGCTCAAGAAAAAGCACTTCCAAGGTGAAAGTAGCTTTTCTTCAATGGTGAATTAAGAGCTTTAGTGTGGTTTGGTGAAAAAGATGAAGTAGAATATGTAGAAGTTATAGCAAATGGCGAGAGAAATGAGAGACTTGAGAGTGAAGAAAGTGAGAATTTGTATGAATGATTATGGAGGAGTTTCAAAATGGTGAAGCTTTGTTTATATAGACTTTTGGTTTAGAGTGTGAGAGGTTTGGAGCTAGCTTTAGACTTAGCTTTGGGTTTGGAACTAGGCTAGGAGTTAGTTACACTTGACTCACCGAGTCAAGGTAGTTAACGCTGTTAGTTAGGATCAACTCGGTAACAATCCCAAGGTGAGTTCCAACATCCAAAGGTTGACATGCTTGGAAAACAAGGAACATGGTGCATTTATTTGAAAATGATGCATTGGAACAAATGTAGGTGAATTCTTGAAGATTCCTGAATGTTCCACATGCTACTAGACCAATGTAGAATCTCAAAATGTGGAGGGAAAGTTGTTGTCTTGAAAAAGTAGCAAGTTATGCAAAATTTGCACGTGTTAATCGATTAACATAATTGCACTGCAAAGTGTTAATCGAATAACACTTGAAAAATAGCAAATTTACACTGGTTAATCTATTAACATAATTGCACTGCAAATGGTTAATCAATTAACCAGACCAAAATATGCCCAATTTTTCCTGAAAATGGTGATGTGGCCACGGTTCTGATTTTCAACCTCTTGCTTTGATAAATAGGCATAGAAACCCTTGCTTTATGCTTGTTTCGATAATGTGATGACCTTGTGATCATGCGATTAATCAAGCTTGAAAACCGGGACTTTCCTGCAATCAAAATACAAAGGAAAAAATGCAAATGTGTATGCTAGCGATACGAGTGCACATGTTTATGAAAAAAACTAAAAGGGAGGTTAAATTTCGGGTTACGACAACTGCCCCTATTTAATCCTCTTGGACCTGAATGTACGAATTGCTTCAGCTTTTCGACTATTCGAGGTAAAAGGGGATTAAATAAAAAGAGTAGCTAGAAAATTTGGCCGACGGCGACAAAAGAAGAGTTGCAATGTTTTTTAGGGTTGATAAGTGCGAAGTTAGGCTGAATATCTGCTAGGGAGATGAATCAGGCCAAAAGAAAGGGAATATGCTAGATGCATATGCTATGTATGTGTCCTACATGATGCTTGGTATCATGCAATGCAAAGGTGCAGGTTAATGTGATGTGTGGTGGTTAGGCAGAGATTGTAGTAAAACGATCTCGACATCCACGGTCGGGGAAAGAACCCACAGATGAAAACAGATCCTGATGGAGGAAACCCCTGGAAGATGACAACTCTGCTGGGGACAGAAATCGAGAAGTCTCAAACCTCTAGATTATCACTATTGACACTGCCAGGGATAAGAGAATCATGACTATCTTCGGGCCATGACTGACTTCGCTGGGGGAATGAGACCAGGAAACTCCGAGTCCTAAACTGCCACTGACTCGGCTGTGGACACCCTGACTGGCTCTGTTAGAGGAGTTCATGAGGCTCGGAGGATCTTCTCTACTTGCGGAAAACGAGGAACCAAATTGTACCGTTGCTGATGCGTGACAGTTTTGACATACCGTGAATGATGTGCGACCCGTGCTGGAGAAAAGAACCAACAAGTCTCCATTTGAAGTACGTCATTCGGCCACTCTACTGGGGACATTATGGATCAGCTAGGACATAGGAAGGAAATCATCCCTTCCTGAGAACCACAATGGCGATTGCTAAGGAACTGATGACTCTGCTGAGGAAACAACAACTTCTTCAAAGAACCCTCATATTGTCCGCTGGGCGTTAGGCTTGCCAATGGACATTACCGATTATCTTGCAGGAGTTACCAGTAAAATATGCAATGCATAATGCTTTCTCGACTGATTTAGCTTTTTATTGTTCTCAACATTTTATAGTATTATGTGATCACAAATAATCGTTTATTTTGCAAACAAAATACTGGAATGAAAACAATTGGGAAAACAAATGATGCATTTTATTGACTGTGAAAAATTGTGTACATAAGATGTGTTCAAGGATGCAAAAATCCTTGATGAGGAAATTTTCAATAAAATTGAGAAACAAATGTAAATGGCAAGGGGAAATCATGTTTTGCATTGATTACAACATTGGCTACCATCCCCTGTAAGTCTAGGTTCCAACACCTTGCACCAGTTGATGATGATTTGGCTGCTCTGTTACCGTCTGAGGTTTATCTATGACGAAAAGAGGCTCAATTATTCACAGTCAATGCCTTTATCCCTAATTTTTGCCTGGACATGTTTTCATTTTTTTTGGTCCACCAGGATGCCCATTTTTGCCTAAGTCGCCCTTTCGGGTTTTCAACTTAGCAGGCGATTATTGCTTTTTTTTCATTGTCCCTAACTTTTGCATGGACATCTCTTTTTTTGGTCCATCAGGACGTCCATTTTTGCCTAGATTATCCTTGCGGATGTCAATCTAGCGGGCTTTTATCCATTTTTTCTAGGCATAATATTTTTTTGACTGTATCGGAGTTCACGGGCGATGGCAACTCCTCCCCATCCATTATGGTGAGGATTAGGGCTCCGCCTGAGAAGGCTTTCTTGACAACAAAGGGTCCTTCGTAATTGGGAGTCCACTTGCCTCGTGGGCCTGAGGAATAGGTGAATATCTCTTGAGCACGAGTTCTCCTTCACAGAATGTTAGAGGGAGAACTTTCTTGTCAAAAGCTCGCTTAAGGCATCTCTGATACAGCTGACCATGACAAACAACTATAAGGTGCTTCTCTTCGATGAGATTCAGCTGGTCATATCTGGATTGAACCCATTCAGCTTCATCAAGACCTGCTTCCATGATGACTCTGAGCGAAGGTATTTCGACTTCGATGGGTAGTACTGCCTCCAAACCATACACGAGCGAATACGGAGTTACCCCAGTAGAAGTGTGAACTGAAGTTCTGTAGCCATGCAATGCAAAAGGAAGTATTTCATGCCAATCCTTGTAAGTCTTGACCATTTTCTGGACAATTCTCTTAATGTTTTTGTTTGCTGCTTCAACGGCACCGTTCATCTTGGGTCGATATGGTGAAGAATTGTGGTACTCGATCTTAAATTCTTGACACAACTCCTTCATCATATTATTGTTTAGGTTGCTTGCATTGTCCGTGATAATGCTGCTAGGAATGCCATAGCAACAGATTATCTCTTTCTTGATAAATCTGGCAACCACTTGTCGTGTAACGTTTGCATAAGAAGCAGCTTCAACCCACTTGGTAAAGTAATCGATAGCGACTAGAATGAATGGATGACTGTTGGAAGCTTTTTGTTCGATCATTCCAATCATATCTATACCCCACATAGATAATGGCCAAGGTGAAGTCAAAACATTCAATGGAGTTGGAGGCACATGGATCTTGTCTCCGTAGATTTGGCACTTGTGACATCTTTTGGAAAAGTTATAACAATCTACCTCCATTGTTATCCAATAATATTCAGCCTGAAGGATTTTTTTGGCCATAGCAGGACCTTTAGCATGTACACCCTCGCAACCCTCATGTATGGACCTTATGATCGTGTTTGCTTCGTGTCTATCCACGCATCTGAGCAACACGGAATCATAATTCCTCTTGTACAGTACACCACCACTTCAGAAGAATTTGGCGCAAAGCCGCCTAAGAGCCTTCTTGTCAGTGATAGTAATACCCTCGGGATATTCCTGTTTTTCCAGATATCTCTTAATGTCGTAGAACCAATGCTTGTCATCAGACTCATCCTCGATTGCTAAATAGTGTGCTGGCTCGTTCAAGTGATCAATGCGGATATGAGGAGCTTCATTCCTCCACTTGACCTTGAACATGGATGCTAGAGTGGCAAGTGCATCGGCTAGTTGATTTTCCTCTCTAAGGATATGATGAAAAGAAATTTCATCAAAGTAAGGAATCAACTTCGCAGTGTGTTGTTGGTACGGAACCAGCTTGGAATCCTGAGTCACCAAATTCCCTCTGACTTGACCGATGACCAAGGCAGAATCTCCATAGACCTCAAGAATCTTGATTCACATGTCAATAGTCGCTTCAATACCGTAGATACATGCTTCGTATTCAGCCATATTATTGGTGCAAACCTGTTGGAGAGATGAGGATAGCACCGATTCCACAACCTCTAGAATTGGAAGCACCATCGAACACGAGCGTCCATCGCGCCCCTGGCTCGGGTCCTATGTCAGGTTCTGGAGTCTCATAATCTCTGATGAATAACACATCCTCATCAGGAAAGTCAAACTTCATCTGTTGATAACCCTCTACAGGTTGATGGGAAAGGTAGTCAAACAAGACACTCCCTTTTATTGCTTTCTGTGTAACATGTTGGATATCATACTCAGTTAACAGCATCTGCCACCGAGCAATCCTTCCAGAGACAACAGGCTTTTCAAATATGTACTTTATCGGATCCATTTTGGATATCAACAAAGTAGTATGACAAATCAAGTATTGTCTTAGGCGTCGAGCTGCCCAAACTAGAGCACAACAAGTTTTCTCTAAGAGTGAGTATCTGGTCTCACAATCAGTGAACTTCTTGCTCAGATAGTAAATTGCATGTTCTTTTCTGCCAGTGTCGTCATATTGACCTAATACACATCCCATTGATTCATCGAGAACTGTGAGATACATGATTAAAGGCCTACCAAGAACCGGCTGTACTAAGATCGGTGGTTCTTGCAAATATTGTTTTATTTTATCAAATGCTTCTTAAAAATCATTATTCCATTCAACCTATTGATTTTTCCTTAGTAATTTGAACATTGGTTCACAGGTAGCCGTCAAATGGGAAATGAACCTTGAGATGTAATTAAGTCTGCCCAGAAAGCCGCGGACTTCTTTTTCTGTGGGAGGCGGCATGTTCTGAATTGCCCGAACCTTATCAGGGTCAACTTCAATGCCTTTCTGACTAACAATGAAGCCCAACAGTTTACCAGATCGAACTCCGAAGGTACACTTCGTAGGATTCAACCGCAATCTAAACTTTCAGAGTCTGTCAAATAGTTTCTTCCGATGGACCAGGTGATCATCCTCAGTTTTGGACTTGGCAATCATATCATCCACGTAAACCTCAATCTCTTTATGGATCATATCATGAAAGAGGGTTGTCATGGCGCGCTGGTATGTTGCCCCTGCATTCTTTAGACCGAATGGCATGACTTTGTAACAATATGTACCCCATGGTGTGATAAAAGTAGTCTTCTCCATATCAGTTGGGGACATCTTGATCTGATTATATCCTGAGAAACCGTCCATAAAGGAAAAGACAGAAAATAGCGCTGTGTTGTCTACCAAGACATAAATATGAGGCAAAGGAAAATCATCCTCCGGGCTTGACTTGTTGAGATCTCGATAATCCACACACATTCTGACTTTACCATCCTTCTTCGGAACCGGGACGATGTTGACAATCCATTCAGGATATTCGGAAGTGGCTAGGAACCCAGCATCAAGCTATTTCTTTACCTCTTCTCTGATTTTGAGTGCCATGTTGGGTCTAGTCCTTCTGAGTTTCTGCTTGACAGGAGGACATCTGGGCTTGAGTGGTAAGCGATGTTCAACGATGTTGGTATCCAACCCATGCATATCTTGATAGGACCGGGCGAAGATATGGACATACTCTTTCAATAACTTGACCAACTCGGAGTGTACATGCTTAGCGAGGGATGCGCTGACCTTGACTTCTCTTCTGACCTCATCAGTACCAAGACTGATAACTTCCACTGGCTCTTTGTGTGGCTGAATCTCTCTATGCTCATGCTCAAGGAGCCTTGCTAGTTCAACCGGTAATTCACAATCTTCCTCACCATCTTCTTCGGCTTAGTTAATTGGAATTCCAGAATTACAATGGATGTTTGCCATGTTGTTATCAATGCTTTTATTATTTCTGCATGTTTATGAATATGTTCAGAATGAGCTATTTAAAAAGGCGAAAATAAAAGAAACTTTTTCCATTTGTTTGTGAAAAATAAAATAAAGAAAGAAAATAGAGCATGATTTTGAACGCAAAAACTTTTATTTATTGATCACATAATATTGCAAAAGCGTGAGGCCCTTTACAAGCTATCCACTCGTCTCGGGCGAGGACGAAGGAATGAGAAAGCAAAATGCATTACATGTTATTTGGAAAAACCACAGGAATCACGGTAGATGTCCAATTGTTGAGATTGAAACCCGGCGGCACCTGCGCACAAAGCTTGAAATCTGATTACTGGGACCAGCATCATCAGTGGCTGCCAAGATGTCACCTATCTGAAAACCCGCGCTACTGAACTTGATCAAATTGCACTGCTTCTGACCATGTGAACTAGATTGTTGACCAGGACGGTAACCCAATCCAAAACGATTATGCTTTTCAACCACATCAATCACATGCCCCTAACCTGGCAAAGCACCTCTCTCAATGGTCTCTTTAGCACTCTTAGCAGAAGTTAAGGTCACTTGCGGTGATCTACTTTGACTAGTTAAAGCAAAGCTGACATCTTCGAATTTGAGACACTGCAACGGCACCTCAGTTATGCCTTCTTCGGTCTCGACGTATCGAAAAGATGATAACTCTCTTACAATCAAATCCTCTTCACCACAGATGATGACCAGTTGATCGTCAAACATAAATTTCAATTTCTAATGTAGAGTGGATGTAATTGCTCCTGCGGCGTGAATCCACGGCTGACCCAATAGGAAACTGTACGCTGGATTAATATCCATCACTTGGAAGGTAATGGTAAACAAATGTCGCCCAACATTGATGGGTAGGGCTACTTCTCCCATGACTTGCCTTCGAGAACCATCAAAGGCTCTGACAACTAAGGAACTTGGTCTCATCTCGCTTCCCTTTACCATTAATTGACTCAACGTGCCCTTAAGCATCACATTGAGAGAAGAACCGGTATCTACTAGAACACGAGATAACAGGGTGTCTGTGCAGGTTACAGATATGTGCAGTGCTTTATTGTGGGTAGTTCCTTCAGGAGGTAATTCTGTTTCATTAAAACCCAAATATCTACTTGCAGTTATGTTAGCCACTACATCGTCGAATTCGACAACGGATATATCTTGCATAGCATGAGCAGTGTTCAAGACCTTCAATAAAGCTGATCTGTACGCGGGCGAGCTCATGAGTAAGGACAAAATTGAGATCCTCGAGGGTGTTTGCCCTAACTGATCCACAATCTTAAAGTCACTCTTCTTGACCAACTTTAGGAACTCTTGATCATCAAGTGTCTCTCTGCTCTTTGAAACATCCTCAGACGGGATAGTCAGTACGGGAATAGCAGTAAATGCCCCAGGGGTTGCAGATACAGTCGTCTCCTGGGGAGGAACTACAGTTGGAACTTGAACAGGCTTCGTAGTGATCTTCGGAGCAAACTAACGTCCACTACGAGTCATACCTCCAGCACCTGCAACATTTACAATCTCAGATTCCGTAAATCTTATCTCTTTACCTCCAGAAAACATAGAAGACCCATATCTCCACGGTACCTCCTTAGAATTCTGATATGGAAACAGTTTTGGCGGGCAAACAACGATGGGTTGCACCTTCTTCTGCTTAGGGGATTCCACAAGAACTTTCCTATAGATGACGGTGAACGGCTCGATAGCAGCAACCTCTTCAACAGGTTTAGATCTGGCAAATTGCACTTCACCTCGGTTCATCAAAATCTGAACACATCCCTTCAGCCTTCGATTCTGGTTAGGATTATCGTCACAAATCTGACACTTACCATGTAATCCTTTCAACAACCCATGTTCATTCCACTTCTTGAAAACCACAGTCATCGGAGTCTTTACCTCATCGACATCCATGATCAATTCAGCCTCTGAATTATCCTCAATCATGTTTACTGCAAGCCCACTGTGATTGGGTAATGGATTATTCTGAATGTTAGGTCCTTCCTCATCGAAAGTCAGAATCTTCTTATCAATGAGTTCCTGAACCTTGGTTTTGGAAACAAAATAGTCCTCTGTTGAATGTCATATGTATCCAGCATGATAAGCACAGGACGCATTTGGGTTATGCTTCGGGCCAAAGGGAGGAATTGCAGGTGCGATCTGTTTAGGGACAATTGCCCCTTGGTGAACCAAATGAGGAAATAATTCAGTGTATGACACCAGAATTCTGTCAAAATTCGGACGCTTACGGTTTCCTTGATTGTTGTTGTTCTGACAGTTTTGGCTCAGCTGACTTTTGCTGTTCTGTTGATTCTGTTGCTGATTCTGAGCATTCTAAACTGGTTGTTGTGGATTATACTGGTATGGAGGTTGTTGATATTGTGCAGCAGCAATGTACGGATACGGATAAAATGGCATGGGAGCCATGGGAGCTTGATGATGAGAAGGAACTTGAGCTGTCACAGCATTGGATTCACCTTCCTTTTTCTTGGACTGACTGTTTTGAGATTTCCGAGTGGCCTACTGCTGGGAAACAGTTCCAGGAATCTTTCCAGTTTTCAAACCATTCTCAATCTGTTCACCAATAGTTACAACATCAGTGAAGTTCGATGAAGAACTACCCACCATTTTCTCATAGTAGGATCCTTGCAATGTACCCATAAAGATGTCAACCAACTCATTGTCAGAGAGAGCAGGTCGCACACTAGATGCCATCTAGCGCCATCTTTGTGCATACTCTTTGAATGTTTCAGCTGACCGCTGAGACTGATTCTGCAACTGCAATCTGGTAGGCGCCAGGCCATGATTGTATTTGTATTGTTTCACGAATGCTTCAGACAGATCTCTCTAAATACGGATCTTGCTGCGTTCCAAGCTCATGTACCTATCCAATGAAGCACCAGACAAACTATCTTGAAAACAATTAACAAGCAATTCATCATTATCAATATAGGATGCCATCTTCCTACAGTACATAGTGATGTGACTACAAGGGCAACTTAAACCTTTATACTTTGGCAGCTCAGGTACCTTGAATTTCTGTGGCAATACAACATTTGGAACCAAACATAAGTCCTTGGCCTCCATGCCAAAAGCGGAAAACCCTTCAATAGCTCTGATATGGTCTTCCAACAATTTGTAGTCAGCAGGTCTACCTTGATTAACAGGCCTGACAAGGATCTGAGGATTTGGCAGCTGGGATGCGGCGGGAGCATGCACTTGCGGAGTAGCAAACTGAGAAGGATATACCAAAACCTGATTAACCATCTGACCAGTATTCTGACGCATCTGAACACCAAACGGATAATGCGGATGAGGTACCACAGCAGCTGAGGAAGATGCCCCAAGATAGAACATTCCAAGATGAACATTCTTGACAGCAGTTTGAGCATCTTGAGATGAAACCGAAACATGAATAGGAGGACCCCTATACACATGTTCTTCTTCGTCAGGAGTTTCAGTGTCAGCCAACCCGGAAGTTTGATGAGTTTAAACCTGAAGATTCTCAGGATCATCATTCACCACTGGAGGTGGGACTGGAGTAGGCATGACCCATGGATATGCAGCAGCATTCCCATTAGGTATGGGCGCAACAAAAGGCTGATATGGTGTGAAGGCACTACCAATATTTGCAATCTGAGGAGTGTAATTCGGAGGCATGCCCAAAGGAAAACCAGCGGGCATCTGGTTTAAACCGGAGTGAGAATTTGTCGGATGAACAACAGGCTGATTCACAGGCTCAACTGGTACTTCAACAATAGCAGGAGAAGGAACAACAACAGCAGGAGTGACCGTAACAACAGGAGAACAGTCACAACAGGAGTGACAACAGTTACATCACTAGGGGTTGCAACAACATTGGCAGCAGCAGTGGCGTCCCTTTGAGCATGAAGGAGTTCCATGATAACGTCCATGTTCGTCTGAAACTGATCTATCCGACCTTAAAATTGGGTCAGGGTTTCCTTATAAGCAGCATTCTCAGCTTCGAAGTCAGCAATGATCCTGGATTTGCTTGAGCGAGTGAAAAACCGATGTCGAGTCGTCGTCTTGCTACAAGCCAGAGATTATCAGGGTAAGCAAAGGTTTCCCGGGTGAAGGACATACGTATGCGGGCATGAATGAATGCAATTTATGCAAAAATAAAGTTTTAAAATGCATATGCAAAAATTAATTTGACATGATGAGATGATATGAAACATCAGAATCAACAAGCCAGCATAGTCTGAATAGTCAAATCTGAACATCTGCAAAGGTAGTGCTGTGTTGGTGCGAGATCTGACGCAATAAGAGAATAAAGGTTGGAAGAGTCTTGGTTTCCTGCAGAAAAACCCAAAATCCCCCTCGTAGGTATGATATAGAAAGCGGGATTCTCAGCTTCGGATTCTCGATTTGAGAAGCAATAGTACATTCATCCCTCGGGGTACAATACTATCGCCAAACAAAGAGATCGTCCACTGATTCCCCCAAAAAAGGTCATCCTATGGTAAGTTCCCAGCTTTGGGTCCTCGGATCAAGAAGCGTAATGGGTTTGCCATTTCTGGTCTGCCATTATCGCTCCTTGGGAGGAATGCCTCAACTGAGTCCTCGGGAATGGTCGCCAGAGTCGACAGCTCTCTAGATCAACACCCCGAAATGCGCAAGACACGCACGTCAGAATATCTCCCAAGAAAACCTCGCCTGGATGTGAATTTCGTGAACACCAAACGTACCAAGATTGCACATAGGTCCCACTAATTTCTACTCTAGTCCTAGGTGTATACTCAAGGCTGTGTAATGGGCTTATCTCTTAAGTAGCAACCCAACCGACAACAGCAAAGAAAATAGCAGATGTCCAGAATATACAACATATGAATATTTAAAGCAGTAAAGAAATGCGGTAAATAAACATAAAGCAAATAAAGCATAAAGATAAAACTAGTAAAGCGCAGAAGATAAACACCCAAACAAGCAAGAAAACAAACAAAACTAGGCGAGACCCCCAACCTGCAAGCGCAAGGATGATCCCCAGCAGAGTCTCCAGCTGAAGATGGATGGTTTATACCTGAGTGAATCGCACACTCAAAGATAACACAGAGTCGCCACCGAACTTTATTTAGTCCCGAATGATAGGGAAAATATCGATAAAACCCAAGGGGAAGAGAAACAGAAACGGGGGTCGGTTATTCGAAAGGAAGGTACTAGCACCTAACGCATCCGTCGTACTCGACGGGAACTATTTCGCTTGCTTCTAGGCTTGGATGGGTTATCTATCTAAAGGCTTCTAGCTAACAGAAAAGGAGCGAGAGAGAGAGAGAGAGAGAGAGAGAGAGAGAGAGAAGAAAGGGGAAAAAGAAAGAAAAGAAAGAAAGTGCTCGCAGAGGATTGGGGCCCTCGTGCCTACGTACCCTCATAGTGCAATGAGGAAATCAGAGTGCCGTAGTTCTGAGGAACCAGGGGATAGAAAAGAAGAAAAGGAAAAGGATGGAAGTGTGAAAGTGTGCTCGCCAAGATCATCGCGATCTCGTGCCTACGTATCATACATTCGAATGAATGTAGAATCAGAGCTTCCGTAGTTCGGGGACTAAGACGGAAAAGGAAAAGGAAAGGAAAGTGGTGTCAAAACCAAGAGCATAAGAAAGAAGGAAATTCCACTGGGGATTCCAAAGAAATGGTGTCAAAACCAAGAAAGGAGAGCTAAAGGTAAAAGAGAGTAGTCCACTGAGGAGTAAGAGACTAAAGTGACTGTGCAAGGAACAAAAGAGAAACGGTGTCAAAACCAAGAGAATAAGAGATATAGAAAGATCTATTGGGGATGCAAAAGAAATAGTGTCATAACCAAGAAAGGAGGGCAAAGGAAAGACAGTGATTGTACTGAGAATAAAGTGCAATAGTGGTGTCGAAACCAAGAGAGCAAAAGGAATAAAGAAACTCCACTGGGGAGTAATAGAACAAAGAAACTGTGACTGAGAATCAGAAGGTAGCGACCCTACTGAGGAAACAGACAAAGGAATGGTGTTAAAACCAAGAGAAAAGAGGACTCGGTATGTTAACTGTCTGGCAGTAGTTAACCGAAGGAAGGGATTAAGACTCTGTGGGGAAAAGAAGTTTTAACAGATAAAAATTGTGATTAACCTAAGAACAGGTGTAGGACCGAGCGAAGGTCGTGACCCAAAGGACGGGTGTAGGACCGAGCGAAGGTCGTGACCCAAAGAATGGGTGTAGGACCAAGCGAAGGTCGTGACCCAAAAGGACGGGTGTAGGATCGAGTAAAGGTCGTGACCCAAATAACGGGTGTAGGATCGAGCGAAGGTCGTGACCCAAAGGACAGGTGTGGGATCAAGCGAAGGTCGTGACCCAAAGGACTGTCGATACCGACTGAACAAACAATACTTGATCAACAAAGGGGTATTGAACCAAAAGAAGGTTACTAACCCAAGGGTGCAAGTATTCGAACCAAGAAAAGGTTGCCAACTGCTAGGGATTCGGTGTTTACAGACGGACTGTGATTAACCGAAAGGAGCGAGTGATTAACCAAGAGAAGGTTATTAACTCGAAAAGGGGTTCAGTATTTTAATAGGCAGACGGTGGTTAACTGAAAAAATGGGTGATTAACTAAGAGAAGGTGATTAACCCAAAAGGCTCAGTATTTTAACGGGAAGACTGTGGTTAACTGAAGAAAAGGGTGATTAACCAAGAGAAGGTGATTAACCCAAAAGGAAACTCAGTATATTAACAGATAGACTGTGTTTAACTGAATAGACGGGTGATTAACCAAGAAAAGGTGATTAACCCAAGAGGAACTCAGTGTTTTAACAGACAGGCTGTGTTTAACTGAAAAAAAGAGAAAGTGCAAATTGGTGTTTTAACTGACAAGAAGTGGTTAACCAAACAAAGGGAGAAGAACAAAAAGAAGGCTGCGAACTACTGGGGATTCGGTTTTAACAGAAATCCTGCGATTAACCGAAGAAAAGGGCTTGGAATCTTCAGGGGAATCAAACTAGCAATGATTGGCCACAAGATAAAGAATGTTGAGACAAAGGAGAAGAATGCTAACCCAAGACAAAAATTATCTTAACCAAGAAGGATGGTGATTAATCAAGACAGAGATTGAGAGGTGCAAAAAGTGATCAAGGGTTGACCCGACTGGGGAATGAGAAACAATATAGCTTGAGGATAGAGGTGACTATTCTCGAGGAGAGGACAAGACACACTTACCAAAGAAATAGCCAGAATGAGGGTAGAAAAACTCCATCCTCATTCCTTCTCTAGCACCCAAAATATAGTGTGGAATTGAAACGGACAGCGTAACAGCTCCAATTTGTACAATGCTCTAGTGTCACGCGAAACTCCGACTCCTCGGTGGGGAAAAAGAAAGAAAAAGCTCTAAAGGAAGCCTAAAGAGAAGAAACGGGAAGGATCAATTAATCGAAACATGGTTTTGACCAATTAATCAAAGGGGAAAGTCATGCCAACAATTTTCCAAATAGGATGAAAAATCATTAAAGCAAATGGTGTGAATTATTGATTATACAAGATTAAGCTCATCCATGAAGAATGAACTTAATGCAAAACAAAGAGAGGGAGTACAAAACAGTACCACATGACATTGAAAATACAACACAAATCATATATCATGTAGTCAAAGAAAAGGCAAGAATTAGCATGTTCAAACAAATATCAAAAACATACATAATTGCAAGAATTGATAAATCAATCATTGAATTAATGTAAATATGCTTTAAACAGAGGTTAACAACATTGAAAACATCCATAAATATCAAGCATATCAATTCATGGAAGTTAGAATGATAAAGCATGGCAAACACACTTGAAAAAGCATGAAAATGGCATTTTGGTTCAGTGTTAATCGATTAACATAATTGCACTGTAAAGTGTTAATCGATTTACACTTGAAAAATAGCAAATTTTCACTGGTTAATCTATTAACATAATTACACTATAAAGTGTTAATCGATTAACACTGCTGCAGAGGCAAAAAAAAACAGTTTTAAAAAGTGCTTTTGGCCAACTTATTGATTGTGCAATCACTCCAATGCTAGGGCAAGCAATTATGAACGAAAAATCAAGTATAGAACCAACAAATGATCAACAATAGAATCAATTAAATCAACAAGATTATGGATCAAACAATGGCATGGCAAAATCAACCGAAAGACGGTCGAAACTCACAAAAGTGAACGAAACGATAAATTAAGTGAGAAACGACCAACCTACAAGCGGGAGATTTGGCTTGGTGATTGTTGTGCTTGAAATATGATGAAGATAAATGAAGAAATCCAGAGAAAACTGGAGAATCCTACACTTTCACTTTGAACCATAGCGAACCGAGCAAAAATTCGATGAAAAGTCCGAAATAAGAATTATCACCGAAGAAGCTTGAATTAATCACTTGAGATGAATCCAAAAGCTACTGAAGCTCCACAAAATCCAGTAGAATGGAAAGAAGATGAACGTTAAGCTCAAGAAAAATCACTTCCAAGGTGAAAGTAGCTTTTCTTCAATGGTGAATTAAGAGCTTTAGTGTGGTTTGGTGAAAAAGATGAAGTAGAATATGTAGAAGTTGCAGCAAATGGTGAGAGAAATGAGAGACTTGAGAGTGAAGAAAGTGAGAATTTGTATGAATGATTGTGGAGGAGTTGCAAAATGTGAAGCTTTGTTTATATAGACTTTTGGTTTGGAGTGTGAGAGGTTTGGAGCTAGCTTTGGACTTAGCTTTGGGTTAGGAACTAGGCTAGGAGTTAGTTACACTTGACTCACCGAGTCAAGGTAGTTAACTTTGTTAGTTAGGATCAACTCGGTAATAATCCCAAGGTGAGTTCCAACATCCAAAGGTTGACATGCTTGGAAAACAAGGAACATGGTGCATTTATTTGAAAATGATGCATTGGAACAAATGTAGGTGAATTCTTGAAGATTCCAGAATGCTCCACATGCTACTAGACCAATGTAGAATCTCAAAATGTGGAGGAAAAGTTGATGTCTTGGAAAAGTAGCAAATTATGCAAAATTTGCATGTGTTAATCTATTAACATAATTGCACTGCAAAGTGTTAATCGATTAACACTTGAAAAACAGCAAATTTAAACTGGTTAATCTATTAACATAATTGCACTGCAAATGGTTAAACGATTAACCAGACCAAAATATGCCCAATTTTGCCTGAAAATGGTGTTTTGGCCACGGTTCCAATTTTCAACCTCTTGCTTTGATAAATAGGCATAGAAACCCTTGTTTTGTGCTTATTTCGATAATGTGATGACCTTGTGATGATGCGATTAATCGAGCTTGAAAACCTGAACATTCCTGCAATCAAAACACAAAGGAAAAAATGCAAATGCGTATGCTAGCGATGCGAGTGCACATGCTTATGCAAAAAACTAAAAGGGAGGTCAAATTTCAGGTTATGACAGACGTGCTCTTTGGTGTCGTGCTGCATGGTCGGCCAATAGTATCTTGCTCGCAGGGCTTTTCATGCCAATGATCTCCCTCCTAAATGTTGCGCGTTGATGCCCTCGTGGATCTCTTGGAGGATTTCAGGGACTTTGCTCTCCTCGACACATTTCAGGAGGGGGATGGAAAATCCTCGTTGGTAGAGTTTGTCCTCAATCAGCACGTATGAGCAAGCTCGTCGTTTAGTCACGCTGGCCTCCTTGGTGTCCTCGGGCAGCTCCCCTTTGGTGAGGTAATCGTACACAGGGGTCATCCAACTGTGACTGTCCCCGATGGCGTTGACGTCGAGCAACTCTGATGGTTTCTCGATACTTGGTCGGGCAAGTATCTCTTGTACGACGGATTTATTGCCGCCTTTCTTTCTGGTGCTGGCCAGTTTGGACAAGACGCCCGCCCGCGTGTTTTGTTTGCGGGGGATGTGTTGGACTTCCCACGCGTCAAACTTGGTGATTATCTCCATCACCAGTGTCAAATATTCGACTAGCTGGTCGTTCTTTGCTTGAAACTCTCCCCTTACCTGGGATGCTACGAGCTGGGAATTGGTGTAAATCTTCACCTCCTTGGCACCCACGTCCTTTGCCAGCCGTAGTCCCGCGAGGAAGGCCTCGTATTCGGCTTGGTTGTTAGACGTAGGGAAGGACAGGACTAGAGATACTTTGATTAGTATTCCTTCCTCGAAAATGAGGATGATACCTGCGCCGCTACCTGAGGGGCTGGATGCCCCGTCCACATAAATGGTCCATCTCTGCGTTTCGCTTGGCGGGGACGATGGAGGTGTCATCTCCGCCACGAAATTGGCCAGGACTTGTGCCTTTAGGGCCTTCCTTCCCTCGTAACAAATGTCGAATTCTGATAACTCCAGGGACCATTTGAGCATCCTGCCGGCCATGTCTGGTCGGCAAAACAACTGCCTGATGGGTTGGTCCGTGCGTACTATTATGGTGTGGTCCAGGAAGTAGTGTCTGAGTCTTCTCGCGGAGGTAATGAGGGCAAGATAGAGTTTCTCTATCTGCGCGTACCTGATTTCTGGCCCTTGCTGGTGAAATAGATGGGCTTCTGCCCGCCAGTTGTTTCGCAAATGAGTGAAGCGCTGATGGCTTCGCTGGCAACGGAGAGATACAGGTACAAGGTCTCCCCGCATTCTGGTCGAGAAAGCACAAGAGGTTCGGAGAGGGCTCACTTAAGGTGGGTCAGAGCTTGCTTGTACTCCTCTATCCATTCGAAATTGGCCTCTTTTCTGAGGAGTTTAAAGAAAGGCAGGGCGTGTTGAGCAGACTTGGCCACGAAGCGGGAAAGTGAAGCGAGCATCCCGTTGAGGGATTGTATGGACTTCTTCGACCTGGACGTGGGGAACTCTGCGAATGCCCGGCACTTGTTTGGATTTGCCTTTATCCCCCTTTCGGTGAGGTAGAATCCGAGGAACTTCCCCGCCCGTACTCCGAAGGTGTATTTTTCTGGGTTAAAGCGCATTTTGCACTTCCTGGCCTGGTCGAAGACCTTTTGAAAGTGGACCGTATGGTCGGATTCCTCTCGGGATTTCACGATCATATCGTCCATGTAAACTTCAAGCATGTCTCTGATCTTTGATCGGAAGACCTTGTTCATCATGCGCTGGTATGTGGCCCCAACATTTTTTAGACCGAAGGGCATTACGTTGTAGTAATAGTTCCCCGAGGAGGTCATGAATGCGGTGTACCTTTTGTCCTCTTCTGCCATAGGGATTTGGTTGTACCCCGAATAGGCGTCCATGAAGGACAAAAGTTTAAAACATGCAGAGTTATCTACGAGCTTGTCTATGCTCGATAAGGGATAAGCATCTTTTGGGCAAGCCCAGTTGAGATCAGTATAGTCAATGCACATGCACCATTTTCCACTATGATTTTTAACAAGTACAATATTGGACAGCCAGGTTATATACCTGGCCTCCGGAATTAATTTCACCTCTAAGAGGTCTTGTACAAGTTTTTTGGTAGCCTGTGCCTTTTCGTCAGATTGTTTCCGCCTGCGCTGCGCGAAAACACGGGCAGCTGGGTCGATGGTCAAATGGTGGCATACGGTCTCAGGGTCCAAGTCGGGCATGCCTGCGGCACTCAAAGCAAACAGATCAGCGTTGTCGTCCAGGCACTTCTTCAGATGCTGCTTGACCTCGTCGGGTAGTCCAGCACCAATCTTCACCCCTCTGTTGGGGTTATTGCTGAAGGCGATGACTTCGAACTCCCCGTCTGGAACTGGTCGTATGAGGGCTGACATGAAGGAACTGGTCGTCCTAGCCGACGCACCTTCACTGCTATCTTCCTCGCCTTCCTCTGAAATTCAGTTATCAAGGTCGTTAGTGTGTACAGGGAGTGTCTGCTTCTTGTCTGATTGGCCGTCTTCGGATGGATGATCTTTCTCCCATGCTTGCTTAGCTGCTTTGTGTAACACCCTGATTTTTAACAGCGGGGGTGTATTTTTTTCAAAACTAATACCACACAAAATATTGACAACTGTCTTTTCAGGAAATAATAAAAATGATAAATCAGAGTACGAGCTTTTCGGTCTAAGTCTTTTCCGTAAATAGGACCAGAGCAATGCCCAAGGTTATAAAATATTTAACCACTTGAATATAATTTCGTACAAAGTATCTGACAACAAGTAAAGGTCAAAACCACACACACAAATTAAGCATTCAGCTTAAACAACCAACTTCCCAATAAACAAACATGGACAACACTCCGAAACAAAACCCTAAGCTGATCTTGAATTCCAAGCCAATGCTGACTTGGTACAGAAGACTCACTAAGACATCGAGCCTTGATGATTCTGACCGCCAAAGACATTCACATCTTGCAAGTCTTCACGACACCTGGATACTCTAACTATCACAACTTCTAATAACCTGGGTGGTCGTTAGCCACATCATAATAATAGTAGAGGGTCACAATCTAAAAACAGAATATATGAAAGAATACACATATGCAAATACACCATGATACATATCACAATTATAGCAGTTATTTCAATTCATAGTGCAATGCACAAATATCCTAATGCAGACTCTATATGAGTGTGATCCCCCTACCCGGGTTTCTCACGGGCATGAATTCTGGAATTTAACCTCTCCGCAGAGAGTCGTGATCCCCCTAACTGGGTTCCTCACTAAAAAGGTTATGCCTCACTAAAAGTGATCCCAACAGACACCGAGGTACTGCCTCACTAGAAGTGATCCCAACAGACACCAAGGTACTGCCTCACTAGAAGTGATCCCAACAGACACCGACTCAATAAAATCCCGCAGGATTAGGTGACGGTACAGGCACACTCACCTTGGTGCAGTAGAATCCCTCATGGATTAGGTGACGGTTCAGGCACATTCACCCTGGTACATGTAGACCCAACTACATACACGCAACTATGACATGCATGAGCAAACATATGCAAATGCAACAACGTAAATAATCTCATCATGTGTAATCACAATTCACATTTCAGTTCATATATTTATCACAAATCATATGAATAAATCTCAATACAATCAGGTGGGCTCCGTCCTCTAGAGTCCTCACCCCGTGTTGTCCTCTCGACATACACTTCACAGGAAAAATCATATATTCCTCACAAATCATATGAAAGCACATTCACCAATTTAGCATCATAGCATAAACGCACATCCCCAACTGGGCACACAGTCATGAATATATCCACATATCCCCAACTGGGCACACAATCATCACACATCCCCAAAAGGGCACACAACCATGAATACAAACACACAAGCATTCAATCACATATAATATCGTTAGAAAATGACCTTACCTTGGAAAGCTTCCAACAAGTTTATCTTACATTATAAGAGTCCGATCTGTATCTCTCGATGGGCTCTCCGATCCGATTCACACTCTAAACCTTTTAAATAACACAACTTATTTAAGTTAATACAACCCAAACTACATTTGTCTTAGCCACTTAGTTAATCAATTAAGTTTAGGTTTTATCACCGCGTTACTAACTTAATCGTTTTATAGTAAAGTACATCTTTTCAAATAGAAAATAATTTTTCTCTTTAAAAGAATAATAAAATATTAATTCAAAGAAGTTTCTAACTCGCTTATATAAAACATTTATTATTTTGAGCATCCCATTAAATCCTTTGATCATATTTTGATTAAAATTATTAAAAATAAATTATTATTCTTATTAAATATATAATTGAATAATATTGATTACAAACCAAATAAAAATTTAGTTATTAATTTATAATTAACAATTAAACATTCTATTTGGAATTTAAAATTTAACTCATTAACTGTTATTAACCTTTAAAAACTTCTAATTTATAAAAACTAAAATTGATAATTTTCAAAATTAATAAATAACTTTAATTCATAATCATTATATTGATTTCATCAATAAATATTTTTTTTAGACTAAACAAATTAACTCTAAAAAATCAAAACTTTGGTGAAACCGTAATAATAATTTGTTTTTCATATTTTTGTTCACAAGAAATTTCTATAAATACAAAAGTTAAGTAATATTATTTTCTATATTAAAATGAATCCATAGCGACTCAAATCTTAATTTTAAAATGGATAAAAACTTAATTCTCTTTCTTTTTCTCTTTGTATAGGCAAAATCAATTAGTTGTGATATGAAAGCTCTAATTATATGTGATATGTCAGTTAACCTTAAAGATACTCTTTCATTCTTACAACTCCACGGAAACTCCTTTTTTTTTTTAATTTTCAGTTATTTCTCAATTTGAATTTTAATCCAAATATGAATTAATTAACAAATCGAAAAAGTGTATTTAAATTAGAATAACGTTATTTTATATAAGAAACCAAAGTATCATGGCCACAAGACTCAGAAATTATTATAATTAGTGATGAAATTTATAATAAATTATTTTTCTTAAACTCAACAAATAGGTGAAAAACCCACCGGTAGATGAAGATGAAAAAACCCAGAACAGTCCAACAGTAGTCATCAGAGCTTCCTACCGGTGGCAGCAAATTCCGGTACGGTGGTGGCCGGTGGAAGGTGGTCCGATCATAAATTTTATTCGTGAGTTTTGTAGATTTTATCGAGCGGAAGAGGTTCATGGGTTTATTCTTGTCTAATGGAGTCCGTGGCGGCTGTAAAAGAAGAGAGAAGGTGGTGATGTGAAATTTCGAAATTGTTCCGATCTAAAATTAAATTATACGATAAGAAAGAGGGAAAAGAGAGGATAACAGTGGTGGGGGTAGTTTTCTATTTGAAGTTCTGGTGGTAGGAAATGGAATGAGGAAAGGGGCGGCGCCGTTGGTTTTAGGGGAGAAGGGATGAGAAGCTTCTGTTTTGATTTGCAGAGAGAGAAGAAGGAACGTGGAATTTGAAAGAAGAGGAAATTGATTTTTGTTTCTTCACCTAGAAACATGTGTGATAATTATTATTATTACTATTTATTATTATATGTTAATTCTAATAAAATAATAATATAATTCAAAAATATCTAGATATTTTTAGGATCTAATCCTATTAGTTCATTGAGTGTTTTAGTTTACTCTCAGACGAGTCATAATTCGCTTACAAATAACTTTCAGTAAAATTATAAAAATTCTACCGTAACCTTTTAATTAAATCAAAACATAATTTTCGAATAAATTTTTATTCCGAATAAATTTTTGTTCCTTAGTTTAGAAAAATATAATGAGATTAAATTCTCATTCTAGACGATATATAAAACTCCTATTTAAATTTTGATGACAATCGGAATCCGTAAAAATTAAAACGACGGATATATTTTGCTCGTTTTCTCAAGAATCAGAAGAACCACATTTTTGAAATTTCGACCCAATAGAAACATTTGAAATCAAATAAAAATATAGAGCCAATTGAAAAAGTCTGATTGGATTAAAGAAGAAAACATGCAGATCAATCTGGACCACAAACGAAAGTCCTTGAAATAACAGGTATATTTTGTTCGCTACTCCAAATTTAGTAGAAAACATAGATTAGAATGATAAACATTGCAATCTAATGAGGACTAACATATACGGGTGTTACATTACTACCCTCCAAAAAGAAGTTTCGTCCTCGAAACTCGAGGCAAGTGTAACAACTTAACTAGTTCCCACCAACACACTCACTAGAACGACCGTGCACCTATTGCAACCCTCTACAAAGTCGCATTGACTCGAACTCTAGACGCAAGGCTAGACATCACTCTACCACTCAAAACAACTTCACAAGAGCACATCCACAAACGCTAGGTCCTCCAGGATCCTAGGTCCATGCTCAAACTTTGCCCACTATCAAGCCGGCAAGAATCATCTATTCCGTTCAACACAATCTCGTCTACTATCAACAAGAGATTAAGGGTGATCACTTCCTCAATTTGTCAATAGGTAGGCGACAATCATGATGGTGGAATAAACCATCGTTACCTAACTACAATAGTGTCCTTTGCAACTTGTTCTCAAATTTATGCGAGACACAAGGGTCCAATACCCCTTCGAGGTTTTCTAAATGCTTCCTCAATTTCCTGCTACCTCGATCTCAACAATGAGACACAATTTCCCAAAACAAGTTACAATTTCCTTTACGCTCACTTAGGTCGGAACAATTGTTGAGTATCCTCCAAAGCAGTAAACGCTAATACCCGAGTACAATTCAACCTGTTTCGCTCCAAACGAAATCGTCATCCATGTAAATAAATTCACCACTCCGCCAATGTCCATAAATCTTTAGTGATTCCTTTAATCGCATAATTTTGGCGATCTGTATAGGTTCAGATTCGAATCTCATTCCAAATTACAATCTGAATAATAACATCCCAAAATCCGGTTGGTGATTGAAACTTCCCCAACTTTCTTTCACCTGCCAAAACTATGCCATCCACAGCACACAAATTCCCTTTTCACCAGTCTTAAACTATTGGATCCCACTCTAATCCAAGTATCTTCTCTCCAAATCATTACTTCGCTTACTCTCGTATGCCTTAACATGAAATGTTCCCCTTCGTTGGCCATCACCTTTGGCACACCCCGTCTTCCGTGTTATCCTACATCAGCTTCAAAAATCTATTGAGTTTCTTTCCTCTTACCCTTAAATTCTATTTTCCTCAAAATAACTCATCAATATAGCCATTCTTGATTGTTCTAACATCTTATATTCTGTTGTTAAACTGTTTGCGATGTCAACATCTGACGTCCAATATTTTCTCAATGCATGTTTTCCATTATGCTATGCTAGTCTTCATTATACAAGTACGATGAATCCAAGTCTTACTAGTCTCTACCAAACATTTCCATTTCATACTCGATTCTTCCTAATAGACAAATGTTTAATTCTCTTTATTTTCGAATATGACCAATGCACCTCAGGTGATCCATTCAAGTTGTACCTTTAAATCTTAAGCATACACCTACAATCATAATTTGCAAATTATGGGTGAGGTAATTACTTACACGAATTCTTAATTGACATAAGTTGCATCTCCATGTGTTTCTCCAACACCTTTTTTTAACACAACTTTCCCAATATTAGTTTTTTCACTTTATCCATTACTTAACCTCGTATCGACTTGAAAGTCTCATGTGGAATTCTCCAACATGTTTTCACTTAGTGCTTTCATCGTCCTGATTCTAAATGTAACATTCCATTTAGTCACCAATACATTACTCATTATCCTTGTGATATAAGATTTCCAACCGCACGATTAGTCTCTTACCACTTATACCACTTCTTAAATCTCCGCTTTACGTCCGAGAGCAACCTCATCATCTATAGCATACACCCTAGAAGTAATGCTCAGTCTCCTTCACATTTTCTGCCGATGGTTATCACTACAACCCTTCTTACAACTCCTTTAATTTGACTGATTTAAACAACGAGATTGTTAACCCCTTTATCAAAATTCCAGTAACACTTCCCCTTCCTTGTTCACGTACAACGTCAATCCTCTTCTGTGACTACCTTGTCGATTTTAAAACTCCAATAGCCCTTATACTAGATCTTCTTCGATCATCGAGTAATTTGCAACTTCAAAATTTCTACAACCAACCGTCTATAGTTGTTTCTCAACCTACCATGACCTCTATCTTGTCAATTTCAAACCACATCTTTAATTTTCTTCACCCAATCTAAATATCCTTTTATAACACAAACCAATCCTTTGTGCATAAGCTCTTGCTAACTATCCAGCCACACCTATTCACTCATCGGTTTCTTATTCATTTCTAATCTTCACTGAGGTACCCACCAACAGATTTCTCTATGATCTAACACCCTAAAAGAATTATTCCTCCAAACATACATATCTTACTCATCCATCTAGTTAGTGAGCACTTATCTCCAATCTTAACACTCGACCTTTAAAGAGCAACTACCCAACCAAAATTTCCTTTGCTACCATTTCTTTATTCTCATATTCGATCCCTAAATCCAACTCTAGATTTTAATCTTCAAGAACTCCATATACTTGTTATAACATATAATGTCATTCATTAAATCCGAAACCATGGTTCTGTGTCTTTTCAGATATTAACTTCCAGCGTCCTCTCGCTCTTCTAATAAACCATTGTCTACCCGCGGTCTGATATTTCAAGTAAAACCATGTCGCCCATACTTGAATGATTTAACAATTCCCAAATTGACTCATATGATTACTTAGATTCATGGGGCTACTTCTACCTTTTCCTCATATAAACCGTAATACTCATTCTCTCCCAAACTCCTACTTCTAGTTTTGAAGACAACTCCACTCATGGTCACCTTCACTAAAACTTATCCAGGTGATACTTGGTTTCCTACCTTCAACATCACATGATTCATCCTTAAGGCATTTAGTTACAGTTCTAACATAGCTCGAGAAACAAAATTAAACCCTCAAGTACCTACCAATCGCATAACCTTCCTCTAACTTTCCTATGTTCAGCCACTTTTAACGTGCAACCCGCTTTCTTCCTAGAGAAGATGTTCCATTGATATCCAAGCTGCTCTTCGATTCCAAAGAAATATCATCTTTTTCCTAGTCAATAAACTTCATCGCATCTCGTTCTGAACTCACCGGAATGAACATCGAATAATTTTTCTCAAAAAGGTCCCCCAAATCAGGTTCTTACTTGAAATCCTTTATGAACTTGACTTCCACTTATCCCCACTCAACATCTCTGAGTGGCAAGAACAACTACAACTCCTAATCCAGAGTCATTGCAGGAAAACCTTGTAGTTCTTGCTCGATCCAATCTCGTTCCATCTAGACCAACACATCCAAAGAATTCAGAGACACATGTCGACCAAAGTCGACTAGTGCTTAAGGGGTTTAATTATGCTTCTTACCGAAGTACTCTGGGAGACATTAACTTCAGTGAAGAAACAATTGATTACCTAAGCATATATCATGCTTGACTCAAGACAGAAAAACACATAACACATAGGACTCCAAACATTTACTCCCACTAAACCCGACACTTAATCAGCTTAGGACACCCGACTCACAACCCCACGAAAATCTAGACCAAAGCTCTGATACCACAAATGTAACACCCCGATTTTTAACAGCGGGGGTGTATTTTTTTCAAAATTAATACCACACAAAATATTGACAACTGTCTTTTCAGGAAATAATAAAAATGATAAATCAGAGTACGAGCTTTTCGGTCTAAGTCTTTTCCGTAAATAGGACCAGAGCAATGCCCAAGGTTATAAAATATTTAACCACTTGAATATAATTTCGTACAAAGTATCTGACAACAAGTAAAGGTCAAAACCACACACACAAATTAAGCATTCAGCTTAAACAACCAACTTCCCAATAAACAAACATGGACAACACTCTGAAACAAAACCCTAAGCTGATCTTGAATTCCAAGCCAATGCTGACTTAGTACAGAAGACTCACTAAGACATCGAGCCTTGATGATTCTGACCGCCAAAGACATTCACATCTTGCAAGTCTTCACGACACCTGGATACTCTAACTATCACAACTTCTAATAACCTGGGTGGTCGTTAGCCACATCATAATAATAGTAGAGGGTCACAATCTAAAAACAGCATATATGAAAGAATACACATATGCAAATGCACCATGATACATATCACAATTATAGCAGTTATTTCAATTCATAGTACAATGCACAAATATCCTAATGCAGACTCTATATGAGTGTGATCCCCCTACCCGGGTTTCTCACATGCATGAATTCCGGAATTTAACCTCTCTGCAGAGAGTCGTGATCCCCCTAACCGGGTTCCTCACTAAAAAGGTTCTGCCTCACTAAAAGTGATCCCAACAGACACCGAGGTACTGCCTCACTAGAAGTGATCCCAACAGACACCAAGGTACTGCCTCACTAGAAGTGATCCCAACAGACACCGACTCAATAAAATCCCGCAGGATTAGGTGACGGTACAGGCACACTCACCTTGGTGCAGTAGAATCCCTCATGGATTAGGTGACAGTTCAGGCACATTCACCCTGGTACATGTAGACCCAACTACATACACGCAACTATGATATGCATGAGCAAACATATGCAAATGCAACAACGTAAATAATCTCATCATGTGTAATCACAATTCACATTTCAGTTCATATATTTATGACAAATCATATGAATAAATCTCAGTACAATCAGGTGGGCTCCGTCCTCTAGAGTCCTCACCCCGTGTTGTCCTCTCGACATACACTTCACAGGAAAAATCATATATTCCTCACAAATCATATGAAAGCACATTCACAAATTTAGCATCATAGCATAAACACACATCCCCAACTGGGCACACAATTATGAATATATCCACATATCCCCAACTGGGCACACAATCATCACACATCCCCAAAAGGGCACACAACCATGAATACAAACACACAAGCATTCAATCACATATAATATCGTTAGAAAGTGCCCTTACCTTGAAAAGCTTCCAACAAGTTTATCTTACATTATAAGAGTCCGATCTGTATCTCTCGATGGGCTCTCCGATCCGATTCACACTCTAAACCTTTTAAATAACACAACTTATTTAAGTTAATACAACCCAAACTACATTTGTCTTAGCCACTTAGTTAATCAATTAAGTTTAGGTTTTATCACCGAGTTACTAACTTAATCGTTTTATATTAAAGTACATCTTTTCAAATAGAAAATAATTTTTCTTTTTAAAAGAATAATAAAATATTAATTCAAAGAAGTTTCAAACTCCCTTATTTAAAACATTTATTATTTTGAGCATCCCATTAAATCCTTTGATCATATTTTGATTAAAATTATTAAAAATAAATTATTATTCTTATTAAATATATAATTGAATAATATTGATTACAAACCAAATAAAAATTTAGTTATTAATTTATAATTAACAATTAAACATTCTATTTGGAATTTAAAATTTAACTCATTAACTGTTATTAACCTTTAAAAACTTCTAATTTATAAAAACTAAAATTGATAATTTTCAAAATTAATAAATAACTTTAATTCATAATCATTATATTGATTTCATCAATAAATATTTTTTTTAGACTAAACAAATTAACTCTAAAAAATCAAAACTTTGGTGAAACCGTAATAATAATTTGTTTTTCATATTTTTGTTCACAAGAAATTTCTATAAATACAAAAGTTAAGTAATATTATTTTCTATATTAAAATGAATCCATAGCGACTCAAATCTTAATTTTAAAATGGATAAAAACTTAATTCTCTTTCTTTTTCTCTTTGTATAGGCAAAATCAATTAGTTGTGATATGAAAGCTCTAATTATATGTGATATGTCAGTTAACCTTAAAGATACTCTTTCATTCTTACAACTCCACGGAAACTCCTTTTTTTTTTTTTAATTTTCAGTTATTTCTCAATTTGAATTTTAATCCAAATATGAATTAATTAACAAATCGAAAAAGTGTATTTAAATTAGAATAACGTTATTTTATATAAGAAACCAAAGTATCATGGCCACAAGACTTAGAAATTATTATAATTAGTGATGAAATTTATAATAAATTATTTTTCTTAAACTCAACAAATAGGTGAAAAACCCACCGGTAGATGAAGATGAAAAAACCCAGAACAGTCCAACAGTAGTCATCAGAGCTTCCTACCGGTGGCAGCAAATTCCGGTACGGTGGTGGCCGGTGGAAGGTGGTCCGATCATAAATTTTATTCGTGAGTTTTGTAGATTTTATCGAGCGGAAGAGGTTCATGGGTTTATTCTTGTCTAATGGAGTCCGTGGCGGCTGTAAAAGAAGAGAGAAGGTGGTGATGTGAAATTTCGAAATTGTTCCGATCTAAAATTAAATTATACGATAAGAAAGAGGGAAAAGAGAGGATAACAGTGGTGGTGGTAGTTTTCTATTTGAAGTTCTGGTGGTAGGAAATGGAATGAGGAAAGGGGCGGCGCCGTTGGTTTTAGGGGAGAAGGGATGAGAAGCTTCTGTTTTGATTTGCAGAGAGAGAAGAAGGAACGTGGAATTTGAAAGAAGAGGAAATTGATTTTTGTTTCTTCACCTAGAAACATGTGTGATAATTATTATTATTACTATTTATTATTATATGTTAATTCTAATAAAATAATAAAATAATTCAAAAATATCTAGATATTTTTAGGATCTAATCCTATTAATTCATTGAGTGTTTTAGTTTACTCTCAGACGAGTCATAATTCGCTCACAAATAACTTTCAGTAAAATTATAAAAATTCTACCGTAACCTTTTAATTAAATCAAAACATAATTTTCGAATAAATTTTTATTCCGAATAAATTTTTGTTCCTTAGTTTAGAAAAATATAATGAGATTAAATTCTCATTCTAGACGATATATAAAACTCCTATTTAAATTTTGATGACAATCGGAATCCGTAAAAATTAAAACGACGGATATATTTTGCTCGTTTTCTCAAGAATCAGAAGAACCACATTTTTGAAATTTCGACCCAATAGAAACATTTGAAATCAAATAAAAATATAGAGCCAATTGAAAAAGTCTGATTGGATTAAAGAAGAAAACATGCAGATCAATCTGGACCACAAACGAAAGTCCTTGAAATAACAGGTATATTTTGTTCGCTACTCCAAATTTAGTAGAAAACATAGATTAGAATGATAAACATTGCAATCTAATGAGGACTAACATATACGGGTGTTACATTACTACCCTCCAAAAAGAAGTTTCGTCCTCGAAACTCGAGGCAAGTGTAACAACTTAACTAGTTCCCACCAACACACTCACTAGAACGACCGTGCACCTATTGCAACCCTCTACAAAGTCGCATTGACTCGAACTCTAGACGCAAGGCTAGACATCACTCTACCACTCAAAACAACTTCACAAGAGCACATCCACAAACGCTAGGTCCTCCAGGATCCTAGGTCCATGCTCAAACTTTGCCCACTATCAAGCCGGCAAGAATCATCTATTCCGTTCAACACAATCTCGTCTACTATCAACAAGAGATTAAGGGTGATCACTTCCTCAATTTGTCAATAGGTAGGCGACAATCATGATGGTGGAATAAACCATCGTTACCTAACTACAATAGTGTCCTTTGCAACTTGTTTTCAAATTTATGTGAGACACAAGGGTCCAATACCCCTTCGAGGTTTTCTAAATGCTTCCTCAATTTCCTGCTACCTCGATCTCAACAATGAGACACAATTTCCCAAAACAAGTTACAATTTCCTTTACGCTCACTTAGGTCGGAACAATTGTTGAGTATCCTCCAAAGCAGTAAACGCTAATACCCGAGTACAATTCAACCTGTTTCGCTCCAAACGAAATCGTCATCCATGTAAATAAATTCACCACTCCGCCAATGTCCATAAATCTTTAGTGATTCCTTTAATCGCATAATTTTGGCGATCTGTATAGGTTCAGATTCGAATCCCATTCCAAATTACAATCTGAATAATAACATCCCAAAATCCGGTTGGTGATTGAAACTTCCCCAACTTTCTTTCACCTGCCAAAACTATGCCATCCACAGCACACAAATTCCCTTTTCACCAGTCTTAAACTATTGGATCCCACTCTAATCCAAGTATCTTCTCTCCAAATCATTACTTCGCTTACTCTCGTATGCCTTAACATGAAATGTTCCCCTTCGTTGGCCATCACCTTTGGCACACCCCGTCTTCCGTGTTATCCTACATCAGCTTCAAAAATCTATTGAGTTTCTTTCCTCTTACCCTTAAATTCTATTTTCCTCAAAATAACTCATCAATATAGCCATTCTTGATTGTTCTAACATCTTATATTCTGTTGTTAAACTGTTTGCGATGTCAACATCTGACGTCCAATATTTTCTCAATGCATGTTTTCCATTATGCTATGCTAGTCTTCATTATACAAGTACGATGAATCCAAGTCTTACTAGTCTCTACCAAACATTTCCATTTCATACTCGATTCTTCCTAATAGACAAATGTTTAATTCTCTTTATTTTCGAATATGACCAATGCACCTCAGGTGATCCATTCAAGTTGTACCTTTAAATCTTAAGCATACACCTACAATCATAATTTGCAAATTATGGGTGAGGTAATTACTTACACGAATTCTTAATTGACATAAGTTGCATCTCCATGTGTTTCTCCAACACCTTTTTTTAACACAACTTTCCCAATATTATTTTTTTCACTTTATCCATTACTTAACCTCGTATCGACTTGAAAGTCTCATGTGGAATTCTCCAACATGTTTTCACTTAGTGCTTTCATCGTCCTGATTCTAAATGTAACATTCCATTTAGTCACCAATACATTACTCATTATCCTTGTGATATAAGATTTCCAACCGCACGATTAGTCTCTTACCACTTATACCACTTCTTAAATCTCCGCTTTACGTCCGAGAGCAACCTCATCATCTATAGCATACACCCTAGAAGTAATGCTCAGTCTCCTTCACATTTTCTGCCGATGGTTATCACTACAACCCTTCTTACAACTCCTTTAATTTGACTGATTTAAACAACGAGATTGTTAACCCCTTTATCAAAATTCCAGTAACACTTCCCCTTCCTTGTTCACGTACAACGTCAATCCTCTTCTGTGACTACCTTGTCGATTTTAAAACTCCAATAGCCCTTATACTAGATCTTCTTCGATCATCGAGTAATTTGCAACTTCAAAATTTCTACAACCAACCGTCTATAGTTGTTTCTCAACCTACCATGACCTCTATCTTGTCAATTTCAAACCACATCTTTAATTTTCTTCACCCAATCTAAATATCCTTTTATAACACAAACCAATCCTTTGTGCATAAGCTCTTGCTAACTATCCAGCCACACCTATTCACTCATCGGTTTCTTATTCATTTCTAATCTTCACTGAGGTACCCACCAACAGATTTCTCTATGATCTAACACCCTAAAAGAATTATTCCTCCAAACATACATATCTTACTCATCCATCTAGTTAGTGAGCACTTATCTCCAATCTTAACACTCGACCTTTAAAGAGCAACTACCCAACCAAAATTTCCTTTGCTACCATTTCTTTATTCTCATATTCGATCCCTAAATCCAACTCTAGATTTTAATCTTCAAGAACTCCATATACTTGTTATAACATATAATGTCATTCATTAAATCCGAAACCATGGTTCTGTGTCTTTTCAGATATTAACTTCCAGCGTCCTCTCGCTCTTCTAATAAACCATTGTCTACCCGCGGTCTGATATTTCTAGTAAAACCATGTCGCCCATACTTGAATGATTTAACAATTCCCAAATTGACTCATATGATTACTTAGATTCATGGGGCTACTTCTACCTTTTCCTCATATAAACCGTAATACTCATTCTCTCCCAAACTCCTACTTCTAGTTTTGAAGACAACTCCACTCATGGTCACCTTCACTAAAACTTATCCAGGTGATACTTGGTTTCCTACCTTCAACATCACATGATTCATCCTTAAGGCATTTAGTTACAGTTCTAACATAGCTCGAGAAACAAAATTAAACCCTCAAGTACCTACCAATCGCATAACCTTCCTCTAACTTTCCTATGTTCGGCCACTTTTAACGTGCAACCTGCTTTCTTCCTAGAGAAGATGTTCCATTGATATCCAAGCTGCTCTTCGATTCCAAAGAAATATCATCTTTTTCCTAGTCAATAAACTTCATCGCATCTCGTTCTGAACTCACCGGAATGAACATCGAATCATTTTTCTCAAAAAGGTCCCCCAAATCAGGTTCTTACTTGAAATCCTTTATGAACTTGACTTCCACTTATCCCCACTCAACATCTCTGAGTGGCAAGAACAACTACAACTCCTAATCCAGAGTCATTGCAGGAAAACCTTGTAGTTCTTGCTCGATCCAATCTCGTTCCATCTAGACCAACACATCCAAAGAATTCAGAGACACATGTCGACCAAAGTCGACTAGTGCTTAAGGGGTTTAATTATGCTTCTTACCGAAGTACTCTGGGAGACATTAACTTCAGTGAAGAAACAATTGATTACCTAAGCATATATCATGCTTGACTCAAGACAGAAAAACACATAACACATAGGACTCCAAACATTTACTCCCACTAAACCCGACACTTAATCAGCTTAGGACACCCGACTCACAACCCCACGAAAATCTAGACCAAAGCTCTGATACCACAAATGTAACACCCCGATTTTTAACAGCGGGGGTGTATTTTTTTCAAAATTAATACCACACAAAATATTGACAACTGTCTTTTCAGGAAATAATAAAAATGATAAATCAGAGTACGAGCTTTTCGGTCTAAGTCTTTTCCGTAAATAGGACCAGAGCAATGCCCAAGGTTATAAAATATTTAACCACTTGAATATAATTTCGTACAAAGTATCTGACAACAAGTAAAGGTCAAAACCACACACACAAATTAAGCATTCAGCTTAAACAACCAACTTCCCAATAAACAAACATGGACAACACTCCGAAACAAAACCCTAAGCTGATCTTGAATTCCAAGCCAATGCTGACTTAGTACAGAAGACTCACTAAGACATCGAGCCTTGATGATTCTGACCGCCAAAGACATTCACATCTTGCAAGTCTTCACGACACCTGGATACTCTAACTATCACAACTTCTAATAACCTGGGTGGTCGTTAGCCACATCATAATAATAGTAGAGGGTCACAATCTAAAAACAGCATATATGAAAGAATACACATATGCAAATGCACCATGATACATATCACAATTATAGCAGTTATTTCAATTCATAGTACAATGCACAAATATCCTAATGCAGACTCTATATGAGTGTGATCCCCCTACCCGGGTTTCTCACATGCATGAATTCCGGAATTTAACCTCTCTGCAGAGAGTCGTGATCCCCCTAACCGGGTTCCTCACTAAAAAGGTTCTGCCTCACTAAAAGTGATCCCAACAGACACCGAGGTACTGCCTCACTAGAAGTGATCCCAACAGACACCAAGGTACTGCCTCACTAGAAGTGATCCCAACAGACACCGACTCAATAAAATCCCGCAGGATTAGGTGACGGTACAGGCACACTCACCTTGGTGCAGTAGAATCCCTCATGGATTAGGTGACAGTTCAGGCACATTCACCCTGGTACATGTAGACCCTACTACATACACGCAACTATGATATGCATGAGCAAACATATGCAAATGCAACAACGTAAATAATCTCATCATGTGTAATCACAATTCACATTTCAGTTCATATATTTATGACAAATCATATGAATAAATCTCAGTACAATCAGGTGGGCTCCGTCCTCTAGAGTCCTCACCCCGTGTTGTCCTCTCGACATACACTTCACAGGAAAAATCATATATTCCTCACAAATCATATGAAAGCACATTCACAAATTTAGCATCATAGCATAAACACACATCCCCAACTGGGCACACAATTATGAATATATCCACATATCCCCAACTGGGCACACAATCATCACACATCCCCAAAAGGGCACACAACCATGAATACAAACACACAAGCATTCAATCACATATAATATCGTTAGAAAGTGCCCTTACCTTGAAAAGCTTCCAACAAGTTTATCTTACATTATAAGAGTCCGATCTGTATCTCTCGATGGGCTCTCCGATCCGATTCACACTCTAAACCTTTTAAATAACACAACTTATTTAAGTTAATACAACCCAAACTACATTTGTCTTAGCCACTTAGTTAATCAATTAAGTTTAGGTTTTATCACCGAGTTACTAACTTAATCGTTTTATATTAAAGTACATCTTTTCAAATAGAAAATAATTTTTCTTTTTAAAAGAATAATAAAATATTAATTCAAAGAAGTTTCAAACTCCCTTATTTAAAACATTTATTATTTTGAGCATCCCATTAAATCCTTTGATCATATTTTGATTAAAATTATTAAAAATAAATTATTATTCTTATTAAATATATAATTGAATAATATTGATTACAAACCAAATAAAAATTTAGTTATTAATTTATAATTAACAATTAAACATTCTATTTGGAATTTAAAATTTAACTCATTAACTGTTATTAACCTTTAAAAACTTCTAATTTATAAAAACTAAAATTGATAATTTTCAAAATTAATAAATAACTTTAATTCATAATCATTATATTGATTTCATCAATAAATATTTTTTTTAGACTAAACAAATTAACTCTAAAAAATCAAAACTTTGGTGAAACCGTAATAATAATTTGTTTTTCATATTTTTGTTCACAAGAAATTTCTATAAATACAAAAGTTAAGTAATATTATTTTCTATATTAAAATGAATCCATAGCGACTCAAATCTTAATTTTAAAATGGATAAAAACTTAATTCTCTTTCTTTTTCTCTTTGTATAGGCAAAATCAATTAGTTGTGATATGAAAGCTCTAATTATATGTGATATGTCAGTTAACCTTAAAGATACTCTTTCATTCTTACAACTCCACGGAAACTCCTTTTTTTTTTTTAATTTTCAGTTATTTCTCAATTTGAATTTTAATCCAAATATGAATTAATTAACAAATCGAAAAAGTGTATTTAAATTAGATTAACGTTATTTTATATAAGAAACCAAAGTATCATGGCCACAAGACTCAGAAATTATTATAATTAGTGATGAAATTTATAATAAATTATTTTTCTTAAACTCAACAAATAGGTGAAAAACCCACCGGTAGATGAAGATGAAAAAACCCAGAACAGTCCAACAGTAGTCATCAGAGCTTCCTACCGGTGGCAGCAAATTCCGGTACGCTGGTGGCCGGTGGAAGGTGGTCCGATCATAAATTTTATTCGTGAGTTTTGTAGATTTTATCGAGAGGAAGAGGTTCATGGGTTTATTCTTGTCTAACGGAGTCCGTGGCGGCTGTAAAAGAAGAGAGAAGGTGGTGATGTGAAATTTCGAAATTGTTCCGATCTAAAATTAAATTATACGATAAGAAAGAGGGAAAAGAGAGGATAACATTGGTGGTGGTAGTTTTCTATTTGAAGTTCTGGTGGTAGGAAATGGAATGAGGAAAGGGGTGGCGCCGTTGGTTTTAGGGGAGAAGGGATGAGAAGCTTCTGTTTTGATTTGCAGAGAGAGAAGAAGGAACGTGGAATTTGAAAGAAGAGGAAATTGATTTTTGTTTCTTCACCTAGCCACATGTGTGATAATTATTATTATTACTATTTATTATTATATGTTAATTCTAATAAAATAATAATATAATTCAAAAATATCTAGATATTTTTAGGATCTAATCCTATTAGTTCATTGAGTGTTTTAGTTTACTCTCAGACGAGTCATAATTCGCTCACAAATAACTTTCAGTAAAATTATAAAAATTCTACCGTAACCTTTTAATTAAATCAAAACATAATTTTCGAATAAATTTTTATTCCGAATAAATTTTTGTTCCTTAGTTTAGAAAAATATAATGAGATTAAATTCTCATTCTAGACGATATATAAAACTCCTATTTAAATTTTGATGACAATCAGAATCCGTAAAAATTAAAACGACGGATATATTTTGCTCGTTTTCTCAAGAATCAGAAGAACCACATTTTTGAAATTTCGACCCAATAGAAACATTTGAAATCAAATAAAAATATAAAGCCAATTGAAAAAGTCTGATTGGATTAAAGAAGAAAACATGCGGATCAATCTGGACCACAAACGAAAGTCCTTAAAATAACAGGTATATTTTGTTCGCTACTCCAAATTTTGTAGAAAACATAGATTAGAATGATAAACATTGCAATCTAATGAGGACTAAAATATACGGGTGTTACATTACTACCCTCCAAAAAGAAGTTTAGTCCTCGAAACTCGAGGCAAGTGTAACAACTTAACTAGTTCCCACCAACACACTCACTAGAACGACCGTGCACCTATTGCAACCCTCTACAAAGTCGCATTGACTCGGACTCTAGACGCAAGGCTAGACATCACTCTACCACTCAAAAAAACTTCACAAGAGCACATCCACAAACGCTAGGTCCTCCAGGATCCTAGGTCCATGCTCAAACTTTGCCCACTATCAAGCCGGCAAGAATCATCTATTCCGTTCAACACAATCTCGTCTACTATCAACAAGAGATTAAGGGTGATCAGTTCCTCAATTTGTCAATAGGTAGGCGACAACCATGATGGTGGAATAAACCATCGTTACCTAACTACAATAGTGTCCTTTGCAGCTTGTTCTCAAATTTATGCGAGGCACAAGGGTCCAATACCCCTTCGAGGTTTTCTAAATGCTTCCTCAATTTCCTGCTACCTCGATCTCAACAATGAGACACAATTTCCCAAAACAAGTTACAGTTTCCTTTACGCTCACTTAGGTCGGAACAATTGTTCTTCGCGGTAAAAGGTGATCGGCTAAGAGCGCCCCTTGATCTTCTCAAGTGTGGATAGTCGGTTAGGGATGCAATCAATTATCACACCTCGAAAAATGACGTGATACGACCTTCGCGATGGAAGCGGAAAACACAGAGTCGCCACCGAATTTTATTCATCCCAAAGAGGGAAAGGGAAATATCGATAAAACATTTAGGGAAAGAACATGGTTATCGCAACCACATTCTGGGTTCGGGAGTCAGTTACGTGGGGGGAAGGTATTAGCACCCCCTCAAGTCCGTTGTACTCAACGGGAACCTCTTAATTCGATTCGTGAGAAAGTTAGCTAAGGATTGTTTGTTTTCTTCTAAGATGAGTAAAAAAAGGTTTAGATACTAAAGGGGAAATGAGTGGTTTTATTATTAGGGTACTCGCCAAGATCATCGCAATCTTGTGCCTACGTATCTTACATTCGGACAAGAAAATAGTTTTGGTTTGATTTGTTATGAAAATAGTTTGATGTGGATCAGATTATAATCTTTTAGAGAAAATGATTATTCGGGCATGAAGAAGACTCCTCACACTTAAACAATCGAAGAGAGAACTCGAAGATACCAGTCCAACTCTCTTTTCATTGTTTATTGAAAAAAATGTTGCATATTTATTGAGTGTTTTAGTTTGATTTGAAAAAGATACTCGAAGTGGATCAAGGTTTGAGTTTGCGTTTGCGGAACGGTGTAAAGGTTTTTTTTTAGAGAAGCCGATTGTTCGAGTATGAAGAAGACTCCTCACACTCAAACAATCGAAAAGAGGACTCGAAGGCTCCAATTCAAATATTCGAGAGAGAATAGAAGACTCTAAACTTTCTCTTTTATTCAAGTTATTACGAAAACGATTTAAACTTAAGAAATGCTTATGAGACAAAGTGCAAAAAGGAAAGTAGTTATAAATTTGGTCCAACATTCTTTCCATTTTTAAACATAAATCATTAGTTTAGAAAAAATAATTTTTAAAACTAAATTATAATGAAACAAAAAATTACCAATTGCCTTTTTTTTTAAATGTCAGCTTTATTAACTTTATTTCTAACATTAATTACTAAACCAACAAGAGAAATGCTTTACTGCTCTACATGACTATCAACAGGACGATCCAAATAAAATGTGGTTCACAAATATCTTATAACATCATGATTAGCATATAGGTAAACACATAAACTAAACTACACAGGATCCAAACACAAGATACACTAAATCATCAATTATTCATGAGATGCATCATATGATAAGCATACTGTTTGAAAAAAAACTTTGATCATCAACCAAGCATTATGAACAGCATCAACAAGCAAGTTGTGACTAGTTTTAACAAAATAGCAGCAACAAAACAATTTAAACCATCACTTCAAATCACATGCTTGAAAAATAACAAAACGGTAAATGATTCTAGACCACCACAAAATCATAACAGCAATGAGCATGAACAAATTGAAATCGACATCGCCAAATCAAAATCGAAAACAATAAATAAACATCACGATAATTATGTACCAACATCATACAACATAACCAAGTTGAAAAGAAAGTACCTACGCAATCGAAGCAGGATTATAACCAAAACCCTTATGTGTTGATGACGCGGATGATACCGAATTCGTAGTGATGTGAAGGACGCGTGATGTTCTTGTTGTTGCCTTCTCCCTCATGTCTCTCTCTTCCAGATCTCGTACCTTTTCGCGGCGGCTTATTTCCTCGATCTCTCAATCTGTTTCACAACTTTCTCTCCTCATCTCGGATTTGGTGAAGGTTGTTGTGGCGTTGGCTCGTGGTTACGGCGGCGGTGAAAAGTTTGAGATGGAAAGCGGAGAACAACATAATGCGGATCTGCGGTGGCTATGGATTAGTGAGTCGTTGGTGAATACGGTTTATAGTGCAATGTGTGTCGGTTTTTGGAAACAGTTGTGAGAGATTTTTCATGACGGTTTTGTTGCGGTGCACATATTGATGGTGTAAGTTGCAACAGTTATTGTATTTTGAAGTTATATTGTTTGGTGAGGATGGTTACAAAGCCGACGGAAATGGCGGTGAGATTTGAAGGTTATCAATCAAAGTTGGTTTGTGTTTGATTTTCTTTGACAGAGGTAACAAGGGTGATGCCGGATTTATTGTTGATGGGAGATGAAGGTAGGGGATCGTGAGAAGTTGATGGTGCAGCTGAAGGGCATTACGAGGTTCAAATTTTTTTTTCTTTCTCAAAACTCCTTTTTTTTTTCTTTCTTCCCTTTCTCCTTTTTTAAATCCAAACAAACTTGTTTATTAAGTTTTAGATTTGTCTTGTTATGTTGATACATCACTTTCATGCCATAAGCTATGCAGACTGTTGTTGGTTGTTGCAGTCATGTCTAAAGCTCATTGTGGATTGTTACTGAAGAACCTTATTGTGTGCAGTTTTTTCAATGCAAGAAAGGGGAAGGCGTGTCGTGGTGTATTTGACTCAAGGGTGTCACTTTTCTGAACTTGTACTTTTTTTGTAATTTTCTTCACTTGTAAACCAAATTTTGCAAATGGACTCAGCATTAAATTGTAATTGGCCTTTAGTATGTAAACCAATATTGATTGGAATGGACTTTGGAGATGTTATGGATGGACAATGGTTTTTTTAGAGAATTTTGTGGGGGATTTATATGTATTTTTTTTATGGATATGAATAAGTTTATGGAAATGATTAGAAAGAAGATGGATAAAAATAAAATAAAATGGATGAATAGACAAATGGTGTTTGGATAATCGAAAATAGATACAAAAATATATAATGGATACTTAAATATGGATTGGATATTTGACTTGAAGAAATGAATAATGGTTTAGAAATTGGAAAATTGGAACTATTGGATAAGTGAATGAAATTGAAATTGGTTACAGGAGCGAGTATGGGTCATGTTAATGCGCTTCCATGCCTGAACAAACTCCTAAAACTTTAACAATTGAACCTGACATGCCACTATCTTGAATGACATCACGACCATGAATCCATCTTAACACGGTCTTCCATTGAGCATCAAATCTGATGAATCCTTAGATCAATGAATTTTTGTGGTTTTGAAAAGGTTTGACAACAAAATTAACTTGAATCAAATGAAGCATTTCTTGAAAAGAAACTTGAATCATGACCTGAAATTTCTTACAATCATTCTTGAGATATGACTTAAAATCAAACTTGAAACCAGATGATTACGCCTATGAACTTCAAGTAATTCGCTTGCCAAAAAGTTCATTTAAATGCGTCTTTCAACCAATTCTTGACAAACTTGATTAGAACAGACTGAAAGACTCACTACTCCTTAAAGAATCCAAACTAAACTTCACTCTCAAGTCCAAATCAACCTGTACTTTGCAATGAAACTCAAATGAATGACAATTATCAAGCTCAAATACCAAAGGTGAGAAACCATAATCTTCCTGCCTTGAATGCATATTGATGAAGCAGTGGCTTGAAAACCCTAATTCAAAACCTCCTCAGTTAAACCAAATGATAAAAACCCTGGATGCTTGGTGACATTGAGGACTTTGAAACAGGTGACATCGAAGGGTATAGGATCACATCAACCCCTAACCAAAGATCCAGATTCTAGCTTTCAAACGTGACTGATGAAAAAGCGACTTGGATCATCCTAGAATGAGGAAGAGAGTTTCACAGTAATAGAGAAACTTCAGCTTGTTCAGAATACCTTGATCCCATGCCTTAGAAGCCTAATGAAATGCATGATCATGATTGTCATGACCTAGTGGAGATGCATAAATGATGAAAATGACATGATAAGGGTTGGGTGAAAATGAGGGTGTGACAGATGCCCCTATTGAATCTTCTTGGACTTGAATGTGAGAGTGGCGAAAGCTTTCTTACAGTCAAGGTACAAGTGGATTAAATATAAGAATACCCGGAATTTTCAACCGAAAAAGGGGTAGAATGAAAGGTGATGGATTAGTGGGATGGCTTGAGAAAGGCATCTGTCATTAGGAACAGGTAATTGGTTATGAGGGATACGATGATATGCTTGAGATGCAATGAGGAGATGAACATGAGTGTTTTGCCAGTTTTGAAAGGGGAGGCATCCCTGCAGCATTCTGAGGACATATATAAAAGGTTACGAGATATTCCTTCTACGAATGGTAGAGAGGACTCTAGAAATAAAGGATTACGAGAGATATTCCCTCTAAGAAAGGTAGGGAGGACTCAAGAAATAAAATATTGTGAGATATTCCTTCTACAAAAGGTAGAGAGGACTCTAGAAATAAAGGATTGTGAGATATTCCTCCTACGAAAGGTAGGGAGGACTCAAGAAATAAAATATTGTAAGATATTCCTTCTACAAAAGGTAGAGAGGACTCTAGAAATAAAGGATTGTGAGATATTCCTCCTATGAAAGGTAGAGAGGACTTAAGGATAACATATTACGAAATGGTTTTCCTCTTGCGAAAGGCAAAGAGGACCCCTGAACGAAAGGTTAGGAGAAAAAATAAATTCCTGCTACAACAAGTAGAGGAGACTCCCTTGGGAGAAGACGATCGTACTATTTTCTGCAAAAGCATAAACGACTCTAGAACACAAGGTTTGGAGAATAATTCCTCCTACAAAAGGTATAAAGGACTCCAGAACAAAAGTTTGGAGACAATTCCTTTCTATGAAAGGTAGATAGGACCCCAGAACAAAAGGCTTGGAGACAATTCCTTTCTACAAAAGGTAGAGAGGACCCCAGAACAAAAGGTTAGGAGGATAATTCCTTTTACAAAAGGTAGAGAGGACTCCAGAACAAAAGGTTTGGAGACAATTCCTTTCTACAAAAGGTATAGAGGACCCCAGAACAAAAGGTTAGGAGACAATTCCCCTCTACGAAAGGTAGAGAGGACCCCAGAACAAAAGGTTAGGAGATAATTCCCTTCTACGAAATGTAGAGAGGACCCCAGAACAAAAGGTTAGGAGACAATTCGTTTCTACTAAAGGTAGAGAGGACCCTAGAACAAAAGTTTAGAAGACAATTCTTTTCTATGAAAGATAGAGAAAACCCCATAACAAAAGGTTTGGAGACAAATTCCTTCTACAAAAGGTAGAGAGGACCCCAGAACAAAAGGTTAGGAGATAATTCCCTTCTACGAAAGGTAGAGATGAGACCTACAAAAGGTAAGTTGGGAAGAAATTGTGCAAAAGGCACTGGAAGACTCTTACTAAAGGTAAGTTGGACATATTGCAAAAGGCAAGGAGGAGATACATCGTGAAAAATGACACGAGAAACTCACAAAAGGTAAGTTGGGGGCAATAACCATCTTCCTGCATAAGGCAGAAGAAACTTGCATAGGGTATCAGAATATCATTGACCTCACAGGCACAACGGCGGAGATGACATTCTCTGAGTATAGCGACCATTAAGTTCTTGGCCACATATGCATCAAGCGTCCAAATTAATCGAAAATACCTAATACAAAGTTCTGTCGCGTGCGTAAGGCAGCGAGGACGCTTACGAAAGGAAAGCGACTGAATAAGATTTCATGCGTAAGGCAGTGAAATCCCTTACGAAAGGTAAGGGGACACATAATGGGTTGGAAGTAGCAACTGATGGGCGAGACGAAGCCCACATGAATTCCCTACCCTTTAAAGGAACTGGCTAAACAAGCGTGCAAATGATGCAGAAATGTATGCAAAATGCTGGGGATATGAAAGTCTGGAGTGACGGTCGTGCCAAGCATGGTTGGGCTTTGGTTTGGCGTGCCAAGGAAGGTTGGGCTTAAGTTGGAAGTCCCAAGTATGGTTGGGCTTTGGGTTAGATGGGGAATGAGATTAACTTCCCGACACTCGAAATTTGACGATGCTATGATCGGACGACAAATGTGGATACCCCTGATGCTCCAAATTTGGTCTTTTGCAGGAGTTACGCTTGCTCCTAAGAGATCCTTAATTCCAACTGAGGTGCCATGATGACTTTGCAAACGACAGTATGAGTGTAACGATGTGACTAATGGATGTTGTTTGCACTTTTGCTCTGCCCCAAGGCTTTTTGACACTTGTTGTGAACTCAACATTTGCTATTGCCCAAAGGGGTCTGCTTGACCAATCTTGAAAGTATAGAGGAAAATTGCCCCTTTACAATTTATCTGCCCCAGTCTGTAGGGTTTTCAAATGAATCCTCCTCGAATAGAAACTTTGGAGGTGACCATACCATGACATGGTCTGAGATAACTTGCACCAATATCCGAATCTGCAATGGTCAGTCATCGCTTGAGTCTCTTGAAAGACTTGCCCCAGAATGAGCGTTGAAGCGACTTAACTTGCGCTTGTTGAGCCTTTTAGGGACTTGCCCTCAGTCACAAGAATCTCTGGGTAGCCTACCCTTGGCTGGCGGAGTCTTGAGATGATTCTCTGCTCAACTCACTCTTGAATGTTCTGCTCCAGATTCACAAGGTTACGAGAAGGCTTTGATTCGAGTCAGCACCAACGAATGATCAAGTTTCTCTCTGATTACACTTTGTTGGAATCTCTTTGATATCAAGTACTTGCTTATAGTTAAAATTGTTCATTTAAAAATGGTAATTTTAATGCGACGATCATGCAGGTTTTGAAAGAAATCACTTATTGGAATGATGTGATAGTGTGTGACGAATGGACCATTAGTCCAAACGCAGTGCTGATTTACTGGTGTGTGAAAGATATAGCAAGAAGAATGACACCAGTGCTGAAAATTAGTAAATCTGTGGAGAGTTAGTTTACGCAACCTTGTTGTAGTATGCTTTCAGAATAAACCCTGCCTCAATTAGGTCTTTCGAGGGTTGTAATGTTGTTTGGTTCATGGTTTATGAAACAAAGGATATTAGGCTCAAATTTTGTTTTGTACCCACCCCTTCTTCGTGATGAACTCCAGTCCTACATCCAGTTATACTACACATAATTATCTTCCAAAAGGGTTGACAGTGTAAGGGTGAAAATTCTAAGTTTGCTTTGAATGACAGTCACCTTATTCTGTTTTCGCGGATGTTAGTGACCTTTTAATTCATTTTGGTGGCCACTGAATCGGGTTTTGATTTTGTTGAGGATTTTAGGGCCTCTTTTGCTTTATTTATTTATTTTTATCCCTAACTTTTGCATGGACCGACTTCACTTTTCGAGTCCATCAGGATTGCCCTAATTTTGCCTAAGTTTCCTCTTTGGGGTGGTGGACTTAGCGGGCTCTCTTCTTTTTTTATATATTTTGTTTTGAATGGTCGTGACTGCCAAGTCTTTGGTCTTTGAAGGATAACCGCCATAACAAGATGTTTCATCTTAAAATTTGAATGTGTAATAAGGATAACTGAACACTACCCATGCCCCAGGTTAAGTGTAAGGGTTTAGAAATCAGAAGGAAACTCCTACTTCTAGGCTCGAAGTGGTTGACTAGGGATTAACTCCTTACCTCTCCGGTGTTTATGGGATTTGAAACAATGCATGTACATCATCAGCAGGATTTTATCTTAAAGCATACCTGCAACAATTATGGGTATTTAGTTTTCATCATCCTCCCTCCAATCTTTGCTAAAACAACAGTTTGAAAAAGAAAGTGGACGAGAAATGTATATGGATGTATTTTTTTGTTCTTTTGTTTTTTTGATACAAGTGAAGGGAAAAATGAGCAAATGCGACATGATTAATTCAAAAACCATGATCACTTCTTTAATATTACCATTCCAAAACAACAATGTTTAAACAAGTAGCACTTAACAGGAAAGAAAGTACGAATGCAAAGAAATGACAAGATCTAAAAAATTTCCAGCATTGGGGACTGAGCTTTTCCTCTTGAGTTGTTGTTGGGCTAGCTTTCTTGCACATCGAGACCACTATGATGGCCTCCTTCACATACTCTTAGAAGCTTCTTCCATAACCGAAACGGACAAACCCGCCTGACCAGATGAAGAATTAACTTATTGGCCTTGAGGCGTCACTGAGATCAACTTTGACTCAATCATATCTTGAATCTTGTGCTTGAGCATCTTACAATCTTCATTCGAATGCCCCATTGCGCCACAATGGAAATCACATCGGGCGTTAGCATCAAATTCAGGTGGGTATGGAAAAGGCACCGGTTTCAACTCTTTTGGCACTAACAGTCCTTCTTTGATCAAATTTGGCAACACCTGACCGTATGACATTGGTAGCAGATCAAACTATCTCTCTGGCCCCCTCAATCTTTGTCGCCTCTTCCGGGAGCAGCTTTGTTGTGGATACTGATTTGGGCGTCCACCCTGTCCATACATTTTTCTCTTCATATTTGGCTGGGGAACACGCAAAGGTTGCTGACGCGGAGGTTCCAGAACTTGCGATCGTGGAATATGCCCCTGTCTTGAGGTAGATCCGGGAGAAAGGGAAAGAACGTCCATCCTTTTTGCAGCATCTGGAGTAGGATTTCCTTGCACATTTGTGCCACCTGGCGTAAACTTGATTATCTTTGAATCAATGAGCTCTTGGACCTTGTACTTGAATTTCTTACAGTCCTCAATGCTATGTCCAAGTGCTCCAGAATGGAAATCGCACCTAGCATTCACATTATAGCCAGGAGGAATCTTTGTGGGAGGATGTTCCAAAGTACATAGCTTAACTAGCTGAAGCTTGAGCAGGTGTTGGAGTAGCTGCGCATATGGCATTGGAATTGGATCAAACTTCTTCTCGGGCTTCCTCGTCCTCTGCTCAGATTCTCTGCTCTTAGGATTCCCTTGGGGAACAGGAAATGGCTGCTGATGACAGGGAGATTCTGAAACCCTGGCTTGCGGAGTAAACCCACAAGGTAATTCATGATTTGGGATAGACCCCACGGGAAGAGGAGGAACAACAGCTTCTGTTGTAGCATCAGGTGTAGGATTGCCTTCTTTCCTTAACACTGACTTTAGGAGTTCCATGATCAGGCTCATCTGAGTCTTCAATTGGCTAACCTCCTCCCTTAGCAATTTCTGACCTTGGTACAAAGCTTGCATGTTCACCATGAACTTCCTCATCTGGGTACGCATCTCCACTAACTCTGCATGTAATTGCTCCATGATCAACTTCGGGTTGTTTTGAGTCCACTACAAGCGTCAGGAAATCAACTACGAGTTATGGACAAAGGATGGATGAGCTTTGTTGTTATTGATATGCAAAATGATGCAAAGATGCTTATGCAAATGCAATGCTCAGGATCACAGGTATATCCCTGAAGTTAAAACAATGGTAACAAGTATCTTTAATTAACGGCAATGGGTATCTCTGATTATCGGAATCCCAAAGGTAGACTCTAAAATATGTGGGTGCCTAGAGTTATGGATCTTTTCAAAGAGATCATTGCCATGACCAAGGCTCATCAAGACAACAACATCTTTGAAATGATCTCCTCTAGGTGAGGTTTTCGTATCGTCCTCACGAGGAAGGCTCCTCGTGGGCCTCCACTACACAACCATCGAGTCCAAGGTTTCTATAAGGTATCTCAGAATCATAGATCGAGGTTGAAAATATCATTGTCAGAATAACAATACGTTCAAGGGATCTCATCTGATTGGGGCGTTCATGTCAACCCAAGAAGGAGTGACCCTCATGAGTTAACACTACCAACCACCATGGAAATAGGTTAAAAGGTCCTTAGAGTTATCGATTCGAATCTGAAAACACTATTGCCACGATGAAGGCTCACCACGAAAATAACATTCCTAAGGGAATCAACTCTAAGCGTGGTTTTCGTATCGTCCTCACGAGGAAGGCTCCTCGTGGGCCTCCACTACACAACCACCAACCTAATCCTATGTTTTTCTCAAACTCAGGTATAGAGCCACCTCACCAAGTACCAAAAATCAGGGAACCCAACAGTGCTACAAGATGATTATAGGATATAGCAACAAAGAGAAGCAAGCAACTAGATAATAAATAATCAGGCAAGCAAACCAAAGAAACAACAAAGAAGAAGAAAGCAAACAAACGAAACTAACTCTCGCGAATCGAATCAAGTTAGGCTTGACTCTCTCTTGCATGGAGCAATTAGTCCCCAGCAAAGTCGTCAGCTGTCGCACCTCGAAAAATGACGTGATACGACCTTCGCGATGGACGCAGAAAACACAGAGTCGCCACCGAATTTTATTCATCCCAAAGAGGGAAAGGGAAATATCGATAAAACCTTTAGGGAAAGAACATGGTTATCGCAACCACATTCTGGGATCGGGAGTCGGATACGTGAGGGGAAGGTATTAGCACCCCCTCACGTCCGTTGTACTCAACGGGAACCTCTTAATTCGATTCGTGAGAAAGTTAGATAAGGATTGTTTGTTTTCTTCTAAGATGAGTAAAAAAAAAGTTTAGATACTAAAGGGGAAATGGGTGGTTTTTTTATTAGGGTACTCGCCAAGATCATCGCAATCTTGTGCCTACGTATCTTACATTCGGACAAGAATGAAGAATCAGAGCAATCGTAGTTCGACCTACGGTTTGTTGGTGTTTTTATGGATGATGCTAACGTTCGCGTTCTAGTAGTTAGGTGTTTTGCAGCTCTCTTTTGGAGTCTTAGGCGTTACCTGTTTGTGGTAGAACGAACGTAACATGTCCTTTTAAGAAACAGTTTTAATCGCACGAAGGCGAGGAGTTGAATTAATGTGTTGATATTTTATTTGGATGACAACTACTCGAATGCTTAAGAAAGGCTTCTTGGGCACAAGTAATCGGGAGAGTGAATCGAAGACTCGACTATCTCTCTTTTTCAACCTTTATTGTGAAAGGATTTGGATATAGTTTAAGTATTTTAAGTGGATGACGATTACTTGAAGCGTAAGAAAGGCTCCTCGGGCCCAAGTAATCGGGAGAGTGAATCGAAGATTCGACTCTCTCTCTTTTTCATCTAAGTGATTGAGAAAATAGTTTTGTTTTGATTTGATATGAAAATAGTTTGATGTGGATCAGATTATAATCTTTTAGAGAAAACGATTATTCGAGCATGAAGAAGACTCCTCGCACTTAAACAATCGAAGAGAGAACTCGAAGATACCAGTCCAACTCTCTTTTCATCGTTTATTGAAAAAAATGTTGCATATTTATTGAGTGTTTTAGTTTGATTTGAAAAAGATACTCGAAGTGGATCAAGGTTTGAGTTTGCGTGCGGAACGGTGTAAAGGTTTTTTTTTAGAGAAGTCGATTGTTCGAGTATGAAGAAGACTCCTCACACTCAAACAATCGAAAAGAGGACTCGAAGGATCCAATTCAAATATTCGAGAGAGAATAGAAGACTCTAAACTTTCTCTTTTATTCAAGTTATTACGAAAACGATTTACACTTAAGAAATACTCATGAGACAAAGTGCAAAAAAGAAAGTAGTTGTAAATTTGGTCCAACATTCTTTCCATTTTTTAACATAAATCATTAGTTTAGAAAAAAGATTTTTTAAAACTAAATTATAATGAAACAAAAAAATTACCAATTGCCTTTTTTAAAAAAAATGTCAGCTTTATTAACTTTATTTCTAACATTAATTACTAAACCAACAAGAGAAATGCTTTACTGCTATACATGACTATCAACAGGACGATCCAAATAAAATGTGGTTCACAAATATCTTATACCATCATGATTAGCATATAGGTAAACACATAAACTAAACTACACAGGATCCAAACACAAGATACACTAAATCATCGATTATTCATGAGATGCTTCATATGACAAGCGTACTGTTTGAAAAAAAACTTTGATCATCAACCAAGCATTATTAACAGCATCAACAAGCAAGTTGTGACTAGTTTTAACAAAATAGCAGCAACAAAATAATTTAAACCATCACTTCAAATCACATGCTTGAAAAACAATAAAACGGTAAATGATTCTAGACCACCACAAAATCATAACAGCAATGAGCATGAACAAGTTGAAATCGACATCGCCAAATCAAAATCGAAAACAATAAACAAACATCACGATAATTATGTACCAACATCATACAACATAACCAAGTTGAAAAGAAAGTACCTACGCAATCGAAGCAGGATTATAACCAAAACCTTTATGCGTTGATGACGCGGATGATACTAAATTCGTAGTGATGTGAAGGATGCGTGATGTTCTTGTTGCTGCCTTCTCCCTCGTGTCTCTCTCTTCCAGATCTCGTACCTTCTCGTGGAAGCTTATTTCCTCGATCTCTCAATCTGTTTCGCAACTTTCTCTCCTCATCTCGGATTTGGTAAAGGTTGTTGTGGTGTTGGCTCGTGGTTACTGGCGGCGGTGAAAAGCTTGAGATGGAAAGTGGAGAACAACGGAATGCGGATCCGCGGTGGCTATGGATTAGTACGTTGTTGGTGAATACGATTTATGGTGCGATGTGTGTCGGTTTTTGGAAAGAGTTGTGAGAGATTTTTCATGACGGTTTTGTTGCGGTGCACATATTGATGGTGTAAGTTGCAGCAGTTATTGTGTTTTGAAGTTATATTGTTTGGTGAGGATGGTTGCAAAGCCGACGGAAATGGCGGTGAGATTTGAAGGTTATCAAGCAAAGTTGGTTTGTGTTTGGTTTTCTTTGACAGAGGTAACAAGGGTGATGCCAATTTTATTGTTGATGGGAGATGAAGGTAGGGGATCGTGAGAAGCTGACGGTGCAGCTGAAGGGCATTACGAGGTTCAAATTTTTTTCTCTTTCTCAAAACTCCTTTGTTTTTCTTTCTTCCCTTTCTCCTCTTTTAAATCCAAACAAACTTTTTTATTAAGTTTTAGATTTGTCTTGTTATGTTGATACATCACTTTCATGCCATAAGCTATGTAGACTGTTGTTGGTTGTTGCAGTCATGTCTAAAGCTCATTGTGGATTGTTGCTGAAGAACCTTATTGTGTGCAGTTTTTTCAATGCAAGAAATGGGGAAGGCGTGTCGTGCTGTATTTGACTCAAGGGTGTCACTTTTCTGAACTTGTACTTTTTTTTGTAATTTTCTTCACTTGTAAACCAAATGTTGCAAATGGACTCAGCATTAAATTGTAATTGGGCTTTAGTATGTAAACCAATATTGATTGGAATGGACTTTGGAGATGTTATGGATGGACAATGGTTTTTTTTAGAGAATTTTGTGATGGATTTATATGTATTTTTTTATGGATATGAATAAGTTTATGGAAATGATTAGAAAGAAGATGGATAAAAATAAAATAAAATGGATGAATAGACAAATGATGTTTGGATAATAAAAAATAGATACAAAAATATATACTGGATACTTAAATATGGATTGGATATTTGACTTGAAGAAATGAATAATGGTTTAGAAATTGGAAAATTGGAACTATTGGATAAGTGAATGAAATTGATATTGGTTACGGGAGCGGGTATGGGTCATGTTAATGCGCTTCCATGCCTGAACAAACACCTAAAACTTTAACAATTGAACCTGACATGCCACAGTCTTGAATGACATCACGACCATGAATCCATCTTAACACGGTCTTTCATTGAGCATCAAATCTGATGAATCCATAGATCAATGAATTTTCGTGGTTTTGAAAAGGTTTGACAACAAAATTAACTTGAATCAAATGAAACATTTCTAGAAAAGAAACTTGAATCATGACCTGAAATTTCTTAGAATCATTCTTGAGATATGACTTAAAATCAAACTTGAAACCAGATGATTACGCCTATGAACTTCAAGTAATTCGCTTGCCAAAAAGTTCATTTAAATGCGTCTTTCAACCAATTCTTGACAAACTTGATTAGAACAGACTGAAAGACTTACTACTCCTTAAAGAATCCAAACTAAACTTCACCCTCAAGTCCAAATCAACCTGTACTTTGCAATGAAACTCAAATGAATGACAATTATCAAGCTCAAATACCAAAGGTGAGAAACCATAATCTTCCTGCCTTGAATGCATATTGATGAAGCAGTGGCTTGAAAACCCTAATTCAAAACCTCCTCAGTTAAACCAATTGATAAAAACCCTGGACGCTTGGTGACATTGAGGACTTTGAAGCAGGTGACATCGAAGGGTATAGGATCACATCAACCCCTGACCAAAGATCCAGATTCTAGCTTTCAAACATGATTGATGAAGAAGCGACTTGGATCATCCCAGAATGAGGAAGAGAGTTTCACAGTAATAGAGAAACTTCAGCTTGTTCAGAATACCTTGATCCCATGCCTTAGAAGCCTAATGAAATGCATGATCATGATTGTCATGACCTAGTGGAGATGCATAAATGATGAAAATGACATGATAAGGGTTGGGTGAAAATGAGGGTGTGACATTAATAAGCTGCTCGAACTTTCGCTTAACAGATCCCACTGTCAGCTCATTGTACCCCCCGCATGAGATAACCATGGCTGCAGGGAATGCTTCCCAAGTGTTGAGCGCGAATACCTATGACGGCTCTTTGAAATAAGCTGGGACGGTAAAGTCCTCTGGTCGTGAAACGGACATAGCGACCTGCAGGGGAGGACTAGATGGGGATGATTCTGCTTCCTTCTTTGAATCTGACGTCTCCCGTTTTGAAGACTCACCTTTCTTGATATATTGCTTCAAATAGCCCTCCTTGATGAGGATCTCAATAGCATATTTAAGGTGCACGCAGGTCATGGTCATGTGGCCATGGCTGCGGTGGAAACGGTAATATGTACTTTTATCCACGTTGCCTTTGGACGTCGTCGGTTTAGGGAACCTGACGCCTCCCTGCTTGAACTCCGTATTGATGCATTCGGAGAGAATACGCTCGCGAGGTGCGGTGAGCAGGGTATACTCCATGAATCGGCCAACAGACCCTTTACCTTCTCGGGGGCGATCGTCTTAGTCACCTCTCTTTCCCTTGTCGGGATGTCTCCGACTCATCTTTTTTTTGGTGCTCGGGTATTTTCCCTATCTCTTGCGTCCCGGGCATGATATGCGGCCTCATTCTCTTCGTATTGTATGTACGCTTCAGCTTTCCGGAGAAGTTTCATTAACGTTCGAGGTGTCTCGATTCTGACGGCTTTGCGAAACTTACTTTTTGGTCTCAAGCCTTTCTCGAGAAGGTACTTTTTCATATGGTCCGTAGTACAGACCTCCATGGCTTCTTTGTTAAACCGTTCAATATATGCCCGCAGGGACTCGTTCCTGCCCTATATGATAACTTCCAAGGTGGCCTCCGACTTGGGATGTCGTCGGGAAGCCGTAAAATGCCCGGCAAACTGGATCTTCAAATCTCTCCACGATGTGACTGACCCTCGGGGAAGGCGCTTGAACCAAGCCATGGCCTCCTTCCTGAGGGTGATTGGGAACAGTCTGCATTTTATGGCCCCACTCACATTATGGTAGTGGAGCATAGCCTCTGTGTTTTCTATGTGCTCGCCGGGGTCGGAAGTCCCATCATAGGTCGTTAAAGCAGGGGGCTTTTCCAACCCGCAAGGAATTCTGGTGTCCATGATCTCCTGTGAGAGGGGGCCATGGACGTCGTTGTCATTGCTTTCGCTCAGGGAACGGGAGAAGGAATGGATACGACCACGGCTCCTGCTTCGTCGGGGAGAATGCCTGCGCGACGATGCTCGTACTTTTCTGATGGCTTGGATTTCTTTGGTGCAGGGGAACGTCTTGACTTTCGTGGAGGAGACTGGCGTCAACTTCGTGCAAGATCGGACACGGGCTCTTCTGATCTTGACCGTCTTCTCTCCGGGGAGAGGTTTCTGGATCCGTCACGCCTTTGTTTCTGAGGGGGAGACCGAGGACGTGGAGACGGGCTGCGAGGCTTCTCCGAGGACAGGCGCTCCTGAAGGACGTGCTCGAGAGTGTTGATCTTTTCACCTTGCTGGAAGACCAAGAGGTTTGATCTATTGAGGGAGACTATGAGAGCAGTTGTGCTAGGGTTGGCGTTTTGTGGAACTGGAATAGGCTAGAAAACACGGTCTGCAGCCTGTGCTCGAAGTTTCACGTCGTCGGGAGTAGGGGAGGCGGTTTTCCCGTCACGATGATCTGTCTCCGAGATAGCAGCTCCGAAGAGGATGTGGCCGGTGTTATCGGAGATAACAGTGACAGTAGATTCCTGACGGACGGCATCATTCTTGGTGGAGGCCATGATGATCGAAAAGGGTTTTAAAGAGAGCTTTAGTCTTTGAAGTGAAAAAAAAGGGATCTTGAATCAAAAGACGGGGAAGCTAGGTCCCCATAGTCGGCGCCACTGATCGGAGGTGATCAGACTGGATCATCGTGGCCTTCGTGTAGGGCAGATGATGATGCTTGTAGGAGAGGAGGGGGTGTACCTGCAAGGCACTCTGACGCTCAAGTAAGAAAGGGTCATAGAAAAAAGGGCAAGTATAAAGTATGTTCTTAGGATGAATATTGGATACCTGACCCTCTCAAGTGAGAGGGTTTATATAATGCCCCCTGCGCATGGCCAACGGTCCCTATTTTCGGGGCAAAATAACAGTTTCCCAAAGAATAGGTAACTGCCCAAAACTAGCCGTTATGTCGGGCAGGGTGCCCAAAACTAGTCGTTATGTCGAACAAAGGCGTAGTTGCAGGCACCTGCCCATAGCTGTCCTGGGATTAATGCAGCCGTGCGTGACAAGCAGCGGTACCGGGGGGAGCGATGTAATCCCTGCCCGGTTGGAGGGCAGCAAAGCGTACTCTGCCCTACGCGGATTGGGCTTTAGGCAATTGGGCCGTTCTGGGAGCAGAAGTGGATTGGGCCATGCCTAGCCATTAGTCCAGTCCAGAACAAGTTCAAATAGCATTCAAATTAACCCCTATAACTAATGCAACATCAATTCTAACAGTTCAATATAATTTATCAATCCAATTCCATAACAGTTCAGAAATTAACCTACATTTCTAACTATCATACATTGATTAACATTTGTTCAAACTCCTCCTAACTCTAACGCAACCCTAATTGTTTTAATATTAATCCTAAGTAACAACTTACTAACCAATTACCCTACCAATTCATTAACACAATCCTAATCCCACATTTGCACTAATAAATTCAAAAGGAAATTCACTTAACAAATTAACCTCTAAATGTCATGAGATTTCACCATAACCTAACACATTTCAATACAGTTCAATAATAACTTAACCAATTTCTTCACTAACAATTCCTTAGAAATTAACATAACTAATTTTTCTAATTGTCACTAACAGTCAATTAACATCAATTAATAACTACCCTTACAGACCATAACAGTTCATTACTAATTCAATGTAATTACCCTTAAAACGGATCTGCACCATTAACAAATTCCATAACAACACCCTGCTACCATAACCAAACATCTCTTCACCACTACAACAAACCAAAACAACCACCAAACCATGTGAAAGAACACCATAAACCACCATATGTCACGAGTCAGACACATAAAGGTATGCACAAGGTATTCACCAAAAAGGAAAGCAGACAACACATGTTTTCATTTGCAGCAACTATGTTAACAATTTATTCACAAATTCAGCAATGGGCAGGCAACATATAGCAGCATATTTCTTTGTCATCTACCTCTCACATACATAAAAAAAAAAATCTTTCTACTATAAATCAGATCAATCACATATTCAAGAGAGGAGAACAACCATAAGCAATTATCAATCGAAAATCCATTCAAAAAAAACCTAACAACCTCAGAGAAAAATAGAACGTACCGAATCGTTATAATCAGGATGACCACTCGTAGGAGCACTAGAAGGACCCGCATGACGAGAATGCAACATATCAAATTTCTTTGACAATTCATCAAATTTCTTTGCCAATTCATCTGTCCGCGCATTAGCCCATGCAGCCTCTTCACGTGCAGCAGCAGCTTCAGCTCTGGCAGCCTCAATGGCCTAGTTATCTACTTCTCTATGTGGGTTTGTAATTGATACCTGTGTCAAGAAGTTCACTCCATATCTTATGTTACGCGCCAATTGTCCAGTTCCATAACACCGCCCCCGTGTTTTACCCCCTGCAGCTTCTTTCCAAATTTGTATTCTTCTTGATCTTTCCACTTCATCACCAGCTTGTGTCAAACTACTGCAAAATTTTTCCTGTACACGTTGATAACACAAACCAATCAATTAATGAGCACACAAAATTCATGTAAACATTACCAATAATAGCTCAATCAAATATGAACAAACAGTAAAGGTTTTGGATCAAAATCCCATATACGAAAGCAAGACAATACCGACACGATTCGGATCGAAACACAAACGACATGAAATTTCATAACTATATAAAACCAGTCCTGAATTCAATAACATAAACAAAACATGAACAGATTATGAAGAATCAATATACTTGAATCCTGGTCGGAACAAAACAATATCAGCACATCAGCAGCAACATTATACTCAAGAAATTCCCAAGAATCAATATACTTGAATCTCAGTTGGAACAAAACAATATCAGCTCTTTGTTTATATACACATCTGTCGTACCTCAAAATATGAGAACGACCTCGCGAGGCGCAATCGCACGCCCGCGGGATGGACTTAACAGAGTCACCACCGACCTTTATTTATTCCGTAGATGGAAAGGGAAAATATCGAATAAAACCCCTAAAAATAAAGGATAAGATATGGTCATCGCAACCAATGTCTGAGTTCGGGAGTCGATTACGCAAAGGGGAGGTATTAGCACCCCTCACATCCGTTGTACTCAACGGGAACCATTTAGTTAGGGTTAAATGTATGTTAGCTTAAGGTTTGTTTCTAATCTTCTACTTGAGTAAAGGGATAGAGATAAATGTTTTTGGATTTTATGTTAAAGGGGAAGAGTATCTAAAGAGGTTTTTATTATTAGGGTGCTCGACAAGACTTCGCAATCTCGTGCCTACGTATCCTCATAATGCAATGAGGAAATCAGAGCAATCGTAGTTCGGCGACTACGGTGAAAAATGGAAAGGTAGGGGAATCCAAGAAGGCCTTGGATGTAAAGAAAAAAGGAAAGGTAGAAAAAGGTATAATCCAAGAAGGCATTGGATGTAAAGGAAAAAAGAAAAGGTGGCTCGCTAGGATCTCGCAATCCTATGCCTACGTATTCTCAAGATGAACTTGAGAAATCAGAGCGTCCGTAGTTCAGGCTACGGGTGAAAAGCTTGAAGGCAAAGCTTGTGAGGATTGATTGTTTAGGAGAAGAGATTAATGGCTATCTCTTGGAAAAGCTAGTGGTTTAAAAGTAGCCTTGAATATGTTTTTAGAATGACAAACAGTTGATGGTGATCGATAGTTCAAAGGGTTATGTCAGAGTGTTAGACTCTAACAGTCCTTTTTATTCAAGATTGATTGTAAACTTGTTTGTTGGACAATGAACATTGATAGTAATCAATGATTCAAAAGTTGCACCAAGATGCTAGATCTCGACGGCTCTCTTATTCATCTAAGTTGAAATGAAAAATATTTGATGGACAATGAACTCTTGAAGATAATCAATTGTTCGAAGAGTTGTGCCAAGATGCTAGATCTTGACGGCTCTTATTCATCCAAGTTATGATTAAGATTGTTTTGAGGATAACAAGCTTTTGATGATAAAAAAGCTCAAAAGGGTTATGTCAAGATGCTAGATCTTAACGGTCCTTATTTGTCCGAATTAATATGAAAGTTGTTTTATGGACAATGAACGCTTGATGAAAGTCAATTGTTCAAAGAGTTGTGCCAAGATGCTAGATCTTGACGGCTCTTATTCGTCTGAGTTAATAAAAATTGTTTAATGAAATGGAAATCGAAATGAAATCGAAATGGTCTCGTCTTAATCAAAATTTAATCGAGAAATCGATAATCTATGATATTTGACTTTCATTGACCGATAAAATAAAAATGAAATATGGCCTCATATTTATCAAGATTTTTAGTGATTTGAATAAAATCAACCAATCAAGATTTTTATATATCATTGGCCCAAAAGTAAAATTAAAAGGAAAATAAAATCGAAAATAATAGAAAATGAAATAATAAAGTATATGAATCAAAAGATTAATAGCAATATTCTAAAAAAAAACTATTATTTAAGAAAGTTTGAACAAATGAAAATAGTAAACAAAATAGAAAGGTGGTGTGTATAAATAACATGGAATTGTATGGGCTTAAGCAAGCCCATCATCCATCTCAAAAACCAAGCCTAATAAAGAAACGGGGGGCAGATGATGGAAAAGGAGTGTGAGTATGGATCCCACTATGGGCTTTGAAAAGCCCAACAACACTAAATCAAGAAATGAATCGGTCCCTGTCCTCATCAAATCTTTAAAATAAAATAATAAAAACAGAACAACAAGGCCTCTTTGTCAAAACAGGCACGGTGGAAATAATAAGAGGACAACAACAACACCACTTCTCTCCTCAACATGGATTTATCAGGAAAACAACTCAAAACCAAAATAGAGAATGAGTCGATAGCCATGGTGGTCTGAATGCATCAACAACTTGCTCATAACAAGACTTCGTCATCGCGTCATAGATCGAAAATAAAACGAAGACGAAGGGAACCCAGGTGCTTCGATTTACCTCCCAGCGATTCGATTGGGATTAGGTTCGTCTGTTTTTTTTATTTCGTTCAATCCATCTCCATCTCCATTCCTGGTTCAGTATGAGAGTGGGTTTGTGTTTGCAAATGGGTTTAATGAAGGTATATGGAAGTGGGTTTAATGCTAGTGTATATGAGTGGATGGAAGGTGTTGTTGTGACGGAAAAAAACGATTGGTGTTGGGCTGGTGATTGATTTGGATTGGTGATGAGTTTAGTGAAGAAGATTTGAGGGCTGGGTCGGTGGATTGAAGGAGATTTTTGGGAGCATAGGTTGTTTTGATTTAGAATGATGATGGGTTCTCTGTTGTTACAGATTTGGGAATGGAAGAACAAGGAAAAATCAAGTCGTGTTGTTTGAGGTCTGATGAAAAAAATGGTTGTGAGTTTAAAAAATGAGAGAGGAAAAATGTTGCAGTTTGAAAATGAAACGATAGATTTTGTGGAGGTCTAAGGTGGTGTTTGATGGAGGATAATGTTGTGAGGTTTATGGAGCTTTTTATGTGGGATTGTCTCTTTTTTCGGTTTTCCTCCCCCTCCTCACTGTTATTCGTCTTCCTCTATTTAAAATCAAATTCAGACTTGTGAATTAAGTTTCTGGTACAAAGACTTTGTCTTGTAGCTTTTGACAAATCCTTTTCAATGCAGGATGTGCTGCTGTTGTGGTTTAGAAGAGGTATTGAAATGTCGTTGTTGCTTGTGTTAGCAGGTTTGTACGAGTTGCCAGGTTGTTGCAGGGCTTTGGTTGTAGTGAATTTGGAGGGTTATGTGTAGGAGACTTGCAAAGAAAAGTTTAGGTCAAAGTTGGATGCTGAACTATAGTAGGTACCATGGTTGGGTTTGCTTTGGTGTAGTGTGGTTATTGCAATGATACGGGTTTCGGACGCTTGTGCAAGTGATACAAGCTTGTTGTGTTTTGGCACACTACTTGTTCTGATAGCAGGCATAGGTTGCAAGGATATCATATGTGGTTTATTGACTTTTTGGGACTTAAAGAACAAAACAAAAACGTGCGATGGCTATTTTTTGTATTTTGTAAATTTTGAAGGCTAATTAAATTACACTAAAAAGACAAAAATTAACTATAATTATAATTAAAATTGAAATAACAAATAAAATAAAATTAATATTAATAAAATTAAACTAATTATGACCAAAACTAATAAAAGGCTAAATTTAATCTAAGTTAGAAATTAAACTATAATTGAAAACTATATAAACGAAATTTTTTAAAAAAAGTAAAAACCACATTAAACAAACTAAGATAATTGTCTAACGAATAATAAAGTAAAGCAAAGAGAAGGTAGCATGGAATGATAAAATCGGCTGAAAATGCATGATTAATGATACGTCCAACTAAAAACGAGATAACCAACTCAGAATGATATGCAAACGATCAGAATATCTGAGGGTAAAATTTGGGGTATGACAACATCAGTAGCAAAATACGTGTTAATATTTTTTTCAAAATATTTCTATACACGCATTCAATCACATCACACAACGATACAATTTTTTAAGTTAGTAATTTTTAAAATATCTAAACAACAACTTCTTTTATCTATGAATGAATGAAGTGACAAAGCACCATTTATATATTCAAAATGACGTGTTTCAAATTGGCTGCATGTGTATATAAACAAAGAGCGCATTCAAAAGATCAAAGATTATAGAAAATACGCCAAAGAAATTTGAATATTTCTGTTTGAAGTTTCAAAGCAAAATAAGCAACAAGTTTATGTGAAGAGCCCCTTCCAAGATATGACAAACTATAAACAACAGCTAATCCAAATGCATTTTAACTGCAACAGAAGAAACATAATAAGTTCTTCTATTTAGTATATAAAGGTTACAACTCTTGTAAGACAATGGTTCATAATAAAAAGCAATATCCCAACATACGAAGATATGAAGCAAAAGTAAACATGTTTTAATTAAAAGTTAAAACGCTTCACAAATGAGATTTAGCATGATAGTGATACAAGACTCTCACAGCAAATATGTAGATTGAACCTTAAAGTGTTGTCGAAAATGTTTCACAGATGAGATTTAGCATGACAGTGATACAAGACTCTCCTATAGTAATATGCATACAAATTTAGATTAAGATCGGAAACGTTAACTTACATGTGTTGCCGCTGCACGAGCGTCAACCACTCCCCATTCTTCTTTTTATGGGTGGCAATGAAAATCTCATTTGGATGTGCGGGTCGATTGAGTTTTTTAGCCTATGATTAGAGGCAGTATATATGGTCACAATGTATATCAGATATAATTATATTAATGCATTGTAATTACAAAGTATATATATATATACCAATACCAGTGCAACATCATGGTGAGCTCTACGACCTGTTGTATGGACCGCCCCACCTTTCTTGGATGATCAATTAATCTTATTTTGTTGGGATACAGCTTTGAATTCATATGACTTCCACTTGTCTAGAAGATACGTCCATGTATCTACACCCATCTAAGGCGGCTTGCGCCCCGTTTCTCTAGCCTTTCGTTGTATATCAGACAGTCGTTTTCTACATTTCTGATGAAACAATTCTTCCATTTTTGCATCATCATAATGGTCCCAACATACAAGCCTCTGACAAAATATACAAATAATAAATTAAACTCAACAATATACATCATCATCAAACTACTAAAAAAGAAATGCCATATCTCACTTTAAACGAGTCGAACCATTTCCTTCTCACGTAGTCTCTTTCGGAGCGTTTAAGCTCACCATAATTAATGAAGGTTCCTAGATAATTCTTTTCAATAACTTTTCGAACCATTGCGGCAACAAGATCACCTGGACTTAAGCTACATATAATGCAAACAAAAGTATATTTTTATGCCTGCTCTGTTTTTGTTTCATTCTGTTTTTTTTCTTCTATTTTTTTCATTTTGACTCCATATCAGTATATTACTATTATGTTACTTATGGTTCATGGTTCATTTTACAAACTGATTTATTGTCCAACCCTACTAAGAAAAGAAAAACATCATAATCAGTCGTAAAGCACATCATTATTAAGATTCTAATGGAACAAATTCGATCATTTGGAATTTTTCTTTTGTGTGTTATGTGGATTAGGTGCAAAGCTACTTTCTTTCTATCTTACCATCAAGTTAGTATCAAAAATAAAAGTTTGCTCCATAACTCTATAGAATTAGATGCTATGCTTCTATAGCTTTTTTTCTTCTTTTTTCCTCTTTACTTTGTGTTAATTATTCCATTTTTAAAACTATGGCGAAAATTCTCTCTAATTAGCTTTTCCTCTTTATTCTAGTTTTCTTCAGTTTGAGTCTAAAAGCTTTTTGATTGGCGGATGTGAGGAAAAGTTGTCTTAGCATGAATGATTAAGTACTCAATTTGAATCAAGTAATAAGAAAAGTAGTCACTTGACAGATTTTACTTGTAACTTGTCAAATTAAATTGAACCCAACAAAAAATTGAAAGAACAAGTAACAGGTGTGTTACTAAAAACATGTAATAGTAAAGTCAAAATCAAAATTCAATAATCTATCAAAAATTCTCATTCGCAATAGTAAAGTAATCTTACTAACTATTTTTAGTTCCATATCATAATCTATGATTTTTTAAATTCCAAATTTCTAATAAAACTAGTAATAGATTATGAATGACACATTGGTATCCGAAAGAGAAAATTATTTACTTACGCATTAGTTGCTTCCACAATATAGATCTTCGGTTTTTGGCCACCGTCGAGTTGTTGTTCCTCATTAGAAAGTGTTTGGTCCCTCTGCACTTCCCCGTCTGTGGTGTGATGGGGAGGACTTTGCGGCTGAGGCTGAGTATATCATGGAGTAGGAATGAATATGAACTCCTCAGAAGTCGGGTTTTCCGGTTGAGGCTGAGTAAGTGGTGGTGTTGGGTTTGTCAGAATCGGTGCTGGAGGCTGAGTAAGTGGTGAAGGTTGAGTAGGTGGTAGAGGCTGAGTAGGTGGTGGAGGTTGAGTAGGTGGTTATGTTGGATTTGCTTGAATCAATGGTTGAGGCTGAGTAGGCAGTGGTGGGTTTCTCTGAGTAGGTGGTGGTGGGTGTCTCTGAGTAGGTGGTCGTGGGTTCGTTGAACCAGGTTTGCTATGGACCTTACGAGAGTTGTTTATAGCAAGAGTCCCTGGTGGAATTTGCCGTTAACGACATAACCTGTCAACAACTCTTTTTTACAAAGAAACCATAAAAAAAAGTCCAAATCCAAACATTGTTAATTGATTAGGACAAAAATACCAAATAGGAGAAAAGATTTAGTCATCTTACTTAGATGTGCTCGATGGTGCTTTTCTCTTTCTGTTTTGTCCAATCATTTCAATAGAAGCTCACAACAAAGCTGCCAGCAAGACATTGTAAGATGCAAATCAAAAACACTATCAAAGAAAACAAGTGTGTGAAATGACATTGACAATATGTGACACAGCTAGCAGAACATTTATGTTTGTAACAATTGGCATCAAATTGCAGATTTTGGACCTCAAAATAGGCCACAATTTACCGAATACCAGATTGAGATATTAACTAACGGTTGGTTTAATTAAACACATAAACTAATTCAATACTGATTTCATCCATCACTAATTGTTAACGAATTCTAAACTAACTTGCAGTCAAGGCTCCTAACTAACATTTCCCAACTAACTAACTTCATTAAGTTAACATAACACAACTCATTGACAATAAAAATGTCGCACATAAACTCAATCAGCAGCACTCTATTTCCGTCTCATGGTTCGCACCAATCAAAGTTGTTGAATTACGGACTAATAACGGCAACAACAATTTCTGGAAACATCAAGTAAAATTCAGCATAATAAGGAACACAAGTAGCATACAAGTTCAAGAATTCACAGCAAGTTCTTAACAAAACAAATCTCATAAACTAACTACCATTAGAGCACTCTAACAAAATTTCTAACTGATTTTAACCACCGACCGAGTTCATAAAGTCATCTCATAACAAAATTTTTGACACAGCAAACTAACTGCACTCCATATTACAAAAAACTCATGACAATTGCAGCAAGTTAACATAACTGAATTTCACTCTTAGCTCATACAACACAAATGTTCATGACATATAACACAAATGAATAGAGATACAAATCTATCTGACCATGTGTAGAAAATTCAACATAGAAAAAGACTGGAAAATAGAAATTAGATTCAAACAAATTTATTCAAAATATATTCACCAACACTTGAGGCCTACAACTCAAATTCTAGAGAAGATTCCAATGCAGATCCAACTCAAATGAAACAGGGTACTTGAAGCTTACAACAGAATTACAACTAATTTAATAATCACCTCCAAAATTTCCATCACAAATCTTAGGTTTGTAGAAACACATACATATTACACATCCAAGGCAGCTGCTATTAAATTTATTTGTATTTAAAAGCATAACAAAAAGGGGGGAAACTATTACCAAAAAACATTATTAAAATAAGAAGAATAAGTTTTTATCTTACTCCATAATTGTTTTATAATATACTCCATAATTAAGACTTGAATTCTTTGATAAAAAACAAGTGTATAAAAGTCTATAATAAAAACAAGATAAAATGTTCTCTCAATCTTGAGTCATTGGGTCAGTTGTCATTGTTATTGTCTCGACCTCGTCAATTAACCCTCCATCAGCTAAACCATGTATTTGTTCAACTTCTGTAATACACAACTGGTAACATTTCATCGAATTGATAAGGCATTGCATCCCTGGTGTTGTCTATCTCAATATAACCCCTTGGTTTTGTGGTGATTGCTGCACACTATCCACACATATTCCTACACAGTTCTGTATACAGGACATAATACACTTGTTTTGCTTCTTGTGCAAGAATGAACGGGTTATACTGACGATATCGCTTATTCATCTTAATGTCAACAATGTTGTACTCAATATTTACTTTTGTGCCAGTATTATTTGTAGGATCAAACCAATCACAATAAAATAGGGAAATCTTGTTGCTAAAGCCATGGTATTCCAATTGAAGGATACGTTGGATGCTGCCATAAAAATCGTTTTCTCCTCCATTTGTAACACCTTTAACATGTACCCCACAATTAGTAGTCTTTTTACCATGACTCCATTCTTGAGTGTGAAACTTGTACCCATTAACAAAGTATATGTTCCATGATGTTGCCTTCGGATTATGGCCTAGACCTAAGCCCTTCAGATATGGACTAGTCGTTCCATTTCTCTCATCATTCACCTAAAAAATATATATCTAACCTTAGAGATAGTTTATTGTCAACCACATAATATAAATTGTGAGAAATATACTAACATAGCTCTTTAGCCATGAAGGAAACTGCTCATGTATAAGACCGGAAGCATCTTCCTCATTGATAGAATGATATTGCATGAACAATCTGACATCGATCATAAAATTGATGAGTGTATTTATAAAAATTGGTTGAGAACAACGCAGTTGTCTTACAAAAATGTACTTACTCGAGATACGGTTTAACCTCGTCACAATTGATTAGGACGTGCACGTGATCAGACTTCCATTCCTTATCAATCACCCAATAGACTCGAGCCTTTCCACTAGGACGGCCACATTTACTAAAAACTGAAAGTGTTGGTTGGGAATTCTCATGATCTGATCGAGGATCATTCCTTAAACTTGTACTTGGCAACAAACTAAAGGTCTTGAAATAGTGAGAAAAAAAATGAGTAGTTTCACTGTGCAAGTAGGCAGTGCATATTGAACCTTCAACCCTGGCTTTATTTTTCACCGAACGCTTATAGTCTCCCATCAATCTACACATGAAACGATTAAAAAATGTTTTTTCATTTAATTAATCTACAAAAATTGAACATCAATTACCTTTCAAATGGATACATCCAACGATAATGTATAGGACCACCAAGGATTGCTTCAGCAGGTAGGTGAATCGGGAGATGTTCCATCGAGTCAAAGAAACCTGGTGGAAAAATTCTTTCTAGCTTGCATATGATGATGGGAATGTTTTGTTCCAACCTAACAAGGTCTTCCAACTTCAATGTATTACAACACAAGTCTTGAAAAAAATGACTTAACTTAGTTAGCGGCTTCCATATCTTAATAGGAAAGGAATGAAAAGCAATTGGAAGCAAACACTCCATGAATACATGACAGTCATGGCTTTTCATCCCCTTCATCCTACCCTTGGTAGCATCAGCACACCTAGAAAGATTCGACAAATAACCATCCAACATTTTAAGTTCCTTAATCCAGCTACAGACTAACTTTGCCTCTTCGGGTGTCAATGAAAATTTTGCCTTTGGCTTAGCCATCTTTCCATTAGGTAGAAGGCGCATCTCTAAATCCCCACGTAAATAGTTAAGAGGTAAATCCAATCTTGCCTTCTCATTGTCTTTTGTTTTTGCAGGATCATTCATGACAGTGTAAAACACATTATCAAATACATTCTTCTATATGTGCATCACATCAAGGCTGTGCCTTAACAAGTTGTCCTTCCAGTATGGAAGATCCCAAAATATACTTCTTTTGTTCCAATTATGTTGTTTCCCATACCCTGGAAATTTGGTGGCCCAGACACTGTCTGTGACTTTTGGAAAATCACGAATAGCTTCCCAAACATCATGGCCAGTAAACATTGGTGGTGGTCTTTTTTTCATAATCTTGCTTTTTGTAAATCTCTTTTTACTTTTTCTGAAAGGATGATCCATTAGTAAAAGCCTACGATGACAATCAAACCAACAACTTTTTCCACCATATCGTAAGGTCAAAGCATCTGTATTGTCCATGCAATAAGGGAATTCTAATTTACCTTGTGTCCCCCATCCAGACAACATACCATATGCTAGAAAATCATTGATTGTCTACATTAAATGCGCTCTCATAACAAAATTCTGCTGCATAGAGATATCATATGTCACAATGCCATCTTTCCACAAGCGCTGCAAATCATCAATCAAAGGTTGCAAGTAGACATCTATTTTAACTTTTAGGTTGTACGATCCAGGTATAAGACAAGTCAAAAACATGTATGGTTTGGTCATGCACATTTCGGGAGGGAGATTGTATGGTGTGACTATTATTGGCCAACATGAATATGGAGAACTAGAGGCTTGAATGTAATGGGTAAACCCATCAGTACATAAACCCAATCTTACATTTCTTGGGTCACTAGCATAATCGGGATAAACTTCTGATAACACAAAAACATATCGTATTTTTACTTTGAATTATGTTAAAATATTATTCCATTTCCGTCTAATCTCCGATTATTCCGAGAATATTTAAGTGTTTTCGCAGGTATTTCAGTTTCCAAGTTAAAAATATGCAAAGTGTAGAAAAGAAGCAGAACAAGCAAGAAAAGAGCAGAAAATAGCAGAAAATAGAAGAAATCACATTTTGCTGGTGTGAAGACCGTCACAGCTCCCTCACGACCGTCATGGATTTCAAATACATCACGCCCGTCACAGCTCCCTCGCGATCGTCATGGAATCAAAACATAATTAATACGTTAAGCACAGACGAGGTCACGAAGCTTCAGAATTTTAGATTTCACACGTTTACATTTTCTCCGAAGATTTCTAGGTTCCAAACCAAGTAACTGACAAAGTGGTGTTCCTACATTTTCTCCAACTACTGCCATAGCTGAGGCTATATATATGAGAAGGATTCCAAGAACCAGGGGTGGTTAATTTTCCTTTCCGAAGTACCGTATTGCTGCAGAATTATTTCCAGAATTACATTCTTGTTTCGTTTTGTTTCCTTTACCATTTTCCTTGTTCCTTATTACCGAACAAAGTAATAGTTTCTCACATTGAGGAACTATTGCACCTTAGTTTAAGTTTTTGTTTCCTGCCTTCATCATTTTGTTCTTTCCATTTATTCAAGCAAAAGCCTGTCGGTCTGTGGAGGAATTGCTTAGACCGCATTTACCAGGTTTTTATCATTTCAATTTATGGCAATTGTTTTTCTTTTATTATGTCTGAGTTTATGTTTAATTGCTTATTCGCATTCATGTATACTTTAATTAATATGTCGAGCTAAACGTATTTTATCGGTATGTAGTTGAGTAACCGGAATGGATTAAATATTTCTAAGCTAAAATCATAAATCAACTTATTTTCTAGCGTCGATTTCTTAATTTAAAACCAACTTTTATTACGAGAGTAAAAAGGTAACAAAGGTTAAGGTCAAGACCACGAGAGTGTGAGATTTTACCCGGATAGCTGAAATCGAGCATTAGTTTTAAAAACAACGAGAGCGCTTTAAAGTTAATTAGGACTTATTAGTTTTCAAAAATTATTTTTAAACTCATATGGGCTAGCGAGAGCAGACATATTGACTTAATGGTATAGTCCGAAGCAATAACCACGAGAGTGTGAGGTGAGGGCTTTTAGACTGGTATTTTCTACAGAATTATATTGTGATAAATTTTTATACGCTTAGGTTTAATGAAATCCACGATGGCATACTGAATTATATACCGATATCCTAATCATAAGTAGTTTATTCCTAAATTTTAATTTCCCTTTAATTTCCCTTTTTGAACCTAAAACCATATCAGATTAGCCTTAGATTTACATAGTAACATTAGATAACGATACGTTCGATTTTTAGTCTCTGTGGGATCTATAATCTTTTAAAACTACGCGATACAACTGTATACTTGCAGTTAGATTTATTTAGGCACACTAAATAGCGATCAAGTTTTTGGCGCCGTTGCCGGGGACTAATTAAGTCGATATCGTAACTACTTTGTTGCGCCGTATAGACTAAGGCAAAAAACCAATTTTACCTTTTTCTCGATTGTATGCCAAGTACTCGCTCACAAAGCGAAGACTTACAACCACTAATCGCCGAATTAGAGCGTTTCTTACATTTAAGACGCAGAATACTTGAGTATCAACGCAAGTATAATATTCCCGATCTCCTTGCTCATACTCCTAAACCAGTCAAAGAACGAAACATGGCCGAAGGACCACAGAACCGTCCTCTTAAGTATTATGCTACCCCATCTGAGCAAGAACCACATAGCATTGCTGCCCCTGCTATCAACCGAAACGATTTCGAGTTGAAACTCTCATTGCTGTCAGTCGTACAACAACATCAATTATCTAGAAATCCTACAGAATATCTTAACGAACATTTGACCAAGTTTGTGCAGTACGCAGACACAGTGAAGGCAAATGGTGTAATTGCAGACGCGATAAGACTACGTCTTTTTCCTTTCTCATTAAGAGACAGAGCTTGGGCTTGGTTGCAATCCTTGCCATCAAACTCCGTTACTACGTGGGATGAGTTGAAAAAGGTATTCTTAGCACGATACTTTCCCCCTAGCAAAACAGTTATGCTGAGAGCCCAAATTAATAGTTTTCGACAGAAGGATAGTGAATCTCTTTACGAAGCATGGGAAAGATACAAAGACATGAGGAGGATGTGTCTGCATCACGGTCTTAAAGATTGGCTAGTCATCCACACGTTTTACAATGGTCTCTTGTATAATACAAGATTGACAATAGATGCCGCCGCTGGTGGTACACTTATGGATAAACCGTATGAAGAAGCCTATCAACTGATCGAAAGCATGGCTCAAAACCACTACCAATGGGGAGGAGAAAGAACTGCAGTGGAAAAATCCCAAACAAAAGGTGGAATGTACGAGGTTAGTAGCCTTGATCGTGTCAATGCTAAGGTAGATGCCCTTGCCCAAAAGATTGATAACTTGACCATAACGCATGCAGCCACCGTGGCTGCCGTAGCTCAAAATTGCGAATTATGCAGAACACCTGGACATGCCGCCACTGAATGTCAAATTTTGGCAGGAGTCTCCAGTGACCAAGTGAATTATGCTCAAGGGAACCCTTATGCAAATACCTGCAATCCGGGCTGGAAGAATCATCCAAACTTCTCCTACAAAAACAACAATGCATTGTATGCACCTGGTCAAGCACCTGCTACACCACCAGGCTACCAAAAGGCTGCCGTAACTGCCCCTAATGTTCCTAGGAAGTCCAACCTTGAACTAATGATGGAAAACTTTATAGCTACCCAGGCTCAAACAAACAAAGACTTCCTGAATCAAAACATACACACTAGTGAGCAAATTAAGCAATTAGCAAACAAAGTAGACGCTTTAGCCACCCACAACAAAATGCTTGAAACACAAATTTCACAAGTGGCACAACAACAAGCACCTACTGCTGCTCCTGCTGGAACATTTCCTGGACAGCCACAACCTAATCCGAAAGGACATGCAAATGCCGTTATATTGAGAAGTGGTAAAGAACTAGACGGACCCATTGATCCGAGACTTCAGAATCCAGCCATGTACCAAAAGCCTAATACTGAGAAGGAAATTGAACCCAAGGAAAAGGAAGATAATGACCAAGAGGCTGTAAACAAAGAAAAACCTTATGTGCCTCCACCACCTTATAAACCACCTATTCCGTATCCTCAAAGATTTGCAAATTCCAAAACTGCAGGGCAATTTAGGAAATTTGTTGAACTTCTGAAACAATTAAACATTACGATACCTTTTACAGAAGCTATCACTCAGATGCCCTCATACGCTAAGTTCCTTAAAGAAATCCTATCCAATAAGAAAAGGATTGAGGATAACAAAACAGTTACACTTACTGCTGAGTGTAGCGCAATAATTCAAAACAATATGCCTCCTAAGTTGAAAGACCCAGGTAGTTTCTCCATACCCTGTGTAATTGGAAAGTTCGTCATAGACAAAGCTCTATGCGACTTAGGAGCCAATATTAGTGTAATGCCCTTATCCATATGCAAAAAGCTTGATATGGGAGAATTAAGATCAACCAAGATGTATGTTCAATTAGCTGACCGCTCTATTAAATACCCAGTAGGTATACTAGAAAATGTTCCAGTTCGAATCGGACAATTATATATCCCTACCGATTTCATAATCATGGATATTAAAGAAGACTCCACTACTCCTATCATACTAGGAAGACCATTCTTAGCTACCGCTGGAGCCATTATAGACGTAAAGAGAGGTAAGCTAACTTTTGAAGTTGGTGAAGAGAAGGTTGAGTTTATTTTGACACAATTCTTACAAGCTCCAGCTATAGACGACACATGTTATCTACTAGATGTCATAGATGAGTGCTTAAGAGAAATAGAGATGGAACCAACCACATACTCAGATATTCTAAAAATTCCAATACCTCCGATTTTTGAAGATGATAATTGGCGTGAACCATATCAAGACGATAGCCTAAGCGAATGTTTAGCACTTACACCAGATCATCTGCCTTGCCCGAAGAAACCAGCCCTAGAACTGAAAACACTATCCAATAATTTAAGGTATGAATTCTTGGATGCAGAACTCGAACAACCTGTGATAGTCAATGCAGACTTAGGACAGACCGAAACTAAGAAACTTTTAGATGTCTTTAGAAAATACCCAAATGCGTTAGGCTATAACATCGTTGACCTTAAAGGAATAAGTCCTTCGATTTGTATGCATCGCATTATGCTTGAGGAAGACTGTAAATCCTCTAGAGAACATCAGAGAAGGATTAATCCAATCTTAAGCATTGTAGTCAAGGATGAAGTGAAAAAACTTTTAGAAGCAGAAATTATATACCCGATATCAGACAGTAAATGGGTTAGCCCAGTACATGTCGTACCAAAGAAGGGAGGTGTTACAGTTGTTAAGAACGCAAAAGGCGAATCTATAACACAAAGAGTTGTTACTGGAAGTAGAATGTGTATCGATTATAGAAAATTGAACAAAGCTACTCGTAAAGATCATTTCCCATTACCATTCATTGACCAAATGTTGGAGCGATTGGCAAAACATTCTAACTTCTGCTATTTAGACGGTTATTCAGGATTCTTTCAAATCTTGATACATCCTGATGACCAAGAAAAGACAACCTTCAGATGTCCCTATGGTACATTTGCTTATCGACGAATGTCATTTGGACTATGTAACGCTCCTGTAACATTCCAAAGATGCATGATGTCAATCTTTGCTGATTTTATAGATGACATTATGGAAGTGTTTATGGATGACTTTTCTGTTTGTGGGCAGAGTTTTGAAGGATGTCTATCGAACCTAGAAATGGTACTTGAAAGATGCGTAAAAGTCAATCTCGTATTAAACTGGGAGAAATGCCATTTCATGGTAAATCAAGGAATCGTACTTGGACACGTTGTATCTGACAGAGGGATTGAAGTTGATAAAGCTAAGATAGAGATTATAGAAAATCTTCAACCTCTGAAAACCGTACGAGAAATACGAAGTTTCTTAGGACACGCCGGTTTCTACCGACGATTCATAAAAGATTTCTCGAAAATTACTAAACCTCTTACCGGTTTATTAATGAAAGACGCTGAATTTATCTTTGATGAGAAATGTCTAAAAGCGTTTGAACAGTTAAAAACGGCTATCATCACCGCACCTATCATGCAACCACCAGATTGGAGACTACCATTTGAAATCATGTGTGATGCGAGTGATTATGCTGTAGGTGCAGTTTTGGGACAAAGGAGGGATAGAAAACTCCATGCTATTTACTATGCAAGTAGAACCTTAGACCCTGCTCAAATGAACTACGCCACCACAGAAAAAGAACTTCTAGTCGTGGTTTTCGCCCTTGACAAATTGCGTTCTTACCTAGTGGGAGTGAAGATCATCATTTATACAGACCATGCGGCTATTAGGTATTTATTAAACAAAAAGGATGCAAAACCTAGAATGCTAAGGTGAATCCTGCTTTTACAAGAATTTGATTTAGAGATCAAAGATAAGAAAGGAACTGAAAATGTAGTAGCAGACCACTTATCCCGATTAGATGGCATCAAACCAGAGTCAGTCCCTATTAATGACGATTTCCCATATGAGCGACTCATAGCCCAACTTGAAAGTGATATGTCTAAACTACATTTAAATGAACCAAAAATAGAAGAAGTCGTGGAAGAAATTAACTCACACACAATACTGCCATGGTATGCTGACATAGTCAACTACTTAGCAGTTGGAGTACTTCCACCAAACTTATCTTATCAACAAAAGAAAAAATTCTTTCATGATCTAAAACATTATTATTGGGATGAACCTCTGCTCTTTAAGAGAGGAGCCAATGGTATTTTCCGTCGTTGCGCCCCTGAAACTGAAATAGAATACATCATCTCTCAATGTCACTCTGCTCCTTATGGAGGACATGCAAGTACTTCAAAGACATGCGCTAAGATTCTGCAATCCGGCCTATTCTGGCCTAACCTTTGGAAGGATGTCCACATTGCAATACTAAACTGCGACTGGTGCCAACGCACTGGTAACATATCAAGACGCAATGAGGTGCCCCAAAAAGGCATATTGGAAGTAGAAGTCTTTGATGTATGGGGGATTGATTTCATGGGACCTTTCCCATCATTCTTTGGAAATAAATATATACTCGTGGCTGTCGACTATGTTTCAAAATGGATTGAGGCTATAGCTTCTCCTACAAATGACGCACGAGTAGTCATAAAGCTTTTCAAAAACACAATCTTTCCCAGATTTGGTGTGCCGAGACTTGTCATAAGTGACGGTGGCTCTCATTTCATATCAAAAATATTTGACAAATTACTATCAAAGTATGGAGTAAGACACCGCGTAGCAATACCATATCATCCACAAACTAGTGGACAGGTTGAGGTCTCGAATAGAGAAATAAAACAAATCTTAGAAAAGACCGTAGCCACCTCTAGGAAAGATTGGTCATCTAAACTTAACGAAGCTTTATGGGCATATAGGACGGCCTACAAAACACCAATCAAAACTACACCTTTCAAGCTGGTCTATGGTAAATCCTGCCACTTACCAATAGAATTAGAACACAAAGCCTATTGGGCTATTAAAACACTAAACTTAAGGTACGATTCTGCAGGTGAAAAGCAAATCCTAGATCTGCACGAACTAGAAGAGTTAAGACTAGACGCTTATGAGAATGCAAAAATATATAAAGAACGAACTAAGAAATGGCGTGATAAGCGTTTATCTAGAAAAGAATTTAGTGTGGGAGACGTTGTGCTCCTATTTAACTCAAGACTTAAACTTTTTCCTGGGAAACTGAGATCAAGATGGTCCGGTCCTTTTGAAATAACCAAGGTGTTACAGAGTGGAGCGATAGAAATTAAGGGTAGGAATAGCGAACCATTCATAGTAAACGGGCAACATTTAAAGCACTATCATAGCATTGAAAATAGGGACTATTTGAATAACCTTAGACTTTTAGAATTTCCCGCTGATCCCCCTAACTAAAATATCTAATTGATTTCGTCAGGCTTACGACGTTAAAAACACCGCTTAATGGGAGGCAACCCATGATGATTGTTTTTCTTTCTTTATAATTGTTATTTCTTTAAATTTTCTATATTCTATTTTGTTTTCAAATTTCTAGCTTCATTTATATTTTCTTAAACTTTTTTGGAAATTGTTGTGCTAATCATATAATTGCAAAATACAGGATTACAAAGTCTTTCTACATTTTTTGTTCTCCTCCTCTGATTTCATTCTTGCTTAATCACTAAAATAAATGGAGAACGAAGATAATATGTTGGTAGAATTCAGAGATGCAACTCAGTGGCATCGCTATGAGGCTCTGTCTCTTCGACCCTTCGCCCTGACAAAATTTGCCCACAGACCCACCATGACCTCTTTAGGCCTAGGTGAGACCATTGATTTCCTGTTTAACCAACTAGGTTGGGAGGGTTTTGCCAATAAGAAACACAAGACTTATCGTAGACTGACTTTAGAATTCCTAAGTTCATTGAGTTACAATCCTTACTGTGGAAAAGGCATTACTAGGGGCCGAATTACTTTTAGGTTGTTTGGATACCACTGCCAGTTTACCATTAAGGAACTGTCATATCTTTTAGGTTTCCCTGAAGGACCCACCGTTTTCTCCGTGGTACAAGAGGATTTGATGTTGGTAGGTGAGCTGAATGCCTTCTGGGGTAGAATTTCAGGGAAACCTGATTTTGACATGAACCCTGTGTTGTCAACCGAAATTCATAACCCAGCCATCCGATACTTTCATATGATCCTAGCCTACACCCTGTTTGGAAAGCCTGAGAATGACAATACTGTTTCAAGGGATGAGCTCTTTATTATCTTTTGTGCAATTCAGTCTAGAGAGGTTAACGGGCTGACTTTCATGTTTAATAACTTCTGCAAAATCATTAGAAATGAAAACAGCCCAATTCTGATAGGTGGTCTAGTTACCAAAATAGCCGATGCTATGGGATTTAGGACCCGACTTTCTAAAATCAACCCTTTTGGAGACTTTAGGCCTATGAATATCACCTTCTGTTTCAATAGGGCCATGATTAGGAACCGAGGTCCACACCATTTCCAGCTCCTGATCAATAATGTAGTTGTGCCACATTTTACTCTACCAAATCATGAACGCACAAGTGTGCACAACGAACATAACTGGCTATATGACCTAGATGAACCACAGCCTGAACCTGAAGTAACCTTTCCTGAGCCTGAAATTGATCCTAAGACACCCCCTCATTACCATGATTTTGACTTTATGGAATTCCAAGATGACACTGCCATTCCTAAGTTTGATGCCACAAATTATGCTGCAAATCTGACTACCATCCTTAAAACTCTGGATGACTATCATAAAGAGATCACCTCAGTAAAGGGTGAACTGAACGCCATGCGACAAGATATTGTCGGCCTTATGGATCTGACAGTTGAGCAATTTGATCATTTGAACCAAGCCATTGCATCTTTGAAGAAACGCCTTGGCTAGATTTTTGAAGCACTGCTTTTTCATGTTTTACTGCTTTTACTTTGGAAACAATTTACTTTATTTTCAGTTTTTCCTTTTCTTTTTTATGTCAGGAACAAATTAATTTACATTCAATTTTTATTTATTGAATACACTGCTAGTCTTTGCTAGCATATTTTCTGGTTTTAATGAATAATTCAATTTATTGCTTAATATTGATCTTCATGGTATTAAATTTGCTCCTATCGTATTCTATTTTGTTTCTAATTTATTTTGTCATTTTATTTATGTTTATGTATGCATTATAGTGTTACCATATGTGCTAATAATTTCCTGTTACGAAAAAGAAATGAATTGAATGTTTGCTGTCAAAACTGCTGTCAACCCCCAGATTTTGGAGTTGTCACGACCGTCATGCGGGTTTGGGACGCGTTATGTGTTAAAACAGAAACGTTCCCCTCTTCTTCTTCTTCTTTCTTCCAATTCAAACACAACCGTCCCACTACCTCCAAATTTCCAAAACCGTCATACCACTACACATTTGACCAAATTTCATAATTTCCATTACCATTCGTCTTCCCACTCACTATTTAACCACACTCGTACACCATTTTTCTCACAAACCCTCTTTCTCCAAAAACCTATTTTCTTCCATACCTTGTTTCTTTGTGAACCCACCATGGCAAGACAAACTCCAGACCTTTCAACCGTGAATTTCAGAGATGGAGAAGCGGGAGAACGTCAAAGGGCCAATTACATCAACTTCTACCAGCGTTCCGTGCAACCAACTCGTTATGTAGACATTGCATGTCTCGAAGAATTAGGAATGCTTGATGCAGTTAAATGGATGCTACAAAATGTTGGTCTATGGCAGCTCTGTACTCAGAGCCGGCCTACTTACGAAGCCCTAACGCTCGAATTCTTGAGTTCGTTCACATACGTAACACCTTCTGGAGAAACGAACCAACTCACCGGTGTAGCCACGTTCCGCATGTTTGGTTTTGAGTATAAAATCAGCCAAAATCAACTTGCTGAGATGCTTGGTTTCCACCATGGCGAGAATGTTCATTGCCGGGTGCCGCAGGAAACATTTTTCCAAGCAGCCTTTGATCTTTGGAATAGATTGACCGGAACAACGGTCGATAGCTGGGAAAGCCTCAATGCAACATATATCCACAACCCAGCCATCAGATATGTTCACCGCACATTAGGAAGCACTATTTTTGCAAGGGACAACAACCACAGGGTGAACTCAAAGGAACTCTTTTTCCTCCATTGTATGTTTCACCCCGAGCCTATCAACGCCGCACCCTTTCTGTTAGCACACATCCAAGCTAACTGTGCTTGAGGTTCCAAACCCTTCTATTTTGGAGGGATTGTCACTTCTATTGCTCTAAGTTTGGACTTGGGGGACGAACTTAATAGATTACCTTCCATGCCTCCGGTGTTTCTCGACATCGACTACTGCCGCAACTCACACCTCATCAAACTGAGAAGAGATGGTAAATACCATCCAATGGTCCGCACAAGAACAGTTAGAAGTATCATTATGCCTTGCAGGAACCGCATTGACCCTCAGAATATGGCCAATTGGCTCTTTGATTTGAATTCCCCCGAGCGAAATGCGGCTGCACATGATGATCAAAATCAGGCCCCTGTTGATGAGATGGAGCAAGAGATGGATAACGCCCTAGAAAACCAACCACTGCCTGCCAATGACGCTCCTTCGACCTCCAGACGTCGTCGCCGCCCCGACCAAGACCCCGTTACAAACGAAGAAATCTTGAGGGCTATATGGCAACAAAACCAGCTGGCTGCCCAGAGAGAAGCATAGCAACAGGAGCAACACAATGAAATGATGACTCTCATGCTTCAAATCCAGCAAGGGAAAGTCGACCAAGGTCAGAGGCTTGACGGCGTCATCGATGAGATGGGTGCCTTGACATTGCGAGTGCAGGACTTACATGATTACATCCATCACGTCGGCATTCCAGATCATGTGGCACAGCATGGACGAGGGCGCCCTAGAGGCAGAGGACGTGGGGCTCCTTGATTATTTTGTTTGTTTGTTTTCTTTCTAGTTTTTCTTGTTGCTCCCCTTTATATCGAAACATTGAGGACAATGTTCGATATAGTGTGGGAGAGTTAGTCTATTTTCGTTTTATTTCCCTTTTTGTATTTTCCTTTTTCCCTTATCAAAGTCAATATATGAGAATTTTCGTTCAGTATCCGATTTCCCCATTCTATTCTGCCATAACAAAAATTTTTTTACGATTAATGCACATCGTAACATACCAAGCTTTAAGTTATGTTAGGAAGTTGGGAAAGTTCTAACAAGATCGATACCGTCTTGACACCTTAGACCTCTTGCGTACGCGATATCAGTTTCAATACTTATTATACCGATACCTTGAGTTCAGTCCTAAAGTAACCCCTAATAGTTTATATTAACAGTCAACACCGTCTAAATCACAAAACCACGTGGGGAGCCGATGAATATAAGTGTTTGATGCCCAATCATGAAAAGAAGATTTTTTCTTATTTGTCTGCCGAGAAATATAGAATATGCAATAATTCTTACAGTTGTGAAAACTTACAAGAAAAGAAAGAAATTCGTTGTCGATTGGTTCAGAGGTACCTGATTCTGGACTTGGTAGGGCGAACTACGGTTCGATCCCCCGCAATCTACGAATGGGATGCATAAAGGGTTACCACACTTGTGTATCAGGACCCGTGAGAAAAAGGGATCAAAGTCACAAACCGGCTACTCCACTACGTGCGTGAATAAGGCAAAGGGCTTAATGTGATTGCGTTAGAATGAAACCGGGTGAAACAGACACGAAAGCTTCAGGTTGAACTATAATAGAATGATTAGAATTGGATTGTACAAAAGAGAGGTCTATGACAAAGCTTGTTGCTTTGTGTCATTAATGTATTTTTAGTGTTTTATGCAAGTACCTGACTTACTAACGTAAATTCCTCCAACATTTTCAAATCCATTGGTGTACCATGTATGTGCATTTGATGAAGTTTGTTCGATTTTAACTTATTGATTGCTTGAGGACAAGTAAATATTCAAGTGTGGAAGAGTTTGATAACACGAAAACATATCATATTTTTACTTTGATTTATGTTAAAATCTTATTCCATTTCCGTCTAATCTCCTATTATTCCGAGAATATTTAAGTGTTTTCGCAGGTATTTCAGTTTCCAAGTTAAAAAGTATGCAAAGTGTAGAAAAGAAGCAGAACAAGCAAGAAAATAGCAGAAAATAGCAGAAATTACATTTTGTTGGTGTGACGACCGTCACAGCTCCCTCACAACCGTCATGGATTTCAAATGCATCACGCCTGTCACAGCTCCCTCACGATCGTCATGGAATCAAAACATAATTAATACGTTAAGCATAGACGTGGTCACGAAGCTTCAGAATTTTAGATTTCACACGTTTACATTTTCTCTAAAGATTTCTAGGTTCCAAACCAAGTAACTGACAAAGTGGTGTTCCTACATTTTCTCCAACTACTGCCATAGCTGAGGCTATATATATGAGAAGGATTCCTAGAACCAAGGGTGGTCAATTTTCCTTTCCGAAGTACCGTATTGCTGCAGAATTATTTCCAGAATTACATTCTTATTTCGTTTTGTTTCCTTTACCGTTTTCTTTGTCCCTTATTACCGAATAAAGTAATAGTTTCTCACATTGAGGAACTATTGCACCTTAGTTTAAGTTTTTGTTTCCTGCCTTCATCATTTTGTTCTTTCCATTTATTCAAGCAAAAGCCTGCCGGTCTGTGGAGGAATTGCTTAGACCGCATTTACCAGGTTTTTATCATTTCAATTTATAGCAATTGTTTTTCTTTTATTATGTCTGAGTTTATGTTTAATTGCTTATTCGCATTCATGTTTACTTTAATTAATATGTCGAGCTAAACGCATTTTATCGGTATGTAGTTGAGTAACCGGAATGGATTAAATATTTCTAAGCTAAAATCATAAATCAACTTATTTTCTGGCGTCGATTTCTTAATTTAAAACCAACTTTTATTACGAGAGTAAAAAGGTAACAAAGGTTAAGGTCAAGACCACGAGAGTGTGAGATTTTACCCGGATATCTAAAATCGAGCATTAGTTTTAAAAACAGCGAGAGCGCTTTAAAGTTAATTAGGACTTATTAGTTTTCAAAAATTATTTTTATACTCATATGGGCTAGCGAGAGCAGACATATTGACTTAAAGGTTTAGTCCGAAGCAATAACCACGAGAGTGTGAGGTGAGGGCTTTTAGACTGGTATTTTCTACAGAATTATATTGTGATTAATTTTTATACGCTTAGGTTTAATGAAATCCACGATGGCATACTGAATTATATACCGATATCCTAATCATAAGTAGTTTATTCCTAAATTTTAATTTCCCTTTAATTTCCTTTTTTGAACCTAAAACCATATCAGATTAGCCTTAGATTTACATAGTAACATTAGATAACGATACGTTCAATTTTTAGTCTCTGTGGGATCGATAATCTTTTAAAACTACGCGATACAACTGTATACTTGCAGTTAGATTTATTTAAGCACACTAAATAGCGATCAACTTCATCGAAGTGTTTCCAAGCTTTTCCATCAGATGGGTGACGCAAAACATTTGGATTGCTGGTGTTCGCATGATGCCATCTCATCTGAGCTACAGATTCCTTTATAGCATAAAGTCGTTGTAGCCTAGGAATGATTGGAAAATAGAACATTCTCTTCACTGCCACATCTATGTATTTTCCCATTCCACACTTTCGAGGAGCATACCTAGCAGCTCCACAAACTCTGCACTGAGTTAAGGTGATATCTTCTTTAAAATATAATAAGCATCCATTCACACAACAATCAATTTTCTCAACTTCCAATCCTAACTTAGACACCAACTTCTTCACTTGGTAATAGTTTCCAGGTAAGCATTCTTTAGTTGGACAAACATCAACGAGCATTTCAGAGAAAAAAATCGTGGCCTATTGAGTAACATGCCAACTAGACATGGTAGCCAACAACTTAACTGAAATAGATAGTCTAGATTTAGAAGCTCCCTCATAAATAGGTTGGTTTGCAAAGATTAATTCATCATAAAATCATTGAGCTTTTTCATTTGGTACCTCACCCTCACTAATTGTTTCGTTTTCCATATTAGCATTCACATTTGGGACATTAACAAATGGCCTGAAAACATCAGAGATCATTTCATTCATTGCATCAAATTGTTCTTCACCACCTAGATTATCCTCACCAGCATTCCCGCCACTACTAGAATGACCATCAAGATCCACATTCTGATTCTCTTCTCCATTATTAGTCTATGTATAATATTTGGACAAAAAACTATATTTGTACAAGTGGTATTTACCTCATTATGCGTTTTCAAGATAATGCAGACGCAATTTACACAATGACACCTTATCCCTCCTTCGTTTAAAAACTGAGGTTGATTCATTGCTTTATTGACAAACTATTCAACTCCACAAACAAATTCATCTTTCAAACCATACCTATCGGAGTTTACTCTATCATACATCCAACTTCGATCCATTCTCTACATAAAAAAAATATAAGTTTCTAATCTTCATTTGTTCAATTGACTTCTATGTTTAGGAAACCACACTCCGACCGCAATTTAAAACCTAGAATTCTATACGACCTCATAGGAAATAATTTTTTAAGAAATCAATCAAATCAGAGTGATAATCACTTAATGATTTTTTAATAAGTTCTAATCTTCATTTGTTCAATTGACTTCTATGTTTAGGAAACCACACTCCGACCGCAATTTAAAACCTAGAATTCTAAACGACCTCATAGGAAATAATTTTTTAAGAAATCAATCATATCAGAGTGATAATCACTGGATGATTTTTTAATAAGTTCAATGTGAATAATTTTATGCTAAACCTTATACACATAATAAGAAGTACATAGACTACATGTTGTTAGCAGATGGATGAAAGTATGAAGATTATGCATAAGCATATCAGACCGAAAATGAATGAAAATGAATGTTTGATTATGAAAAAATAGAGAGAAATAAGATTTAGATTAGCATTTTGATTCAATCTCTAACAGTCAGTTTAGCAAAACAAATAAGCAATCAACAGCAATCACTGATTAACGATATTAACTGAATGTCAAACTAAACTAATGACATTGTAAATGAAAAGATTTCCCAACTATCTTTTCTAAAATCCTACTTGCCTAAGTTTTCTAATCTGCAAATTCATTTATGCTGGAAGTTATGAGCGACAGAATCATTCATAGCATTGCTGAAACCCTAACTACATAATTCTATACACAAAAGAAGATACAGCATAAAAAAACAAGGCTTGAAACTAAAACTCACAATGATTCTTCCTTCAATCCTCAAATCCTTTTTCTCAAAAAGCCAAATTTGAATGCGAGATTTTTGCAAAAAAGTAAAACCGAAATCAGATTACAAAATAGTATTGAGGTAATTAGGATTAACCAAAATGAGTGTGGAAACTTACGCTTTGAAGAAACCTGAAGATCAAATTCTGGAAAAACCAAAAAAAAGTTAAGTTGTTAGAGACAAAGCATAGTGAAATTGAAAGAGGAACAGTGTGTTGAGAAGACATACAATGGGTTGATTAGAGGATAAAAATAAATGACAATGTGTGTAATGAAAGGAACATCTATGCAATAGGGACATTGTATAAACAAACACATTGAAGTACCTATCCTCAAATAAATGATAACGTGTCTAATGAAAATCATGTTGTAACATAAACCAATAACTCGGTGAAAAATGATTCGGCAATTTTATCATGGAAATATATTGCAAATTGGAAACATTCATTGAACATATATACAACATTCATGGAACTCGCGTGCTCAGTATCTCTGTTTTAAATTAACACTCCTGAGCTATAACCGCTCTGCCGCGCCGAAGCTTATCATCGGCGGCGGCGGAGCACCAAAACAATACAAACCTATGCCATCTTGCTCGTTCTTCTATGACCTACTCAGATTCACAATCAATTTTTCCAGATTCTTGCTCTATAATTCAACCCGAACATAAACACACTAGAACCCTAAGTAACAAAGCATGAAATTAAACAGCGCCAAGGAGGAATTAGAGCTCCTGTTGTTAGGGCTTTGATTCCTCACACTAAATTCTATATAGCAGTAACTGAAATAGATCAAATTGGAGAAAGAATCAACCTTACCGGCTTTCATGACTGTTAAATCTCAAAGGTGATGAAGGTGATGAGTATAAGCACCAAACGTCCAGGTAACTGCTCAAACTCTCTTGACTTTATGATCTTCATCTACCTCCAATTCTTCCTTCCTCTTCTTCACTTCTTCTGCTTCTTTTGTTGCTTTGTTCTTGGTCTGCGTTGTTTTTGCGTTGTTGATGAGTTCTTGAGGAGTGAGATAGAGAGTTGTATGAGAGTTGATAGTGTTTAAGGCTTAAGCTCAACCGATTGAAGCTTCCACGTGATGCTTCAATGGCTTTGTGATGAGAGCTTTGATGAGGGAGTGAAGAATGAATCAGAGAGAACGTGTGAATGAGTTGTGAATTTTGGTAGATATATTTTATCCAACATTTATTAAGTTAAAATTTTAATATTGATTTTATTTTCTAACTTTTATTTTATAAATATTTTATAACTTTAGTTTATTAATTTATAACTTTTATTTTATAAATTTAGTTTTAGTTTTAATTTATCATTTTTATTTGTAATTTTTTTAAATTTATAATATAATTTATAGTATTATTAATATATAGTTTTAATTTTATTTAGTATTATTTTATTAATTTATTTGTAATTTTGTTTTAATTTATTAATATATAATTTTGATTTTATTTTATGAATTTTACTTTATGTTAATTTTTAATTTATAGTATAAATAATTAAAACAATAAAAAAAGGACAAGCTTGTGAAGGGAAATATACAGCTTTTCTCATCAAACGTAGCGTCGGCAAGGACCGCCGCTACAATAAAAATATCAGAAAATAAATAAACATTTAAAACAATATAAAAAAAGAGGCAAATGAAATTGGTGGGGAAGTGAAATTTTTTCGCACCAATAGTAGCGTCGGTCATGGCCGCCGCAACTGTTAGAAATAAATAATTATTTAAAATAATATAAAAAAGAAGGCAAATGAAAATGGTGGGGGGAAATGAAATTTTTTTCGCACTAATGATAGCGTCGGCCCTAGCTGCCGCAACTTTAAAAATAATTAAAAATATATAACGTTACATGTAAAGGGAAATTTATAACTTTACTTATCAAACGTAGCGTCGTCTAGGACCGCCGCTACTATAAAAATATCACAGAAAATAAATAATTATTTAAAACAACATAGAAAAGGAGGCAAATGAAAATGGTGGGGAGAAATGAAATTATTTCGCACCAATAATATCGTCGACCCTAGCCGACGCCATATTAAAAATAATTAAAAATATATAAACTTACAAGTGAATATTGATTAACGTCGTTTACAACCGACACTACTATTAATGACCTATTAAAAAAATTAAGAAAAATGATTTTACTCTCGTAGCGTCGGTTTATGGAGACACTTCAGCAACACTAACAGCGTCAGAGTCGGGGCCGATGCTAAATTGTTGATGCTAAAACGTGATTTTCTTGTAGTGTGTTGTTTTGTTGGAAAATAGGGTGAAGAGAGATAAAACTCTGAATGTTAGAAAAAAACTCAACCGGACAAGTAGATACTTTGATATCTATGATAACCATGAGAATGGTAGAATTTGGATAGCTTGGGATAATAGTTGTTTAGACATTAGATTCTAAAAAGTACTAGTCAGATGGTGCACTGTCGTGTCTATGATCTATATGGGAAGTTTCAATACTGGCTCACTGCTTTATATGCCTTGAACAAGCTTGATCAAATAATAGTGCTATGGAGGTACATTGAGAGATTGCATGGCCAACAACAGGGTCCTCGGTGCCTACTTGGCGATTTTAACAATGTGGCAAATACTTAAGATAGGATTAGGGGGAAAATGGTAATTGAATCTGAATACAATGATTTCACCACTATGATGGAAAATTATGACCTCTATGAGATGGATAGTAATGGAGATTACTATACATGGTCCAATAAACATGTTACATGTGATATCTACTATAGGATTGACAGGGTGTTAGATAATTTAGAGTGGTATCAAGACCACTTGGATATTACCCTCGACATACTTCCTCCTAGTATGTATGACCATACCTTGTTGAGGCTGAGGAATCGGGAGAAGTATCAAGTTAAAAAAAGCAGTCTAAATTCATCAACTATATTATGGATATGGAAGGTTATACAGATAAGGTTTCTAATAACTGGAGGGAACCTATGTTGGGCAGGCCTATGTATGTGTGTTACCTTGGATTTTTTTTACTTACTATAAGTGGCAGGTATTAATGAATGTGCCACGTGGAAAAAAATAGAGTGATGTCACATGGAAACCAAGTTGACTCAAGGTCGGAGGTCATGTAGGGTGATATTGGTCGAAGATGGTAGGTTCGAAAGACTTAGAGAGGAGTCTGGGTGTCATACCCCAAATTTTGACCACTAAGATTTCCCATCATTGTGCAAATCATCAGCACAATATGGATGTACCTTTGTGCCTCATCAATCTCCTCAAGGGTTGTTGAGCACTCAATGCAATCAGACTTAGGGTTTCAAGCCCTCTTAGAGCATTTAGACAAAAGATCAATCAAGGAATGACATGATCTTCAACTTGTCTAAACCTCTCAAACATCCACAATGGATCAAGAGGACTCCCACAGCAAGAATCAAGCACAAGGTTGCAGCATTCTAAGTGGATTAAGCCTCAAGATCGCCAGTGTCACCAAATTAGGGTTTTGGTCGACCAAGGCCTCCAGATGGAAATTTTCCTCTGGACATGAGCCATTGCTTCAATGCACAACTTAAGATGCTCCAAGGGACCTCATGGACCCAATCATCAAGTCAATTTAGCCTCAGGGGATGCATTCACTAAAAATCAGGAATTAGGGTTTCTTGACCTAATTCACCCCTAAGTTGACTTTTGGGACAAATCATGAGCCAAGACCTCAAGAGAGGATTTGAGGGTCTCTAATAAACCACATTGATCCATTTACAACAATGGATTGATCCAAGAAGCTTGATTCACAAGTTTCAGTTTCATCTGAACCATAATTAGGGTTTTGAGGAAAAAAGTCAATTGTACCTTTGACTTTTGACCAAGACATGCTCCCAAACCCTAGGACATGATTCAATACACCCTATAACACCTATGAAATCAATCCATCAAGTTTGATTTAGGTCAAGGACTTGATTTCATAGAGGATCGCATAGTTTGGAATTCATCTGACAAAAAGTCAACTGTGCACAAAAGTCAAACTTTGACTTTTTGAGATTTTTCACAATTATGGTTCTTTAACCCTAAAATGATGTTAATGTGTGATTGGAATCATCATTCATCAAGAAAAATCAAGAAAAGTAGGATAACTTGTAAAAGGGGTAACCATAAAAACTTAGAAATTTTTCTAAGTTATGGAATAGAGTGGCAAGGGTACCAACTTTGGAGGATCATAACTCCTAAACCACAAGGCCATTTTTCCCCATTCAAAGCTGGATTTGTAGCTCTCATGGCCCTCTACAAAAGCTTCAAACACAACTCATTCCAATTCCTCATGGATTTTAAGTTATGGAATGCTCAAAATCACAAAAAGTGAAAATGTCACTTTTTTCCAACACATAGTGAAATTTTCACTAAGTCATAATCTGCCTTCACTTTTTCCAAATGTAGGGGTATTTTTCACTTGGATCCAAAAGGTATCAAAACCAACTATGATCAAACAGTTGTTGTATCATATGAGGGCTTTCCAAAATGGCCAAGAACTCCATCAAAGTCCACTTGAGCCATGAGATATGACAATGCCAATATGCCTTGCTGTAAACTGTTATGGCAAGGCAGATTTGGGCGTTTTGCTCGATTTGCTCAAATTTTGCAAAGGGGCAACAAATCTATCCATCTGAACACCTCAAGGGGAGACCAAGGAGGGACAAACCCTGATCCATAAGCCTCCCAAGTCTTTGGAACCAAAAGTAGCATGCCAAACCTAGAAATGTCTAAAAGAGGAACAAGACTCCAATTTTGGTTTGGAGCATTTAATGGATGCACCAAGGTGGCATGGACTGAGCCATTTCCAACTGAATTCAGTCAAGACTTATCCAAGACCAAGGGAACCAGCAGCCTGTGCCCTAACCTCTAGTCAATGGCTAGAGGAGACTTGGATTCTCATTGCTCAACATTGGCCAAACCTCTGATGCAGTTTCCATTCACTATTGCAGCCAAAACAAACTTGCTCTACTATAAATAGAGCTCAATTGTGTTCAGTTTGAGTACACCAAAGCATTACAACACTTGCTTTCCTCAAAATCTCTTTCTCTAGGCAAAAATACCTTCTTTAGCAAGGTAACTCCGAGTCTTTGAGTTAGAGAGCAATTCCACCACAGCTCATGATCCAAACATATCCAATATGTCATATCTAAGTTGTCCAAACTCTCACAAGTGAACTGTAACACTAAAATCACAAAGTCACCTCTCAAAACCTCAAAATAGGACTTTTGTGTATTTTTCAAGCTATGTCTTGATTCAGTCACTTTCCAAACCTGATAACACCTCAAACACACTCCAAATATCATCCTTGAACTGTCCCAAATGGTTCCACACATCTGGAACACCATTTGAGAGAGTTTCTATTTTGGCCACTTTTGCCCCTTTTGCAAGAAAGAGCTCAAACTTGTTCCTGAGGTTTCCAGCTGATTCCAACCATCCTAAAAGCTTCTAAGAGATCATTTGAGGGTGTCCAAAGCATCAAATCATTTCTGGAACAAAGCCCTTGGCAGATTGCACAAAAGCTCCAAAAAGAGGTAAGCATCACAACTTGGATTCTTTGAATCATGCTTTCTTTTGATGTCCACTGATCATGCATCTCTTATACATGTTATATGTGTTGTGTTTTCACCAATTTATCATGTTATTCATGCTTGTACCAAGAGATGGCACAGAAAATGCAAATCATGGCCTATTTCAAAACCACTATCGGGTTTTTCAATAGGAGCATGATCTGAAAAAAAACACCACCACCATTGGATTCCTTGTGAAATTCTAGGATGGATAGACCTAAATTTTGTCCCAATCCATGGAGAAATGAGAAAGTTATGGCCTTCACGTTTTCAACCAAAATCATGCCTTGCCTTGCCTTGGGCCAGGCCAAAAACAAGGCAAGCCTTGTATATTTGTGGTTATGTTTCAATCAACGGATGTATCACCACCTCAGTGGTAAGGCGCGCTCCCTTTACACAAGAGGTCTGGGGTTCGAATCGCCCTCGCCCCATATCCTCTTTTTGCTATTTTTTCTACTTTTTATTATTTTTCTTATTATTTTTAATGATTTGAAAAATTAATAACTCCCTCAATTTTAATTATTTTTTATTGGTTCTTTTTGCAAAAAAATCACAAAAATATTTAAATATTTGATTCCACAAAAAAATCAGATTTATATTATTTATTTAATATAATTAGTATTTTTGTGGATAAATTCATTTTTAATTGTTTTTAAACATTTAAAAGTGAATATCTTACTATATAAAACAATCTAAGGTCTTGGAAATGTCCAAACTACCCCACTCTTACTAATTGCCACATAATCATTTTTGCCATCAATTTTGTCTTTTCACCACCCTTTTCTAACTACTCTTTACACTAACCACTCTTCACCACTTTTTTACTATATTATAATACTATGGTGATGTATTTTACTTTATTACCCCACATATACTACATACCATTTCAATTGAGTAGCCAAATTTTTTGACTTTTCACCACCATCCCTTTCCATTTCAACGAACCTACATCATTAGCCATTCCCTTTCCATTTCCTTTCGTCTGGCACAAGTGAAACACACTACCCAATGAAGTGATATCTACATGTCTAGCCACTGCGTCTCTGAAGTTTCATTTCGTCTGTGTCCGGCTTAGGCTACTTCCTCAACTATACTCTCCATTTCCATTTCGTTCGTCTCTTCCGGCTTACTCTCCGTCGTCAACAGCTCCTCAACAATGGCTCGACCTTTCGAACCCGTCGCCAATATCAACGACCGTAAAGAGTTGTGGAAGATCGCCGTAAAGGTTCATCACAAATGGACAGTCAAAACTTCAGCAAATGAGCATTTCGAAATGGTGGTTGGCGACACAAACGTGAGTTAGTTACGTTGTTTCTGTAGTATACATGATAGTTTTACACAAATTGCTCATTCTTGCATATTTGTCCTTCCCTGCATCTTCATCCGGTTTCTGAACGTCAGGGTTACAAGTTTGGTCATCGTGTTGTTTATGTTGTCTTAAAGCGCATTTATTTATGTCTTGCTTGTGTTGTTCAGGATGTTGTTTATGTTGTTGTTGATGGTGTTGTTCAGCAACTGAAATTTGTTATTTGAATTTCAACTTCAACCCGTTGCTCATGGTGTTGTTTGTGTTGACGTAAATAACCAGTTATTTTCCTGTATTGCATACACTGAAATTAATTTAGACAAATGTTTTTCATTGCAGGGACATAACATTCACCTCGTTGTTCCGGCTGTGTTTAAAAAAGCATTTGACTCGGTGTTGTCGGGTAATGTCACCTGCACGATATCAAACTTTCAGGTCCACCCTAATGATTTGCTGTTCAAACCTACTAGCCACAAATATCTCCTCAAGTTCACAGGTGGAACAACCATTGCGGATATTGGCAAGCATAACATTCCTGACAAGATTATCAACTTGACATCCTTTTCTGACATCATTTCTGGCAAATGGCAGGCAAATCTTCTCTGCGGTATATAGCTTTTCCTTGATGTTGTTATTTGCTTGTCCTTGTATTTTTCTTACGTTTTCGCGAAACTTCTGTTATTTGTAGATGTTGTTGGTGTTATTGATGAGGTAGGATACTCCCAAAAAAAGTCTGGTGGGAAGAAGCCTCAAGTCAACCTGGTGTTGCGTGATTTAAGGTATTTCAATAGCTAACGATAAGGTTTCCTAGGTGGTTGAACGTTTGTTTTCCAACTGATTGCGTTTCTTGAACGTTTACGCGATTTAGTGACCAGACGTTGTTGTGTACCCTCTAGGAGGACTATGCTATCAAGTTCTTCGAATATACAAAACATCAACATGAGATTAATACCCCAACTGTTATTCTTCTGAAGTACGCAAAGATTAAGGAAGAAGGTATTCCCGTGACCCGCGACAGTCTGCTATTTAATATCCCTTACCAATTTTGATGTTCTTGCTTAATTCCATAATATAATATATTCCGTTTTGGTCGTGCAGGAAAGTATCCCCTAGTTGTGACAAACACTTACAACGTGACAGAGTTACATATTAACGACGATTTGCCGGAGATCAAATCGTTTCTGAAAAGGTCAACAACTATGGACTTTCTTCCATTGCTATTATCTGCTGTTACTACTTTATAACAGAATTTTCTGCTACAGCTTGCCCAAAGGGACTGACTATGGGAGAGCACTCTCCACGGCTAGCAACCAAACACGTGATTCGTCTCATATGTCGTTTGGGTCTCAACAGTCTGCAAGTGAAGCTTTTATAACAAAATCTGTTCAGTTACCACTCCGAGAAATCATCCAACTGTACCAGGTAACGCATGTTGGCAATGATATTCTTACAATTTAACGCAATTCAACACACCTGATACATCTTTGAATCCCATTCAGGTAACTGTATGTGTCACGGTTGCAACAACCGACAAACTTATCGCTTCGCCAAATGGGTGGTGCTACAGAGCTTGCCACCAATGTCCTCAAGTTGCCAAGGGCTCCATGCCTCCTTTTGTCTGCAGAGATGGCCACCGCACTGAGGCAGAAATATGGAGGTTGACCTTTTATAATCTTTATCGTCCGTAGTGTTGTCTAGAAACTTACGTTTGCCATGTCTGAATTTGGTTGCATCTATAGGTATAAAATAGAGGTGTTTGCAGTTCATGAGGGATGCTCGACAATATTTGTTTTCTGGGATGAAATTGCAGCACAGCTTTTGGCAACATCTGATGCTGACTTACGAGCCACAATGATTGAGGTGAGTGAAAACTATAATCAACAAAATTTCTAACTGTTTCTGTTATCCAACTGAAATTCCATCCGTATTATTGGGTTTAAACGTGATGAATAACAGGCCGGAATCACTGACCCGCTTGAGTTCCCACTAGCTCTTGATAAAATGTTAGGAAAGAAGTTGGCAATCAAGGTGAAGTGGAATCCTCGGTTTAAGAGTTGCTCCGTCATCCACTATCTTGACGATGCCCAGCTGATCAACAAACTTGAAGGACCGCTTACAATTACTCAGGTTACCATTGTGTAAAATTTCGTATTTTGGCTATCACAAATGTTTTGTTCAAATTTTGTTCTAACAGTATTTTACCAATGGCAGGATGACAAGCTCATTCAAGACAGCGACCACTTTGTTGAGGCCTCCTCTAATTCAATGCAGGTAGCTTAATTGTCCTTTATAACGATTCCTTTACGAATGAAACTCTCAATCCATAGGGAAATATCAACTAATGACTCTAACAATATGCGAATGCATTATGATTTACACAGGTTGTGGAGAGTGTTGGTGAGGACGTACCGTTTGTAAAACTAACTCCTCATACGGTAATCTGTTCTTATATGTCATTCGTAAATTTACGGGGATTATTTACCACAGCCTGTAATTGTAATCCTTTCTGTGTTGTCAAATTCAGGATGGTGAAATCACATCCACCCACGCTCCTGATCCTTCAACCCCTAAGGCGAATGCTAAGCGGATGTCTAACGAACCAGCCGGTGAACCGTCGATCAAAAGTGAACCAAATGGGGACCTTTCGTCCACAAAAGCCAAGAAACTTAACAAGCGGGGTAAAAAACAAGTTTGACTGTCGACCACTGTCGGGACAGTTTACATGTTATTGGACTCTTTTTTGAAGTTTCACTTGCCAGTCCTACCGTGTCTATTTAATACAACACCTTAGTGTATATGTTTTGAAGTTATTTGATCTTTGTTTGATCAAATCACTACAACAATAGGACAACTGAATATATGTTGTAATACATGTTGACCTCTATTGTTAACATATGTTGTAATATATGTTGTATTAGTTTAATGTGATATGTTTTGTCATTTAACATATTTTGATCTGTATTGTTAAGATACATTGATACAAGCCCCCTAATCTACAGCTTCAATGCATTTATATTATAACATATGAACCATAACAGATAAACATTAGCTAATGCTATACATTTTACTATTAATGAGACAGAAAAGCATTGGCAGCCACCCCTTACTAAGTCATGCCATTAGCATTATATTTACCACTTCAGTCGTTTACTTGCCAATATCAGCACAGGTTTTGTAGATAAACAGCAGAAAACCATGTATGTTTTACTAACCATGTTACAATAATATTAAAATATGATCCTACCAACTTTTGTACATTGTCCAGTAGCTAAACACCACCTCTGTCAGTAGGTAGCACTGCAAAGCACTCAAGCACCACCTCTGTCATATGTCAAGTCGCCATTCTTTCCTGCTTCAAGTTAGAAAACAAGTACACACTTAATGATGATTCCTACTTGCCTTCCCAGCATATTATAATATGGAATTAAAAGAACAGTACAGAGTTTGGATTAAAATATTAATGTGTACTTGTATCTATTTGGAGGGGTTTTTAAAATTTCAAATTTTTAGTGGGAAATGAATTGCAACACAAAGCCAGCCCATCATCACCTCAGCTAAGCAAACAACCTGTATTTCTTCTGTCCCTCTGCTCATTAGATTGCTTAGGATTTCAGAGTTTCTCCATCAAGGTTAATGGTGCCAAATCTTTACTAGGTATTCATTTTGCACGTCCAAGTTTTTGCCACAGCCATCCCATGGATGATGACAGTCATACACCTGCCATTATTGCAAGACAAAAAAGAAAATTATTCTTGAGTAACAGAAGACAACATAATTTTGGCTCCAACAAGGAGAACAATGTTGCTTCACCATCAACACCTTTGCTTCCTAATGCAAAACACTCCCAAACTCAACTTACATCCCCCCACAGTAATGTCGATGATGCGACACACACTAGACCGTCTATTCGGCACAATCTTCCTACTTCTCCTCCGAAGCGTAGACGAATCGATATTAGCTCTGGCATAAATCTATTTCCGATGTTAAATTCTGCCGTGCCTATGTCAGTAACAGGCATTAATTCTCCCTTGGATGCGTCCTCATCAAGCAACACAGGCACTTTTGCATCTATAAGCTATACTTCCCCACCACCCTCATTCATGCCCTGTGACTCCTCGCGGACGGTCCTCCGCCAAATCCTGCCTCCTGTCGGAAGTAATGCACATTCACGATGTAATGCTTCTGCTTCTGGCACTCCACAACGCAACGCACCTACATATTCATCTTCTGAGGAAAACTCTGATTCAGATTCTGATCATACGGTTGCAGATTCTTCAGACTCTGACATTGAATCTGGTGTTGAAGATGTCGAAGATCACCTACAAGGTAATTTCTTTACCAATTTAACTAACATAACTTCCATTTGTTTCTTAGTCACGTATTATGGATATCTAATTGTTACATGCACAAAATACTTCGATATCGGAGCTCCTACTTGGGAATGCCAGCATTGCAAGGCATGTATGTGGTACCAGGAACGTAAATCCAAACATAGACACACAACTGCACCTAAGTTTCACATTTGCTGTAAGTCTGGTAGAGTCGTCTTACCATTGATGCGGCAGCCGCCACCTTTATTAGCTAAGCTCATTTTCGATGGAAATTCCCCCTGTAGTAAAAACTTCCAGGCCAACATACGAACATACAACGCTATGTTCTCTTTCACTTCTCCTGGTATGAAATTTGACACAACATCACGGAGAGGGAACAGTCCTCTAACTTTACGACTACACGGTCAGGTGTGTCACCGGATAGGTACTATGCTTCCCGAGATCGGTCAACCTCTGCAATATGCTCAGCTATACATCTTCGATACGGACAATGAGGTTGAAAACATGATGGATTATTTCAGGTAGCTCAGCTCTCTTTTCTCATATGTACAACTAAGTGTCTGGCAATCTCTTTGAACTGAAAATCGTATGTGGACTAATATATGTTCTTCCTGTTTATTGTAGGGACAACAAAAAACTTGAGAGGGAATTGGTCAGGGACTTGAAGGTGATGTTGGATGCTGTCAATGTCCATGCCAAAGCGTTTAGAAATGCTAGGGATCTGTTGAAGGATAAATCTTTTCTAGACTTGAAGTTGAAATTGATATCCAGTAGACCCCGCGACGGACGTGTCTATAATATGCCAACTGTTGTGGAAGTTGCTACTCTCATTGTCGGCGATATTGATTATGCAGAAAAAAGGGGCATAATAGTCCACCCATGCGATGGAGGGTTACAACGAATTGATGAATTCCATCCGGCATACCTTGGATACCAATACCCACTCATTTTTGTATATGGCGAAGACAGTTACAGAGATAATATTCTTCACACAGTCACCAAAGATAGGTCACGAACAAAAATCGTCAAACAATCAAGGATTGGTTGTGCTTCCGTCTACATGAGCGCGTCTCCGAACCTAAGACTTTACTTCATTCGCGGCGCCTTTTCCAATAGTTCCTGGTTGACGGTTATACTATGATGGAATCCGAGCGTCTAAACTGGTTGCGGAAAAATCAATCTAAATTAAGGGTCGGTAAATATAGCAACTTACAGCAGGAAAATGCTGCAGGTACTTCTAATCAAAGTACTAAACAGGGCAAGCGTGTTGTTTTGCCTTCGACCTTTGTCGGAAGCAGACGATACATGGACCAGCTCTATTTTGATGGAATGGCGATTTCAAGTAAACTTGGCTTCCCTGACCTGTTTATAACATTTACCTGCAACCCCGCATGGCCTGAAATAAAACGTCTGTTGAATAGCAACAATTTAAGTGCTATTGATCATCCGAATATCGTAGCAAAGGTCTTCAAAATTAAGTTCGACGAACTTTTGCGTGACATAACAAAGAGACATGTCCTAGGACGCGTTTTGGCATGTAAGTCTGGGTTTGGAACTCTGCCTCTATTTTATGTTCACTTATATTGCGTACAACTATTATGCTTATGCTGACTTCTGTGCTATTCCATTCAACAGTTATGTACACCATTGAATTCCAGAAAAGAGGTCTACCTCACGCTCACATTCTTATCTTCTTGCATCCGCAGAGTAAATACCCAACCCCAATGATATTGACAGAATTATTTCCGCCGAGATACCTGACCCGGACATTCATCCTACGTTGTACAACTTGGTCAAGTCGCATATGGTGCATGGACCTTGTGGTATGGCTAGGCAATCATCACCGTGTATGAAGAACAGAAAGTGCACAAAATTCTTTCCAAAAAAGTTCATTAAGAATACCATGGTTGATATTGATGGGTAACCTCTATACAGACGACGATCAACTACGCATGTCATACACAAGAACGGCATCCCTCTGGACAATAGGCATGTCCTCCCGTATAACATAAAACTGCTCTTGAAGTACCAAGCCCATATTAACATGGAATGGTGTATACAGAGTACTTCAATTAAGTATCTTTTCAAATATATACACAAAGGCCATGATAGAATTACAGCTTCTATTGTACATAGGTCTCATCCTTCCTCGAATAGTGTCGAACCCGTGGACGAAATTCAACAATATCTTGACTGTAGATACGTCTCTCCGTGTGAGGCGAGTTGGAGAATCTTCTCTTACAATATTCATGGCCGTAAACCCGCAGTGGAACGCATGTTTTTCCATCTTATAGGTGACAAACCTGTCTACTACACCGATCATGACCGGATGGAGAATATATTAGAGAATGCGAGCATAACGGAGACTATGTTTTCGTCGTGGTTAATTGCCAACCAGACTTACGAAGAAGCCAGAGAATTAACTTATGGTCAGTTCGTCACACGGTTTGTTTACCAAAAAAGAAATAGATTGTGGAAGCCTCGGAAAAAGGGGTATACAATTGGCCGATTAATTTTGGTACCACCGTCTACTGGCGAGTTGTTTTATCTAGGTATGATGCTGACTGTCGTGAAAGGACCTATGTGCTATGAGGATATTCATAAGGTCGGCGATAGACAGTGTGATTCCTTTAGAGATGCATGTTTTGCTATGGGTTTCCTCGAAGACGACAGGGAATACATTGGAGCCATTAAAGAGGCAAGCGAGTAGGGGTCCGGTCATTTCCTACGCAAGCTTTTCGTTGTTATGCTTATGGCCGGCACCGTCAATCGCCCGACGTATGTATGGACACATACATGGCCTTTACTGTCCGATGGTTTGTTGCACCAACAAAGGCTCTTGGTTAATAACACAGGTCAGGTTTTAGATTTCATCCATTTCAATTAGTTTAGCATTTACCTTTCTAATATGGGTTTTAAGTGGCAAAACTTTACAGTCCTTCAATTAAGGCCATACTGTATGGTTAGGTGCTATGCATTCGAATAGTCTGTCCATGCTGACCTATGGGGTATTTTCCATTGACAGAACTAATATTGAATGACCATGAGCTGCAAAATCTCACGTTGCATCACATTGAGACTCTCCTTCAAAAGAATCGAAAAAGCCTCCATGACTTCAAACCTATACCATACCCCGACAGTTATGTGTTGGAGCAGATGGGGAACCTCTCATATATGAAGAACGTAGTTACGACATACAAACCATGAAAAACGAATTCCAATCACTACATTCTGCTCTTACAGGTAGTTACCAGGAAACTGAATACCATTCCTCATTTAATACTCAGGCGTTACTTTGATCGTATACTTTTCTTATTTGTTTTAGACGAGCAACACGGAATCTATGACAAGATTATGACCGCCGTAACAAATCATAAAGGTGGAACCGGGAAAACTTACATGTGGTGGACGATGGCAAGTGCAATTAGATCTAAGCACGACATTTGTTTAACTGTCGCCACCAGCGAAATCGCATCGCTGTTGTTACCCGGGTGGGAGAACGGCTCACTCAAGATTCAAAATACCTGTCCCTACTTTGTCCAACTCTACTTGTAATATCACTCACAAAGATAAGGCCGCGGAACTACTTCGACAAACAAAACTAATCATTTGGGACGAGGCGCCCATGGCTAACAAATGGTGTTTCGAAGCACTTGACAAGACTTTAAAAGATGTGATGAGTACTGATGGGAACTCGGAAGAACTCTTTGGTGGGAAGGTTGTCGTGTTTGGTGGGGATTTCAGACAGATTCTGCCGGTAATACCAAGGGGTAGTCAATCCGACATTGTACATGCCACAATCAACTCTTCCTACATATGGCATTCGGTACAGGTATTGAACTTAACTAAGAATATGCGTCTTAATTGCGGTCCCACCGAACACGACAGGACAGAAATGGCGGAATTCTCCGATTGGCTACTTAGAATTGGGGAAGGAAAGGTCGGAGAACCAAATGATGGGACTGCTGAAATTGAGTTCCTGCCTGAGATGCTTATCACCGATTTTGATGATCCTATCCTTGCTGTTATAACGAGTACGTATCCTGATTTTCTTGCTAATTATACGGACTTCAACTACCTAAAGAGCAGGGCTATATTGGCATCAACAATAGACATGGTTGACAAGATTAACGATCATGTGTTGTCGATTATGCCAGGTACTCTCACTTTTTATTTGATAAGCTCCTTAACATAATACAGTTGGTGATGCCTTTCTTGATATACGGTGACTCATGTTGAAAATGCAGGTGACTTGAGGGATTACTATAGTTGTAATACAGTCGATCGATCGGAGATACATGACAGGGATGTTCTAGATGTTCTTACACCGGAGTTTCTCAGCTCATAGAAAACTTCTGGCTTGCCTAACCATCATATCAAACTTAAGGTTGGGGCACCCATTATGTTGATGTGAAACATCGATCAGTCTGAAGGCCTGTGCAATGGTACTCGCCTAATCGTGACAAAAATGGCTACACATGTGCTTGAGGCACGTATCATGGGGGGAAAACACCATGGCAACGTCGTATACATTCCCAGGATGGATATGTCCCCGTCACAGTCTCCTTGGCCTTTCAAACTAAGCCGGAGACAATTTCCCGTCATTGTCTCCTACGCGATGACGATTAACAAATCACAGGGTCAGTCATTGGATTGGGTCGGGCTATATATTCCACGAGACGTTTTTACTCATGGCCAGATTTATGTCGCACTTTCAAGGGTTACAAGCAAAAAGGGTATCAAAGTATTGATACACGATGAAAACAACAACGCCAAATCATGTACTACCAATGTTGTTTACAAGGAGGTTTTCAACAATGTTTAGTTATATGAATTTAACTCCATATGTAACCTTAATATGACGACTTTAACATTGTTGTTTAGGTGTCAGGTTTTTTGTTGCACTTTGTGGGATATCCGTAGGTTTTTTTGTTAATTCACATAAGACTACTGTATTTTCACCTTCTGTCTAAACAGTACAGAATTACATTACCTGCAGTCATACCTATTTTGCACTTCTGTATATAAGTATAATACAGAAACATACATTAATTTGTAAAGCACTTCTGTATATAAGTATTATACACATGACACCCTTTGTTTTCATCAGTTGTATCCAAACGGAAGCGTATGCGGTCTCCACCTTTGAAATTATTTAACACGCAGAATACATCCCAGTCTTTTCCTAACTTGGTGCGGTATGCATCATCGATGTTCAGTATAGACAGTATTTTACAACGTCCGTTGTCCTCATAAAGCAGCAGATCTTCGTAACCGAATTTTTGTAGAACGCCGGCAAACTCTGGCTGTAGCTTCTGAATCTGTATAAAAGATCACCCATTTTATCAGCTATTCAACTAATTTGCAGCTATATCAAAACTGTTTTCAACATAAAAAACAGAACTCAACTAATTTCGGTGAGATCTCACTCAGTGGTGGGAGCACGACTTCAAAAGCATATATCGATTCGTTATACAGATACCTACTATGGAACCTGGGTAACTCCTCTTTTGCATGAATCTCTTTAAATCCACATATCCCAAAGTTATTGTCCTCATAGTAGCCGAACCAAACAACGACGTTAGCTGGTAGTGAGTAGTAATCTTCAATACCCTTCCACCCACTGATTATAAGTGGTTGAACCTCCCTATTGTTGTATACTAAAGTATGATGAATACCTTGGTTGTTCAGTACTGTCCACGTTTTGCTTAAGTCTCCCCGGTACGCTCGAACGAATACAGGCTCGATCTCAGGAAAGGTCTACACACATAACTTTCTTATGATTTAGCTCATGAAATTAATATATAACAGCCTATAATCAGTAAAAAATGCAGACAAAAACCCAAATCACATCTGTTTTACAGCAACATGATTATACTTACTTGGAAGTATAACTTTGCTATTACAATTGTGTCATTCACCTCTTTATGCAGCAGAGGACCAACCCTTTCCATTGGAACTCTAAGAATTGTTAATTTGAAGTCGTGGTTGCAGGTATGTTGTGGCTATTTTTACTAACCAGTGGATGTTATTTATTGCTTCAACTAATGTTTCCTCTACCTTATCAAAATCACATGTCAACAGTATGGTTAATATTTTATATTTTCTCCTGCAGTGCGCCAGTGCCCATGTGAAGTGAGGGAATAATGTGGTCCTTTTAAAGTAATTTCAATTATTTTACACCTATGATGTATTTTGTGCTCATTGTGTGGTCTACAAAGCATGCATCAATTCTGTTTTCTCCACGTATACAATGTGATTTCCCAACTATGTTTTAAATACTTGGCACAATGACTGCTAATAAAAACACAAACCATAATATATTTCCACACTTGGGAAACTGTTGGATGAAGACAGAAACAACAACATGAAATATTAAACTCGACAAACAGAAGCATTCTCAATATTTCCATTGCAGTAGTCAAACATAACATCCTTTTACATGGTCTTATAAAATAGAACCAAACCATAGCAGCTACATATGCTGCATATTGTTACTGATAAATTTTAAGCAACTATTACAACTCATGACAGACACAAAACAATACTACACCAACTGACAATTTAAACTACACCTAATCAAAACACTTCTTGAACCACACCGCGGCACATTTCAACCCCACTTGATCTACGGACTCCCAAACATCACTGTGAGAAAAATCACCGCCTCACATTCCGACGCTTCACAGACACCAATATTTCACTGGCTGGTGGGTGTCTGATGCAGAAACGCAGCACATCTCCATTCTGGATGTCTCGGTCTTTCACAAAGTCGTACCATCCACTGAGGAGATACTTCTCTATTTGTCCACGCCTCTTCTTCAATTCACAGTAGTAAGCGCATGACTTATCTGTATCATATAGGTTGATAGAGTCCTGTCGTTTGCGCAAGCACCTCTTGATCACCAGCCGTGGTATTTGCTGTACAACCAATACACCAACGGAAATAACATCAATTCATGCACTAAATCATTACATAATAACAAACATAAAATAGATATTACTTACGTATACATTCGAACGCAAGGCCTTTGCATCTTTCACTACGCGAACCCAATTTTCTTCAGACTCTTCCCAGTAAATGGGTGTAACTTCCCTGCATTTCAGAAAAACCCATATCAATATCCCAAAACCTCCATATGAACCAAACCGTATTGTAACGTCACCAATATATCAGTTGCAGTGAAGCTGCCATCGTAAATACTCACCCATCGCTATCAGACGATATACAAATATAGTCCGGCTCTGTTTTCACTTCCACAAAGCCAACCCCAACCTTGCTTTTCCCCTTGACGTCTTTCCCGACTGGTGCGGATTTTGCCTTACCCTTCCCATTCGAAGGCTGATCATCACCATCGTGTATAACAATGCCCTTCTGTTTCTTCATCCCTTCAGTAGCCAACGTTGTACTGTATTTACAGAATAACAATAACACATAACTCGTGGATTCCAACGACGACGCTTATGCATGCAATAGTAGAAATATAACTTAAATGAACGATGTTTAACAAATTTGACCTACCCAATCCAGATATTCTTTCAAATTTACTGTACTCTACAAAAACTAACACCATGCCTTACCATTGTCAACTTCTGATCGAAGTCTTACCGTGATCTGCGGTCCGGTTTCGTGTAGGGAGAGACGAAATGAGAACCCATTGTGTCTTTCGCCGGCTGCCTCATCGCGACGGACGGCGTTGGAATGCCATCGTTGCTTCGCCTGTGAAGGTTGAAGTGGGCAACCATTGTGTCTTTCAAAGAATGCTTCATCTCCTTTGCATGCATAAGAAATGTTGCAGCCAAGACCGAGAAGAGACGAATTGAGAAACAAGGGTTGAAGAAATAAGTCTCCCAAGGGCATTTCTGGGTTTTCATGCTTTAGTATTAATTTATTTTTGGTTTTATTTTTTTTTTGTTTTATTTCTATTACTATTTTTTCAATCAATATTAAATATGTTATTCTCAATTAAACCTTTTAAATTTTTTAAGTAGGCTCATATACCTTACATTTTTATCTTTATACTTATAATTTAACTTTTTCTCTTTCTCAACTTTTGTGATTTAACACTCTTTCATATTATATTTTTTTCTGCACACTCCTTTAAAACTTGCAAATTTAAGTTTTCGCATTTCAAAATATATTGGTCCAATTTCATAAGCCCGCCGCGGAACCCGTGCATCCGCACGGGTATCCCACTAGTTTACTTTGAAAATCAAAACCAAATGATTTCTAAATCATATTGTGATTAAAACCTCATTTTTCAAACCTTAAACAAAAATCACAAGTGGTTTATTCAAACTTATTTGGTATTTTTATCATTTTATTTGATTTTTTTTAAATATTTACTTTTAAAGGAAAACAAAATTAGGGTTTCTTTGATTTTCACCCTCACAAATCATTTTCAAACACTCATGGGCCTCTATTAGAGTGTAAGACCCAACCCCTTTGTAAATACACCACTTTTAGGCCTCAGTCATTGTATAAGTCCCACTGTATTTTCAAAAACAACGGTGCGATCGTCGCTTTTTTTTAGCAAAACCAAATGGGTCTACCCTTGTGTTATAAGCCCCGTGTCTTTTCTTTGGGCCTCTAATAGAGTATAAGACCCAACTCCTTTGAAAACCAAAACCTTTTTTGGGCCTCAGTCATTGTATAAGACCTATTGCGTTAAAGAAATCTCGGTGTCATTTTTCAAACAAACCCCTTTGGGCCTACCCTCGTGTTATAAGCCCCATTCCTTTTCTTTAAATCGCCTTTGGGCCTCTTGAGAGAGTATAAGACCCATCCCTTTGTACAGAAAACCTTTTTGGGCCTCAGTCACTTGTATAAGTCCCTGTACAAATTTAAAACAACAATGCAATCACTGATAAAACCCTGGGCCTCTCCTTGAGCTGTAAGCCCCAACTATCTGTTCAAAGCACTTTCTCCTTTGATTTTGAATATCATATTGTTATCAAAGCTTTCTTTGTTGAACAACTAACAAAACAGCATGGAAGCTCTACAACCGAGTAAGTGTTTACCCGTTTTCTTTATCCGCTTTCATATATATATATATATAACTGTATTGTAGGGCTGCTCACTGTAAGTCTTCTTTCACAAACTTTTATATACTTGTCAAATATCAAGTGTGTAATACGAGTATAGTTATTTAGAGTTTTCCCCGGCAACTACGTCTAGCACTAGGTAAAGCCCTGTTGGTCACTCTTGAATACAAACAAAACTAGATCCCCATAGGATTACCAGACACAGTCTTCCCTCCTCTTGGGGTTAAACAATATGGAGACGTGAAAGCCAGCATTCTCGGTGAACCCTTTCTCAGACTGTCACTTTTAGAAATTATCAAAGAAACTCTACTCCCTAGAGTTGATCTATTCTCCGTGAATAGCATCTCTTGAGTTTCTTCCAAATTCTCGGACTTTCCTGGCTTGATCTATTCTCGGTGAATGGCATGTCTTGAACTTCTCGGGGTTTGGGGACCCGCAGGCTTCCTAAAAGCATCCCTGCCTCCTCTTGGGCGTTGTACAAGGACCCTTCGGCTTCTTAAAAGCTCTCATGCCTTCTCTTAGGCTTAGTACAAGGACCCAGAGACCTCTACAGGTATAGGAACAGAACCTAGTCGTCAATTTGCTAGAGCTGTCTTTCTGAGTCAAGTGTCAGACCAGTTAATGGGTTGACCTTCATCCCTTAACATACCAGCCTTCTCTTAGGCATCATACAAAGATCATTCACCATCTGAGAATCGATTTCTCAAAACACCATTAGACTTGGACAGTCTCAATATCCTTTGGATTTCCCATTTCCTTAAAGAACAGGAAATAACCCTGATCCTCTGATCAGTACCAAAGCACAACCTTACCTTTAATCGTTTCCTTCATAAGAACTGATTTTCTCTTTTATCCAACATACTGGACCTGTCACTAAACTGAAACAGCCGCCAACGGATAGCCTCCTCTTGGGCCTTGTACAATGATTCTCCCTAGTGGAGCTAACCTTTTCAGACTCTCTTGTCGAGTCACCCTTTAGCCTCTATCTCGGGCTTCGTACGAGATAGAAAATCACTCTCTTGTTGAGTATAAAAGACTCTCTTGTTGAGTCAAACACTTTTAGCCTCCATCTCGGGCTTCGTACGAGATAGAAAACACTCTCTTGTTGAGTATAAAAGACTCTCTTGTTGAGTCAATCACCTTTTAGCCTCCATCTCGGGCTTCGTACGAGATACAAAAACACTCCATTGTTGAGTATAAAAGACTCTCTTGTTGAGTCAATCACCTTTTAGCCTCCGTCGTAGGCTTCGTACAAGACACATATAAAAACACTCTCTTGTTGAGTATAATAGCACTCTCTTGTTGAGTCAACCCTTTTAGCCTCTATCTCGGGCTTTGTACGAGACAAATAAAAAGCACCCTTTTGTTGGGTCAATAGCCTTCTCTTAGGCTTTGTATAAGGAAAACTCGGTTAAATTCACTTAACCTTTTGGCATCAAATATATGCCTTGGTCACAACATATAAACATCAAGAATTCCTTTCCCTTCATCTAATTGATGTAAGCGGCAAGCCTCTGGATTATTTACATCCACGCCACTGTCCCTCTTTTAGCATGAGAAATTCCTAAGGAAAGATAGCATTGCTCTACACTGAGTTAAAGTCTTCTCCTTCAGGTTAAAATCCCCTATAAAGGAAATTATGGCATTGCTGGATTCACATATCCCCGTTAAAGTAATTCTCCTTTATAATCAGTCACCCAACAGTCATGACAAACAGACCAAATACCCCTCTTTAGAGATGACAAATTCTCTCTAAAGTCAAAACTCTTCAGCTTCACATCTTGGGCTTCGAACAAGATACAAATAGACCATTCAGCTTCACATCTTGGGCTTTGAACAAGATACAAACCACATTTAGCTTCACGTCTTGGGCTTTGAACAAGACACCAAAATGACCTTTTTCCTCCCATAGAATAGGAGGAACTACGACCGCTCTGATTTCCCTGTTTCGTCAAACGGGAATACGTAGGCATAAGATTGAAAAATCTTAGTGAGCACACTAATCAAAAACCCAAAACCCAGTATCTCCACCAAATCAACCCAAGAGCACCAAATCTAAACACAGTATCAAAAACCTCACCAATAGTCTAAACACCGTGTTCTCAAGCGAAATAATCGAAGATTGGGCCCCACCTCCACATAGCATCTGTAACCTAACAGACCGCTGTTCAAACTCAGTATGCAAGCAGGGTTAATTAGAGACATCTATTTCCCTTCCTTAATCAGCTCAATAGGATAAAAAATGAATCGAATTGAAGCACCTGTGCGATCGTGACTCAGGACCACAAAAATCACGCTATAGAAAAAATGGCGCCCACCGTGGGGCCCAATCTTTTTCTTACAATCTTAGGTAGAAAACCTTGAGTTCAAGAAATGTCATAGAAATGGCGACTCTACTGGGGAGTCATTGTCTGTATAGGATCATAAGACTAGAGGTCTAGGATGATTAAGACAAATATATATACTGCTTTTCCTAATTGATATTTGTGTTTATTTTTTTGCTAATGGGAATGCGTGTGATGCTGCATGTGGAAAGATTGAGTATACATCTAAGATAGGTGATGGCAATGCGGGTAATCTTGTGGGGATTGAATCCCAATTAAGAGCCCCCGATCTACCATCAAACTCAGTGGAGACTCCCTTTGCAGATACATTGCCTATACGACTTTGCTTGTTGAAAGTAGTGTGGTCGACTGGGCTATCTGAGAAGTCGAGGTTTTTAGTAGACTGAAACTACTTTGTAGTGCGGAAGCTATCGGAAATAGTTGTCACGCGATACTACCCTCATCTAAGATCACTCTAGAATGCGTCAGCTCGCTGGTGATCCGCTTGTTATTGTTATCCCAAGAGGGGTCAATGATTTTGCGGACAGGTACAAAAAATCACCAGTATAAACCTTTGGGGGGGTAGAGCCTTGACTTCATGACACCGACCCTTTGACCCCATGTTTTTTCTATGTTTTTGTGTGCTGCATTCATACATTCATTTAAAAAACATTAAAAAACAAAGAAAAAATCTTCTCTTCTAGTCTCTCTTTTTCAAATTAAACAGAGACATTGATTGCAAATGTCAGAGAAAGGAGATTGCGCTAATGGATTTCGGTAGAAGGAAACTCATAAGTATACCTTCAAGGTTCCAAAGTTAGAGGATTTGAGAGGTTTGCCGAGAATGATCACCAACCACGAGGCTTTCAGAGCTAAGTATGGGGGACTCCTGTCTCTATTAAGGGTCCATGTAATCGAAGGAATCCTGGCCACACTGATCCAGTTCTACGATCCGGTCTATCACTGTTTCACATTCCCGGATTATCAACTAGCACCAACACTAGAGGAGTATTCTCACCAGACTAATTTACACATTACTGATCACGCTCCCTTTTCTGGACTGGAAGAAATTTCAAAGGATCAAACCATTGCAAGAGCAATTTATTTGGACGAGTCAGAAGTCAGGACTCACATGACCACTAAGGGTGGCATCCAAGGTTTGCCAGCCCAATTCTTGATAAAGAAAGCCCTGTACTTTGCCAGTATAGGGAATGTGGCCGCTTTCGAGAGCATCTTTGTTTTGCTCACCTACGGGTTATTTTTGTTTCCTAACATCGATAACTTTATAGATATCAATGCCATTAAGATATGTCTGATCGGAAACCCTGTACCGACCCTGCTCGCAGATGCGTATCATTCGGTACACTTAAGGAATTTATACAGCGGAGGAATGATCACATGTTGTGTACCCCTGCTTTACAAATGGTTCACTTCCCATTTGCCCAAGTCTACTGCATTTTGGGATCAAAAGAATAGCTTACGTTGGTTGCAGGGAATCATGTCTCTTACCAACTCTGACATCGATTGGTACAATCGAATCTACAACGGGATCAGAATTATTGAGCGTTGTGGAAATTTCCCAAATGTACCCCTTATAGGAACTAAGGGAGGAATCAACTATCATCCGGTATTAGTTCGTCGTCAATTTGGGTACCCAATGAGGCATGTCCCGCGCAATGCTCATCTGGAAGGTCTTTTCTTCAAGGAAGGAGAAAATGATAGGGCACTAAAGACAGAAATAGTGCATGCCTGGAAACATGTTCATAGGAAAGGACGAGAGTCTGTAGGAAAACCGGATTGTGTCTCGATGGAGCCTTATCTCCACTGGGTACAAACTAGAGCTCTCAAGCTGAGGATGCCTTACCCTCGTCAGGAAGTTCTTCCATTAAGGGACTCTTCCCTTTATTTTATGTCTGAGACAGAAAAGCTTCAGGTTACTCTCAGCAAAGTTCAGCAAGAGAAGAGGTCTTGGAGGAACAAGTACCGTATTCTCAATGTGGAGTGTAAGAAAATACAGCAGATATTAAAAAATAAAGATGCTCAGATTGAAATTTTAGAGCAACATGCTGTAGAAAATCAGGATAACCAAAGGAATTTTCTCTCTTCTTTCACTTGGCAAAGGAATGACAACCCGACAACGGCCCAAGAGCCCCGGTCAAAGAAAAGGAAAGCACCAGAACCAGCATCTGAGTTCTCTTCAGAGAGGACTCAGGACCCATTAGTTTAGATTTCCTTTTACAGCACTATGTAAATTACTGTATTTCCATTTCTGCAATCCTTTGAATTCAATAAAACAGGGTTTCCCCACTGTTTGATATTTGCAATCCAATTGTCGAAGTTTACTTTGAATAAATATATAACATATATAATCATTGCATATCATTCATCATTCTCACATAACGCATTCTTCTTACCTACAAATCTCACGTTTGCGTCTTGATTCTAGAGTCAAACTGTCTCATTCGTACAATACTCGGGCCAATCGTCAAAAAAAGATGGATGATCTCGAGGAAGAGAACAGAGAGTTGAGAGAAGAGATTGACACTCTGAAAGAAGATCTGAGAAAGCTTCATAACGACATGCAAGCTCTAGTAGAAGCTCAGATGCAACAACAAAGGACTGTGATCTCAGAGATCACATCGACGTCCATAGTGGAAAAGTATGATCCTAGGTATAAAATGCCGAAAGATCGTCCCTGGGGCATGCCAATTAACTATATCCCGGAAGGATATATTCCGCTGATCACTGAAGATCAGGGAACCGCAGCAGGAACCACTGGACCTAAAGGTTACAAACTTCAGGAAAGCAAAGATGCCAGGGGCATGACAGCAACTCCTGAAGGTTACAAACTTCGGGAGGCACCGAGAGTCTCGGCTATAATATACCACCACCCGTGGTACACACTGTCCCGGAAGGACAGATTCCACAGTTACCTTCTGGTGGAAACGACAGCATGTTTGACAGAATGAACGGGTTCCAAGAACAGTTCCTGGAAATGCAGAAAGTACTGCAAGCCCTTCGCAGTCAGGATCTATTTGGAAAGGACGCTCCAGACCTTTGTTTGGTCCCCAATGTGAAAGTCCCTCACAAATTCCAGGTGCCCGACTTTGAAAAGTACAAGGGTACAAGCCATTTAGTGATGTACGCTCGACGAATGTCAGCTCAGACAAAGAACCAGGAGCTACTAATTCACTACTTTCAGGATAGTTTAACCGGTGCTGCATTAAAATGGTACATGGGTTTAAACCGTACTACAATTGGCACGTTCAGAGATCTTGGCGCTGCTTTCGTCCAACAATATAAATACAATTTGGACATGGCACCGGACAGAGATCAACTCAGATCGATGTCTTAAAAGGACAAGGAAACCTTTAAAGAATACGCTCAGAGATGGCGTGAAATTGCCGCTCAGATTTCTCCACCTCTGGAGGAAAAGGAGATGACAAAGATTTTATTAAAGACCTTGAGCTCATTTTACTACGACAGAATGGTCGCCAGTGCGCTCAATGATTTCACCGAAATGGTCGGTGTGGGGGTACGTCTCGAGGAAGCCGTCCGAGAAGGACGTCTGGTTAAAGACGCTGGATCATCGAGTAGTACAAAACGATACGGTAGTGCTCTCCCTAAGAAAAAAGAGCAGGATATTAGGAATATCTCTCTCGAAAAGCAAAGGCGATGATATCAACCAGTAGCAGCTGTAACTCCTGTTATTAACCCAGCGCCTGTTCCTACGTATCCACCTCAGGTTGCACAGAGCAAACCTAATCAACAGTAATATCAGCAAAGGACACAACAGCCTCTTCAGCAGGCGCGTCCTCAGTACAACAACAACCGTACAACGCGACCACCAGGGTTCGACCCTATACCCATGTTGTACACGGAATTGCTTCCATTATTACTGGTCAAGGGGCACGTCCGAACCAAGTCTCCTCTTACAGTACCGGAAAATCCTCCTTTTTGGTTCAAAACGGATCAGACTTGTCCTTACCATCAAGGAGGACCAGAGCATAACATAGAAAAGTGTCTCTGTTTCAAATCCGACGTACAAAAGCTTGTTAGGAGCGGGGTTTTATCTTTCAAAGATACAAATCCTAATGTTCTCACGAACCCGTTGCCTCAACACAAAAAAGCTGCAGTCAATTTGATAGAGGGAGAGTCTAACGACATATATCAAATTCACGATGTACTTTTATTATGGGCCAACTTGGTCAAGATACATTGTAGACATAGTGGGTACGGCCATGTGCCACCTCAGAATTATCACCAATGTGATATCTGCTCTAAGAATAATCAGGGATGTTCTGTGGTGCAAACAGCTCTACAGGAACAATTGGATCTCAGATGGATCCAAGAGCATCGAGTTCAGGGAGTCAACGTGACCTATACGAATTCCAACATCATTCAGAACCACGACATCCGTGCAATGAATTTCAACTTGGTGGCGATGCACTCAAGGCAAAGCCAGTACCATAATTTGCCGCGGCATGATTACAATTCCTGTCTGACTTGCTCGGTAAACAAACAGGGATGCTTTTTTGTACAAGAGGCCCTCCAGCGTCAGATGGATCTTAGGTGGATCCAGGACTACCATGATAAAAATCTTTATCAGATCAACATGATTCAAATCTTCGATATTTGCTTGATGAATACTGGCTTGGTGGAATTACACGCTAAGCAAGTCTAGCTCGGTTTTTTGACTTCGCATAATTAACAGAACTGTAAAGGATGTTGTGAGAGTGATCAGGGATGTTCTCTCGTTCAAAGAACTTTGTTAAACCACTGGTGGCTTCCGATATATCTGGATGAAGACACGCAACAAATCAGTGTGTTTAATGGAAACCCTACTCGGCGTCAAAGTCAGGATATCCGATCTATGGAAACTGACCTAGTGAGGTTGCACTGCATTCAAAGCAGGCGTGGCCAAGTGCCACCACACAACTACGAGCACTGTAGAGTCTGCTCAAAGAATAACCAAGGATGCTACCTTGTGCGGGCAGCTCTTCAAGGTCAGTTGGATCGTAAAGAGATTCACCCATGTCCGAGTTCCGAGCCAATCGACTGGACGCCGGACTACTTCGCTGATCAAATCAGAGACATTGTCATAATCTCTGATCATCAATAGAACAAGGATGTTTGTACCATCATCCCTCTATTAGACGAATCAAAAATTCCTATCCAGGAACTTATTAAAGTTACTTATGACAGTCAGAAAAATTAGAAGGCTCCTGTAGTGATATATCTGCCAGGACCATTACTGTATGAATCAGCTAAGGCAATCCCTTACAAATACGGTGCAATGATAATTGAGAATGGAAAGGAAATTCCATTACCATCCGTCGTAAATATTGCAGACATCAGTTGAGTCTTCAACCTAGGAGTTGGAGAACTTACCAAAGAAAAGGAACTTTAGACAGGAGCTCCTGATCCACCGGTCGGTCAATCCAGTAATCCCGACCTTTTAAAAAACAATGATGAGATGTTGAAGCTCATCCAAAGGAGTGAATACAACATTGTTGATCAGCTGTTACATACTCCTTCAAAGATCTCTGTGCTATCACTTTTACTCAGTTCCGAAGCCCACAGAGAGGCTCTATAGAAAGTCTTAGAGCAGGATTTTGTGGAACAGGATATGTCAATATGACAGTTCAATAGCATTATCTCTAACATCACTTCCTGCAACAACATAGGATTCAGTGATGAGGATTTTCCAGAGGAGGGCAAACGCCACAACATGGCGCTCAATATCACAGTCAACTGCTAGGATAATGCTTTAACCAGCGTACAGGTAGACATAGGATCGGCCATCAACGTTATGCCAAAGTCCACTTTAATGCGACTATCATTCAAAGGATCCCCGATGAGGGGCAGTGAGGTTATCGTCAAAGAATTTGACGGGTCTCGGAAAGCAGTTATCGGCGAAGTCGACCTTCCCATAACTATCGGTCCTCACACTTTCCTAATCACTTTCCAGGTCATGGACATCCAGGAAACATACAGTTGCTTATTAGGAAGACCTTGGATACACCAGGCTGGGGCAGTCACTTCGACGCTGCACCAGAAGCTGAAGTTCGTCAAGAAAGATCAACTCGTCACGGTCTGTGGAGAACAAGCCTTGCTCGTGAGTAACTTGTCATTATCTACTTGTGTAGAACCCGATGACGTTATTGGAACTCAGTTCCAAGCACTTTCGGTGAGCAACGAGAATCAATCAGAGAAAGGAACCTCGATTTCCTTATACAGAGATGCTCTCGAAGTGATAAAAAATAACAATACAAAAGGATGGGGACAGCTTGTCATTCCTACCGATAACAAAACAAAGAAGGGTTTTAGTTTTTCTGCAACATGTACCCAGACAGCTGCTAACGATGAAAGTTTTCATCCCATTCAGGACTTCTTCCACAATGGAGGTTTCCTTCACCATGTTCCTCAAGCAGTCCATACCATCAACGAGGGATATTCCTCAGATGCAGAGGGGGAATGGAAGTCCTATCTTAACGAGGACGGTTATATCTCTCAGGAATAGGTGCCTACGCCATTTTGCTATCCCGCACAGAGTCCGAGATTTATACCCAGGTCAGACATCAAAACGATATATGGAGATTGTGATCCGGAAGAATATCGTGCTCCACCAAACTCATTAGAGGAAGACACTCTAATGAAAGACAACTTTGACCACGACTATTATGGCCCAATGGATGGCCTGCCTATCTGGCAACCGTACCCAGGAGACTTGGGTCAAGAGAATCAGCCTAACAATGAAAATCAGCTAAGCATCATTGAACAGAATACCTGCGTCCCCACCATGTCATGGGATCAACACTCAGGTCATTTAGAAAACGTCCAGAGCGACGATGAATTTGCCAAGTTTGCGGGACTAGAATTCATTAACTATGCTTTTCCTGAGGTCAACGTCATCAAGAGAGATGACTCCTCCAGTTCCACAGAAGTGTGGGACACCCTGGGACAACCAAGTGGAAAATTTGACTTCATGGTCAAGTACACCGCTCCTGAAAGCTCTCGTATCAGGCTCGAAGACATCCAGCCGACTGGATGGGGAGATTTTCCTGAGGGCACAAATACTATTCAAAATACAATAGAGGAATCCTCCTACGACAACTCTGCCTGGGAGACAGATTCCAATGATCCTGCCCCGCTAGAAATCAGCGTCATTTTTGAGGACAAGCCAAGAAAGAAGGTATCAGACTTTGTGATTCACCGAGGAGTTCGCCGCCAATGGGTTGCTGTTGATATTCTGAAGATTGTTCATACGTCAAAGTAATTAACGTCTTTAAACTTTCACCCTGCCCAGGTGAAACAGATGTTTTGATAGGGCTCACTTTCTGTAAATTTCCCTCTTCGCTTCGCCCAAAGCGACAGAGTTTTGTTTTATAGGGCTGTAGTTTCAAGAATCGACTTGTTCATAAATAAAATAACGTCGTTCTGTAATTTCCGCATTAATTGTTGTTTTCTCTTTTCGCTTTTTCAGAAAATGGTAATCCTAAAAAACAACTCAATAATAAAAACAAGCAGTTTTCCAAAGAAAATACACTGCACACACTCTTGCATTCTCTCTATCTCTTCTAAATACAAATCATCACATCATGCAGATTGCTTGTTTTAAACCCCGTTGAAACATACGATCCGATGCCTTCTCCCAACTTTGAGTTCCCAGTATTTGGGGCTGAAGAAGAAGTTGATAATGAAATTCCAGAAGAGATCTCTCGACTACTCAGGCAAGAGGAAAAGTCCGTCGAACCTCACAAAGAGCCGTTGGAAACGGTCAACTTAGGTTCGGAAAAAGAGAGAAAAGAAATCAGGATTGGGGCACTGCTCAGTCCAACTACCAAAGAGAGTTTGACAAAGCTTCTCAAAGAATTCCCCGATGTATTTGCTTGGTCCTATCAGGACATGCCAGGGTTGGATACCAACATCGTAGAGCATTATTTACCGTTAAGGTCAGAATGTCCGCCAGTGAAACAAAGGTTGAGATGGACTCACCTGGACCTGGCCATCAAAATCAAAGAGGAGGTACAGAAACAGATTGACACAGGTTTCCTCGCCACATCAGAATATCCTCAATGGTTAGCCAACATCGTACCCGTTCTGAAAAAGGACGGAAAAGTCAGAATGTGTGTAGATTACAGAGATCTAAACAAGGCTAGTCCAAAGGATGACTTTCCTTTACCACACATTGACATGCTGGTAGACAGTACAGCAAAGTTCAAAGTTTTCTCCTTCATGGATGGATTCTCGGGCTACAATCAGATTAAAATGGCGCCGAAAGACATGGAGAAAACTTTGTTCATTACCCCATGGGGTACCTTTTGTAACAAAGTAATTCCGTTCGGTTTGAAGAACGTCGGGGCAACCTATCAAAGGGCCATGACTACTCTGTTTCATGACATGATACACAAGGAAATCGAGGTATATGTCGATGATATGATTGCCAAATCTAGGACAGAAGAGGAGCATGTGACCCACCTGTCAAAACTATTCGAGCGGCTGAGAAAGTACAAACTCTGCTTGAATCCCAATAAGTGCACATTCGGTGTCCGTTCAGGGAAACTCTTAGGGTTCATCGTCAACCAGAAAGGAATTGAGGTTGATCCTGACAAGGTCAAGGCCATTCAAGAAATGCCTTCTCCGAAAACTGAAAAACAAGTCAGAGGATTCCTGGGATGTTTGAACAACATCTCTAGATTCATATTCCTCATGACCGCGACATGCGTGCCAATTTTCAAGTTACTCAAAAAGAACCAAGACTGCGTTTGGACAGAAGACTGACAAACCGCCTTCGACAGTATTAAGAAGTATCTGTTGAATCCACCGATTCTATCACCTCTAGTGGAAGGAAGACCACTAATCATCTACCTAACAGTCCTAGAGGACTCGATGGGCTGTGTACTTGGCCAACAAGACGAAACCAAAAGGAAAGAGTCTGCCATTTACTATCTGAGCAAGAAATTCACCGACTACGAGATTCAGTATACTATGCTTGAGAAAACTTGTTGTGTTTTGGCTTGGGCAGCCAAACGGCTTCGCCAGTACATGATTCGTCATACTACTTGGTTAATCTCATAAATGGATCCAATCAAGTACGTCTTTGAAAAGCCTGCTCTCACGGGAAGGATTGCCTGTTGGCAGATGTTGTTATCAGAATATGACATCGAATACCATGCTCAAAAGCCGTCAAGGGAAGTATTTTAGCCAATCATTTGGCTCATCAACCGATTGACGATCAAGAATCAATCGGATTTAACTTCCCAGACGAAGATGTCATGTATCTAAAGATGAAAGATTGCGATGAACCGCTACCCAATGAAAGGCCAGAACCAGGTTCCCAATGGGTACTTATCTTTGATGGAGCCGTCAATCATTATGGAAATGGAGTTGGGGCAATCATCATAACACCTTAGGGTACCCACATTCCTTTCACTGCCAGACTTACATTCAAGTGTACCAACAACGAGGTCGAATACGAAGCTTGTATCATGGGTCTCGAAGAAGCGATCGACTTAAGCATCAAGGACTTGGATATATATGGCGACTCAGCTCTGGTCGTCAATCAAATCAGAGGAGATTAGAACACATACCAATCAGGACTGATTCCTTACAAAGAATATGCAAGAAGGTTGTTACCCTTCTTCAACAGAATCGAGTTTCATCATATCCCTCGTGAAGAGAATCACATGGCTGATGCATTAGCCACTCTCTCTTCCATGATTAGTGTATGTCAATGGAACGACTTACCTAAGATCGACATAATGCACCTTGAATGGCCCGCTTACATCTTCGTTATTGAAGCAGTCATAGATGACAAACCTTGGTATCACGATATCAAATGCTTCCTTCAGAAACAAGAGTACCCACCTGGGGCACTAAGGAATGACAGAAAAACCCTCAGAAGGCTGGTTGGCAGCTTCTTTCTGAGCAGCGATACACTCTAAAAGCTGAATTTTGACATGGTCTTGCTCCGATGCGTAGTTAGACCAGAAACAGACATGCTGATGAAAGAAATTCACGAAGGATCCTTTAGTACTCATGGCAACGGACACACAATGGCGAGAAAAATTCTAAGAGCAGGGTACTATTGGTTAACCATGGAATCCGATTGCTACAAGTACATGAGGAAGTGTCATAAGTGTCAGATATACTCAGACAAAATCCATGTACCGCCAACACATCTCAAAGTTCTTTCTTCCCCATAGCCTTTTTCCATATGGGGAATCGACATGATTGGCATGACTGAACCCAACGCTTGAAACTGACATCGGTTCATTCTGGTAGCCATTGATTACTTCACCAAGTGGGTCGAAGCAGCGTCATACGCCAATGTAACCCGACAGGTGGTGGTCCGATTTATCAAAAACAATATCATCTGCCGTTATGGGTACCCAAGCCAGATCATTATGGATAATGGATCTAACTTGAACAACAAGATGATGAAAGAGTTGTGCGCTGAGTTCAAGATCGAACACCATAACTCATCTCTCTACCGACCCAGGATGAACGGGGTGGTAGAAGCGGCTAACAAGAACATCAAGAAGATCGTTCAAAAGATGGTTGTAACCTATAAAGACTGGCACGAGATGCTACCCTTTTCTCTTCACGGTTATCGCACATCTGTCCGCACTTCAACAGGGGCAACCCCTTTCTCTCTAGTATATGGCATGGAAGCAGTGTTCCCCATCGAAGTAGAGATCCCATTAATCCGGGTATTGATGAAAGCTAAGCTTACAGAAGCTGAATGGTGTCAAAGTCGACACGACGAACTGAATCTGATCGAAGAGAAGCGAATAACGGCACTATGCCACGGTCAGCTGTATCAGCAAAGGATGAAGAAAGTGTTTGACAAAAAGGTCCGACCTCGCGTCTTCAGGAAAGGATACCTTGTGCTCAAAAAGATACAATCATTTCTCACTGATTCCCGAGCAAATGGACTCCGAATTATGACGGCCCCTATGTGGTCAAGAAAGCTTTCTCATGCGGCGCCTTGAGACTTGCAACCATGGATGGAGAAGAATTTGCCTACCCCACAAATGTTGATGTAGTCAAGAAATACTTCGCCTAAATAAAATTTAAAAAAAACGTCTCAGTGGATTGAAAACCCGAAAGGGCGGTCCAGGCAAAAATTAGAGACAGAATAAAAAATCATCCCGGTGGATTGGAAATCTCAAAGTACAATCCAGGCAAAGGTTAGGGATTAATGGCAAGTAACTACGTCCAACAGGGGAAAATCCCCCAGCAACAGTTACACCATCCATGAGAAAACTCCAGTCAGGGTCATCTTCGACAGAAGCTCAAGATGTTCTGAATTCAAAGTTGGTAGAAGGATAGTGGTCGTTATGTTTTAAGGTAGCCATTTTCCCTTAAAATTACCATTTTCTAACTTTGTAAATACTCTATGGAATCACGTGCTTGGCTGATTTCCATCCTATCAATAAAATTTGAGCCCTTGTGCTTTTGTTTATAATTCTCATTTATTTTAGCTTTACAGAACGACATTTTAACATAATTAACGATTCTTGAAACGAAATAATAATGAATTTACTTGTTAAAACTTTTTCTGCTTTTTAGAATAAAGATGGCAATTTCTTTTGACTGTTGAACATCGAAAGAACAACGATCGCTTCTCCAGAAGTAAGCGAGCTTCAAAGTGCAGAATCAAAGTACTCCTTCTAAACCAGTGCACCTGAATGACGGATCAACTGTGTCAGAAACCGTGTTTCATCTAACACCCCTCGGCAAAGTTCTCATCTCTTAAGCTCGACCAACATAGCTCCCAACAGAGACTATCTCTCCTAAGCAAGGCAGAATTGCTACTTTTGGACCAGCGATACCTTTTCGTCCCCCGCAGTGGCCGAGTATCTCGTCGTATTCATCCATTAGTCTGTATGTCACGTCAGTTTTGTCAGCATAAACATACATACATCATGCATTATTGATTTGCATTCACATTCATATTGCATCACTATCACTCCGGTCAGTCTTATCCCCTAGGGATAAAAGTCCTCTCAATCGAGTTGTCAGCCCTTTCCTCGTCAGGAAGTGTTGCGTCTGAACAATCTCTCTCCACCAGTTTATTTCTGGGATGAAGTTGGTCCTCGACCACTTTGATAACTTGAACCTCTAAAAGACCATAAAACGTTCCACAAACATCACTCTTCGCCATTGAAGATGATATCTTCGCTTTCCCAAATTAAGGAAAATCCCCAGAGAAAGCCTCTTAATCAGAGATTCGGCAATACAGCAGTTTTTCTCCGAAAAAATCCACTGACGAAAAGGTCATCAGCACCTCAAAATTGGATCACATCATATGGCATTTCTCCGAGAAGATCCCAAGAAAAGTATGATGTAATACCCCAAACGAAAGCAGACTCTCAAGAGACTCATTTTTCCCAGGTAGATTCGACAAATGGCGTCTCCAAACAGAGAAGTTTGTACACCTCTACAGCTCATACGGATGGGTTTCCCCAGCAAGTCTGACATCAAAACTTTTTCCGTCAAATGGCATCTCCCCCCAGGAAAATTCAGCGAGAAGTTTGACGAAAACCGCTACGAATAGCGTCCCTTGTCAAGAAATTTTATTGACAAAAGAAACTAAGACCAGATCCTTGGTAGGAAACCAGGATCGAGGGGAAGCTTATTTCAGCAACTAAGACCAATTCCTTGGTAGGAAACCAGGATCGAGGGGAAGTTTTACCTTTTCTAAGTATCAACGCTTAGCAAAGGAAGATGAATGCGTAAACTACCATTCATAACCACTGTCAAAATTTTGGGTATTCCGATATTTAATCATCTTGCACCTCGAATGCCCGAATACCTTCGCCATTCACACCTTCGGGTCCAAGAAGATTAAATAGGGGCATCTGTCTTACCTCAAACTTTGACCACTAAGATTTCCCATCATTGTGCAAATCATCAGCACAATATGGATGTACCTTTGTGCCTCGTCAATCTCCTAAAGGGTTGTTGAGCACTCAATGGAATCAGACTTAGGGTTTCAAGCCCTCTCAGAGCATTTAGACAAAAGATCAATCAAGGAATGACATGATATTCAACTTTTCTAAACCTCTCAAACATCCACAATGGATCAAGAGGACTCCCACAGCAAGAATCAAGCACAAGGTTGCAGCATTCTAAGTGGATTAAGCCTCAAGATCGCCAGTGCCACCAAATTAGGGTTTTGGTCGACCAAGGCCCCCAGATGGAAATTTTCCTCTGGACATGAGTCATTGCTTCAATGTACAACTTAATATGCTCCAAGGGACCTTATGGACCCAATCATCAAGTCAATTTAGCCTCAGGGGATGCATTCACTAAAAATTAGGAATTAGGGTTTCTTGACCTAACTCACCCCTAAGTTGACTTTTGGGACAAATCATGAGCCAAGACCTCAAGAGAGGATTTGAGGGTCTCTAATAAACCACATTGATCCATTTACAACAATGGATTGATCCAAGAAGCTTGATTCACAAGTTTCAGTTTCATCTGAACCACAATTAGGGTTTTGAGGAAAAAAGTCAATTGTACCTTTGACTTGTGACCAAGACATGCTCCCAAACCCTAGGACATGATTCAATACATCCTATAACACCTAAGAAATCAATCCATCAAGTTTGATTTAGGTGAAGGACTTGATTTCATAGAGGATCGCACAGTTTGGAATTCATCTGACAAAAAGTCAACTGTGCACAAAAGTCAAACTTTGACTTTTTGAGATTTTTCACAATTATGGTTCTTTAACCCTAAAATGATGTTAATGTGTGATTGGAATCATCATTCATCAAGAAAAATCAAGAAAAGTGGGATAACTTGTAAAAGGGGTAACCAGAAAAACTTAGAAATTTTTCTAAGTTATGGAATAAAGTGGCAAGGGTACCAACTTTGGAGGACCATAACTCCTAAACCACAAGGCCATTTTCCCCCATTCAAAGTTGGATTTATAGCTCTCATGGCCCTTTACAAAAGCTTCAAACATAACTCATTCCAATTCCTCATGGACTTTAAGTTATGGAATGCTCAAAATCACAAAAAGTGAAAATGTCACTTTTTTCCAACACTTAGTGAAATTTTCACTATGTCAGAATCTGCCTTCACTTTTTTCCAAATGTAGGGGCATTTTTCACTTGGATCCAAAAGGTATCAAAACCAACTATGATCAAACAGTTGTTGTATCATATGAGGGCTTTCCAAAATGGCCAAGAACTCCATCAAAGTCCACTTGAGCCATGAGATATGACAATGCCAATATGCCTTGCTGCAAACTATCATGGCAAGGCAGATTTGGGAGTTTTGCTCGATTTGCTCAAATTTTGCAAAGGGAAAACAAATCTATCCATCTGAGCACCTCAAGGGGAGACCAAGGAGGGACAAACCCTGATCCATCAGCCTCCCAAGTTTTTGGAACCAAAAGTAGCATGCCAAACCTAGAAATGCCTAAAAGAGGGATAAGACTCCAATTTTGGTTTGGAGCATTTAATGGATGCACCAAGGTGGCATGGACTGAGCCATTTCCAACTGAATTCAGTCAAGACTTATCCAAGACCAAGGGAACCAGCAGCCTGTGCCCTAACCTCTAGTCAATGGCTAGAGGAGACTTGGATTCTCATTGCTCAACATTGGCCAAACCTCTGTTGCAGTTGCCATTCACTATTGCAGCCAAAACAAACTTGCTCTATTATAAATAGAGCTCAATTGTGTTCAGTTTGAGTACACAAAAGCACTACAACACTTGCTTTCCTCAAAATCTCTTTCTCTAGGCAAAAATACCTTCTTTAGCAAGGTAACTCCGAGTTTTTGAGTTAGAGAGCAATTCCACAACAGATCATGATCCAAACACATCCAATATGTCATATCTAAGTTGTCCAAACTTTCACAAGTGACCTGTAACACCAAAATCACAAAGTCACCTCTCAAAACCTCAAAATAAGACTTTTGTGCATTTTTCAAGCCATGTCTTGATTCAGTCACTTTCCAAACCAAATAAAACCTCAAACATACTCCAAATATCATCCTTGAACTGTCCCAAATGGTTCCACACATCTGGAACACCATTTGAGAAAGTTGCTATTTTGGCCACTTTTTCCCCTTTTGGAAGAAAGAGCTCAAACTTGTTCCTGAGGTTTCCAGCTGATTCCAACCATCCTAAAAGCTCCTAAGAGATCATTTGAGGGTGTCCAAAGCATCAAATCATTTCTAGAACAAATCCCTTGGCAGATTGCAAAAAAGCTCCAAAAAGAGGTAAGCATCACAACTTGGATTCTTTGAATCATGCTTTCTTTTGATGTCCACTGATCATGCATCTCTTATACATGTTACATGTGTTGTGTTTTCACCAATTTATCATGTAATTCGTGCTTGTACCAGAGATGCCACAGAAAATGCAAATCATGGCCTATTTCAAAATCACTATCAGGTTTTTCAATAGGAGCATGATCTGAAAAAAAAAAACACCACCACCATTGGATTCCTTGTGAAATTCTAGGCAGGATAGACCTAAATTTTGTCCCAATCCATGGAGAAATGAGAAAGTTATGGCCTTCACGTTTTCAACCAAAATCTTGCCTTGCCTTGCCTTGGGCCAGGCCAAAAACAAGGCAAGCCTTGTATATTTGTGGTTGTGTTTCAATCAACGGATGTATCACCACCCCAGTGGTAAGGCGCGCGCCCTATACACAAGAGGTCTGGGGTTCGAATCCCCCTCGCCCCATATCCTCTTTTTGCTATTTTTCCACTTTTTATTGTTTTTCTTATTATTTTTAATGATTTGAAAAATTAATAACTCCCTCAATTTTAATTATTTTTTATTGGTTCTTTTTGCAAAAAAATCACAAAAATATTGAAATATTTTATTCCACAAAAAAATCAGATTTATATTATTTATTTAATATAATTAGTATTTTTGTGAATAAATTCATATTTAATTGTTTTTAAACATTTAAAAGTGAATATTTACTTTGAAAATCAAAACAAAATGAGTTCTAAATCATCTTGTGATTAAAACCTCATTTTTCAAACCTTAAACAAAAATCACAAGTGGTTTTTTCAAACTTATTTGGTATTTTTATCATTTTATTTGATTTTCTTTAAATATTTACTTTTAAAGGAAAACAAAATTAGGGTTTCTTTGATTTTCACCCTCACAAATCATTTTCAAACACTCATGGGCCTCTATTAGAGTGTAAGACCCAACCCCTTTGTAAATACACCACTTTTTGGGCCTCAGTCATTGTATAAGTCCCACTGTATTTTCAAAAACAACGGCGCGATCGTCGCTTTTTTTTAGCAAAACCAAATGGGCATACCCTTGTGTTATAAGCCCCATGTCTTTTCTTTGGGCCTCTAATAGAGTATAAGACCCAACCCCTTTGAAAACCAAAACCTTTTTTGGGCCTCAGTCATTGTATAAGACCCATTGCGTTAAAGAAATCTCGGCACGATCGTCACTTTTCAAACAAAACCCTTTGGGCTTACCCTCGTGTTATAAGCCCCATTCCTTTTCTTTAAATCACCTTTGGGCCTCTTGAGAGAGTATAAGACCCATCCCTTTGTACAGAAAACCATTTTAGGCCTCATTCACTTGTATAAGTCCCTGTACAAATTTAAAACAATCGTGCAATCACTGATAAAACCCTGGGCCTCTCCTTGAGCTGTAAGCCTCAACAATATGTTCAAAGCACTTTCTCCTTTGATTTTGAATATCATATTGTTATCAAAGCTTTCTTTGTTGAACAACTAACAAAACAACATGGAAGCTCTACAACCGAGTAAGTGTTTACCCGTTTTCTTTATCCGCTTTCATATATATATAATTGTATTGTGGGGCTTCTCACTGTAAGTCTTCTTTCACAAACTTTTATATACTTGTCAAATATCAACTGTGTAATACTAGTATAGTTATTTAGAGTTTTCCCCGGCAACTACGTCTAGCACTAGGTAAAGCCCTGTTGGTCACTCTTGAATACAAACAAAATTAGATCCCCATAGGATTACCAGACACCGTCTTCCCTCCTCTTGGGGTTAAACAATATGGAGACGTGAAAGGCAGCATTCTCGGTGAACCCTTTCTCAGACTGTCACTTTTAGAAATTGTCAAAGAAACTCTACTCCCTAGAGTTGATCTATTCTCCGTGAATAGCATCTCTTGAGTTTCTTCCAAATTCTCGGACTTTCCTGGCTTGATCTATTCTCGGTGAACAACATGTCTTGAACTTCTCGGGGTTTGGGGACCCACAGGCTTCCTAAAAGCATCCCCGCCTCCTCTTGGGCGTTGTACAAGGACCCTTCGGCTTCTTAAAAGCTATCATGCCTTCTCTTGGGCTTAGTACAAGGACCCAGAGACCTCTATAGGTATAGGAACAGAACCTAGTCATCAATTTGCTAGAGCTGTCTTTCTGAGTCAAGTGTCAGACCAGTTAATGGGTTGACCTTCATCCCTTAACATACCAGCCTTCTCTTGTGCATCATACAAAGATTATTCACCATCTGAGAATCGATTTCTCAAAACACAAGTAGACTTGGACAGTCTCAATATCCTTTGGATTTCCCATTTCCTTAAAAAACAAGAAATAACTCTGATCCTCTGATCAGTACCAAAGCACAACCTTACCTTTAATCGTTCCCTTCATAAGTACTGATTTTCTCTTTTATCCAACATACTGGACCTGTCACTAAACTGAAACAGTCTCCAATGGATAGCCTCCTCTTGGGCCTTGTACAATGATTCTCCCTAGTGGAGCTAACCTTTTCAGACTCTCTTGTCGAGTCACCCTTTAGCCTCCATCTCGGGCTTCGTACGAGATAGAAAATCACTCTCTTGTTGAGTATAAAATACTCTCTTGTTGAGTCAAACACTTTTAGCCTCCATCTCGTGCTTCGTACGAGATAGAATACACTCTCTTGTTGAGTATAAAAGATTCTCTTATTGAGTCAATCACCTTTTAGCCTCCATCTCGGGCTTCGTACGAGATACAAAAACACTCTCTTGTTGAGTATAAAAGACTCTCTTGTTGAGTTAATCACCTTTTAGCCTTCGTCTTAGGCTTCATACAAGACACATATAAAAACACTCTCTTGTTGAGTATAATAGCACTCTCTTGTTGAGTCAACCCTCTTAGCCTCTATCTCGGGCTTCGTACGAGACAGATAAAAAGCACCCTTTTGTTGGATCAATAGCCTCCTTTTAGCGAGGACACTAATCAAAAACCCAAAACCCAGTATCTCCACCAAATAAACCCAAGAGCACCAAATCTAAACACAGTATCAAAAACCTCACCAATAGTCTAAACACCGTGTTCTCAAGCGAAATAACCGAAGATTGGGCCCCACCTCCACATAACATCTGTAACCTAACAGACCACTGTTCAAACTCAGTATGCAAGCAGGGTTAATTGGAGACATTTATTTCCCTTCCTTATTCAGCTCAATAGGATAAAAAATGAATCGAACTGTAGTACCCGTGCGATCGTGACTCAGGACCACAAAAATCACGCTACACTGGGGACTTAGTAAAATTTAGTACTATGATATGTTAGCTAAGATTGGAGTTCATCGCTACAATGGACGTCGTGTCGACTTGGATGCTACATGTGAAGTTCATCACTATAATGGAAAGTACTACATAGTGGCTTACTAAAAGCAACAACTCAAGCAAACGAGAAAAATGTAACAACTGAAGAGTCTTCAAGCAAGCAAATTTCTTCAGAGGCACATACATCAACATCAACCTTTGTTGAGACACAAAGAATGAATATAACTTCTAGGTAAAATGCAGAAACCTTCAGAGGAAGGAGACTGTTGAGTTTGCAAAGGAAGATTGGGAGGATTATTTGAACAATTTAGATATGTCAGATGAGCATATGGAATACCATAAAGTAGATCCAAATGTATAGAAAGTTCTTGATAATATGTAATAGCTACCAACCTTACAATGAGAATGTTGCAATTTTTTTGAGTTTTAATCCTAATTTTTATTCTCTGAACAACATAAGAAATGCACATATAAAAGTTCAGACCACACAACAACATAAGCAATTTTTATTTTAAACAAGATATTGTTTAATACAATATGTTTAACAAATAAAAAGCATATAATTGCAGATGTCCAACGTTAGAACCTCTCATAGATAGATTCAAGCTTATCTCTCTATATTTTAGAAGAATCATCCTATGATGGTATGCCAACTCCTTGTTGGATCAATAGTTCAGAAAGAACTTGTCCATAAGGAATGAAGAATGTCTTTCCCTTATGAAAGGATGAAAGAATTTTTTTCTGATGGTCAAACATAATTTGAGAAAGATTAATTTGTATCTCTGAATTGTGAAGAAGTAGCAAATCTTTTTCAATAGAATCCACGAGGTCCAGATCCTTGTCCTTAGGTAGCAAGTTTGAGTTCAGAAACTGATTCCAAATAATTGCATTATGACGAATATTTAAGACCTGAGAAAGGTTTGATGGATCTATAAAAGTATGCCAAGTAGGAAGACATTATTCCCAAACAAGAGTACTTGGGATTTCTCCAATCTCCTTATAGTTGATTGCATTATCAATCGTCTTAGAGGTTATTGTTATAGAAACACCATAAACCTTGGCAAGAATAGCATACTCAGAATTTAGCTCAACAATGGATGCATTAATCCAAAATTCTTTGACAAGATTTGGATACGTAAAGCCAAGGAGCATTTTAAAATATCATTTCCAACCTTTTTCAGAAATAATCTTCCAGAAGTTAAATCCTAGCTTAAATAGCTCTTCAAATTCCACAAACTTTTCATTGATGACAACTAGTTGATTCGGTGGATAGTTCATCTTAGGTTTGGTGTGATCAACACAAATGACAAAACTATAAAGAAAAGAATTGAACAAGATTCTAGAGGAATAAGACTCTTGTCAGAAGGACAGAAAAGGTGACAAGAAATGATGTTTCACAAAGACAGTGAATATAGGTCATAGATGTATAAAAAGAAAACTTCATTACCCAAGGGTTCTTACCCAGCGAATTTCTTGAGCACACTGAATGATTTTCAACTTTGTGGAATTTAAGTAAGACAAGGATTTTTAAAAGAATTTTTACTTAAACTGCTTATCAGGAGTAAAGATTACTTTTTCTGAATCTCAGAGACTGACAATTTTCAGAAGCTATTTGTCATTAGAGTCTAGTAGGATTAGACTTTGAATGAGACATCTTCTGTTAGTCATCAGTCTTTGATACCATTCAGAGTTGAGCACTTTTTTCTTGAAACTAGAGTTTATTTTTTCAGATAGATGTGCTTGATTCATGAATGTTGAATTGGTTTCTTTGACTACTAACTAGCAGCAATATTATCATAAAATGTGATAATATTTTTTCCATAAATATGATCATCTTCAAGTTAATTACATATTTAGTATAGTCAAGTACAACATAGTTTATATTCGAATATTTCTGAGGATTCTTTTGTTATCAGCAAAAAGAATTTCTCTAGAGATTTAACAGAGACTTTGTATTCACTCATACATAAATAGTTCATTTAGTCAAGAAGTTTGCAAAAGTAAAGAACTGAACGTATCTTTTTTTTTCTTGGTCAAGCTTCAGTTAAGTATTCAGATTTGACCATGGAATCTGAATTCTGTCTTAAGTGGATTTTGAGTCAATGTTACTTATACCAATGATTCCACTTTTTCCTCCTAACTCTATATTTTGTGCATCCTTCAGCTTTTAAGTTTGGTATGTAGGCTCTTCTTCCATCAAATGTTGTAAACAACCCTTGATCAAGTATCATGGAAGATGCCTTGCTTTTATCTTCTGTGATATCTCCATCAAATACAATTTTTGGATTTTGGTACCCATATTTTTGTGGGTCTAAAAATGTTAGTCCTGAAAGACTTTCTTTTACTTCATGCCTTAGTCTAATAGTAGTGTTTGCTATCAGAGGTTAGCATAAAATAAGTTTTTGGCACTGTCTGAGTATTTCCAGAAAAAAGAAGAGTGGAAAAGTTTCTCAAGAAATTGTTCTTTAGCATAAATTCTATGATAGCCTTCAACTTCCTTATGATCCATGGAGTCACTTAAGATTTTATCTTGAGAAGCAGGCTCCTTATTATCAAAACAAAAGTTTTAAAGAGACTTGATTTTCTCTTGATAGATTTTTAGATCTTCTTTTAGATGATCAATCTCTGGCTTCATGATTCCAGCTTGTTTATTAAAATAGCTTGAGTGATATACTGAAGCAAGATAGATTAAAAGTTACCTCTTTCTCTTCAATATTTGATTTATTCCTAGATTCAGATGCTTCTTCAGAAGATGTAATGGCCAACAGTGCAAAATTACTCTTTTCATCTTATTTTGAATCCTCGGTTTTGTCAGCTTCATTAAGAAATGCTTTGAAGCTCTCTGACAATTTCTTTTGTCTGGTAGAATTTCTCCTTGTTCTGAAGATTTGGATAATCATTTGAAATAAGATTATTTTAGAAGCTTCTGGAGTTACTCTTTCCATCAATATATTTCTCATTCCTTTTAACCAGCTGATAGAATCTTTTAATAAGGAAGGCCAATTCCTCATCATCAGACATTCCATATAAATTTTCTTTGACAGCTTATCTTCAGCTAATTCCATTTTATTACTTTGAAGATTTCTAATTAAACTTCCAAGACTCAGCATACTCAAGTTTTTTTTCTTCTTGAATAGTTGTGACTTTTTGGTCTAAAACTAGCAGGCAGACTTCTCAGAATTTTCTTGGAAAGATTAGATGAAGTGTAACTTGTTAAGAACTTAATGTCTCCCTTTAATTATAGAACACAAGGATTCAAAGATAGTCTTAGCAATATACTTGTTAGTGATGTTGATATACTCAGAATGAGGTAGAGCATCTACCAGAATGCTTCTAACTTCAAGATGATTTCTGTAAGCTTCTTTTGAGCTTGTGTGAGAGTTTTTCTATCTTTGATCATCTCAACACCATCAACTTCTATAGCAATACCTTTCTTAATGGTATCCCATAGTTCTTTCATAAATACCCTTTATCAAGAGCAATGATATATGAGTAAGCTTTGCTTTTCCACCATTCAAATTTAGCAGAGTCACCCGCTGAAGGTGAGAGGATTAGCATGGCAATAAAGTTTCTCATATGGTACTTGATTCCTTCTTGAAAAAAATTTCAGCAGACATATTTTTCTCTTTAGATCTTTATTTGCACCATTGTTAAGTGTTATGCACACACCATGCTTTGATGCCAACTGAAGGTGAGAAAATACACAAGAAGGGGGTTGAATTGTGTTCTCCGTTTTTGCTTTTCTTCTGAACAGATTTCAAATGCTAAACTACTTGTTCATATTTTGATAATTAGTTGCAGTAGAATAATAAAAGAAGCAAGTAAATAACAAAAGAACACACACAGATTTATCCTAGTTCCTCCCAAACTGAGAGTAGTCCAGTTCCCTTGCAGCACAAGAGATTTTTCACTATAATCAAAACATGATTACAATTTCTTATGCCCTCAAGCATAACACTTTCCTGCTCAAAACTACTGCCTAAAACTTTCCTGCTTAATCAACACCTGATCAAGACTTCCTTCTAGGATCCTCGAATCCTAAGACTTTCCTGCTTAGACCCACAAGTACAAAACTTTCCTACTCAGACTCACAACCTAAGACTTTTCTACTTAAATCCTACAGATTCAAGACTTCTGCTCATACCCTCGAGTACAAGACTTTCATGCTTAGACCTCCAGTCCAAGACTTTCCTGCTTAAATCCCACGGATTCAAGACTTCTGCTCATACCCTCGAGTATAAGACTTCCTACTTAGATTCCAAGAATCCAAGACTTCCTTACTTAGACCTTCAGTCCAATACTTTCTGCTTAATCAACAATATGATCAAGACTTCAATGCTCAAGCACATAGAAAGAGACTTACTTGGCCCAAGCTCATAGCAAGAGACTTTGATGCTCAAACACATAGCAAGAGACTTTCTTTCTAAACTACTAAATAACCTGTTTATTAGAATATACAACAAGGTGTACTTGAGTACAATCAGAGGTACAGGGAAATAACCATAACAAAGATCATAGCTCTTAAGATTTCTATGATATTTAATGTTTAAGAAATCTTAAAGCTTCGTACAATTTACAACATATAACAGAAATTCTGCATACCTGATGGTGTTGCCATTGCTGATCTTGTTATTCTTCCATTCTGATAGAGGCGTGAAACACTTCTTTTCTTCTTGGCTCTCTTTCTTTATTTCCTCGTTGTTTTTTCCAGATTAAATCTTCAACTACTTATATAGCAGTTACAGAAGAATAACTGTTGGAAGAGATAACTTGTACAAGTGACTTTGTTACTCCATAGTACTAAGAGATGTTGAAGATAGATACACAAAAAGATCTTTATCCATTGTGTAACTCTTTTAACCATTACGTCTTCCTTGTAATCTTGTACTATAGATCCGTTAAGATTAGATGTCCGTAAAGCGATTCAACTCTTCTTGAGACATGTGAACACAGACTCTAGCTGACAAACTAATTTGACATTGTAGATTGCTTTAAGCAGTACGAACAACTTAGCTTAGTCTATGGTTCTAAGTGATCATCAGAAGCTGGTACATTCAATAAGTGTAGAGACAATATATTGCTCTTCTAATTCTGATATATTCAACTTCAAGGTCTACGCAAACCTATATCATCAGATTTCACTTAATAATGTGCACCCGTTCTGAACCATCAGAAGCCAATAAATCAGCTTCTCTCAAATGCATTATTTTATCAGATTCTGAATAGATTCTTCTTAAGCTCTGAAACCTGTATACTTAGAACACACATTAGATAACACCATTGTTCTTTCAATACTTTGTTATCATCAAAACCCAAAGGATATATGTCATGAACAAATCTTGTTCTAACATCGTGCATCTCAAATAGAGAACGTGGTAAGGCTAATCTGTAAGCTAATTCACCAATCCTCTCTATAATATGATATGGTCCCATGTATCTCGGACTTTACTTTCGTGACTTAAACAATCCTTTCAATCTCAATCTGAGAGTGTAATGCCCTGTATAATATATATCTAGAATAATACAATACAAGCATTTTATTTGGTACTGACACCATCATAAGTGCCTAATGGCGTAATTCACATACTTGACCATTACTAATACAAATACAACCTATGGTACAAGACATGGAAATTAGCCAAAAATATAAAATCTAAGATCAATATACAATATCCTCAATTGTATACAACAGATACACAGCGGAATAAGCTCAACTAAGCTTCTCTTGAAACATCCAAGCATAGCTCCACTTGTAAATCAAACCTGCAAATACCTCCTAAAAATAATCAACAATGGTGGGGTGAGATACATTAAATCTCAGTGAGTTCCCTATCTTATGGATTCTCTCGGCTTTACAAGGTTCTAGCCAAATCCTAACTCAAGTCAAGGGGAAGGGAAATGACTTTGAGTACATAAATTTACACTATATGGAAACACGTTATTGAGCCCGTTACTCAAAACATTCAATTATCGATAACCTTGTCAAGGGATCCCCTTTCTCCCACCCTCTTCTACGTCTAGAAGTAGGAACGAGTCATGGACCCTCGTAGATTTCTTGGCATACGAAATGGATTTGGAAATAAGGGACACATTATCACCTTAAATCGTCACTTCACACGGCCCATACACTGTCACGAGTCTCTTTACCCGTAGGCTCCATTCGTACTATAACATTGGGAATCAAACCTACCAAGAAATCGTGCATTCATTACAGAGGAGCTCGTTACTCATGAAATGGCACATAATAAAATAATGGTTACGATTTCATGATTTCACATACAACCATAATTGTATTCAACATGTCTAGGCCACATTAGCCTTTAGGCCTCTTTTTCCTTTATCAATTAAACATAATAAATACACGTGTTCCATACTAGTGTTCACTCTCTCCTAGACCAATACTCGTCACGGATGTACCGTTCTACACCAAGTGCCCGAGCATCATCATCTAGGTTATCTACTCTAGGCCAGAACTCGTCAAGGATTCACCTTTCTAAATCCAATGCACGAGCATCGCCATACAGAGTTTCCATCAATTCCTAGCCATTACTAGGTTCCACTATTATGTTGTTATGTGGTAAAGTTTCCTCACTCTTTCTATTTCATATTTTAATATACATTTATTTTCAATCAGGTTTAATATCAATATTAGGCAAAGCATATTACAATTGTACATTGTGAATTACACATAATAATTCCATCACAGGTTATACAAAAGCATATTACAATTGTATAATAGAATCACTCGTAATGATTCTTCACATAAAAACGCCCCTTTCGGGTTCCCTTTGATTCATTCAATCGGGTATCGAAATCAATACTTTTCACTTTTATCCCATAAGATATTTTCACAGCTTTACATCGGCTATCATTATGCCGCGATCGGACTTATGATCCAAAAGATAACAATTTCTAAACATATCACATAACATTATTTTCCTTCTTTTTCCACTAAATAAATAATCCCACATCATACCCCTAATTTTCACTTTTTATTGGGTAGAGGATTGTCATAGCTTTCCAACGGTACCAAGAATGCTTAAATCGGAGCCACGGTTCGGATGTTATGAATTTTTAAAGAAAATAATTTATTTTGAAAACTCCCAGGAGCGCCCGGCGGTCAAGATTTCGCCCGGCGGTGCCCCTTCGCCTCTACTTTGCCCGACGAAGCAGCGGTGTCAATCCCATATCCAAAAACTCAAAAGTTACAGAAGTGTTCTATGTTGCGCCCCTTGGCCATCGCCCGGCGCAAGCCCGCATAGCCCGGCGCTCAAAGCGCCGCCCGGTGGTACGCATCAGAAGCAGAATTCTCTTCTGCATTTTCCATGGTTCCCAAGGGTCCAAAACTCACCCTTTCCACACCAAATCATTTCAAAACATAAAAACAAGTATCATCAATTGATCACATGCATATTACGACTACACTACACAATTTATATCGAATTTCATCCGTTAGATTTCATTTTCTCTCAAATCTAACCTAAGTTCAAAACTTATATTTCTAGAACTTAGAGTGTCTAACTAGAACCCACCTGGTAATCGAAGAGGAGTTTGAGGAAGATGATGAATCGATGATCCAAGCTTTTCTTCTTCTTCCCATGGTTTCTCTTCTTTCTCCCTTCTTCTCTTCTTCTTCTTCTCTTACTATCTTTTTCTTCCTTTTCTTTTTCTTTCTCTTTTCTTAACAAATATATATATATATATATATATATATATATATATATATATATAAATCAATATTATATAATATAATCCAACAGGGTAAAATATCTCCAATTGATATTTATCGTCTCAACCCAATTGATCAATTATTAGAGTTACCTTAATATACTCTCTTGAACTAACAATTATCAATCTGTCTTTTTAATAAAATAATTGATCTCTTTTGATATCCAATTGAGTACTTAGATAATATGGGGTATTACAGAGAGTAACCTTTAAAAACACATGGTTGCCTTTTTCAAAATCTTATGGTCTTCTTCTGTTATCTGTATAACTCTTTTGTCGATCTTGTGCTTTCTTGACCTTGTCACGAATTATTCTTATCTTTTACGTAGTCTCTTGAATAATCTCTGGTCCTAAAATCCTTTCTTCACCAAATTTCGTCCAACATAAAGGTGTCCTACACTTTCTTCCATATAAGACCTCATAAGGAGCCTTTTTTAATACTTGCATGGTAACTATTGTTGTATGCGAATTCAATCAATGGTAAGAGCTCCTTCCAATTCCCTCCACTTTCAAGCACAGAAGCTCTTAACATATCCTTCAATGGTTGTATAGTCCTCTCAGTCTGACCATCTGTCTGAGGATGATTAGACGTACTTAGACACAACTTAGATCCCATGGCTTGCTGAAATGCTCTCCAAAATCTTGAAGTAAACATTGGATCTTTATCAGACACATTACTGGTGGGGACACCATGCAGACTCACAATTTCAGAAATGAATAACCGTGCAAGATGACGTGCCTTGTACGTAGTTTCACAGCTAATAAATGTGCATACTTAGTTAACCGATCTATAATTACCCATATGGAGTCATAACCACCTTGCGTACGAGGTAACCGAATTGCGAAATCCATTGAAATACTATCCCATTTCCATACTGGAATATCTAAGGGTTGCAATAAACCACCTGGCTTCTGATGTTCAATCTTTACTTGTTGGCATACTACACATTCAGAAACATACTCCATAATATCGTTTTTTGTTCCAGGCCACCAATAGTCCTTTTTCAATTCTTGATACATCTTTGATGAACCTGGATGTATGGTAAACGCGCCTTTGTAAGCTTCTTCCAAAACTTTTCTTTTCAATTCAACGTCATGGGAACACACACCCTTTGGTTAAAAAAAAACAACTCTATCAGTAGAAAAAGTGAAACCTGGTTGATTCAACACCTCTTGTAACTTCTCATACGACATTTTCCCTTGCAGGATTTCTTCTCTGTGGTTGGAGGTAATATTCAAATTTCACATTATCACTCGATTCTGACACATAGCAAGAAATAAAAGTTAGTAAGGATATGTGTGGTCCAAATTGAAAGAGGAATTTATGTGGTTGGGAGTGAATAAGAATAGTAAACAAATATATTAAGTGGTGCCTCACTTAATTATTTGTTCTACTAGAAAAATTGACCCATTATTAGTATTGTCAAAATGTCCCAATTAATAATAGGTTAGTTCTAAACAATATTGATTTAGTCAATCTGAGATCACTAGTTACTCTAATTATCCCAACTGATAATTTCAGAGCACATAGGAACTCAGTTAATCTCAACTGATATGAATTGGAGTATTTAAGGAAACACAGAGTATTACCGTCATACTTTATGATCATAAGTTAGATTTACCTTAAAAGAGAACAACAAAATGGAGTAAAATTTACTCACCAAAATATCAAATTCACCATTGATATTAAGTCTTTAGGCAGTAAAATCAATTGCTAGTTGTATTTATTTTCAATGATTAAACACTGACAATTAATATTTATAAACAATAAATTCTTACGATTGTCACATATTTACCTTATATTTGTGAGTGCAATCAAATAAACACTTAAAAGATTTACAATCATACAACGTCATTACTGACATGTCAATAAATTATTATATGGACATTCATCTTTACATATAAATTAAAAGACTCAAACAAGATAAGGTGTTATGATTTTGGTTGTGACTCAGTAGAGGAATGTAGAATGGTACATTCTTTCCGTAGTAAGACGCGACCAAGTGTTTTATTTTGAAACAACCGTTGAATTATGGAAAAGCAAGTTAGAAGTTAACCCAACATTGGAATAAGAGTATGACTAAGGACGTGAAGCTTTGATAATTTGTGGAAAACAAGGATTTTGGAATTTCGAAGTCAAGTTGGAATAGGAAAATGTCAGGAATTTTAGCGAAGTAAGATTAAGTGTAATTCTAAGACCAGGATACCATTGGTGGTTATTACCGAATAAAGGAAATTCGGGGGCGAATTTCAATTTAAGGGGGGAGAGTGTAATACCCCGTATTATCTAAATGCTCAATTGGATATCAAATGAGATCAGATGAGCATCTATGTGCACTACCCTTGGTAAATTGGATTAATGGAACCCTCTAAGTGCTTTAAGTACTGTCAATTGGGATTAATAGAGAAACTAATGAACTCTGAAGAGATCAATTTATTATTAGTTCAAGAGAGACTTTTATGATAACTCTAATAATTGATCAATTGGTTGAGATGACAAAATATCAATTGGAGATATTTTACTCTATTGGATTTATATTATATAATAATAGTATAATATATGTATATAATTGGAAAGAAAAAGAGAAAAGAAGAAGTTGGTAAAGAAGAAGAAGGAAAGGAAAGAAGAGAAAAGAAGAAGTTGGTAAAGAAGAAGAAGGAAAGGAAAGAAGAGAAAGAGAGAAAATGGAGAAGATGAAGAAGAGAAACCCATGGATCATCAGCATCTTCTTCAAACTCCTCTTCGTTTATCAGGTGGGTTCTAGGTAGGAACTCTAAGTTCTAGAAATTAATGATTTGAACTTAGGTTAGATTTGAGAGAAAATGATTAATCGGATAAAATCAATGAATCTAACGGATGAAATTATGGTATAAACTGTGTAGAATACTTATTGTTATGATTGGAGTATGTTTTGATTGTTATGGTGTGTTTTGGAAGTGTTTATGGATGGAGAAATGTTGGTTTTGGATAAGTAATAGCGCTGCTGGGATTCTGAGTTTCGCATGGCTCGCCTAGCGAACCTGGGGCGAAGCGTAGCGAATGGTTTCGAGGGTTCGCCTAGCGAACCCGACAGCGAAGGTTAGCGAAGGCTCGCCAACTGTATTCGGCTAGCGAACTTTATGACTTTTCAATGCTGTTTGGTTCTGCCTTGCTTCGCTGAGTTGCTCGCAAAGCGTAGGGCGAGGCGAATGTTCGCTAGAGAGTTCGCGAAGCGAACTTTATGTCTGTTTTGTTCTTTTTGTTCATTCGCCAGGAGCTTCGCCTAGCGAAGGCTGAGGCGAATGCTCGCTGGGGATTCTCCTAGCGAACATGATAGTTGTGAAGTTTTGTTTTCCTTCATAACTTTTTATCCGTAACTCGAACCAGGACGTTCTTGGTGTCATTAGAAAGCTACGACGACCCTCTATCTGATAAAAAGTGAAAATCTTGGGTATGATGAGGGATATTTTATTTAGTGGGAAATGGAGGAAAATAATGTTTTGCGAAATGTCGGAATTGACATCTTTTGGATCGTAAACCTGGTCCAGGCATATCTATAGCCGATGTAAAGTTGTGGAATATCCTACGGGATGAGAGTGAGAAATATTGATTTCGTGATCCGATTAAATGAACCGGAGGGGAACCGAAAGTGATGTTTTATGTGATGTGTGATTATATGTATTTACTTGTAATATTGTGTTATGCCATATCTATTTAATGTTGTTGTTAAAATGAATGAGATAATATGCAAGTTAAAATGAGTTAGGGAGAGCGAGGAAACTTTACCCCGAAAACAAACGGCATAGTTAAGATTGGTATAATTCTAGGTTGTAATTAGAATTGTGATAGGAACTCTGGATGGCGACGCTCGTGCATGCATTGACGAGTTCTGGCCTAGAGTAGATGAAGTAATGACAACGCTCGTGCAGAAGATGCCGAGACGTGTGTCCATTGCGGAATGGTATAGAATTGAGTGAAACACTAGTATGGAACATGTGTAATTGTTATGTTTTATAGTAAGGCGAATGTGTCCTTAAGGCATTGTAGCCTTGTGATTGTCGAATACAATCACGTTGTGTGAATGTTCACGTAATCGTAACCATTTATCTTGCGGTGTAGTTTCATGAGACTCGAGCACCTCCTCTGAAACGTATGCACAATTACTTGGCAGGTTTGATTCCTGCGGGTAGTACGAATGGAGCCTACGGGTAAAGAGACTTATGATGGTTAACAGGCCATGAGAAGTGACGGTTCATGGCTAACAGGCCGATGATCCCGAATCCATTTCGTATGTCAAGTAACTTCAAGGATCCATGACTCGGGTCGACTTCTAGACGTAGAAGCGGACGGGAAAAGGGGATGCCTTGGTACGGTTATCGATTCGTAAGGAAATCTTGAGTTAACAGGCTCAGGACGTAATTTCCTTCCATGTGAACTTTGTGAGTTAACAGACTCATGGCATGTTTCCATATAGTGTGAGATTGTGAGATTGTGTAATCAAGGTCATTTCCCTTCCCCTTGACTTGAGTTAGGATTGATAGCACCCTGTAAAGCCGAGAGAATCTATAGGATAGGGAACTCACTGAGATTTGATGTATCTTACCCCACTATAGTTGCTTTGTTTCAGGTGCAGGTTAATTACGAGTGGAGCGATGCTCGGATGTTTCAAGTGAAGCTTAGTTAAGCTTATTCCGCTGTGTATTCTTTTGTTGTATGCAATTGAGGATATTGTATATTATTCTTAGTTTTATTATTTTTGGCTAGTTTCCATGACTTGTGCCATGTTGTGTATTTATGTTTTAGAAATGGACAAGTATGTGAACTATGCTATTGGGCGCTTTTGATGGGTCAGTACCAAATAAAATGCTTGTATTGTATTATTTTAGATATATATTATACAGGGCATTACAGTTGGTATCAGAGCAGGTCGTGTCCTCGACCTAGCCTTGAAACATCATAAGTAAATTTATTCCTGCCTCTTAAGTGTGTCTTGCCATCATGAAACTTAATATCATACTATGTAGTGTTGGGCCTAATCAACCTAATACTATGTATGTGATAGGTAGAATCATGGTTGAGCGACCACGTGGACTCCGAAGTGTTGTCGTAACTTGTGCTAGGAGGGTAGGCTCAAGCCAAGAGTTAGCGGTGTGGAGTTTCGGTCAACTCTGTTGAGGTTTTGGTAAAAGTTATGTTTTGGGTGGCATGGGATTTAAGAGTGTTGTGTTGTTCAAGCAATCCTTTGGAATGAATGAAGTCTGAAAGTTAAGGATCTCTATCGGACGATTGGATAAGGTATCAAGCAATGTAAAATTGCTAGTGGAGCTGGATTGACCACTAGTATGGATAAGGATTTCAAGTAATCTCATTCCGTGGAATAGAAAAGTTGTATTACGGAATGTGTGACGCAAAGTCCGGAAGTGAGATAAGCATTGGTGCTTTAGTTTCTAAGGTCGTTATGATATCTTGAATGGACGACAGTACCTTAAGGAATGTGTTCAGAATAATATCTTCTGACTGGTTGAAGTTGAGAGTTAAGGAAGTTCGGCTTTCATGGGAACCTAAAGTAGTAGAGAAGAGTGAGAGGGAACACAAGGATATGTTACATGCTTCAATGAAACAAGTGTGCGCCGAACGAAGAGTGGAAGACGAATTGCATATATTCAGTTACGTGGAGAGTTTAAGTTCAAGGTAATACATCAGGATTTCTATTTTTCGGTGAGACGTCAATTTGGAATTTGTTAACTTGCCCAAGGAACCATATAAAGTATTATGTTGGAGGAAGAATGAACTCCATTTAGTAATGGAAGTGTAGTGATATGGATCAGAAGTAGTTCGTATTAAGAGACAAAGTAAGCATCTTGGATTAAAGAGAATCTTAGTAAGATGGTTTATATTGGGATCTAAGAGGATTACCGTGGAGAGCAAAGGAAACACGATGCGGGGAAACAGTATTAACGGTATGTTATGAGGAAGTGACAACGGATTGTGCAATGAAGTTATTAAGGTGTTGATGAACCTATAGTTAAGGAAGTGTAATCAAGGATAGTTCACCCATGAGAACCCTAGTAGTATGAGGGTGGCGTGTTGAGTTTTCTTATAGATGAATCAAGTATAAGTTGTGGCTCAAACCTTGGAATGTCGTCAATTTGACTTCCCTCAAGTGTAGTTGTTTAAGCATAGAGGAACTATTCCACAGAAGCTTGGTAGTGTTACCTCGTCAAAATTTGGAATGTTGCCTTGTCACTTGGTGGGAGTGTGTCGTCTGCCTGTTTTGATTTTGTCAGTTTTACCTTGAGTCGGTCATGGTTGGTAAGTGTTATCTAAGTGAAGGAGCCGCGAGTTGAGAATGATATTTCAAGTTAGAATAAATCGGATTGATGGTTTGAGCAGGGATGCTTTTGAATTCAGAAGAAACTGGTTTTGTTCTGTATCAGTGTTAACCGATTAACACCTGCTCGGAAGGTGTTCTACGTTGAATTTTGAGGAGTTAACTGATTAGCTCAGATGGTTAATCGAGTAACGTGTGTATATTGTGAAATCCCTTGAAAACTATCATCTGCATTTTGTTACCCCGATTGGAGAGTAGCATGTGATTGGAAACCAGGATGGCAAGTGAATGAAAGACGGAATTGTGTTTTTGAAATGGAGACTTCAGAAAGGGTGTTGCATAGTTGATCATCTGTTTAGATGACAGGGGAATTTGACTTTAAGGAAGTAATCTTGTGAATTGTATTTGGTAGGAGAAAGTCTTAAGTGTAGTGTTATCCCTACAGATGAGGGTCTTAAGGACGAAGTTGGAAAATCTTCTCGAAGGGTAGATCTTGTAAAGATCGTTTCGGTAATTCAATTATGGTGTTATTAAGAGATGAGCGGTTGGTCAGAGTTATAAAGTGCTATCTTCTGTGAGTTCATGGTATGGGACTTACACTCCGTAAGAGTGGTACCAGTGGTGTGCAGTTGTGTTTGACCCAGAGAAGGAATTTGAAAGTTATCTTTCCAAGTACGAGTAAGAATTTGACGTTCCGAAGTTAAGCCTGTAACTTGGAATCGTTGGTGGAATGGAACGAATGAGAAAAGTGGATTCGATTGAGAAGTGTGGCATGTCCGTTGAGGGTGTATGTATGTGTAGAGTGTTGTAGGTAGAGGGGGAGTAGTATGGAAACCCAAAATTTCGCTTTGGATGGGTAAGGTTGGATAAGTAGGGGATTCGCGTATGAATGAGTTTTCATGATAGTGTTACGCGCTGTTGGTTAAGATCTCGTGTCAACAAGAAATCTTAAATAAGTCGAAAACCGTAAGGATAATCGATTTGGAATTATATTTGTCATGGTTGTAGCAGTGTAACTCTGGTGTTTTTATCGTCTGGGAGTGTTGGACTGATGTTAAGGTATTGTGTGTTGGCGAGGAAATTGTTCTACCATAAGACGCCAATAAGTTTCTTGTACCACGGGTTATTAAGGGACCTCGGTGGAAAGGTGTGTTTCACTGCAGACTGTTACCTACTTAGTAAGGCTTAAGAATTCGTAATGTTCTACTGTTAAGACTGATTAGGCAGTGGAATATGACATATGAAAGAGTTGGTCAGAATGGTAGGGATTTGGAAGATTGTTACTTGTAAGGATGGAAATGACATTCCTGTCTACTTGGCAACTGTCGGTGTCCAAACAATACCAGATGTACAATGCAAGGATGGAAGTAAGAAGATCTTGTCCTAAGAGAGTTATCTTTTGGCGTGATACGAAAGGGACGAAATATCGGATTTAATGAGTACCATGTACAGCATCTGCCCAGATAGAACTGGTAAAGAAGTCGTTTGACGAATGGTGAAGTGGTTCTGGACGTTGAAGGATTTATGGAAGGATAGTTGTTGAAAATTCTATGAAGTTAAGGGATCACTGATTTACCTTGCAAAGAGGTGATGAGTGGTGGTTGTTCTAAACCAAGATAAGGTGTTATGATTTTGGTTGTGACTCAGTAGAGGAATGTAGAATGGTACATTCTTTCCGTAGTAAGACGCGACCAACTGTTTTATTTTGAAACAACCGTTGAATTATGGAAAAGCAAGTTAGAAGTTAACCCAACATTGGAATAAGAATATGACTAAGGACGTGAAGCTTTGATAATTTGTGGAAAACAAGGATTTTGGAATTTCGAAATCAAGTTGGAATAGGAAAATGTCAGGAATTTTAACGAAGTAAGATTAAGTGTAATTCTAAGACCAGGATACCATTGGTGGTTATTACCGAATAAAGGAAATTCGGGGGCGAATTTCAATTTAAGGGGGGAGAGTGTAATACCCCGTATTATCTAAATGCTCAATTGGATATCAAATGAGATCAGATGAGCATCTATGTGCACTACCCTTGGTAAATTGGATTAATGGGACCCTCTAAGTGCTTTAAGTACTGTCAATTGGGATTAATAGAGAAACTAATGAACTCTGAAGAGATCAATTTATTATTAGTTCAAGAGAGACTTTTATGATAACTCTAATAATTGATCAATTGGTTGAGATGACAAAATATCAATTGGAGATATTTTACTCTATTGGATTTATATTATATAATAATAGTATAATATATGTATATAATTGGAAAGAAAAAGAGAAAAGAAGAAGTTGGTAAAGAAGAAGAAGGAAAGGAAAGAAGAGAAAGAGAGAAAATGGAGAAGATGAAGAAGAGAAACCCGTGGATCATCAGCATCTTCTTCAAACTCCTCTTCGTTTATCAGGTGGGTTCTAGGTAGGAACTCTAATTCTAGAAATCAATGATTTGAACTTAGGTTAGATTTGAGAGAAAATGATTAATCGGATAAAATCAATGAATCTAACGGATGAAATTATGGTATAAACTGTGTAGAATACTTATTGTTATGATTGGAGTATGTTTTGATTGTCATGGTGTGTTTTGGAAGTGTTTTTGGATGGAGAAATGTTGGTTTTGGATGAGTAATAGCGCTGCTGGGATTCTGAGTTTCGCATGGCTCGCCTAGCGAACCTGGGGCGAAGCGTAGCGAATGGTTTCGAGGGTTCGCCTAGCGAACCCGACAGCGAAGGTTAGCGAAGGCTCGCCAACTGCATTCGGCTAGCAAACTTTATGACTTTTCAGTGCTGTTTGGTTCTGCCTTGCTTCGCTGAGTTGCTCGCAAAGCGTAGGGCGAGGCGAATGTTCGCGAAGCGAACTTTATGTCTATTTTGTTCTGTTTGTTCATTCTCCAGGAGCTTCTCCTAGCGAAGGCTGGAGCGAATGCTCGCTGGGGATTCGCCTAGCGAACATGACAGTTGTGCAGTTTTGTTTTCCTTCATAACTTTTTATCCGTAACTCGGATCGGGACGTTCTTGGTGTCATTAGAAAGCTACGACGGCCCTCTATCTAATAAAAAGTGAAAAGCTTGGGTATGATGAGGGATATTTTATTTAGGGGGAAATGGAGGAAAGTAATGTTTTGCGAAATGTCAGAATTGACATATTTTGGATCGTAAACCTGATCCAGGCATATCTATAGCCGATGTAAAGCTGTGGAATATCCTACGGCATGAGAGTGAGAAATATTTATTTCGTGATCCGATTAAATGAACCGGAGGGGAACCAAAAGTGATGTTTTATGTGATGTGTGATTATATGTATTTACTTGTAATATTGTGTTATGCCATATCTATTTAATGTTGTTGTTAAAATGAATGAGAAAATATGCATGTTAAAATGAGTTAGGGAGAGTGAGGAAACTTTACCCCAAAAACAAACGGCATAGTTAAGATTGGTATAATTCTAGGTTGTAATTAGAATTGTGATAGGAACTCTGGATGGCGACGCTCGTGCATGCATTAACGAGTCCTGGCCTAGAGTAGATGAAGTAATGACAACGCTCGTGCAGAAGAGGCCGAGACGTGTGTCCATTGCGTAATGGTATAGAATTGAGTGAAACACTAGTATGGAACATGTGTAATTGTTATGTTTTATAGTAAGGTGAATGTGGCCTTAAGGCATTGTAGCCTTGTGATTGTCGAATACAATCACGTTGTGTGAATGTTCACGTAATCGTAACCATTTATCTTGCGGTGTAGTTTCATGAGACTCGAGCACCTCCTCTGAAACGTATGCACAATTACTTGGCAGGTTTGATTCCTGCGTGTAGTACGAATGGAGCCTACAGGTAAAGAGACTTATGATGGTTAACAGGCCATGAGAAGTGACGGTTCACGGCTAACAGGCCGATGAACCCGAATCCATTTCGTATGTCAAGTAACTTCAAGGATCCATGACTCGGGTCGACTTCTAGACGTAGAAGCGGACGGGAAAAGGGGATGCCTTGGTACGGTTATCGATTCGTAAGGAAATCTTGAGTTAACAGGCTCAGGACGTAATTTCCTTCCATGTGAACTTTGTGAGTTAACAGACTCATGACATGTTTCCATATAGAGTGAGATTGTGAGATTGTGTACTCAAGGTCATTTCCCTTCCCCTTGACTTGAGTTAGGATTGATAGAACCCTGTAAAGCCGAGAGAATCTATAGTATAGGGAACTCACTGAGATTTGATGTATCTCACCCCATTATAGTTGCTTTGTTTCAGGTGCATGTTAATTACGAGTGGAGCGATGCTCGGATGTTTCAAGTGAAGCTTAGTTAAGCTTATTCCGCTGTGTATTCTTTTGTTGTATGCAATTGAGGATATTGTATATTATTCTTAGTTTTATTATTTTTGGCTAGTTTCCATGACTTGTGCCATGTAGTGTATTTATGTTTTAGAAATGGACAAGTATGTGAACTATGCTATTGGGAGCTTTTGATGGGTCAGTACCAAATAAAATGCTTGTATTGTATTATTCTAGATATATATTATACAGGGCATTACAAACATTCTTGTTCTCATTCCTAAGGTCAATGAGGCTAATAGTATAGATCATCTAGGCCTATTACTCTAGCAAATTTCAAGCTCAAGATTATCACTAAGGTTCTCGTGGATAGGCTTGCCAAGGGGTTGCCTCATATCATTTCTAAGGAGCAGAAGGGTTTCATTGGTGGAAGAATTATTAAGGATTGTATTAGCCTAACTTTTGAAGTGACAAATCTATTACACAGGATATCGCTAGGTGGGAATATCAATGCTGAAAGTTGATATTGCGAAAGCATTTGATACTTTAAGCTGGAATTTTATTCTAAAGGTTCTTAATCGATTTGGCTTATGTGATACTTTCTGTTTGTGGATTAAGGTCATTTTTTCATCGGCGAATGTTTCCATTTCTCTAAAAGGTAAGTAGCACGATTTTTTCAAATGTCAGAGGGGCATTAGGCAAGGAGATCCATTATCCCCTTTGTTGTTTTGTATTGTAGAAGACGTTCTCAGCATGGATCTTTCGAAGCTAGTCCTTGACAACAAATTGAAGCTCATGAATGCATCTAGAAACTTAAAAGTCTTTTATCACACCTTGTATGCTGACAACATTATTTTTTTTTCTCTTGGCAGTACTTCCTCTGTTAATGCTATTGCAGAGTTGTTCCGTCTCTATCCAGAATGTTCTAGTCAAATTTGTAATCCTAGCAAGTCAGTTATGTATGCATGTTTGATGACTAAAGAGAGGCCTGTTATGCTGGAAAACAAAATAGGTTTCTCTTAGGGTCAACTTCCTTTTATCTACTTGGGAGTCCATATCTTTAGGGCCAGACCCAAAGTGGTTTATTTTCATCTTGTTGTAGACAAAATCAAAAGTAAACTTGTTGCTTGGAAATCAAGCTTACTATCTATTACAGGAAGAGTGTAGCTTGTGAGGTCGGTAATTCATAGAATGGTGATCTATTTAACGATGGTGTACTCTTGGCCTTCTAACATCATTCAAATGGTGGAAAGATGATGCATAAATTTTATTTGGAGCGCGGACGTTCACAAGCGGAAATTCGTGACAGTTACTTGGAAGCATTGCTACAAATATGTTAAAGATGGAGTGATTGGTATTAAGTCTCTTAGAGTTCTTAACGATGCATCGAATTTAAAGCATTATTGAAGTATGCTTAATAGTTAGGAGGATTAGGCCAATCATCTTCGAACTAGACTCTTTAAGCATAGCAGGCATGTAAAGTACCATATATTCTCCTCAATATGGAGAGGAAACAAATATTATCAGGAGATAATGAAGAATAATACTTAGTGGTTAGTAGGTGATGGTGAGCATATTAGCCTTTGGAGATATAACTAGTGCGATCTTCCGTTGGTTGATATAATTCCAGATGCAGGGGATAATTTTGAGAACTTAAATGCTAATTTGAAGGAGTTTATTCATGATGGCAAAATTGTTCTCCAAACTATGCTTTTCAGTCACTGTCCTTCTTTATCGAATTTGGTTGAACAAGTTTTTGTGAACTCTCAGCAGACTGACAAGATGATTTGGAAAGCTATGGATAATGGCCAACTCACTCTTAAGAATTTGGTGCAGCAAAACTGTTGTTTGTAATCAAGCCAGATTTCATAACAAGCTTCTTCATTAGAAATTTGTTTGTGCTGAAATTTGCTCTTTAACATCTCTTTCGGGCAATATATCCAGATACGCTAGTTCTTCAATTAGGGATTTCGTTTTGTTAAAAAAGTTCAAGGTTGAGCTCTATCCGCCTTGTCCGCTGGAAGTGATTGAGGTCCGTTGGACGCCCTCAGCAGGGTTGGATCAAAGTTTATGTTGATGGGTCTTTTGGTGGCTTACCTTTGCAGGCTGCATGTGACAGAATTTCCCGTGATGCTATTAGAAACCATTTTGGCAGCTTTGGGTGCTCTTTGGGGTCTGTAAATGCGATTCAGACCGAGCTTATGGGGGCCATTTTAGCCATGGAAGTCGCATTTGATAGGAATTGACAGAATTTGTGGTTGGAATTTGATTCTACTTTGGTTGTCTCAACTTTTGCTAATTCCTCTGTTGTTCATTTGGGTATTAGAAATAGATGGGATCTTTGTTTGTCTAGGCTAAGTCATTTTAATTTTTTTTCTTCCCACATTTTTAGGGAAGGAAACCATTATGCATATATTTTAGCTAACATTGAATTATCAGTTAATTCATTTACTTGGTGGAATGAGATTCACCCGATAATCCTAGTAGACTTCTACAAAAACAAATTAGGCTTATCATACTATAGAACTAAGTAGGTTTGAGATCGGATTTTTTGCCCCTTCATTTTTTATCTATTTTCCATTTATATCATGGGTTCTTGCCCTTTATTTAAAAATAAATAAATAAGAGTGAAATATAAGAGGATTCTACCTGGCACCCCCCCAATTAAACCTGGCACCCCCCCCATATTTTTTAAATGGTGAAAATGTCCTTTAAATTTTTTCAAACAATCTCCGGACGAAATTCCCGGTAATGTTAAAAAAAAATTCTGGTATTGTTCAAAATTCCTGGTAGTGTATTTGAAATTCCCGGTATACCGGAAATTTCAAATTCCCGGTAAGTGGTAAAAATCCGGTAATGCCATGAAAATTACAGTTTGATACCGGGAATTTCACCCTAATTGAAATTCTCGGTAGTTCTAATTTTAGGGTTTTTTTTAAACGGTCGAGATTTTGCCGACAGTTTTGTATGGTTGTGATTGCACCGACACTTTGTGCGGTCCTGAATGGATGAACGTTTGTATAAATAAGGGTTAGGTCTTGTGGTAAAACATATCTGAAAAAAATGGCTTCTCCCGCATTTTTTATTAAGTCAGAAGTTTACTTCCAGAGAGGTTCTCGTCCTGTCGAATTCATGCTTCCCGATGACACGACCTCCTTTGCCGGCCTAACTTCGAAGTTGAAGGGATTGTTGCCTGATGGTGACAATAGAAAGGTGTCAAAGATCGAGTTTCGGGAGGATTGGGTGGATGGTAGTCTGAAATACAACCTAATTGAGCTGAAGGACGTTGAAGATGTCATCAAAATGTGGAGATCATTTCGCCGTAGGCTAACAAGGGGTCCAATGAAGTTTGATGTGCAGCTTTCAAGATCAGTTGATGAAATAAAGGAGATGCTGAAACGCCCTGAAGCATCTGGTAGTGTTTAGGTTTTTAATGTTGATTAATTAAGTTGTTTATGTAATGTTAAGTGTTGATTTGTTTAAGTTGTTTTTTCATATCACTACGATTTAAGATTTTAATCGAAGGTATAATAATAATATATTGTTCTGACATAATATACATACATCACAATAATATACATATGATATAATATATTGTTCTGACAAAATATACATATAATACAAAAATACATATACAATACTAAATAGGACCCCCACGGGCTAGGTGTGCAATCCTAGCTAATCCAGCAGAAACACTGCCATCAGGGTCTACCAAGCCCATGAGCTCATCCGCCATGACTGCTATCATCTGAAAGCGCTGTGTGTCATCATGGTGATGTGCTGGCGAAGGAGGAGGAGGAGGAGGAGGAGCTGCGTCATGAGAAGGTACACCCCCAGTAGGTGCTTCCTCAGCCGGCGGTGGAGTAATGCGTGGATGTGATACGCTGAGAAACCACTCCAAGTAGCCATCCTCACACTGCGAGGGATACTGAATCGGTGCAGATCGGGCTACAATGGCACGACCGAAGCTGAGGAAGTACGTCTGAAACCACCGATCAATACCTTCAGAATGTGTATCTGGAACTGGTGGTGATCTCCTCTGGATGTAGCCATACTGGCGCAAGCATCTCTCTGGAAGGTGCCTGGCAACCAGAGTCTTCCATCTCATATATCCGGAGTATAATGATGACTCCTTGAACTCACGGACGGCTTTGTGCTCTTCGTAGGGTGTCCATATGACATCCTCTACGGTCAGCTCGTCCAGTCTCCTCCTGTACTCAAGAATGCCCCCCGGGTGTTTCTGCCTCGCCCTCCACCTCTTCGCCCGTGGCTCGCCCTAGGTATATGGCTGGAACCTCCTATCGCATATCATAGGGAAATGCTCATAGATCCAGTATTGAGATCGCAACAAACAATAAATTAGAAATAGAATGATTTAAATAAAAATATAAAGACAAGTAAGAACATGAATTAAGATATATCTGCAACAAACTAAGGTACCCAGCAAGCTGCTTCGTCTCAAATCGGGTCGCCTCCTCGAGCGCGTGATGTAACACCCCTAATCTATATCCCCAATTAAATAAAGCGATAAAAATTTCATCAGAGTATAATTAATATTCACGGCATAGACGAAGGCGTCACATCAATTGGGACAAAACACATAAATCTGCTCATAAAGATATGCAACAATCAGGTAGCAATTAACAGAGGAACTTAGTTCCTAATACCCACAATTCAAATACAGAATAAAAGTGGAAAATATGCAACTGAATCTCATATATATATATATATATATATCACATAAAGAGTTTGTCTGTCACACACAGATCCATGCATATACAATCCAAAAGATATCTATACATATACACATAAATCACAACGATCTCCCCGACTACCCGGTGCTACATATTAGAGCCGACCGACAAAAGAATGAAGACTTAAGCTTCACAAAAAGACCTCCAGCATCTAATCTGCAATGCCTCATAGAGCATTAAAACAGCAGAAGGGTGAGAAACACAATCATAATATAATTGCATACAATTATATAATAACACCAAAATACACATGTAATATTCTCACCACAACTCATACTAGAATTCAAACGCAAAACAACACAATGCATATCATCATATATCCATCACCAAGGCATATATAATCAAATAAATGCATTTTATCAACAACATATATATATATATATATATATATATATATATATATATATATATATATATATATATATATATATATCTCAACTCATCAATTCCATTCACAATTCCACACAAAATCAATCCATTCATGATTTATGCAAATGTAAAGAGACCGACACAACGACTCTATGCAAATGCGGTACCATCCATCTGTTAATCTCAACACTAGTTCACTCAGGAACTATTGGAACCATCGCTTGTTACGTAGTGTAACTCCCCGTCGGGCAAACGATGTTCCCCGTCGCTCACACCTCTTTGCATAAGGCACACGACCCAATTGCTCACACCTCTTTGTATAAGGTACACGATCGTCCATAATCATCGCTCACACCTCTTTGTATAAGGCACACGATGTTATAGCGGATTCCCTCTAGAATCGATTCGCCGCTCACACCCACTAGGGCACACGACATCTCAAGAATGCATATCATGATGTTTGGCATACAATGACTCATGACATTCAAATGCACACATATATGCAATCATCTCAATCAACAATGATCATGCTTTGCACTCAAGCCCAAAACAATGTATTTAATTTCCATAAGGCCACAAACCCTCATCACAACATTTAAACACATGCATTCACCTCATATAATCAGCACACAAGTCATACAACATATATCACCAGCACATCACATGATAACACCTTAATTACACACAATTAAAACGGTAAAAGTCGACAAAATGACACATTTCCAAATTCCCGACTTAATTAAATCGGTCAACAATCTCAAAACCATCATCATAAGAAAGTACAACTCAATAGCTATTCAACGATACCAAGAATGTTAAAAACGGATAATCGAAACACAAGTTACGGACTGAACAAGAAAAGTAATCGCGAAAAACACAATTCTGCAATCTTCCTGGCCATACGCGTATTGCCCTGAGCCATACGCGTATTGCCTTGCTCCCTCGCCCATTCCATACGCGTATTGTCCAACTTGATACGCGTATGGGCAGAGACCAATTCCTCCTAAAAATCCCACTAAAAACTCCAATACGCGTATTGCCTCGCTTCATACGCGTATTGCCCTCAACCTTACGTGTACCATTACGCAAATGAGCAGATGGCCAAGAAAAATGGAACTCCATACGCGTATTGCCCACATTTCTTTATTGCCATACGCGTATTGCCTTAACCAATACGTGTATTGCCTTGAGTGATACGCGTATCGGCAGTGGAAAAACCAGAAATTTCCTGCATAATTTTTCTGCGAAATTCACCCAAAAATCACTCCCAATCTCACCTAAACACCAGCAAATTACCAATTGAATGCCTAACAACATGTATCTATCATGTATCAACAATAAGGGACACTAAAACATGATTTCAGACATAAATTATACCAGTTTCTAGCAATTCCAACATATTATGGGTTTTACTCTATATTTCAATTTCAATCCAATATCAACCAAAAACATACATACATAATCATACACAAGTATAAGATAATCGAGTTTCGCACCCTTACCCAATTTAATCGTGTTTTTGAAAGTCGGTTGATCGATTTCTTAATCTACAAGTTTTCTCTCTTTTTCTTCTCTTCTTTTCCTTCTTTCTCTTTTTCTTCTTCTCTTTTTCTTTCCTTACTATTTTTCTCTCTTTTCTTTCTATTTCTAACTTAAAGAAAATAAAGCAAAATGACCCAATTACCCCTACACTCAAAAATCTCGCAAACGCTCCCAAAACGCGATAAAACATAACAACAATGAAAAATAATATATTTTTAAATAAAAGTCAAAAATAAAATAATATAATAATAAAATAATCAAAACGACTCGATTAAATAAAACTAACCAAAACTGGGGAGTTACACGTGATACAACTGAGTCAGGGCTGCACAATCCCAGGCCCAGTTATGCGTCTGCAGATCGCTGAAGAGGCATAGGTAGCGAGCATCAACATACGTACCAGACTTGTCCGCAAAGAGAGTACATGCTACTACATGCAGCATGTACGCCCTAGCGGCAACCTGGAACCTCCCAGCAGCAACAAGCTCGTCGTACCTATCACGGAGCCACCACATGCGTAGGTGAGCGCCTCGTGTATCGGTGAACTCCTGATACACCACTGCCTCAGGCAGCTCCAGATCACGAACCACCAACGCATGTGGCTGGGACACACTCATGATCGGGACCGTCCAGAATCTACCGCCGATAGGGAGGTGAAACAAGGAGGCGACATCATCTAAGGTCACAGTCATCTCTCTGAATGGGAGATGAAATGATGATGTCTCCTTGTGCCACCTCTCGACGAAGGCACTCAGCAGATCAGCATCGAGCATGGTGAGAGAGCAGTTCCCAAAATGCAAGAGGTCAAACTCCTCCACGATCTTCGTCACCGCAGCGGGGAAGGGAATACGCGGGAAGTTCTTCATCTTCGCCCCGTGAGACTGGACCCTCAGTACAGGTCGTACATGTGACACGAACCATTAAACAACCTTGTTAGTGCAAAAACAATTTATGTATAAGCTAACAAAAGGAAAAATGAAATGCAAAAAACATATACCTGGCCCAACCATAATTCCAACGCCACATGCTCACTGTACTCTGTAAGCACAGACGTATCTAACGGCCCGCCAGGGAATCCTAGCTCAGTGTGCACCGATGGCTCGGTCGATGGGACCGTGACATCGGTCTCAATGGTCTCCTCGACCCCTACTGTGCCAGCAACCCCTGATGTGTCAGCAACCTCTGTTGTACCTGTAATGCCCCGATTTCGATTATTCCCATTTTGTTCAGTCTTTTATTTAAATTTAGTGATAAATTATTTCATTTGTGAAATTGGTGTGTTAATATGCTATGTTGAACATGTTGTGATATTTTATCGTTTTTGAGAGTTTTCGGGGAAATTAGAATGGAGGGTACTCTGGACATTCCTCAATTAATGATAAGTTAGAAATTTAGTGGAAATAGAATTTTGTGAGAAAATGAATTAATTTAATTTGGGTAGAAAATAAGAAATAGAAAAGAAAAAGAGATAAGGAGAGGAAATATGAGAGAAAGAGAAAGAAAAGAAAGATAGAGAGAAAAAGGAGAGAAAGAAAGAGGAAGAGGAGAAAAGAGAAGAAAAGAGAGGAAAAGCTTGGAAATCTTCAAAACAACTTCTAGGAATCGATTTATCCGGGTAAGGGTGTGAAATCTTATTATCTTATCAATGTGTATCATTATGTATGATTGTATTGTTGTTGTTGTGGATTTTTATGAGTTTTTGTATAAACCCATATTTTGTAAAATTGCTTGGAAATCGATTAAATGTGGTTGAAATCATGTTTTTAGTGTCCATAATTGTTGGTATATGTTAGATACTTGTCATTGGATATTGTATTGGTAATTTTCTGGTGTGTAGGTGGAATTTGGGATGATTTTGGGTGTAACCCGTAGAACAAAATTATGCAGAAGAATTTTTCTGGTTTTTCCAGGTCATACGCGTATGGGGCATGTTCATACGCGTATGAACCTTGGCACTACGCGTATGGTGGGCGAGGCATGGGCCAATACGCGTATGGGGTGTTATTTTGCTCGGCCATCTGCCCATTTGCGTATGATACGCGTAGCATTTCAGGGCAATACGCGTACGAAGTTGGGCATTACGCGTACGGACATTTACACGTGAACCTTGGGAAAAATGAGTCTCTGCTCATACGCGTATGGCTCAGGGCAATACGCGTATGGACAGGACAAATGGTAAAATGAGATTTTTCAAAAATGTGTTTTCGTTTTCGTCCGTAACTTTTGTTCCGTTTATCCGATTTTTACATTCTTGGTATCGTTGTGAAGCTATTGAGCTGTACTTTCTTATTATGACGATTTGGAAATTGTTAGCCGATTTAATTATGTCGGAAAGTCGGGAATAGTGTTATTTAGCGACTTTTCCCGTTTTGGATGTGTGTTTTGGAAGTGAATCATACAATAGTGCATTGATGTGAATGTATATAGATTGTATGTGATTGTATGAGATGAATGCATAAATATATTGTGAATATGTATGCATTTCAAGAATGTCTTGAGTCATTTTGTATGTGAAGCATAATGATGTGCATTCTTGTGTTGTGTGATTCTAATGAGAATCCGCTATAACGTCGTGTGCCCATGTGGGGTGTGAACGATGATTATAGACGATCGTGTGCCCGTGTGGGGTGTGAGCGATCGGGTCGTGTGCCCGTGTGGGGTGTGAGCGATCCATAAACATTGTGTGCCCATGTGGGGTGTGAGCAATGGGTGAACATCGTAGGCCCGACGGGGAGTTACAATGGTAACGAGCGATGGTTCCAATGAGTTCCTGAGTGAACTTGAGATAATTGAGTCGGTACCGCATTGCATTTGCATAGAGTCGTGAGTCGGTCTCTATGATTTGCATTTATCATCTTTATAATGGTGTATTAATGAATAAACATGAATATGTATGTTTATGTGGAATGATAAGAATTGTGAAAGTGTGCATGATGAATATGCTTGGTTTTGTGTATATATACATTGTACTGTATATGAGTGAATTGTGATGAATTGTGGTGAGAATGTGGAATATGTGTATTTTTATGCTAAGATATATAATTTTATGCATTGTTATTATGATAATATTTCTCACCCTTCTGCTATTTTATGATGCTCTATGAGGCATTGCAGAGTAGGTATGCTGGTGGTCTTTTTGTGAAGCGTGTCTTCATTCTTTTGGTCGGTCGGCTATGATATGTAGCACCGGGTGCAATACCCCAAATTTTGACCACTTAGATTTTCCATCATTGTGAAAATCATCATCACAATATGGATGAACCATCATGCTTCATTAGTCTCCCCAAAGATGGGTGAGCATCCACTACAATCAAAATTAGGGTTTCAAGCCCTCTCTGAGCTTTAGACAAAAGCTCAATCAAGAAAGGACTTGATTTTCAACTTGTCTAATCTCTCAAACATCCTCAAAGGATCAAAAGGACTCCCACTTCAAGGATTAAGCACAAGGTTGCTCCCTTCTAGGTGGATCAAGCCTCAAGATCGCTAGTGTTACCAAATTAGGGTTTTGGTCGACCAGGGCCTCCAGATGGAAATTTTCATCTGGGCACAAGGCAATGATCCAAAACATGACCTAATATACTTCATGGAACCTCATGAACCCATGCATCAAGTCAATTTTGCCTCAGGGGATGCATTTATCAAAAATCAGGAATTAGGGTTTCTTGACCTAATTTACCCCTAAGTTGACTTTTGGAACAAACCATGAGCCAAGACCTCAAAAGATAATTTGAGGGTCTCTAATATACCATATTGATCCATTTGGAACAATGGATTAATCCAAGAAGTTTGAGCAACAAGTCTCAATTTCATCTGCACCACAATTAGGGTTTTAAGGGAAAAGTCAACTGTAACTTTGACTTTTGACCAAGACATGCTCCCAAACCCTAATACATGATTGAATATACCCTATGACACCCATGGAACATGTCCATCAAGTTTTATTTAGGTCAAGGACATGATTTCCTGAAGAATTGCACAGTTTGGAATTCATCTGATAAAAAGTCAACTGTGCACAAAAGTCAACTTTGACTTTTTGAGATTTTTCACCAAAATGGATTTTTAACCCTAAAATGATGTTAATGTATGATTTGAATCATCATTCATCAAGAAAAATCAAGAAAAGTGAGATAACTTGTAAAAGGGGTAACCATAAAACTTAGAAATTTTTCTAAGTTAAAAATAAAGTGGCAAGGGTACCAACTTTGAAGGACCATAACTCCTAAACCACAAGGCCATTTTTTCTCATCCAAAGATGGATTTGTAGCCCTCATTATCACCTACAAAAACTTCAACTACAAGTCATTCCAATTCATTAAGGATTTTGAGTTATGAAGTGATCAAAGTGGTTGAAAAGTGAAAATGTCACTTTTTCCAACACTTAGTGAAATTTTCACTAAGTCAGATTCTGCCTCACTTTTTGCCAAATGTAGGGGGATTTTTCACTTGGAATCAAAAGAGATCAAAACCAAACTTGTTCAAACAGTTGTTGTATCATGTAAGAGCTTTCCAAAATGTCCAAGAACATTGCCAAATTCAACCTACACCATGAGATACAACATTGCCAAGTTGCCTTGCTGAAATTTGTCAAGGCAAGGCAGAATTTGCAACTTTGGTCGATTTGCCAAAATCAGCCAAATTCAATTGCTCCTATCCACTTGGACACCTTAGAGGATTGAATCTAAAGGGGACAATCACTGAGCCAAGCCTCCAAAGTCCATGGAACAAGAAATAGCATGTTGAACCTAGAATGGCCAAAATAGGGACAAGACTTCAAATTTGGAATGAGGCATTCAATGGAACCATCAAGGTGGCATGGACTGAGCCATTCTCATCTAAAATCAGTCAAGACTTATCCAAGACCAAGGGAACCAAAGCTCTGTGCCCTAACCTCTAGTCAATGGCTAGAGGAGACTTGGATTTTCATTTGCCAACATTGGCCAAACCTACTTACCAGCTGCCATGCACTATTCCTTGCAAAACAAACTTGCTCTACTATAAATAGAGCTCAATTGTGGTCAGTTTGAGTACACATAAGCCATCTAACAGATGCTTTCCTCAAAATCTCTTCTTTCACTCCAATTTTGCCTTCTAAGGCAAGTCACTATCGGGTTTTGAGTTTGAGAGCAATTCCAATCAAACCAATCACTCACACACCTCACATACATCACATATGAGCTGATCAAACACTTAGATTACTTCTGAAACATCAATTTCACAAAATCACCAACTGGTTGCTCAAATTTTCAATCAAGTTGCAGCTGAGGTACCACAAAATGATCCAGCCAATTTCAATCAAGTCCAACCATCCAAACACAATCCATAGGGTGTAGGGAAGTTGTTCAGATCATCACCACTCATCTGTAACACCTCCAAATCAAAAATCACTTTGAACTTGCTGTCACGACTTGGAGGTAAGCACATACTTGGTCATCTCTCAATCTATGCATATTTCCTCGCACAATAATTTGGCCATATGTTCATAATCATGCATGGAATGTTTTCTCTCAATTAATTGCATTGTTTGAATCGTGTATCAAAAATCCTAGCCTTCATGCAGAAATTAGGGTTCTTGAGGTCTCTTCGTGATTTCTTGTTGTATGTTTAATTTAAATGAAATTAAAGTACATATACATGATCGTGAGGTTGAGACGAGCATAATGATATGTGGATTGCATGATATGATTACGTATTCATGGAGATTGGATAGAAAATGCAAATCTGGGCAAGGAAGAACACGCGCGTGTTCTTTAGCTTGTTCTTGGCGCCATTTTTGAATAATTCAAATATTTGAATTTTGTGATTTTGTTTAATTGATTCAAAAATTAATTTCTCTCTGAGTTTTAATGATTTTGAGTTGATTCTTTTTTTAATAATTCACAAAAATGTTAAAATATTTTATTTTCACAAAAAATCCCAAAAATATTATTTATTTCATATAATTGATATTTCTGTAAAGAATTAATATTTTGATTGTTTTTGGCATTTTAAATTTTTTTCTACATTGATTTTGCAACTTTTAATGGTTTCTAATTATTTTGTAGGTCAATACTTAATTTTTGAAGCATTAATCCAAGATCACAATTTGTTTTCCATGTGTTAAACAATTTTTGATCATTTTAATTGAATTTTTATTCAATTAAATACATTTTGAAAACAAATTAGGGTTTTAGATTAATTCAACCCTCATAAATCATTTTCAAAACTTTTTGGGCCTCTTGAGAGAGTGTAAGACCCATCCCCCCTTGTACAAAAACTTTTTGGGCCTCACTCATTGTATAAGTCCCTCTGTACAAGTAAACGGCGCGATCGTCGCCCGTTTAAAAATAAAAATCATCTGGGCCTCTCCTTGAGCTATAAGACCCATTCAAAACACTTTGGACCTCTATTAGAGTGTAAGACCCAATCCTCCTTTTAACCAAAACATTTTGGGCCTCACTTATTGTATAAGTCCCTCTGCGTTACAAGAAAACCTCGGCGCGATCGCCATTTTTAAACAAAAAATCGTTTGGGCCTACCCTCGTGTTATAAGCCCCACTCTTTTCTTTAAACCTTTTTGGGCCTCTTGAGAGAGTGTAAGACCCATCCCTTTGTACAGAAAACCTTTTTGGGCCCCAGTCACTTGTATAAGTCCCAATGTACAAATTCAAACAGTGCGCTCACTGATAAAAATCATCTGGGCCTCTCCTTGAGCTGTAAGCCCCAAATCTTTCTTTTTCAAAGCACTTTCTCCTTTGATTTTGAATATACTGTTGTTTTCAATCTTTCTTTGTTGAACAACTAACCAAACAGCATGGGAGCACTCCAACCGAGTAAGTGGTTATCGCTTTCATTTACTGATTTCATATTATAAACTGTATTGTGGGGCTGCTCACTGTAAGTCTCCTTTCATAAACTCATATCTACTATGTAATAATAGTATAGATATTTCGAGTTTCCCCGGCAACTACGTCTAGAACTAGGTGACGTCGTTTCATTTATTCGTAGAAATAGACACCTAGATCCCCAATAGGAGCACCAGATACAGTCTTCTCTTCGGTTGTCCTCCTTAGGAATCGTCAAGAAGCTCTACTCCCCAAGATGAATGTATTCTCCGTGAATGGCATCTTTGAGTTTCTTCCAGATTCTCGAACTTTCCTGACTTGATCTATTCCTTGCGGATAGCTTGCCTTGAATGTCTCGGGGTTTGGGTACCCACTACGGTCATAATCTTGGACCTTAACTAAGGAACCCTCTTTAAAAGCTAAAAGTCGCTGGATAGTAAACCTCGCACGTTTACCAGTGGTTTTTATCTTTAAAAGAGTTATATCTCCTAATGGAAAGGAGATGATAGACCCACGGGCTTCTTAAAAGCATCGGCCTCCTCTTGGGCATTATTCAAGGACCCTACGGCTTCTTAGAAGTATTCACAGCCTCCTCTTAGGCTTCGTATAATGATCTCTTCCTCCGAGAATGATAGCCTCCTCTTGGGCTTCGTACAAGGACCCGTCGGCTTCTTAAAAGTTTCCAGCCTCCTCTTGGGCTTCGTACAAATTGTCCCGATGACCTCCTAGAGGTATAGGAACAGAACCTAGTCATCCTCCTAGAACAGTCCTTTCATAGAGTCTACTACTGTTTCTCAAAGCATAGTACAAAAGATAAAACTCTAGACTTGGACAGTCTAACTTCCTTGAGTCTCAAAGACATTCTCAAGTGACCCCTTCGTTAAATAGGAAGGAAACCCGCAGACTCAGACAATCTCAATACCCTTTGGATTTCCCGTTTCCTCAAAGAGAAGGAAATATCCCTGATCCTCAAATCAAATCCCTGAGTACAGTGTTGCTCATATAAGAACTAATTTTCTCTTTTAAAATCAGTATATTGGATCTCTCACACAACTGAAACAAACTTTTATCCTCCATCTCGGGCTTCGTACGAGATACAAAAACACTCTCTTGTTGAGTATAAAAGATTCTCTTGTTGAGTCAAAACTTTTAGCCTCTCTCTCGGGCTTTATACGAGACACCATCGTCAAGTCAAAACCTTCTCGCCTCTCTCTCGGGCTTTGTACGAGACACAAAATAGCCTCCTCTTAGGCTTTGTATAATGATTTTCCTAGCGGAAATTAGCCTCCTCTTAGGCTTTGTATAAGAAAACCACTGGTTGATCCAATCAACCTTTTAGCATCAAAGTTGTGCCTTGTTCACAGTACACAAACATCAACAACTCCTTTCCCTTCATCTAATCACTGTAAGCGGCAAGCCTCTGGATCATCTACATCCATGCCACTGTCCCTCTTTTAGCATGAGGAATTCCTAAGGAAAGATGGCGTTGCTCTACACTGAGTTAAAGTCTTCTCCTTCAGGTTAAAACCCTTTCTTCGGAAATTATGGCATTGCTCGGATCCGCGTATCCCAGTTAAAGTAATTCTCCTTCTCCCTCTTTAGAGATGACAAATTCTCTCTAAAGTCGAGGTCTTTCAGCTTCACGTCTTGGGCTTTGAACAAGACACAAATAGACCTTTCAGCTTCACATCTTGGGCTTTGAACAAGATACAAACCACCTTTCGCTTCACGTCTTGGGCTTTGAACAGGACACCAAAACACCATTTCCTCCCATAGAATAGGAGGAACTACGAACGCTCTGATTTCCCTGTTTCGGTAAACGGGAATACGTAGGCATAAGATCGAAAGAAAAGATCTTAGCGAGCGCAATCAATAAAAAACCCAAATCCCATATCTCCATCAATCAAAAGCAGTATTTCAAAAGCATCAGTCCTAACATCCTAATCCTTGTTCCCCGCCAGAAACCTTCTGCCCAGGTAAAAAAGAAAGAAAACAGTATTGGCGAAAATACAAATAACCAGTACAAAGGCCCCCCACATTGATAGCATTCGTAACCTAACAGACCGCTGTTTAAACTCAGTATGCAAAGCAGGGTTAATTGGAGACATCTATTTCCCTTCCTTATTCAGCTCACAATAGGATAAAAAATGAATCGACCTGTAGTCAAAGCTCAAACCGCAGAGAGCGACCAGCGCTTAAGAATCGCGTCCAAAATCGCTCGCTACACCGGGTAGCTAGGATGTATATGATTCTTTTGTGATACATTTGTACATGTATCTTGTTGATGAATGTTTATGTAAACATGAATTATGTTGGTGGATAATACTTGATGATATATATATATATATATATGTATATATGTTTGATGTTATTCAATGTTTAGATTTTGCGCTTTTATTCTAAATATTGAGATGTGGGTGTAAGGACTAAGTTCCTCTGTTGCAAAGTTACCCCACTGTTGCATATCAATTGTTGAGCAGGTGTTGAATGTTTTAATTTCATGTATAATGTGACAAACCTTTTCTATACTATGTTTATAATTATACTCTGACGAAATTTTTAATATGTGCCTAAATGATTATGTGATTATTTTGGGGTATAGAAAGGGGGTGTTACATTAAGTGGTATCAGAGCCAGTGTTGAGTTAGTTGTGTTTGTCTTGTTGTTGTGATGGTTGAACTGTTGTTTAACCTTGTTGTCATTTTTGGGAATAATCAGAATATGGCTGGTAGAAACGGCAATGCGATGGCTGCTGCTTTGGAAGCAATGGCTAGGGCGGTGCAAGGTGCGCCGAACGTGAATGCTAATGACGAGTTCAGGAAGAATCAACCATCGGTCTTCAAAGGAAGATTTGATCTCGATGATGCTCAAATTTGGTTGAAAGAGATTGAAAGGATCTTCAGAGTCATGGGCTGTGCGGAGGAGAATAAGGTGAGGCTTGGGTCTCACATGCTGAAGGAAGAAGCCGACGATTGGTGGGTCGGTATGCGTCAAATTCTTGAGGTGGATGATGAAGAGATAACTTGGAATTTATTTCGTACCGAGTTCTTGAGGAAGTATTACCCTGAAAGTGTGAAAGGGAAGAAGGAGATAGAGTTCCTTGAACTGAAACAAGGTAGTATGTCCGTGGTGGACTATACTGCTAAGTTTGTGGAGTTGGTTCAATTCCATCCTCACTATGCTGCAATTACTGCTGAGTTCTCAAAGTGTATTAAATATGAGAATGGTTTGCGTCCCGAGATTAAGCAAGCTGTGGGATATCAAAGGATAAGAAGGTTTACGGATTTGACGGAATGTTGTAGAATCTTCGAGGAAGATAGCAAGGCTCGTTCTACACATTACAAAAGTTTGAATGAGAGGAAGGGAAAGCAACAAGCTAGAAGTGGACCTTATGTGACACCCGTTGATAAGGGCAAGCATAGGGGAAACTTTGATAAGAGATCTGGAGGAGGAGGTTCCGGTTCTGTTAAGTGTTACAAGTGTGGTGAAATGGGTCATAAATCATTTGAGTGTGGGAAGACTGTGGTGAAATGTTCTAACTGTGGAGGCCTTGGGCATGCTACTACCGATTGTAGAAAGAATGTAGTGAAGTGCTATAATTGTGGAGAAGTGGGCCACATTAGTACTAAGTGTACTAAGCCGAAACAAGCTCAAGCGGGCGGAAAGGTGTTAGCATTAGCGGGGACGGACACTACTAGTGCAGACCGTTTGATTAAAGGTACATGCTTTATTAATAGTACGCCTTTAGTTGTTATTATTGATACGGGGGCGACTCATTCATTCATTTCTCGTGAGTGCGCTAAGCTTTTGAATTTGTTTATGACTTCTTGGGGTGGTGAGATGGTTATTGAGACTCCTGCTTCAGGGTCGGTAACTGCGTCTTTGGTGTGTGTAAGTTGTCCTTTGACCATGTATGGTAAAGACTTCCTTATGGATTTAGTGTGTTTGCCGTTGGAGGGATTGGACGTAATCTTGGGTATGAACTGGTTGCAATTTAATCGAGTTCATATAGATTGCTATCACAAGTTGGTGAGGTTTCCTTCTTTGGAAGATGTTGAAGATGAGAGTTTCCTATCCACTAAAGAGTTGAAGAAACTTTTAGCGGACGAAGCTCAATTGTTCGGTTTGTTTGCATCATTGTCGGTGGAGAGTAAAGTTGAGCTCGATGTGTTCCCAGTGGTGTGTGATTTTCCAGAAGTGTTTCCGGAGGATATTACGAATGTACCGCCGGAAAGAGAAGTTGAGTTTTCTATTGATCTAGTTCCGGGTACTAGACCGGTTTCGATGGCACCGTATCGTATGTCGGCATCGGAGTTGGTAGAATTGAAGAAGTAATTGAATGACTTGTTGGATAAGAGATTTGTAAGGCCAAGTGTTTCTCCTTGGGGTGCTCCGGTATTGTTGGTAAAGAAGAAGGATGGGAGTATGCGGTTATGCATTGATTATCGACAATTGAACAAGGTGACAATTAAGAACAAGTATCCGCTTCCAAGGATCGATGATTTGATGGAACAATTGGTTGGTGCGCGTGTTTTTAGCAAGATTGATTTGAGATCGGGATATCACCAGATTCGTGTGAAAGAAGAGGATATTCAAAAGACGGCCTTTAGGACACGGTATGGTCATTACGAATATTCCGTGATGCCATTCGGGGTTTCTAATGCGTCGGGTGTGTTTATGGAATACATGAATCGTATTTTTCATGAACAGTTAGATCGTTTTGTGGTTGTGTTCATCGACGATATTTTGATTTACTCTAAGTCTCAAGAGGAGCATGAAGAGCATTTGAGGATTGTGTTACAAATTTTGAAAGAGAAACAATTGTATGCTAAGTTGTCGAAATGTGAATTTTGGTTGACGGAAGTAAGTTTTCTTGGACATGTTATTTTCGGTAGTGGTATTAGTGTTGATCCATCCAAGATTGATGCGGTGATGCAATGGGAGGCTCCTAGATCGGTTACGGAGATTCGAAGCTTTTTAGGCTTGGCGGTTATTATCGGAGGTTTATTGAGGGATTTTCGAAGTTGGCACTTCTGTTAACGCAATTGACTTGTAAAGGAAAGGCTTTCATTTGGGATATTCATTGTGAAGAGAGTTTCAATGAGCTAAAAAGGAGGTTGACAACGGCTCCGATCTTGATTTTTCCAAATTCGACGGAACCATTTGTTGTGTATTGTGATGCTTCATTGGTTGGTTTAGGTGGTGTTTTGATGCAAGATGGAAAAGTTGTGGTATATGCTTCAAGACAATTGAGAGTGCATGAAAACAATTATCCTACACATGACTTGGAGTTAGCGTCCGTGGTGTTTGTTTTGAAAATTTGGAGGCACTATCTTTATGGTGCAAGATTTGAAGTTTTTAGTGATCACAAGAGCTTGAAATATTTATTTGATCAAAAAGAATTGAACATGAGACAAAGAAGGTGGTTTGAGCTTTTGAAGGATTATGATTTTGGTTTGAATTACCATCCGGGTAAGGCAAACGTGGTGGCCGATGCTTTGAGTTGGAAGTCGTTACATATGTCCGCATTGATAATGAGAGAATGGGAACTTTTGGAGAATTTTAGAGACTTGAGTTTGGTTTGTGAAATGACGTCGAGAAGTGTGAGACTTAGTATGCTACATGTTACGAATGATTTTCTTGCAACCGTGTGTGAAAAGCAAAAGTTGGATTTGAAGTTCGTTGATTTGATGATGAATGAGAATGAGGATTTCAAGGTTGATAATTTTGGAGTTTTGAGATTCCGTGGTCGTATTTGTATTCCCGATGATGCGGAGTTGAAAAAGATGATATTGGAAGAAGGACACCGAAGTACCTTAAGTATTCATCCGGGAGCGAATAAGATGTATCAAGATTTGAAGAAAATCTTTTGGTGGTCCAGATTAAAGAGGGATGTGGCTCAATTTGTGTATGCGTGCTTAACTTGTCAAAAGTCTAAGGTGGAACATCAAAAGCCTAGTGGATTGATGCAACCGTTGGACATTCCGGAGTGGAAATGGGATAGTATATCGATGGATTTTGTTACGGGATTGCCGAATACACAAAGAGGTCATAATGCTATTTGGGTAATCGTTGATAGGCTTACTAAATCTGCTCACTTCATTCCAATTGATATTAGTTATCCTTTGGAGAAGTTAGCTGAGATTTATGTTCTTGTGGTTGTGAAGTTACATGGAGTTCCTAAGAGTATTGTATCGGATAGAGATCCTAGATTCACATCGAGGTTTTGTGAGAGTTTACAAAAGGCTTTGGGTTCTAAGCTAAGATTGAGTTCGGCTTATCATCCGCAAACGGATGGTCAAACCGAGAGGACAATTCAATCGTTGGAGGATTTATTGCGTGCTTGTGTGCTCGAGCAAGGTGGTGCTTGGGATAGCTATTTGGCGTTGATTGAGTTCACCTACAATAATAGTTTTCATTCAAGTATAAGTATGACACCATTTGAGGCTTTGTATGGTCGGAGATGTCGAACACCTTTGTGTTGGCATGAAACCGGTGAGAGGACGATAGTTGGACCGGAGATGGTACAAAAAACGACGGAGAAAGTGAAGTTTATTCGTGAGAAGATGAAAGCTTCTCAAAGTAGACAAAAGAGCTATCATGACAAGAGAAGGAAAGATCTTGAGTTTCAAGAAGGCGACCATGTGTTTTTGAGAGTTACGCTGGTTACGAGTGTGGGTCGTGTTTTGAAGTCGAAGAAGTTGACTTCTCGTTTTATTGGTCCGTATCAGATTTCTGCGCGAGTTGGTGTTGTGGCTTACTGTGTGGCGTTGCCTCCGAATCTTTCGAATTTGCATGATGTATTCCATGTTTCGCTACTTCGGAAGTATGTTTCGGATCCGTCACATGTTATCCTTATGGATGAGATTGAAGTGAGAGATAACCTTACGGTTGAAGCTTTACCGATTAGGATTTTAGACCGTGAAGTTAAGAAGCTAAGGGGCAAGGATATTGCGCTTGTGAAAGTAGCGTGGGGAGGCGCTGCGGAAGGCAATATGACTTGGGAGCTAGAGAGTAGGATGCGAGAGTCGTATCCGGAGTTGTTTGAATCAGGTAATATTTTCGAGGACGAAAATTTCTAAAGTGGGGGAGAGTTGTAACGCCCCGATTTCGATTATTTCCCATTTTGTTGAGTCTTTTATTTAAATTCAGTGATAAATTATTTCATTTGTGAAATTGGTGTGTTAATATGCTATGTTGAACATGTTGTGATATTTTATCGTTTTTGAGAGTTTTCGGGGAAATTAGAATGGAGGGTATTCTGGACATTCCTCAATTAATGATAAGTTAGAAATTTAGTGGAAATAGAATTTTGTGAGAAAATGAATTAATTTAATTTGGGTAGAAAATAAGAAATAGAAAAGAAAAAGAGATAAGGAGAGGAAATAGGAGAGAAAGAGAAAGAAAAGAAAGATAGAGAGAAAAAGGAGAGAAAGAAAGAGGAAGAGGAGAAAAGAGAAGAAAAGAGAGGAAAAGCTTGGAAATCTTCAAAACAACTTCTAGGAATCGATTTATCCGGGTAAGGGTGTGAAATCTTATTATCTTATCAATGTGTATCATTATGTATGATTGTATTGTTGTTGTTGTGGATTTTTATGAGTTTTTGTATAAACCCATATTTTGTAAAATTGCTTGGAAATCGATTAAATGTGGTTGAAATCATGTTTTTAGTGTCCATAATTGTTGGTATATGTTAGATACTTGTCATTGGACATTGTATTGGTAATTTTCTGGTGTGTAGGTGGAATTTGGGATGATTTTGGGTGTAACCCGTAGAACAAAATTATGCAGAAGAATTTTTCTGGTTTTTCCAGGTCATACGCGTATGGGGCATGTTCATACGCGTATGAACCTTGGCACTACGCGTATGGTGGGCGAGGCATGGGCCAATACGCGTATGGGATGTTATTTTGCTCGGCCATCTGCCCATTTGCGTATGATACGCGTAGCATTTCAGGGCAATACGCGTACGAAGTTGGGAATTACGCGTACGGACATTTACACGTGAACCTTGGGAAAAATGAGTCTCTGCTCATACGCGTATGGCTCAGGGCAATACGCGTATGGACAGGACAAATGGTAAAATGAGATTTTTCGAAAATGTGTTTTCGTTTTCGTCCGTAACTTTTGTTCCGTTTATCCGATTTTTACATTCTTGGTATCGTTGTGAAGCTATTGAGCTGTACTTTCTTATTATGACGATTTGGAAATTGTTAGCCGATTTAATTATGTCGGAAAGTCGGGAATAATGTTATTTAGCGACTTTTCCCGTTTTGGATGTGTGTTTTGGAAGTGAATCATACAATAGTGAATTGATGTGAATGTATATAGATTGTATGTGATTGTATGAGATGAATGCATAAATATATTGTGAATATGTATGCATTTCAAGAATGTCTTGAGTCATTTTGTATGTGAAGCATAATGATGTGCATTCTTGTGTTGTGTGATTCTAATGAGAATCCGCTATAAAGTCGTGTGCCCATGTGGGGTGTGAGCGATGATTATAGACGATCGTGTGCCCGTGTGGGGTGTGAGCGATCGGGTCGTGTGCCCGTGTGGGGTGTGAGCGATCCATAAACATTGTGTGCCCATGTGGGGTGTGAGCAATGGGTGAACATCGTAGGCCCGATGGGGAGTTACAGTGGTAACGAGCGATGGTTCCAATGAGTTCCTGAGTGAACTTGAGATGATTGAGTCGGTACCCGCATTGCATTTGCATAGAGTCGTGAGTCGGTCTCTATGATTTGCATTTATCATCTTTATAATGGTGTATTGATGAATAAACATGAATATGTATGTTTATGTGGAACGATAAGAATTGTGAAAGTGTGCATGATGAATACGCTTGGTTTTGTGTATATATACATTGTAATGTATATGAGTGAATTGTGATGAATTGTGGTGAGAATGTGGAATATGTGTATTTTAATGCTAAGATATATAATTTTATGCATTGTTATTATGATAATATTTCTCACCCTTCTGCTGTTTTATGATGCTCTATGAGGCATTGCAGAGTAGGTATGCTGGTGGTCTTTTTGTGAAGCGTGTCTTCATTCTTTTGGTCGGTCGGCTCTGATATGTAGCACCGGGTAGCTAGGATGTATATGATTCTTTTGTGATATATTTGTACATGTATCTTGTTGATGAATGTTTATGTAAACATGAATTATGTTGGTGGATAATACTTGATGATATATATATATATATATATATATATATATATATATATGTTTGATGTTATTCAATGTTTAGATTTTCTGCTTTTATTCTAAATATTGAGATGTGGGTGTAAGGACTAAGTTCCTCTGTTGCAAAGTTACCCCACTGTTGCATATCAATTGTTGAGCAGGTGTTGAATGTTTTAATTTCATGTATAATGTGACAAACCTTTTCTATACTATGTTTATAATTATACTCTGACGAAATTTTTAATATGTGCCTAAATGATTATGTGATTATTTGGGGGTATAGAAAGGGGGTGTTACAGTACCAGCTGCCTCTGTTGTACCAGTCGCCTCTCCTGTACCAGCCACCTCAACCTCAACTGCCACTGTAAAATCAATCTCCTCTACCACATCCCTAACTGCAGTCTCCTCTGGAACATCTCCAATAATAGCCTCCTCCGGCTGAAGAACAGGGACGTCCCCATCTGTGGCCTGCACTGAGGAAAGACCTCCATGTCTCCTAACAGACTGAGGTGCCTGGAAACGCCCCCGCTCCTCGGCCATCCGCCTCCGGTGTGAACCGGTTGGGACCACCCGGCCTGCCCGTACATGTGCAGACTCAACATCAGAATCTACTGTACCTCTACCCCTACCACCTCCCGCCAAATCAAGCGCCCTCCCAGCAATGCTACCATCACGGCCTCTAGTTTTCACTGAAAAAAAATAAGATTAAAAAAAAATAACAAATATTGAAAAAATACCGGATTTTTTGAAATTCCCGGAAAAGGAAAAATTTACAACTACTAGATTTTTTGAAATTCCCGGAAAAGAAAAAATTTACAACTACCGGTTTTTTTGAAATCCCCGGTGGCGATTACCAGTTATTTCAAAATTTCGGGTAAGATGTTACCGGTATTTTTGAAATTCCCGGTAATATTCACCGGTTATTTCAAAAAATCCGAAAATTCTTACTTGTTAATTCTAAAATTCCGGTAGGTGTTTGAAATTCCCGGTATCTTCTGAGAATTTGGAAAATCCGTGCGTCTACCGGATATTTCGAAATGCAAAAATATTTTTTTGAGAAGGACTAATATATCTTTTCACAAGTCATGGGGTTGTCAAGTTTAATTGTGGAGGTGGCAGGTAAAATCCTCTAAATATAACCACTCTCAAGAAAGAGAAAAAACATTTCATTACATCAACCGGCAATGGAACAACCAAAAGCACACGTAGCTGTTGCTCCATCTCAACACACCCTTCAAACATCCAAGAAGAGACCATTCGACTCTCTTTCCAATTCCACTTCCAATTACTTCAAGCTTCGTGCCCTAATTCGTGACCTTCGCCCTCATTTTATCCAGGTACGTACATATTACTACCCCGTTTCCCTAGATCCTCTCAAAATCTTTGATTTTTCATCGAATATGATTATGCTTGTTGTTTTCGTATAAGGGTTTCACCCGTTTATTATTTCGCTTGATCAAATTTCTGAAAAAAAAAACAATTGAATTTATAATCTTTTTAGCTATTCCAATTAAGGGCTGAATTTTTGTGAAAAAGGTTCTAGCTTTCTGTTCTTTTCTCTATTATAGAGCGTTGTTAATATCAAATAAGGAGTTATAACAAGTTATGGACCTAGTTTGATAGTTAGGTTTTTCTAATCTCACTATCTTATGTATAGAATTTTCTTGAAGTACTCTTTTTTATGGTTTAGCATTGGCAGGGTATTGATTTTATGGCATGAGAGACCTAGGTTAGGTTGAGTTTTTGGATACTTGGATTGTAAACTTCTTGTTACTAGCTTGATTAAGAATTGGTTTATTTTGGTATGATTTAAAGGAATTGATTGAAAAGATAACGTAACTTGAGGGCGGCGCGACGTGCTTTCTAGAAGTAGAACCAATTTAAGGAAATTCAGATATATGCTGGTTTTTTTATATTATTTTAAACTTTTGCATCATCATAGGAGACCCGAGGCTTTTGAAGTTAAATTGTATTTTTTACGGGCCTTCCATGGTCATACTTTGCTGTGAGACATATCCTAAAAATGAGTAAGGTACTAAGGTGGGAAAAAGAATGATTGGGTATGGTGATTGGTTGAGTTGCAATCTAGTGTCAGAACGACCTAGGGTTTTTCGACACAACACTTTTCAGTTTAAGGAAACAAGACAAGCAGTTTAAGATCATCTCATATACGGGCTCAAAAATAGAAGAATGCTTAAAATTAAACACATATTCATAAATCAAAGTTCTGTTATTTTCAAAACTGATATAAAGCAAAAAAGAAAATATGTAGAGAGAAGGGATGGGTTCTGCCGCAAAGAGAATAGTGACGCTACTATTTTTTTTCTGTGCAGAGGAGAGAAAGAGACGATGTTGGGCTTTGTTTTCTCCAATCAGACTTTATGTTTTTTGGAATACAAAATGTCCTAAAAAGCTACTATAAAATAAGGGTATTTTTGGGTTTTTATTTCATCTTCGGTGGTGCGGCTGGTGCATCCACGCTTTTTCCACAATTTGGGGTGCTATGGCCACAACCCTAAAACGCAATGTCTAAATCTGTACTGTAGTGCTCTGCCTCCACTGCTGTTAAGTGCGGCCATGGCACCGTCGTGACGGAATGACGTGGCAGGGTTTTTCGATGATCGACATAGTCAATTTGTGAAGAGTACCCACCTTAGCGATGTTATAGGCCACAATAGTGAGTTTATACGGCAAACTTTTGTCCTTATTCCATGTTCCGTCATCAACAACATGGCCTGCCTCTGCTATGCAATGCCACAGTTGCAGTCACTGCAGGTGCAATTAAGTACATAGTTTCAGGCCAGCTCCCTTGCGGACAGAGGAGAAATGAAGATTCAAGAAGAAAAAAAATAGAAAATTATCATCCCGTTCCTTCTTTGTTAATTATGAAGATAAATAGAAATTTTTTATATTTTACTAATTATTTAGTCATAATTATTTAATAAATTGAATTTATTGCTTATAGTTATACGCCGTTCTGTTGTTCTGGTTTCGGCTTTGGCTTTCCGGGATTAACGACATAGCATATATTATATATATTTATTATTCACAATCCTAAGCTAGTTGATTTCTTTTGTCTCAACTTATAAAAATAATTGATGAAATCCTCTATTAGACATAAAGGTGAGTAATCTTGAAAACTTTATTATCATAAACATATATAGAGGATAATATTATATACACAGAAATGGAAGGAAAGCGGACAACGAGCTGCGCCGCTACTCAGTAACGAGAGGAATCTTGAAAACTTTGAAGATTCAAAATCTTAGGCAAGTAGAAACGAGTGAAGAGCATCAGCTAAACAGAGCAAACTAGTCCATGCTTGCATATTGGGTAAATAACCCTCAAATTACAACTAGTTGAAAGTCATAAAGAGTCTAATAAAGACCCACAAAAGGAAAAAAAGAAAACACTATAGTCTTTCCTCACCCTCGAAGCCCGAATGCTCCAAAATAAATAGGTTATAAGTATTTGTGTTGGATACGTTTGTAACCGATACTCCTGGGATACTCTCGAATGTGACCCTGAAGTATCTAAATAGTGTTTTTACTTTTTGAACAATATATTACATGATACATTTGACTTTGAGATTTTATGTGGCATGGCCGGATATGACATTACATTTTTTAAACTATTTTTACAAGTTTTGTGTGACACTTTTTTTTAACCATTTAATTTTCTACATTTTGAAAGGAAAAAAAATCTCTCCCCCATAAAAATAGAAAATCTCCACATCCTCCTTTCATCATTACAGCTTCTGTGTTGATGTTGATGTCAAATATATTTTGATTTAGGTGAAAACCCTACAATTTGTGTTATGATCACAGATATCTTGTCATAAACTATGATCATTGTTAAGAAATGTGGTTGGGCCTAACTTAACCCTACAAAACCGGTTGGTAGAGTGAGGATTACCCCCACTTATAAACACATGTTCATGCCATATATTGTCCGATGTGGGACTCTTAACACACCCCCTCACGCTCAGGATTAGACAACTGAAGCGTGGAAATAAATGGTGGGTGGCCCGATAGCGGAAACTAGGCTCTTGATACCATGTTAAGAAATGTGATTGGGCCTAACTCAACCCTACAAAACCGGTTGGTAAAGTGAGGATTGCCCCCACTTATAAACACATGTTCATCTGGAGCGTGGAAATAAATGGTGGGTGGCCCGATAGCAGAAACCATAGAAGGTGACCCATTGGATCTTAAACCAGACTCTGATACCATGTTAAGAAATGTGATTGGGTCTAACTCAACTCTACAAAACCGGTTAGTAGAGTGAGGATTACCCCCACTTATAAACACATGTTCATGCCATATATTGTCCGATGTGGGACTCTTAACAATCATTATTGTTGTATATTAACTATAGTATATAACTATAATGATCACAGTTTATGCATTGACTATATAATGTACTGGATTATTATGTACAAGTAGTGTCTTTTTTCTATGAAGTCGTTTTGTTTGGGGCTGATAACAATATGTATTGAACTATTGAAGGATGGTGTCTCTAATAGTTCAAGTTTACCCGTCATTTCATTCCTTTTATATTGATTCATTGAATGACTGTTTTTTTAAACTAAAAATTCTATATAACAAGTGCCTAATAATTGCGGTTTGATCTTGAAGGTTCTCCAAACTCCTGACTACAAAAATTGCAAGGCGTCACATGAAATTCGAGACAGTAAGTTGACCAGCTTTTCAAATCATAATTCAAATTACATACACCAGCTGTACTTCTGAAATATTGAATACGGCATTAAAAGAATGGAGCTGCATGTAACTAGAACCATGTTCATGTTGATTACATTTTCCCCATGTATAAAGCTTCTAATACTTATAGATTAGGTAGTGTAAAATATATTTGTTTGTGTGGTTTCTTGAATTGCAATATGATTTTGGCTTGTAATTGCAGAGCTGAAAACCGTGCTGAAGGTATACAATGATATGAAAGCGGAGGCAGTTTCAGTAGGGAAGCAGCAACCTCAACGAGTCAAGTTATCGGAGCAAACTCATGTAGCGAAAACAGTTGCGCGGCCATCTGTGGCTGAAGACAGTCAGACATCATGCACATACGTTATTGGAGGATCAGCTTTTGGCTGGAATTTCATCACTTTTCCAGTCGCCAATTCTGTCTATTATGGTAGAACAAAGGAGCAATTTCGATTGGATAAAATGACCGTGTAATTCTTTGGTGCCATGGCACAATAAAGGACTTACTACCTGTGCAACCTGCTGTCCATTGGAACAACCTATTCATTCAACCATAAGTGGTGTGTATCAGCTACCTTAAACTTACCTTTTTTGGGAGGTCCTTTTGGCAGTGTCTGATAATTTTACAATTAGTTGCACTTCATTTTGAAAGCAAATCAATTGATTTTTTTTGTTTTTTTTTACAAATTTACCGAAAGGTTTTTTCTTGTATCCTATGCAAGATATGATGCTCTTTTACAATGGATTTCTAATATTTTATAGGATTAATTGTTATTTTGATCCTTCTATTTTTTTTTTTATAGTTTTGATTTCTTTATTTTAGAATGTTGGTTTTTGTCCTTAATTTAGTTTTTTTTTCAAGATTTTAGTACCCTTTTAATTTAAGGTTAAATTTTAATGATATGGTGTGTCACTGTGACATTTATAATAACTAATGGGTCATGCTAACCGCTTCTGGGGCACCGGAGACGAGACATTGGTTAAAATTTCTAATTAAAAAAATGTTATCTTTAGTTTATTTAATAAACACAAAATTCTTTAAAAAAAAATTAATTATTTTTATTTTTAATGTATTGAATATACATATATTTAAAAAAAGATATATTTATTTAATTTTTTAAATAATGTTCAATTTACCATTTTAATTTCTTAATCAATGTTGGAGGTACTTGTTTACATTTTCCATAACTAATTTATGTATTTTTTAATTTTTTTTTCAAAATATAACTTTTTAATTATATAAAATAAAATTTGAAGATATTTCATTCACGTCATTTAAATATATTATTTATTATATTGAAGACATTTCAATATAATAAATTTATGAAATAATAATTATTATTTTTATAATATTATAACTTTAATCTTCTATTTCTTAATAAAGTCATTTGAGTAGTGTTGTTATTTACACTACACTTCATCATTTCCGCAATCCTATTTTTTAATTTAGTAATATAAGGAAATTTCTTACCACACCATCCAACATTCTTAGGTACCATGCGCGCTGACGAAAATACCCCTGCGTTCCGGATGTGCAAATTCGGACGTACCGTTTTTTAAAAATTTTCAGTTTTTTTCGGATGTGCACATCCGGTAAACGTTCGTATTTGCAAATCTAGAATAAAACCTGATGCAAAACACCAAAAATCCAACAATGTTTCTCACATTCATAAAATAAAATCGGGATTACATTGAGAAAATTGTCATGACATCGACAGCAATTTAAATATTACAAGATCAATAGCCCGGTGGACGCTTGCACATCTCTAAGATGTCATCGACCGTTCTTCGGATTTTGACGGTCGCCTCGAACTCGAGCGGGAATCGTTATTCGTAGCCGAAAAAAGTTTGCCACATCACTCTAACATCCTCTTGATTCTTGAGCTCAACAAGGTTATAAGCGACGTTCCCTTCGTTGTCAACGGAAGGTGAACGATACTGAAGCTTCGCAACCTTCCGTTTGTCTCCGTAAGGTAGGAGATGTTCGATGTCGTCAATGATCTCGCCGATGGAGATGTCCCTCGTTAGCTTATACTTGCGACCGAGTGTTATGCCGTCGGTATAGGAAATAGTTGCGACATACCAATGGATCTTGATATCATACAATTGAGACATTTAGTGTTTGTGTGAATGATATCAAATGAAACCCCTAATTTATAGAAAAGTTAGGGTAAAGTTATTTCTACCAAAGTTTGTTTCGGATGTGCAGATTCGGACAAACCCTACAAATATTGGTTCCGAATGTGCACATCCGAAAATTTCCCGGATCTGCAAATCAGAATGTTTTACTGATACATTTTTAAAACAGAATTGAACATGTTATGCAGCCGCTTGGAATACTTTCATTGCAATAAAATTCATAAGTGTATTAAAAAGACATATGGATAAAAATACAATATATTTCACTTCAATAATGTACATTGTGTCGTATGATTATACAAAAGAGTTAAAACAAAATTCTCCGTCTAAATCTATAGGAGCTTGAACTTTCGACTTTTCAGCATTTGATGCCTTTTCAATTGCGTGCAATCTTTCGAATTCAACCATCCTTTCGACAAAACTATCCGACCAAGATTCGGCAATTGCGGTGATTTAGGTGGTATCGGGCATCCGGGTTTCAAGATAACTTGTACGAAATGTCTTGATTTCGCAATCCATCTGATACACATGATGCGATCATTTGGATTCGACGGAGGTACGGTGTGGAGTGGAAAAAAGGTTTCTGAAAAACCGTATCGCGTCAAGTCGAAACACATCATATCGTAGGCGCATGCTATAAGATGACCCATCTCGGGAAAGCTCATCCATTTCGATACCGGTGCCAGACCACTCAACCACGGAACAAGTGACTCGTGAACCTTGTCATATTTTTCTTGATTTTCATAGAGACGCAAGTATGCTTCTTTATGTGTCTCCAACTCTAGGATAAGTTGATGACGTACAAGTGCATGACCTTCCTCTCCTTTACCGAGTAGAGCCGACACGGCTCGGTAACCGCAATTACCATCCCCTACAACATCGATGATACCGTCGATATGCTTGTGCATAAAAATTGGCATCTCGTCAATAAAGGAAATCATACGTGTAGTCGGAGTCGGAGTCGAAACTCGTGGAATCGGTGTCGGAGCCGGTTTGGAAATGCGAGCTCCTTTCGTGACACTTTGTAGAGATTTAGGAGTCGGAGAGTCTGAAAAGATTTGGTCAACGTGCTCATAATGTGAAGGAGACCGAGTTGTCGAGTTGTCATTTGGTGTAGGCTTCAACTTCTTCGGAGCACCCTTTGTCTTAACCTTGAGACGGCGGTATCATTGCGGTTGTTTCGGGGAAGGCAATCTTCCTCAACTCTTCTTTGATGTGTAGCTTCATATTGTCATCGGCCTTCAAAAATCTCACTTGAATCGCTTCCAATTTGGCCAAAATAGAGATACCCGGTTTATCTCTTTCCTTACAACCATCATCATCAAAACTAAGTCTCATCCAATGAGGGCAAACTTCGTCAATTTGTATTGGGTCACCTAGTTTCAACTTTTTAGCAATGTCACAAGCACAAGGAAGACCGTAGGTTTTCACAATAGTGCAACCACACTTTGCGCTATCGGAACCTACCGTTTCGGCTCGGTTGGCCTCGTGAAAAATATAGCCCAACCTCGCCCGAGACGTGTTGCCGATCAATTGAGATTAGAGGAAGTTACCTTTAAACCGATGTTCCAAAATCGTAATGCTTCGACCGAAAGTGGTTTGTATCTCATTGTGTTGGTTTTTAATCATTAGATGCACGGAGTCCCAATCTCTACGTAAATCCCCCATGCTATTCCCCAACCAATTCTTCAAAGTGGCATGTGCCGACTCAACTCTATTGGTGGTAGTGTTTCCAAGATGTCGTACGTTATCGGTCCACGCACAAACAATATTTTCTTTCACTTGATCAAGAATGGTGGATTCAACATATTTCAACAAAGCGGGGTACCTTTCGCACACTTTCCGGAATTTCATGACCGAATCGGCATATAATTCCGTTGTGGAAGAATTTAGAATATGAGTCCATGCATCCATTATTTTCTCTACAATGACACCCGACTTGACCACTTTTCCGTCTTCCAACTCCACTTGTTTCGCACCCACCGCGGTCTTAACCCGACTTCGCACATTCTTTGTTATGTGAAATCGACAAAGCAGTGCATTGGAAGAAGGAAAGACCTTTGCAACCGCATTCATCAAGGCGTTGTCGCGGTCCGTAACAATTGCTTTTGGCATTTAAACATGTTTCTTCAAAAGTGACTGACACGTCTTCAACGCCCACGTAAAATTGTCTTCTTTCTCACACTCCAAAAAGGCAAAGCCGGCGGTATATGTCTTACTCGTAGACGTAACGCCAACCATCTCAAACAATGGAAGACGATACTTGTTTGTCTTGTAGGTGCTATCGAGAAAGAGCACTGTCGAGAACGTGTTGAACAACTTGATAGAATCCGGATGAGTCCAAAAAATATCTCGGACCGTAATTCCATCATCGCGATATCTGTACCGAGACACATAATCGTTGTCCTCCAACACTTTAAACAATTGTTGCATCTCACTCCTATCTCCTCTAATTGCCTTGTTCGTTTGATACCGAATGTTATACACTTGCTTTATGTTTGCAACATTTTCGGGTTCTTTCCGTTTCAACGTCGCAAGTATATTTTTCAGTTGGAAAAGGTTAAAGGTCATGTCGACTATACATGTCTTTTCTTCCGCCTTGAGCCGACATACACTTGGATGACCTTGAAACTTTGAGCACATTTCGTGGTTATGTATACCACAACGAACGGTAAATCTCCATTTCTTGGAAGCTAACATGTAACCACCAATCTTAAAAGAGCACTCACATCATCTAGTACCGGTCTCGTCTTTCTTTAACTTCTGTAGAGGTGCTTGATATTTTCCGCTTCTTTCGCAACCCAAAATTACAAAAGCTTTTCTTCTATCCGACCCATTATCCGATCTCCCGATATTTACACCGAAGCCAAACTCAATAGCCGTCCTATGAATATATGCGATCATGCTTTCACGATCATCAAAGTCTTGCTTGTTGTTAAAGTCACCGCCGACATCAACCGACTTTACGAGCATGCTTTCATCTTTCGGGGAAATCGGCGCAACTAATTCTTTTGACATGTTATCGGGGTGCACCATATCTATTTATAAATAAGAATAGAACAATTAATATGTATAAATAAAATATATTCGAAATTGCTGAAAATTTAAATTAATTAGGTTCAGGCATTTTTCCGGATGTGCACATCCGAAAATGTTCATGCTCAATTCGTTCCGGATGTGCAGATCCGGAAGTAACGTAACTTATTTTTTCAAAAATGTAGATTGATAATGTGAGCAATGTAGTGGAGGAAGTTGAATATTTACCTGAAATTCAGTCTTTTCTTGCTCCCTTTGATTTGTTGCACTAAAAACTTGAACTTTTTGAGTGAGAAATGGGATTGATGAAGTAGGATTTTTTAAGTTGGTGAGAGTGAGTGTAGTAGAAGAAATGTTGAAAATGGGAAGGGGGAGTGATCATGCAGCTTTAAATATATCAGCAATGTTTCCGGATATACAGATCCGGAGGCCTACCGAATATGCACATTCGGAACAATATTTTTTTATAAGGTTACGGTGCGTCCGGATGTGCACATCCAGAATCAGGGGGCAGAAAAAAAATTTCACGTGGTGTCTAAGAAACTTGAATGGTATATTAAGAAATCATCTATAAAAAAAACATACATTTTAACATGTCCTATTTCTGTTTTTCTGTTTTTTAATCTAGAAAATGGAAATATGAATATATATATTTTTAGTAATCAAGTCTAGTGATGCTGACTTTGTGTGGTAGGTGGGGTAGATCAATTAAATAGTTGTAAATATATGGATTATGGTTCAATTGTTGATAATTATAAATTAACAATTTTTTTTAAAACAAAAGTGAAGTTGAATTTGTGCGTTGTTTCTTGTTATTTAAGTGTTCAATAATCAATCAAGGAAATTTGAGTTCTTAATCATTATAGATGAAAATTTTTTATTAAATGTCAAATAGTTTTTTTCTACCCAATTTTTCTACTGGGTGGATTTGTAATGTTTATTTTATTGCAAAATGTGAATTATCGTTTTATTTAAGAAAAAGTTCCTTACTAAGGTTGCTAACCTTTTGAACTTAAGTGAATACAGACCAATTTGTTTAGTGGGAAATCTGTATAAAATAGTGTCGAAACTGTTGGAAAATAGATTAAAAGCGGTAGTAGGAAGCCTTATCTCTCCTTGCCAAATGGCGTTTGTGCCTGGTAGAGAATTACTGGATGTTGTTGTATTAGCGAATGAAGTTGTGGACAAGGCGACAATGGACAACAAGGATTGTATCCTCTTTAAAGTGGATTTCGAAAAAGCCTATGATTGTGTGAGTTGGAATTTTCTTCGTTTTATGATGGAGAAGATGGGTTTTGGGAGGAGGTGGATAAGATGGATGGAAGCAAGTGTCTTCAACAGTTACTTATCTATTTTGGTGAACGGAAGTCCAACGAAAGATTTCACTGTTGAGAGGGGTTTAAGGCAGGGCGATCCTATATCCCCCTTCCTTTTCGTTATTGGTACGGAAGGTCTCACCAGCTTGGTCAAGAAGGCGGTGTCAATGGAGAGCTTCAAAGGTTTTAATGTTGGTAATGGTGTATTTGTGGATTTAATTCAATTCGCGGATGATACGCTTATCATAGGAGAAGGAAGTTGGAAGAATTTTGTGAGCATTAAAGCATTGTTAAGAGGATTCGAACTAATATCGAGGCTGAGGGTGAATTTCAATAAAAGTATGATTATCGGCATAAACGTTAGTAGAAATTTTATGGATGTTGCGTCTTTTTTCCTATCTTGTAGGATCGATAGTCCCTCTTTTGTTTTTCTTGGAATTCCTATCAGAACCAACCCCGGAAGAGTTATAACTTGGAAGCCGGTCTTAGAAAAGATTAAAAAGAAGCTGGAATTATGGAAGTGCAGAATGTTGACGATGGCAGGAAGAATCACCCTTATTAATTCGGTGCTTGCAAGCCTCCCTATCTTTTGGCTTTCTCTATACAAAGCTCCGGCGTCGGTTTTGACATCTATAGATAAATTTAGATGCATGTTCCTTTGGGGTGATACGGAGAATAAGCGGAACATCCATTGGATTAAGTGGAGGAGAGTTTGTAATACAAAGGATAAAAGGGGCCTTAGAATCAAGAGCATGGAGGAGTTTAATCTTGCTTTATTATCTAAGTGGAGATGGAGGATCATGGAGAAGTCGAAGGCTCTTTTGAAAGATATTCTCTTGGCCAGATATGGCAACATAGAACAGCAATTGTTGACGGACGAGATTTCTTCGAACTCTTCTTCCTCTTTTTGGTGGAAGGATATCATAAAAAGTGGAAAGCTTTCTTCTAACCTTGGTTTCTGTTTTGCATATTCGATTAAACATGTTTTAGGAGATGGTAATAACATTCTGTTTTGGACGGAAAATTGGCTACAGAACACCACTCTGCGTGAGACGTTGTAACGCCCCGGTTTTTTTGTTAGATTTATTTAATCGAGTCGATTTAATTATTTTTGGTCTTTATATTATTTTATTCTTGGTTATTATGTTTTATCGCGTTTTGGGAACGTTTGCGAAAAAATTGAGTGTAGGGGTATTTTGGTCTTTTTGGCTTGGATAGATATTGTTTTTCATTAAAATAGAAACATAGAGAGAAAATAGAAAGAAAAGAAGAGAAGAGAAAAGGAGAGTGAGAAGAAAGAAAAAAAAGGACAACTTGGAGTCTAAGAAATCGTTTCAACCGACACTTCAAAGCACGATTAATCGGGTAAGGGTGTAAAACTCGATTATCTTATCATTGTGTATGAATATGTGCATGTTTTCTTGGATTGTGTGGATTGTTTTCATATAGTTTACATTTAGGTTGAAATGATGAAAATGAATCAGAATCGATGTCGACTTTTACCGTTGTAATTGTGTGCGATTGATGTGTTATCATGCAATGTGTTTTGATATATATAACGTATAGCTTGTGTGCTGTTATATGATGTGAATGCATGTAATGAAATGTTGTGATGATGGTTTGTGGCCTTATGGAAAATAGATGCATTGTTTTGGGTTTGATTTCAATGCATGATTATTGATGTTGAGATGGTTCACATGGTTATGTATGTTATGCATTGATTGTCATGAGTCATTGTATGCCAAGCATCATGATATGCATTCTTGTGATGCCCTAGTGGGTGTGAGCGACGAAACGATTCCCGAGGGAATCTACTATTACGGTCGTGAGCTTTATACAAAGAGGACCGAAAGCGACGTTATAGACGATTGTAAGCCTTATACAAAGAGGACCGAAAGCGATCGGATCGTGAGCCTTATACAAAGAGGATCGAAAGCGATCAATAAACGTCGTGAGCCTTATACCAAGAGGACCGAAAGCGACGGGGAACATCGTTTGCCCGACAAGGAGTTACACTAAGTAACAAGCGATGATTCCAATAATTCCCGAGTGAATTAAGGATAAGGAATGACGGATGGAACGGTACCCGCATTGCATTTGCATAGAGTCGTTGTGTCGGTCTCTTTACACTTGCATAAGTCATGAATGGATTGATTATGTGGGAGAATTGTGAATGAAATTGATGAGTTGATATATATATGTTGGTGATAAATGTATTGAGCATGATTGATATGCCTTTGTGAAGGATGTATGAGATATGAATTGTGTTGTTATGTATTTGATTTATGGTGTAAGTTGCGGTGAGAATGTTTTACATTGTGTATTTTGTGTTGTTACATAATTGTATGCAACTATATTATAATTGTGTTTCTCACCCTTCTTCTGTTTTGAATGCTCTATGAGGCATTGCAGATTAGATGCTGGAGGTCTTTTTGTGAAGCTTATGTCTTCATTCTTTTGTCGGTCGGCTCTGATATGTAGCACCGGGTAGTCAGGGAGATCGTTATGTGACTTTATGTATATATCTTTTTGGATTTTACATGTATGACTCTGTGTATGACAGACAAACTTCTATGTTTATATATAAGAGATTTCAGTTGCAGATTTTCCGCTTTTATTCTGTATCTGAATTGTGGGTGTTAGGAACTGAGTTCCTCTGTTTATGTTGCTACCTGATTGTTGCATATCTATTTGAGCAGGTTATTTTATTTCATCATCGTGATGTGACGCTCCGTCTATGCCATGAATGTTTTAATTCTACCCTGATTATTTGTTATCGCTTTAATTGCTCGGGTTATAGATTAGGGGTGTTACATTAAGTGGTATCAGAGCCAGTTTGTGTTAGTCCGTGTCGGTCGTTTTGACCAAGTTGTTTGTTGTGCGTCAGTTGTGTTCTGGCGAGCTGATTGTTTAACCATAGTTACTGTTATTGGATATGAACAGAAGATGGCTGGAAGGAATGACGCTGCTCTTGTAGCTACTATGCAACCTATGGCTCAGGCTGTGCAGGGTGCACCTAATGCTGGTGGGAATGATGAGTTCAGGAAGAACAAACCGCTTATCTTCAAAGGAAGGCATGATCCTGATGGTGCACATATTTGACTTAAGGAGATTGAAAGAATCTTTCGAGTGATGGACTGTGCTGAGGAACATAAGGTGAGATTGGGTACTCATATGTTGCAGGAGAAGGCTGATGATTAGTGGGTTAGTGCGCGTCATGTGTGGGAAGCTACAGGTGAAGAGGTCACTTGGGCTTTGTTTAGCAGGGAGTTTTTGAGGAAGTATTTTCCTGAAGATGTTAGAGGAAAGAAGGAGATAGAGTTCTTGGAGTTGAAACAGGGTTACATGTCTGTTAATGATTACACTGCTAAGTTTGTGGAGCTTGTTCAGTTTTATCCACATTATGCTGAAGCAACTGTGAATTTTTCCAAATATGTGAAGTTTGAGAACGAGTTGCGTCCCGAGATCAAGCAGGCAATTGGTTATCAAAGAATTAGGAGGTTTTCGGATTTGGTGGATTGTTGTAGAATTTATGAGGAGGATAGCAAAGCTCGTTCTACTCATTATAAGAGTGTGAACGAAAGGAAAGGAAAACAATCGTTTCGTGGGGGTCCTTATGTGTCACCAGCTGACAAGGGAAAGCAAAGGGCTAATTCTGATAAAAGGCCAAGTGGGGGAGGTACGTATAATCCTCTGAGATGTTATAGGTGTGGTGACTTAGGACATCGTCAGTTTGAATGTAGAAAGGATATAAGGAAGTGTTCCAATTGTGGAGGTATAGGACATGAAACAACTGAGTGCAAGAGGAATGTGGTGAAGTGTTTCAACTGTGGGGAACCTGGTCATATTAGTACGAAGTGTTCGAAACCAAAGCAAGCTCAAGCTGGAGGGAAAGTATTTGCATTGGTAGGAACTCATACTTCTAGTACAGATCGTCTGATCAGAGGTACTTGTTTTATTAATAGTACGCCTTTAGTTGCTATTATTGATACCGGAGCGACTCATTCGTTTATTTCGTCTGAGTGTGCGCAACATTTGAATCTTTTGTTGTCATCAATGGATGGAGATATGGTTATCGATACTCCAGCAATGGGGTCGGTAACTACTTCTTTGGTTTGTTTAAGTTGTCCTTTGACCATTTATGGTAAGGATTTTGATATGGATTTGGTGTGTCTGCCGTTGGAGGGTTTAGATGTGGTTCTAGGAATGAATCGGTTGTAGTTCAATCGAGTTCATATCGATTGTTATCATAAGTTGGTAAGATTTCCTTCTCTTGAAGAAGACGAGGAATCGAGTTTCTTATCTACCAAATAGTTGAAGAAACTTTTGGCGGATGAAGCTCAGTTGTTCGGGTTGTTCGCATCGTTGACCGTGGATAGTCAAGTTGCAATTGATGTATTCCCAGTCGTGTGTGATTTTCCAGAGGTGTTTCCGGAGGATATTTCCGATGTGCCTCCAGAGAGAGAGGTGGAGTTTTCTATAGATCTAGTTCCTGGTACTAGACCTGTATCTATGGCACCTTATCTTATATCGGCATCTGAGTTAGTTGAGTTGAAGAAGCAGTTGAATGAATTGTTAGAAAAGAGGTTCGTGAGGCCGAGTGTATCGCCTTGGGGTGCTCCAGTTTTATTGGTGAAGAAGAAAGATGGAAGTATGCGATTGTGTATTGATTATCGCCAGCTGAATAAGGTGACGATTAAGAATAAGTATCCTCTTCCGAGAATCGATGATTTGATGGACCAGTTGGTAGGTGCGTGTGTGTTTAGTAAAATTGATTTGAGGTCAGTGTCATACCCCAAATTTTGACCACTAAGATTTCCCATCATTGTGCAAATCATCAACACAATATGGATGTACCTTTGTACCTCATTAGTCTCCCCAAAGGTGGGTGAGCATTCACTACAAACAGGATTTAGGGTTTCAAGCCCTCGCAGAGCTCTTAGACAAAGGATCAATCAAGGAATGACATGATCTTCAACTTGTATAGCCTCTCAAATATCCAAAATGGATCAAGAGGACTCCCACTTCAAGGATTAAGCACAAGTTTGCTCCCTTCTAGGTGGATCAAGCCTCAGGATCGCCAGTGTCACCAAATTAGGGTTTGGTCGACTAGGGCCTCCAGATGGAAATTTTCCTCTGGGCATGAGCCAATGCTTCAAAGCATAACCTAAAATGCTCCATGGAACATCATAAACCCCATCATCAAGTCAATTTAGCCTCAGGGGATGCATACATCAAAAATCAGGAATTAGGGTTTCGTGACCTAATTCACCCCTAAGTTGACTTTTGGGACAAATCATGAGCCAAGACCTCAAGACATGATTTGAGGGTCTCCAACGTACCACGTTGATCCATTTTCAACAATGGATTGACCCAAGAAGCTTGAGCAACAAGTTTCAATTTCATCTGAACCACAGTTAGGGTTTCGCGAGAAAAGTCAACTGTAGCTTTGACTTTTGACCAGGACATGCTCCCAAACCCTAGGACATGATTCAATACACACTATAACACCCATGGAACATGTCCATCAAGTTTGATTTAGGTCAAGGACATGATTTCCTAAAGGATCGCACAGTTTGGAATTCATCTGATAAAAAGTCAACTGTGCACAAAAGTCAAACTTTGACTTTTTGAGATTTTTCATAAAAATGGTTTTTTGACCCTAAAATGATGTTAATGTGTGATTGGAATCATCATTCATCAAGAAAAATCAAAGAAAGTGGGATAACTTGTAAAAGGGGTAACCATAAAAACTTAGAAAAGTTCTAAGTTATGAAAAAAGGTGGCAAGGGTACCAACTTTGGAGGATCATAACTCCTAAACCACAAAGCCATTTTTCCCCATCCAAAGATGGATTTGTAGCCCTCATGGCCCTCTACAAAAGTGTCAACTACACTTCATCCTATTTCATCATGGATTTTGAGTTATGGTTGGATCAAAATGGCTAAAAACCTAAAATTGACATTTTTCAGCACTTAGCCAAAAATCTGCCTTGTAATTTCAGCACAATGTCCCAACTTCAAGGCTGTTTTTCTCCATGATCCAAGTTGAACCAGGTCTAATGTCAAACATCAAAGTTGAAGTACATCATCTAAGCTTTCCGGAAAGTCCTAGAACGTCCATGTAGCATACTCGAGCAGGGAGTTATGGATCTTACAAAAGGCCTTGCTGAAGCTGAAATTTTCAGGGCAGATTTGCACATTTTTTGTGCCACACGAATTTTCAAGCCTTGTCATCAGTTTGGACACATCTAAGGATCAAATCCAAGTGGGATGATCTGATCCATGAACCTCCCAAGTCCAAGGAACCAAAAAAAGCATGCCAAAACCTAGAAATCCCTAAAAGAGGGACAAAACTCCAATTTTGGTTTGGAGCATTTAATGGATGCTTAGAGGTGGCATGGACTGAGCCATTCTCATCTGAAATCAGTCAAGACTTATCCCAGACCAAGGGAACCACAACCCTGTGCCCTAACCTCTAGTCAATGGCTAGAGGAGACTTGCATTTCCATTGGCCAACATGGAACAAACACCTGCTGCAGTTGCCATTCACTGTGGATCCCAAAACAAACTTGTTCCACTATAAATAGAGCTCATTTGTGTTCAGTTTGAGTACACCAAAGCCATCAAACAGATGCTTTCCTCAAAATCTCTTCTTTCACCTCAAATTTGCCTTCCAAAGCAAGTAATTCTGAGTTTTTGAGCTAGAGAGCAATTCCACTCAAACTAATCACACACACACCTCATATATATCATATGTAAGCTGTACAAACCATCAAAAGTGACCTGTAATCACAACATCACAAAGTCACCTCTCAAAACCTCAAAATGACACTTTTTTGCATTTTTCAAGCCATGTCTTGATTCAGTCACTTTCCAAACCAGATAAAACCTCAAACACACTCTAAATATCATCCTCGGACTGTCCCAAATGGTGCCACATATCTGGAACACCATTTAAGAGAGTTGGCATTTTGGCCACTTTTGACCATTTTGCGAGAAAGTGCACAAACTTGCTCCAGAGGTTTCCAGCCGATTCCAACCATCCTAAAAGCTTCTAAGAGGTCATTTGAGGTTGTCCAAAGCATCAAATCATTTCTGGAACAAAGCACTTGGTAGGTTGCCCAAAATCTCCAAAAAAGAGGTAAAATCCACAACTTGAATTCTTTGAATCATGCTTTCCTTTGTTGTCCACATACATGCATCATATTGAACAATTCTTGAGGCAAAAATGTAGTCCTTAATGTGTATGTTGTAATCCTCCCACTGTTTGCATTTTAACATGTTTATATGTGGAATTTTGGTTGTTTTAAAATCATGTCCAATTCAGGTTGTTTTGATTCGTGTGTTCCGTACATTAAGTTTTAGTGTGCATGAGTAACACCATTGGATTCCTTGCGAAAAATCGGTCAAGATAGATTTTTACGAATTTCAATTCCGATGAAAATTGAGAGAGTTACGCGCGTTGGAAATTTGACGTGAAACGACGTCGAATTAACGATAGCGGTTCTGATTTTTTTTGCTTTGTGTGTTCTATACAGTGAGTTTCCGAGTGAGTCAATAACACTATTGGATTCCTTGCGAAAAATCGGTCAAGATAGGTTTTTACGGATTTCAATTCCGATGAAAATTGAGAGAGTTACGCGCATTGGAAATTTGACGCGAAACGACGTCGAAAACAACGTGCAGTTTTGGTTTTTAATTTCTGCATTTTGTGTGTTGAGTTTCCTTGTACGTGAGTGATACCATTGGATTCCTTGCGAAAAAGCGGTCAAGATAGACTCTTTCGGATCTTAATTCGGTTAAAAATCGAGAGACTTACGCGCGTCGGAAGTTTGGCGCAAAACGATGTTTTCAACTAACGTGCAGTTCTGGTTTTTTTGCTGCTGCATTTTGTACGTTGAGTTTCAGCGTGCATGTGCGATACCATTGGATTCCTTGCGAAAAATCGGTCAAGATAGACTCTTTCGGATCTTAATTCCGTTAAAAATCGAGAGAGTTATGCACGTCGGAAGTTTGGCGCGAAACGATGTTTTCAATTACGCGCAGTTCTGGTTTTTCGATTTGCGTGTTTTGTACGTCGAGTTTCGGTGTGTATGTGTGGTACCATCGGATTCCTTGCGAAAAATCGGTCAAGATAGGTATTTCCAGATTTTGATTCCGATAAAAATTGAGAGAGTTATGAGTGTTTGAAATTTGATAAAAAAACGTGTTGAAAATTAAAGTTTCGGTACTCGTTTTTACCCCCATAAGAGATGTCGGAGATGATATTGTGACATCTTTCCTCTTTTTCTTATTTTTATTTTCAAAATTTAACTAATTTTTTTTACATAGCAAAAAATCATCATTTTCCAATTCATACCCCATAATATTTTAATCCACAAAAAATCACAAAAAAAATATTATTTTTAATATATTTAAAAATTGTGTTTTAAATTGTTTTAAATGCTTTTAAAATGATTTCATTTTTTCTTGATTTTTTAAAACCAAAATGATTTTAAATATTTATATGGATAAAATATTTTTTTTCATAAACTTTAATCATTATTTAATGATTTTTTTTGATATTTTTATCATTTTTTACTTAATTTTTCTTGGAAAAATGCCTAAAAAAATGAAATTGGGGTTTTCTTTGATTTTCACCCTAACAAATCTTTTTCAAACACTTTGGGCCTCTATTAGAGTGTAAGACCCAATCCCCTTTTAACCAAAACAATTTTGGGCCTCAGTTATTGTATAAGTCCCGATACGTTAAAAATCTCGGCGCGATTGCCATTTTCAAACTGAAAATATTTTGGGCCTCTCCCTGAGTTGTAAGCCCCCATCTTTTGTACAAAAATACACTTTGGGTCTCTAATAGAGTGTAAGACCCAACCCCTCTTTTTTATATTTTCTCATTTTATTTTATAATGATTTGGAAAATTAATAACTCCTTCAATTTTGATTATTTTTTATTGGTTCTTTTTCTGAAAAATCACAAAAATAGTAAAATATTTTATTCTACAAAAAAATCAAATTTATATTATTTATTTAATATAGTTGGTATTTTTGTGAATAAATTCATTTTTAATTGTTTTTAAGCATTTTAAAAGTGAATATTCATCTTGAAAATAAAGACTATGGTCCTCCCCTCGTGTTGTAAGCCCCATTTCTTTTCTTTAAACTTTTTGGGCCTCTATTAGAGTGTAAGACCCAACCCCTTGTGTACAGAAAACTTTTTTGGGTCTCATTCGCTGTATAAGTCCCTCTGTACATTTTCAAATAAACGACGCGATCGTCGTCAGTTTAAAATTAACCAACTGGGCCTACTCTCGAGTAGTAAGACTCATTTCCTTTCTTAAAAACTCTTTGGGCCTCTTGAGAGAGTGTAAGACCCATCCCTTTGTACAGAAAACCTTTTTGGGCCTCAGTCACTTGTATAAGTCCCTCTGTACAAATTCAACAGTGCGCTCACTGATAAAACCCTGGGCCACTCCTTGAGCTGTAAGCCCCAAATTTTTTTATTTCAAAGCACTTTCTCCTTTGATTTTGAATATACTGTTGTTTTCAATCTTTCTTTGTTGAACAACTAACCAAACAGCATGGAAGCTCTACAACTGAGTAAGTGTTTACCCGCTTTCATATGTATATAACTGTATTGTGGGGCTGTTTCACTGTAAGTCTCCTTTCATAAACTCATATATATATAACTGTATTATGGGGCTGTTTCGCTGTAAGTCTTCTTTCATAAACTCATATCAACTGTGTAATAATAGTATAGATATTTAGAGTTTCCCCGGCAACTACGTCTAGCACTAGGTAAAGCCCTGTTGATCACTCTGAACTTACAGTCAAAACTAGATCCACATAGGATTACCAGACACAGTCTTCCCTCCTCTTGGGGTTAAACAATATGGAGATGTGAAAGGCAGATTCTTTTTGAACCCTTTCTCAGACTGTCACTCTTAGAAATAGACTGAACTAGATCCCCAATAGGATCACCAGATACAGTCTTCTCTTCGGCTGTCCTCATTAGGAATTGTCAAGAAACTCTACTCCCAGAGATGAATGTATTCTCCGTGAATGGCATCTTTGAGTTTCTTCCAAATTCTCGAACTTTCCTAACTTGATCTATTCCTTGTGAATAGCTTGCCTTGAATTTCTCGGGGTTTGGGGACCCACGGGCTTCTTAAAAGCATCGACCTCCTCTTGGGCATCGTACAAGGACCCACAGGCTTCCTAAAAGCAACCCCGCCTCCTCTTGGGCTTAGTACAAGGACCCTACGGCTTCTTAGAAGTATTCACAGCCTCCTCTTAGGCTTTGTATAATGATCTCTTCCTCCGGGAATGATCGCCTCCTCTTGGGCTTAGTACAAGGACCCGTCGGCTTCTTAAAAGTTTCCAGTCTCCTCTTGGGCTTCGTACAAATTGTCCCGACAACCTCCTAGAGGTATAGGAACAGAACTTAATCATCTGCATAGAACAATCATTTCAAAGAGTCTACTACTGTTTCTCAAAGCATGGTACAAAAGATAAAACTCTAGACTTGGACAGTCTAATCTCCTTGAGTCTCAAAGACATTCTCAAGTGACCCCTTCGTTAAATAGGAAGGAAACCCGCAGACTCGGACAGTCTCAATACCCTTCGAATTTCCCATTTCCTTAAAGAAAAGGAAATAACCCTGATCCTCGAATCAAATCCTTGAGTACAGTGTTGCTCATATAAGAACTGATTTTCTCTTTCAAAATCAGTATACTGGACTTGTCACTTAAACAATTACCTTAGCCTCCTCTTGGGCTTTGTACAATGATTCTCCCCAGCGGAGTCAAACAACGTTTAGCCTCTCTCTCGGGCTTTGTACGAGACACATAAGAGACTCCCTCGTTGAGTCAATCACCCCTTTAGCCTCCATCTCGGGCTTTGTACGAGATACAAAAGGGTTCTTATTGAGCCAAACAAACAATAGCCTCCATCTCGGGCTTTATACGAGATACGAAAAGATTCCCTCGTCGAGTCAAAACCTTTTCGCCTCCATCTCGGGCATCGTACGAGATACAGAGACTCTCTTGTTGAGTCAAACTTTTAGCCTCCATCTCGGGCTTCGTACGAGATACAGAGACTCTCTTGTTGAGTCAAACTTTTAGCCTCCATCTCGGGCTTCGTACGAGATACAAAAACACTCTCTTGTTGAGTATAAAAGATTCTCCTGTTGAGTCAACCCTTTTAGCCTCTCTCGGGCTTCGTACGAGACACATAAAAACTCCCTCTTGTTGGGCCAATAGCCTCCTCTTAGGCTTTGTATAAGAAAACCACTGGTTGATCCAATCAACCTTTTATCATCAAAGTTGTGCCTCGTCCACAGTACACGAGCATCAACAACTATTTCCCCTTCATCTAATCGCTGTAAGCGGCAAGCCTCTGGATCATCTACATCCATGCCACTGTCCCTCTTTTAGCATGAGAAATTCCTAAGGAAAGATGGCATTGCTCTACACTGAGTTAAAGTCTTCTCCTTTAGGTTAAAATCCCCTATAAAGGAAATTATGGCATTACTAGGATCCACGTATCCCGGTTAAAGTAATCCTCCTTTATAAACCAGTCACCCAACAGTTGTGACAGACAAACCCTTCTTTAGAGATGACAAATTCTCTCTAAAGTCGAGGTCCTTCAGCTTCACGTCTTGGGCTTTGAACAAGACACAAATAGACTTTTCAGCTTCACATCTTGGGCTTTGAACAAGATACAAATCACCTTTCGCTTCACGTCTTGGGCTTTGAACAAGACACCAAAAACCAATTTCCTCCCATAGAATAGGAGGAACTACGAACGCTCTGATTTCCCTGTTTCGGTAAACGGGAATACGTAGGCATAAGATCAAAAGAAAAGATCTTAGCGAGCACACTAAACAAAAAACCCAAATCCCATATCTCCATCAATCAAAAGCAGTAATTCAAAAACATCAGTCCTAACGTCCTAATCTTTGTTCCCCGCTAGAAACCTTCTGTCCAAATGAAAAGAAAGAAAACAGTATTGGCGAAAATACAAATATCCAGTACAAAGGCCCCCCACATTGATAGCATTTGTAACCTAACAGACCGCTGTTTAAACTCAGTATGCAAGCAGGGTTAATTGGAGACATCTATTTCCCTTCCTTATTCAGCTCACAATAGGATAAAAAATGAATCGACCTGTAGTTTAAGCTCAACCGCAGAGAGCGACCAGCGCTTAAGAACCGCGTCCAAAATCGCTCGCTACAGTCAGGTTATCATCAAATTAGAGTGAAAGAGGAAGATAATCAGAAGACGGCTTTTAGGACACGATACGGACATTACGAATATTCTGTGATGGCGTTCGGGGTTTCTAATGCGCCGGGAGTGTTTATGGAGTATATGAATCACATTTTCCATGAGCATTTGGATTAATTTGTTGTTGTGTTTATCGATGACATCTTGATTTATTCTAAGTCTTGGGAGGAACATGCGGAGCATCTGCGTATTGTATTGCAAATCTTGAAGGAAAAGAGACTTTATGCCAAGTTGTCCAAGTGTGAGTTCTGGTTGTCAGAAGTGAGTTTTCTTGGGCATGTGATTTCAGGTAATGGTATTGTTGTGGATCCATCTAAAGTAGATGCAGTTCTACAATGGGAGGCTCCTAGATCGATTACTGAAATTAGAAGCTTTTTGGGTTTAGCTGGATATTATCGAAGATTCATTGAAGGCTTTTCCAAGTTAGCACTTCCTTTGACCCAGCTGACTTGTAAAGGTAAAGCGTTTATTTGGGATATTCAGTGTGAGGAAAGTTTTAGTGAGCTGAAGAGAAGATTGACTACATCTCCGATTTTGATCTTACCGAATCCTAGTGAACCGTTTGTGGTGTATTGCGATGCGTCTTTGATTGGGTTAGGTGGAGTGTTGATACAAGAAGGTAAGGTTGTGGCTTATGCTTCGAAGCAGTTGAGAGTTCATGAGAAAAATTACCCTACGCATGATTTGGAATTAGCGGGGGGTGGTTTTTGTGTTGAAAATTTGGAGGCATTATCTCTATGGTGCAAGATTCGAAGTCTTTAGTGATCATAAGAGTTTGAAATACTTGTTTGATCAGAAAGAGTTGAATATGAGGCAACGGAGATGGTTGGAATTTTTGAAGGACTACGATTTTAGCTTGAACTACCATCCTAGTAAAGCTAATGTGGTAGCCGATGCGTTAAGCCGGAAATCTTTGCATATGTCCGCTTTAATGGTTAAAGAGTGGGAACTTTTGGAAGCATTTAGAGATTTGAGTTTGGTGTGTGAGTTGACATCTGTTGGCATGAGGCTTGGTATGTTAAGGGTCACTAATGAGTTTCTATTGACCGTTAGCGAGAAACAGAGGCTGGATGTGAAATTTGTTGATTTGATGACGGTTGGAGGTAAAGGTGTGAATGGTGACTTTAAAGTGGATGATATGGGTGTTTTGAGATTCCGTGGTAGAATTTGTATTCCTGATGATTCGGAATTGAAAAAGATGATTTTAGAGGAAGGACACCGGAGTAGTTTGAGTATACATCTGGGAGCTAATAAAATGTATCAAGATTTGAAGAAGATCTATTGGTGGTCCGGATTGAAGAGGGATGTGGCTCAGTTTGTTTATGCGTGTTTGACGTGTCAGAAGTCGAAGGTAGAACATCAGAAGCCTAGTGGATTATTACAACCATTGGATATTTCCGAGTGGAAATGGGACAGCATTTCTATGGATTTTGTGACAGGATTGCCGAATACTCAGAGGGGACATAATGCCATTTGGGTGGTTGTGGATAGGCTGACTAAATCGGCGCATTTCATTTCGATTGACATCAGTTTTTCTTTGGAGAGGTTGGTTGAGATTTATATCCGTGTGATTGTGAAGCTACATGGTGTTCTGTTGTGTATTGTTTCAGATCGAGATCCGAGGTTTACTTCCAGATTTTGGGAAAGTTTGCAAAAGGCGTTAGGTTCCAAGTTGAGATTGAGTTCTTCTTATCATCCTCAGACAGATGGTCAGACTGAGAGAACTATTCAGTCATTGGAAGATTTGGTGAGAGCTTGTGCTCTTGATCAAGGTGGTGCTTGGGATAGTTATCTTTCGTTGGTTGAATTCACGTATAACAACAGTTTCCATTCGAGTATTGGAATGACACCTTTTGAAGCGTTGTATGGAAGAAGATGTCGAACGCCTTTGTGTTGGCATGAATCTGGTGAGAGTTCGGTGGTTGGACCGGAGTTAATTCAACGAACTACGGAAAAGGTGAAACTTATTCGTGAGAAGATGAAGGTTTCTCAGAGTAGGCAGAAGAGTTATCATGATCGAAGGAGGAAAGATCTTGAGTTTCAAGAAGGCGATCATGTATTTTTGAGAGTTACACCGGTAACGGGCGTTGGTCGTGCATTGAAGTCGAAGAAGCTCACTTCTCGGTTTATTGGTCCTTATCAGATATCCCCGAGAGTGGGTGCTGGGGCTTATCGGGTGGCGTTGCCACCGAAACTTTCGAATTTGCATGATGTGTTCCATGTTTCACAGCTTCGGAAGTATGTTCCGGATCCGTCGCATGTGATTCCAATGGATGAGGTTGAGGTAAGGGAGAACCTTACGGTGGAGGCATTACCGGTGAGGGTTTTGGATCGCGAGTTGAAGCGGTTAAGAGGCAAGGACATTGCGCTTGTGAAAGTAGCGTGGGGAGGCGCTGCTGAGGGCAATTTGACTTGGGGGTTGGAGAGTCGGATGCGGGAATCGTATCCGGAGTTGTTTGTCTCAGGTAATATTTTTTAGGACGAAAATTTCTAAGTGGGGGAGAGTTGTAACGCCCCTGTTTTTTTTTTTGTTAGATTTATTTAATCGAGTCGATTTAATTATTTTTGGTCTTTATATTATTTTATTCTTGGTTATTATGTTTTATCGCGTTTTGGGAATGTTTGCGAGAAAATTGAGTGTAGGGGTATTTTGGTCTTTTTGGCTTGGATAGATATTGTTTTTCATTAAAATAGAAACATAGAGAGAAAAATAGAAAGAAACGAAGAGAAGAGAAAAGGAGAGTGAGAAGAAGAAAAAAAAAGGAAAACTTGGAGTTTAAGAAATCGTTTCAACCGACACTTTAAAGCACGATTAATCGGGTAAGGGTGTGAAACTCGATTATCTTATCATTGTGTATGAATATGTGCATGTTTTCTTGGATTGTGTGGATTGTTTTCATATAGTTTACATTTAGGTTGAAATGATGAAAATGAATCGGAATCGATGTTTTCGCGGTTGAAATGTGATATAAATGTTGTAGAATACTTGCTGTTATGATTGGGGAATATTTTGGTTATTATGTTATGGTTTGATAGTGTTTTGGTGGATGAAATGTTGGTTTTGGGGTGAATAACAGCGCTGCTGGGATTCTGAGTTTTCCAGGGTTCGCCTAGCGAACCTGGGGCGAGTCCTAGCGAACAGCTTTCGAGGGTTCGCCTAGCGAACCCACAGCGAAGGTCAGCGAATGTTCGCTAACGACGTTCGCCTAGCGAACTTTGTACTGGTTTTCTCTGCCACTGTTCGTTGGTGTTCTCCTAGCGAATGCTGGAGCGAATGTGATGATTTTTTCTATTTTGTTTTCTTCATAACTTTCAAACCGTAAGTCCGTTTTGGCCGCCGTTCGATGCGTTGGAAAGCTAATGAGATGTACTTTCTTATAAAAGGATTTTGGGATTAGTGGTCGATTTAATTGTGTCAGGAATGTGGAAACGTATCATTTTATCGACTTTTACCGTCGTAATTGTGTGCGATTGATGTGTTATCATGCAATATGTTTTGATATATATATATATATATATATATATATATATATATATATATATATATATATATAACGTATAGCTTGTGTGCTGTTATATGATGTGAATGCATGTAATGAAATGTTGTGATGATGGTTTGTGGCCTTATGGCAAATAAATTCATTGTTTTGGGTTTGATTTCAATGCATGATTATTGATGTTGAGATGGTTCACATGGTTATGTATGTTATGCATTTGATTGTCATGAGTCATTGTATGCCAAGCATCATGATATGCATTCTTGTGATGTCGTGTGTCCTAGTGGGTGTGAGCGACAAAACGATTCCCGAGGGAATCTGCTATAACGGTCATGAGCCTTATACAAAGAGGACCAAAAGCGACGTTATAGACGATCGTGAGCCTTATACAAAGAGGACCGAAAGTGATCGGATCGTGAGCCTTATACAAAGAGGACCGAAAGCGATCTATAAACGTCGTGAGCCTTATACCAAGAGGACCGAAAATGACGGGGAATATCGTTTGCCCGACGGGGAGTTACACTAAGTAACAAGCGATGATTCTAATAATTCCTGAGTGAATTAATGATGAGAATGACGGATGGAACGGTACCGCATTGCATTTGCATAGAGTCGTTGTGTCGGTGTTTTTACACTTGCATAAGTCATGAATGGATTGATTATGTGGGATAATTGTGAATGGAATTGATGAGTTGATATATATATGTTGGTGATAAATTTATTGAGCATGATTGATATGCCTTTGTGAAGGATGTATGAGATATGAATTGTGTTGTTATGTATTTGATTTATGGTGTAAGTTGCGGTGAGAATGTTTTACATTGTGTATTTTGTGTTGTTACATAATTGTATGCAACTATATTATAATTGTGTTTCTCACCCTTCTGCTATTTTGAATGCTCTATGAGGCATTGCATATTAGATGTTGGAGGTCTTTTTGTGAAGCTTATGTCTTCATTCTTTTGTCGGTCGGCTCTGATATGTAGCACCGGGTAGTCGGGGAGATCGTTATGTGACTTTATGTATATATCTTTTTGGATTTTACATGTATGACTCTGTGTATGACAGACAAACTTCTATGTTTATATATAAGATATTTCAGTTGCAGATTTTCTGCTTTTATTCTGTATCTGAATTGTGGGTGTTAGGAACTGAGTTCCTCTGTTTATGTTGCTACCTGATTGTTGCATATCTATTTGAGCAGGTTATTTTATTTCATCATCGTGATGTGACGCTCCGTCTATGCCATGAATGTTTTAATTCTACTCTGATTATTTGTTATCGCTTTAATTGCTCGGGTTATAGATTGGGGGTGTTACAGACGTACCATGAAATTTATTTGTGTAGCAGCAGCAAACAAGATTATGTAAAATAATTGGGAAAGTGGCAGCTTTGTGAGTGGAGATGGGGTGATTTAGGGATCACTGCGTAACATCAAAGTGAATTTGAACAAGTTTCAAAAACCTCATGCTTCAGCTGGCTGACGTGAGGCCTGCAGAGGGGGCGTCTGACGGTTTGCTTTGGACTGGTTGCAATGAGGATTCTTTCTCTGTTAAATCCATTTACAACATTATGAAGAATGCTTGTCCTGAAGACCATCCGCCGGAGACGAATCAGAAACTGTTCAAAGAATTGTGGAGGATTAAACTACCGATAAAAGTTATGTGTTTTGGTTGGAAGCTTCTGTAGAATAGGTTGCCGACGAAGGACCTTTTATCGAAGAGGGGAATATCTTTTACTGAAGATAAATGTGTTTTTTGTTTGTCTAATGCTGAAGATATCAGTCATACTTTATTTGGATGCAATTTAGCGCTAATGGTTTGGAAAAAGATAGGGGTCTGGTGTGGCAACGCGAGCAAGTCCTCAGGAGACGTTGGACTGTTTTTCGCAGACTGGTGCAACTTTAAAATTCCCAAGGTTGGTAGGAGTAAGTTTGGTTCGATTTGGTTAACGGTAGTGTGGTGCCTTTGGAAGGTTAGAAATAATGTTATATTTAGAAACGAAGGATGTAATGTTGACGACATTAGTTGGATTGTTAAATTCCTTACTTGAAAGTGGGCTTATATCGGAGAAATTCCCTACTCCAACACCGATTTTCACTCTTTCTATTTTGATCCCTTTGGTAGAATTAGGTAGATGGTGTTGGTTGAAAATTTTTTGTTTTCTTTTTGTCTGCTGTTGTAATGGTTGATCACCCTTTGTGATCTCTTCAATAGATCATTTGCTTTATGAAAAAAATACAAAGAATGAAGGGAAGAGTTTTTGGATACGTGTAATCCAAATTTGTATTCACTTAACTTTGTTTAAGAAATGTGTTGTTTTATATATTTCATATGGTAATCACACATCTTATAATAATTTAAAAATTACTATATGCATTGTTTAGATTTTGAAATTATTTTAACACGTCTATTATATACCAAATTTGATATCATTATTTTTGTCAAAAATATATCTGGAATTTTTTCTTCAGATGTATTCCTGATTATAATCTCTAAAATTCAAGTAGAAAAATGAATTTGCCTCACATCTTACATGTATACCACTCTTCATGCTATTCATGATCATAACATCATTTTTTTTAAAGAAAGCTCTACAAATATCCCTTTTCATTCTCATTCAAGATTTGTACTTCAAAACAAAATTCTTTAATATATTGGTATCAAATGATGCAAAAGAAAATGAAATTTCAAATAATGTTCATATATTACATTGCTTAAGATCACCTGGTTTATTTTTTTGATATATGCACGTTGTGTATAGATTTTGAAATTTAAATCAAGTTATATTGTGTCAAGAATTTGAAACCAGCAGTGTTTTGACGTTGAATTTGAATTGTCTTATGTTATGATTGGTTGTAGTTATGGTCCACCGTGATATTGTCCCCGAAGCTGTCTTCAAGGCTATTGTATCTATGTATGTTAAATCCGGTGATGTCCATGTAAATGTTGGAAAACAATTTACAAATAAAGAGGAGTGTGGTATACGTGAACATATGCTTTAATAGTGTTGAATATAATTCAACATTCAAGATTAGTTTCATTTGCATTTACATTTCCATTTGCATTTGAATTTAGTTTGTATTTCATTTAAGTTGAATTTGGATGAATCTATATAAACTCAAATGAAAGTGAATTTGTAACATAATAACAAATTTTGAGAATTGAAAAAGTTAGTTACACCTCTCTCTCTCTCTCTCTCTATATATATATATATATATATATATATTCTGTGCAAATATTATTTCATCTTCATCTTCTTCATTTTCTTGTGCATTGTTAATGGAGCACTATTACGGAAAAGACATTTAACAACGGTTGAGTAAGATATATAACCACGCGGGACCAGGCGTTGTTATGTAGCGTGTGGTTGTATATGTGGTACTTACAATCACGGTCCTGGAATCGTTGTTGTATTCTAGAAAGCGCGTGCCATATCACAACGGTTACTTAACCTAACCGTTGTGATAGAACTAAAGGTCCCAAGTTCGATTCTCAGCATCAACATTTTGTAATTTATATTATTCTGGTCAGCGTTCAATATACAACCACGGTTAGGTTTTATAACCGCTGTCAAAACTTCCTCTGTTTTAAATATACAATTCTCTGCTTTTTAAATTCTTCCCATTTTTTATCTTGTAACTATTATAACCATATCAGAGAATTTACAACAACCTGTATTTTTGTTAACCATGCATAAAGAGCATAAAAATAGCTAACATTGTGCATCAAAAGCCAAAATTAATATTTACATCAAACACAATATGTTTAAGTCAAAAGTAATATTCACATCATCAATACAGAAAATAAGTCTTTAGTACATCTCAATAAATCAATCAGCAGAACCCTTAAGCACATTGTAGATATACGCCCAACATTTACGAAGATCTACAAAGTCCTCAACGGGGAATGAGATTTCGTCGTTAAACATCTACATAAGAAAGATCAAAAAATTGAATATCATGCATGATAATAATTCAATAGTCAACTTATATATTAATATATGTAAACATTTTATGACATATATACCTTATCCCATGAATCAACAATGTCGGCAAAGACAATGTTTAACATGTGTTTCATGACATATAACCACACATGAATGTAAATGAAAGAAACGGGTAATCGGGCCACTTACTTTAGGAAAGATCCATGAGGGCTTTCTTCTAACATTGTTCATCATATTCACTTACTCCATAACATTGTACATTGAAAATGAATTAAACATATTACATGATAAACTAATTACAATGCCAAAGAAAATGAATTAAACATACACTTACGAATTAATAATCTCTTTCATTTTCATTTCGAGTGGATCATTCAAGGAACACAGTACAGTTACTATATTCGTCTTAAATGATATGATGATCAATTGTCAATGACCACTGAATAAACACGAGCATATATATTATTAGTATTTGCTAAAACAAAACTAAATATAGAATACATAAACATCAATTACAAAAATACTTACGAACAGAGAAATGATGCTAAGTAACATTCTTTTCCTCCCTCATTTAACCGTTTTTCCAAGTACTCTCGAATGTCTTTTGGTTGATTAAACGCCCATTAAAAAAAAAGCGGATCCAAGATTCCATAAATACTCAATTTATTTAACTCTATACAAACACTGTGAATGTACCTAAATGGTTACAGAAAATGAATAGATTAAGGGAGGAAATAGAAAAAATGATAATGTTATATAATGAGATGTATATTCAACTATATACTTACGTGCACCAAACTTGCAATATCCCTACGTCCAGCCACTTATATCCACCGAGAAAATCCCTTACATCATCAGCACTGTAATAGAATAACTCCAAACATGGCAATGTTCTAGCGGGAGAGGTTGCGTATCATTTATCACCGCAACGTTCAAGTATAGCGTGGTAATTTCATTTGCGTTATGGTCCATTATCTCATTGTGGTTATCTGGAGGGGGGAGGGGCTGAACAATTACTTCCTTTTGTACAAGCACGACGTACAACACTTCTACTTGGAGTTTGATCATCATCATCACCATCAACATAAAGGTGATCTTCATTTGTACGTTGTTCGAGGTTTTCACTTAATCTCTACATCATAATATTCAATTAGAACATTAAACAAAAATAAGCATAATATATATATCATACATTTTCGATTAAACACTAACATCTCAAGTAAAGCACATACTGAATATAACTCTTGAAACATTTCCATATCTTTCTCCCTTTTTTCCCTCTCCTCTTCTAACATCCTCCTTTGTTCTTTTAATTGCTTCTCAACATTATCAATCTTTTATCTTTATGCATTAAATTACGGGCTTTCGGTACTTTTTCTTTGAGACCCAAAGAATGACCTCAAGCCGACACCTTCTCCAACACCACAGACACGCCCACCATGCTCATCTGTTCCGATAGCTTCTACTAATATGTCACGTCGTGCTTCTAGAACAAATGTACCTTCACGGGCCGCCTCAACCAACTTATCCTACACAACATGAGCAACTTACATATATTATTACCAACGCATTTAAATAACAAATAACATAAGCAAAACAAATCATACTTACAATTTTCTCAACAACTACTCTTGACGCCTTAGAGGTGTACTCTCCATTTAGTCTTAATTGAGCACTCTTTCATTTCTCATGTCATGACGGTGGAGATGGGACCGATCATCTCCTGTTTCTGGTTATTTTTCAAGCATGATTATTTTCTCAAGTTTCCTGAACCCCCACGAGACAATCTATGGGGGTACATGTTCTTTGCCTAGTTTTGTATTCCTACTTCACTTTTAACCTGTTATTAACACAGTGAAAAATATATATGATTAGTATCTATAACTCATTAGCATAACATTATCGGTTACATAAGACTAATACTAACCTTGAATTCCTCAAAACGATGTATCTTCGCAAACTTGTTCCATTGCTTCTTCGATATAAAACTATATCGAATCCATAGACGAGCAAGACCGCTCTTAGGCTTCCTAATGTAGTCAGTCATGAGTTGTGACTTAAATCCCCTCCAACGAGTACCGCCATAAGATATCCATTTTTTTTCAACTTTGAGTCACCGATAAACTCAAAATTCAACTACATTTAAATCAATATATAAGTATGTATTAGAAATTATAGGTAGTGATATCGAATATATGAAAGTTATAGTATGTAATACCTTAACGTTTGTCCATATGCTTTCTTTGACTTTATCATCCACTTGTTTCCAATCATCTATCAGTATACTGACTTTGCTACGTGCAAGGAACACAACATAACTCTTAAAAGTAGAGTAATGTTCACAATCCACTACTCTGTAGAAAGAATCAAACTCGATCGGAATTTTTCACCTGATGAGTTGCGGACTGATGTGAATTGGGCATCATTGTGACACCTCTTTGTGATCTTTTCGATTGAGTATCATTTGTTTGAATTTCATTCGCACAACTCTTATTTGTTTGAGTTTCTTCGCTAGTATCTGATGTAGAACTCGACAAGGTCGACATCTATGTTCAAAAACAACAACAACAACAACAACATGGACAACAAGAACATAAACAACAACCACAACAATGGCAAATGAAGTTTATTGTAGATGCATGGGGAAAATATTTTACGTACCCTAAATGTGATGATTAAGTAAATGATGTTGGTGTTGGTGTTGGTGTTGTCTTCCTTCCTTACGGCAACGACGGTGTTGTTGTTGTCTTCCTTCTCGACGGGGATAACTTGGTTGGTGTACTCTTCCTTCTCGACGTCACGATCGTGATGGTCTTGTCAACCTCCTTGACGATGATGACGAAAATGACAAATACACAGTGAAGAATGGATACTGAAGAGACAAGCTAGGGTGAACGATGGTGTTTTGGTCGAAATCGTGTATTGTTTCACAGTATTGAACGTTAGGGTTTAAGGTTGAAATCGGGTATTGTTTCGTCTAGTTTCTATTTTCAATGGAAAAAAGGATACTAAAGAGACAAGCTAACTAGGAGTGTATAATATTACAAAGCTACCACCACGGCCAATACCAGCAACTGTTATGATATATTACTTTCATAGTGAAATTTCACAAAGAAGCGTCAGAGCTTAATTTACAATTAAAAATTTTAAATAAAAAAACAAAATATATCACAACAGTGAAATTCACCAATCGTAGTCATAAACTTTTAAGTTTTTTATTTAAAAATAAATAAAAAAGAAAGGGCGCGCCTTAACATTAAAGGTATAATATATATGAGGGCGGTGGGGTTCGAACCCATGAAAGCTTGATGGTATCACCACGGTTGGCACCTAAACCGTTGTTATATACAAATAATTTTTAATCAAAAAATAAAAATAATATGATAGCCTTAGTTTAGAGATGTCACCACAATGTAGGGAAGAACCGTGGTGACCATGGCGTTGTTGTTTATGCGTTTTGTAGTAGTGGAGGTTCATTGTTGAACTCCAACAATTGGTATCAAGAGCTCCAATTTGATTCACAAGGAAACACAAGTGTAGTGAGGTGTGTGATTGATTTTGTTTCTGAAATTCGTGTTGAATTTAAGTTTGAAATCAAAGAGAATCACAGATCTTAATTCTCAAGGTTTGGGAAACACGAGTGCTGGTGAGAACAGGGGGATTTGCACAAGAATAAAGATGAATGGCGGAAACGGTAGCTTAAACACAAAGCTTACAATATTCGACGAAAAGAACTAGAATCAGTGGTCGATTCAGATGCATGTGTTGTTTGGAGCTCATGGTGTTCTTAATCTCGTCAATGACGGTTGCACGCTGGTTGCAGAAAATGCAACAGAAGCGCAAAGAAATGTCCAACGTGAAACGAGGAAGAAGGATCAAAAGGCGTTGTTCTATATCCATCAGTGTATGGATACAAAATTATTTGAGAAAATTGCTTATTCGACGACGACGAAGGCAACGTAGGATACACTAGTGCGGTGCTATGGTGGTGATGCATCAATGAAGAAAGTCAGGCTTCAGTCCATACGTAATCAATATGAGAATCTCAACATGAAGAACAATAAAAAAGTGTCTGATAACATCTCCAGAGTGATTGTGGTATCTAATGAGATGAATTCTTGTGGTGAAATGCTCTCTGAACAAGTAATCATTGAAAAGGTATTGAGATCATTTACCCATAAGTTTGATTAGATTGTAGCTATAGAATACTCTAAAGACACTAGCACCATGAGAATTGAAGAGCTTCATAGTAGTTTAGAGGCACAAGAATTGCGTCTAACTGAAATAAATTTTGAAAAAGAGCTAGAACAGGCTCTGAAGGCTTAGACTCTGAAAGCTTCTTCTAGCAAGAAAGACTAGAATCAAGCATGGCTAGAGAATAAAAAGAAGTATGGTGGTGGTGTTCAGAAGTCAGAACTCTCCAATTCTGATAAGAGACATCATAATGTTCAGAAGGGAAAGAAGAAGTTTGACAAGAGAAAGGTTCAGTGCTACAGTTGCAACAAGTTTGGCGATTTTGGTGTTGATTACTGGTCAAACAAGGTTATCAAAGGTGAATAAGCCAACATAGCCAGAGTTGATTCTGATGACGAACATGTGTTATTGATGGCATATGAGAATGTAGGTGAATCAATGGTGGATTAATGAAATATGGAGACTGGCTGCTCAAATCACCTAATTGGAAACAAGTAATGGCTGGTTGATTTTGATTCTGGTAAAAGGACCAAGATCAGATGTACTGATGATGAGTATCTGAATGCTAAAGGAATGGTAAATGTTAAAGTGAAATTGAACAATGGAAAAACTGTATGATCAATGATATATGGTATGTTCCTGGAATGAATAGAAATCTGATGAGTGTAGGTCAGGTGATTGAAATTTTTTTTCATTAACTATGAAGGAGAATCTCTTGGAGTTGTATGACTTTAATCAGAAGTTGATTATGCAGTTTGAACTGGGAGAAACGGGACATTCAAGGTGAGTGTTAAAACAACAAGCACTCAATGCCTTAGTGCAGGAAGTGCTGAAGGGAAAAGTGAGTTGTGGCATAAGAGATTGGGGCATCTGGACTACATAACCTTAAGGCATCCGAGTTCAAAGAATCTGGTTCATGGAATTCCTAAGATTGTGGCACCAGAGAAATCATGTGATATATGCATGAGAGGCAAGCAACCAAGTTTGCCATTCTCGTCAGAAATGCCTCAAAGAGAAACTCATGCTTTGGGTGTGGTGCATTATGATGTATATGGTACATTTGAGGTACACTCTCTTGGATAGAACAAGTATTTTGTGTCACTTGTAGATGAGTTCACAAGAATGACATATGTAGCGCTCATTAAGTTCAAACATGAGGTGTTTGTTGTGTTCTAGAAGTTTAAAGTGAAGGCTGAAAGTCAAAGTGGACAAAGGTTGAAGATCCTCAGAAATGATGGTAGACGTGAGTTCAACTAAACAGAGTTCAAGAATTTTTGTGAGGAACATGATATTGAGCCTGAGGTGAATGTTCCATACACTCCACGACATAATGGTCTTGCTGAAAAAAGAAATAGAACTCTATTTGACATGACAAGGAGCATGTTGAAGGAGATGAATCTGCCTAAGCAATTGTGTGAGAAACAAATGCTACTTCAATATATGTGCTCAACAGATGTCCAACAAAGTAGTTAAAGGAAGTATTTCCTATTGAGAAGTGGACTGGAAGAAAGCAAAGTGTCAGCCATTTCAATGTGTTTGGATTATAGAAGCAAAATTGTGTTGCTTATATGTTGCCAAAGTACACATGCTTATAAGCTCTATTGCCCAGTCACCAACAAAGTTGAAGTCATCAAAGATGTCATAGTGAAAAATTAGAAACATGGGATTGAAGCAAGTGTCAATCTAACTCTAGTGGAGTGTCAACATTAGAGTATGATTTTTCCTCTGAAGGTGATTTTTTCTCTGAAGGAGAGTTTGAATCTGAAGATGATTATGGCTCTGAAGGAGAGTCTGAATCTGAAGACGACCCTGACTCTGAAAGTGAATCTGACTTTGAAGGTGGCTATAACTCTGAAGGTGAGTTTGACTCTGAAGGTGAGTCTGACTTTGATGGTGGATCTGAATATGAAGGTAACCCGACCTATGAATGTGATCCAACTTCTGAAAGTGATCCAACTTCGGTAGGTGGAGCTTATGAAGTTGGTCCTGCTTCTAAAGGTGAACTTGCAAAGTTCTAGAGGCCATAAAGAGTTAGACAGATACCAAGGAGACTTGCAACCTTTAAGTTGCTGCAAGATACTAAGATTGACTCTAAAAGGGAAGTTATATAGAGTTTCACGATGGTGGAATCTGACCCTGTCAGCATCAATGAGGCTCTCAAGAAGAAGGTGTGAATGAACATCATGAAGGAAAAGCTTGAAGCCATTGAAAGAAACAAGATATGAGAATTGACTGTTCTACCTCAGAACAAGAAAGCCATCAATGTAAGACGGGTTTTCAAGATAACGTTAAAGCCATATGGTTCATTTGCTAAGCATAAAGCTAGAGTATTCCTACAAAAGTATGGTTTAGACTACTTTGAAGTGTTTGCACCTGTAGCCAGACATGAAACCATAACGTTGGTTATTTCTATAGCTGCAAATAAGAACAGGCCTATGATACATTTAAATGTAAAGTCATCTTTTCTAAATGGTCCATTGCAAGAAGAAGTGTATGTGTTACAACCTCTTGTATTTATGAAAGAGAACAAAGAAAGGATGATGTACAAGTTGCGTAAAGCCTTGTACGTGCTGAAATAAGCTCCAAGGGCTTGGAATTTAAAGATTGATTCATTTTTCAAGCATCTGGGTTTCAAAAAATGTGAAATGGAATATGGTGTGTATGTGCAACATACTTCTAAAAAGCAATGTGATAATGGTGTGTCTTTATGTGGATGACATACTTCTGATAATGAGTTGTACTTCTGAGATAAATAAGTTCAAAAAGGTGCTGATGAATGCATTTGATATGACTAACCTTAAAAATATGGTATATTTTCTAGGAATGGAGATTTTACATTCTGAGAAGGGAATTATTGTGCACCAAATGAAGTATAAACGTGATCTACTAAAGAGATTTTAGGTGATGAACTATAATTCAACAGTCACACCTACTGAGACAAATCACAAGTTGGACTCTAATTCTATTGGTAAGGATGTAGATGCTACAACCTTCAAACTGTTGGTTAGCTATCTGAGATATCAGTGTAAGTTAAATTGAGGTGAATCTATATAAACTCAAATAAAAGTGAATTTGTAACAGAATAACAAAATTTGAGAATTGGAAAAGTTGATTACATCTCTCTCTCTCTCTCTCTCTCTCTCTCTCTCTCTCTCTCTCTCTCTATTCTTTCATAAAATATTCTTTCATCCTCATTTTATTCATTTTCTTATGCATTGTTAATGGAGGTTCATTATTGAACTTCAACAAATGGGTTTGCACATGGGCTTCCAAATTAGGGCTTGACATTGTAATTAGGAGATTAGATTTTGGTTCTGATAGAAGACAGGCATTTGTGACAATGAGATATGAAAGAAATGGAAAGTATAGAGAACCTATTCGGAAGTTGAAAGGTGATGACACTGTAACAAGAATATGTGAGTGTCTTTTTAAGTTCCGTGAGTACCTCAATGCAAATGATACATGGGTATTTTATGTGATTTGTGGCATACATAACCATGCTTTGTGTAACAAGTTATCCGATTATATGATTGTATGTCGTCTGAACTCTGAAGAGAAGAAACTTGTCTCTGACATGACATTGGACATGGTTCATCCCAAAAACATACTCTCTACTTTGAAAAGGAAAAGAATCAAAAGTGCCTCAAATATTAGGCAAGTGCATAATGTTCACACCCAAGATGTCATATACCACAAAATTCAACCGAACATGTTATGTGTATTAGATGGCTTTCAAAATCACAATATTATGTTCAAGTTAATTTGACACCAGGATGTTTTATACAACTTAAGCCTTGAATGGAGACTTTCTCAAAGGTACAAAACTATTTATAGCCTAAGCAAACTAATACAAAAGATTCCAAATAAATTAAAATGACAACGCGTATTCAAATAATTGATAGAGTACAAATACGTGATAAATAAAATAAATCATATAAATGAAAATTTACAAGCTGTCAAAACTATAAATGATGTCGATGATGACTACAATTTCATGTTTTACCTAAAGATGGTGAAAGAGATGTCTATGAGGCACTTTTTTTTTACACTTTTTCATCAAGACCAAGAGGTTAGGGAGTCTATTATTTCCTTTTTTGTTTATCATAATTATTTGGAGAATCATCAAGTAAGCTTGTGCGTTATTCCATCCATTTTGAAGATCAAGAAGGCTTTGCTTGATATAAGTTTTCATAAATCTCCACGAAAAGGAGGTTTCCTAATGCTTTTCTACTAGCATTGTTGGGATATTGTAGTTTCGTCCGTACACCAATTTGATAGAACTGTATGGAATGATCCATCTCTCATTGGTTCTGATAACAAAACTCTTCTAGTAATCATTCCTATGATTAACCAACCCTGGTTTCTCACTTAGTTTCTCCATATTTCTTTATGCAATGGGATTTATAAACTCGTAACAAAAATTATTGTAAAGCATCTTCAAAACAATATCATCTCTTTGAATTAGTCAAGTTTTATTCTTGGGAGAAATATTCATCATAATATTATTATAACTTAGGAAATGGTTCATGCAATGAAAACGTTGAAGGGTTAAAAGGGTCTTATGTCAATAATGATCGATTTGGATAAGGCCTATGACATATTGAATTAGAGGTTTGTTACTTAATGTCTATAGGACTGTAAGTTTCCTGATGAATTAATTAATATAATGTATCATTGTATTTCTCCTTCGTCTTTCAAAGTTTTATGGAATGGGGACAAACTTGATATGTTTACTCCAACTAAAGGTATTCATTGGTAATCATTTTTCTCCTATCGTTTTTGTATTTTTTGGATTGTTTTCCGCATATTATTGCTAATTAGGTTGATTTAAGTTAAAAGCCTATGTAAGTAGGGCTAAAGGGACCTTAGGTGTCACATCTCTGTTTTACATATGACATTCTTATTTGGATTACAGATGTGAGAGGGATATTTTTTCCTCTGGCGTCATTGGTTTGATGTTTTTATACAATACCATCAAAAGTGTCTCTATTCTTAATGGGCTTCATACTTTTGGGCCTCATCCATTCCAGGGATGTAATAATGAGTTTCGACTGAGTAGAAACACATAGTTTCTTGCTTCTTTCTTTCCCTTTCATCTTTATTGTTAACATGGTAATTGTTCCGCACTGGTACCAAAAATAATTGAATTAGGTGGTGTGGAATCCCAAATCGATAGTGTTGGTCGCTGCTACGATGAAGCAGGGTTGACCTACAAAGTTAGTACTCCAAGACCCAAGTCAGTTCAAGATTCAAGATGATTTTAGCTAAAAGTGGATATCAGAAAAATGCACCTTGCTTTCAGTGTGAGATGAATTTTATACCTTGGATCAAGTGGAATGGATTTGAGTTGATTTAGGCCTTTTCCATTTGGGCCTTTGGCCGGACCAAAACAGTTTCCCCAAAGCTTTTCGGGTGCTTAGGGAGTCGGAGAAGTTTTTATCTGTAGTGGCCGGCCTCCAAGGACACCGTCTTTATCGAAATTTAAAAAGTAGTGGGGGATAAGTGCATTAAGTGCTCTCTTATTACTGAAACGTTTCACTTTATTCTCCCAGCATGTCAGCCTAGGTATGTAGGCTAAGGAATGATTCCCCTAATTAGGATACTTGAGTGTTTTTAGATCTTCACTCTGCTTGATCGGACAATGAGCTTGTGACACTTGGATCTCTCCTTTATCTTTGATCTGGATTGTTGATTTTCAACTGAATTCTTCATAAAAGGTGGGTCCCCTCCCCCAAAGTTTCTTTTCTCCTTCCCATTTTTATTCGCTTATCTAACCTTTATGGGTTTGGCTATCAACTCTCTTGCTCTAACCTTTTGACCTTCACTACGACAAATAACATTTTTTATGACAAAGCTTTCACCTCGAACATGCCAAAACCGAGCGTATAGGTCCTAGGAGCGACATGTTTGATTATTTTAAAAAAATAACCTTTTTCCTTGGTTTTATAAAAAAATCAGTGTAATATAGCTATAAGTGGGCACCAGATTTTCTCCATAAAAAATAATAAACCTATACCTCGGTGTTTTTGAAAACCGAGGGAATATATCTATAATGGAACACGCTTCGAATCTCTGTAACTGCATTTAAGGTTTTTTTTCAATGATTTCTCACTTGGCGCCTTACAATCTTCCATTTTTTTCGTAGTTAATTTTTTTCTTCATTTTTTTATTGTTAATTAGTAATTCTAAAAATTTTTATTATCAATAAAAGCGAATATGCAATAATATGAAAGGGAATATTTTATTAATTAAAAATAGGACAACAGGTAACTATTCCACATATTCAAATTTCTAACTTCACTCAACTTCACTAGTATCACTATTAACTATCTCTAACTGAGAGAAAAGTTCAGAAATAACTCTTCCATATGGTATGAGGAAAGTCATTTCCTCCCTAGAGATGATTATCATTTCCTTTAAGAAGTTAAAAATGGTAAGAGGATGTAGCGCAATTTTTGTGGTCTTGAAGCACTATCGCACGGGTACTACAGTTTGATTCATTTTTTATCCTGTTAAGCTGATTAAGGAAGGGAAATAGATGTCTCCAACTAACCTTGCTTGCACACTGAGTTTAAATAGTCAAAACTGTTGGTTTACAGATGCCATGTGGATGTGGGGCCCAATTTCGGTTTATTTTGTTAAGAACATAGTATCTGAACTATTTTCGGGGCTTTTGGTAATGTGTTTAGATTTGACGCTTTTGGGTTGATATATGAAGGTACTGGATTTTGGGTTTTTGATTAGTGTGCTCGCTAAGATTTTTCAATCTTATGCCTACGTATTCTCGTTTGACGAAACAGGGAAATCAGAGCGATCGTAGTTCCTCCTATTCTATGGGAGGAAAATGATGTTTTGGTGTCTTGTTCAAAGCCCAAGACATGAAGCTAAAAGTGATTTGTATCTTGTTCAAAGCCCAAGATGTGAAGCTAAAAGGCTCGACTGAGAGAGACTTTGTCATCTCTAAAGAGGAGTTGTTGATGTTTGTATGTTGTGAGCAAGGCACAAATTGATGCTAAAAGGTTGATTGACTCAACCGGGAATTTATTTATACAAAGCCTAAGAGGAGGCTATTGACCCTACAAGAGGGTGTCTTTTATTTGTCTCATACGAAGCCCGAGATAGAGGCTAAAAGGGTTAACTCAACAAGAGAGTGCGTTTATGTGTCTTGTACGAAGCCCAAGACGGAAGCTAAAAGGTTGACTCAACAAGAGAGTCTTTTATACTCAACAAGAGAGTGATTTGTTGTCTCGTACAAAGCCCGAGATAGAGGCTAAAAGGAGATTGACTCAATAAGAGCGTCTTTTATACTCAACAAGAGAGTGTTTTTATCTGTCTTATACGAAGCCTAAGACGGAGGCTAAAAAGGGTTTGACTCAACAAGAGAGTCTTTTATACTCAACAAGAGAGTGTTTTTGTATCTCGTACGAAGCCCGAGATGGAGGCTAAAAGGGAAGTGACTCAACAAGAGATTCTTTTATACTCAACAAGAGAGTGATTTAGTATCTCGTACGAAGCCCGAGATGAAGGCTAAAGGGGAGACTGACTCAACAAGAGAGTCTGAAAGGGTTAACTCCGTTGGGGGGAATCATTGCACAAAGCCCAAGAGGAGGCTGACTTTCCTGAGGAAAGGATCATTATACAAAGCCTAAGAGGAGGCTATCTTATTGTCGGGGCTTTATTGAGATCCCGAAGCAGGTCCAAGTGTGGGGAACTCTCATGAGAGAGACCGGGTTTCTGCCTATGTTTGAAGGGAACTTGAAAATGTCTTTGAGACTCCAGGGGTTTTAGATTGTCCAAGTCTAGAGTTTTATCTTTTGTACAATGCCCAAGAGGAGGCACGGGTATTAAGGGATGGATATCAACCTTACAACGGCCGGAGTTTTGATGCTGGAAAGACTGCTCTATCAAAGGATGACTAAGTTTTGTCTTATACCTTTAAGAAGACGTCAGGGTCTTTGTATTAAGCCCAAGAGAAGGCATGAGAACTTCTAAGAAGCCGAAGGGTCCTTGTACAACGCCCAAGAGGAGGCGGGGATGCTTCTAGGAAGCCTGTGGGTCCCTAAACCAAGAGAAGTTCAAGACATGCTATTCACCGAGAATAGATCAAGCCAGGAAAGTTCGAGAATTTGGAAGAAACTCAAGAGATGTTATTCATGGAGAATAGATCAACTCTGGGGAGTAGAGTCTCTTTGACAATTTCTAAGAGTGACAGTCTGAGAAAGGGTTCACCGAGAATGCTGCCTTTCTCTTTGTTCCATATTGTTTAACCCCAAGAGAAGGGAAGACTGTATCTGGTAATCTTATGGGGGGTCTAGTTTTGACTGTATTTAAAAGTGACCAACATGCTTTACCTAGTGCTAGACGTAGTTGTCGGGGAAAACTCTAAATAATTATACTAGTATTACACAGTTGATATTTGACAAGTATATAAAAGTATGTGAAAGAAGACTTACAGTGAAACAGCCCCACAATACAGTTTTATATATGAAAGCGATAAATGAAAGCGGGTAAACACTTACTCGGTTGTAGAGCTTCCATGCTGTTTTGTTAGTTGTTCAACAAAGAAAACTTTGATAACAATATTATATTCAAAATCAAAGGAGAAAGTGCTTTGAAAAGATTTTTGGGGCTTACAGCTCAAAGAGAGGCCCAAGTTTTAACGATGATTGCACCATTGTTTTGAAAACTGTACAGAGGGACTTATACAATATGTGAGGCCCAAAATGGTTTATGTACAAAAAGGGATTGGGTCTTACACTCTATTAGAGGCCCAAAGAGTTTAAGAAAAGAAATGGGGCTTATAACACGAGGGTAGGCCCAGGGTTTTGATTTTTGAACTGGCGATCGCGCCGAGATTTTTCTTTTAACGCAGAGGGACTTATACAATATCTGAGGCCCAAAATGGTTTTGGTTAAAAAAGGATTGGGTCTTACACTCTATTAGAGGCCCAAAGGTGTTTGAAAAAGTTTGATAAGGGTTGAATTAATCAAAACCCCTAATTTGTTTTCAAAATGTATTTTAATTGAATAAAAATTCAATTAAAATGATCAAAATTGTTAAACATATGTGAAAACAAATTTTGATCTTGGATTAATGTTTCAAAAAATCATTTTTATATCCACAAAATGATTGGAAATCAATTAAGTTTGGAAAATCAAGGGAGAAAAAATATTTCAAATGTTAAAAACAAATAAAACATTAATTCTTTGCAAAAATATCAAATATATGAAATAAATAATATTTTTGGGATTTTTTTATAAAATAACATATTTTAACATTTTTGTGAATTATTAAAAAAAGAATCAACTCAAAATCATTAAAACTCAGAGAGAAATTAATTTTTGAATCAATTAAATAAAATCACAAAAATTCAAATATTTGAATTTTCAAAAAGGGCGCCAAGAACATGACAAGAACACGCGCCACCCTTTGTTTCTGCAGATTTGCATTTTCTATCCAATCTCACTGAATACTTGATTATATCATGCAATCTACATATCATTCTACTCGTTTTCACCTCACGATCATGTCTATGGTCTTTAATTTCATTTATTTTTAGCATGGAATAAGAAATCAAAGAGAAACCGCAAGAACCCTAAAATTTGCATGAAGGCTCAGAAATTCCATACACGATTCAAACAAAGCAATTGATTGAGGGAAAACACTCTATGCATGATTATGAACATATGGCCAAATTATTGTGCAACAAAAAATGCCTGGATCATAGAGTTAGAAGGGCTCATGCTTACCTCTTGCAGCTGGTGATCGTGTTTTGTGTTAGAGGTGTTACAGCTAGGTTCCAATGATGTGGATAGCTTCCGTAGGTGCCAAGTGATGTGCCTGAGTGCTTGGAATGGTTTGAAACAAGCTGGAACTGAAGATGGTATCCCAACTGCAACTTGGTTAAAACCGTGTGCAGGTGGCTGGTGATTCTGAGAAACCAATGTTCCAGATGTTGTTTAAGTGTTTGGATCACTTCTATATGATGTTTATGAGGTGTGTGTGTGTGTGATTGGTTTGGTTGGAATAGCTCTCAAACTCAAAACCCGATAGTGACTTGCTTTGGAAGGCAAATTTGGAAGTGAGAAGGTGATTTTGAGGAAAGCATCTATTTGATGGCTTTGATGTACTCAAACTGATCACAAATGAGCTCTATTTATAGTAGAGCAAGTTTGTTTTGCAAACAATAGTGAATGGCAACTGCTGCAGAGGTTTGGCCAATGTTGATCAATGAGAATCCAAGTCTCCTCTAGCCATTGACTAGAGGTTAGGGCATAGGCTGCTGGTTCCCTTGGTGTTGGATATGTCTTGACTAAATTCAGTTGGAAATGGCTCAGTTCATGCCACCTTGGTGCATCCATTGAATGCTCCAAAACAAAATTGGAGTCTTGTCCCCTCTTTAGGGATTTCTAGGTTTGGCATGCTATTTTTAGTTCCAAGGACTTGGGAGGCTTATGGATCAGTGTTTGTCCCTCATTGGTCCTTCACTGAGGTGTTCAGGTGGATAGAGTTGTTTGTCATTTGCACAATTTGGGCAAATCGAGCAAAATGCACAAATCTGCCTTGCCTTGACAGTTTGCAGCAAGGCATATTGGCATGGTCATATCTCATGGCCCAAATGGAATTTCATGGAGTTCTTGGCCATTTTGGAAAGCCCTTATATGATACAACATCTGTGTGATCATAGTTGGTTTTGATACTTTTTTGCTCCAAGTGAAAAATGCCCCTACATTTGGAAAAAAGTGAAGGCAGATTCTGACTTAGTGAAAATTTCACTAAGTGTTGGAAAAAAGTGACATTTTCACTTTTTGTGATTTTGGCCATTCCATAACTTGAAACCCATGAGGAATTGGAATGAGTGGTAGTTGACACTTTTAAAGTATGCCATGAGAGCTACAAATCCATCTTTGGATCAGCCCAAATGGTTGCTTGGATCTCAAGTTATAATCCTTGGAAGTTGGTACCCTAGCCACTTTATTTCATAACTTAGAAAATTTCTATGTTTTTTATGGTTACCCCTTTTACAAGTTATCCCACTTTATTTGGTTTTTCTTGATGAATGTTGATTCAAATCACACATTAACATCATTTTAGGGTCAAAGAAACATATTTGTGAAAAATCTCAAAAAGTCAAAGTTGACTTTTTGGGCACAGTTGACTTTTTATCAGATGAATTTCAAACTGTGTGATCCTCTATGAAATTAAATCCTTGACCTAAATCAAACTTGATGGATTGATTTCATAGGTGTTGTAGGGTGTATTGAATCATGTCCTAGGGTTTGGGAGCATGTCCTAGTCAAAAGTCAAAGCTACAATTGACTTTTTCCTCAAAAACCCTAATTGTGGTTCAGATGAAATTGAAACTTGGGAATCAAGCTTATTGGATCAATCCATTGTTCCAAATGGATCAATGTGGTGTGTTGGAGACCCTCAAATCATGCTTGAGGTCTTGGCTCATGATTTGTCCCAAAAGTCAACTTAGGGGTGAATTAGGTCAAGAAACCCTAATTCTTGATTTTTGATTAATGCACCCCTTGAGGCTAAATTGACTTGATGATTGGGCCCATAAGGTCCCTTAGAGTATCTTAGGTTATTCTTTGAAGCATTGGCTCATGCCCAGAGGAAAATTTCCATCTGGAGGCCCTGGTCGACCAAACCCTAATTTGGTGACACTGGCGATTTTGAGGCTTGATCCACCTGGAAGGTAGCAACCTTGTGCTTAATCCTTTGATGTGGGAGTCCTCTTGACCCTTTATGGATGTTTGAGAAGTTAGACAAGTTGAAGATCATGTCATTTCTTGATTGATCATTTGTCTAAAGCTCAGAGAGGGTCTGAAACCCTAAATTTTGTTTGTAGTGAATGCTCACCCATCTTTGGGGAGACTGATGAGGCATGATGATACATCCATATTGTGGTAATGATTTGCACAATGATGGGAATCTTAGTGGTCAAAATTTAGGGTATGACAGATTCCCCTATTTAATCTTCTTGGACCCGAAGGTGTGAATGGCGAAGGTATTCGGGCATTCGGGGTACAAGACGATTAAATATCGGAATACCCGAAATTTTGATGGTGGTTATGAATGACCATTTGCCAGTCCATCTTCTTTTGCTAAGCAATGATGCTTAGAAAAGGTAAACTTCCCCTCGATCCTGGTCTTTGTACCAAGGAACTGGTCTCAGTTTCTAAAATAAACTTCCCCCCGATCCTGGTTTCCTACCAAGGAACTGGTCGTAGTTTCTGATATAAACTTCCCCTCGGTCCTGGTTTCCTACCAAGGAACTGGTCTTAGTTTCTGAAATAAACTTCCCCTCGATCCTGGTTTCCTACCAAGGAACTGGTCTTAGTTTCTGAAATGAACTTCCCCTCGATCTTGGTTTCCTACCCAGGAACTGGTCTTAGTTTCTGAAATAAACTTCCCCTCGATCTCGGTTTCCTACCAAGGAATTGGTCTTAGTTTCTGAAATAAACTTCCCCTCAATCCTGGTTTCCTACCAAGGGACTGGTCTTAGTTTCTGAAATAAACTTCCCCTCGATCCTGGTTTTCTACCAAGGAACTGGTGTTAGTTTCTGAAATAAACTTCCCCTCGATCCTGGTTTCCTACCAAGGAACTGATCTTAGTTTCTGAAATAAACTTCCCCTCGATCCTGGTTTCCTACCAAGGAACTGGTCTTAGTTTCTGAAATAAACTTCCCCTCGATCCTAGTTTCCTACCAAGGAACTGGTCTTAGTTTCTTTTATCAATAAACTTTCTTGGGGAATTTTCCTGGGGAGATGTCGTTTGGTGGAAAATGTTTTGATGTCAGACTCGCCGGGGAACCCATTTGTCTAAGTTGTAGAGGTGCACAAACTTCTCTGTAGGAGACGCCATTTGCTGACTCTAGTGGGGAAAACGAGTCTCTTGAGAGACTGCTTTCGGCTTGGGGATACTACATCATACTTTTCTTCGAGATCTTCTCGGAGAAATGCCATATAATGTACCCCAATTTTGAGGTGCTGATGACTTCATTAACATTGACTTTCTGGAGAGAAAAACCAATGTGTTGCTGAGAGTCTGTAGTTTGTGAGGCTTTCTCTAGGGATTTTCCTTAATCCGGGAAAGCGAAGGTGTCATCTTCAATGTCGAAGAGTGACATCTGTCGAACGTTTTCTGATCTTTCAGAGGTTCAAGTAATCAAAGTGGTCAAGGACCGACTTCATCCCAGAAATAAACTGGGGAAAGAGATTGTTCAGACGCAACATTTCCTGACGAGGAAAGAGACGGACAACTCGATTGAGAGGATTTCTATCACTAGGGGACAATACCGACTAGAGTGATAGTGATGCAATATGAATGTGAATGTAAATCAATAATGCATGATGTATGTATGCATATGCTGACAAAACTGACACGACATACAGACTGATCGATGAACACGACTGGATACTCGGCCACTGCATAGGACGAAGAAGTACCGCTGGTTCATGAGAACAATTCTGCCTTGCTTAGGAGAGATAGTCCCTGCGGGGGACAATCGTTGGTCGGGCTTAGGAGATAAGAACTCTGTCGAGGATGTCAGATGGAGTATTCGCATCTGACACAGTTGATCCTTCATTCAAGCGTACTGGTTTAGAAGGAGTACTTTGATTCTGCAATTTGAGGTTCAAACACCTTTGGAGAAACAATCGATGTTCTTTCGATGTTCAATGGTCAAAAGAAATTGTCAACTTTATTTTAAAAAAAGCAGAAAAAGTTTGACAAGTAAATTCATTTTTGTTTTATTTCAAGAATCGTTGATCATGTTAAAATGTCGTTCTGTAAAGCTAAAACAAATAAGAATTGCAAACAAAAGCACAAGGGCTCAAATTTTATTGATAGGACGGAAATCAGCCAAACGCGTGATTCCATAGAGTATTTACAAAGTTAGAAAATGGTAATTTAAGGGAAAAGGGGCTACATTAAAACATAACGACCACTATCCTTCTACCAACTTTGAATTCCGGGCATCTTGAGCTTCCGTCGAAGACGACCCTGACTGGAGTTTTTTTATGGATGGCATGACTGCTGAGGAGCTAAACTGATCAGACGTAGTTACTTGCCATTATCCCTAACTTTTGCCTGGATTGTACTTTGAGATTTCCAATCCACCGGGATAATTTTTGATCATGTCTCTAATTTTTACCTGGACCGCCCTTTCGGGTTTTCAATCCACCGAGACGTTTTTTTTTAGTTTAGGAGAAGTATTTGTTGACTACGTCAACATTCGTGGGGTAGGAAAATTCTTCTCCATCCATGGTTGCAAGTCTCAAGGCGCCGCCTGAGAAAGCTTTCTTGACCACATAGGGGTCGTCATAATTCGGAGTCCATTTGCCCCGAGAATCAGTGAGAAATGATTGTATCTTTTTGAGCACGAGGTCTCCTTTCCTAAAGACGCGAGGTCGGACCTTTTTGTCAAATGCCTTCTTCATTCTCTGTTGATACAACTGACCGTGGCATAGAGCCATTATTCATTTTTCTTCGATCAGATTTAGTTCGTCGTGTCGACTTTGACACCATTCAGCCTCTGTTAGCTTAGCTTCCATCAATACCCGAATTGATGGGATCTCTACTTCTATAGAAAGCACGGCCTCCATGCCATATACTAGAGAGATAGGGGTTGCCCCTGTTGAAGTGCGGACAGATGTGCGATAACCGTGAAGAGCAAAGGGTAGCATCTCGTGCCAGTCTTTGTAGGTTACAACCATCTTCTGAACAATTTTCTTAATGTTCTTATTAGCCGCTTCTACCGCCCCGTTCATCTTGGGTCGGTAGGGAGATGAGTTATGGTGTTCGATCTTGAACTTAGCGCACAACTCTTTCATCATCTTATTGTTCAAGTTAGATCCATTATCCGTAATGATCTGGCTCGAAACACCATAACTGCATATGAGATTGTTTTTTATGAAACAGGCTACCACCTGTCGGGTTACATTGGTGTATGATGCTGCTTCGACGTACTTGGTGAAGTAATCAATGGCTACCAGGATGAACCGATGTCCGTTTGAAGCTTTAGGTTTAATCATGCCAAACATGTCGATTCCCCGTATGGAAAAAGGCCATGGGGAAGAAAGAACTTTGAGATGTGTTGGCGGTACATGGATTTTGTCGGAGTATATCTGACACTTGTGACACCTCCTCATGTACTTGTAGCAGTCGGATTCCATGGTTAACCAGTAGTACCCTGCTCTGAGAATTTTTCTCGCCATTGTGTGTCCGTTGGCATGAGTGCCAAAGGATCCTTCGTGAATTTCTTTTATTAGCATGTCTGCTTCTGGTCTGTCTACACATCGGAGCAAGACCATGTCAAAATTTCTCTTATAGAGTGTGTCACCGCTCAGGAAGAAACTGCCAGCCAGCCTTCTGAGGGTTTTCCTGTCCTTCCTTAGTGCCCCAGATGGGTACTCTTGTTTCTGAAGGAAGCATTTGATATCGTGATACCAAGGTTTGTCATCTATGACTGCTTCAATCTTGAAGATGTAAGCGGGTCGTTTAAGGCGCATTATGTCGATCTTAGGTAGGTCGGTCCATTGACCTACACTAATCATGGAAGAGAGAGTGGCTAATGCATCATCCATGTGATTCTCCTCACGAGGAATGTGATGAAACTCGATTCTTTTGAAGAATGGTAACAACCTTCTCGTGTAATCTTTGTAAGGAATCAGTCCTGGTTGGTATGTGTTCCAATCTCCTTTGATCTAATTGATAACCAGAGCTGAGTCGCCATATACATCCAAGTTCATGATCCTTAAGTCGATCGCTTCTTTGAGACCCATAATACAAGCTTCGTATTCGGCCTCGTTGTTTGTGCACTTGAATGTAAGTCTGGCAGTAAAAGGAATGTGGGTACCCTGAGGTGTTATAATGATTTCCCCAATTCTGTTTCCATAATGATTAACTGCTCCGTCAAAGATAAGTCCCCATTGGGAACCTGGTTCTGGCCCTTCACAGGGTAGCGGTTCATCGCTATCTTTCATTTTCAAATACATGACATCATCGTCTAGGAGTCAAACCCGATTGATTCCTGATCTTCAATCGGTTGATAAGCCAAATGATCGGCTAAAGTACTTCCTTTAACGACTTTTTGAGCGTGGTATTCTATGTCATATTCTGATAACAACATCTGTCAACGGATGATCCTTCCCGTGAGAGCAGGTTTTTCAAAGACATACTTGAATGGATCCATTTCTGAGATTAACCAAGTAGTGTGACGAATCATGTACTGGCGAAGACATTTGGCTATCCAAGCCAGAGCGCAGCAAGTTTTCTCAAGCATAGTGTACCGAGACTCACACTAGGTGAATTTCTTGCTCAGATAGTAGATGGCGGACTCTTTCCTTTTGGTTTCATCTTGTTGGCCAAGTACACAACCCATGGAGTCTTCCAAGACTGTTAAGTAGATGATCAGCGGTCTTCCTTCCACTGGAGGTGATAGAATCGGTAAATTTAACAGATATTCCTTAATACTGTCGAAGGCGGTTTGGCAATCTTCTGTCCAAACGTAGTTCTGGTTCTTTTTAAGTAATTTGAAAATCGGCGCGCAGGTCGCGGTCATGAGGAATATAAATCTGGAGATGTAGTTCAAACGTCCCAGGAATGCTCTGACTTGTTTTTTAGTTTTCGGAGAAGGCATTTCTTGAATGGCCTTGACCTTGTCAGGTTCAACCTCAATTCCTTTCTGGCTGACGATGAACCCTAAAAGTTTCCCTGAACGGACACCGAAGGTGCACTTGTTGGGATTCAAGCGGAGTTTGTACTTTCTCAGACGCTCGAATAGTTTTGACAGGTGGGTCACATGCTCCTCTTCTGTATTAAATTTGGCAATCATATCATCGACATATACCTCGATTTCTTTGTGTATCATGTCATGAAACAGAGTAGTCACGACCCTTTGATAGGTTTCCCCGACGTTCTTTAAACCAAACAGCATTACCTTGTAACAAAAGGTACCCCATGGGGAAATGAATGAAGTTTTCTCCATGTCTTTCGGCGCCATTTTGATTTGGTTGTAGCCCGAGAATCCATCCATGAAGGAGAAAATTTTGAACTTTGCTGTACTGTCAACCAGCAAGTCGGTGTGTGGTAAAGGAAAGTCGTCCTTTGGACTAGCCTTGTTTAAATCTCTGTAGTCCACACATATTCTGACCTTTCCGTCCTTTGTTAGAACGGGTACGATGTTGGCTAACCATAGAGAATATTCTGATGTGGCAAGGAAACCCGCGTCAATCTGTTTCTGTACTTCCTCTTTGATTTTGATGGCCATGTTCGGATGAGTTTGTCTCAACCTTTGTTTTACTGGCGGACATTCTGACCGTAACGGTAGATGATGTTCCACGATGCTGGTATCCAACCCTGGCATATCTTGATAGGACCAAGCGAATACATCAGGGAATTCTTTGAGAAGCTTTGTCAAGTTCTCTTTGGCAGTTGGACTGAGCAGTGCCCCAATCCTGATTTCTTTTCTCTCTTTTTTCGAACCTAAGTTTACTATTTCCAATGGCTCTTTGTGAGGTTCAATGGACTTTTCCTCCTGTCTGAGTAATCAGGAGATCTCTTCTGGAATTTCGTTGTCAACTTCTTCTTCAGCCCCAAATACCGGAAATTCAAAGTTGGGAGAAGGCATCGGATCGTATGTTTCAACGGGGTCTAAAACAAGCAATCTGCATGACGTGATGATTGTTTTTTAGAAGAGATAGAGAGAATGCAAGAGTGTGTGCAGTGTATTTTTTGATAACTGCTTGTTTTTATTAAACGCAGAAATTACAGAACGACGTTATTTTATTTATGAACAAGTCGATTCTTGAAACTACAGCCCTATAAAACAAAACTCTGTCGCTTTGGGTAAAACGAAGAGGGATATTTACAGAAAGCGAGCCCTATCAAAACAGCCATTTATCCTGGGCAGGGTGAAAGGTTAAAGACAACAATTACTTTGACTTATGGACGATTTTCAGGACATCGACAACAACCCATTGGCGGCGAACTCCTCGGTGAATCACAAAGTCTGGCACCTTCCTTGATTTGTCTTCAGAAATAACGCTGATTTCTGGTGGAGCAGGATCATTGGAATCTGTTTCCCAAGCAGAGTTGTCGTAGGAGGATTCCTTTGTTGTATTTCGCATAATATTTGTACTCTCAGGTAAATCTCCCCATCCAGTTGGCTGGATGTCTTCGAGCCTGATACGAGAGCTCTCAGGAGCAGTGTACTTGACCATATAGTCATATTTTCCACTTGTCTGTCCTAAGGTGTCCCACACTTCTTTGGAACTGGAGGAGTCATCTCTCTCGATGACGTTGACCTCGGGAAAAACATAGTTGATGAATTCTAGTCCGACAAGCTTTGTCAATTCATCGTCGTACTGGATATTTTCTGAATGACCTGAGGGTTGTTCCCAAGACATGGTTGGGACGCAGGTATTCTTTTCAATGATGCTCAGCTGATTTTCATTGTTCGGCTGATTTTCTTGCCCCAAGTCTCCTGGATACGGCTGCTTGATAGGCAAACAATCCATTGGGCCATAATAGTCATGTTCAAAGTTGTCCTTCATCAGAGTGTCTTTCTCTAATGAGTTTGGTGGAGCACGGTATCCTTCCGGATCACAATCTCCGTATATCGTTCTGACATCTGACCTGGGTATAAATCTCGGACTCTGTGCGGGATAGCAAAATAGCGTAGAAACCTCTTCCTGAGACATATAACCGTCCTCGTTAAGATAGAACTTCCATTCCTCCTTCGTATCGGAGAAATCTCCTTCGTTGATAGTGTGCACTTCTTGAGGAACTGGGTGAAGGAAACCTCCATTGTGGAAGAAATCCTGAATGGGATGAATACTTCCATCGTTAGCAACAGTCTGGGTGCAGGTTGCAGAAAAACCAAGACCCTTCTTTGCTTTGTTATCAGTAGGAATGACAAGTTGTCCCCACCCTTTTGCATTGTTACTTTTGATCACTTCAAGAGCATCTTTCTATGAGGAAATCGAGGTTCCTTTCACTGACTGATTTTCATTGCTCACCGACAGTGCTTGGAACTGAGTTCTAACAACTTCTTCGCGTTCTACACAAGTAGACGATGATAAGTTACTCACGAGCAAGGCTTGCTCTTTGCAGACCGTGACTAGTTGATCGTTCTTGACGGACTTCAGTTTCTGGTGCAGTGTCGAAGTGACTGCCTCAGTCTGGTGTATCCAAGGTCTTCCTAATAAACAGCTGTACGCTGCCCGGACGTCCATGACCTGGAAAGTGATTATAAAAGTGTGAGGATCGATAGTTATGAGAAGGTCGACTTCGCCAATAACTACTTTCTGAGATCCGTCAAATGCTTTGACGATGACCTCACTGCCCCTCATCGGGGATCCTTTGAATAATAGTCGCATTAGAGTGGATTTCGGTATAACGTTGATGGCTGATCCAGTGTCCACCAGTACGCTGGCTAAAGCATCGTCCTGGCAGTTGACTGTAATATTGAGAGCCAAGTTGTGGCTTTTTCCTTCCTCTGGCAGTTCCTCATCACTAAATCCCAATTTGTTGCGGGAAGTGATGTTAGAAACAATAGTATCGAACTACCTTATTGTTACATCTTGTTCCACAAAGGCTTGCTCTTAGACCTTCTGTAGAGCTTCCCTGTGAGCCTCGGAACTGAGTAAAAGAGATAACATGGAGATCTTTGAAGGAGCTTGCAACAGTTGATCAAAAATGTTGTATTCACTCTTTTAGAGGAGTTTCAACATCTCATTGTTGTTCTTTGAAAGGTCGGGATCATTGGATTGACCGAGTGGTCGATCGGGAATTTCGGTCTGAAATTCCTTTTCTTTGTTAGGTTCTCCAACTCCTCGGTTGAAGATTCGACCACTCCGTGTTACTCGACTGATGTCTGCAATATTCACAACGGAGGGTAATGGAACTTCTTTTCCATTCTCAATTGTTGTTGCACCGTATTTGTAAGGGATCCCCTTAGCTGTTTCATACGGTAATGGTCCCGGCAGGTAGATAACTACAGGAGCCTTCTAATTTTTCTGATCGTCGTAGGTAACCTCAATCAGTTCTTGGCTAAGAACCTTTGATTTGTCAAGTAGAGGGATGATGGTACACACATCCTTGGTTCTTTCGTGATTAGAGATTACAACCACATCTTTGATTTAATCAGCGAAGTAGTCGGGCATCAAGTTGATGGACCCCGAAACTGAATATGGTTGAATTTCTTTGCGGTCCAACTGACCTCGGAGGGCTGCTCGCACGAGGTTAACACCCTTGGTTATTTTTCGAACAGACTCTACAGCGTTCATAATTATGTGGTGGCACCAGGCCACGTCCGCTTTGAATATAGTGTAACCTTACTAGCTCTGTTTCCATTGATCGAGCATCCTGACTTTGATGCCTAGTAGGGTTCCCATCGATCAGACTGACTTGTTGCGTGTCTTCGTCTAGATAGATCGGAAGCCACCAATGACTCAACAAGTGTTGCAAAGTTCTTTGAACAAGAGCATATCCCTGGTCGCTCTCACGATATCCCTTACAGTTCTGATAATTATGCGAAGTCAGAAAACCAAGCTGGACTTGCTTAGCGTGTAATTCCACCAAGCTGGTATTCATCAAGCGAATGTCTAAGATCTGAATCATGTTGATCTGATAAATATTTTTATCATGGTAGTCCTGGATCCACCCAAGATCCATCTGACGCTGGAGGGCCTCTTGTACAAAAGAGCATCCATGTTTGTTTACCGAGCAAATCAGATAGGAATCGTAATCGTGCCGCGGCAGATTATGATACTGGCTTTGCCTTGAGTGCATTGCCACTAAGTTGACATCCATCGCACGGATGTCGTGGTTCTGAATGATGTTGGAATTCGTATAAGTCATGTTGACCCCCCGAATTCGATGCTCTTGGATCCATCTGAGATCCAATTGTTCTAGTAGAGCTGACTGCACCATAGAACATCCTTGATTGTTCTTAGAGCAGATATCACACTGGTGATAGTTGTGAGGTGGTATATGACCATACCCACTCTGTCTGCGATGCATCTTGACCAGATTGGTACTCAATAAGAGTACATCATGAATTTGATAGTTGTCGTTAGACTCTCCTTCTATCAAATTGATTGCAGATTTCTCGTGTTGAGGCAACGGGTTCGTGAGAACATTCGGATTCTTATCTTTGAAAGATAAGACCCCGCTCCTAACAAGCTTTTGTACATCGAATTTGAAACTGAGACAGTTTTCGATGCTATGCCCCGGTCCTCCTTGATGGTAAGGACAAGTCTGATCCGTTTTGAACCAAAAAGGCGGATTTTTCAATACTGTAAGAGGAGACTTGGTTTGGACATGCCCCTTGACCAGTAAGAGCGGAAATAGTTATGCGTACAACATTGGTATAGGGTCTAACCCTAGCGGTCGCGTTGTACGGTTGTTGTTATATGGAGGACGAGCCTACTGAAGAGGCTGTTGTGTCCTTTGCTGATATTATTGTTGATTAGGTTGGCTCTGCGCAACCTGAGGTTGATACGTAGGAACAGACGCAGGGTTAATAGCAGGAGCTACAGCTGCTACTTGTTGGTAACGTCGCCTTTGCTTTCCGAGAGAGATATTCCCAATATCCTGCTCTTTTTTCTTAGGGAGAGCACTACCGTATCGTTTTGTACTTACTTGATGATCCAGCGTCTTTAACTAAACGTCCTTCTCGGACGGCTTCCTCAAGACGAACTCCCATGCCCACCATCTCGGTGAAGTCACTGGGCACACTGGCAACCATTCGGTCATAGTAAAATGAGCCCAAGGTTTTCAAGAAGATCTTTGTCATCTCTTTTTCCTCAAGAGGTGGACAAATCTGGGCGGCAATTTCACGCCATCTCTGAGCATACTCTTTAAAGGTTTCCTTGTCCTTTTGTGACATCGATCTGAGTTGATCTCTGTCTGGTGCCATGTCCAGGTTATACTTATACTGCTGAACGAAGGCAGTGCCAAGATCTCTGAAAGTAGCAATCTTAGTGCGGTTTAAACCCATGTACCATTTGAGTGCGACACCGGTTAAACTATCCTAAAAGTAGTGAATCAGTAGCTCCTGGTTCTTTGTCTGGGCTGACATTCGCCGAGCGTACATCACTAAATGACTTTAAGGGCAAGATTTACCCTTGTACTTTTCAAAATCGGGCACTTGGAACTTGTGCGGAACTTTCACATTGGGGACCAAGCAAAGGTCTGCGGCGTCCTTTCCAAATAGGTCCTGATCGCGAATGGTTTGAAGTTCTTTCTGCACTTCCAGGAACTGTTCCTGGAACTCATTCATTCTGTCGAACATACTTTCATTTCCACCAGAAGGTATCTGTGGAATCTGTCCTTCCAGGACAGTGTGTACCACGGGTGGTGGTATAGTCATCATGGCAGAGACTTTTGGCGCCTCCCGAAGTATGTAACCTTCAGGGTTTGTTGTCATACCCCTGGCATCTTCGCTTTCCCGAAGTTTGTAACCTTCAAGCCCAGCGGTTCCTGCTGCGTTTTCCAGATCTTCCATGATCGGCGGGATATATCCTTCCGGGATATAGTTGAGTGGCATGCCCCAAGGACGATCTTTCGGCATTTTGTACCTAGGATCAGACTTCTCCACTATGGGCATAGATGTAGTTTCTGAGATCACAGTCCATTGTTGTTGCATCTGAGCTTCTGCTAGAGCTTGCATGTCGTTATGAAGCCTTCTCAGATCTTCTTTAAGAGTGTCGATCTCTTCTCTCAACCCTCTGTTCTCTTCCTTGAGATCATCTATTTTCTTCTGACGATTGGCTCGAGTATTGTACGAATGAGACAGTTTGACTCTAGAACCGAGACACAAACGTGAGATTCGTAGGGAAGAAGAATGCGTTTATGCGAGAATGATGAATGATATGCAATGATTATATTAATTAATAATGTTAATCAAAAGAAACTTTGACAATTTTGATTGCAAATATCAAACAGTGGGGAAACCCCATTTTATTGAATTTGAAAGATTGCATAAATGGAAATATAGTAGATTACAAAGTGATGTAAAAGGAAATCTCTAAACTAATGGATCCTGAGTCCTCTCTAAAGAGAGCTTAGGTGCTGGTTCCGGTGCTTTCCTTTTCTTTGACCGGGGCTCTTGAGCCATTGTCGGGTTGTCATTCCTTTGCCAAGTGAAAGGAGCAAACAAATTCCTTTGGTCATCCTGATTTTCTACAGCATGTTGCTCTAAAATCTCAATCAGAGCATCCTCATCTTTCAAAAGTTGCTGTATTTTCTTACACTCCACATTGAGAATGCGGTACTTGTTCTTCCAAGACCTCCTCTCTTGTTGAACTTTGTTGAGAGTAACTTGAAGTTTTTCCGTATCAGACATAAAATAAGGGACAGGGTCCCTTAATAGAAGAACTTCCTGACGAGGGTAAGGCATCCTCAGCTTGAGAGCTCTAGTTTGTACCCATTGGAGATAAGGCTCCACCGAGACATAGTCCGATTTTCCTAGAGACTCTCTTCCTTTCCTATGAACGTGTTTCCAAGCATGCATTATTTATGTCTTTAGTGCTCTGTCATTTTCTCCTTCCTTGAAGAAAAGACCTTCCAGATGAGCATCACGCAGGATATGCCTCATTGGGTATCCGAATTGACGACGAACGTGAATTGGATAATAGTTGATTCCTCCCTTAGTTCCTATAAGGGGTACATTTGGTAAATTTCCACAACAGTCAATGATTCTGATCCCGTCATAGATTCGGTTGTACCAATTGATGTTAGAGTTGGTAAGAGCCATGATTCTCTGCGACCAACATAAAGTATTCTTTTGATCCCAAAATGCAGCAGACTTGGGCAAATGGGAAATGAACCATTTGTATAGCAAGGGTACACAGCATGTGATCATTCCTCGCGGTACAAATTCCTTAAGTGTACACAATGATACGCATCTGCGAGTAAGGTCGGTACGGGATTTCCAATCAGACATATCTTAATGGCATTGATATCTATAAAGTTATCAATGTTGGGAAACAAAAATAACCCGTAGGTGAGCAAAACAAAGATGCTCTCAAAAGCGGCCACGTTCCCTATACTAGCAAAGTACATGGCTTTCTTTATCAAGAACTAGGCTGGAAAAACCTTGGATGCCACCCTTAGTGGTCATGTGAGTCCTGACTTCTGAATCGTCCAAATAAATTGCTCTTGCAATGGTTTGATCTTTTGGAATTTCTTCCAGTCCAGAAAAGGGAGCTTGATCAGTGATATATAAATCAGTCAGGTGAGAATATTCCTCCAGTATTGGTGCTAGCTGATAATCTGGGAATGTGAAACAGTGATAAACCGGATCGTAGAACTGAATGAGTGTAGCAAGTAATCCCTCAATTACATGGATCCTTAACAGAGACAGCAGTCCTCCGTACTTAGCTCTGAAAGCCTCACAGTTGGTGATCATCCTCGCCAAACTTCTTAAATCCTCTAACTTTGGAACCTTGAAGGTATACTTATGAGTCTTTCTTCTACCGAAATCCATAACGCAATCTCTTTTTCTGATATTTGCAATCATTGTCTTAGTTTAATTTGAAAAAGAGAGACTAGAAGAGAAGATTTTTCTTTGTTTTTAATGTTTTTTAAATGAATGTATAAATGCAGCACACAAAAACATAGAAAAAACATGGGGTCAAAGGGTTGGTGTCATGAAGTCAAGGCTCTACCCCCTCCCCCCAAAGGTTTATACCGGTGATTTTTTGTACCTGTCCTCAAAATCACTAATCCCTCTTGGGATAACAACAGCAAGCGGATCTCCAGCGAGCTGATGTATCCTAGAGTGGCCTCAAATGAGGGTAGTATCGCGTGACAACTATTTCCGATAGCTTTCACACTACAAAATGGTTGCAGTCTACTAAAAACCTCAGCTTCTTAGATAACCCAGTCAACCACACTACTTTCAACAACCGAAGTCGTATAGGCAGTGTATCTGCAAAGGGAGTCTCCACTGAGTTTGATGGTCGACCGGGGACTCTTAGATGGAATTCACTCCCAGTAAGATTACCCGTATTTCCATCACTTATCTTAGGTGTATACTCGATCTTTCCACATGCGGCATCACACGCATTTCCATTAGCAGAAAAATAAACACAGATATCAATTAGGAAAAACAGTATATATATTTTTCTTAATCATCCTAGACCTCTAGTCTTATGATCCTATACAGACAATGACTCCCCAACAGAGTCTCCATTTCTGTGATACTTTGTGAACTCAGGACTTTCTACCTAAGGTTATGAACTTACGATTTCCACCGAACATTGTAAGAATGAGAAGTTGGGCCCCACGGTGGGCGCCATTTTTTTCTGTAGCGCGATTTTTGTGGTCTTGAAGCACTATCGCACGGGTACTACAGTTCGATTCATTTTTTATCCTGTTAAGCTGATTAAGGAAGGGAAATAGATGTCTCCAATTAACCCTGCTTGCACACTGAGTTTAAACAGTCAAAACTGTTGGTTTACAGATGCCATGTGGATGTGGGGCCCAATTTCGGTTTATTTTGTTAAAAACATAGTATCTGGACTATTTGCGAGGCTTTTGGTAATGTGTTTAGATTTGATGCGTTTGGGTTTATATATGAAGGTACTGGATTTTGGGTTTTTGATTAGTGTGCTCGCTAAGATTTTTTAATCTTATGCCTACGTATTCCCGTTTGACGAAACAGGGAAATCAGAGCGATCGTAGTTCCTCCTATTCTATGGGAGGAAAATGATGTTTTGGTGTCTTGTTCAAAGCCCAAGACATGAAGCTAAAAGTGATTTGTATCTTGTTCAAAGCCCAAGATGTGAAGCTAAAAGGCTCGACTGAGAGAGAATTTGTCATTTCTAAAGAGGAGTTATTGATGTTTGTATGCTGTGAGCAAGGCACAGATTGATGCTAAAAGGTTGATTGACTCAACCGGGAATTTCTTTATACAAAGCCTAAGAGGAGGCTATTGACCCAACAAGAGGGTGTCTTTTATTTGTCTCGTACGAAGCCCGAGATAGAGGCTAAAAGGGTTGACTCAACAAGAGAGTGCTTTTATGTGTCTTGTACGAAGCCCAAGACGGAGGTTGAAAGGTTGACTCAACAAGAGAGTCTTTTATACTCAACAAGAGAGTGATTTTTTGTCTCGTACAAAGCCCAAGATAGAGGCTAAAAGGAGATTGACTCAACAAGAGAGTCTTTTATACTCAACAAGAGAGTGTTTTTATCTGTCTTATACGAAGCCTAAGACGGAGGCTAAAAAGGGTTTGACTAGACAAGAGAGTCTTTTATACTCAATAAGAGAGTGTTTTTGTATCTCGTACGAAGCCCGAGATGGAGGCTAAAAGGGAAGTGACTCAACAAGAGAGTCTTTTATACTCAACAAGAGAGTGATTTAGTATCTCGTACGAAGCCCGAGATGAAGGCTAAAAGGGAGACTGACTCAACAAGAGAGTCTGAAAGGGTTAACTCCGCTGGGGGGAATCATTGTACAAAGCCCAAGAGGAGGCTGACTTTCCTGAGGAAAGGATCATTATACAAAGCCTAAGAGGAGGCTATCTTACTGTCGGGGCTTTATTGAGATCCCGAAGCAGGTCCAAGTGTGGGGAACTCTCATGAGAGAGACCGGATTTCTGCCTATGTTTGAAGGGAACTTGAGAATGTCTTTGAGACTCAAGGGATTTTAGACTGTCCAAGTCTAGAGTTTTATCTTTTGTACAATGCCCAAGAGGAGGCACGGCTATTAAGGGATGGATATCAACCTTACAACGGCCGGAGTTTTGATGCTGGAAAGACTGCTCTATCAAAGGATGACTAAGTTCTGTCTTATACCTTTAAGAGGTCGTCAGGGTCCTTGTATTAAGCCCAAGAGAAGGCATGAGAACTTCTAAGAAGCCGAAGGGTCCTTGTACAATGCCCAAGAGGAGGCGGGGATGCTTTTAGGAAGCCTGTGGGTCCCCAAACCAAGAGAAGTTCAAGACATGCTAACCACCGAGAATAGATCAAGCCAGGAAAGTTCGAGAATTTGGAAGAAAAACTCAAGAGATGCTATTCACGGAGAATAGATCAACTCTGGGGAGTAGAGTCTCTTTGACAATTTCTAAGAGTGACAGTCTGAGAAAGGGTTCACCGAGAATGATGCCTTTCTCTTTGTTCCATATTGTTTAACCCCAAGAGAAGGGAAGACTGTATCTGGTAATCCTATGGGGGATCTAGTTTTGACTGTATTTAAGAGTGACCAACAGGCTTTACCTAGTGCTAGACGTAGTTACCGGGGAAAACTCTAAATTACTATACTAGTATTACACGGTTGATATTTGACAAGTATATAAAAGTATGTGAAAGAAGACTTACAGTGAAACAGCCCTACAATACAGTTATATATATGAAAGCGATAAATGAAAGCGGGTAAACACTTACTCGGTTGTAGAGCTTCCATGTTGTTTTGTTAGTTGTTCAACAAAGAAAACTTTGATAACAATATTATATTCAAAATCAAAGGATAAAGTGCTTTGAAAAGATTGTCGGGGCTTACAGCTCAAGGAGAGGCCCATGTTTTAACGATGATTGCACCGTTGTTTTGAAAACTGTACAGAGGGACTTATACAATATGTGAGGCCCAAAATGGTTTATGTACAAAAAGGGATTGGGTCTTACACTCTATTAGAGGCCCAAAGAGTTTAAAAAAATAAATGGGGCTTATAACACGTGGGTAGGCCCAGGGTTTTGATTTTTGAACTGGCGATCGCGCCGAGATTTTTCTTTTAACGCAGAGGGACTTATACAATATCTGAGGCCCAAAATGGTTTTGGTTAAAAAAGGATTGGGTCTTACACTCTATTAGAGGCCCAAAGGTGTTTGAAAAAGTTTGATGAGGGTTGAATTAATCAAAATCCTAATTTGTTTTCAAAATGTATTTTAATTGAATAAAAATTCAATTAAAATGATCAAAATTGTTAAACATATGTGAAAACAAATTGTGATCTTGGATTAATGTTTCAAAAAATCATGTTTATATCCACAAAATGATTGGAAATCAATTAATTTTGGAAAATTAAGGGAGAAAAAATATTTCAAATGTTAAAAACAAATAAAACATTAATTCTTTGCAAAAATATCAAATATATGAAATAAATAATATTTTTGGGATTTTTTGATAAAATAATATATTTTAACATTTTTGTGAATTATTAAAAAAAGAATCAACTCAAAATCATTAAAACTCAGAGAGAAATTAATTTTTGAATCAATTAAATAAAATCACAAAAATTCAAATATTTGAATTTTCAAAAAGGGCACCAAGAACATGGCAAGAACACGCGCCACCCTCTGTTTCTGCAGATTTGCATTTTCTATCCAATCTCACTGAATACTTGATTATATCATGCAATCTACATATCAATCTACTCGTTTTCACCTCACGGACATGTCTATGGTCTTTAATTTCATTTATTTTTAGCATGGAATAAGAAATCAAAGAGAAACCTCAAGAACCCTAAAATTTGTATGAAGGCTCAGAAATTCCATACACGACTCAAACAAAGCAATTGATTGAGGGAAAACACTCTATGCATGATTATGAACATATGGTCAAATTATTGTGCAACAAAAAATGCCTGGATCATAGAGTTAGAAGGGCTCATGCTTACCTCTTGCAGCTGATGTTGTGTTTTGTGTTAGAGGTGTTACATCTAGGTTCCAATGATGTGGATAGCTTCCCTAGGTGCCAAGTGATGTGCCTGAGTGCTTGGAATGGTTTGAAACAAGCTGGAACTGAAGATGGTATCCCAACTGCAACTTGGTTAAAACCTTGTGCAGGTGGCTGATGATTCTGAGAAATCAGTGTTCCAGATGTTGTTTAAGTGTTTGGATCACTTCTATATGATGTTTATGAGGTGTGTGTGTGTGATTGGTTTGGTTGGAATAGCAATCAAACTCAAAACCCGATAGTGACTTGCTTTGGAAGGCAAATTTGGAAGTGAGGAGGTGATTTTGAGGAAAGCATCTGTTTGATGGCTTTGGTGTACTCAAACTGATCACAAATGAGCTGTATTTATAGTAGAGCAAGTTTGTTTTGCAAGCAATAGTGAATGGCAACTGCTGCAGAGGTTTGGCCAATGTTGATCAATGAGAATCCAAGTCTCCTATAGCCATTGACTATAGGTTAGGGCACAGGCTGCTGGTTCCCTTGGTCTTGGATATGTCTTGACTGAATTCAGTTGGAAATGGCTTAGTCCATGCCACCTTGGTGCATCCATTGAATGCTCCAAAACAAAATTGGAGTTTTGTCCCCTCTTTAGGGATTTCTAGGTTTGGCATGCTATTTTTAGTTCCAAGGACTTGGGAGGCTTATAGATCAGTGTTTGTCCCTCCTTGGTCTGTCACTGAGGTGTTCAGATGGATAGAGTTGTTTGTCATTTTCACAATTTGGGCAAATCGAGCAAAATGCACAAATCTGCCTTGCCTTGACAGTTTGCAACAAGGCATATTGGCATGGTCATATCTCATGGCCTAAATGAAATTTCATGGAGTTCTTGGCCATTTTGGAAATCCCTTATATGATACAACATCTGTGTGATCATAGTTGGTTTTGATACTTTTTGGATCCAAGTGAAAAATGCCCCTACATTTGGAAAAAAAGTGAAGGCAGATTCTGACTTAGTGAAAATTTCACTAAGTGTTGGAAAAAAGTGACATTTTCACTTTTTGTGATTTTGGCCATTCCATAACTTGAAACCCACGAGGAATTGGAATGAGTGGTAGTTGACATTTTTAAAGTATGTCATGAGAACTATAAATCCATCTTTGGATCAGCCCAAATGGTTGCTTGGATCTTAAGTTATGATCCTTGGAAGTTGGTACCCTAGCCACTTTATTTCATAACTTAGAAAATTTCTAAGTTTTTTATGGTTACCCCCTTTTACAAGTTATCCCACTTTCTTTGGTTTTTCTTGATGAATGTTGATTCAAATCACACATTAACATCATTTTAGGGTCAAAGAACCATATTTGTGAAAAATCTCAAAAAGTCAAAGTTGACTTTTTGGGCACAGTTGACTTTTTATCAGATGAATTCCAAACTGTGCGATCCTCTATGATATCAAGTTCTTGACCTAAATAAATCTTGATGGATTGATTTCATAGGCGTTGTAGGGTGTATTGAATCATGTCCTAGTGTTTGGGAGCATGTCCTGGTCAAAAGTCAAAGTTATAGTTGACTTTTTCCTCAAAAACCCTAATTGGGGTTCAGATGAAATTGAAACTTGGGAATCAAGCTTCTTGGATCAATCCATTATTTCAAATGGATAAATGTGGTGTGTTGGAGACCCTCAAATCATGTCGTGAGGTCTTGGCTCATGATTTGTCCCAAAAGTCAACTTAGGGGTGAATTAGGTCAAGAAACCCTAATTCCTGATTTTTGATGAATGCATCCCTTGAGGCTAAATTGACTTGATGATTGAGCCCATGAGGTCCCTCAGAGTATCTTAGGTTATGCTTTGAAGCATTGGCTCATTCCCAGAGGAAAATTCCCATCTGGAGGCCCTGGTCGACCAAACCCTAATTTGGTGACACTGGCGATTTTGAAGCTTGATCCACCTGGAAGGTAGCAACCTTGTGCTTAATCCTTTGATGTGGGAGTCCTCTTGATTCTTTATGGATGTTTGAGAAGTTATACAAGTTGAAGATCATGTCATTTCTTGATTGATCCTTTGCCTAAAGCTCAGAGAGGGCCTGAAACCCTAAATTTTGTTTGTAGTGAATGCTCACCCATCTTTGGGGAGACTGATGAGGCATGCTGATACATCCATATTGTGGTAATGATTTGCAAAATGATGGGAATCTTAGTGGTCAAAATTTGGGGTATGACAGAGGAAGATTAACTCTGATGTTTTTAGTAAGGAATAACAAGATATGTTTGTCATCCCAACTTATATGTAACCGCTCCAAACTTATATAAAAGTACTTGTTAAAGAGATTTTTCCATAATCCTAACTTATATGTAGCCGTTCCAAACTCGAACCCATCATTCTTTTGGGAACCATCTCACAAAATGGTGTTTATGTTATTGTTTTTGTATTTAGAAGCTTGTAAAAGTTCTCTATGATGGATTGCAAGTGCAGAAACATTTTTTCAATGTTGGAACATATAATTCCTTTAGAAGTCAGATGCAATCAATGCTAGGAACATATAACTCCTAAAAGTTGGATGCATGTAATATTTGGACCAGATAACTCCTTACACCAAAATTAAGGTTTTGTCGTTTTATTGTTTTTCAATATTCTGTGTAAATAATGTAATTTAAAAAAAAAAATCATGTTCACCTTAGCTTTTAACAAACCCGAGGGGATAACTTAACACGGTAATTTTATATATTGATCACCGTCCTTAAACATATCTTTGTTGTCCATTTCATGATTATCAACGCTCAAGACACTACCATTAGTGATCTGCGTGAAACCTAAAAAACTTCCATTATAAAGGCCTTTTGATATCTATAATTGATAAAGAAACGTTATGAAGGCTTGAAATTATCTACATCATCCACTTTAACTTTTACCATTATGAGGTCTCTATGATGGGTTGCAAGTGCATAAAATTATTTGGGTTTAAAGTTTGTGTTTTTATATCCCTTTTTTTCTAACCATTTTTTTGTTGTATATCAGAAACAAATACTTGCAAGGTGAAGCATTTGATCTTGCCCAAATATCAAGGAGTCAAATATCCAACATATGATTTTCAGGGATAAATTAATTTTTATTTTAATATTCTATGTAAACAATGTAATATTATTGGTAAATATTTTAGTTTGTAAACAAATTATTTTTATTTAGTTTCTGTGTAAATAATGTAACAAATTTCAATTAAAAAAATATATCTTACCCCTCAGTTTTATATTAAACCGCGGTGTATGAGGCACAAGTTTTGTAAATAATAAAAATACCGATGTTGGGGTTCAAACCCATGTGCAAATTAATATACCCCATAATGTTTAAAAAACTAAGGTTATAAGCTGTTACTTTTCATGACGCTCTTTGTTACCTCACTACTGCAGCCGAGGTAAAATGCATTTCACGTCCGACGTTAAAAGCACTTTTTGTAGTAGTGTTTCTTCCTCCCCCTCTTTTATATTTATAAGTACATCATTGTCGTCGTTCTACACATAAAAACAGTTGATATGGGGAATGCGCTCGTGAACGGTGCTTTCAATATCACCAGTGGAGTCTTCATTGCTTGCGGGAAGCGGATTGCCTCATTTGGTCTCTTGGGGAAAACTCTTTTTTCCCAAGACTTATTGTTGTTAATCTATATAATTGGTTTTGTAATGAAGACACATGATTCGATAATTTGGAGGACCTGATGGTGGTGAATAATGTGGAAGATTACTCTTGGGTGGACCCAGAATATATGGAAACACTCTTCATCTATACCCAGGAAACTAAGGTGGAAGCTGCCTCCTTCGAGGTAGGGTCTCTCTCTGACTAGAAAATCTCCATAATCCCTGCTGACAAGTGGGTGTGCATCAAGTTCGGAGGGTGTTCTATTCCTTCCTATGACTGCCTTTTCTAGAAGTTGGGTGTCCAACTTGCATTGACTTCCTTTGAAAAATAAGTGTTGGATCATCTCTACATCCCCTATTTGCAGCTTCACCCGTGTGCTTGGGGCTTCATGAGTGTTTTTCAGTACTAGTACGAGTATTAGGGAAATGGTAATGCCCTGTATAATATTTATCTAGAATAATACCATACAAGTGTTTTATTTGGTACTGACACAATCATAAGTGCCTAATGGCATAATCCACATACTTGACCATTCTAAAAACATAATACAATCTATGGTACAAGATATGGAAATTAACCAAAAATATAAAATCTAAGATCAATATACAATATCCTCAATTGTGTACAACAAATACACAGTAGAACAAGCTCAACCAAGCTTCTCTTAAAACATCCAAGCGTAGCTCCACTTGTAAATCAACCTGCAAATACCTCCTGAAAATAATCAACAATAGTGGGGTGAGATACATCAAATCTCAGTGAGTTCCCTATCTTATAGATTCTCTCAGCTTTACAGGGTTCTAACAATCTTAACTCAAGTCAAGGGGAATGGAAAGTGACCTTGAGTTCTCAATCTCACAATCTCACACTATATGGAAACATGTTATGAGTCTGTTAACTCATAAGTTCCACGAAGGAAATATGTCCTGAGCCTGTTAACTCAAGACTTTATATCTAATCGATAACCTGTACCAAGGCATCCCCTTTTCCCATCCGCTTCTACGTCTAGAAGTCGACCCGAGTCATGGATCCTTGTAGTTACTTGGCATACGAAATGGATTCGGGATCATCTGCCTGTTAACCGTGATCCGTCACTTCTCATGGCCTGTTAACCATCGCAAGTCTCTTTACCCGTAGGCTCCATTCGTACTACACACGGGAATCAAACATGCCAAGTAAAAGTGCCTGCACTTCAGAGGAGCTCGAGACTCATGAAGGCCTCTCTAGGGCAATTCAAAAGAAAATGGTTATGATTACGTGATTTCATATACACAATGTGATTGTATTCGACAATCACAAGGCCACATTCGCCTTAAGGCCTCTTTTGCCTTTTCACAAAACCACAATGATTTACACACATGTTCCATACTAGTGTTTCACTCTTTTCTATACCATTCGGTAATGAACACACGCCTCGGCCTCTCATGCACGAGCATTGTCATTAAGTAATTCATCAATTTCCTAGCCATTACTAGGTTCCAATATCTTAAACTATGCCATTTGTTTTGGGGTAAAGTTTCCTCACTCTACCTAATTCATATTTTAAGCATGCATATTCTTTCAATCAGGTTTAACATTAATATCCGGCAAAGCATACTACAATTTCACATTTTGAATTACATATAATAATTTCATCACAAGTTATACAAAAGCATATTACAATTGTATAATAGAATCACATATAATGATTCTTCACATAAAGCATCACTTTTGGTTCCTTCTTATTCATTTAATCGGGTATCAAAATTATTACTTTTCACTTTTATAGCATAGGATATTTCCATAGCTTTACAACGACTATTACCATGCCTTGATCGGATTTACGATCCAAAAGATATGGAGTTTTAAACATTTTTCATAAATTCCACTTTTAAACAATTTAACATTTTTTTAAACATTACATTTCTATATTTATCTTATCAATCCATAGCATATAACCATGTTTCTACCTCACTATCACATAGAGCATAAAATTAGTTTTCCAACGCTTCGAATGGGGACCAAAACGGACTTATGGTTCAAAAGATACGGCCGTTTTAATTTTCATTTTCCTGTCAATAGCAGTGGTAACCGGTTACTCACCACAGGGTAACCGGTTACTTGATCAAAAACAGCCCAGAAACGTCATTTTTCAAAGGGTAACCGGTTACTTACCATAGGGTAACCGGTTACCGTCGTACCAGAACCCAAAAAACATATTTTTCTTCATTCTAAACCATTCTAACTCATACCTAAACATGTTGGGACATCAAAACAAGTATGATAGGTTCAATCCACACATAACCCGACAATACTACGCATTTTATATCGCGTTTTATCCGTTAGATTTCATTTTCTCTCAAATCTAACCTAAGTTCTAAATCCTTAATTCTAGAACTTGGAGTTTCTAACTAGAACCCACCTGATAATAGAAGAGGAGGTTGAAGAAGATGATGAACAATGGTCCAAGCTTCTCCTTCTCTTTTCCCTTTCTTCCTCTCTTCTTTTCTCTTCTTTCTCTTCTTTCTCTTTTCTTCTTCTTCTTACTATCTTTCTTTTTCTTTCTTTTCTTAACAAATATATATATATAAACTTATTATATAATATAAATCCAACAGGGTAAAATATCTCCAATTGATATTTATCATCTCAACCCAATTGATCAATTATTAGAGTTATCTTAAAATACTCTCTCGTACTAATAAATACCAATCTGTCTCTTTCATAAAATAATTGATCTCTTCAGATTTTATCAGTTGCTCTATTGATCCCAATTGATAATACTTAAAGTACTTAGAGGATTCCATTAATCCAATTATCCAAGGATAGAGTACACAAAAGCTCATTTAATCTCATCTGATATCCAATTGAGCATTAAAATAATATGGGGTATTACAGAAACACGGGTTCAACCTCCAAGAACTTCTTTTTCCACCTCTCCAAGGTTAACCCTGTCTCAAGGGGGAGAGGGTTATGGACTTGTTTCTCTTTGTCGGGCCATAAATAAAGTCTTTTGTGCTTATACGGAAAACTGGAAGAATTTAAAGGCTGATTAGTTGTTGGAGACTCCCATTTCCCTCCTAGCACATATTGAATTTTGCATTGTTTTGACCCCTTATGCGAAGCTGACCTTGTGTCGTACCCTAAATTTTATTCGCATTTTACTAGTTTACCTTTTTGGGTGTATGAAATATATATATATATATATATATATATATATATATGCTTAAATAATGTTTCCGTTCCTGTAAGTTGGCGTGTTTTTTGTTTTCGTCCCTGTATCTTTTTTTTTTTCGGTTTAAGTCCCTATATCTTACTTTTTGTTGGTGTTTAGTCCCTAAAGCCAAAATCCGCAGGAAAATCCACAGAAAAATCCGCAGGAAACCTCTGTAGGGACTAAACACCAACAAAAAGTAAGATACAGGGACTAAAACCGAAAAAAAAAGATACAGGGACGAAAACTAAAAACTCGCCAACTTACAGGGACGAAAATACTATTTAAGCCTATATATATATATTATCATTATCATTATTTGTTCATGTTTTTGCTAAAAGTCAATAAAAAGTCAAAGGTAGACTTTTTGGAGTATTTTAATATTATTTTTCATAATTTTTAAATAGGTATTTTTAAATTTTTAATTTATTCATTTTTAATCACAAAATAATAAAAAAATCACAAAAGTATAAAAAATAATAATGTACATAATCTTTCCCGATTTGTCATCCTTGTTGCTAATTGGTCGCAATTTGTCATACTTGTTTCTAATTGATCGCAATGTGCCATACTTGTTCAAAGGGTTGCAATGTGTCATACTTGCTTATAATTGGTCGTAGTTTGTCATGCTTGTTTTTAATTGGTTACGATTTATCAATGTGATTTATTTTTCTTTTATGTTTACTTGAAAATTAGTATAAATAGGAGTCAAATTACACAGTACATGGGGCAAAAAAACCATCCACAAGAAAAAAAATCCACTCTCCCAAATCCCTCACTTTCACATGTGATTTTTTCATACACTACTCTTCACCATTATACCATAATCCTCATTACCCTCATCTTCATCAAACCATTAAATTTTTAACTCAACCATCATCAACCATAATACTACCATAAACCAAAATTCACAAATTGACTTTGAGTAGCAGAACAATAATAAAAAATAACACAAGAAATAGAAATCAAAGAAAAAGAAAAGAAACTGATCCGACATAAGCAACCACCAAAGTCGCGTCGAACACCACCTGCATGAGACATGCATCACCACTCTACCACCGTGTACTTCAACCATTGCCTCCGCCAGTCGCAACTCTCAAAGCCATCCGCTCATGTCATTCAGTCCAGTTTCCAATCGATTGGGCCCAAAGCTAAAACATTGCTCTTATATATGCACCCACCATTTAGGTTAGTGATACTACTTTTTTTTTGTTATTACTACTTATAGGCTCATTTACATGTTTTTATTTTATTTTAAACTCCATATCACATTGCTTGCAACCCCCTCTCGATTTAATTTATTTAATTTATTTAATTTGGTTTATTTTAGTTATTTAAAATACAAAAAGGACAAGTATTTAATATTCCCAACAAAAAAAAAATAAAGTTAATTAAAATGAAAAGTAGTTTTTTTAAATTTCCCTTAAAATAATCTAATTAATTTGGAAGGGATGGGTGAGTGCACACTCACCTGTTTCCCGAATAATCGAGGGCTTAGCGTACGCTTCGTCTAAACAATTATTTGTCTTCCACAAACAAATTTTTACAATAAACCTAAAATCAATCTCAATTCATCAAATTAATCTTTTTCCCCTGTGCAATCAAAACAAACTTTTATCACAAAAGGATAGTGTTTTATTCATTTTGACACGAAATACAAACAGACGTTTCTGCCTCCATAGTGTGAGCATACAAGCAAACGTTTAACCGCTCGAATACGACCTATACACTATTCTCTAAAAACAGCCGACACACACTTTTTATACCAAATAACTATGTAGCCTTGAGTTTCTCAGCACACCTGGGGATACGCAGGAGCGAGATTCAACATTTCATCAGTCACAATAATAAAAACTAAAATTTTCCCTTTTTGTATTTAACTTTTAATAAATAAATAAACTGTTAAAATTTTAAGATAAACAATTAACCTAACTAATTAGAAGGTTCTCGTTGAGTACAATGGATATGAGGAGTTCTAATACCTTCCCCTCGCATAACTGACTCTTAAACCCGAAAGTGTTTTGCAACGACTATGTTTTCGTTCTTTAAGGGTTTTATCGATGTTTCCCTTTAAAAATAAAACTTTAGTGGTGACTTTGTAGTTATTTCAACCGTTAGTGTGCTCAGATATTTTTCGTGTCGCGTTAGCTGGTGACTCTAATGGGGACTAATCTAGCGAGTAAAGCCTATTTTTGTTAGTTTTGGGTTGAGTGTTCTTTTTGTTTGCTTTGCTTTGTTTTCTTATGTTTTTATTTTTATTCTTTATTTTTTTTTAGCTTTCATATTATTGTTTTATTTTATATTCAAATATCATGTTGGTTTGGGACTGCTTATTGAGAGAAGCTTTATACCCGAGCTTGAGAAAAAATATAAGTTACAAAGGATGTTTTGTAGTATAGGCCAATGGTATGCACATCCCAATAGGTTTTTTACAAAGACTCCGCCTAGAATCGATTTGATAATACTTTCATCATGAAGTGGCTAGCCCACCCACGTGACAAGAGTTTGAACATGATCCTTGATTCTAGGAACCTTGTTTAGGAACCATATTAAATGTTGAACCTAGAGACCTTGTAGTATTTACTACGAGATACACATCTCATTAGGTTTATACGAAGGCTCCGCCTAAGGGAGATCGTTTGAAGTTTCACCATGAATTGGCTAGCCCATACTTATAGAAAAGTTTCAAAATAGGTCTATGACCTTAAGCTTGTTCTTAAACAAAAAAAAAAGCTAACCTTTGTGAGGGGTTGGGTAGAGAAACTTAGAACTACATTATCATAAGAAGCCTTTCCATATAGGTTGTTCTGTTGTCCAAATACCCATACGATTTCAAATCCGCAATTTCGTGAGCCCACACATTATGTTGCATTGCATTCATTAAAATAAAAACTCTCAGCATATTTTATTTCATTTCATAGATTTAATTTTGTTGCATTGCATTTATATGTAATGCATACCTTGTTGTTATCCACCAGATAAAAGCAAAGTGGCCTTCCGCGCTCATATCGAACTCATTCTCGCAAGTCATGGAAGAATTTGTGCTAAGACAAGAAGCTTTGAAATGCGAAATCAGCGAATTAAAAGAGAAAGTAGGATAGGTTTTGATATCCTTAAAATCTTTGATGTAATAAAAGAGAAAATCAAGAACATGTGGCTGCAAGTGTCAGGCATTATGACACCATTCCTCAACCCAAAAATCTTAATTGTGTTTCTCTTTATTAACATCAAAGAGAAATGGGTCCAAGCAAGGTTTGACCAATTGAACCTTATAGAAAAGAAGGCGGAACTTTGATTCTTACAACGATGGATAAGAGTCTCCACTCCCTGTGAACTCCGATGTTGTAAAAAAAATTATGCCTAAAAAACAAATTAGAAAAAGAATCTGCTATGTCGAAAACCCAAAAGGGCGGCTTAGGAAAAAAAAAAGGGTACCATCCCGTTGGGCTGAAAACTCGATAAAACGATCTAGGAAAATTTTAGGGATTTTCAAAAAGAAAAAAAAAAGGTAAAAATACTCCAGCACACGAGCGTGCTCCAAAACAAAAAGACAAGAAGAATCAACGATAGTCTTCTAGACGTGGTAGAAATTGAGAACCTAATGTTAGAAGACTCTGATGATTCATTGTCAAATCACAATGAAGATTGAAATATCGTCCCTTCCAAGGCGAACATGTCAACCTCAACCTTTGTGTGGGTGGAAAGGCCAATCTTACAATGAATCAAGCATGAGGAAATTTCCTCAACACTAGTGATTATTAGGCTATCATTTTCATTTGTAATTAATTTGTTTGTTAAATGTGACTTGCTTGTAAACTTGTTATTTTTAGACGATAATAATAATGAAATGAGCATGCATGTTTTGAATCAATTCTTTCATGTTCACTCGTTTTTCCTTTTTTATCGTAAAAATAAAAAAAAATGGCAATTCTTCTCCCCACTCACTTTCCTTCATCAAACTTTTGTTTAAACAAAGATCAGATGGAGTATAATGTAAATAAACCTGAAATTGATAAAGTATGCTTTTTAATAAAACCTTGCTGGTGATGTAAGACATTGTTTCAATTCCCAAACAGCAAGGAGTTAAGGAGTTAATCCCTACTCAACCCCTTTGAACCTAGAAGCAGGTGTTTCTTTCTATATAAAAAAAAACCCTCATGATTAACTAGAGGCAGGGTAGTTTTTTCAGTTAGTATGTCTATGCATCGAATTTCAAGAGAATCATTCTATCTATACACCTCCTAATAAGAGGTTCAACCACATCTTCTTCCTCGCACACATCATAAAGTGTCAAAGAAGTCATGAAAGACCAATTTTTTTGTGGTTGTTCCTCACCAACCATTCACAAGGCAATCACAATATTTCAATAAAAATAGCCCTCTAAGTTGAGAACCTGAAAAAACAAACTAGGCAAAATTTAAGGATAAAACAAAGAGAGAAAAATTCAAAAGAGGTCACTAAAATCCTCAACAAAAACAAAATTTTATGACTACCAAACAAAAGTAGGTAACTGCCACATAAAGGAAAAACTTCGTTTGTTCCCAAACCATCACATCTTCACCTTGAAAAGCCTCTGGGAAGTTGAATGTGTATGTCGAATTAACTGAACATAGGGCTGGAGATCATCAAGGTGAATGGGGTGGGTAGAAATTAAATTTTGAGCCTTATATTCTCTTTTGTTTCAAACACCCTGAACTAGGCCGCGTTACAACCTTCAAAAGACCTAATTGAAGCAAGGTTTATTTTTAAAGCATACTACATTAAGATTGCGTTAAACTAACTCCAAAGATATTTGTGAATCATCTTCATTTGTATTATGCTATCGCCATTTTCACACTTTTAACATCTAAGTCTATATTGCACTTAGACTATTGATCCCTTCACTATACATCACAACGATTTCTTAATAAATAACTTTTGATTTCAAAACTTGCATGAGCATTGCATTAAAATTAACATTCTAAAGGAATAATTTTTTCACAAGTCAGCACTTAGCATCAAGGAAGTTCCAACAATGAGCCATCTGCGAGGAACTCAAGCATTCGTAAATGGTCCGATCAGGGGAAAATCGCCTAAAAGACTATATTGGCTTATGGCAAATCACCTAGAGATTTTGTTGATCAGGAGAAATTCCTTAAAGAATCGGTTAATCATGGGCATACTGCTTCAAAGTTTAAAATACTTGGGCTAGCCATCTCAAGGTCATAGTATGGAAAACCTGCTCTAAAACTCCTCTTGAGGAAAACTTTGGAAAATACCCAACAAACTGGGACAAGATAGGATAAAGAGTGGCAAGTTCTCTCCATATCTTCAAGTTGCTCAAGAAGACCCTGTCGTACATCAGAAATCATTGGGTTAAACATGAGTGTCGGGAGATCATGCTAGCACAACGTCCTATAACCTTTTAACAAGAAGCTTTGTTACAAAAACAACACTTCATAGTCTTAACCATTCCACAGGGGCACTTGTTAAAACATTTAAATCATCGCATAAGTCATTGTCATGCATTAATCATGTCGCTTCGCTCTAGCATCATGCCATGCATATCATCGCATTCATCTGGCATATTCCCATACCACGGAGCCTCGTAAAACGAACATGAAAAAATCAAAGTCCAATTTTTTGGGCACTTCTCAAAAGTCCAATCTCGCTTGGGAGATCTCAAAAGTCCATCCTCGCGTGACACCTCTCTAAGACCAACCTCGCTTGGTCCTTTTCAACATAATAAAACCAAAACCTGCCACACATACTTGCCTTGAAATCCAATATCCATTGGCATACATCCATTATTTCATTACATGTATCGACCATGCATTTCATTTCATGTATATCAAGTGGCATACATTAATAAGTGCATCGACTTAAAACATGTCACGCAAATGCATCGACCCAAAACATATCATGTGACATTAAATGCATAAGCACAAAGCATGCATTCATATCATAAAACAAAATTTTGTGACCGCTTATGGAAGTCTAGATTAATCCTCAGCTAAGTCAATTATAATTTCCAAAGTGAGTTCTTATCTCAGCAGGAATTCTTATTGGTTTCCCTCAGTAGATAGCTTTCCCCACAGAGGTCTCTTTAAAAGTCTTCCCCAATAATCTTTCTCTCCAATGAGTCCTTTTTGGAATCTTTCCTAGTGGATAGTCGTCTTAAACGGTCCATACTAACCTGTAAGTAGGTGTTGAACTTTCATATCTCTAACAAACTTCCTTTGTCTTGATCTAAACATCAACTTTCAAGTTGACGACGATCTTTTTTTCTTTGAGCTAAGCATCGACCTTCGGGATGAAAATTATCTTGTTCTGTTTTGGTCTAAGCTTCAATCTTCAAATTGATGATAATATTTTCCTCTTTAATCTAAGCATCGACCTTCAGATTGACGAAGATATATTTGTTTAGATCTAAGCACCGACCTTTGGTTGGTGAGTATCACCCATTGTTGATATAAGCATCAATCTTTGGATTGACTATGATCTTTTCCTGTTTTGATCTAAGCATTAATCTTTGGATTGATGATGATCCTTTCCTATTTAATCTAAGCATCAACTTTTGAGTTGACGAAAATATTTTTTCCTTATCCTCGATCTAAGCATCAACCATCGGGTTCACGATGATCAATTTTGTCTTGATCTAAGCTTCTCCATTCGGGTTGACGACTATCTTTTCCCGTTTGATCTAAGCATTGACATTCGTGTTGATGACGATCGTTTCCTGTTCGATCTAAGCATCGACCTTCGGGTTGAAAACGATCTTTACCCATTTGATCTAAGCATCGAACTTCGGCTTGGTGACGATCTTTTCCCGTTTGATATAAGCATTGAACTTTGGCTTGACGATGATCTTTTCCTGTTTGATCTAAGCATCAACCTTCGGGTGGACGATGATCTTTTCCCGTTTAATCTAAGCATTGACCTTCGGGTTGACAAAGATATTTTTTATGTTTGATCTAAGCATCAACTTTTGAGTTGACGAAGATCTTTTCCCATTTGATCTAAGCATCAACTTATGAGTTTATGAATATCTTTTCCCGCTTGATCTAATCATGGACTTACGAGGTGACGACGATCTTTTTCCGTTTAATCTAAGCATCGACCTTCAGGTTGACGACGATCTTTTTTCGTTTAATCTAAGCATCAACCTTTGGGTTGACGACGATCTTTTTCTATTTGATTTAAGCATCAATCTTTGGGTTGACGACGATCTTGACCTATTTGATCTCAACATCAACTCTCAAGTTGATGACGATCTCGGATCCTAATCTAAATGTCTTCTTATTCCTTCCATATTTATTTTCATTCCTCGGTGGACAAAATTGGGGTCCTTTTATATTTAATTACCTTCCATCATGAGAATATAAAGACTGACGTTCTTCATCTTCTCTGATTAAAGATATTTAAATAGAGGAAACTGTCATACCCTAAATTTTGCATGCATTTTACTACTTTATCTTTTTGAGTGTATGAAAAGCATTTGCATTTGTTTTCATTTTTAGGGCCAAATCGAAATAAAAAAAATATATAAAAAAATATGTATTATTATTATTATTATTTATTCATGTTTTTTCTAAAAGTTAAAAAAAGTCAATAAAAAGTCAAATGTTGACTTCTTGGAGTATTTTAATATTATTTTTCGTATTTTTAAAATAGGTATTTAAAAAATTATTTTGTATACTTTTAATCACAAAATAATCAAAAAATATTAAAAAAATTATTAAAAAAATATATAAAAAATTATAATGCACATAATCTTTACGGATTTGTCATCCATGTTTCTAATTGGTCGCAATTTGTCATACTTGTTTCTAATTGGTCGCAATTTGTCTTACTTGTTTCTAATTAGTCACTATGTGCCATACTTGTTCAAAGGGTTGCAATGTGTCATACTTGTTTCTAATTAGTCACTATGTGTCATACTTATTCAAAGGGTGCAGTCATACTTGTTTATAATTGGTCGCAATTTGTCATGCTTGTTTTTAATTGGTCACGATTTGTCACTGTGACTTGTTTTCCTTTTATGTTAACTTGAAAAATTAGTATAAATAGGAGTCCAATTACAAGGTACAGGAGAGAGAAAAAAACCATTCCACATGAAAAAAGCCACTCTCTATAATCCCTCATTCTCACGTGTGATTTTTTCATACACTACCATCCACCATTATACCATATTCCTCATTACCTCCATCTTCATCAAACCATTTAATTTTCAACTCAACCATAACACCACCATAAACCAAAAGTCACAAATTGACATTGAGTAGCAGAACAATAATCAAAACTAACGTATGAAATACAAATCAAAGAAAAAGAAAAGAAACAGATCTAGCACTGATAACCACCGAAGCCACGTCGAACACCACCTACACGAGATTCACATTGCCACTCGACCACAACGCACTTCAACCATTGCCTCCTCCGATCACAACTCTCAACATCATTCTCTCACGTCGCTTAGCCTAATTTCCAATCGGTTAGGCCCAAAGCAAAAACATTGCTCTTATATATGTATACCCATTTAGGTCAGAGATACTACTTTTTTTTTGTTATTAGTTGTAGGCCCATTTGCATTTTTTTCTCTCTTTTAAACCTTATATCACCTTGCTCTCAACCCCCTAGATTAAATTTAATTTACTAATTTACTTAATTCATTTTATTTGGTTTATTTTAATTTTTTAATATACAAAAAAGAATAAGTATTTAAAATGCCAAAAAAATAAAGTTTATTAAAATGCAAAAATAGTTTATTTCTTTTAAAATTAAATTTCTCTTAAAATACTCTAATTAATTTGGAAGGGACGAGTGAGTGCGTATTCACCTATTTCTCGAATAATCGAGGGCTTAGTGCATGTTTCGTCTGAACGATTATTTGCCTTCCACAAACAAATTTTCACAATAAATCTAAAATCAATCTCAATTCATCAAATTAAACTTTTGCCCTTGTGCAATCAAAACAAACTTATTTCATAAAAGGATATTTTTTTATTCATTTCGATGCGAATTACAAAAAGGCGCTTGAACCTCCATAGTGCAAGCATACAAGAAAACTTTTAATCACTCGAATGCAACCTACACACTATTCTCTAAATACAATCATCACACAAATATTTTATACTAAAGAACTACGTAGCCTTGAGTTCTCCATCGCACCTGGGGATACGTAGGAGCGAGATTCAACATCTCGTCAAGCAGAATAATAAAAAAAATTATCCTTTTGTAATTACCATTTAATAAACATAAAAACTACAAACATTTTATGATAAAAACTTCACCTAACTAATTAGAAGGTTCCTGTTGAGTACAATAGATGTGATGGATGCTAATACATTCCTCTCACATAACCGACTCCCAAACACGAAATTGGTTGCAATGACCATGTTTTTGTTTTTTAATGGTTTTATTGACGTTTCTCTTTAAAAATAAAACTTCGGTGGCAAATTTGTAGTTATTTTGAGCGTTAGCATGCTCGGTTTTTTTCGCGCTGCGACACCTTGGATGTCGACTGGAAGAGGTGATTTTGGGCTTCGAACCATTTCTCAAAGAAGGCTAAATATAATTTCGTTTCGTACGAAGCCCTCACCGACTCGGAGGATTCCATGAAGACAACGTTTCTTTCCTTCTCTCATGTTGAGATACATTGTCGGGGTATCGCTGAGAAAACTTCTATTGAGGAGATGAAGCAACTCTTTGGTATCTTCTATATTCCTATGTTATTTCTGGCATGTGTCTTTGTACTATCTCTTATTCCTTGAATTTTTCTTTACTCGGATATGCTCAAAAGGAAAGACACCTCGATTGCTAGTATTGTGCTTATGCAGAAACCCGAAGTTCCCTTAATTTCCCCTGCTCCTTGAGAGGGCCAGAGCAAGAAGAATCTTGACTAAGATGCCTCGACTAGGGCTAAATAGGCCCGGAGTAAGGTGATTATATATAGGAGTCCTACTAAAATGTTGAAGCGATAAATGTCTACTCATACTATCCACTTGCCTAGAAATGTAGGGAAAATTCCTCTTCCTTACCCGTTGTGCTAGCCAATTGGTTTCCCTGGACTGCGACACAGATAAAAGATTGTGTGTCTACCAAAGAATATGCTCATGTCCACCAGCTCTCCAAAATTGGCAAGTCTAGCTTGTTATCGGAGTCGACTTTCCAGTTATTGCGGGCAATTGCGTTTATGACCCAACTAGCAGCTGGCCACGAGGAAATATTATTCCTCAGTGCTTCTTCTCAAGAGGTTGAAGATTCGAAGGCGCATTATACTCTTATTGAGGAAAAAAATTTATCTTTGAAATGGATTGCTTCAGGCTACACAGTCGTCTGGATCAAGTGTTCCCTTTTCTGGAAGAAGTGAATCTACATGGATCTTCTGCAACTTTTGTTTACCATATAGCAAAACTCGAGGGCTTTCTCAAAGAGGAGAAGTGTGGTTCTCCTCAGATGGAACTCATGCTAGAGACTTCATCTTCTAGTGCTCGAGCAATTACGATGGAGCTTAAGGAGAATATGGTCGGTCAATCTAAGGAACTTGAGGCTCTTTAAGACACTACGCCATATAATACCTTTAGCAGAGCTTTTTTTGGCCTTTAGCAGCGCTTAAAAGCGCTGCCTAAAGTGGCGCTGCTATAGGTAAAGGCAGCGCTTTTTTTAAATGCGAAAGTGCTGCCTTAGGTCCCCTTTACGCATCCGTTCATGGTGAAAAGCGCTCTCTAATGTCACCTTTAGGCAGCGCTTTTTAATGGAAAGCGCTTTCTTTGGCCCCCCTTTAGGTAGTGCTTTTAAAAGCGTTGTCTAATGTATCATTTCTTTCTGTTTTAGGCAGCGCTTTTTTATTGAAAGCGCTTTCTTCCCCCTCCCCCCTTCCCCTCCCCCCTTTAGGAAGCGCTTTTAAAAGCGTTGTCTTATGTATCTTTTCGTTATACTTTAGGCAGCGTTTTTTTTTAAAACGGTTTCTTTTATCCACTTTAGGCAGCGCTTTTTTTACAAAGCGCTTTCTTTTCTCCACGTAAATAGCGCTTTTTAAAAGCACTTTATTAAAAATCACTTTTTTAGGAAGCGTTTTTTTATAAGCGCTGTCTATTGTGCACTTTTCAAGGAAGCGTTTTTTGTTAAAAGCGTTGGCATAAGTCTTATTTTTTAATTATAAAATGGCATCACAAACCATTACAATTCAAATATTTATCAAAACTTATCACAAACCTTTTATAATTTAACACAAGCCTTTATTTCAACATATAGGTCTTATATACCATTATAATTCAACATAATAAACTTTATATCCATTATAATTCAACACATAAACCTTATAACCATTATAATTCAACACAAACCTCATACACCATGAAAACATCCATAATTCTATCCACTTCCAAAACCTTTAACTTCTAAAGATTCACCAAACATAATTACAAATTCCATTATTCCTCAATTCACAACAGCTTCCAAAACTATACAACAATTTCCAGAACTATTCCTATCCAGTATAGAGCATCACAACGAAAAAAATCTCTAAGGACCATAAACTTCACACAAAAAAAAGAAAGACAATATACCTTATATAATTCTCATCTCAAGAATGTATTGACACCATTCCTCCTTAATTTCTTCTAGTTTATCTTTCGAGTAAGTAACACACTTGAATTCATCAAAGTATTACATAATATAACATAATATGCGTGATTTAGTTAAAACTAATTAATTAGATGAAATATTCGTTAAATATTAAAAATAAATCCTAACTTATAAATCCATACCATGTTTGGAATCTCTTTTTGATCCAAATGAATAGTTTCTTTCATAAACCTCAATACGAAATAACCGTAATCTATATCATTAAGCTGACAAGGACACTACACATAGAAAAAAATACGAATATATATCAGGATATATAGTTTAACTTGGTTTATCAAGTAGCATCACTATTATAATAAAAAATGTGAAAATATATCTGTACTCTGATCTATGTAATGTCGTTTGCTTTCCTCTTTGGTACTCGAGCTTGTCTTTGTGATCAGAATATTTATATAGCTCTAACATAATATAAACGAATATTTAGAACAATCTCACATAAATAAATAACATAATACACCCGAATATTTAGAACAATCTCATCACTTACGTATCAATCATCTTCTTCATATCTGGGTATTTTGTTTGATCACCATCTAACAAATCCAGATAATATACTATTTCTTTTATCAGATTAATCGTAACCAACAACCAGTGTCCACTGTAAAATAAAACAAAAGTTTAGATGGACATTTTCTACACAGTGTCAAAAAACAAAAAAATTATAATAAATGAAGTTAGAATGAAAATCTAACCCATGGCCAGTATTATATGGTAAAAGATACAACTTTTTTGTATCTCTGTTGGCCATAAATGCATCGACTAAGTGATCTTTGACTGTATTTGGACTTTGATTGATTAACCGTGCATTGATACAGCTGGGAGATAAGAAAGAGAATATTTCCGTCAATTGACGCGGGCACATCAATTTGTCATACAAGAACCTTAAATAAAAACATAATCAACATTAATAGAATATTCATTGAAATGAGTGAATAAAATTTTCAATTAATTAAATAAAATTGATCGGAGTACCTGATGTATGAATTCATAACACCGATGCCTAATTCAGAATGTTGAAAAATAGGATCCAAATCCTCTTTGGCAATTTTTTCGGTATAAGAATAACCAAAAATACCTTCCTCCATAGGTATTTCACGAATACCACCTTCCATCACATTTTTTGTTCCTACATATGTTTCAAGGCACAACCTAAATCGAGGAATAAATGCTTTTTTAGGCTCGGTCTTTGCAAGATCCTTTTTTTTGTTGGAGATATTCTTGCTGGCTTGATGTAACTCTTGAGCATGAATCTAAAAAACATATAAGAGTTAGGTAATGTATAAGATCATGAAGATTTTGAATTCTGAGGATAGAATTAACATTTTATATGCATATATATTAATTTACCTCTTTTTTTTATGCAACTGACTCGGTGTGCCACACAATCCCCTTATCTTTTGATTTGGATTTTGTAGGAGTCTAACATTACCATGTAAATAAAATGTACGTAAATGTAAGAATAACTTACATTGCTCTTAAAACATTTGAATACTAAAAGGTTCATAATGGTTTTCAACATACCTCATTATCTATGAAAATGAGGTTTGACGGCCATGCAACATAAAATCTTATTGCGTCTCCCACCAATGTTGCAACTGAAACATCGTCCGGTATAGGTAATATGGCATCCCTCTCTAAAGCAATATCAATCGATACTTTCAAAAATCCAGCAAGGAGCGGTTTATGGTGAAGTACATCTCCCAAAGTGTTATGCACTTTTCCCTTTCCAACCATGCGATAAGTCGGTGACGATAAATACAGCTGACAAGGTGAAATGCCCTAAACCAATAATAAATATGAAATTGTTAATGTGTATATATGTAAATTAAAAAAATTGCGCTAGTTTAATTTCATAATAATATATATAATTACCTCGGAAATTTTCTGTTGAAAATTACAATTGATACTATCTTTGTCACTAGTATCTTTAAACTCTGAACCATGCCTTTTTGACATATATCTTTCTTTATCCTTTTACGATTCACGAATTTGAGCTTTTAATTCCTCCAACGATTCCATCACTTGTTTATTGCTTGGATTTTTACTCTTTGGATGTTTATACAAGCTTGTTGGAGTGACCCCAAATCCCTTACCCTTCACACGACCAGAATACTCAGGAACATTTAATACTCAACTTAGTATGCTCCTGCAATCCTGGTCTTCAGCTAAAGTTAAAGACTGAGATAGATTCTCCTGAAATTCATATGCATATCGAAAAAGATTAGTGGGGATTAAAAAGCATAAATATTATATGTTAATAAACTTTTGACTTAATTAAAGAAATAATGTTATACTTACACATTGCTCAAAAACTTGTTGAACATCTTCCTTAACAACTCCATCCTTACCCACACGAGCAGCCTTCCACAAAACATGTTTCAGAAGAGATGTGTCTTCACTTTTCTCCTCTTCTAACTACACATTAATACAAATAATAAGATCAATTATAACACATGAGGAACAAGTATATCATAGCATTTATATATACTTACTATTTTTTGCTCTAAGCGTGCATATCCCAAACACCCTTTTTTGTATGGATACGCGGGTTTTGAGGCTTGTTGGCGATTTATGTCACTCACATCCTGGATAAACAAGTTTACTTTATATCATAACACCTGTGGAGCAAGTATATAATACAATGTTCATGATAAATTAACATTACATGGAATTCTTGGGTTCTTCGTTTGGCTACAAAAATTTCTCATTCTTCAGGTGAAATCAAGTCTGCATACTTTTTTGAACGTTCTGCTTCAATAAATTTTCCTTGTGCATCCTTAAGAAACTTGTTTATTAAAAATGCTCGAAACCCTCTGAGCCTTCTTCCGGCCAATTGAAGATAGTATTTTTTTTCGGTCGTCACCAATGTTAAAAGACCTCTACGAAAAAAACATACATAGAGTGTGTTAGTATAAGTAATTTAAAGACATAATCGTCAACAAAAGCAAATAACATCACATATAATACATGTATCTCACTCCATATTTTTTCTTTAGCGGGTTTCAACGATAGAGTTCTCCAATTATCACAAGTGATTGGAATTTGTGAACGAACAAGTGCACCAATGTAACTTGTCAACATTGCACCGTTAGGCTCAACTAGTTGGCCCGTTGCATTCCAATGTATGTCATATATTTTATTCCTTTATCTCTTGCACGAATGATTCCCTTCATAATAGTTATTCCTCATGTGATATCTCTTTCCACACCATGAACTGATTCATTTCCATCATTCTTAGAAGTATCATGGGAGTGTTCCTCGTTACTAGCCATTTGACCTGTAATAAAGAAAAACATAAATATGAAATAACAAATATAAAAATCAATAACCCATAATCTATTGAATATAAAAAATGACAAATATATAATTTTATTGAATGACAGAATATATAATTTTACTAGTACTTTTTTCACTAACATCTCTTTCTTTTCTTGGTTGGAATATGATTTACTTGTCTCTTAACAACACGGACGGATGGATTGATCCAAATTCCCTCATTATGATGATTCCTAATATATGATTCATTCGCTCTAATATTCTCATCTTGATCATTTACAATATACGATTCATTCTCAACATCAATACCACATTGATCTCCAATGTTATCATCAATTACTTTGTTAGATAAAAGCACTATAGACTATTTCGTACTTGTCGGATCAGTGACATAGAACACTTGTTTAGCTTGAGAGGCAAGAATAAAAGGCTCCTCTTTGTACCCCACCTTATTAAGATCCACTTGCAAAAGTCCTGACTTATTCATTTGTATCCCACTATTATTTTCAACCCACCTGCAACCTAAGATAGGAATCCGAAACTTGTCATAATCAAACACCCAAATGCGCTTGAAATGTGCATTGCTTCAGCTACCACGGTGACACCACTATTTTGCATAGTACTTTTATCATGTTGTTCTTTGGTATAAAATGTGTATCCATTAATTGCATATGCGCTATAAGAAAACACATGCAAACTTGGACCATATGCTAAACATCTCAACCTTTCTGTTATTGAAGCGGGATCTAAATAAAATTTTGAATAAATATGATCCTTAAACCATGGTATAAAACTTCGATTATACTCTCGTACTATCCAGTTTTCATTTCTATTCGGATTTAAACCTCGAAGCTCATCCTTGTGCATTTCAACATACGGCTCAACCTCATTGTCATTGTGCAGAACATACAAACGCACTTGCTCCCGTTCAGCCCTTGATACTGTCATAATTTTATTTCCAATTAACTGTTTTCCTTCTTTTTTTTTGACAATATGAGATTTGGGGAGTCCAGTGGATTGAACATTGGACAAATATTCAGTACAAAACTCAATCGCTTCTTCAACAATGTATCGTTCAACAATACAATCCTCTGGTCGACTTCGGTTTTTCACATACCCTTTTAATATTTTCATATAACGTTCAACAGGGTACATCCATCTCATATAAGCTGGTCTACACAATTGTGTCTCTTTCACAAGATGAACAACTAGATGTACCATTATGTCAAAAAATGAGGGAGGAAAATATATTTCAAGCTCACACAAAGTAATAACTATTTCTTTTTGCAATGTTGGTAAGATCGCAGAATCGATCACCTTACTACAAATTGACTTGAAGAAAAAACACAATTTAGTTATTGCGCTTCTTACTTTTTATGGAAAAATATAACGTATACCTATTGGTAGAAAATGTTCCATTATAACATGGAAATCATGTGTCTTTAAACTCTTTAACTTTAGGTCCTTCATAGACACAAATCTTCTAATATCTGAAAAGTATCCTTCTGGAACTTTAACTTCACTTGGAAACTTACACAATATCTTTTTCTCCTTTCTAGATAGAGTATAAGCAGTAGGTGGTAGATATGTTTGTTTTCCTTTCTTCAAGGGTCCTAATTCATTTCTTATTCCGATCGCTATCAAGTCATTTCATGCTTTAAGAACATCCTTAGACTTTCCTTGTATATTGAGTAACGTACCAATAACACTTTCAAATACTTTTTTTTTCAATATGCATAACATCAAGAAAATGTCTTACATACAACGACTTCCAATATGGCAATTCAAAAAAAATTGACCTCTTCTTCCACCCACGTTTAACAAGCGTATGTGCAAAAGGCTTGCCAAACTGAGTACTCACATCTTTCACCTTTTCAAAAATTTGGTCACCTGTCAATGTAGGTGGACTCTACCTTGTTCTGGATTTCCATTGAATGCTTTTCTCCACCCACGGTAGTGATGATTATAATTTAAGAATCTATGATGACCGAGAAAGACATTCTTTTGACAAAATTCCAATCGCGCCCAATCTGTGTTTTCTTCATAAATAGGACACACACAGTGACCTTTAATGTTATACCCTGATAGATTTCCGTATGCTGGAAAATCATTAATTGTGCCAAACAACATCGCCCTCAAATTGAAACTTTCTTTCCTATATCCATCGTAAACCTCCACACCGTTCTCCTACAAAATCTTTAAGTCTTCGATTAAAGGTGTCAAGTATACGTCTATGTCATTCCCTGGTTGTTTAGGCCCAAAAATTAACATAGATAACGTCATGTACTTACGCTTTATACATAGCCATGAAGGTAGGTTATAAATCATAATAATCACAAGCCATGTGGTATGTGAGATACTTTGAAGACCACGTGGGTTCATTCGAATAGATAATGTCAAGTGAAGGTTTCTTGCTTCTTCTCCAAAATCATAATAATCATTATCAATTTTCATCCACTATGGTGAATCTGCCGGATGTCAAAACTTTCCATCTATAATTCTTTCATTTGCATGTCAAGTCAAGTGTTTTGCATCGGTTTCACTACAAAACATGTGTCTAAATCTCGAAATTATAGGAAAATACCATAAGACTTTTGCTGGAGACAATTTTTTCTTATATCGAGAGACACCACATTTAGGGCACTCATTTAACGATGCATATTCATTTCGAAACAAAATGCAATCATTTGGACAAGCATGTATCTTATCATAGCTCATACCAATAGAGCACAACATTTTTTTGGCCTCATAGGTTCGATTCGGAAGAACATTATCCTCCGGAAGCATATCTTTAATAAGGGCTTATAACTCTGTGAAACTTTTATTCGACCATCCATTGCCCGCCTTTAAGTTGTACGGCTTTAATACCGCAGACAATCTTGTGAATTTAGTGCAGCCTTTATACAACGATTTCTCTGCATCGCTTACCAACCTCTCAAACATTTTGGGACAATCCTAAAGATTTTCTTCAAGTGCTTCTGCACTCTCTTCGACTCGATCACAATCGTATATATTTGTGCCATTGTCGTTTGAAGCATAGGTCGCATTATCCCCCGGTTCAAAATTCTCGTTACTTATCTCACCATGTAATATCCAACATGTATAATGTAATACCCCGTAAATTATTTTACTCTGGATAATATTAGTATGATCAACTAGGTTCCGGTTTACTCTGAGAATTTATTGAAAAAAAATAATTAAAGTAAACTGATGAGCTCAGAGCAGATCAAATTAATATTATCTGACTCTGAGGTTTTAACTTTTTGCGTTATAGAGACTTTTTGGAATTTTAGTAGTGTTACTATCTAATTGGGTTTCTCTATGTATCACTTCATTTCCTTTTCTCTTCATTTGGAAAAAGATAGAAAGTAGAAAGAAAGAAAGAAGGAGTGGAGAAAAGAGAAAAGAAAAAGAAGAAAAGCCTAGAAGTGAAGAAGAAGCTTAGAATCATCATCTACTCTTCATCAATTCATCTCATCTTCTTCATCATCATCCAATTCTGAGGTGGGTTCTAGATAGAGGCATTAGTAGTAGAAATTCTTGAGTTCTAGAGCTAGGTTAGATATTGGGAGAAAATGAGAAATCTTGCTAATCTAAGAATCTAACTGATGAAATGTGATATAAACTGTGTAGTATGATGGATATCTATGTGTGATCATCTGTCAATGCTTGTTTGTGTGTCTGGTTTTGTTTGGGGAGCTCCAATGTTGTTGGTAAATAAGAAGGATGGGGGAATGCTGTTGTGTATTGATTACCGTCAGTTGAATAAGGTCACCATCAAGAACGAATACCCATTGCCAAGGATAGACGACTTGTTAGATCAATTGAAAGGAGCCTGTGTGTTCTCGAATATTGATTTCGGTCGGGTTATCATCAGATTCGTGTGAAGAGTTCAGATGTACCAAAGACCACATTTAGAACCCGTTATGGTCATTATGAATTCCTTGTAATGCCTTTCGGTGTGACAAATGCTCCTGCAGTTCTTATGGATTATATGAATCAGATATTCTAACCTTATTTGGACCAATTTGTGGTGATCTTCATTGATGACATTCTTATTTATTCTCGTGATCCTCAAGAGCACAGAGAACACCTAAGAATCATTTTATCCATCTTACACGAGAGACAACTTTTTGCTAAACTAAGCAAGTGTGAGTTTTGGATGTCGGAGGTTAATTTTCTTGGTCATGTCATATCTCAGGGAGGTGTAGCAGTAGATCCATCAAAAGTTGAAGCAGTGATTAATTGGGAGAGACCGAGGAATGTTGCATAAGTTAGAAGTTTCTTGGGATTGGCAGGTTATTACAGAAGGTTTATCAAAGGCTTTTCTCAATTGGCTTTACCAATGACGAAACTTACTCGAAAGGATTGTCCTTATGAGTGGGATTCGACTTGTGAAAGAAGTTTTATGAGTTTGAAGGAAAGATTGATGACTGCGCCTGTCTTGATTATTCCTGATCCTAGTAAGTCGTATAATGTATTTTGTGACGCATCAAAGATGGGATTAGGGGGTGTGTTAATGCGAGATGGTCATGTGGTGGCTTATGCTTCTCGACAGTTAAAAGTTCATGAAGAAAATTATCCAGCACATGATTTGGAATTGGCAGCCGTTGTGTTTACATTGAAAGTGTGGCGTCATTATTTATAAGGAGTACATTTTGAGATGTTCAGCGACCACAAGAGTTTAAAGTATCTATTTGATCAGAAAGAGTTGAACATGCGTCAAAGGAGATGGATGGAATATTTAAAGGATTATGACTTAGAACTAAAGTACCATCGGGGTAAAGTGAATAAAGTAGCGGATGCACTGAGTAGAAAAGTGTTGCATAATGCCGAGTTGATGATGTTAGAGTATACCTTATTGGAAAAGTTTCGAGATCTCAATCTCCAATTTGGTTGGACTTCTAATTGTGTAATTATGGGAAATTTGAATATCAATTCTACTCTTAGAGAGGAAATTCAACAAGGACAAGTGTTGGATGAGAAGTTACAAGAAGTGTTAGTTCAACCGGGTTTCGTGCGGGCTGCCGACAGAATCATTTTGTTTAACCAAAGGATTTGTGTTACGGATGATGTGGTGTTGAAAAGAAGGATTTTAGAGGAAGCGCATAAGGGTGCCTTTACTATACACCCTGGTTCTTCGAAGATGTATCAAGATTTAAAAAGGGACTATTGGTGGTGCGGTATGAAAAAGGATATTGCGGTGTACGTATCGGAATGTGCGATATGCCAACAAGTGAAGATTAAGCACCAAAGGCCGGGTGGATTGTTTCAACCTTTAGAAATTCCAGTATGGAAGTGGGATAGTATTTCTATGGACTTTGCAGTTGGATTACCCCGTGCCCAAGGTGGTTATGATTATATTTGGGTGATTGTAGATCGGTTGACAAAATCTGCGCATTTCTTAGCCGTGAAGACTACTTACAAGGCGAGTCATCTCGCAAAGTTGTTCATTTCAGAAATTGTGAGGTTACATGGTATTCCCTCTAGTATCGTTTCGGATAGAGATCCAAAGTTTACTTCAAGATTTTGGAGAGATTTTCAACAAGCTATGGGAACGAAGTTGTTTTTGAGCACGTCGAATCATCCGCAAACGGATGGTCAGACGGAACGGACAATACAAACAATGGAGGATATGTTGAGAGCTTGTGTACTTGAAAATGGAGGAAGTTGGATAGAACTTTTACCGTTGATTGAGTTTTCATATAACAATTTTTATCATGCGAGTATTGGTATGGCTCCTTACGAAGCATTATATGGAAGGAAGTGTAGGACGCCATTGTGTTGGGCGGAAGTTGGCGAAGATAGAATTTTGGGACCCGAGATTATCCAAGAGACTACGAAAAATATTAAAATGATCCGTGATAAGGTTAAACAAGCACAAGATCGTCAGAAAAGTTATGCGGATAACTGTAGAAGACCTTTAGAGTTTGATGAAGGTAATCACATATTTTTGAAAGTTACCCCGAGGTTGAGGTTGAAAGGATCGTTCAAGTCGCGGAAGTTAAGTCCGAGATACGTGGGACCGTATCAAATTTTAGGAAGAATTGGTGAAGTAGCCTACAGGTTAGCGTTACCGCCTTCTCTGTCAGAGATGCACGATGTTTTTCATGTGTCTCATCTTCGGAAATTTGTTCCAGATCCTCTTCAGCCAATTCTCCCAGATACGATTGAGATAGAAGCAGATTTAACCTTTGAGCCTCGATCGAGTTGTATCACAGGAAGAGAAACTAAGGTGTTAAGGAATAAAGATATTCCTCTTGTTAAGGTTCAGTGGGATGCGACGTATCCGGGAGATGCAACTTGGGAGCTAGAATCAGAGATGCGAGAAGTTTATCCTGTAAATTATTTTACTCTGGATAATATTAGTATGATCAATTGGGTTCCGGTTTACTTTGAGAATTTATTGGGAAAAAATAATTAAAGTAAACTGATGAGCTCAGAGCAGATCAAATTAATATTATCTGACTCTGAGGTTTTAACTTTTGGCGTTATAGAGACTTTTTGGACTTTTAGTAGTGTTACTATCTAATTGGGTTTCTCTATGTATCACTTCATTTCCTTTTCTCTTCATTTGGAAAAAGATATAAAGTAGAAAGAAAGAAAGAAGGAGTGGAGAAAAGAGAAGAGAAAAAGAAGAAAAAAAGAAGGAAAACCTAGAAGTGATGAAGAAGCTTAGAATCATCATCTACTCTTCATTAATTCATCTCATCTTCTTCATCGTCACCCAATTCTGAGGTGGATTCTAAATAGAGGCATAAGTGGTAGAAATTCTTGAGTTCTAGAGCTAGGTTAGATATTGGGAGAAAATGAGAAATCTTGATAATCTAAGAATCTAACGGATGAAATGTGATATAAACTGTGTAGTATGATGGATATCTATGTGTGATCATCTGTCAATGCTTGTTTGTGTGTCTGGTTATGTTTGGAATGAGATTTATGGGTGATTTCTTAATACACCACCCAAGTTTCTTAGGCACCACGTGAAATTTCATTTTTGCCCCCAGATTCCGGATTTGCACATCCGGACGCACCAAATTTTTAAAAAACGCTGATATGTTCCGGATGTGCATATCCGGAAGAATTCCTAATTTGCAAATCCGGAAAAAATCAAAAGAATTCCATAAAATCATTTACTTCTAAATATAATTAAATCCAATCTAATTAAAATCCAATATAATTAAAATTAATATCATTTTTTCAATATAATTAAAATCTATATTAATTAAAATTAATATGATATTTAATATGATTAATTTTTTTCAATATAATTAATATGATTAATATGGTATTTAATTCTAAATTATTTTTTTATATTGAAAAAATTAATTTAATTATATTAGATTTAAAATTATATGGTATTTACTTCTAAAATTGGATTTAATTATATTGGTATTTAAAATTATATGGTAATTACTTCTAAATTATATGGTATTTACTTCTAAATTATAATTAAAATTATTTGGTATTTACTTCTAAAATTAATTTAATTATATTGGATTTAATTATATTGAAAAAATCATATTAATTTTAATCATATTAATTTTAATTATATTGGATTTAATTAAATTGGATTTAATTATATTGAAAAAATCATATTAAGTTTAATTATGTTGGATTTTAATTATATTGGATTTAATTATATTTAGAAGTAAATGATTTTATGGAATTCTTTTGATTTTTTCCGGATTTGCAGATCAGGAATTCTTCCGGATGTGCACATCCGGAAAAGACTGAAAAATTTTAGAAAAAGGGTGCGTCCGGATGTGTACATCCGGAAATTTAGGGCAAAAACAGAAATTCGGTGGTGCCTAAGAAACATGGGTGGTGTGATAAGAAACCACCGATTTATGACCCAAAGGACCTGCTGTCACGTTGCTGAAATTATGGGTTTTCGCAGGTTCGCAAAGCGAACCACAGCGAAGGGCAAGGCGAAGGTTCTCCAGCAGTTCGCAAAGCGAACTTTGTGCCATTTTGCTTCTGACTTGGTTCGCCCAGAGGTTCACAAAGCGAAGGGCAAGGGGAATGTTCGTCGGGTGTTTGCAAAGCGAACTTTGTGTTCTTTCAGCTCTATTTCAGTTCGCCAGGGGGTTCGCACGGCAAAGGTGAAAGCGAACGTTTGCTGGGGATTCGCCTAGCGAACATGACAGACCTTCCCAATTTGTTTCTTCCATAACTTTTTTAACCGAGACTCTGATCGGGGCGTTCTTGGTACCGATGGAGAGCTGTGAGAATACCCTATCTAGTGGAAGTGAAAAATACTAGTTTTGATGCCCGATTAAATAAATCGGAAGGAACCAAAATGAGTGTAAATTGTGATATATTGAATTATGTGATTCCAATATGTAATTGACTTGTGTTTACCTATTTCTCTTGTTGTTAAGCATGTTTGAGAGTATATGCATGTTAAAATACGAAATAGGTAGAGTGAGGAATATTACCATAATCTATATTGGAACCTAGTAACGGCTAGGAAAAATGATGAATAATATAGCGATGACGCTCGTGCATGAGAGGCCGAGGCGTGCATCTATTACCAATGGTATGGCAAGAATTACACTAGTATAGATCATGTTTAATCGTGTTTAAATTGAGAAAAGACAAGAGAGGTCTTAAGGCGAATGTGGCCTTGCGATTGTCGAATACAATCTCGCTGAGTATGTGATCATGTAATCGTAACCGTTTTATGTGAGTGTGTTTCATGGGTCTCGAGCTCCTCTAAAACATGTGCACAATTACTTGGCAGTTTTGATTCCCGTGTGTAGTACGAATGGAGCCTACGGGTAAAGAGACTTGTGACGGTGTACGGGCCGTGTGAAGTGACGAATTAAGGAGATAATATGTCCCTTAATTCCGAATCCATTTCGTATGCCAAGTAACTGTAAGGATCCATGACTCGGGTCGACTTCTAGACGTAGAAGCGGACGGGAAAAGGGGATGTCTTGGTAAGGTTATCGATTAGTGATATTGTGAGTTAACAAGACTCATGAACATAGATCCATATAGTGTGTGTGAGTACTCAAAGTCACTTCCCTTCCCCTTTTGACTTGAGTAGGTGTGATAGAACCTTGTAAAGCCGAGAGGACCTATAAGATAGGGAACTCACTGAGATTTAATGTATATCACCCCACATTGTTGATTATATTACAGGTACTACAGGTTCCGCGAAGGATAAGGATAAAGTTGTTTGACTTTCCTTACTATCTTGACTTTTTGGGATGGCAAGGCTTCTGTTGTGGAGTTTTTGAGATCGTTATCGATCTAGTTCTTAGTATTTATCTTTGGAACATCTTGTAGATATATTATGCCATAGTTTTTTTGTATTAGGTATTTTCTTTTGGGCATGTATATGTATAATGTGTTTACTAGGGACTTGTATATTTCAATACCAAAAGCGGTATTCATGTATAATATATGCTTTGATGTATGTATTTATATATGGGCGTTACATGTAACTTCGATCAATTCCATGCCTTTTTAAATGCGACTCCACCTGAATTGCGTCAATCCGACGCCCATAACAGCAACCTAAGCAAGGACATGTGATTCAAGTGGGGTCTTTGGAGTGTTCAACAGAAACTTAATGAATTCTGATACCCCATTCTCGTACTCTTTCGACAATCGATTGGAAGACATCCATTTTTTATCCATGGTTTTACTAAGTAAACTAAACAAAAACACTAATTATTCACGCAACTATAGCAAAAGAACAACTAATTACCAGTAGAGAAGTCAATAACTTTTGGAACCACACAGTGTAAGATTCTTGGAAACGATCAGAATTTCACTCTTCACAAGTAACCCCTATAGCAAATTCACTAAGTTAGTAACTGATGGTGTACCAAATATAACAGGAAAAAATTAGTATATAATAGGACAAACAAGATATATCGGAGAAATAAGTCAAAGTCTCAAGAATCAAATTTAGTAAACATCAACATTTCCTTCAATTAAGCAACATGGCATCGACGCGCAAATTCAATCACATTAATTCAAGTAGCGTGGTATACAACAAAGAATCACTTAAGTTCAATTAACTTCAAAGTTCTATCCAACAAAGAATCATCAATTCGAGCATAAATCAATCACCAAAATTATCAATTCCACATTTAAACTCAATAGCAACTTCAACCTCAACAATTAACAATTAATTTCATCACTATTCATCATCTTCAACCTCAACAATTAACAATTAATTTCATTATCATTTTTAATCAACAATTATATCAAAACAAAGTAATCACTAACAATTATCCATCAACAATGTCATTATCATGAATTAATTTCAACAATTCATCACTAACATTCAATGTTTCAACTTACAAAATTAACACCAATTCTCAAAATAAATTCACCACAAATATCACTGTTCATCATCTTCAACCTTACTACAACAACAATTTCAAAATCAAATTCTCACAACAACCACATCAACACTATCAATGTCTCATTTCAATTGTTTCAACAATAAACAAACTCATCAATTAATTCCAACAATTTATATAATTAGTTTCACATCTTTAACACTAATTCACCAACAATGTCATTCAATCTTCAATTGAATTCAAATAACAACAACATCACAATCTATTATATGGCTTGTGAATCCAAAAAAGGAAAAGAAGAAATACATTGCTAATAAAGAAGGAGTTCTGAAACGAAACAGTGGGATTTACAGCGGAGGGAGTTGCGGCGAAGGGAGTTGCAGTCGCGAAGAGAGGGAGATACGGTCGGCGGAGGGAGTTACAAAATAGATAAAGTTATGACGGAGGGAGTTACGACGAAGAGAGGGATATACGGAGGAGGTAATAGCCTTGCGAAGAGAGGGAGACACGATGGAGGAAGTAGTCGCGAGAGAGAGAGTATCAAAGTTATTTTTCATAAAGTTAGGGTTCAAGAGTTTCAATCGTTTCTGTTTTTATTTTTCAGAATTTAACAACCTAAGGCAGCGCTTTCTTATGTATTGAATTTAGTAGCGCTTTTTCATTAAAAACGCTTTCTTTTCATAGGCTTATAGCAGCGCTTTCCAGAAGCGTTTTATATGGTTGCGTTTATGAATGACCTTTAGCAGCACTTTTCAAAAGCGCTTTCTAAAGGTATCCTTTAGCAGCGCTTTCAAAAGCGCTTTCTAAAGTGTAGCCTACGTAAGGCCTTTAGCAGCGCTTTTCAGAAGTGCTTTCTAAAAATAGCCCTTAGCAGTGCTTTTTTTCATAATTATTTTTAAAAACTTATAGCAGCGCTTTAGGGAAAAAGTGTTGTCTATGTAGTGCTGCCAAAAATCAAATTTGGCGTAGTGAGAAGAGCTGGCCATTTTGAACAACCAGCTGCTGGATATTTCCGATGATGTTTTAAGATAAGTTGCCTTGCATAACATCTTACACCAACTAGAGTCCCTCGTACCTGACCTCTAGAATTTTCATGACTCCTTCAAATTTTTCTGATCGTCACTTGTTATAATTTGTTATTTATTGCATTAAAGGATATTTACCACAGTGCTTAGTTGTTATGTTTGCTTGTTGTAATTAGCGTTCACTGTTTTAGAGTTTATTTGTTTTCTTTATTTAGTATTCACTAATTCAATGTATGTTTGTTTGTTGTTTTAGCATTCACTGATTCAACATGTGTTTGTTTCTTGTATTTAGCATTCACTGATTCAATGTGTGTTTAATTGAATTCTCTACCGTGGGGCCTGGGCCCGACGAGACATGGTTATATCTTTTCACTATGTTTCATGTCATAGAGTATTATTCTCCGACCAAGGGTAAGATCCCCGTCACTGCCCCGAGGTATGACTCGGGTTGAGGTATACGTCTCTGGGCTCCACCGTCTAACGCCCTTGGATTGGCTAGATCCAAGGAGGTGCTCCAACTATGTACACACTGTCTTTATCTTCCCCTCCATTAGCATCCAAAAAGAGAGAAAATGATATAAAAGTGAAGAACATAAGGAATGACAGAGAAGTATTTGCATTCATAGCTATGTCAATGTGTTACATTAAAAAATTGGAACAGACAAATAAATAGTTCTTTTAAATGTAATACCACTTCAGTTTGGAAAAGTTCTAAGTCCTTGGTATATGTTCCCCTTTGAGTGACTCCAATGTGTATGCTCCTCGCCCGATGTTGGTTCGTACCCGGTAGGGTCCTTCCTAATTTGTGCTAACTTTTCATCTCGAGAATTTTTCCCTTCAATGTCAGCTCTTTGCAACACCAGGTCATCTGCTTGGAACTCTCTTGGTCGGAAGCGATAGTTATACCTGATAGTCATGGTTTATTTGACGACAGCGCTAGTTAAGGAAATCATCATCCTTTTTTCTTCTAAAAGGCTGATGTCTTCTCTGATGTATCTGCCATAACCTTCCGCTGGTAAAGGTTTAGTTGTCCTCCAACTCATCTCTTAAATTTCTACTAGAATTAAATTTCTACTTTGTACGTGAGATGGAAAGGGGTTTCTCCTGTAGTTGATTGGGGAGTAATGTGGTAAGCCCACAAGACATGGGGGTAGTTTTTCATACCAGTTACCTTTGGCCTCATCCAATATTCGTTTTAAGCCTCTAACCAGTGCCTGAGTGGCTTTTTCGGCTTAACCATTCGTTTGAGGGTGTTCCACCAACACATAATATTTCTTAATCTTCGGCCCCTACAACAGGCTTTTCAGCCTTTTATACATGAATTATGTTCCATTATTTGTTACAATGGCTTAGAGAACCCCAAATATGGCTAGTATGTTTATCGTGAAGAACATCACAATGTTCGTTGTTGCGATATTCACTTGTGCCTCCGCTTCGATCCACTTGGTAAAATAGTCCACAACTACCATCAAATACTTGAGTTGTCCAGGGATAGGGGTGGATGGACTGAGGATGTCAAGCCTTTATTGCAAGAATGTTAATGGTGATGTCATAGCATGCAATTTAGAAGTTGGAACGTTGAAAACATCCTTGTGTTGCTGGAATTGGTTGCAGTTTTTCAAGTATTCTTGATCATCCTGGACCATGGTCGGCTAGAAATAGCCTGCTCTCAGGATCTTCTCGGATAATTTCATAGCCCCAAAATTTTTCCCGGTTATCCCCTAGTGTACTTCTAGAAGGGTGTAACCTTCTTCCTCCTTCCCTAAGCATTTCAGCAAGGGAGTAGATGGTCATCTTTTATACAAAGTCTTCTAATAACCGTGTATTCACTAGCCCTTCTCTTCACCAGGGTCGCCTCATACGGGTCTGATGGAAGGCTTCCCATCTCAATATACCTTTGAATCTGAGTCATCCAGGAAAGTGAGACAATATTATCCATGATTTCCACTGTCTTCCCCGTGCATTTGATACTGGGTGCTTTTCTAGTTTCTTGGGTGAAGTTATTATTAATCCATGGGCTCCTTGTGCTAGTCAACATGGATAATACATAGGCGCGAGTATTCTCTTCCCGTAGAACATTAGCAATGTTGAATGCTTTGAATTTCACTAGCTTTTTAGTGGCAATTGGAGGTACCATTGTAATAACAGGTCTTTGACTTGGGCTTCCACTCTTATTTGAGAGACAACTAATTGGGATTTCGTTCGCAGATTCATGTGCTCTTCCCCCATCTATTTGATTGGTGTTATCCCCACAATTACTGCTTCATACTCAGCTTGATTGCAGGTGATTGAGGAGTTAAACCTCACAGAAACTTCCACCACCAGTCCACAGTTGTTTTCCAGAATTACACTTGCACTGCTTCATCGACTATTATATGATATGTCTGTGAATATCACCCATGTTGGATCTTGCTCTGGAGGGAGGAAGGTCATTTCAACCAAGAAGTCAGCAAACAGCTGAGTCTATAACTCATTCCTTTCTTTGAAAGATACTTTGAACTCTGACAACTCTACGACCCACTTCGTTAGACATCCAACCAAGTCTGGTCAATAAAGCACCCGCTTCAATGGTAAATCTGTCTGAACGATAATAGAATGTGAAAGGAAGTACATTTTAAGCTTTTCTGATTCAGTCACTAACTCCATGGCTACTTTCTAGATCTTCTGGTACCATGTCTCTTCCCCGGCTAGTAGGGGTGAGAATAGGCCAGGCTGACTAACAGGGGCCTACGGCCTAGCCTACACAGGCCAAGGTCAGGCCAGGATTTTTTTCAAGTAGAAAAGACCTAGGCTTTTTTATAAGCCTATTTAGTTAAATAGGTCGGGCCACAAGCCATAAAAAAATCTTTTAAGCCTATTAGGCCGGCCTATTTTAATAAATATAAATAAATATATTATTTTTTATATTTTATTTTGTATTTTACATTAAAATACAAAAGTACAGTTTAGTTATCTTGAAGAACTTGTGAATATAAGTTAAAAAAACTTTATGAATAATGTCATAAGTTGTTTTCACAAGTTCTCATAAACAAATAATCTCACAAAACTTATGCTTCTATGTAAGCTCAAATAAGTCTCTATAAACAAATATTTAGTCGCGTTGTACATTTGATTCTCTAGTATACTTAAACGTTAGTTGAATTGCTTATTTACATATGATCAAATGATATAGGCTTTTTAAGTAGGCTAATAGGCTAATCAGGCCTTCGAAAAGGCCAGGCTCAGGCCGAAAAATGAGCCTCTGATAGGCCATAGGCCAGGCTTAGGCTTTTATTTTTTTAGCAGGCCAGGGTCAGGCTTGGCAAAGCCTAGATCGGCCCAGCCTATTTCCACCCCTACTGGATAGCACCTCTGATACGAAGTATAGAGGGCTCTAGTTAAAGTATAACTCTCTAATAAGGATAACGCTAAGTGTTTCCTTTACAATTGCTAGGTGCAAGTAAAATATTTCTCCGAAAGTGGCCAAGTAAGTACTAGGGGTGTAGTCAAGGTTTTATTCAAAGACTTAAAGGCCTCTTCACAGTTAGTCATCCACTCAATGTTTGCTTTCTTTCTCAACAACCTATAGAAAAGTAGAGCATGTTGAGTGGATTTAGAGATGAAGCTATTCAAAGTAATCAACATACCATTCACTTTTAGACCTCCTTCTTTGAAGTTGACGCACTCATTTGGATCACTACTTCGCACTTATCAGGGTTTTTTTCAATTCATCGCTCGGTCAGGTAAAAGCCTAAGAACTTTTTGGCTTTTACCCCAAAGGCGCACTTCTCCGGATTAAGTCTAATGTTATACTTTCGGACCTTCTTGAACACCTGCTTGGGGTGCTAAGCTTGGATCCTCTCATGACTAGATTTTACAATCATGTCGTCCATGTACACCTCCAGCCTTTCCCTAATCTTTTCTTGAAATATTTTGTTCATCATTCTATAATATGTTATGCAAACATTCTTTAATTTGAAAGGTATGACATTGCATTGGTAATTGGCATGCTCGGTCATGAATGTTGTCTTTATCCGGTTGGGCCAAAACATCGATATCTAGTTGTATCCAGAGTAGGCGTCCATGAATGATAGTAGTTGGTATCCGGATGAATTACCCACAAGTTTGTTAATGTTCGGGAGCAGATAAGAATCTTTTAGGTAGACCTTGTTAAGATTTGTATAATCAACATAGATCCTTCATTTTACCAAGTTTTTCTTCAGTAGAACAATGTTGGATAGCCATTATGTAAACTTTGCCTTATAAATGAATTTAGCATCTAATAGGCCCTTGATTGTGCTTGCAGTGGTCCCAGCCTTCTCCAGAGAATGCCTTCTTTGCCGCTGGGAGACGTAGCAGGCACTGGAGTCCATGTTGAACTGGTGGAACACCATGTTGAGGTCGAAGTAAGGCATCTCGTGTAGAGAGATAACAAAAAGGTTTGTGGTGGCCTAGAGACATTCGATTAAGGTGGATCTTGTAACACCACAAATTTCGTAAGAATATTTATTTAATTTATTTAAATATAATATTCATGAATTTTTGTGAATTTTGGTGGTTTGTGTTGATGTTGGCATTTTGTGGAGTTTTGGTTATTTAATTAAATAATAGTATATAATATGGAATATATTAGTATTATTATTAATTTAAATAATATTAGAGGAATTAAGGGTAAGATGGACTTTTGAGGCGAATTAGTGAGGGTATTATTGGGAAAGCCCATTTTAGAAGCCCAAAGGTTTAACAAAAAGGAGAATTTGAGAGAAATAGGTTTCATTTTGGTCAGAACGTGAAAAGAAGGGAAAAGACCAGAGCTAAGGTTTCCAAGAACTCAAGAAAGAAAGCTTGGAACCGACAATCTAAGGTATGGGGAGTATTGCCTTTCATTGTTTTCAATATAGGAATTTGATGTGTTTAAAACTGATTTTGAAGTTATTTGGATTTGTGGGTTTTTGAGTAAATTGGTGCTTTAGGGCATTTTTGTGGATTGATTATTAAGGGTTGAATTGAGTTAGATAAAAGTAGGCCTTCGAGGCTAAACCTTCTGTTGATGATATGTGGGATCTTGTAGAGAAAGGGATTTATGGGGTTTATGAGAATCTTTGGGGTTGTGAAGGTTTAGGTGATTTTGAGGTCAAGATAGTATAATTAATTGACCTAATAGTCGTAGGTTTTGTGCCTTTGATTGCCGTAATACCTTAGGAATATTTTGGGGATGTGGTTGAGGTAAAAGGAGGATAAATTCGTGAGGTTTTTGGGTCTGTTATGCTACTGATGCGTAGCAGCGATTTCCTGAAATCGCGAGTTCGCAAAGCAAACAATTCCTTCGCAAGGCGAACATTCTCCCCAGACTCACAAAGCGAGCAGCGCAGCGAATGCGCGATGATTTTGTTTGATGATACTGAGATGAACTCTAATTGTGATTTTTAGTTCGCACGGCGAACTACCCAGCGAATGACTTCGCAAAACGAATAGAGGTAGCGAGGGAGACAGAGTAGGGTTCTCTGGTTTTTGCATGGGATTTTGGGGATTTGCTGGCAGCTCGCAAAGCGAACGCCAGAGCGAGTGAGTTCGCACGCCGAACTTGGTAGCGAACGACTGTTGTTCGTGAATTGTTTTATGGTTCTTGTGCTGTCTTGATGTTTTGATGCTAAGATTTTTTTGATGATTTGCCATGATGTTATTGATAACTATGAGATGATGATTTCGTGATGTTTTGATGAATAATTGATGACATGATTAATATGAGATTTTGATGGATGATGATGCATGTAATGACTTTTATTTATGATGATGATTATGACGTTGTGTATCATGCATTCATAGCATTTCAATGAGTTAGACTTCGGTCTATTGAGGTTTTCGTCCCATTGTGTGGATGTGAGGTGGTTTTTGACGTGCTCCGGTTCTTGTGTGGAATCGATCCTAATAACGGGGATCTTTGAAGGGTGATGGCCTAAGTGTCCATCGACTGTGACGATTGGTACCACATGCATGAGTGTTGTTGTGCATTGCATTTATTTGGCATTGATGTGATTTATGATAACGTGATTTTGATGTTTTCCTTGGGATGACCCTGATGATGTTGTATATGATGATGACGTCATTTTATGCATATCCTGTTTTTATATTGATTATAATGAATTGTGATTACTCGCCCTGCCTGTTTGAATGTTGCCTCCACGTGGGTAACGTGCAGGTGATCAGGCTTAGTTGTGGATGCCTTCGAGGACTTTTGGAGTTTATTTGCTTTTGGTCGATGTAGAGGGTCTTGCTCTGATATTGTAACATCGAGTTGGATCGTTGAGTCAAACCATGTTGAGTTGTTATTTTGTTTTTATTTTTGAATGATTATGGTTTTTATTTGGAAACCCTTTTGATTTTGGATTATTGTGGTTATGGTGGTTCCGCTGCTATTTGATGGTTTTTTGATTATTTTGGGGAAAACCCGTTGTTTACGGAGCAAATGTTTTATTTTGAGTTTATTGAGAAATGTGCACCCTTCTGAGGTGATTTTTACTCTGATAATTTGTGTATTTTGCCGTGTATATTTGTGGGGTAGAAAAGGGTGTTACAGATCTTACCCCAATGTGAAGCCTGAATCCTATCTAAACTCACCTGACGGGGTTATCGCCGAGTTAGACGAATTTAAACTCAACGTTTGGGACGAGCCTAAATTCATCTTCATCCAAGTCTAGATTGTACTTCTCGACATTCTCTGGATCTCCTTCTACCCATGTCGTTGATGCAAGTATGTACTTAAGGATGAGCTCTTTAATCTGCTTTGCTTCTCCCAAGTTGGTGCCAACAATGGTTGGCTTTACCTCCATATCATGATATGCCACCTTCAGGTTGACCGGCGATGATACCGCGTATAACTTTGCTAAGAAAGATCTTCCTAAGGTGACTTTGAAGGCATTTCTACAAGGAATTACTAAGAAGAAGAGGGATACCTTTCTCTCGTGCTCTCCCTCTCCAGATGCCATTTTTAAATCTATCGATCCACAAGGTCGAGTGACCGAATCATTGAAGGTTAACATATCTTTGCCACAATATAGATTCAGATATGTGTCCTGAATGCTTAACTATTCTAACATGCCAACATAAAAGGATGCTACAAGAACTTCCATTATATAAGACGAGTCTTGTCAGATTTAGGTCAGCAGTGGTGACGTCAAGAACTAGAGGTAGATCGATGTTCGGAATTCCATTGATCATTTTGCAATCTATAAATCTTAACTTCAATCGATCTCCGCTCCAGTGAATGTTAGTATATGTCATCAGTTGAAAGCATTATGATGACGAGAAGGTACTAGATATTGACGTATCAGAGATCTCGTCGGTCGATGATAATTATAGGAGCCTCGAATCGATAGATTGAACGGATCCTTTGGACATGAATAATGGAGGTACCACTTCTATCTCATCTAATTCTGGTATAGAACTAATTATAAATCCAGGATAATCTCACTTGTTGAATTTTGCGAAAATCAAAAGTTGTTTCCTACAGACGACGCCACTGTTTCCTACTGGAACTAGAAATTGTTAAAGTAGTTGGTGAGAATCTTGAACCGGCTGTGTTGATCTCTGATATGGTGGCACAGGGTGAATATGTATGGTTAGCACTCCAACGTTCAAGTCAGTTCAAGATTCAAGATGATTGTATTAAAAAGTGAAGATTAAAAAAATATACATTACTTTCAATGTGAGATGACTTTTATACCTTGAATCAAATGAAGTGGATTTAATTTGATTCGGGTCTTTGCAAGGCCCATAATAGTGTTAGAGCTGGTTTAAAAGCTACAACATGAGAATTGGTCATAGGTTCATGTTTGAGGTGTGAGTGGAAGTTGAAGTTGCATTAAAATCTCACATTGCTTAATTTTCCAAATTGTTCGGTGTTGAAGTTGTATTAAACTCCAACATATTAGAGCCAAGCTAAAAATTACAATGTGAGAATTAAATTCAGACGCACGCTTGACATGAGGATGAATGTTGAAGTTGTATTATCACAAGTTTGGTTTGGCTTTTGGAAAGGTAAAAGCATATCTAGAGATGTAGAATTAATTCTGGAGTGATTTTGAGGTGTTTGATTTTTCTAAAATAAAATTAATTATATATTCAGAATTGATTCTACTTAAATCTATAATTTATAACTTCTGAATTTAAACTTAATTTAATAGGATGAACCAGATCTTTAAGATAAAAGCTCGCTTTATAATCTGAAAAGTTACAGTTATAATCATTACATTAAATGACAAGAAATAATCTCACAGTCTATTCTTGTTTTTTATTACTACTCACTGACTGCATACATAGTCTAGTTACATGTAATCAATTTTCATATAAGACCTGCACCAAAAGAAAACTAAAAAGAAAAACCACTTGTCATGTGAATTTTCACCTCTTCAAAACTTCAGAGTTTTTACTTATTTTTTGGCAGAAGTTCACAACTTAGAGTTAGTAACTGATCTTTTCGGACTATACTTCATCGTCAGTCCTTCTTGAACCAATGACACAAGAAGCTGCAATTCAACAATGGAAAAACTTAGACAAGCTGAACCAAGGAAAAGAAAGAGGTCTTATGCTGATAATAGATGAAATGATGTGATCCTCTACCTCTCCCTTCTGATTGAACATTTGGCCTATAACGAAGCCGCGCGCATTAAATGAGGTAGGACTAAAGATCTGCAGAACAAATTTGGTTCAAGGTATTAACAACTTTACAACACACCACACACAATTTTGTTGTTGCAGGTTTACTTTCCGAAGACACTCACCACATATAGCACCCAGTCATCAGCTCTTATAGGTCTGTGAAACCACATGCTGAAAGAAAAATAAAAATTGAAACATCAAATACTAATAAGCTACAAAGCTCGAAAATTTTCTAGGCAGGTTTGTAAAACCAAAAGGACCGTGATACTTACGAGTGGTCCAAACTCAAGGCGCGCATCTTTATACCCCTCCCGCGATGAGGATTCATACTTACATGAAGAAATATTAGATCAGAAGTAAATGCAGCCACACACCTGCAATGCAAGCCATACACAGATTGTTTGATATACGAATTTTAACATAAACTCGACACTTTCGAATACATGTAGTACCTATGCAAGGCCTGATCATCAGACAACTTTCCCTTTGATCTAAACCAGAATCTTAATCTGCATTCAAATTGTATTTAAGTTTAGGTAATGATTTACAGAAGAATGTTAGAAAAAAATTGGGTGAGAGCACTCAGCTAACCTAGGAGGAGTCTTGGTCTGATTCGTAGCAGGTCTCGGTTCACAGAACCGTATCTCTATTGGCCAGGGAACGAATTCAGTTGAAGCAATTTTGTTCCGGAAAGTCCTGAAGCAACCAAATTTGTAAATGCGGAATAGAAAAAAACTATTGCATCATGATAATAAATCTTACATTGGAAGACGAGGATCAGTAAGACGTTGCTCTCTTAACTCTTCCATTGATAAAAGCTATAACAGAAAGAAAAATCTATTAGTCCAAATTTCATAGCAGCATTAGGCCTTTTTTTCATTGAATAAAAATTGTGTTACTTGCCTCATCTGGAGTAGGGACTGATGGCATAGACACTTCCTGATGTTGAAATCCTAATTCCTCATTCTGTCGAATTAAGGTAATAACAAAAGTAAATGTACCTCGAATATAAACTAGAAATCATCAACTAGTAATATTTTTAAATCATGAAAAACTGAAACCGCAACTATAACTAAGAATGAAGAATACCTGAAATGAAGCCAGCATAGTGAATATGACCTTTCCCTTCTGAATTGCATTAACTCTCCTCATACCAAAGCACCTCCCATCGCGCAGACGCTTAACTTTATATTGAATCGGTACTGAAACAGGAAAAAGCACACAATGCACGACATTTTCACTATTATAAGCAAACAAACGAAATAGCCGAACTCATAACACACATTTTATTGAAGAAAATATTACTTGATTTACTCAAACATCATCTGTCATCTTAAACATGCTTACTGTTAAAATCCCCCGCAAGAAGAAAATACGAATGAAAGCTATGAGGAACTTTTAGACGATCAACAGACTTTGATGCTGCAGCCAGTGCCTGGGGATTAAACATTACCTCATAAGAAGTCTATCATTAGAAAGTACTATTATACAAAGAAGACAAGACAATTTTATCGCGAACCTGCCCAACTAACTGTCCTCCAAACACGTTCCCGTAATTTGGAGCATATGAAGGGGTTATTCCTTGAAAAATATCTACCTTCAAAAGAGAAAGAGCTGAAAGATTTAAAAGGCTTAATACTAAAACAAAGACAATATATTTTCGTTAACTCAATCATAACATATCATGTGTGTTATTGAGCACCTCTATTGGTTCCAAATGCAATATATGCTCTACAAGTGAGCACGTTTCTACAGATTTTTCTGCATTCTCGATGGACTTTGCCTGTAAAAGTGCCGAGTGCTCACAGGGAAGCACTAGACAGGATAGCTGCATAGCAAACAAAAGAAAAAGTTGCTAAAATTATATCATGTTGATACTGGAAGACAGTAGGGCAATAAACCAAAAATGGAGAACCTTAGTCAAAGCTACGACATCAGCACGGTGAACTGCATTCGATAAACCTGCAAGTTGCAAGTTCACATTAAAGAGCAGTTTTGAACATTGCTACATAAGAATGAAGTTTATTACCAGCAATACCAGATCCAAAATAGTCATATTTTTTAAGATGAAAATCTTGATACATTTTATCATCGGCGATACCAGGCCTAATAACCTCAGCCTGCAAACCAAGAAACCGAAACGTTACACACAAAACAGTAAAAATTTATAGGATAATTCCAGAACTGAGCATACCTCTCCTTCTGAAATGAAGTAAAGACCTTCTCCGGGCTCTCCTTCGCGAACAACAGACTCTCCTGCCTCTACGCAAGAACCAACCATTCAAGAACTGAAAACATTAATGCATGCAAAACAAAGTATGATTATCAAAATCAAAACCTCATTAGTGATTAATTACCATAGTTTTTGACAATAACAAGTTGAGATAAATTCTGTAAAGACGATGTAGGAAGCCTCTGAAGCAGAGGAACACGACCGAGGAACTCCAACACTGCAACAAGATCAAACAGAATGAACCAAACCAAATAATCCTAACTGAAATTCAACTGCATAAAATAAATAAAGATTTAAATATAATTTTAATTTTAACGACACAGACTATATTACATATACAAATTTAATATTCATACCATATCTTATAAAAAATATTAGTTTTCAAAATGGAGATCAAAATTCTAAACAGAAAAAATAAAACTATAAACAAAATAATTTCACTGAGCCTCACCTTCTTCTGTTGCCATTACACTGAGAGAATGGATTGGATTATAGAGATTTTTTTATTTAGATATTAACGCCTTTTGGTAAGATTATAACAAAACCAAAGTTTTCACATTATTATCCTCAGTTATATATAAACAACAACATTTTTTTAATAATTTCAAATATAAAAAAAATTATTATGGTTGACAATGTGTATTTATAATAAATTATTTATTTATTAAATATATATAATTTATAAACTACTGAAATAAAATTAGAATTTATTAACTTTTACTTATAGAAATTATTAAAACTGTATTAATGTCTTTTATACTAAACGGTTGATTTTTTTAATTTGGTCAACAAATTAAATTTTTAGTTAATTTATGTTAATAATGGCATCAATTTTTTTAGAGAAAAAAGGAAATGCACTGAATTTTATTGTCAACCAGTCACAATCATTTATCAGAATAAAATATATTTTTATTTTAAAAATACTAATATTACATGACAATTATAAATATTTTGATTAGTTGCATGTGTAAAAGTGTCTTACATTGACAATCATTTATCATAATAAAATATATTTTTATTTTAAAAAAACTAATATTACATGACAATTGTAAATATTATGATTGGTTGCATGTGTAAAAGTGTCTTACATTGACAACTACCATTAAGTCCATTTTTTGTCATCTAAACTTTTTTTTTCTTTTAATTCCAACAAAAACCTTACCTCCAAAGCACCAAATACTACTTTGTATTCCTCTCTTTGCAATTTTACTTAAACCCCGCCGTCCAAAGAAACTTTTAGTAGAGTTGGAAATTGGGAGTGCTCTTAATGCATGGCATAGTACAAACTTTTAGAAAGAGATGGGTTTTAACATTAAATTTGAAAGTGCTCCAAATTATACATTTTTATTTGCTCTTATTTCATTTTGTTTCTTCTCCCTTATTTTGCCATTATCAATTTTTCTACCTGTGTTTTCCTAATTCTATTTTTGTATTTTTCATATGATTTGTTCTTCACTTATCTCGTTTGTGTGCTGATTTTGTTTATGGTTTTAATAAAAAATAAGGCAATTTCTTATCTTACCACTCAACTTTTTAGACATCATGCGCGCTGACGAAAATATTCCTGCGTTTCGGATGTGCAAATCCGGACGTACCGGTTTTTTAAAATTTTTTCAGTTTTTTTACAGATGTACACATTCGGAAGAATTTCTGATCTGCAAATCCGGAAAAAATCAAAAAAATTCCATAAAATCATTTATTTCTAAATATAATTAAATCCAATATAATTAAAATCTAATATAATTAAAATTAATATTATTTTTTTAATATAATTAAATCCAATATAATTAAATCCAATATAATTAAAATCCAATATAATTAAAATTAATATGATTTTTTCAATATAATTAAATCCAATATAATTAAATTAATTTTAGAAGTAAATACCATATAATTTTAATTATAATTTAGAAGTAAATACCATATAATTTAGAAGTAAATACCATATAATTTTAAATACCAATATAATTAAATCCAATTTTAAAAGTAAATACCATATAATTTTAAATCCAATATAATTAAATTAATTTTTCAATATAAAAAAATAATAATTTAGAAGTAAATACCATGTTAATCATTTAGAAAAAAAATCATATTAATTTTAATTATATTGGATTTAATTAAATTGGATTTAATTATATTGAAAAAATCATATTAATTTTAATTATGTTGGATTTTAATTATATTGGATTTAATTATATTTAGAAGTAAACGATTTTATGGAATTCTTTTGATTTTTTTCGGATTTGCATATCAGAAATTCTTCCGGATGTGCACATCCGGAAAAAACTGGAAAATTTAAAAAAAAACGGTGCGTCCGAATTTGAACATTCGAAAATTGAGGGCAAAAATGAAATTTCATGTGGTGTCTAAGAAACATGGGTGGTGTATTAAAAAACCCTCAAAAATAATTATACATACTAAAATTTATCACGATGTTAACTCACTTTTTTTTAATAAAGATAAATTATTTGAATAAAAAAATGAATATAAAATTTAACCCATCAAAAAGTTAACAAAAATGATAGTTAGATGTGTTTAACCTATCACTCAAAAAACTTTTAAAAGTACAAATGAGAAGTGAATCCTACCAAATATTATAATCAACAAAAAAAAATGTATTGACTAATTTATCCACACAAACATTTCTCTATTTGAAAATGTCAGATATCTTAAATCTAAAGAAACGTATAGAGTGCAAAGTATTCTTCCATTTATTAAAAGATGCCAAAAGACAATATTCACATTAGAAAATGTATGAAGGGTTAGCGTTGATTCAATTTCAAGACAAAAATTTCTCCAATTCCTCGTTTTAGCATATGACAAAGAAAGCATCAACTAAATTGTATGATTCTATGTGCGGGAGGAGGTCGGGATTCTATGTGCGGTAAGAGGTCGACATTTAATGTCAAATTATTTAATAAATATAAACTTGAGAATTGAAGAGTACATGTGACCTTTAATGAAGTGTATGTAATATAGCCCAATTGTTTAAAATGAAGAATGTTTATATCAAAGTCAATTTGACAATTCTAAAACTTGATATCATTTCTTATGTACCATGTTTTTCAAAGAATTATTATGATGGGAGTCATGACCAACTTCTGAATTTGAGAGTTATATCTTCTACCAGCAAGTTTGAATAAGTTTTTGTAACTAGTTCTATCAATGTTCATGTCAAACAATAGCTTCATCTGATGCTAGAAAAGTAAAGTGTCCATGCATCTAAGAAATAAGTTATATGTAGTTTCCACACCATGACTCCATATAGAACACCTTGAAACCATATACATTCCTCTTCAAATCAAGTTGTCTTCTAATGTAATAACATTATGCATTAGCTTCTAAGTCATTAATGACTTAGCAAGTGGTACGTAGGAATGCCAAATAAATTTATCCAAAAAGGCTCAATGTGATTCGTCTTGATATATTTGTAGGCATCATTGAAAAATAGATCACCATTATAAATCATGTTCAAATAAGTTTATCAACAGTAGTGTTATCAAATGACAAGTCAATATTCAAAAAAATTTCAACAATTTGAGGAGCAAAAATAGATAAGTCGTGAGGAATGTTTCAATTGATGTCTTGGATATCCACTAACAATACTAGGTGTAAATCTTTAATTTTGTATCCCAACTAATTGTTTGTCAACAAATCAATGTTCTTCCCATTTACCAACCTACCATATGCTATGTTCCTCCAAAAAGTAAAAGCAATGCCTAATGCCAGGCCATATAGAAGAAGAAATATGATGCGTGGTTGATTTTAGTCCTTGAAGTGTCTATTAATAAGCATACATAACCATTGGTTATTAATGCTCAACAACTTTCAATAAAGAGATAAATAATCAACTTTTTATTATCTTAATATTTCTAAGATCAATACTTGTGTAGCTTATGGGTTTTAAGCTAGTATTGTAGCAAACTTTGCCAAAGTCAAAAAGCTTTGTGAAGTCGAAGTTGTGCATGTCGTAGTCGAACTTTGTTCTTGCATGTAGAAATATGTTAGCTTGTTGTTTAAGTTAGCATGTTGAATTAAGCCAGCCTGTTTGACCAATTCGTTAATTTAGCTTCTTGCTTAATTTAGCTTAGTAGTCTATAAATAGACAGTTTCTCTCAGGTTGTTGAGAGAGATTTTTTGTTGTTGATATTCACTTGTAATCTTTGAATCCTAATAGAGAAAGTGAATAGTAAAATAGTTATAACAATCATAATTCTTCTTCTTCCTTCTTCTCTCTCTTTCGTAAAACCTAATAGGGTTTCTTGTGTTTGTTCAAGAAACTCAATCATTCTCATAATTTGATTTGTTCTTGATGACATCAATTTACAACAAACTGGTGCAGTGAGCGTGGAGGAGAAGATGTCGTCAACAAAGTATGATATTGAGAAATTCACCTGTGTGAATGATTTCGGTTTGTGGGACTTGAAGATGCATGCTCTACTGGTTCAACAGGGTTTTTCAGAAGCGTTGAAAGGATCTGAGAAGATGGATGTTTCCCTAAAGGAGAAGAAGAAGACAAAGATGATGATCGAAAAATCCCACAGTACCATCATATTAAGCCTTGGTGATAAGGTTCTCCGGCAGGTTTCAATGGAAAAAACTGCAGTTGGTTTATAGACGAAACTTGAAGGCTTGTACATGATGAAATCATTGGTCAATCATCTCTACCTGAAGCAAGTTTTGAATTTGTTTAAGATGAGTGAAGACAAAGTCTTGGCTGAACAACTGGATATGTTCAACAAGTTGATTATTGATCTTGAAAATATTGAGGTCAAGATTGATGATGAAGATCAAGCATTGTTGTTGTTGTGTCCTTTACCAAGATCTCATGCTCACTTCAAAGAAACTCTCTTATATGTAAGAGATTCGTTAACCTTTGAAGAAGTCCAATCATCCTGGTACTCTAAACATAATATTACAAAATGAGAATTATAAAAAATACTACCCAAAACCCCTACATTTCCAACCTTCTTCTTCTCTTTATCTCCAACCTTCTTCTTCTCTCACTATTTTCTTTATATTTTTAAAACTCATATTCATGTAAGAAATTAGATTAATGGATGCACAACAAAACTCTAAACCCCTATTTATAGAGGCGTATGCTACCGTGAGAGACCTCAATAAGTCTCTCTATTAGAACAAAATTAGTTGATATCATATCCCTTGGGTTTTGATGATAACAAAGTATTTAAAGAACAATTGGCTTTCTAACATCTGTTCAAGTATGCAAGATTATATCATTGAGAACAGATGAATAAATGATTGGGTAATCTACATATGAAGATCAAACTATGGCTCTGAACATCACTTCTGAATACTCTGCATCTGATGAAGATTCAGACTCTAAAGAAATCAACTCTGAAGAAAGTCAGACTTTGGTGAACCAGGCTCTGAAGCTTCATAAGCCAAAAAGAGGATTATGATGTGATCAGCCTCTAAAGAGTGAAGTATGAAGGAAAGTCATCCTCTGAAGCAGAAGCTCTTCAACCAAGACAACTCTGGCAGACTCAAAGACTTTTTTATCACGTGAAGACTTAAGGAAAAACTCTTCCTTAGTGCCTGGGCTTCAATGGATAATTCCTCTTTCAAAAAGGTGTTTTGTTGATGTGTCTAATCAAGTACAAATCTAGCCCAAACTATTTGGTGAAAGTATCCAACGTTTATTTTTCTCCTCTCTATAAAAGAAGTTTCAGACCTGAAAAAGATAACCAGACGCTTATACAACTCTGCTACAGACTCTGAACTTGACAATCAAAATGTAAATATTTTTAGACTTAGCACATCTTAACACTTGTATATTTTAGAAATTCTCAAGTCTTAGAGTCTTTCTAAGTTGTAGTGTATCTACATCTCTGATTGCATGTCAAATGTAGTTGTTACCCAAAATCTCTTAACAATTTGTTTAGATTCAAAAGTCTCTTGCTTGTGTGTTTGAGCATTTTTAGTCTTAAGCTTGTATGCTTAAGCAAGAAAGTCTCAGACTTGTGTGTTTATACACGGAAGTCTTTAGCTTGTGTGCTAGAGCAAGAAAGTCTTAAGTGTATGTGGTTGAGTACGAAAATCTCAAAGTTTTGTGTCTGATCAAGAAAGTCTTATATTTGTGTGTGTAAGTAAAGGAAGTCTCTTGCTTGTGGGCTTTAGCATTTGTAATCAGATTTGGTTATAGTGGAAATCCCTTGGAAGTACAAGGGGACTGGACTATCTTTGTTTGGATTAGCTTTTATGCCAATTGTGCGTTTGGATTAGCTTCTATGCCACTGCACGTTTGAAGACAATTTACCGTGAAAACCAGAAGCTACACTTTGTAGCTTCTGGACCAAACATGCGTTTGTGAGTTGCGTTTGTGAGTTTTCCACCGCCGAAACAACCACACCTATTTATGTTGTATTTACTTCAAATCTCATATAATTCTATTTATAAAATGCGGTCTAAACAATCTTAACCACTACAATCTTAAAATAAAATAATATATTACCATTATTTTATAAATTAAAAATAAAATAATATTTGTCTGAATGGTGCTTCCTTCTTTTTTAATAATTTTTTTGGTAATAGTTCATAACTTAGAGTTGGTGGCTGATCTTTTAGGAATACGCTTCCTCGCTAGGCCTTCTTGAACCAATGAAACAAGTAGCTGCAATTCAACAATGGATAAACTTAGACAAGCTGAACCAACGAAAAGAACACACGAACACATGAAAAGGAAGATTGAGGTAATATATGAAGTGATGTAATCCTCTACCTCTCCCTTCTGATTGAACATTTGGCCTGTAACAAAGCCCCGCGCATTAAAGGCGTTGGGACTAAAGATCTGTTGAACAAATTCGTTTCAGGGCATTAACAACTTTACGACACATACCACACAATTATGTGAAAATAATTTAAATTTAGGAAAAGTCAACCATTCAACTAGTTAAGTAATCATAGATATCAATTATTGACTTAATAATCTATACTTGGATAGTTTAATTGTTGTTAAAAATGTGTTTTTACTTAGAATTTTGGTGTTGTAGGTTGACTTCTCCAAAGTAATGAAAACACTTACATCATATAGCACCCAGTCATCAGCTCTCATAGGTCTGTGAAACCACATGCTGAAATAAAAATAAAAATTGAAAACATCACATACTAATAAGCTACAAAGCTCGAAAACTTGCTAGGCATGCCTCACATTTTATCATTTTAATATATAAATAGCCTATTATGCAACCAAAAGAACTGTGATACTTACGAGTGGTCCAAACTCAAGACACCAATCTTTAAACCCCTCCGACGATGGGGATTCATACTTACATGAAGAAATACTAGATCAGAAGCAAATGCAGCCACACACCTGAAATGCAAACCATACAGATTGTTTGATATAAGACCATTGATAAGCCAATTGTTTGAATTTATGAGATAGTAGGTTTGATTTGGCGTGACAGTTGAATTTCAGCAAAGTAAAATGGACCAGTGCATTGGTAAGCCATAAGCTCAAAAGGGTTCTTGTTAAAGGAACTTGTTAGACATAAAAACCAGTCATGTGTATTCACCTAATAACTCACAACTTAAGCTTTTGGGATTTGAATCTTGACATAGGTTCAGCTTAGATGCATATGTACAATAAAAACAAATTTTCCGCAGTCTATATTTTTACAAATTCTTCTATCAAAATCTTTCTCATAGCAAAAGTTTTCCATGCAATTGCCAATTTCACTAAACTGTTTGAAAACAGAGTATCCAACAATAAAAAGATATGTACCTATGCAAGGCCTCATCATCTGACAGCTTTCCCTTTGCTCTAAACCAGAATTTCAAACTGCATTGAAATTTTAAACAAGTTTAGTTGATATGCAGTACCATTAAGACTCCCAGAGAGACTATGAGAAAATGATTTACAGAGGAAGGAAAGCAAAGGATTTGCTGCATTCCTAAAGGTACACAGAAGCTTTCCTTTGTCCTCTTTCCAAATCTTCCATAAAAAATAGCATACAATACTGGTAGAAATGTAAGCAAAAAATAGGAGAGAGCACCCAGCTAACCTAGGAGGAGACTTGGTCTGATTTGTAGAAGGACTAGGTTCACAGAACCGTATCTCTATGGGCCAGGGAATGAATTTAGCTGTAGCAACTTTGTTCCGGTATGTTCTGAAGCAACCAAATTTGTAAATACAGCATAGAAAATCATCATATAGATACTCACCCTTATCTGGAATTGATTTAAATGAAAAATAAACAACTATAGAAAACTATTGCATCAAACAGGATATGCAGGATAATAAATCTTACCTTGGAAGACGAGGATCAGTAAGACGTTGCTCTCGTAACTCCTCCATTGATATAAGCTATAAAAGAGAGCAAAATCTATTAGTCCAAAATTTCATAGCAGCACTTGGCCTTTTTTTATTAATAAAAATTGTGTTACTTGCCTCATCTGGGGTAGGGACTGATGGCATAGGCACTTCCTGGTGTTGAAATCCTAATTCCTCCTTCTGTAGAATTAAGGTTATAACATAAATAAATGTACCTCGAATATAAAGTAGAACTCATCAACTAGTGTTAGAGAATATATGCTGAAAGAACATGTGTCTATCGACTAAAGACAAAGATTGGCATCTTTGCATATACGCAACATCACTCATGTTATATTTTTAAATCATGAAAAACTGAAACTGCACCTACAATGAACCATATCTCAGTAGATAGGGTTGGCAATATAACTCCCTATCAGCTATTAAGTTTAAAGATAGATTGTTCACCTCTAAATATCTCTCAATGGTTTGACCTGTAGTTTTTTCCTTAAAATATTGATACAAAAACGGAAACTCATAGGTTTATATTCTTCCAAATTGAATTGGCAATGCTAGACAGCATCTCATTAACTTATTGTTGATATTGCATCGAAACTCCTATTCCTGGCAGAACTAAATCCAATCAAGGATATAGGAATTCAATAGCAACCTGGAGTGCTGCTATCTCGGCAATGCAGAGCAGAGCCGAGGATGTCCGCAGAGGTGAGGTGAGTGGCGGTGCGGAATGGGGTCGCACGCGTTCCTAGGGTTTTTCGTGAATCGCGGCCTGAAGCAAATTTGGGCCACTTTCCTGTTTTTCCCTTGAAAAATCAAAATTACTTCTTAAAATTAGAACATTTTAAGGGTAATTAGGGCTTTTAGCTTTCCTTCGAGTTGTAAGCTGTTTTAACTTAGCCGTTCCTTTTGTTCAAGGCTTCAAGCATGCCGTTCTCTCCGTTCATCCTCCTTTTATATAGTTGCACTATCTGGGTGTTCCCAAATGGCATTTCATCTTTTAACTCCCAGCAGTAACTAGTCTGAACTATGAAATATTAAGTTAAACTGCTTGGCTGCACTATCTGGTGTTCCCAAATGGCATTTCATCTGCTATTATGTACTATTCATTTAAGAATGATAAGAAAATGCATATATGAACTAAAAAAGTGTATAACTTGACCTGATTTACAGCGAAATAAATAAATAAAAATGACTCAAAAATTTATCCCAAATCAAGAAGAATGGGGATTACCTGAAATGAAGCCAGTAAAGTGAATATAACGTTTCCCTTTTGAATGGCATCCACTTTCCTTGTAGCAAAGCTCTTCCCATCACGCAGACGCTTAACTTTATATATAATTGGTACTGGAATAGGAAAGAGAACATAATGTATAACATCTTGACTATTTTAAACAAGCAAATGATTTAGCCGTATTCATAACACACATTTTATGTGAATGATGACAATGAATTGTGTGCTTTAAATTTTCTATCTTGAAGAAAATATTGTTTGATTTTCTTAAACATGATCTATTGTCTTAAAAAGACAGAACCTTTATTAGGAGAACCTATAGAAGTCAACATAAACCAAACTCGAGGAATATTGAGACACCAACTATTTTGACAACAAAACATTTAAGTTATTTGATAGCACTGAGTTTGGCTTTCAACAAAAAGAACTTGAAATTACTTCGTAAGATGGTTAGATCGATCGAGAAGGAAAACAAGTCGTGTAAAATCTTTCCAAGGTGAAGTCCATTGAAGGATCAAACCCATTAATGTTGGAACCTCAATTGGGTCAGCCCCTAGCTGTGTAATTGCGGCATTTGAGTTGTCTTCATTGAAGCCTCCAACACCTTCATTGTATTGGGTGTGAAGGGATGGATTTAGTCTCAAATTGTCTCGAGATATGGCCTGTGTAGTATTTATAAAGTTTGGAAACCCTCACCTTACAAACCGTTTTTGCAAAGATGAGTTAGACCCAATATAAAACCTAAGACTAATAATATCACAGTCCAAAGGATTTGAGAGAGATCATTAATCAGCCATCAATAAAAAGAATTTAACCAATTCAATCCATGTATTTTTAATTTTACACTTGCATGGGCTGGGATGGATTTATGTATGGATGGAATGGTTGGACAGTTGATACATGGATTATTTTGCCACCCCTACCTTTAGATCGTTATATGAATAATGATATATAACTCAATCAGCTGTTTGATTCACAACATCGCTCAAGATTGGGTTCTCGAAGACTATCTATTGGTTTCTCTTGTCTCAGTGCCATTTAACCAAAATATAAACAATTTGTCATTTGAAGCTGTTACACCTTAACAAACATGGACAACAGTAAAGGGAAGCTGGTGAGGAAAATCCAGGAGTTAGATTTGTCAAGAATAAAAATTGTAAACTGCCAACTAAAAATAAAATGGCAGTCCTAACTAAAAATAAAATGGCAGCCATTTACAAATCTAATTTATAAACAAAATATATAAAAAATAAAATAAAATAAATAATTGCTTATACAAATGAAATTTAACTGGCGGATAGAGAAAAGAAATATGGATCAAAGGTAAATTACACCAGAGCACTGTCAACAAAGTACAGGATTAAACGTGCTTACTGTTAACATCCCCCGCAAGAAGAAAATATGCATGCAAGCTATGAACAACCTTTAGACAATCAACAGACTTTGATACTGCAGCCAGTGCCTGGGGATTACACATTACCTCATAAGAAGTCTACCCTTAGAAAGTACTATATGAAGAATACAAAGTAATTTTATCATACCTGACCAACTAATTGTCCCCCAAACACGTTCCCAAACTTTGGAGCATCTGGAAGGGTTATACCTTGAAAAATATCTACCTTCCAAAGAGAAAGAGCGGAAAGATATAAAAGGCTTAATGCTTTTGCAAAATATATATAAATCATAATTATATGAAATTTAGTGTATTACTCCTTATTATCAAAGATAAACCAGGACAATAATTCTTCATTCTCTAGCAACATATATAAATCAATTATGGCATATCATGTGTAATATTGAGCACCTCTATTGGTTCCAAATGCAATATATGCTCTACAGGTGAGCATGTCTCAAGAGATTTTTCTGCACTCCAGATAGACTCTGGCTGCAACAGTGCTGAGTGCTCATGTGGCAACACTAGACAAGATAGCTGCATAACAAACAAAAAGTTGCTACAGGATTGAAAAAACACTTTATTTACATTTATGTCATGTTGATATTGGAAAGCAGTAGGACTGTAAACCAAAAAGGGGAACCTTAGTCAAAGCTACAATATCAGCATGGTGTACTGCATTTGATAAACCTGCAAGTCGCAAGTTCACATTAGTCTTCTGAAATTATAGTTATTAAGTAATAATAGTCTCTGGTGCATGTAATGTAACAAGGAAACTCCAAACAAAAAACCCATTCACATAAATCAAACAAAATTTATCTGTTTTAGACTAATAAAACCTGGTCTGTATGGCTGCAAAAATTCTAAATAATTCCATATTTCCAATGCAGAGTATTTTGTAGACTAATAAAACCTGGTATGTTTAACTACTTTCTCTTGTGTGTAATGATTTGTCAAAGTACAGAGTACCAAAACCTATTTATACTAGTAAATAGTAATAGACTTCTGATACTAATTAAATAGGGAAACAGAATAGACAATGTTATGAATTCTAGAGGACATAAGGAAATGGATTAGGCAATCTTTGAGCTCATAAATACTAATCTAAAGGCCATATGGGAACGGGATGATAATCTTCGAATACTAATACTAACATATTAAAAACTAGAATACTGCACTAACTAGATAAAGAAGAATGGCAGCAATACAATCTTTTAAACACTCTGACACAATCTTTATGATTGATCCATTTCAAAGAGAAAAAATCAGATGTTTGCCTCATAATTTGATAACATCGTAAAGGGCAAGTTGACTTTTAGAAAATGGAACATACTCCTATTAAAAAGTGTGATGCTAATGCTAGCACTCCTCTTAGAAATATTAGCCTTTTGTTTTGTTTACCATTACCCATGCAAAATTTTCAAAATATTTACTATCTTTTCTTAGTTCAAATTTGTATATTTTATTTATCTTTTACCTAATTTTATTGGTTGTATCCTAGGGTCTCTTGTTATTTATAAAATCTGCCATATCCTCATACCACAATGTATTTTACCCATACTGTACCTCATGCTGTGTCCTTGTTTTCTAGATCCTAAAATTTCCACTCAAGATAAAACTTAGAAAGCTTCGACCTTACAAGATAGTTTCTAGATATTCTGTTAGGCCTGAAAGCTTCGACCTTACAAGATAGTTTCTAGATATTCTGTTAGGCCTTTGATCACCCAAAACAAGCCTATACCTTTTGAAATGATGGGAAAATACTTTAAAATTAAAGAGCAGTTTCGAACATAGCTGCATAAGCAAGAAGTTACCAAAACCAAAATAGTCATATCTCTTCAATTGAAACTCTAGATCCTTCTCATCATCAGAAATACCAGATCCAATAACTTCAGCCTGCAAACCAAGAAACTGAACTTTACGCACAAAACTGTAAAATTTTATAGAATAATATTGCAAAAACAAAATCTTAACACACCAGTCTCCATCATAATCATTCGACCTCTACATCACTACAAACAATCCAACAACACTACTCGCTGACCTTAAATATAAGCAAAAAAAAAAACAGTATTGTTTAATTTATTTTGCTTACATTTAAGACCAGAAGAAAGAAAGAAAAAATGAGCATACCTCTCCTTCCCAAATGAAGTAAAGACCCTCCCCAGGCTCTCCCTCGCGAACAACATAATCTCCCGGCTCTACACAACAACCAACCATAGAATATCAGAAAACATTAATGCATGCAATATATTTCATCAACCATCCTTCCCTTAAATCAAACATCGCTTCCAATAAATTTTCTAAACTCTTTAAACAAATAAAAAAGATTTAAAATACATCAAACACAATAACAAATAAAAAAATAAAAGCTACCACTGCATAACCAAATGTCAATATATCAGCACTTATGTTAGCATTTTTCTCCTCCTTCATGAGATTTAAACAGCAAAACTTTCAAATCCCAATGTTTGATTAAACAACGAAAAAAACACAAAATAATCAAAATTAAAATTGATTAGTGATTAATTCAATTACCATAGTTTTTGATAATCACAAGCTGAGATAAGTTCTGTAACGACGATTTAGGAAGCCTCTGAAGCAAAGGAACGCAACCGAGAAACTCGAACACTGTAACAAGATCAAACAGAGTGAACCAAATCAAATAACCCTAACACAAATTCAAACTCAAAAAAAAATCAAAAAATAAAATAAATAAATAATAACAGAAAAAAATGAATCTACGAAACTCACCTTCTTCCCTCGCCATTACAGTATGAGAACGGGTTCAAAGATTACAGTGATCTTTGTATATATTAAGGACTAACGCCTTTAGTAAGATTTAGAACAAAAGGAAAGATTCCCCACACCCGGAAGTGAGAGGAGAATCAACTACCTATCTATTAATGGAACATGCCTATTAACACTCTAAATTACCTTTTAATAACTTTTAATTTACACTAATAATTGCCCTTAATGATAATTTATTAAATCAAAACTTCATAACCAATAGAATTGTCCCTTTTTGCCACATGGCTGATACTTTTAGGAAATCCCTCTCAATGTATAAATTGCCTATTACATCCTCCGGTCACTATTATAAGAAACAAAAACCTTTTTAAATTCATTGAATAAAGAATGTATCTGAACATTATTATATATCAGATATACTAAATATTCAATTAATCAAAAAAGTTTTTTTGTTGCTTATAATAGTAACCAAAAGGTGTACCTGGTAAGGTCTGAACAAAATTCATTTCTACATTTTCCACTTCCCAATGCTTATCCCTTTCCCTTTTCATTTCAAATTGCTTTACCCTTTTCATATTCATTTTCGCCTGGTTCCTTCTTCCAGCTCCAGCCAGGGCCGGCCCAATCATCTCGGAGGCCCCGTTCTAATTTCAAAAATGGGCTTAAATTAAAAAAAAAAATATTATAATAATTAAAAAAACCCAAACATACAATTATGTATTAATTAAAAATAAATTTAGTTATCATTATTTTGAATTTTAATCAATCTTATTTTTTTATATATATATTGGAATTTTATCATATCATTTTTATTTATTTATTGAGTTTTTATTATAATATTTTATTTATTTTTATTAATATTTATGAAAACAATATTGAAGCTTTTAAATTTTGGGGCCCTCTAAAATTTGGGGCCCTCTGCGGTAGCGCTTGCTTCACTTGCACAGGGCCGGCCCTGACTCCAGCTTATATGGTTTCTCTAACAGGTAATGTTGTGTTTGGTTTAAAGTTTTATTTTCGTTTCATTTCCTGCACCATGCGCGTTTGGAAGTTTTATGTTGAATGTTTATGTTACTCGTATTTGTTCTGTTTTTTTTTCCTCATTCAGCTTATCCGGATCTCTCTACATTTACTCAAAATTTGGATGTTTTGGATCAAACTTGTACATTTGGTACTTTAGGATGTAACCAGCACAAATGGGACTCAAGATTTCATTTTTTTACATCTTCATTTTTATTTCCGTTTCATGATGTTACACAGTTACATATAGGGGTGCCAAAACGGGCCGTGGCCCGCCGGCCCGACCCGCCCACCCGCCAAAAAATGGCGGGTTGGGTTGGAATTTTGGGCCCGCCGCCCACCAGCGCCCGCCCGCCAAAGCCCGCCACCCGCCAAAGCCCGCCGCCCGCAAAAGCCCGTCGCACCTTTTTTATTAACATGGTTGGTATTTTATTTTCCAAATTATGTACAGTATGAAATTTATATACAACATTGCATCACATGAAAATTATATACTTTATGAAAATTATTTACTATGATAATCATTATGAAATTATTTACAGTATGAAAATTATTTACTAGCCTTGCATCACATGAAAATTATATACAGTATGAAAATTGATATACAGTATAAAAATTTGAAGATTCACCAAATTATTAGTCTTGCTCATATTTTATTTGCCTTGCGCAAAACATTGCTCAGTAAGCCAATTTGTGCATGCTTTTATAAAAACACATAGTTTGTTTAATTTGTGTATGCTTTTATAAAAACACATAGTTTATATACATTGCTCAGTAGGCTAATTTTTATACAAAATTTATAAAAACACATGTTTTGTGCATGCTTTTAACGGGACTGTTTGAGAAATTTCTAACCTAATTTGTTCTTATTGAAAGGTAAAAAAAAAGCCTTTTAATTTCTTTAAAAAAATGGAAAAAAAAGGCGGGCATGTCCGCCGCCCGCCAACCCGCCACCTTGGCGGGGCGGGCTTGATTTTCATGCCCATTTAAACTTGGCGGGCATGCCCGCCCCGCTCTTTTTTTGGCGGGCATTAAGCGGGGCGGGGCGGGGCGGGGCGGGCGGCCCGTTTTGACACCCCTAGTTACATATGTGTGTTCAAAATGGCTTTGTTAATCTCATTATATTTAATATGCAATTTCATTCTAGCATCTAAAGATGGTTTATTTAGTATGAATATCACTGATTATTTTAAGTCTTAGTTATTTAGTAAATACAATTAATTTTTATTTATAATCTATTTAATAGTATATACTTTCAATTTTAATTATTGGTACTCTATTTGATATGTAGTTTTAATTTCTGTAAATCCTAATGATAACAATTATGTATTCTAATGGTCCATAATTTATTCATTTACTTTCAAATGAAACTACTCTATTGCAGCATAACTATTTCATTTTTCTAGAGCTGATTTTCAACAAATATTTCTAACTGGACAACAAATGCAGGGCCAAAATTAGATATTACTTTATTGTTTCCTACTTGATGTGACAACTGCACAACACAGTCTTTTAAATGACTGTTACCTAGGTATGGACACATATAGCTTTAATAATTATGCAGGTTAGATGTCCCTTCACTATACATGTGTCAGACACTTGAGCATATAAAGTGTCTGAGTATGAATCTATATTTTATTATTAATACATATAAAGATATTAAAATATTTAAATTTTTATTTTGTATTAATAACATAAATTTGTTATATTCTATTATCTATTATCTTATTTATACTAATATCAAGCAATTTAAGAGATAAATAAATTTCCTCGTATGAACGCACGGGTCTTACCAGTTGACATCAATTGGTTTGAGAGACAATAACTGTAGTTTAAAATTTTTGACAATCTTCCATCAATTTTATCTACAAGAATTTTAAAATTGTTACTCTATAGATTAAGATGGTTTGTTATAGAAGATGATGAGCTTGGTGTTTAACTTAGCAAAGAGAGAGAGTTTCATCCCGTTAGTACTATTTTAGTTCAGTCCTTATTGTGTTTTTATTGGATTTTATTAATTTTTTTAAGGCTTGAAAGATGTATAAAATGATGAAAAAAATGAATGCTTCAATTATATATATTTGTTGCCATTAATGCATTTTTTATTTTCATTTCATGTCCATCTTTGCTAATAATATATAAATTATGAAAATTAAAATGATTTTTTTATCAGTTTTATATCTTTTCACAAAGTTTAATTCATTATAAAAAAGTTGAATAACTAAGAGTTAGATTGCAAATTATTGCATCAAATAAATTGAAAGACAATATACTTCTTCTAGGTGATTATTGAACTTTAGTGGAGCTATAAAGTGTATTGATTGGCTTTTTTTTATATAATTTTGAAACTATACATGCTTAGGTCTTCACCATCAACATGGTTCTTAGCATTAAGGACCATAGAAGATCAAGTTAACATCATATATATGTACTATTCTCTATAAAAGAGTAGAACCTTACATCAAGTGATCTTGACTTTTACTGTATGTAACTTGTCTTCTATTTAATATATCACAGGAAAGAAGTGTAATACATAGAATTGAGTTTTCAAAGAAATAGATATGTGTTATAAATATTATTTATCTATTGTATTTACATTACAAAGTAAATCAATAAATATTATATCTTTATTCACTGAAAAGGTACCAAACTTAAAGTTAATGAATCACCTCATGTATAAATATTGTTTAGTCAGATATAAAATGTTTTATGAAGTGATACGGGACACAACCTGTTAGATCAAGACAACAAAGCATGTATAAATATTGCGATTCATATGCATTTCAGTACAATTATATAGTACAAAATTATTTATATTCCGTGTATGAAAATTTTACCCCATACCCCATCATTTATTCCTCTACCATCTATATTATATTTTTTGACCAAAATAGCCTCGTATAAAAACTGTAAAAAAATTTTAATTTAATTATTTGATATGGAATTTAATAAATAAATCTATCTTTAAACGCTACTTAATTAATCTTCTCAACAAACATGGCAAGTATTATACATTTTCCATAAAAGAATTTATATAAAATAATATTCCTAAATTTTTGTAAAAATTATATAAATTATTTAAATAATTTATATAATTTTTACAAAAATTTAGAAATCAATTTTCTTTTAAAAAATATATTAACCAACTTAATAAAATCACTAAAAACATAATTATCGACAGTTTTTTAAATATTACTCTCCCTGCCCCAAATTACTACTATAAAATACTTTGTCAAAAAAATATGTTTTAAATTATAAGTTATTTTACAATTTCAATAAAATATGTTTTAAAAGAATATTAAGATGCTAATGTATATTTGCACGAGGTTTGAATTTAAATGCATTTTTTAAATATTTATATCATTATTCAAAACTCTAAATTGAATAATCACACTTGTCAATTTAATTAATAATCACACTTATCAATTATTTAAATAATTCAAATGTATTTTTTAAATATTTATATCCTTATTCAAAACTCTAAATTAAATTTCTCTAATCTCACAATATTATTCAACCTTATATTTTACATTGATATAAAAAATATATAATGGAAACTGATCGTGAAGGAGGATCAGATCCTGTAGAAGTGGGCCACCAAGTGCGTCAGGGATGCTGGTCGTATGGAGAGGAGAGGGGTGTACCTGCAAGGTACTCCGACGCTCAAGTAAAGAAAGGGTCAGAGAAAATGGGCAATTACAAAGTATGAGTTCTTAGGATGAATATTGGATACCCGACCTTCTCAAGTGAGAGGGTTTATATAGAGCCCCCAACGCGTGGCCAACGGTCCTATTTTCGGGGCGAAATAACCGTTTTCCCGAAGAATAGGTAACTGTCCCCAACTAGCCGTTATGTCAAGCAGGGGTGCCCGAAACTAGCCGTTATGTCGGGCATAAGCGTGGTTTCGGGCACCTGCCCTTAACTGTTCGGGGAGCAGTGAAGCCGTGTGTGACGGGAAGTAACTCCGGGGAGAAGCGATGTGTTCCTTGCCCGGTTGGAGGGCAGAAAGATAACTTTATCCCCTTCGTGGATTGGACTTAGGCAATTTGGGCCGCTCTGGAGCAGAAGCGGATTGGGCCATGTCTAGCCATTGGTCTAGTCCAGAATAGGAGCCCCCAAGTCGTTGCTCCCGAGCATGGGAGTGATGACTTAAGGACAGCCCGTTGCTCCGGGTAGCTAGCATGGATTCGTCGTTTAGAGACGAGGAGGATTGTCTCGATGTGCTCGTGGCCCCCGGTGTCCGTGAAATTCGTGGTCATGACCTTGTTGCCCGGTGCCCGGGGAGACTAATGGTCAGACAGAATTGGAAACGTTGGGTCGCCACGTGTGCCTAGAGCTCCGTGTAGCAGTTACTAGGTAATGATGGCTAGTTGATAGCCATCATGGCCTACGAGCGCGTGTTCGCACGTGCCCTTTTGTATAAAAAGGGGAAATTCGTTCCATTTGGAACTTTTTGCTCTGATTTCTCTTCGTTTCCTTCAGCTTTCCTGCCCGTTGCCACCGTCTGCTTACTCCGACCACCGCTCCAAGCTTCGAGCAGCCACTTTCATCTTCTTAAATCAAGTAAGTTTTCTGATCATGTGCTTGTTCTACTTCTTTTGGTTGTCAATGGTAGATTGCATGTGGTTAGGGCTAGGTTTAGAGGACGAAATAAGTGGATTTCTGGTGATTGTTGGTGGTGGACGGTGGTTGTGCCATTTTTCCACTTCTTACATGTCGTCGGACGTGTTAGTATGTTCTGGCGAGGAGGGCGGTTCACGGCGTCGCCGTGACAGCTATGCATGTGTGACCGCCGTGTTCGTTCATCTTCTGAGTGGGTGATGAGTTTTTCGGTAGAACATTCCCAGATTCCGGTTGAGCTTTGCGATTTCCGGCGAAGCTTCAACGGAAACTGGGTACGAGTGCGAGGAAGCTCCTCGCTTGGGGATGACTTGTTTCGAGCGTCTCCTCGCAGGGAGGTTTCAGTTTTCCTTTTGATGTTAGGGCTTAGGTCGGGGACGTTATCCTTAGCCCTTTGCGCGCCCTTTCACTTGACTTAGCGGTGGAATGGTGGATTTGATTTGTTGTCGAATTCACTTTCTTCTCTATTTTTCAGGTGATTGTTATGGCGACGGGGCCAGATAGATAGGTTATCATAGATACGTCCGAGGAAGAAACAGGCTTCGAGGATAATAGTAGCTCGACGGCCACGAGTTCGACGGCTTCGAGTTCCCCTAGTGATGTTGAGGAGGAAGACGAGATTGACGACATGGACGAGAAAGTCGTCGTGGACTCCGCCGAGGAGTGGGAGGTGGCCGAACCCGCTGAGCATGCGTCTTCTTTTGCGAGGTATTCGGGGGACGCTTTTACGGAGGTTGGACCAGAGGGAGAGTGGAAGGTGTACCTTCCTTCCGTGGATGAGCGGGTCTGCACGAGCTTCGGGGACCATTTCACGATGTATGAATATGCCTTTAAGGAGCTGGGCCTGAGGTTGCCGTTCACTAATTTTCAGCAGTCAGTGTTCATGCATTTGAAATTGGCCCCCAAGCAACTGCATCCTAACTCGTTGGCCTTCATCCGGGCGTTCGAGCTGGTATGCGAGCATCTCTCCATAAGGGCTACTCTCCCTCTGTTCTTCAATGTTTTCCATCTTCAAAGGCAGCTATCGGGGATGAAGTACGGTTGGGTGTCTTTGAAGCAGCCCTGCAAGTTGTTTAAGCCATTCTCGGAGTCGATACGGATGTTCAAAGAGCGGTATTATGTCATCGAGCCCTTGTCCGAAGCTGCCCAGGATAGTACATACGTCTGGGAGATCGAAGTTGACGAGGATGGGAATGACCTGCGCGACGAGGATGGAAAGTCTATTGGGCGGATGATCTATAAATTCCCCATTCATTGGGCGCCCGATCATTTTGCCAAGAAGCCCAATGACTATGTTCTCTAACCGAGCAAGCTACGCGCGCAGGACGCCGTGGCGTACGAGGTGCTGGTGAAGTGGGTCAACTCCTTCCGGCTTGCTGAGTGCTGGACGAGCAAGGGTAATCCGGTCTTCGAGGAGGACGGGAGTCAGAGGGTTGAGCGTTGATTTATCAACATTAAGGCACTGCTGGAGTGCAAGACTCCCGAGGATGCCGAGAAGCTGCTTGGTAGTCTTAGTTATTTAGATTTATTTGCGTTATTTCTTTTCCTTATATCTAACGTGCTCGTATTTTGTTTGTGCAGGTGAGATGCCTCAGGCTCATGACCGGGTTGTGAGGAATGCTCTCGCGAGGAACAAGGTCGGAGCGGCTCCTCCGAAGTCTCAGTTTGCTGGTGCTCGTGCTCCTCTTCCGGTGCAGTCTGCTGCGGGGACCTCTTCTTCTCCTACTCCTGCTTCCCGGGGGTCTCCTCTTCCTTTGACTGGTCGATCCAAGCGGCCAAAGTTTAATGACGTTGTGAACCTCACTCGGGCATCGGAGAAGGGGAAGTTCGAGCTTCCTCCTTACATCCATGACAGGAAATTCTTCGAGGGGAACTCTTTGATCGTGCCTCGGGCGGAGTCTCTTCGCTTGGAAAGCATGGACCGCCCGAGCAAGAGGGCGTTGGTGGCTCAGGGCGCTTCAGCTTTAGTTAGGATGCTGGAGATGGCAGCCGTTTATGCTGAAGTGGACTCTGCAACCGAGGCTGAACTCAACGTTGCTCGGGCTACCATGGCGTCCCTCAGAGAAGAAGCCAAGGTTGTCGACGATGCTCGGAAGAAGGCTGAAGAGGAGGTAGCTCGGTTGAAGAAGGAGAATTCCACGCTGGCGGTGGAGAAGAAAGCTTCCGAGGAGCTGGTCCAGCAATGAGGGCGGCCAATGCCCCGGGTGACGATGAGCCGGAAGATGTGAAGGAGTTGAAGACGAGATCCGAGCTGGTTACTCGTATGCTAATGGCGGAGGATGACGGCATTGTTGTTGCGGAGGAGTCCTTTAGAAACGCCGTGGCTCAGCTACGGGTGGTGAACCCTGAGCTTGACTTTTCTGTCGAGGGTACTCACTATCTGGCGCATGTTAAGGATGGCCGGATTGTCATGCCCGACGCTCTCCTTGAAGGGAACCCCGAGGATCAGCCCGTAGAGGACCAGGGACCTCAGTCTGAGCCAGCCGAGCACATGGACGAGTGAGGAGTTTGTGCTTTTGATGTTGTAACTTATCCGGCCTGCGTGCCGAGTGACTGTTGTAATTTATTATTTTTGGGGGCGTGACCCCCGTTTTATGTAACTTAGTACAATCGTGGCCCTTGCGGCCACATATTATGTTAAATTATTACATATTTGATTCTGTTATCCGCATGACTTTACTTGCTTTTATTTTTTGCTAAGTGTTGTACTCATGCTCGTTGTGAATGTGTGTCTGCCCGTGATTGGGAGTATTTGACTTGTGCGAATAATTTAGGGGGATTGCTCGATGTAGATGTGTTCGGCAGTGAGGGGAACTAGTCGAACGGTCGGGGAATATCCTGGCGGGGGTGTGGAGCTCAGGTCACGTTTGAGGCCTGAGCTCGCGACGTGAACGTCTCATCGCGAGCAGGGGTTCTGCTTATCATGGTACTTTGACGACGACAGTGCTCGATCGAGGACCGCTGTCGAGCGGTTACCCGGCTCGTTACTGAGCGGGGTTCTGCTTTATTCGTATGCGACGCTTGTACCTAGGCGTGCATAGTGGTCGGTAGTAGATGTCTGTCGTTGTGACGGTCGAACCGAGAATCTGGGCCTTAGCTATAGTATTGTTTTAGCTTTTCGGCGTTCCATGGTCGAGCAAGTTCTTCCCCGGTGAGATGTTCTAGGTAGTAGGCCCCATTTTCAATTTTTGCTCGAACGTGATAGGGTCCTTCCTAGTTGGCTGCTAGTTTGCCTTCGCGAGAGTCTTTGTGGTTTCTTCTTAGAACAAGGCTTCCCACGTCGAACTCTCGTCGTATCACCTTGGCGTTGTGTCTGATGGTAATTTTTTGTTTCAGTGAGGCATCGCGGAGGGCTGCCCCGGTTCGGATTTCCTCGACGAGGTCGAGTTCTTCTCTCAATGACTCGTTGTTTATCTCCTCGTCTAGGGGCGACTCTGTCCGCCTAGAGGGCACGTGAACTTCGACGGGAATTACAGGTACAACGTTTCGCCATTGTCCGGGCGAGAGAGGACCGGCGGCTCTGAAAGTGCTCGTTTCAGATGAAGAAGGGCCTTGTCACACTCCTCAATCCATTCGAATGCTGCCTCATTGCGGAGGAGTTTTAAGAATGGTAGGGCGTGCTGGGCGGACTTGGCCACGAAACGAGATAGTGACGCGAGTATCCCGTTGAGGGATTGGATGGATTTTTTGGACCTGGGCGTAAGAAACTCGGAGAATGTCCGACATTTATCGGGATTGGCTTCGATTCCTCGTTCCGTCAAGTAGAAGCCGAGGAATTTACCTGCCCGAACACCGAACGTGCACTTCTCCGGATTAAAACGCATTTTGTATTTCCTGGCCTGTTCGAAGACCTTCCTCAAATGGGCAGTATGATCGGTTTCCTCATGGGATTTTACGATCATGTCGTCCATGTAGACTTCGAGCATGTCGCCTATTTCTCCCCGAAATACTTTGTTCATCATTCGTTGGTACGTTGCTCCGGCGTTCTTCAGGCCGAAGGGCATTACGTTGTAGCAATAGTTGCCCGATTTGGTCATGAAGGTCGTATATTTTTTGTCGGACATTGCCATCGGAATTTGTTTATAGCCCGAATAGGCGTCCATGAACGATAAAAGTTTAAAACCAACAGAATTATCAACGAGTTTATTAATATTGGGGAGGGGGTAGGTATCCTTCGGGCATGCCTTATTGAGATCAGTGTAATCAATGCACATGCGCCATTTTCCATTAGATTTTTTAACTAGTACAACGTTAGACAGTCAAGTGGTGTACTTGGCCTCCGAAATAAATTTGGCCTCGAGGAGGTCCTTTACAGCTTTTTCAGCAGCCTCCGTTTTCTCCGGAGACTGCTTTCTCCTACGTTGTGCTACGGCCTTGACGGCCGGGTCGATTGTCAGCTGGTGGCAGGCGACAGACGAATCCAAGCCGGGCATTTCGGTGGCGCTCCATGCGAAGAGGTCGGCATTCTCCCGGAGCCATACTTTAAGCTGCTTCCTCGCAATGTCGGGCAGGTCTGCTCCAATCTTCACTCTCCGTTGGGGGTCTTCGCTGAACAGAACGATCTCGAAGTTGCCATCTGGGATAGGGCGCATCGGATGGGAGCTGCTGCTGGACGATGTAGACGGGTTGGCAGAAGCTGCTCGTTCCTCCGGTTAGTCTTCTTCGGGGAAGCGACTGTCGAGGTTGATGGAGTCGACCTGGGGCAGAGGCTTGGCTTCCTCGGAGCTGCTTGGCAATGCTGGCTTGCTCGACGCTTTCGGCTTGGACGCAATGGCGTTGAGCCCCTTTGTAGCTGCCTCAAAATACCGTCGTGCAGCTTCGATGTCGCCGTAGAGGGTGGCGACCATTCCCTTTGAAGTGTAATACTTCATCTTCAGGTGGACTGTTGAGGGCACCGCTACCAACTCGGCCAGAGTTGGTCTTCCAAAAATGCACTAGTAAAGCGACGGGCAGTCGATTACCAGAAATTGCACCTTGATGGATCTGTCCGTCTCAGCTGATCCGAAGGTCACAATCAGTTCAACGTATCCCCACGGCTTAGTCACTGACCCGTTGAATCTTTGTAAATCGGACCCTACATAGGGGGTAAGATGCGATTCGTCCAGTTAAAGTGTTAAAAACAGCTGGGAGTACATGATGTCGACCGAGCTGCCCTGGTCGACGAGTATTCTGCGAACGTCGAAGTTCTCCATTCGGGCTCTAACGAGCAAAGGTATGCTTGAGTTTGGGGAACCCCCGAGGAGCTCTTCCCGATAGAAGGAGATGGGGACGGAGCCCTTCTAGGCCTGATCGAGCGTGGTCACCTTGTTGGAGCTTGTGTTGATCAGGTGCTCGAACTTTTATTTCACGGAGCCCACAGTGACTTTGTTGAAACCCCCGCCAGAGATGACCATGGCGGAGGGAAATGTCTCCCACGGGCTGTGGGCCGCGAAATAAGCAGGGGCGCTGAGCCCATCCCGGACGTAGAAGTCCTTTGGTCGCGATATGGACATAGCGATCTGTATATTGGCGTCTTCCGAGGAGGGTACATCCTCCTCTATCTTCTTGGACTCCTAGGCGTCCTGCCGAGGAGTGTCCTTCTTCTTCGCGAACTGTTTTAGGTGGCCGTCCCTGATCAGTATCTCAATGGCATCCTTCAGATGAATGTAGTCCTCGGTAGTGTGGTCGTGACTCTTGTGGAAACGGCAGTATTTTGATTTGTCCACGTTTGGTCTGTTCGGCAGTTGCTTGGGGAACCGGACCCCTGCCTGCTTGAACTCTGAATTGGCACATTCGGAAAATATATTTTCCCTGGAGACGGACAGGGGGGTATAGTCATGGAACCGCCTGGAGGGTCCCTTGTTGTCACGGGAGTCACGAGGACGGTCCTCGCGCCTCTGTTCGTCTCGACGAGATGTCGAAGCTTCCTCTCCTCTGGATGCTCGAGCATTCTCCTGATGGCGTGATGCTCGGACGTTGTTGGCCGCAACCTTCTCTTCGTACTGAATGTGTGATTGGGCTTTGAGGAGGAGGGCGTCTAAGTTCATCGGTGGTGCGAGGCCAATGGCTTTAGAAAACTCGGAGCCTGGGCGGAGCCCTTGCTCGAGCAGAAACTTCTTCATTTCGTCCATTGTAGGGACCTGTTCAACTTCCTTGTTGAACCTCTTGATATATGCGCAGAGAGGTTCGTCTTTTCCTTGGATTATGGCCCTAAGGGAGGCCTCAGTTTTGGGGGTGGCAGCGAGATGCTGTGAAGTGCTGTGAGAACATCCTGCCCAGTTGTCTCCACGAGGTAATGGACTCCTCGGGCAGTTGCTTATACCATGTCATCGCTCCCTTTCGGAGCGTGGTCGGGAACAGTCAGCATTTGATGGTGCCTCGTACGCCGCGGTAGTCTAGCAGCACATCGATGTTCTCGATGTGCTCGTTGGGGTCAGTGGTTCCGTCGTACGTGCCCAGTGACGGGGGATTCTCCAAGCCTTTTGGGAGACGGGTAGCCAAGATCTCCTGGGACAACGGTCTGTGAGGCTCGTCGTCGCTGCTAGAACTGGTGTATGATGGGGACCGAAGGGGATGCTCGCAGCGGCGGTTCCTCCGGGGAGAAGGGGAACGGTTCCTTCGCGGAGAAGGTGAGCGGTTCCTTCGAGGAGAAGGTGGGTGGGCCCGGCCTTTAGACTTGACCAGGGGAGATTGCTCGTTCCTTTGAGTCCTCTTGTGGTCGTGAGCGTGCTGGTCACGCGGGGAGATCTGGTCGCGCTTCTGGGCTGCTCGAGAATCAGGCTTTTGGCGCAGTCTTCGGTCGATGTCTCTCCGAGGCTGCGGGCTCCTTGATCGTCACTGGTTCCTCCACAGAGGAGGGGATCTTGGACGACTGGACTCTTCTAACGCCCCGATCCTCTCGTTTTGCTGCAGGATCAGGGTGTTGGTTTTGTTGATCGCCTCCAGGAGGGCCGCCACGGCCGGGTCGGCGTTGGGTGGAACAGGAACGGGCTGGACGTCAAGTGAAGGCTGATCGTTGTTGTGATCAGCAGGGGTAGGGGAAGGAGAAGCAGTGGCTCCGTCCCTGAGGAAACGGGTATCTCGGAGGAGAGATGAATGGTCGTCAATGTCAGATTTATTGACGGGGAGGATGGTGGTTTTGAGAGCATCATTGGTGCGATCTTGGGAGGCCATGATCGTGATGATTTTTGAGAATTATTTTGATCTTCGGTTTCCGAGGAAAGAAAGATGGGGAGAACAATGGTTCCCACAGACGGCGCCACTGATCGTGAAGGCGGATCAGATCCTGTAGAAGTGGGCCACCAAGTGCGTCAGGAATGTTGGTCGTATGGAGAGGAGGGGGTGTACCTGCAAGGTACTCCGACGCTCAAGTAAGAAAGGGTCAGAGAAAAGGGGCAAGTACAAAGTATGAGTTCTTAGGGTAAATATTGGATACCTGACCCTCTCAAGCGAGAGGGTTTATATAGAGCCCCCAGCGCGTGGCCAATAGTCCTATTTTCGGAGCGAAATAACCGTTTTCCCAAAGAATAGGTAACTGCCCCAACTAGCCGTTATGTCGGGCAAGGTGCCCAAAACTAGTCGTTGCGTCGGGCGCAAGCGTAGTTTCGGGCACATGCCTTTAGCTGTTCGGGGACTGATGAGACTGTGTCGAACGGGCAGCTGTTCTGGGGAGGAGCAATGCAGTCCTTGCTCGATTGGAGGGGCAGAAATGTAACTTTTTCCCCTTTGTGGATTGGACTTAGGCAGTTGGGTCGTTCTGGGAACAGAAGTGGATTGGGTCATGCCTAGCCATCGGTCCAGTCCAGAACATTATCTTTCATTTATTACATATAAATGAAAAATGAAAAAAATATATATAAAATAATAACAATAAATGATAGATGATAGTATATTAGAAAAAATATTATAAAAGTTATATTGAAATTATAAAATAACTTATAATTTAAAATATATTTTTTTGACAATGTAGTTTATAATTTGGCACAGGGAGAGTAATATTTAAAAAGCCGTCGATAATTATGTTTTTAGTGATTTTATTAAGTTGGTCCATATATTTTTAAAAAGAAAATTGACTTCTAAATTTTTGTAAAAATTATATAAATTATTTAAATAATTTATATAATTTTTACAAAATTTAGGAATATTATTTTATATAAATTCTTTTACGGAAAGTATATAATACTTGCCCTGTTTGTTGAGAGGATTAATTAAATAGCGTTTAAAGATAGATTTATTTATTAAATTCCATATCAAATAATTAAATTAAGAAAATTTTACTTTTTATATGAGGATATTTTGGACACAAAAATATAATGTAAGGGTAGAGGAATAAATAATGGGGTATGGGGTAAAATTTTCTCCGTGTATTTGTAAAAAGTTTGTATATTCTAAAATGTTTATTCAAATCTTCATGGATCACTACCATAAAAATACCTATTTGTTATTGAGTATTTCTTTTCAAATTTACATATCTATTTAAATATATTTTATATAATATTAGATAAATTTATTCATACGGATGCACATGCTGGATCATTACTACAGCCAAATAACTATTTTTGAGATGATTACTCTTGATATTTTTTTAATTCAAACTTTACCAATTATTATTAATACATGTAAAGATGTATTAAAAATGAGTCACAAACATTTAGATTTTTTATCGAATGATTTAAGATAGGAATCAACTTACCCGTGCAGACTCTACTAGTAAACTACTAAATTGTTTACTCTCTCCCAAAAAAAAATCACTCATTTTATAAAATTAGTTGTCCTAAATTCAATAAATGTGGCTGCTCTCTAATTAATATTTTCAATTTATTATTATTTAATTTTATATTTATGATAATTCAAATACATCAATAATAAATAAATAAAGATAATTAATTAAAAATATTATTCTTTTTTATCTATTATATTTTTTAATCAATATGAAATAATCAATTATGACTATTATTTTGCGACGGAGGGAGTATATTATTGTAAAATGATTATTTAAAATTCTTCTCTTATTAGGTATTTAAAAAAAAAAGAATATATATTACTTAATATGATTATTAGAAATAGAATTATGAAAAAATATGCAATGACACTATCTTTGGTATATCATTCAATCTCTCTCGCTCTCTTAGTATCTCTTTCTATCTCCCAATCTCCTTTACATGTGTTCTTTGTAAATTTGTGTAATATATTATCCGTTGATAAGTATTATTTATTATCAAAAGAAAAGTCATGATGGAAACAATTAAAAATGAGCTTAATGAACACAAATGACTTAGTCTTATTAAATATCATTGCTTTTAGTTAGTTTTTCAGTTATAGTTGTTATTCTATTATCCTATTTTTTTTAGGAATGTTAATTATTTCAGTTATTTAATAGGCAAGTAACTTATATATATATATATATATATATATATATATATATATATATATATATATATAGTTATGCTAATGCACACCCATGTAGGTGTGCATTAGCAACATACACCTTAATGTATTTTTGTGTGGGGCCCACCAATTTTGAGTGGGATCCACATTAAAAAGATGAAGAAAAAAATAAAAAGAAAATAGATGTAGTGTATTTTTGTGTCCGACCCACCAATTTTGAGTGTATGTTAGCATTTTCCATATATATATATATATATATATATATATATATATATATATATATTGTTCTGGACTGGGCCGGCGCCTGCCTTACTGTCGGGCAGGCCCAAGCCCAATGACCAGCGAAGGCCCAACGAGGCCCAACATCGCCTCCGTGTCGGGCATGTACCAATCCCTTTGGACGTCGGGCACGCGGGGCAGCGACTGTCGAGAAGACACATATAGCCCGCGGGCGCACCTCTCCCCGACGCCCACGTGCTCCTTCCCGCGAGGACACATTCTCTTGTAACTTCTCACTCCCGAAGGAATCGATCTGCCCTACTTCCGGAGATTTAGGGACCGTTACACCAGGACGAAGACCACGTGCTGGTCTTCACTACGCCACGTAAGCCCTGGCAGTTATTTGGATTGAGTCTTGCAATCCAGCCCAGTGCAAGTAACCGTTGGCCCCGCGCTGGGGGCTCTCTATAAATACCCTCTCACTTGAGAGGGTCAGGTGACGAAACATTCTAACTCTCACCTATATTCTTTGTATTTGCTTTTCTCAGACCTTACCTGACTTGAGCGTCGGAGTACCTTGCAGGTACACCCCCACCGTATCATCATCACCGGAGCTGAAGTCCATACGACGTTGCTGGCCACTGTCTAACTGTCTGATCCAGGTACGATCAGTGGCGCCGTCTGTGGGAAATACTGCTTCTGTGTTTTTCATCTGTCGTTAAACCAAAGCAATTCCTCTGTTCATCACTAACATGACCAACAACCCGTCTGCGAACAAAGCTCTGGACACCGTCCTCGCGCAACTCGAGAACGGAAACCACCGTGAAGACAATGCTGCCCTCAACGTCGAAGAAGGCGACATAAGAGACAGGCAGACCACCTCCCCAGACTCCGAAGACACAGCTTACGACGCCGTCCAGCAGGACGACCAGCAAGCCGCTTTTCAGCCAGTTGCTCCTCCACCTAATGCCGATGCGAGCACCGTGGCCCTATTCGCCTTGGTCAACCAGACCAACCAGCTTATCATGCACCAGAATCTCAGAATTAAAGCACTCGAGCGAGGGCGAACGCGACGATCTTCCCCGCGAAGACATCGTCGTCCGCCTTCACCTCGCCGTTCTCCTTCCCCGCGAAGGACTCCTCCGGAAGAATCTCGGACCCCCTCGCCGGTGCGCGAGGGCCACCGACCACGTCTCGAGCGCCCCCAGCCAGAAACCTCCCAGAAGCGTCATCGTTCCCCGCCTCAGAAGGAACCCAGGCAATCCTCGACTACCAAGAGAAGCAAGACCGCCGAGGAGAGACAGAGGAACCGTTCTAAGAACTCCCCTCCCCGACAAGGACCTGGGCGACACCACCGATCCCCTTCAAGGTCCCCAGCCGGAAGCGACGACGACCAGAGGACCCCCTGTCATGGGAGATCATGGACGCCCCAATCCCAGCGGGCATGGAGAAATCCCCGCCACTGGGGACCTACGACGGCCTGGACGACCCCGACGATCACGTCGAAAGTTTTGAAACCATGCTCGACTTCAGAAATGTCAAGGGAGCCATTAAGTGCAGACTTTTCCCCACCACCTTGCGAAAGGGCGCCATGACCTGGTACAAGAGTCTAGCACTCGGGTCGATCATGTCCTGGAGGCAACTAAGAGAGCGCTTTACCAAGCACTTCACGGCATCTCGCCAACACCCGAAGACGGAGGCCGCACTAGAGAGCATCTACCAAGGGAAGAACGAGCCTCTCAGGAACTACATTGAGAGGTTCAACAGGGAGGCTGTCAAGGTCCACACTGTAACGCCCCAGTTTTAGTTAGTTTTATTTAATCGAGTCGATTTGATTATTTTATTATTATATTATTTTATTTTTTACTTTTATTTAATAATATATTATTTTTCATCGTGATTATGTTTTATCGCGTTTTGAGAGCGTTTGCGAGATATTTTAGTGTAGGGGTATTTTGGTCATTTCACTTTATTTTTCTTAAGTTGGTAAAAATAGAAATAGAAAGAGAGAAAATTAGAGAGAAAGAAAAAGAGAAGAAGAAAAAGAGAAAGAAGGAAAAGAAGAGAAGAAAAAGAGAGAAAACTTGGGATTTAAGAAAATCGATCAACCGACTTTTCAAACACGATTAAATCGGGTAAGGGTGCGAAACTCGATTATATTATACTTGTGTATGATTATGTATGTATGTATTTGGTTGTTTTTGGATTGAAATTGGATGTAGAACAAAAACCATAATATGTTGAAATGGTTGGAAATTGATTTAAAATGTGTCTGAAATCATGTTTTAATGATCATAATTGTTGATACATGTTAGATAGGTGTTGTTGTGCAATCTATTGGTAATTTTCAGGTGATTAGATGAGATTTGGGGTTGATTTTGAGTGATCCCATAGCAGAAAAATTCTGCAGGAAATTCTGGATTTTTCTCTGCCTATACGCGTAACACGCAGGGCAATACGCGTATTGGTTTGGGCAGTACGCGTATGGCAAGGGGAATTTTGGGCATTACGCGTATGGAAGTTCATTTTTCTCAGCCATCTGCTGATTTGCGTAATGGTACGCGTATCTGGCAAGGCAATACGTGTAACGTGTGAGGCAATACGCGTATGGAGCTTTTAGTGGAATTTTTAGGGAGAATTTAGTCTCTGCCTATACGCGTATCAAGTTGGGCAATACGCGTATGGAATGGGCGAGTGAGCTGGTCAATACGCGTATGGCTCAAGGCAATACGCGTATGGCCAGCAAGGGTGCTGAATGTTGTGTTTTCGCGATTCCTTTTCGTTTTACTTCCGTAACTTGTGTTTCGATTATCCGTTTTGAACATACTTGGTATCGTTGAAAAGCTATTGAGCTGTACTTTCTTATTATAATGGTTTTGAGATTGTTGGCCGATTTAATTATGTCAGGAATTTGGAAATGTGTCGTTTTGTCGACTTTTACCGTTGTAATTGTGTGTAATTGATGTGTATCATGCAATGTGCTGTTGATATGGATATCGTATGACTTGTGTGTTGTTGTGTGATGAAAATACATGTGATAAAATGTTGTGATGATGGTTTGTGGCCTAAGGGCAAGAAAATGCAATGTGTTGTATTTGATGATATATGCATAATTATGGATGTGTATATGTGTGCATTTGAATGTCATGAGTCATTGTATGCAAAACATCATGATATGCATTCTTGAGATGTCGTGTGTCCTTGTGGGGTGTGAGCGACGAATCGATTCCAGAGGGAATCTGCTATAACATCGTGTGCCTTATACCAAGAGGACCTAAAGCGATGATTATAGACGATCGTGTGCCTTATACAAAGAGGACCTAAAGCGATCGGATCGTGTGCCTTATACAAAGAGGACCTAAAGCGATCCATAAACGTCGTGTGCCTTATACAAAGAGGACCTAAAGCAACGGGGAACATCGTTTTCCCGACGGGGAGTTACACTAAGTAACAAGCGATGATTCCAATAGTTCCTGAGTGAACTAATGTTGAGATTGACGGATGGATGGTACCGCATTTGCATAGAGTCGTTGTGTCGGCCTCTTTGTATTTGCATAAATCATGAATGGATTGATTTTGTGTGGAATTGTGAATGGAATTGATGAGTTGAGATATATATATATATATATATATATATATATATATATATATATATATATATATATATATATATATATATATATATATATATATAGGTTATTGATAAATGCATTGTGCATGATTGATATGCATTTGTGATGGATATATGAGATATGCAGTGTGTTGCTTTGTATTTGGATTCTGGTGTAAGTGGTGGTGAACATATTTTACATGTGTATTTTGTGTTATTATACAATTATATGCAATTATATTATGATTGTGTTTCTCACCCTTCTGCTGTTTTGAATGCTCTATGAGGCATTGCAGATTAGATGCTGGAGGTCTTTTTGTGAAGCTTAGGTCTTCATTCTTTTGTCGGTTGGCTCTGATATGTAGCACCGGGTAGTCGGGGAGATCGTTGTGATTTATGTGTATTTGTATATATATCTTTTGGATTGTACATGTATGACTTTGTGTATGACAGACAAACTTTTTATGTGATATATATATATATATATATGAGATTCAGTTGCAGATTTTCCGCTTTTATTCTGTATCTGAATTGTGGGTAGTAGGAACTAAGTTCCTCTGATAATTGCTACCTGATTGTTGCATATCTTTATGAGCAGGTTTATTGTGTTTTGTCTCAATTGATGTGACTCCTCAGTCTATGCCATGCATGTTTAATTATACTCTGATGATTTTTTTTTATCGCTTTATCTATTTGGGGGTATAGATTAGGGGTGTTACATTAAGTGGTATCAGAGCCAGTCTGTGTCAGTTTGTGTCAGTCCTTGTTCGTCGTTGTGTTTGGGTGAGCTGTTTGTTTAACCATAGTTGCTGTTATTGGAAATGAATATAATATGGCTGGTAGGAATGACGCTGCTTTGGCTGCTGCTATGCAAGCTATGGCTCGGGCTGTGCAGGGTGCACCTAATGTTGGTGGGAATGATGAGTTCAGGAAGAACAAACCGCCTGTCTTCAAAGGGAGACATGATCCTGATGCGCGAGAATCAGGCTCTTGGCGCAGTCTTCGGTCGATGTCTCTCCGAGGCTGCGGGCTCCTTGATCGTCACTGGTTCCTCCACAGAGGAGGGGATCTTGGACGACTGGACTCTTCTAACGCCCCGATCCTCTCGTTTTGCTGCAGGATCAGGGTGTTGGTTTTGTTGATCGCCTCCAGGAGGGCCGCCACGGCCGGGTCGGCGTTGGGTGGAACAGGAACGGGCTAGACGTCAAGTGAAGGCTGATCGTTGTTGTGATCAGCAGGGGTAGGGGAAGGAGAAGCAGTGGCTCCGTCCCTGAGGAAACGGGTATCTCGGAGGAGAGATGAATGGTCGTCAATGTCAGATTTATTGACGGGGAGGATGGTGGTTTTGAGAGCATCCTTGGTGCGATCTTGGGAGGCCATGATCGTGATGATTTTTGAGAATTATTTTGATCTTCGGTTTCCGAGGAAAGAAAGATGGGGAGAACAATGGTTCCCACAGACGGCGCCACTGATCGTGAAGGCGGATCAAATCCTGTAGAAGTGGGCCACCAAGTGCGTCAGGGATGTTGGTCGTATGGAGAGGAGGGGGTGTACCTGCAAGGTACTCCGACGCTCAAGTAAGAAAGGGTCAGAGAAAATGGGCAAGTACAAAGTATGAGTTCTTAGGGTAAATATTGGATACCTGGCCCTCTCAAGCGAGAGGGTTTATATAGAGCCCCCAGCGCGTGGCCAATAGTCCTATTTTCGGAGCGAAATAACCGTTTTCCCAAAGAATAGGTAACTGCCCCAACTAGCCGTTATGTCGGGCAAGGTGCCCAAAACTAGTCGTTGCGTCGGGCGCAAGCGTAGTTTCGGGCACATGCCCTTAGCTGTTCGGGGACTGATGAGACTGTGTCGAACGGGCAGCTGTTCTGGGGAGGAGCAATGCAGTCCTTGCTCGATTGGAGGGGCAGAAATGTAACTTTTGCCCCTTTGTGGATTGGACTTAGGCAGTTGGGTCGTTCTGGGAACAGAAGTGGATTGGGTCATGCCTAGCCATCGGTCCAGTCCAGAACATTATCTTTCATTTATTACATATAAATGAAAAATGAAAAAAATATATATAAAATAATAACAATAAATGATAGATGATAGTATATTAGAAAAAATATTATAAAAGTTATATTGAAATTATAAAATAACTTATAATTTAAAATATATTTTTTTGACAATGTAGTTTATAATTTGGCACAGGGAGAGTAATATTTAAAAAGCCGTCGATAATTATGTTTTTAGTGATTTTATTAAGTTGGTCCATATATTTTTAAAAAGAAAATTGACTTCTAAATTTTTGTAAAAATTATATAAATTATTAAAATAATTTATATAATTTTTACAAAATTTAGGAATATTATTTTATATAAATTCTTTTACGAAAAGTATATAATACTTGCCCTGTTTGTTGAGAGGGTTAATTAAATAGCGTTTAAAGATAGATTTATTTATTAAATTCCATATCAAATAATTAAATTAAGAAAATTTTACTTTTTATATGAGGATATTTTGGACACAAAAATATAATGTAAGGGTAGAGGAATAAATAATGGGGTATGGGGTAAAATTTTCTCCGTGTATTTGTAAAAAGTTTGTATATTCTAAAATGTTTATTCAAATCTTCATGGATCACTACCATAAAAATACCTATTTGTTATTGAGTATTTCTTTTCAAATTTACATATCTATTTAAATATATTTTATATAATATTAGATAAATTTATTCATACGGATGCACATGCTGGATCATTACTACAGCCAAATAATTATTTTTGAGATGATTACTCTTGATATTTTTTTAATTCAAACTTTACCAATTATTATTAATACATGTAAAGATGTATTAAAAATGAGTCACAAACATTTAGATTTTTTATCGAATGATTTAAGATAGGAATCAACTTACCCGTGCGGACTCTACTAGTAAACTACTAAATTGTTTACTCTCTCCCAAAAAAAAATCACTCATTTTATAAAATTAGTTGTCCTAAATTCAATAAATGTGGCTGCTCTCTAATTAATATTTTCAATTTATTATTATTTAATTTTATATTTATGATAATTCAAATACATCAATAATAAATAAATAAAGATAATTAATTAAAAATATTATTCTTTTTTATCTATTATATTTTTTAATCAATATGAAATAATCAATTATGACTATTATTTTGCGACGGAGGGAGTATATTATTGTAAAATGATTATTTAAAATTCTTCTCTTATTAGGTATTTAAAAAAAAAAGAATATATATTACTTAATATGATTATTAGAAATAGAATTATGAAAAAATATACAATGACACTATCTTTGGTATATCATTCAATCTCTCTCGCTCTCTTAGTATCTCTTTCTATCTCCCAATCTCCTATACATGTGTTCTTTGTAAATTTGTGTAATATATTATCCGTTGATAAGTATTATTTATTATCAAAAGAAAAGTCATGATGGAAACAATTAAAAATGAGCTTAATGAACACAAATGACTTAGTCTTATTAAATATCATTGCTTTTAGTTAGTTTTTCAGTTATAGTTGTTATTCTATTATCCTATTTTTTTTAGGAATGTTAATTATTTCAGTTATTTAATTGGCAAGTAACTTATATATATATATATATATATATATATATATATATATATATATATATATATATATATATATATATATATATATATATATATAGTTATGCTAATGCACACCCATGTAGGTGTGCATTAGCAACATACACCTTAGTGTATTTTTGTGTGGGGGCCACCAATTTTGAGTGGGATCCACATTAAAAAGATGAAGAAAAAAATAAAAAGAAAATAGATGTAGTGTATTTTTGTGTGAGGCCCACCAATTTTGAGTGTATGTTAGCATTTTCCATATATATATATATTGTTCTGGACTGGGCCGGCGCCTGCCTTACTGTCGGGCAGGCCCAAGCCCAATGACCAGCGAAGGCCCAACGAGGCCCAACATCGCCTCCGTGTCGGGCATGTACCAATCCCTTTGGACGTCGGGCACGCGGGGCAGCGACTGTCGAGAAGACACATATAGCCCGCGGGCGCACCTCTCCCCGACACCCACGTGCTCCTTCCCGCGAGGACACATTCTCTTGTAACTTCTCACTCCCGAAGGAATCGATCTGCCCTACTTCCGGAGATTTAGGGACCGTTACACCAGGACGAAGACCACGTGCTGGTCTTCACTACGCCACGTAAGCCCTGGCAGTTATTTGGATTGAGTCTTGCAATCCAGCCCAGTGCAAGTAACCGTTGGCCCCGCGCTGGGGGCTCTCTATAAATACCCTCTCACTTGAGAGGGTCAGGTGACGAAACATTCTAACTCTCACCTATATTCTCTGTATTTGCTTTTCTCAGACCTTACCTGACTTGAGCGTCGGAGTACCTTGCAGGTACACCCCCACCGTATCATCATCACCGGAGCTGAAGTCCATACGACGTTGCTGGCCACTGTCTAACTGTCTGATCCAGGTACGATCAGTGGCGCCGTCTGTGGGAAATACTGCTTCTGTGTTTTTCATCTGTCGTTAAACCAAAGCAATTCCTCTGTTCATCACTAGCATGGCCAACAACCCGTCTGCGAACAAAGCTCTGGACACCGTCCTCGCGCAACTCGAGAACGGAAACCACCGTGAAGACAATGTTGCCCTCAACGTCGAAGAAGGCGACATAAGAGACGGGCAGACCGCCTCCCCAGACTCCGAAGACACGGCTTACGACGCCGTCCAGCAGGACGACCAGCAAGCCGCTTTTCAGCCAGTTGCTCCTCCACCTAATGCCGATGCGAGCACCGTGGCCCTATTCGCCTTGGTCAACCAGACCAACCAGCTTATCATGCACCAGAATCTCAGAATTAAAGCACTCGAGCGAGGGCGAACGCGACGATCTTCCCCGCGAAGACATCGTCGTCCGCCTTCACCTCGTCGTTCTCCTTCCCCGCGAAGGACTCCTCCGGAAGAATCTCGGACCCCCTCGCCGGTGCGCGAGGGCCACCGACCACGTCTCGAGCGCCCCCAGCCAGAAACCTCCCAGAAGCGTCATCGTTCCCCGCCTCAGAAGGAACCCAGGCAATCCTCGACTACCAAGAGAAGCAAGACCGCCGAGGAGAGACAGAGGAACCGTTCTAAGAACTCCCCTCCCCGACAAGGACCTGGGCGACACCACCGATCCCCTTCAAGGTCCCCAGCCGGAAGCGACGACGACCAGAGGACCCCCTGTCATGGGAGATCATGGACGCCCCAATCCCAGCGGGCATGGAGAAACCCCCGCCACTGGGGACCTACGACGGCCTGGACGACCCCGACGATCACGTCGAAAGTTTTGAAACCATGCTCGACTTCAGAAATGTCAAGGGAGCCATTAAGTGCAGACTTTTCCCCACCACCTTGCGAAAGAGAGCCATGACCTGGTACAATAGTCTAGCACTCGGGTCGATTATGTCCTGGAGGCAACTAAGAGAGCGCTTTACCAAGCACTTCACGGCATCTCGCCAACACCCGAAGACGGAGGCCGCACTAGAGAGCATCTACCAAGGGAAGAACGAGCCTCTCAGGAACTACATTGAGAGGTTCAACAGGGAGGCTGTCAAGGTCCACACTGTAACGCCCCAGTTTTAGTTAGTTTTATTTAATCGAGTCGATTTGATTATTTTATTATTATATTATTTTATTTTTTACTTTTATTTAATAATATATTATTTTTCATCGTGATTATGTTTTATCGCGTTTTGAGAGCGTTTGCGAGATATTTTAGTGTAGGGGTATTTTGGTCATTTCACTTTATTTTTCTTAAGTTGGTAAAAATAGAAATAGAAAGAGAGAAAATTAGAGAGAAAGAAAAAGAGAAGAAGAAAAAGAGAAAGAAGGAAAAGAAGAGAAGAAAAAGAGAGAAAACTTGGGATTTAAGAAAATCGATCAACCGACTTTTCAAACACGATTAAATCGGGTAAGGGTGCGAAACTCGATTATATTATACTTGTGTATGATTATGTATGTATGTATTTGGTTGTTTTTGGATTGAAATTGGATGTAGAACAAAAACCATAATATGTTGAAATGGTTGGAAATTGATTTAAAATGTGTCTGAAATCATGTTTTAATGATCATAATTGTTGATACATGTTAGATAGGTGTTGTTGTGCAATCTATTGGTAATTTTCAGGTGATTAGATGAGATTTGGGGTTGATTTTGAGTGATCCCATAGCAGAAAAATTCTGCAGGAAATTCTGGATTTTTCTCTACCTATACGCGTAACACGCAGGGCAATACGCGTATTGGTTTGGGCAGTACGCGTATGGCAAGGGGAATTTTGGGCATTACGCGTATGGAAGTTCATTTTTCTCAGCCATCTGCTGATTTGCGTAATGGTACGCGTATCTGGCAAGGCAATACGTGTAACGTGTGAGGCAATACGCGTATGGAGCTTTTAGTGGAATTTTTAGGGAGAATTTAGTCTCTGCCCATACGCGTATCAAGTTGGGCAATACGCGTATGGAATGGGCGAGTGAGCTGGTCAATACGCGTATGGCTCAAGGCAATACGCGTATGGCCAGCAAGGGTGCTGAATGTTGTGTTTTCGCGATTCCTTTTCGTTTTACTTCCGTAACTTGTGTTTCGATTATCCGTTTTGAACATACTTGGTATCGTTGAAAAGCTATTGAGCTGTACTTTCTTATTATAATGGTTTTGAGATTGTTGGCCGATTTAATTATGTCAGGAATTTGGAAATGTGTCGTTTTGTCGACTTTTACCGTTGTAATTGTGTGTAATTGATGTGTATCATGCAATGTGCTGTTGATATGGATATCGTATGACTTGTGTGTTGTTGTGTGATGAAAATACATGTGATAAAATGTTGTGATGATGGTTTGTGGCCTAAGGGCAAGAAAATGCAATGTGTTGTATTTGATGATATATGCATAATTATGGATGTGTATATGTGTGCATTTGAATGTCATGAGTCATTGTATGCAAAACATCATGATATGCATTCTTGAGATGTCGTGTGTCCTTGTGGGGTGTGAGCGACGAATTGATTCCAGAGGGAATCTGCTATAACATCGTGTGCCTTATACCAAGAGGACCTAAAGCGATGATTATAGACGATCGTGTGCCTTATACAAAGAGGACCTAAAGCGATCGGATCGTGTGCCTTATACAAAGAGGACCTAAAGCGATCCATAAACGTCGTGTGCCTTATACAAAGAGGACCTAAAGCAACGGGGAACATCGTTTTCCCGACGGGGAGTTACACTAAGTAACAAGCGATGATTCCAATAGTTCCCGAGTGAACTAATGTTGAGATTGACGGATGGATGGTACCGCATTTGCATAGAGTCGTTGTGTCGGCCTCTTTGCATTTGCATAAATCATGAATGGATTGATTTTGTGTGGAATTGTGAATGGAATTGATGAGTTGAGATATATATATATATATATATATATATATATATATATATATATATATAGGTTATTGATAAATGCATTGTGCATGATTGATATGCATTTGTGATGGATATATGAGATATGCAGTGTGTTGCTTTGTATTTGGATTCTGGTGTAAGTGGTGGTGAACATATTTTACATGTGTATTTTGTGTTATTATACAATTATATGCAATTATATTATGATTGTGTTTCTCACCCTTCTGCTGTTTTGAATGCTCTATGAGGCATTGCAGATTAGATGCTGGAGGTCTTTTTGTGAAGCTTAGGTCTTCATTCTTTTGTCTGTTGGCTCTGATATGTAGCACCGGGTAGTCGGGGAGATCGTTGTGATTTATGTGTATTTGTATATATATCTTTTGGATTGTACATGTATGACTTTGTGTATGACAGACAAACTTTTTATGTGATATATATATATATATATATATGAGATTCAGTTGCAGATTTTCCGCTTTTATTCTGTATCTGAATTGTGGGTAGTAGGAACTAAGTTCCTCTGATAATTGCTACCTGATTGTTGCATATCTTTATGAGCAGGTTTATTGTGTTTTGTCTCAATTGATGTGACGCCTCAGTCTATGCCATGCATGTTTAATTATACTCTGATGATTTTTTTTATCGCTTTATCTATTTGGGGGTATAGATTATGGGTGTTACATTAAGTGGTATCAGAGCCAGTCCGTGTCAGTTTGTGTCAGTCCTTGTTCGTCGTTGTGTTTGGGTGAGCTGTTTGTTTAACCATAGTTGTTGTTATTGGAAATGAATATAATATGGCTGGTAGGAATGACGCTGCTTTGGCTGCTGCTATGCAAGCTATGGCTCGGGCTGTGCAGGGTGCACATAATGCTGGTGGGAATGATGAGTTCAGGAAGAACAAACCGCCTGTCTTCAAAGGGATACATGATCCTGATGGTGCACAGATTTGGCTTAAGGAGATTGAAAGAATCTTTCGGGTAATGGATTGTGCTGAGGAACATAAGGTGAGACTGGGTACTCACATGTTGCAGGAGGAAGCTGATGATTGGTGGGTTAGTGTGCGTCATGTTTGGGAAGTTACAGGTGAAGAGGTCACTTGGGCTTTGTTTAGTAGGGAGTTTCTGAGGAAGTATTTTCCTGAAGATGTAAGAGGAAAGAAAGAGATAGAGTTCTTGGAATTGAAACAAGGTAATGTGTCTGTTGTTGATTAAACTACTAAGTTTGTGGAACTTGTTCAGTTTTATCCATATTATGCTGAAGCTACTGCGGAGTTTTCTAAGTGTGTGAAGTTTGAGAACGGATTGCGTCTTGAGATCAAGCAGGCAAACAGTTATCAAAGGATTAGAAGGTTTTCAGATTTGGTGGATTGTTGTAGGATTTATGAGGAAGATAGCAAAGCTCGTTCTACTCACTATAAGAGTATGAACGAAAGGAAAGGGAAGCAACCGTTTCGTGGTGGTCCTTATGTGACACCAGCTGACAAGGGTAAGCAAAGGGGTAATTTTGAGAAAAGGCCAAGTGGGGGAGGTATGTCTAATCCTCCGAGATGTTTTAGGTGTGGTGACTTAGGACATCGTCAGTTTGAATGTAGGAAAGATATGAGAAAGTGTTCCAATTGTGGAGGTTTAGGACATATCGCAGCTGATTGTAAAAGGAATGTGGTGAGGTGTTTCAACTATGGTGAACCTGGTCATGTTAGTACGAAGTGTCCGAAACCAAAGCAAGCTCCAGCTGGTGGGAAAGTTTTTGCATTGGCAGGGACTCAGACTACTAGTGCAGACCGTCTGATCAGAGGTACTTGTTTTATTAATAGTACGCCTTTAGTTACTATTATTGATACTGGAGCGACTCATTCGTTTATTTCGTCTGTGTGCGCGAAGCGTTTGAATCTTTTATTGTATTCGATGGGTGGAGAGATGGTTATTGATACTCCAGTAATGGGGTCAGTAACTACTTCTTTGGTTTGTTTAAGTTGTCCTTTGACCATTTATGGTAAAGATTTTGAGATGGATTTGGTGTGTTTGCCGTTGGAGGGTTTAGATGTGGTTCTGGGAATGAACTGGTTCCAGTTCAATCGGGTTCATATTGATTGTTATCATAAGCTGGTAAGATTTCCTTCTCTTGAAGAAGACGAGGAATCGAGTTTCTTATCTACCAAAGCGTTGAAGAAACTTTTGGCGGATGAAGCTCAGTTGTTTGGGTTGTTTGCATCGTTAACAGTGGATAGTCAAGTTGCACTTGATGTGTTTCCAGTTGTGTGTGAATTTCCAGAGGTGTTTCCAGAGGATATTTCGGATTTGCCGCCAGAGAGAGAGGTGGAGTTTTCTATAGATCTAGTTCCTGGTACTAGACCTGTGTCTATGGCACCTTATTGTATGTCGGCATCTGAGTTGGTTGAGTTGAAGAAGCAGTTGAATGAATTGTTAGATAAGAGGTTTGTGAGGCCAAGTGTATCGCCTTGGGGTGCTCCAATTTTGTTGGTGAAAAAGAAAGATGGAAGTATGCGATTGTGTATTGATTATCGCCAGCTGAATAAGGTGACGATTAAGAATAAGTATCCTCTTCCGAGAATTGATGATTTGATGGACCAGTTGGTAGGTGCTTGTGTGTTTAGTAAGATTGATTTGAGGTCAGGTTATCATCAGATTAGGGTGAAAGAGGAAGATATTCAGAAGACGGCTTTTAGGACACGATACGGTCATTACGAATATTTTGTGATGCCGTTCGGGGTTTCTAATGCGCCAGGTGTGTTTATGGAGTATATGAATCGTATTTTCCATGAGCATTTGGATCGATTTGTTGTTGTGGTTATTGATGACATCTTGATTTATTCTAAGTCCCGGGAGGATCATGCGGAACATTTGCGTGTTGTGTTGCAAATTTTGAAGGAAATGAGACTTTTTGCTAAGTTGTCCAAGTGTGAGTTCTGGTTGTCAGAAGTGAGTTTTCTTGAGCATGTGATTTCTGGTAATGGTATTGTTGTGGATCCATCCAAAGTAGATGCAGTTCTACAATGGGAGGCTTCTAGATCTGTTACTGAAATTAGAAGCTTTTTGGGTTTAGCTGGATATTATCGAAGGTTCATTGAAGGCTTTTCTAAGTTAGCACTTCCTTTGACCCAGTTGACTTGTAAAGGTAAAGCGTTCATTTGGGATATTCAGTGTGAGGAAAGTTTTAGTGAGCTGAAGAGAAGATTGACTACAGCTCCGATTTTGGTCTTACCGAATCCTACTGAACCGTTTATGGTGTATTGTGATGCGTCTTTGATTGGTTTAGGTGGAGTGTTGATGCAAGAAGGTAACGTTGTGGCTTATGCTTCGAGGCAATTGAGGATTCATGAGAAGAATTATCCTCCTCATGATTTGGAATTAGCAGCAGTGGTTTTTGTATTGAAAATTTGGAGGCATTATCTCTATGGTGCAAGATTCGAAGTCTTTAGTGATCATAAAAGTTTGAAATACTTGTTTGATCAGAAAGAGTTGAATATGAGGCAACGCAGATGGTTGGAATTTTTGAAGGACTACGATTTTGGCTTGAATTACCATCCTGGTAAAGCTAATGTGGTAGCCGATGCGTTAAGCCGAAAATATTTGCATATGTCTGTTTTGATGGTTAAAGAGTGGGAACTTTTGGAAGCTTTTAGAGATTTGAGTTTGGTGTGTGAATTGACATCTGACAGCGTGAGGCTTGGAATGTTGAAAGTCACTAACGATTTTCTGTTAACCGTTAGCGAGAAACAGAAGTTGGATGTGAAATTTGTTGATTTGATGACGGTTGGAGATCAAACTGTGAATGGTGACTTTAAAGTGGATGATAAGGGTGTTTTGAGATTTCGTGGTAGAATTTGTATTCCTGATGATTCAGACTTGAAAATGATGATTTTGGAGGAAGAACACCAGAGTAATTTGAGTATACATCCCGGAGCTAATAAGATGTATCAAGACTTGAAGAAGATCTTTTGGTGGTCTGGATTGAAGAGGGATGTGGCTCAGTTTGTTTATGCGTGTTTGACGTGTCAGAAGTCTAAGGTAGAACATCAGAAGCCTAGTGGATTGTTGCAACCGTTGGATATTCCCGAGTGGAAATGGGACAACATTTCTATGGATTTTGTGACAGGGTTGCCGAATACACAGAGGGGACATAATGCCATTTGGGTGATTGTGGATAGGCTGACTAAATCAACGCATTTCATTCCAATTGACATCAGTTTTTATTTGGAGAGGTTGGCTGAGATTTATATCAGTGTGATTGTGAAATTGCATGGTGTTCCGTTGAGTATTGTTTCAGATCGAGATCCGAGGTTTACTTCCAGATTTTGGGAAAGTTTGCAAAAGGCGTTAGGTTCCAAGTTGAGATTGAGTTCTGCTTATCATCCGCAGACGGATGGTCAGACCGAGAGAACTATTCAGTCGTTGGAAGATTTGTTGCGAGCTTGTGTTCTTGAGCAAGGTGGTGCTTGGGATAGTTATCTTGCATTGGTTGAATTCACATATAACAACAGTTTCCATTCGAGTATTGGAATGGCACCATTTGAAGCATTGTATGGAAGAAGATGTCGAACACCGTTGTGTTGGCATGAATCTGGTGAGAGTTCGGTGATTGGACCGGAATTAGTGCAACAGACTATGGAAAAGGTGAAACTTATTCGTGAGAAAATGAAGGCTTCCCAGAGTAGGCAAAAGAGTTATCATGATCGAAGGAGGAAAGATCTTGAGTTTCAAGAGGGCGATCATGTATTTTTGAGAGTTGCACTGGTGACGGGTGTTGGTCGTGCATTGAAGTCGAAGAAGCTTACTTCTCGGTTTATTGGTCCTTACCAGATATCCGCGAGAGTGGGTGTTGTGGCTTATCGGGTGGCGTTGCCGCCGAGTCTTTTGAATTTGTACGATGTGTTCCATGTTTCACAGCTTCGGAAGTATGTTCCAGATCCGTCGCATGTGATTCCGATGGATGAAGTTGAGGTAAGGGAAAAACTTACGGTTGAGGCATTACCAGTGAGAATTTTGGATCGCGAGTTGAAGCAGTTAAGAGGCAAGGATATTGCGCTTGTGAAAGTAGAGTGGGGAGGCGCTACTGAGGGTAATTTGACTTGGGAGTTGGAGAGTCGGATGCGGGAGTCGTATCCGGAGTTGTTCGTCTCCGGTAATATTTTCGAGGACGAAAATCTCTAAGTGGGGGAGAGTTGTAACGCCCCAGTTTTAGTTAGTTTTATTTAATCGAGTCGATTTGATTATTTTATTATTATTTTATTTTATTTTTGACTTTTATTTGATAATATATTATTTTTCATCGTGATTATGTTTTATCGCGTTTTGAGAGCGTTTGCGAGATATTTGAGCGTATGGGTATTTTGGTCATTTCACTTTATTTTTCTTAAGTTAGTAAAAATAGAAATAGAAAGAGAGAAAATTAGAGATAAAGAAAAAGAGAAGAAGAAAAAGAGAGAAAACTTGGGATTTAAGTAAATCGATCAACTGACTTTTCAAACACGATTAAGTCGGGTAAGGGTGCGAAACTCGATTATATTATACTTTTGTATGATTATGTATGTATGTATTTGGTTGTTTTTGGATTGAAATTGGATGTAGAACAAAAACCATAATATGTTGAAATGGTTGGAAATTGATTCAAAATGTGTCTGAAATCATGTTTTAATGATCATAATTGTTGATACATGTTAGATAGGTGTTGTTGTGCAATCTATTGGTAATTTTCAGGTGATTATATGAGATTTGGGGTTGATTTTGAGTGATCCCGTAGCAGAAAAATTCTGCAGGAAATTCTGGATTTTTCTCTGCCCATACGCGTAACACGCAGGGCAATACGCGTATTGGTTTGGGCAATACGCGTATGGCAAGGGGAATTTTGGGCATTACGCGTATGGAAGTTCATTTTTCTCTACCATCTGCTGATTTGCGTAATGGTACGCATATCTAGCAAGGCAATACGCGTAACGTGTGAGGCAATACGCGTATGGAGCTTTTAGTGGGATTTTTAGGGAGAATTTGGTCTCTGCCCATACGCGTATCAAGTTGGGCAATACGCGTATGGAATGGGCGAGTGAGCTGGGCAATACGCGTATGGCTCAGGGCAATACGCGTATGACTAGCAAGGGTGCTGAATGTTGTGTTTTCGCGATTCCTTTTTGTTTTACTTCCGTAACTTGTGTTCCGATTATCCGCTTTGAACATACTTGGTATCGTTGGAAAGCTATTGAGTTGTACTTTCTTATTATAATGGTTTTGAGATTGTTGGCCGATTTAATTATGTCAGGAATTTGGAAATGTGTCATTTTGTCGACTTTTACCGTTGTAATTGTGTGTAATTGATGTGTATCATGCAATGTGCTGTTGATATGGATATCGTATGACTTATATGCTGTTGTGTGATGAAAATGCATGTGATAAAATGTTGTGATGATGGTTTGTGGCCTAAGGGGGAGAAAATGCAATGTGTTGTATTTGATGATATATGCATAATTATGGATGTGTATATGTGTGCATTTGAATGTCATGAGTCATTGTATGCAAAGCATCATGATATGCATTCTTGAGATGTCGTGTGCCCTTATGGGGTGTGAGCGACGAATCGATTCCAGAGGGAATCTGCTATAACATCGTGTGCCTTATACCAAGCGGACCTAAAGTGATGATTATAGACGATCGTGTGCCTTATACAAAGAGGGCCTAAAGCGATCGGATCGTGTGCCTTATACAAAGAGGACCTAAAGCGATCCATAAACGTCGTGTGCCTTATACAAAGAGGACCTAAAGCGACGGGGAACATCGTTTGCCCGACGGGGAGTTACACTAAGTAACAAGCGATGATTCCAATAGTTCCTGAGTGAACTAATGTTGAGATTGACGGATGGATGGTACCGCATTTGCATAGAGTCGTTGTGTCGGTCTCTTTGTATTTGCATAAATTATGAATGGATTGATTTTGTGTGGAATTGTGAATGGAATTGATGAGTTGAGATATATATATATATATATATATATATATATATATATATATATATATATATATATATATATATATATATATATATATATATATATATATATATATATATATATATATATATATATAGGTTGTTGATAAATGTATTATGCATGATTGATATGCATTTGTGATGGATATATGAGATATGCAGTGTGTTGCTTTGTATTTGAATTTTGGTGTAAGTGGTGGTGAGCATATTTTACATGTGTATTTTGTGCTATTATACAATTGTATGCAATTATATTATGATTGTGTTTCTCACCCTTCTGCTGTTTTGAATGCTCTATGAGGCATTGCAGATTAGATGCTGGAGGTCTTTTTGTGAAGCTTAGGTCTTCATTCTTTTGTTGGTCGGCTCTGATATGTAGCACCGGGTATTCGGGGAGATCGTTGTGATTTATGTGTATTTGTATATATATCTTTTGGATTGTACATGTATGACTCTGTGTATGACAGATAAACTTTTTATGTGATATATATATATATATATATATATATATATATATGAGATTCAGTTGCAGATTTTCCGCTTTTATTCTGTATCTGAATTGTGGGTAGTAGGAACTAAGTTCCTCTGTTAATTACTACCTGATTGTTGCATATCTTTATGAGCAGGTTTATTGTGTTTTGTCTCAATTGATGTGACGCCTCAGTCTATGCCATGAATGTTTAATTATACTCTGATGATTTTTTTATCGCTTTATCTATTTGGGGGTATAGATTGGGGGTGTTACACACACGACCGACGACATGAAGAAGTTTTTAATCGTCCGAGGACTACGATTTGGTTCCGATTTTGCCAAGTCCGTGGGCCTCCGCAGACCTCACCGTTTGGAGGACCTCCTCCAACGAGCTCAGTCATACATCGAGTTCTAGGAGTCGGAGGCAGCACAGATCGCCCTCGACTCGAGGCGGAAGGAAGGCTCCCGCGGCCAAAGAGAAGAAGACTCTCCTCCCCGACGTGGAGGAGAAAGAAAGAAGGAAAGCCGCCCCCGGGACTCTCGTGAACCACGAGGACCAGCTGGCCGGTTCACGGAATACACGCCGCTTTATGCTCCGCGAGCGCAAATCCTCTCCGAGTGCTCTAACTCTGAATTTCTAAAAGGAGGTGTCCGCTTTCCGAAGCCAACTGCCCCCAAACCAAATACGGACAAGTCCAAGTACTGCAGGTTTCACCGGAGCCACGGACATGTCCCGGAGGACTGCATCCATCTCAAGGATGCAATTGAGATCCTGATCAAGGAATGGCACCTAAAGAAGTACGCCCAGAAGAATGAAACTCCTCGTCCTAGTGCCCGGGAAGCCCAAAACGTCGAGGAGACGACACCTCCTCCCGACGAGAGTCGACTGCAGGTCGCCCTCAGCGTCACTCAACCCGAAGACTTCTTTGTCCCCGATGGCATCGAGGACCAAGAGGCAGTTCGTAGCATGTGGGCAAACTTCCCTCACGAAGATCCCGTCACTGCCCGTAGTACGTGGGAAGGTTTCCCCAAGACGATGGTCATATCCAGAGGTGGGTACGAGAAGTTATCCGTCGGATTGATCAAGCGGAAATTTGACGAACTGGAGTCCGCAACTTCGGCGAAGACCACCACTCTCGAAAAAGTGCAAGGGAAATCAAACCCCATCACCTTCTACCTTGCAGAGCTCCCAGGCGGAGCGCCCAACGCCACTATCCCCCTCTTGGTGAGGGCACAGATGGCGAATTTTAACGTTCGGAGGATCCTTGTCGACCAGAGAAGTTCGGTCGACATCATGTACGCTCACCTGTTCGGGACTCTACAGCTCGATGAGAGACATCTGACCCCATACTTCGGTTTAGATCTGCAGGGATTCAAAGGAACCACTACCAGACCATGGGGCTACTTTGAACTGATGGTCACGTTCGGGGCTGAAGACACTGCCCGTCAAGTGAAGACCCGCTTCCTGGTGGTCGAATGTCCATCCCTCTACAACTGCATCCTCGGGAGGACCACCCTGGCCGAACTCACAGCAGTGCCGTCAAAGGTCCACCTCAAGATGAAGTACTACACGGCCAGGGGACGGGTAGTTATGATGCACGGGACATCGACGCGGCCAGGAGGTGCTTTGACACTGCAATCAAAGGCATGAGTTCCATCGGCACCAAGCCCAAGACTGGAGCAAAGTCATCCTCTGACACCATGCAGAGGCCTCTCCTGCGCGTCAACGCGGTCGACCTCGACAGCAGGTTCCTGGACGAGCACGAAGAGGGAGGAGCAGCGGACCTCGACCTCCAGGCAGAAAACAACAGGCAGCCTCTCCACCCAACGCGCCCCGTCCCAAACGGAGACTTCGAGCTCGTCGTCCTTGGGGACGATCCAGACCGTAACGTGAGGATTGGCATTGGGCTCCCCGACCTGGCGAAGAAGCAGCTGAAGGCATGTCTCTGGGAGAACGCTGATCTGTTCGCGTGGAGTGCCTCCGAGATGCCAGGCCTTGAACCCGAGGTGGCTTGCCATCAGCTCGCAGTAGACCCGACCGCTAGGGCCATAGTTCAACGTAGGCGTAGGCAGTCTCCCGAAAAAGCGAAGGCTGCTGAAAAAGCTGTAAAAGACCTCCTATAGGCAAATTTTATTTTAGAGGCCAGGTACACGACCTGGCTGTCCAACGTTGTACTTGTCAAAAAGAATAATGGAAAATGGAGAATGTGTGTTGACTATACCGATCTTAACCGGGCATGCCCGAAAGACTGTTATCCTTTGCTTAACATCGACCAGCTGGTCAACAATTCTGCAGGTTACAAGCTATTATCCTTCATGGACGCCTACTCGGGGTACAACCAAATCCCCATGGATAAGGTCGACAAACAGCACACGGCCTTCATGACCGAGTCAGGCAATTACTACTACAACGTGATGCCCTTCGGCCTGAAGAACTCCGGCGCGACCTACCAACTAATGATGAACAAAGTTTTCCGGGGAGAGATCAGCGACATGCTCGGGTTCTATATGGATGACATGATCGTCAAATCCGCAGAAGAAGTCGACCACGCCGCATACCTCAAGAAGGTGTTCAACACAGCGAGGAGATGCCGCATGAGATTCAATCCCGACAAATGCACCTTCGGCGTTCGGGCAGGTAAGTTCCTCGGCTTCTACCTCACAGAGCGAGGAATCGAGGCCACCCCGACAAGTGCAGGGATTTCTCCAAGATCCCAACTCCGAACTCGAAGAAGTCAATACAATCACTAAACGGGATGTTGACCGCCCTCTCCCGATTCGTCGCCAAATCCGCACAATACGCACTCCCGTTTTTCAAGCTTCTTCGACAAAAAGCCACATTTGAATGGAGCGAGGAATGCGAGCAGGCTTTACTCCATCTCAAACGAGTCCTGTCACAGCCCCCGGTCCTCTCACGGCCAGAGAACGGGGAGACACTTTTCTTGTATCTCGCCATCACGAGCGAAGCGATCAGCGCCATCCTCATACGGGAAACCCCCGACAGGCAAAAGCCGATTTACTTCACGAGCAAAACCCTCCAAGGTCCCGAACTCAGGTATCAGCAGATCGAGAAAGTTGCCCTGACCCTCGTCACCGCGGCCAGGAGGCTGCGCCATTACTTCCTAGCCCACACTTTCGTCGTAAGAACCGAACAACCTATAAGGCAGCTCTTGAGACGACCAAATATGGCGGGAAGAATGCTCAGGTGGTCGCTCGAGCTCGCCGAGTTCGACATCTAATACGAGGTAAGGAAAGCCCTGAAGGCTCAGGTACTGGCCAACTTTGTGGCGGAGATGACCGTCCTGGAGCCTTCGACCAACGGATCCCAAAAGTGGACGATCTATGTCGACGGAGCATCCAACACAAAGGGGAGAGGGGCAGGCATCATCCTCGAAAATGAGGAAGGCATCCTGATCGAGTTCTCCCTTGAACTATCCTTCCTGACGTCGAACAATCAGGCAGAGTACGAGACTTTCCTCGCCGGGCTTCGGTTGGCCGAGGACCTCGGCGCCAAGGAGGTCAAAATCTTCACTGACTCCCAGCTCGTAGCCTCTTAAGTCCGAGGAGAGTATCAGGCCAAGAACGACTGCCTCATCGAATACCTGACCTTAGTAAAGGAAAAGATGAAGAATTTCTCCTCCGCGGAAGTGACCCACATCCCTCACGAGCACAATACCCGAGCAGATGTATTGTCCAAATTGGTGAGCACAAAGAAGAAAGGCGAAAACAAGTCCATCATACCAGAAGTGCTTTCCCGCCCGAGCATCGACAGACCCGTTTCGGCGGCGGACGTGAATGTCGTTGGGGACAGCAATTGCTGGATGACCCCGGTATACGAGTACCTCACGACAGGCAAACTGCCTGAGGATCCCAAGGAAGCAGGGATGGTCAAGCGGCGAGCGTGCTCGTACACTATAGTCGAGGACAAGCTATATCGTCACGGGTTTTCTATCCCCCTCCTCAGATGCGTCGAAGAAACCAGGGTCCCTGGTATTCTCCAAGAAATCCATGAGGGGATTAACGCCCAACACCTTGGGGGTGATCCTTAGCCTGCAAGGCACTTCGGGCAGGGTATTATTGGCCCACCATTCAACAGGACGCCAAGGAACACGTCAAGAAGTGCGATAGATGCCAGCGACATGGGGACATGCACCTCGCTCCTCCTAACGAGCTTAAAACACTGTCCTCCCCGTGGCTGTTTGCGTGGTGGGGAATGGATATCCTCGGACCTTTCGTCACGGGATCGTATCAAAACAAATACCTCATCGTCGGGGTGGAATATTTTACGAAGTGGATCAAGGTGGAAGCATTGGCCAAAATCACGGCCTTCAACATACTACGTTTCAACAAAAGGAACATCCTCGCCTAATTCGGCGTCCCCCAAGTTATTGTCACTGACAACGGGACACAGTTCACCGACAGGAATTTTCAGAACTTTGTCACCAAACTGGGCACGAAGCAGCACTTCAAGTCGGTCGAGCACCCCCAAACGAACGGGCAAGCCAAAGCGGCGAACAGAGTGATCCTCCGAGGATTGAAACTACGACTAGGCGACCCCAAACAATGGTGGGTCGAGGAGCTACACAATTTCCTCTGGGCCTACCGAACAACCCCACATTCCACGACAGGGGAGACCCCTTTTCGTCTGACCTACGGAACGAAAGTGGTGATCCCCGTGGAGATCAGGGAACCCTCGAGGAGGACGGAAGCCCCCTTCAACGAGGATGCGAACATCGAGGCCCTAAAGGACGAGCTCGACTTTGTCGAGGAGACAAGGACGGGCGCATCCCTCCGCGAAGCCTCACTTAAACAGAAAATAACTTTACGCTGTAACGACAAAGTTATCAAACGTGATTTTCAGGTAGGCACCCTCATCCTACGAAGGAACCAGAAAGATTCGCGAGAAGGCAAACTCGCCGCGAACTGGGAGGGCCCGTACCGCATCCGCACGAAAACGGGGACAGGAGCCTACTTCCTCAAAAATATGCACGGGGAAGAACTTGCTCGACCATGGAATGCTGAGAAGCTTAAACAGTACTACAGTTAAGCACTGTCCACGACACATTAGCATCGCGATTACGGGGGCGCACTAGGGTACAAGCGCGACACCCCTATACAAGACACGATGATCAAGGGCCGCGTTGTGTGTGTGCGAGGACTTTTGATCCGACGAGGACACCTCGATCGAGCTCCATCGTCATTGTACCAATTGGGCAGAACACCCAGCTCGTGATGGGAAGTTCACGCCATGAAGCTAAGACCTCGACCGAGCTCTTAACCTCGCTGAAGGTCGGAGTACACCTCCGCCCACTCGGCCAACTCTCCACGCAGTCGAGGACTATCGAAGTCAAGCAAATCCCCAAAATCTCTATTACTTAGACAAAAATAAATAAAGTATAGCAAATACGATAACGTCACACACAAGCGAAAACATACAAACATCACACACAGATAAACAAAAATGCATTAAGCGGGCTGAAGCCCATTGTACAGGTATTACAAACAAGTATCAAAATGCCACTGGCGCGCAGGCCGAGCACAGGCATCAAAGAGTAAAATGGCTCGCAGGCCAAACATAAATAGAGTAAAAACTTATTCAGTGGGGACCCCCCCTGGCTGCTCGTGGTCGGTTGCCCCTCCGCCGACCTCGTCGTCTTGCATCGGCTGCACAATCTGACCGTCGACTACCTCGTAGTCGGGGTCAGACCCTTCGGTAATGAGGTCGGGGTTGATAACCCAAAGTTGCTGCTGCACGGTATTCTTGAAACCTATATCAGCCGCCACGAGGTTATCCTGCTCGGCTTCCCTAAGTTTCGCTATCAGCACTGCCCGCGAAGTCAACAACCGGTCTTCCTCGGTTTCCTCCTCAGTCGGGCGAACAACTTCTTCCAGCTCGGCGTTCCTCACCAAGAGATGTTTCCTCTCCTCCTCAGCGTTCTTCAACCTATCCTCGAACTTCTCTTGAAGCTCGACCTGAGCCTTGTTCTGGTTCTTGCAGTCAGTCATCTCCTTGCCCACCTTCTCCATTTCAGCTGAGATGGACCTGAAACTCTCTTGCAACCTGTTCATCTCGTCCTCCAGGCATGTCTCGTCGTTCAGGACCAAGGCAGCAGCGCAAACCCGCATCACCGCGGACACGTCCTCCACCAGCGCCCTTCTCCGAGAAACCATGTCGACGCCCAAGATGGTCTGAACTTCAGGTCCACCAACACACAGGGAATTGTTCCCCATAAAGAAGTTCGGCCTCGAGTAGCAAAGCGGGAGCACAAATTTCACAGCGGGGGGCTTTCGTGCTCAGTGAGGTCGACGTCTACCTGATCTGCAAGTCGTTGTCTCTTCGGGGAGCTCAGAGTGTTGGGGGAGTCGCTGTCCTAGGGAGATCCTGAAGAACCCCCGGGTGCCGGAGTGGGACTGGGGACCTGCGATCAGAGTTGCTCGATACGACCTTTCTCACCCTTCTTTGAAATACGGGCAGCCTTCAGTTTCTTGATGCGCTCCTCAGCACCCGACATCTTGCCGGCAAAGAAAAGAAATGCGTCAGCAAATCAAAACCTAAAATACAAGGGAAAAGTAAGTCGAGGAAGTCGCTACCACCTAGCAACTCGAGGGCGTCCTCGTCAGAAAATGTTTCGAGGAGGGCCCTCGTGTTGATCAACCGGCGCTTCGTCAAGACCTTCCCATCATCACCCCAGATGAACTCCCCGTCCGACGTCACGAGCTTGGCTTTGCTGAACCCGTTGACAAATTCGACTAATGCTTTGTGCGCCAGGCGGTCCCCCTCGCACAGTCGACCAGGGCTGACGATGTAGCTGTCCGTCCCTCTCCTGAAATGCTCTTCAGTCTAGAACAAGGGGAACCTCAATTCAAGGACCTCTTCCTGCCGCCCATCTACTTCTCGTCGGACCCGACGGTACACCGAATTCACGGCTTCAAAGGAGACCGGCCTCACAATATAGTATCGATACTTGAAGTCGTGGACAGAGTCCATGTAGGTGCTAAACAGGCTGCTCACCTGCTTGAAAGACACCCAGCCATGTTTACCGTCGGTCGCTTGCCTTTAAAGATTAAAAATGCGGAAGAAGAGGGGCACAGTTGCCCCGATCTGGAGATATTTACACACGAGCTCGAAGGCTCGGAGAAAGGCGAGAGAATTGGGGTGCAGCTGTGAGGGCGCCAAGCGCAGCTAAGTGAACACTGACTGTTGAAAGTCCGTAAAGGGCAAACGCCACCCCGCCTGGTCGAACATGAATTCGTAAAGGGGAAACCGCATCCCCCTATACGTCGAACATATACGATGGTGCTCCAGCGGCCAGAACACTTTCCACGACTTCGTAGAGCCCACCAGGCGGTGCTCGACCGTACAAAATATATCATCTTCGTCCTCGGCGACGAACTGGGAGATCATGTTTAACGGCTCGTCGCTGTCCCATTCGTCGAGCAGCCGTTCCTCGACACTAGTTATCTCCGCCATCGGTGAGTCGGGTTGGTCGTCGGTGTCTAAAGATCCCAAGGCCACTGACAGGGCGTCCATTTACCTGAAAAGCAGAAGGAAACGGTGAATTCGATGATCCAGATCAAATTCACCCCTCCACCGGTGATCAAGTGAAAGGGCGAAGAAGGGGCGTCGGGACCACGTGCCTGCCGCGATCACGCGACGTCTCCGGTTATACGAAAAACGACCCCGATACTACTCCCCGAGGATTCATCCCGCGGTTAGGAGCATTAGTGAGGACCCCGAGAGTTTCATCTCGTTTCCTCGGGACGTTCTTCTTGTCCCCGGGATATTTCTCCCTTCTCCCCGCGAGATTTAACAAGAAAACTAAGAAATTCCGCCGTTTTCGCCGAAAATTTCGCGATTTCCGTGGGAACTTCATCAGTCCACCATGGAACCACCGCATAAAATGCAAAAGAAAGGAGAAAGATCGAGAAACTTACTTGAAATATAGTTCCGATAGGGTTCCGGCACGGCAGATTGCAGTGGCTTGCAGCGGCGACGGTGGCGAAAGTAGTGAGAGAAGAAGAAATAGAGTCTGAGCAGAGAGAGTAAAAAGGTGCAAATGACACAGGCTCACCCCTATTTATAAGGGCCTCACGAGACTCGAGGATTTCCTAGAAAATCGATTATGCTACCCTAACGTAGCCGCCCTAGGTAATGATGGGGTGTGACACGTGGCGCACGTTTTCCCAACACGCGTCCTTCTATTCGCCTCGCTTTAGATTTCTCGTATCCCTGACGTCGCCCAGCCGTGGCTATTCTAGCGTGAACAAGTTAATTTGTTTCTGGCCGGTTGAGTAACCGCTCCTCGATTAGGATCCCTTCCCCGACGGGGCACGTCCTCGACATAGTACTGGCCCTTAAGTCATTACTCTGACACCTCACAACAACGACTTGGGGGCTCCTGTTCTGGACTGGACCGGTGCCTGCCCTACTGTCGGGCAGGTCCAAGCCCAATGACCAGCGAAGGCCCAACGAGGCCCAACATCGCCTCCGTGTCGGGCACGTACCAATCTCCTTAGACGTCGGGCACGCGAGGCAGCGACTGTCGAGAAGAGGCATATAGCCCGCAGGCGCACCTCTCCCCGGCGTCCACGTGCTCCTCCCCGCGAGGACACGTTCTCTTATAACTTCCCACTCCCGAAGGAATCGGTCTGCTCTACTTCCAGAGATTTAGGGACCGTTACACCAGGGCGAAGACCACGTGCTGGTCTTCACTACGCCACGTAAGCCCTGGCAGTTACTTGGATTGGGCCTTACAATCCAGCCCAGTGCAAGTAACCGTTGGCCCCGCACTGGGGGCTCTCTATAAATACCCTCTCACTTGATAGGGTCAGGTGACGAAACATTCTAACTCTCACCTATATTCTCTATATTTGCTTTTCTCTGACCTTACCTGACTTGAGCGTCGCAGTACCTTGCAGGTACACCCCCCCGCCGTATCATCATCACCGGAGCTGAAGTCCATACGACGTTGCTGGCCACTGTCTAACTGTCTAATCCATGTACGATTATATATATATAATGGATAAGTTAAGTCTTAATATTTTCCATTCAATAGATTTCACATATTTTATTATGGTATCAGTAGTGTATAATTTGGAAGATTCATCTTTTTTTTATCTTCTTCTTTTATTGAGCTTCATCGCCGTCTTCAACAATGGCAGATCATATTCAAGATGATCTCAACAAACAACACAACAATTCTGACAACAACAACAACTAAACCAGAATACTCACACCAATGATCATCTATAGACACCAAGATTGAAATCACACCTGACATGTATAATGAACTTGTAGCCTTGCTGAGCAAATCTGACTCCCACATCATTCATACATCTTCCTCAAGTTTGCACTCTCTTAACATTCATCATGCTAACAGTTCCTTAAGTAAGAATTGGATCATTGATACAAGTGCAACAAACAACATTTGTTCTTCCCTGCATCTTTTTTACTCTTATCAAAGCATCAAACCTATTAATATAAAACTACCTAATGGATCTCACATTCATTCTAAAAAAAAATGAATTGTATGATTGGCTGAAAATTTAACATTATGCAATATTCTCTTTGTTCCTGAATTCAATTATAACCTAAATTCTGCATGCCCAATTGTCATCTCATAACAAATGTAATCTTATATTTGATCATTGCTCTTGCATTATTAAGGAATAACCTTCATTGATGATGATTGGGTTTGCTATAGTTTATAATAACTTGTACATACTTCATCAAGATTCTTGTGTTCATATTCCTCAAAACATTGATGTAACTTTCAATACATGCACTTACAATGTGCCCTATAAATTTAGCCTTTGGAACCATAAACTTGGACACCATTCACACAATGTTATTAATAATATCAAACAAAGATTTTGTGATGTTTCTAATCATTCTAATACTATATGTGATTGTTGTCATTATGAAAAACAAACAGAGAGAGAGAGAGAGAGTCTTTTCCATTAAGCATAATTAAAATTGTCTATTCATTTGAACTGATTCACATGGGCATTTGGGGTCCATTCACACCTTCATTTGTCCAAGGTCATTCTTATTATTTTACTATTGTAGATGTTTTATAAGGCACACATAAGCCTTCCTAATGAAAAACAAATCAGACACTATACCCATGATTATGCAATTCATTAACTTGGCCCTCACATAATTAGGCAAGATTGTCAAACAAATCAGAACTGACAATGGTAAAGAATTATTGATGGATGGTTATTTCAAAGACAAAGGCATTCTCCACCAAAAGACTTGCATAGAGACTCTACACCAAAATGTTGTTGCACAAAGGAAGCATAGGCATATTCTCAATGTTGCAAGAGCCCTCATGTTTCAATGTAACTTACCAAAGATTTTTTGGAACTTTGCCATCAACAGATTACCATCTCCTGTCATCAGCTCACATTCTACTTATGAGTTGCTTCATGGTTCACCTTCCACTTATAACAACATCAAAGTATTTGGTTGCTATTTTTTTCCTCAACAATTCTCCTATTCTGGACTGGGCCAGAGGCTGCCCCACTGTCGGGGAGGGCCTAATGAAGGCCCAATCCATCAAGTTGGGTGGGGAGCGCTCACGCGTCTCCCTCATGGTCTCCACGTGCCCTTCACACGGGGACACGCCATCAGGCAACTACCCATGTCTGAAAGAATAGGCCAACCACCTTCCGAAGATCACGGGACAGTTGATCCAGGGCGAAGACCACATGCTGATCTTCCTTACGCCACGTAGACCCTGGCAGTTACTCGTATTAGGCCTAGTGATCCAACCCAATGCAAAGTAACCATTGGCCCAGCGTTGGGAGCTTACTATAAATACCCTCTATCACTAGAGGGTCAGGTATTCTATTCTCTACACTTTTTCTGTACTTTCCATCTCACTCTCGCTGAAACTGACTTTAGCATCGGAGTGCCTTGCAGGTACACCCCCTCCTCTTCTCCACCACCGGCGAACTAAGGAGCTCACGACGTGTGCTGGCTGCTGATCCTTTTTTGGTCCAGTAAGATCAGTGGCGCCGTCTGTGGGAACCCTTCTTTCCCCGTTCTTTCTCCTGTAGAAACTCAAGAACCAAAGCAGTTTTCAATTTTCATTGATCATGGCCAGCCCACGCACTAACGACAACGCTCTAGAAACTGCCTTCACCACATTCCCCAACGGAGACGGTTACGACCCCAACGTGATCGTTCACGTCGAAGAAGGCAACACTAGGTACGGGTGCACTGCATCCCCCTCCCTTGACGATGCGGCCTTCAACGCCTCCCGACTCTTTGACAGCCCGACTGTCTTTCAGTAAATCTTTGTACCGCCCAACACTGAACCGACCATGGTGGCTCTGTTCACGATGATCAATCAGACAAACCTGGTGATCTTCTAACAGAACGAGCGGATCGGGATGCTAGAGAAGGAACGACAATCACGCTCTCCCCCGCGGAGACATCGTCGCCCCGTTTCTCGCAGTCCTTCCCCATGACGACGAGAGACCTATCCTTCCCCTCCCCCGCGGAGGCCACAATATGATGAGTCTCGGAGCCCTTATCCTCGACAACCGGGGCGTCGCCCGCGATTATATAGGCATCAACCCGTGGCCACCCAGAAGCGCAACTGATCCCCTCCCCAGAAGGAGTGACGCTCCCCAGCTCATAAAAGGAACAAAGCTGAAGGATACGCAGAGCAGCCGGAGGGTCAGCCAATGAGTCCTCCCCGCCGAGGCAGGAGCCCTCGATATAACCTGTCCCCGTCGCGGTCACCCATCAGGAGCGACGAGGACGACCAGCGGACGCCGCTGTCCAGAGCCATCATGGAAACTCGCCCGCTCGTCGAGATGGAAAAGCCCCCGACCTTGGCGACCTACGATGGTACGACTGACCCAGACGACCACATTCAAAGCATTGATGTGATGCTCGACTACCGGATCATCTGGGGGGCCATCAAGTGCAGGCTCTTTGCCACGACCTTGAGGAAGGGCGCAATGGCGTGGTACAAGAGCCTCGAGCCCGAGTCCATCGCCTCCTGAAAAGAGCTGAAGAGGCAGTTCTCCAGGCACTTCACCACTTCCCGGCGCCACCCGAAGACGGAAGCATCCCTGGAAGCCATCATCTAGGGAAAATAAGAATCTCTCCGGGACTACATAGAGAGGTTCAACCGAGAAGCTGTCCAGGTATCCAACTCAGACGACATAAAGAGATATTTGATCAAGCGAGGACTGCGACCTCGCACCGAGTTCGCCAAGGCAGTTGGAATTGAAAGGCCCAATACTTTAGACACGCTCCTCCACAAGGCCCAGACATACATCCAATATGAGGAGAAGGAGTCCGCCAATTGCGCCCGCGACTCGCGGAACCAAGAGAGTTCCAAGAGCTTCAGGCACGAAGATTTCGCTGCTCCCCGACGAGGCAGGGAGAAAAGAATAGAAGATCGGCCCCATGACTCCCGAGAGCAGAGGGGACCAACAGGCCGCTTTACCGAGTACACGCTACTCACAGTTCCCCACGAGCGCATCCTAGCTGAGTGCATCAACTCGGAGTTCCAGCCAGGGGGTGTCCGCTTCCCAAAACCGACACCCCTTAAGCCCAACGTCGACAAGTCCAAGTACTGTCTGTTCCACATAAGCCACGGACATGTCACGGAGGATTGCATCTATCTCAAGAATGCCATCGAAATCCTGACCAAAGAGGGGCACCTGAAGCAGTACACCAGAAGGAGTGAAGCCCCCCGGCAGGAGACCCGAGAGACGAAAAGGGTCGAGGAGGCGACCCCATCTTCCGGCAACAACGGGAAGCAAGTCGCCATGTGCATCACCCGACCAAAGGACTTCTACTTTCCCTATGAGCCCTACATGACCGTGACCGCTCGTAGCCCATGGGAAAGTTTCCCCGCCACCATGGTTATATCTGCAGAGGGTTCAACAAAGTCTCTGTGGGGTCGGTGAAGCGGAAGTTCGACGAGTTGATAGGGACGAGTTCGGCACAGAACGCCACCTTCGACAAGGTCTAGGGAAGGTCAAATCCTATTACCTTCTACCTCAAGAAATTGTTGGGTGCCCCCAACTCCAACATCCCTCTCTTGATCAGGGCATAGATGGCAAACTTTGACGTCCGCCGCATCTTGGTCGACCAGGGGAGCTCAGTGGACATAATGTATGCTCATCGGCTCCGATCTGCAGGGTTTCAACGACACCACCACAAGGCCATAGGGCTACGTCGAGCTGATGGTCACCTTTGGGAATGATGAGATTGCCAGACAAGTTAAGGTTCGCTTCCTGGTGATAGAGTTCCCCTCTCTATACCAGTGCATTCTGGGGAGGCCGGCCCTGGCTGAACTCACGGCTGTACCATCTACAGTCCACCTAAAGATGAAGTACTATACGACCAGGGGTTGTGTCATCACCCTCCTCGGGGACATTGAGGCCGCCAGGAGATGTTTCGAGGCTGCTACCAAGGGGTTAAACTCGATCAACATCAAGTCCAAGGCCGCGGGAAAGTCAGCCCAGGACGAGGAGCAGAAGCCACTCCTGCGCATCAATGCGGTCGACCTCGACAGCCGCTTCCCAAGCAAGCAGAAGCATAACGAGGTAGCAGATCACACCCTTCCAGCTGCAGGCAATAAGCAGCCCTTTCACCCCATACGCCCCATTCCAGACGGAGACTTCAAGCTCATCATGCTCGGCGATGACCCAGACAGGAACGTGAAGATCGGCACAGGGCTCCTCGACCTGGCGAGGAAGCAGCTGAAGGCCTGCCTTAGGGAGAATGCTGACCTGTTCGCCTGGAGCACTGCAAAGATGCCCGACCTCGACCCAGATGTTTCCTGCCGCCATCTCACAATAGATCCGGCCGCTAGGGTTGTAGTACAACATAGGCGTAGGCAGTCTCCCAAAAAAGTGGAGGTTGTTGAAAAAGCTATAAAAGACCTCTTAGAGGTAAGTTTTATTTCGGATGCCCATTACACAACCTGGCTGTCCAATGTTGTACTCGTTAAAAAGTCGAATGGAAAGTGGCGTATGTGTGTTGATTATACCGATCTTAACCAGGCATGTCCCAAAGATGCATATCCATTGCCTAACATCGACAAACTGGTCGACAATTCTGCAGGTTTTAAATTACTATCGTTCATGGACGCCTACTCGGGATACAATCGAATCCCCATGGCAAAGGCCGACAAGCAATACATGGCTTTCATGACCGAGTCGGGCAACTATTACTACAACGTAATGCCCTTCCGTCAAAAAAACTTCGGCGCGACCTACCAACGGATGATGAATAAAGTCTTCCGGGGAGAGATAGGAGACATGCTCGAGGTCTACATGAACAACATGATCGTGAAATCAAGAGAAGAAATTAACCACACTGCCCACCTCAGAAGGGTCTTCGATATGGAGAAGAGATGCAAAATGAGGTTTAACCCGGAGAAGTGCACTTTCAATGTCTGAGCAGGGAAATTCCTCAACTTCTATCTGACAGAACGAGGAATCAAGGCGAATCCCGACCAGTGCAAGGGGTTCTCCGAGTTCCCGACGCCAAACTAGAAGAAATCGATCCAATCTCTAAACGGGATGCTCGCCTCGCTGTCCCGCTTCGTGGCCAAATCTGCCCAGCACACACTCCCATTTTTTAAGCTCCTACGAAAAGAGGTCGCGTTCGAGTGGACAGAGGAATGCGAACAAGCCCTCCTCCACCTCAAGCAAGTCCTCTCGCAGCCTCCGGTCCTCTCATGGCCAGAAAACAGGGAGACTTTATACTTGTACATCATCGTCGCAACCGAGGCGGTCAACGCGACTTTTATCCGAGAAACCCCTGAGGGACAGAAGCCGATATACTTCACCAGTAAGGCCCTCCAGGGCCCCGAGCTCAGGTACCAGCAGATAAAAAAGGTCGCTCTGGCCCTCGTCACGGTGGCCAAAAGGCTATGACACTACTTCCTGGCCCACACGATTGTGGTAAGGACGGATCAACCCGTGAAGGAGCTGCTCGGTCTTCCTGACATGGCGGGTAGAATGCTCAAATGGTCGCTCGATCTCTCCTAGTTCGACGTCTAGTACGAAGGTAGGAAGGCCCTGAAGACTCAAGTACTAGCCGACTTCGTCGCAGAAATGACCGCCCTGACATCCTTTACCGACAGATCCTAGAAGTGGACGATCTACGTCGACGGGGCATCCAGTTTGACAGGGAGCGGAGCGGGCATCATCCTAGAAAACGAGGAAGGTATCTTGATCGAGGTCTCTCTCATATTATCCTTCCCGACATCAAACAACTAGGCCGAGTATGTGGCCTTCCTCGCCGGACTACGCATGGCCGAGGACCTCGGCGTGAAGGAGGTAAAAATATTTACCGACTCCCAACTCGTGGCCTCCTAGGTACGGGGAGAGTACCAGGCCAAGAATGATAGCCTCATCGAGTACTTAGCCCTAGTGAAAGAGAAAATGAAAAAATTCGACTCGGCGGCAGTAAGTCACGTTCCACCCAAACACAATACCCGGGCGGACATCCTATCTAAGCTGGCGAGAACGAAGAAGAAAGGCGAGAAAAAGTCCGTCATCCAAGAGGTGTTCCCCAAACCAAGCATCGAGAAACCCACCTTGATAGTTGACGTAAATGCCATCGGCAACGACGACTGTTGGATGACCCCGGTATACGAGTACCTCGACACGGGGAAACTGCCCGACGACTCCAAGGAGGCCAGTATAGTCAGGCGACGAGCCTGCTCGTACGTCCTGGTCGAGGACAGATTATACCGACGGGGTTTCTCCATTCCCCTCCTCAAATGCGTCGAGAAGTCTAAGGTCCCTAGCATACTCCAGAAAATCCACGAACGGATTAACATGCAGCACTTCGGTGGACAGTCCCTCACCCGTAAGGCATTGCGGGAGGAATACTACTGGCTCACCATGCAACAAGACACCAAGGAGAACGTTAAGAAGTGTGAAAAGGGCCAACGACACGGGGCATGCACTTAGCCCCGCCCAATGAGCTCAAAACGCTCTCGTTCCCGTGGCCTTTCGCCTGGTGGGGGATGGACATCCTTGGGCCCTTCACCAAAGGGTCGTATGTTGGAATGCGGTATAGCGGCAAGCAACAAAAGTTTTTGGAAGTATTTTTCTAGGAATTTATCGTGTCCACAGAGATCGGTGCTACTGAACTGCCGTTCGACAATTGAAATGTTATTGAGTTTGGGATAAAATGGTTTGAATAAAAGCGGAAAAGTAAATATCAACATAAAAAGAATTCATTCTTCGGAGAAAAGAAACTTATCAAGCATACATATAATCCACTCGTCACAAACATAAATTTAGCAATCATTTTCACTCTACTACAATACTCTTCAAAATCATCCTGTATCGCTCACAACAGTGTCCATCTCTGGCACACTGAGCTGATAGAGCAACCGTATCACTCTCATTATCGCTCTCGCGCACGATGCCTCGAAACACGGAAGGCATTAAGTTCCGACACCATAAAGATTATTGTCTAAATCTATCTCTAGCATCTAGACAATAGATATCCATCCCTAATCAAGATTCATGATGTTTATCTCTAACACAACACAAATCTAAACATAAATGCAAACAGATCAAGGAAGACATCGATAATGATTTGTAAAGCAGATTTTATACAATATTATGATCAACAAAGATACATATGTTCATAGTAATCATACAACACCCAACAAAAAAGAATACACAAAGAGGAAGAGAAATGAACCAAATATGTCGCGGTTTGTCAATGTCGGTCGATGAGAAATCCACCTCGGATCATCCGTATGCAAGCTTCAATGTTGTTTCTAAGCTAATCTTACTAAAAAATGAAGTTTAATGAAGTTGGGATCAAAAAATATCCAACCCATCCCTAAAAAATGTGTTTTTACCCCTATTTATTGCTGTCATCATCGCAGACCCCGCTTAGCCAGGTTTTGGCCTCTAAGCGCGCCCTTATTAATGTTAAACCGCCTTAAAAGCCCGCTAAGCGCGGTCGGGTACTCTTAGCCTGGTCTGCTCGGGAATGAAAAATTTTTGCATTTGTTTTCTTCATAACTTTTGAACCGTAACTCAGTTTTTCGCCCGGTTCGAAGCGTTGGAAAGCTTATTCAATGCTCTATCTAACAATGCTCCAATATCAATGCTTTAATACCTACAAAAATAAATGAAAAACAATTAAACTCAATGATATTTACATGATAACGCAATACATACACTATAAAGTAAAGTAAACGTATTTACAAACAAAGCGGGGTTTATTCGAACGATTTTAACAAAAAGTATCGATAAGTGCAACAAAACTTATATACAAAAATAGCTATAATTTGCACTTATCAACTCTCCCCAACTTACATAATTGTTTGTCCTCAAACAAAGCCAACATCTAAAGGAACAAAAGCGAAATCCAAGAAATCACGCAACAACAAGTTTTTACAAACAAAAACAAATGCAATGGTTCAATCGAAAATGGTACACACAAAGTAAATACTTACCACTAAACTTCAACGATAACATAATCACGAAACAAATGCTAAATACAAAAGTCATGCCAAACATTCTAAAACAACACAAGTTCAAATATGAATCACACCTAGCAAAAACAATCATCGGTAGATAAAAAACATAAAATGAGGGATTTTTCACTCACACAACAATCTTGCAAGCAAAAGACTAAATTATGCAATCATCCAAAAATCATGCTGAAAACACAAAAGCAAGAATCAAAAGGACTTTCATGGCTGTAATGTGGTTGGGTGAACAAACAAGGAATAATTCCTAAAGCTAATTGAAACAAAAACTTGCCTAAACCTAAGGAAGTGATCAACTCACAAAAGTTTAAAAACAAAATTTCAATCAAACTTCTTCCAAAATCCCAAGTGTTACACCAAACACATAGAACTTATTAGCACAACATTATTCTACTCTTTTTGTTTTTCTTTTTCAAAGCTTTTTCAATTTTTTTTCTTTCTTTTTCTTTTCTTTTCTTTTCTTTTTCATATTTTTCTCTTTTTTATTTTCTTTTTCAACCTCACAGCAACCAATAACATAAGTGAGAAAACATTGCTCTCCCAAACTTGAATTCAACCACATCATCATGTGAATACTCCCTACTTTCTAAGGCAAGGTAAAAATTCATACAACAACACAAAGTTGAGGGTTCAAGAAAAAAACAACAATCAAGATCCACACAAAAATGAATTTGACATTCATAGACAAGAATCAAACTCAAACAACATGGATAATGACCAAAGGCTCAAAGGGTTTACAAACGATCACACACTCACAAGGTGAATTCACTATTCGGCTAAGGTAGTTGTGCTCAAAATGAAACAAGTGCCTTAATCCTTTTCATGCTTTCATATAATCAACACAAACAAATGATTAAGCATAATAAAATCCAGTTAAAACAAGAATATTGGTACTCCGAGCATATATGAACAATGGAAGGCTTCCTCACAAAAAGGGGGGAACTAAAATGATTCACATACGAACAAATATATAAAAGAATGAATGGCATAGAAGTTGTAAAAATCCTAAGTATCATGAATATGCTAAAGTCTAGAAAGTGATAAACACATACCTTGAACGTGTACAAAACTTTAAACACTATCATTACCACGCATTCGCAAGTTGAAACACTCAAAATCGGAAAATCACCGAATGCGACTTCAAGCTATCGAACCAAAATTTGAGTCCAAACAACAACAAAAGAATTAGTTATACTACGGTTATGTACTATCTAAAGCCTAGGAGAAAGTGGGAAAAAGGAAGGCAAGTGAAACAAAAAGAATTCACTGGCTCATCTCAGCAGAGCGCGCTAAGCGAGCACACCCGCGCTAAGCGCGCTACACCAGAAGCAGAAAAATAGGACAACAAAAATGCATTTCATGCTACCTCCACTATCACCTACACAACTCAATTACAAAACATACAATATTTACACATATAAACTTCCTCAAGTTAAACACGACAAGCTTGAGGAAAACAAAACTTAACACCTTAACACGAACTACCGAAAACATACTAAAAGAATGGGAAAAAAACATTAGAAACTAACAACAATAAAACATGCTTATTTTACGTCATAAGTTTGACGCCTATTATTTACAAACCAACACGTTGCTTCGGAAGAGCCAAATGCTTTCACTCCCGCCTTTGCTCTCATCTCTTCGAGCTCTAACCGGAACTACACATCTAACCACACTTTTGGCAAACGTGAAGAGAAACAAATATATACACTATATTCACAATTATGCAAAACATGTAAAATTCACAAATATGGTAAACATATACAAGTATCAATATAAACAAGTGAAAATAGACAATATATATGATATCTACAAAACTCAAAAACAAAGAAACTATCTCAATGCGATCCAATAAAAACACCAATCCCTGACAACGACGCCATTTTGTTGGAATACGGTATAGCGGCAAGCAACAAAAGTATTTGGAAGTATTTTTCCGGGAATTTATCGTGTCCACAGAGATCGGTGCTACTGAACTGTCGTTCGACAATTGAAATGTTATTGAGTTTGGGATAAAATGGTTTGAATAAAAGCAGAAAAGTAAATATCAACATAAAAAGAATTCATTCCTCGGAGAAAAGAAACTTATCAAGCATACATATAATCCACTCGTCACAAACATAAATTTATCGATCATTTTCACTCTACTACAATACTCGTCAAAATCATCCAGTATCACTCACAACAGTGTCCATCTCTGGCACACTGAGCTAATAGAGCAACCGTATCACTCTCATTGTCGCTCTCGCGCACGACGCGAAACGCGGAAGGCATTAAGTTCCGACACCATAAAGATTATTATCTAAATCTATCTCTAGCATCTAGACAATAGATATCTATTCCTAATCAAGATTCATGATGTTTATCTCTAACACAACACAAATCTAAACATAAATGCAAAAAGATCAAGGAAGACATCGATAATGATTTGTAAAGCAGATTTTATACAATATTATGATCAACAAAGATACATATGTTCATAGTAACCATACAACACCCAACAAAAAAGAATACACAAAGAGGAAGAGAAATGAACCAAACATGTCACGGTTTGTCAACGTCGGTCGATGAGAAATCCACCTCGGATCATCCGTATGCAAGCTTCAATGTTGTTTTCTAAGCTAATCTTACTAAAAAATGAAGTTTGATGAAGTTGGGATAAAAAAAATATCCAACCCATCCCTAAAAAAATGTGTTTTTACCCCTATTTATTGTTGTCATCATCGCAGACCCCGCTTAGCCCCGGTTTTGGGCGCTAAGCCCACCCTTATTAATGTTAAACCGCCTTAAAAGCCCGCTAAGCGCGGTCGGGGCGCGCTTAACCCGGTCTGCTCGGGAATGAAAAATTTATGCACTTGTTTTCTTCATAACTTTTGAACCGTAACTCCGTTTTTCACCCGGTTCGAAGCGTTGGAAAGCTTATTCAATGCTCTATCTAACAATGCTCCAATATCAATGCTTTAATACCTACAAAAATAAATGGAAAACAATTAAACTCAATGATATTTACACGATAACGCAATACATATACTATAAAGTAAAGTAAACGTATTTACAAACAAAACGGGGTTTATTCAAACGATTTTAACAAAAAGTATCGATAAGTGCAACAAAACTTATATACAAAAATAGCTACAATTTGCACTTATCATCGTACCAGAACAAATATTTGATAGTCGGCGTCGACTACTTCACCAAGGGGATATAGGCCGAAGCCCTCGCCAAAATCACGCCCCACAACATACTTCATTTCTACGAAAGGAACATACTTGCCTGTTTGGCGTACCCTAGGTGATTGTTACCGAAAACGGGACGCAATTCACCGACAAGAACTTCCAGGACTTCGTCACCAAGCTGGGCACAAAAAAACACTCACGTCTGTCAAGCACCCGCAAACCAACGTGCAAGCCGAAGCTGCGAACAGAGTGATCCTGCGAGGCCTAAAATAGAGATTGGGTGAAGCCAATAAGAGGTGGGTCGAGGAGCTACACAACATGCTCTGGGCCTACAGAACGACCCCACACTCGACTACCGGGGAGACCCCGTTCCGACTGACTTACAGAACCGAGGCAGTGATCCCCGTAGAAATAAGGGAACCCTCCAGGAGGACCGAGTCCCCCCTCAACGAGGCGATGAACGATGAGGCCCTAAGGGAGGAGCTCGACCTAGTCGAAGAGATCCAGTCGGGGGCATCCCTCTGCAAAGCCTCACTCAAACAGAAGATAACTTTGTGACATGACAGCTAAGTCGTCAAACGCGAATTCAAAGTAGGCAGCCTAGTTCTACGAAGGAAACAGAAAGATTCGCGCGAGGACAATCTCGCCGCGAACTGGGAGGGCCTCTATCGCGTCCGCGCGAAAACGGGGACCGGAGCCTACTACCTGAAAAACTTGCACAGGGAGGAACTTGCTCGACCATGGAACGTTGAGAAGCTTAAACAATACTCCAGTTAGACACTGCCCGAGATGTGTAACACCCTCCTACCGAACAAACAATCACGACATATATAAACAAATATATCAAAGTAATTCACCGCAAGGGCGTCACATTTCGTCATAAAACATCAAATAATAACATCCTGCTCCGTAACACGAGTTATAACATCAAGATTAAATAATTTATTATGCAGCAAAATACTTCAAAAACATCATAAGTTATAACATCAAAAGGTTTTTAAAACAACTTCAAAGCATCATAACATCATCAATAAAAGAACACTATGGTTCGACTCAAACGTCCTGACCCGATGTTACATATCGGAGCAAGACCCTCTACTCGACCAAAATAATCAAAAGCACTTCAAGTAAGCTCTTCACGCACCAAAAAGCTAATCTTGGTCACCTGCGCATTACCCACGTGGAGACAACATTCAAACAGGCAGGGTGAGTAATCATAAACCATTATACAAGATATAAGATAAGAAATAATAATTTAGCATGCATCAAAATAAAACAACATCGTCATTATACATCATCATCATCATACATCATGAAAATCATGTCAAGTAAGCTCTTCACGCACCAAAATAATCAAAAGCACTTCAAGTAAGCTCTTCACGCACCAAAAAGCTAATCCTGGTCACCTGCGCATTACTCGACCAAAATAATCAAAAACACTTCAAGTAAGCTCTTCACGCACCAAAAAGCTAATCCTGGTCACCTGCGCATTACCCACGTGGAGGCAACATTCAAACAGGCAGGGTGAGTAATCATAAACCATTATACAAGATATAAGATAAGAAATAATAATTTAGCATGCATCAAAATAAAACAACATCGTCATTATACATCATCATCATCATACATCATGAAAATCATGTCATCAACATCATTCATTCACAAATGTAATGCCACATAAATATGAAATGCACAACACAGACTCGTGCATGTGATACCAATTCGTCATGTTGATGGACACTGGGACATCACCCTCCAAAGATCCCCACCAATAGGATCGATTCTACACAAGAATCGGAGCAACGTCATACACTCTAATCCATACAATGGGATTGAAGCCACCACTAGACCGAAGTCCTAAAACGGTCACTGAACTAAAGTTCTAGAATGCTATGAATGCATGATGCAAACGTCATAATTGTCATCGTCGCAAAATCGTCACATTGCATCATCATTCATAAAATTAAAACATCAGGTTATCTCATCATCATCATGCATCAAAAGTCATCATAAAACATCAAGGCACAAAGCATCACAAGATAGGAAAGAAAAGAATTTAAAACAAAGCCACTGCTCCTGCTCGCCTAGAGCTCGCCCGGCGAAGCAGCGCGCTCGCCTGGGTTTTAGCCGGCGAAGCAGGGGCGAAACATCTTCCCCCATACAAAATCCAGAAACTCCATTTTTCATACTTTCCCTTCGCTTCTATTTTTGCCCGGCGAAGCAGGGGCGAATCGCACACTCTCATATAAAATCTAGTAGCACCCTTTTTCCATCTTCCCTTCGCTTCCACTTTCGCCCCGCGAGGTTGGGGCGAATTTGCTTCGCCTGACTAGCTTGGAATTTCGCGAATCCGCACGAACCTGGTACTTCACAGTTGCGGTTCTACACCAGTTCAGTCCCTCAAGGCTTACGATTTCAGTACCAAACAGTCCAATTTTCATCATTTTTCATCATAGAAACAACACATCAACAACAATACATCAACTTAGGTTTATTCATAACATCGAATACGTCCCAAAATCCCCAACTCCGACATGAACTCATCAAATTCCCGGAAAACCTACTACCTACCTATTCCTACACTTGTATCAATTATAATGATGAATAATACTCCCCATACCTTAGAAAATTGCTTCTGAATTCTCCCATTTGAGTCCTTCCGAAACCTCTCTGAGCCCTAACCTTCTTCTCCTTTTCTTCAGAGCTTTTTCTCCAAAATTGATCGTACACAATGACTTCTCACTCTCTTTTTTCCCTTTAAGTAACTTTTACCCCTTGGATCCTTAATAGGCTTTTCCAACCTTGTCTTCACTTAACACATCAAATTTTACCATCTTGCCCCTAATGTTCCTCCTAATTATTATTAATAATAATAATACTAATATATTTCACATAATCCATATTATTATTATAAAAAAATAATATTAACACACCACATACTTCTAAAATACTCTCAGCATCCCCTTAACATCATAATACCTCACACATCAAGACATCAGTCATCAAAATAATTCATCAAAAATTCACCGAAAATACGAATATTTATAATAAATCAATTAAATAAATATTCTACTCATTTTGGGGTGTTACAACTCTCCCCCACTTAAAGAATTTTCGTCCTAAAAAATTACCTGAAGGAAACAGAGTTAGATACGACTCCCTCATCTGATCTTCACGCTCCCAAGTCCAACTTTCACCAGCTGGTCCACCCCATAACACCTTCACCAAAGCTATGTCTTTACCTCGCAATTGCTTCATTTCTCTTCCATATATCCGCACAGGTAATGCCTCAAAAGTCAAATTATCTCTCATATGTACGTCATCCATCTGAATCACATACGATGGATCCGCAATGTACTTCCTCAACTGAGACACATGGAACACATCATGTAAATTCGCAAGCGACTGCGGTAAAGCAATCCGATAGGCTACTTCCCCTATCCTCTGCAAAATCTGATACGGACCAACAAAACGTGGAGTGAGCTTCCTAGACTTCAAAGCTCGTCCCACACCAGTTACCGGCGTAACTCTCAAAAACACGTGATCTCCCTCTTGGAATTTGAGTGCTTTCCTTCTCTTGTCATGATAACTCTTTTGACGACTCTGCGAAGCTCTCATCCTCTCTTGGATCATCTTAATCTTCTTCGTCGTCTCCTGCACAATCTCAGGTCCGAGTACAACACTCTCGCCTGACTCATACCAACACAAAGGAGTTCTACACCTCCTCCCATACAACGCTTCATAAGGTGTCATCCCAATACTAGCATGAAAATTATTGTTGTATATGAACTCAAGCAACGACAAATGGCTATCCCAAGATCCTCTTTAATCCAACACACAAGCCCTCAGTAAATCCTCCAAAGACTGGATAGTCCTCTCAGTCTGACCATTTGTCTACGGATGATATGCAGACCTCATCCTCAACTTAGTACCCAAAGCATCTTGTGAAATTTTCCAGAACCTCAACGTAAATCTCGGGTCTCTGTCTGACACAATACTCGAAGGAATCCCATGCAACTTCACAATCTACTCAATGTACATCTCAGCTAACTTCTGCATAGAATAATTAATCTTCATCGGTAAGAAATGAGCCAATTTAGTCAACCTGTCTACAATCACCCGGATAAAATCATTCCTTTTTGCAGTCTTCGGCAATCTCGATACAAAATCCATGGAAATACTATCCCATTTCCATTCTGGAATATTCAATGGATGCATCATACCCAAAGGCTTCTGATGTTCAATCTTGGACTTCTGACAAATCAAACAGGCATAAATAAACTCGGCAATATCTTTCTTCATACCTGGCCACCAAAACAATTTCTGCAAATCCTGGTACATCTTCGTAGCACCAGGATGAATACTTAATCTACTTCGATGCCCTTCTTCAAGAATACTCTTCTTAATTTTGGGAACGTTTGGGACACACACTCTGTCTTTGAACCTCATCACATTATTCTCATCAATCCGGAATTCACCTCCGTTACCCTGGTTAATTAAAACTGACTGATCGACCAGCTTCAAATCAGATTGTTATCCCACTCTGAGCTCTTCCAGAATACCACTAGTCAACTTCAACATACCCAACTTCACACTGTCAGAAGTCTCTTCACATACCAAACTCAAATCTCAAAATTTCTCAATTAATTCCAACTCTCTCACCATAAGCATGGACATATGCAATGACTTCCTGCTCAATGCATCGGCCACCTCATTTCCCTCACCAGGATGGTAACTCAAATCAAAATCATAGTCTTTCAACAATTCCAACCACCTCCTCTGCCTCATGTTCAACTCTCTCTGATCAAATATGTACTTCAAACTCTTATGATCGCTGAACACTTCAAATTTAGAGCCAAAAAGGTAATGTCTCCAAATTTTCAACACGAATACCACAACTGCTAATTCTAAGTCATGCGTAGGATAATTCCTTTCATGAACTCTCAATTGTCTCGAAGCATAAGCAACAACCTGTCCATTCCGCATCAACACTCCACCAAGACCCGTCTTTGACGCATCACAATACGCCACAAAAGATTCATTCAGATTAGGAAAAACCAAAACCGGAGCGGTCGTCAATTTATTCTTCAATTCCACAAAACTCTCTTCACATGCTACATCTCACACATAAGCCTGACCCTTAAGAGTTAACTGCGTCAACGGTAACGCCAATCTAGAAAAACCTTTTATGAAGATGAAGCCTTAGTTTGGTGATAATGGAGATTTGATGTACTTGTCTGCTAAGCAAGTAGGCTAACTCTTAGAAGATGAAGCTTTGATGTTTGCGATGTTTGCATCGTTGCAAGTTGATCGTGACACTGCAGTGTTAAATTACCTGTTGTCTGTGAATTTCCAGATGTGTTTCCGGATGACATAAGTGATTTGCCTCCAGAACATGAAGTAGAGTTTGCGGTTGATTTGATACCAGGTACGAGTCCTGTGTCAATGGATCCTTATCAGATGTCAGCTCTAAGCTAAGTGAATTAAAGAAACAATTGGAAGAATTGCTTGATAAGAAGTTTGTTCGACTGAGCGTTTCTCCTTGGGGTGCTCCTGTGTTGTTAGTAAAGAAGAAAGATGGTAGCATGAGGTTGTGTGTTGATTATTGGCTGTTAAATAAGGCGACTATCAAGAATAAGTATCCACTTCCGAGAATTGACGATTTGATGGATCAGTTAGTAGGCACTTGTGTGTTCAGTAAGATTGATTTAAGGTCTGGTTATCATCAGATTCGTGTTAAGCCTGATGATGTTCCGAAGACAGCTTTCAGGACAAGGTATGGTCACTATGAATACATTGTGATGCCGTTTGGTGTATCCAATGCACCTGGTGTGTTCATGGAGTATATGAATCAGATTTTCCATGAGTATTTGGATAAGTTTGTGGTGGTTTTCATTAATGATATTCTGATATACTCTAAATCTGAAGGTAACACCCTTCTACCCAGGCTTTGGTACCACTAATGTAACACCCTTCTACCCAACAAACAATCACGACATATATAAACAAATATATCAGAGTAATTCACCGCAAGGGCGTCACATTTCGTCATAAAACATCAAATAATAACATCCTGCTCTGTAACACGGGTTATAACATCAAGATTAAATCATTTATTACGCAACGGAAAACTTAAAAAACATCATAAGTTATAACATCAAAAGTTTTTTAAAACAACTTCAAAGCATCATAACATCATCAATAAAAGAACACTATGGTTTGACTCAAACGTCCCGACCCGATGTTACATATCAGAACAAGACCCTCTACTCGACCAAAATAATCAAAAGCACTTCGAGTAAGCTCTTCACACACCAAAAAGCTAATCCTGATCACCTGCACGTTACCCACGTGGAGGCAACATTCAAACAGGCAGGGTGAGTAATCATAAACCATTATACAAGATATAAGATAAGAAATAATAATGTAGTATGCATCAAAATAAAACAACATCATCATTATACATCATCATCATCATACATCATGAAAATCATGTCATCAACATCATTCATTCACAAATGCAATCCCACATAAATATGAAATGTACAACACAAACTTATGCATGTGGTACCAATTCGTCATGTTGATGGACACTGGGTCATCACCCTCCAAAGATCCCCACCAATAGGATCGATTCTACATAAGAATCGGAGCAACATCATACACTCCAATCCACACAATGGGATTGAAGCCACCACCAGACCGAAGTCCTAAAACCGTCACTGGACCGAAGTCCTAAAACCGTCACTGGACCGAAGTCTTAGAATGCTATGAATGCATGATGCAAACGTCATAATCGTCATCGTCGCAAAATCGTCACATTGCATCATCATTCATAAAATTAAAACATCATGTTATCTCATCATCATCATGCATAAAAAGTCATCATAAAACATTAAAGCACAAAGCATCACAAGTTAGGAAAGAAAAGGATTTAAAACAAAGCCACTGCTCCTGCTTGCCTAGAGCTCGCCCAGCGAAGCAGCGCGCTCGCTTGGGTTTCGCCCGGCGAAGCAGGGGCGAAACATCTTCCCCCATACAAAATCCAGAAACTCCACCTTTTACACTCTCCCTTCGCTTCTATTTTCACCCGGCAAAGCAGTTCGCTCGCATGGGCTTCGCCTGGTGAAGGAAGGGCGAATCCCACACTCTCATACAAAATCAAGTAGCACCCTTTTTCCATCTTCCCTTCGCTTCTACTTTCGCCCAACGAGGTTGGGGCGAATTCGCTTTGCCCGACGAGCTTGGAATTTCTCCTGGCGAATCCGCGCGAACCTGCAACTTCGCAGTTGCGGTTCTGCACCAGTTCAGTCCCTCAAGGCTTACGATTTCAGTACCAAGCATTCCAATTTTCATCACTTTTCATCATAGAAACAACACATCAACAACAATACATCAACATAGGTTTATTCCTAACATCGAATATGTCCCAAAAACCCCAATTTCGACATGAGCTCATCAAATTCCCCAGAAAACCTACTACCTACCTATTCCTACACTTATATCAATTATAATGATGAATAATACTCCCCATACCTTAGAAAATTGCTTCCGAATTCTCCCCTTTGAGTCCTTCCGAAACCTCTCTGAGCCCTAGCCTTCTTCTCATTTTCTTCAGAGCTTTCTCTCCAAAATTGATCGTACCCAATGACTTCTCACTCTCCCTTTTCCCTTTAAGTCACTTTTACCTCTTGGACCCTTAATAGGCTTTTCCAACATTGTCCTCACTTAACTCATTCAATTTTACCATCTTGCCCCTAATGTTCCTCCTAATTATTTATAATAATAATAATACAAATATATTTCACATAATCCATATTATTATTATAAAAAATAATATTAATACACCACATACTTCTAAAACACTCTCAGCATCCGCTTAACATCATAATACCCCACACATCAAGACATCAGTCATCAAAATAATTCACCAAAAATTCATCAAAAATACGAATATTTATAATAAATCAATTAAATAAATATTCTACTCATTTTGGGGTGTTACAAGATGCACCTGGTTCGACCACGACGAAGAGCATCCCGACCACGAGAGCGTGCTAAGGTACAAGTGTGACTCCTAAATTTGGGACAAAAAGACAGGACCCCGCTCTTGTGTGTGCGAGCAAACTCTTGATTCGACGGAGACGCCTCAACCGAGCTCCACCGTTGTCGTACTAATTAGGCAGAATTCCCAGCTCGCGATGTGAAGTTCACGCCCCGAAGCAAAGATCGATCAAGCTCTTAGCTTCGTCGAAAGTCGGAATCCGACTCCGACCATTTAACCATTTCTCTACACTATTGAGGAACAATCGCGTCAAGCAAAGGCCCCAATTACTTCGTAAAAACATGCACCACGACAGTGCATACCCACGAGGGAAAAAAAAACACTTGACATACAACAACACACACAAAATGCCAACATATTAAATAAAATAAAATTATGCATTAAAATGGGCAAAGCCTGTTATCCAAACATTACAAATCCCATGGCACGCAGGCCGGGCAAAGTCAGATTACAAAAATCAAGGTACGCAGGCCAAACAAAATTATAATCAAAATGTGGCGCGCTGGCCAAATAGCTCAAAGAAAACTAAACAGGAGCCTCCTCTTCGGGACGAGGCTCTCAGTCGCTTTGCCCAGCTCCATTGTCAGGTGTCGAAGGGGCAACTATCTGGCCGTCGACCACCTGGTGGAAAGCGCTGACCACCATGTTGAAACCAACCCCAAGAGTCCCCAGACAGTCCTGCTCGAGCTCCATGACCCGGGAAACCAAGTCACCCCGAGTCTCCAAGGCCCTTTCCTTGTCAGTTTCGTCCTCGGAGGGCCTTGCAACGGCCTCCAACTCGGCCACCCTCGCTTGGATCCGCTCCTGCTCTTCAGCGGCCTTATCCATCTTCTCCCGCAGCTTGTCCACTTTTCGAAGGAGGCCAACATGGATCTCGTACTTCGACTTGTAGTCGAGGAAATCGTTCTCCACTTTGTTCTTTTCCACCCAAAGGATAACATTCTCATCCCGCAACTTCTTCAGCTCAGAAGAGGGGCTGGTTTTGTCATTGAGAACCAGGGCCGTCTCGAAAATTATAACACCCCCAATCTATACCCCCAATTAATTAAAGCGATAACAAATAATCAGAGTATAATTAAACATTCATGGCATATACGGAGGCGTCACATCAATTGAAACAAAATACAACAACCTGCTCATATAGATATGCAACAATCAGGTAGCACATAACAGAGGAACTCAATTCCTAACACCCACAATTCAGATACAGAATAAAAGCAGAAAATCTACAACTGAATCTCATATATATAATATAAAAGTTTGTCTGTCATACACAGAGTCATACATGTACAATTCAAAAAGAACATATACATATACACATAATCACAAACGATCTCCCCGACTACCCGGTGCTACATATCAGAGCCGACTGACAAAAGAATGAAGACCTAAGCTTCCCAAAAATACCTCCAACATCTAAGCTGCAATGCCTCATAGAGCATTCAAAACAGCAGAAGGGTGAGAAACACAATCATAATATAATTAAATACAATTATATAATAACACAAAAATACACATGTAAAATATTCTCACCACAACTTACACCAGAATTCAAATACAAAACAACACATTTGATATCTCATACATCCATCACAAAGACATATCAATCATGCACAATCCATTTATCACCAACATATATATATATATATCTCAACTCATCAATTCCATTCACAATTCCACACAAAATCAATCCATTCATGATTTATGCAAATACAAAGAGACCGACACAACGACTCTATGCAAATGAGGTACCATTCATCCATCATTCTCATCATTAGTTCACTCCGAAACTATTAGAATCATCGCTTGTTACTTAGTGTAACTCCCCGTCCGGCAAACGATGTTCCCCGTCGCTTTAGGTCCTCTTTGTATAGGGCACACGACGTTTATGGATCGCTTTTGGTCCTCTTTATATAAGGCACACAATCCGATCGCTTTAGGTCCTCTTTGTATAAGGCACACGATCGTCTATAATCATCACTTTAGGTCCTCTTTGTATAAGGCACACGATGTTATAGCGGATTCCCTCTGGAATCGTTTCATCGCTCACACCCCACAAGGGCACACGACATCACAAGATGCATATCATGATGCTTGGCATACAATAACTCATGACAATTCAATGCATACACATATACAACCATGTGAACCATCTCAACATCAATAATCATGCATATACGATCAACCACAATCACAATGTATTTACTTGCCCTTAGGCCACAAACCATCATCATAACATTTAATCACATACATTCACATCATATAAACTCACACAATTCATACGATATATATCAAAAGCATATTGCATGATAACACATTAAATACACACCATTAAAACGGTAAAAGTCGACAAAACGACACATTTCCAAATTCCCGACATAATTAAATCGGCCAACAATCTCAAAACCATTTTAATAAGAAAGAATATTTCAATAGCTTTCTAACGATACCAAGGATGTTCAAAACGGATAATCGTAACACAAGTTATGGAATTAAAAAGAAAGGGAATCGCGAAATGGCAAAATTCTGCACCCTCGCTGGACATACGCGTATTGCCCTGAGCCATACGCGTAATGCCCAGCCCCATACGCGTACCATTATGCATTTCAGCAGATGGCCGAGAAAAATGGATTTCCATACGCATATTGCTTCAATTTGCACCTGCCATATTGCCCAACCCAATACGTGTATTGCCCAACCTAATACGCGTATTGCCTTGCCTGATATGCGTAACGGCAGCGACAACCCATAATTTTTCCTGCATAATTTTCTGCTACGGATTCACCCAAAAATCACTCCAAATCTCATCTAAACACCAGAAAATTACCAATTGAACGCCCAACAACATCTATCTAACATGTATCAACAATAAGGAACCTTACAACATGATTTCAGACACAATTTAATCAAATTCTAACAATCTCAACATATTAATGGTTTTAGTTCTCTACTCAATTTCAACCAAATATTACACAAATACATGCATACATAATCATACACAAGTATAAGATAATCGAGTTTCGCACCCTTACCCGATTAATCGTGTTTTCAAAAGTCGGTTGATTCAATTTCTTTCTCTCCAAGTTTTCCCTCTTTTCTTCTTTTCTTTCTCTTTTCCTTCTTCTCTTTTTCTTTCTCTCTATTTTTCTCTCTATGTTACTAACTTAAGAAAAATAAGTAAAATGACCAAAATACCCCTACACTCAAATGTCTCGCAAACGCTCTCAAAACGCGATAAAACATAATCACGATGAAAAATAATATATTGCCAAATAAAAATCAAGAATAAAATAATATAAAAACAAAAATAATTAAATTGACTCGATTAAATAAATCTAACAAAAACTGGGGCGTTACAACTCTCCCCCACTTAGAGATTTTCGTCCTCGAAAATATTACCTGAGACGAACAACTCCGGATACGACTCCCGCATCCGACTCTCCAACTCCCAAGTCAAATTACCCTCAGCAGCGCCTCCCCACGCTACTTTCACAAGCGCAATATCCTTGCCTCTTAACCGCTTCAACTCGCGATCCAAAATTCTCACTGGTAATGCCTCAACCGTAAGGTTCTCCCTTACCTCAACTTCATCCATCGGAATCACATGCGACGGATCCAGAACATACTTCCGAAGCTGTGAAACATGGAACACATCATGCAAATTCGAAAGATTCGGAGGCAACGCCACCCGATAAGCCACAGCACCCACTCTCGCAGATATCTGGTAAGGACCAATAAACCGAGAAGTAAGCTTCTTCGACTTCAATGCACGACCAACACCCGTCACCGGTGTAACTCTAAAAAATACATGATTGCCTTCTTGAAACTCAAGATCTTTCCTCCTTCGATCATGATAACTCTTTTGCCTACTCTGAGAAGCCTTCAATTTATCACCAATAAGTTTCACCTTTTCCGTAGTCTGTTGCACTAACTCCGGTCCAACCACCGAACTCTCACCAGATTCATGCCAACACAACGGCGTTCGACATCTCCTTCCATACAACGCTTCAAAAGGTGCCATTCCAATACTCGAATGGAAACTGTTGTTATACGTGAATTCCACCAACGAAAGATAATTATCCCAAACACCACCTTTCTCAAGAACACAGGCTCTCAGCAAATCTTCCAACGACTGAATAGTTCTCTCGGTCTGACCATCCGTCTGAGGATGATACGCCAAACTCAATCTCAACTTGGAACCTAACGCCTTTTGTAAACTTTCCCAAAATCTGGAAGTAAACCTCGGATCTCGATCTGAAACAATACACAACGGAACACCATGTAGCTTCACAATCACACAGATATAAATCTCAGCCAACCTCTCCAAAGAAAAAATGATGTCAATTGGAATGAAATGCGCCGATTTAGTCAGCCTATCCACAACTACCCAAATGGCATTATGTCCCCTCTGTGTATTCGGCAACCCTGTCACAAAATCCATAGAAATGCTGTTCCATTTCCACTCGGGAATATCCAACGGTTGCAATAATCTACTAGGCTTCTGATGTTCTACCTTTGACTTCTGACACGTCAAACACGCATAGACAAACTGAGCCACATCCCTCTTCAATCCGGACCACCAAAAGATCTTCTTCAAATCTTGATACATCTTATTAGCTCCCGGATGTATACTCAAATTACTCTGGTGTCCTTCCTCTAAAATCATCTTTTTCAAGTCCGAATCATCAGGAATACAAATTCTACCACGAAATCTCAAAACACCCTTCTCATCCACTTTAAAGTCACCATTCACACCTTGATATCCAACCATCAACAAATCAACAAATTTCACATCCAACTTCTGCTTCTCGCTAACGGTTAACAGAAAATCATTAGTGACCTTTAACATACCAAGCCTCACGCTATCAGATGTCAATTCACACACCAAACTCAAATCTCTAAATGCTTCCAAAAGTTCCCACTCTTTAACCATCAAAGCGGACATATGCAAAGATTTCCGGCTTAACGCATCGGCTACCACATTAGCTTTACCAGGATGGTAATTCAAGCCAAAATCATAGTCCTTCAGAAATTCCAACCATCTCCGTTGCCTCATATTCAACTCTTCCTGATCAAACAAGTATTTCAAACTTTTATGATCACTAAAGACTTCGAATCTTGCACCATAGAGATAATGCCTCCAAATTTTCAATACAAACACCACAACCGCTAATTCCAAATCATGAGTAGGGTAATTCTTCTCATGAATCCTCAATTGCCTCGAAGCATAAGCCACAATCTTACCTTCTTGCATCAACACTCCACCTAAACCAATCAAAGACGCATCGCAATACACCATAAACAGTTCACTAGGATTCGATAAGACCAAAATCGGAGATGTAGTCAATCTTCTCTTCAGCTCACTAAAACTTTCCTCACACTGAATATCCCAAATGAACGCTTTACCTTTACAAGTCAACTGGGTCAAAGGAAGTGCTAACTTGGAAAAATCTTCGATGAATCTTCGATGAATCTTCGATAATATCCAGCTAAACCCAAAAAGCTTCTAATTTCAGTAATAGATCTAGGAGCCTTCCATTGTAGAACTGCATCTACTTTGGATGGATCCACAACAATACCATTACCTGAAATCACATGCCCAAGAAAACTCACTTCTGACAACCAGAACTCACACTTGGACAACTTGGCATAAAGTCTCTTCTCCTTCAAAATTTGCAACACACCACGCAAATCAAGATGTCATCAATAAACACAACAACAAATCGATCCAAATGCTCATAGAAAATACGATTCATATACTCCATAAACACACCCAGCGCATTAGAAACCCCGAACGGCATCACAGAATATTCGTAATGTCTGTAACGTGTCCTAAAAGTCGTCTTCTGAATAACTTCCTCTTTCACTCTAATCTGATGGTAACCTGACCTCAAATCAATCTTACTAAACACACACGCACCTACCAACTGGTTCATCAAATCATCAATTCTTGGAAGAGGATACTTATTCTTAATCATCACCTTATTCAGCTGGCGATAATCAATACACAATCGCATACTTCCATATTTCTTTTTCACTAATAAAACTGGAGCACCCCAAGGCGATACACTCGGCCTCACAAACCTCTTTTCTAACAATTCATTCAACTGCTTCTTCAACTCAACCAACTCAGATGCCGACATACGATATGGTGTCATAGATACAGGTCTAGTACAAGGAACTAGATCTATAGAAAACTCCACTTCTCTTTCTAGCGGCACATCTAAAATATCCTCTGGAAACACCTCTGGAAATTCACACACAACTGGAAACACATCAAGTGCAACTTGACTATCCACAGTCAACGATGCAAACAACCCGAACAACTGAGCTTCATCCGCCAAAAGTTTCTTCAACTCTTTGGTAGATAAGAAACTCGATTCCTCATCTTCCTCAAGAGAAGGAAATCTTACCAGCTTATGATAACAATCAATATGAACCCGATTGAACTGCAACCAGTTCATTCCCAGAACCACATCTAAACCCTCCAACTCAAACACACCAAATCCATCTCAAAATCTTTACCATAAATGGTCAAAGGACAACTTAAACAAACCAAAGAAGTAGTTACCGACCCCATTGCTGGAGTATCAATAACCATCTCTCCACCCATGAAAGACAACAAAAGATTCAAACGCTTCATGCACTCAGACGAAATAAACGAATGAGTCACTCCGGTATCAATAATAGTAACTAAAGGCGCACTATTAATAAAACAAGTACCTCTGATCAGACGGTCTGCACTAGTAGTCTGAGTTCCTGCCAATGCAAATACTTTCCCTCCAGCCTGAGCTTGCTTTGGTTTCGGACACTTAGTACTAACATGACCAGGTTCACCACAGTTGAAACACTTCACCACATTCCTCTTACAATCAGCTGCGACATGTCCTAAACCTCCACAATTCGAACACTTCCTCATATCCTTTCTACATTCAAACTGACCATGTCCTAAGTCACCACACCTAAAACATCTCGGAGGATTAGACATCCCTCCCCCACTTGGCCTTTTATCAAAACTATCCCTTTGCTTACCCTTATCAGCTGGTGACACATAAGGACCACCACGAAACGGTTGCTTCCCTTTCCTTTCGTTCACACTCTTATAGTGAGTAGAACGAGCTTTGCTATCTTCCTCAAAAATTCTACAACAATCCACCAAATCCGAGAACCTTCTAATCCTTTGATAACCAATTGCCTGCTTGATCTCAGGATGCAATCCGTTCTCAAACTTCACACACTTGGAAAACTCCGCAGTTGCTTCAGCATAATGTGGATAAAACTGAACAAGCTCCACAAACCTAGCAGTGTAATCCACAACAGACATGTTACCTTGTTTCAACTCTAAGAACTCTATCTCTTTCTTTCCTCTAACATCTTCAGGAAAATACTTCCTCAAAAACTCCGTGCTAAACAAAGCCCAAGTGACCTCTTCACCTGTAGCTTCCCAAACATGACGCGCACTAACCCACCAATCATCAGCCTCCTCCTGCAACATGTGAGTACCCAGTCTCACCTTATGTTCCTCAGCACAATCCATCACTCAAAATATTCTTTCAATCTCCTTAAGCCAAATCTGTGCACCATCAGGATCATGTTTCCCTTTGAAGACAGGCGGTTTGTTCTTCCTGAACTCATCATTCCCACCAGCATTAGGTGCACCCGCACAGCCTGAGCCATAGCTTGCATAGCAGCAGCAAGAGCAACATCATTCCTACCAGCCATATTCTGTTCATATCCAATAACAGCAACTATGGTTAAACAAACAGCTCACCCAAACACAAAGACTGACACGGACTGGCACGAACTGACACAAACTGACACAGACTGGCTCTGATACCACTTAATGTAACACCCCTAATCTATACCCCCAATTAATTAAAGCGATAACAAATAATCAGAGTATAATTAAACATTCATGGCATAGACGGAGGCATCACATCAATTGGAACAAAATACAACAACCTGCTCATATAGATATGCAACAATCAGGTAGCACATAACAGAGGAACTCAGTTCCTAACACCCACAATTCAGATACAGAATAAAAGTGGAAAATCTGCAGCTAAATCTCATATATATATAACATAAAAGTCTGTCTATCATACACAGAGTCATACATGTACAATCCAAAAAGAACATATATATATACACTTAATCACAAACGATCTCCCCGACTACCCGGTGCTACATATCAGAGCCGACCGACAAAAGAATGAAGACCTAAGCTTCACAAAAAGACCTCCAACATCTAATCTGTAATGCCTCATAGAGCATTCAAAACAGCAGAAGGGTAAGAAATACAATCATAATATAATTGCATACAATTATATAATAACATAAAAATACACATGTAAAATATTCTCACCACAACTTACACCAGAATTCAAATACAAAACAACACATTTGATATCTCATACATCCATCACAAAGACATATCAATCATGCACAATCCATTTATCACCAACATATATATATATATATATATATATATATATATATATATATATATATATATATATATATATATATATATATATATATATATATATATATATATATATATATATATATATATCTCAACTCATCAATTCCATTCACAATTCCACACAAAATCAATCCATTCATGATTTATGCAAATGCAAAGAGACCGACACAACGAATCTATGCAAATGCGGTACCATCCATCCATTATTCTCATCATTAGTTCACTCCGGAACTATTGGAATCATCGCTTGTTACTTAGTGTAACTCCCCGTCGGGCAAACGATGTTCCCCGTTGCTTTAGGTCCTTTTTGTATAAGGCACACGGCGTTTATGGATCGTTTTAGGTCCTCTTTATATAAGGCACATGATCCGATCGCTTTAGGTCCTCTTTGTATAAGGCACACGGTCATCTATAATCATCACTTTAGGTCCTCTTTGTATAAGGCACACGATGTTATAGCGGATTCCCTCTGGAATCATTTCGTCGCTCACACCCCACAAGGGCACACGACATCACAAGATGCATATCATGATGCTTGGCATACAATGACTCATGACAATCCAATGCATACATATATACAGCCATGTGAACCATCTCAACATCAATAATCATGCATATACGATCAACCACAATCACAATGCATTTACTTGCCCTTAGGCCACAAACCATCATTACAACATTTAATCACATGAATTCACATCATATAACCTCACACAAGTCATACGATATATATCAAAAGCATATTGCATGATAACACATCAAATACACACCATTAAAACGGTAAAAGTCGATAAAATGACACATTTCCAAATTCCCGGCATAATTAAATCGGCCAACAATCTCAAAACCATTTTAATAAGAAAGAACGTTTCAATAGCTTTCTAACGATACCAAGGATGTTCAAAACGGATAATCGGAACACAAGTTATGGAATTAAAAAGAAAGGGAATCGCGAAATGGCAAAATTCTGCACCCTCGTTGGCCATACGCGTATTGCCCTAAACCATACGCGTAATGCCCAGCCCCATATGCGTACCATTACGCATTTCAGCAGATGGCCGAGAAAAATGGATTTCCATACGCGTATTGCCTCAATTTGCACCTGCCATACGCGTATTGCCCAACCCAATACGAGTATTGCCTTGCCTGATATGCGTAACGGCAGCGACAACCCATAATTTTTCCTGCATAATTTTCTGCTATGGATTCACCAAAAAATCACTCCAAATCTCATCTAAACACCAGAAAATTACCAATTGAATGCCCAACAACATCTATCTAACATGTATTAACAATAAGGAACCTTAAAACATGATTTCAGACACAATTTAATCAAATTCTAACAATCTCAACATATTAATGGTTTTAGTTCTCTACTCAATTTCAACCAAATATTACACAAATACATGCATACATAATCATACACAAGTATAAGATAATCGAGTTTCGCACCCTTACCCGATTAATCGTGTTTTCAAAAGTCGATTGATTCAATTTCTTTCTCTCCAAGTTTTCCCTCTTTTCTTCTTTTCTTTCTCTTTTCTTTCTTCTCTTTTTCTTTCTCTCTATTTTTCTCTCTATGTTACTAACTTAAGAAAAATAAGTAAAATGACCAAAATACCCCTACACTCAAATATCTCGCAAACGCTCTCAAAACGCGATAAAACATAATCACGATGAAAAATAATATATTGCCAAATAAAAGTCAAGAATAAAATAATATAAAAATAAAAATAATTAAATTGACTCGATTAAATAAATCTAACAAAAACTGGGGCGTTACAAAAATCCTTAGCATGGACGCCATATCCTCACACAGGGCCTTCCTTCGGCTCACCTTGTCGACCCCCATGATCGCCTTGGACTCTGTCGCGGGTACGATCACAGACTTGTCCCCATTGAAGAGCTCCCGATGAAGGTGGCAGAGGGCAGCACGAATCTATCCCCGACAACCCTCTCCAGAAGGTCGATGGGACCAGACTTCTCGGTACGTTGCTTCTTGGTCGAATGTTCTTGAGACCCCGAGGACTGACTCCCATGAGTAGAGGAGGTGGAACCCTCAGGGGTGTTGGTCGGCCTTCGTCGCCTGCTGGATCTGAGAGACGCGACCCTTATGGGGAACCTTCTTCCCGACCTTCGTCTCTGCAAGCCTCAACACGCGCTCCTGAAGGTTCGACATCTTGCCTGCAACGCAGAAAGATAGAGTCAGAAAAAAATGATAAACGAGAAGTCGAGCAAACAAAAACGTTCACTAGCTAAGAGCCTCAAAGCCTCCTCGTCGAAACCACACTCGAGGAGCGCCTTGGTATTTATTAAACAGGTCTCGACGGCGATCTCCCTGTTGGCCTCCCTGACAAAACTCCTATCTTTGTACATGCACTTGGCAAGGGTAAAGCTGTCGACGAAGCCCACAATCTTGTTGTAGGAAATCCTATCATCCTCGTCTAAGTCTTGGGGCTTCACGATATAGCTCTCAGTCCCCTTTTTGAAGTGGGTGTTATGGAATTCTAGAGGAAACTTAGCCTCCAAGTTCACTTTTGGCTTCTTGTCAACGATCATCTCCACGCGCTCGATCAAGGAGTCGACGACGACATGGGTCATCGGCTTCACAACAAAAAACTTGTCCTTAAAGGAACGGACAGAGTCCAAGTTCACTTTGAACAACCTCCTCGATTGCTTTAGGGACACCCAGCTGTGTCGGCCATATTGCGTTTGCCATTGCAAATGGAAGAGGCAGAAGAACAACGGGAGCGTGGCCCAGACGCCGAGGTATCAATAGACGAACTCATATGCCTACATAAACGCAATGGCATTGGGGTGAAGTTGCAAAGGCACCAAGTCCAGCCACTGGAAAACCGCAACTTGAAAGTCAGTGAAGGGCAGACGGAGACCCGCTCCCTGGAAGACGAACTCGTACATGGGAAAACGTTTCCCTTCATATCTCGACCAGATCCGGTCAGTTTCTTTAGGCCGATAAACTTTCCAATTGGTCGGAGCCCCCTCAGACCGATTCTCGATGGTAGAAAAGACTTCAGAGTCGTCGTGGAAAAACCTGAAACCGAGGACAAGGGTTCCAGCCCGGCCCAGGCAGAAGGTGGCCCATCGTTCACAGCAGAGGGAGACTCATCGTTCATGTCCCAGGAGTTATTTTCAACGTCCTCATCAATGACAACCGCGTTGATGACCTCTTTGTCGAGCATGACAAGGTCCTCGGACTTGGGACCCATTTAACCTGAAAAACAGAAACGAATAGTGAATTTAACGATAAGATCAAATCCACCCTTCCACCGCAAATCAAGTGAAAGGGCGAAGATATGTTCGACACACGTCCTCGACCGGACCCCTTGCCGACAAGCACGTGGTCGCGAGGAAAACCCCTTCGTCATGGGGTGCAAATCCCCCCGCGGGGAGGAGTCCCCTTGACACGAGTCCTCCTCGACGAAAAACGCCCCCTCTGTACGCTCACGCCATAGGGAGATATGTTCCTGACGTCGGGACCTCGTGGGGTGCTCGCGACCTTCGTCAGAAACCCTCATCCATTTTCCAGAACCTTCACGACGTTCTCGAAATCCTCGTCGAAAATTTCATAGTCCCCACCGGAAACTTCATGAAGCCACCGAAAAATTTATGGGTTTCCCAGAAAAGCCGTCGGAAACCCCATCAGTCCCTAGAAAACTATCCCAGATTCAAGAAAACTCCCAGAAAACGCATAAAACGCATAGAACTTGGAGAAAGGGACGAAGAACTTACTTGAAGGGGGAAGAACTATGGACGACGGAAGAAGGTTAACAGCAGAGGCGACGACAGACTTGCTTTAGGGAGCAGAGGATTCCTTGAGAAACTTGAGAGAAATTCTGAGTCAGAATAAAGGGGAGAGCACAAATGAAGCGGACTTCCCCTATTTATAAATCCTGGCACGGGAAGCGAAACGTCACTAGGCACTCAAGTACCCCTACGCCTAGCCACCCTAGGCATTTATTGCTTCTGACATGTGGCCCTAGAAGACGCCACGCGCGTCCTTTCAAGTACCTCTTCTGCCTGACGCGATACGTGCCCAGTCTTTTCCGTCTTATCACATCATCGGCCATAATGCCCGACCCTTTCGGGACCGGGAATGTCTCCCTGAGAGAAGTAGAAAAAGAGTCGTGACTGTACATGGCGGGCAGGTCTCCCCCGCAATTGAACACCTGATCAACCACGTCGAGCAGACATTGCTCTTGGTACGCGCGTTGTCCCGTGGGCTAAAGCGCTTCGGACATGCTCAATACCCCTCCGGGCAACCCTTACTTCTCTCCTCGATGCCAGAACCGACACTTAAGTTATTACTCCTCTGCTTCAGAGCAACAACTTGGGGGGCTCCTGCTCTGGACTAGGCAAGAGGCTGCCACACAGTCAGACACGACCAACCCATCTCCCCTGTCAGGGAGGTCCCAATGAAGGCCCAATCCATCAAGCCGCACGAGGAGCACTCACGCGTCTCCTCCACGGTGTCCACGTGCCCCTTACGCGGGGACACGTCATTAGGCATCTACCCGTGTCCGAAAGAATAGGTCAACCATCTTCCGAAGATCACAGGGAAGTTGATCCAGGGAGAATACCACGTGCTGGTCTTCCCTACGCCATGTAGACCCTGACAGATACTCGTATTGGGCCTAGTGATCCAACCCAATGCAAAGTAACTGTTGGCCCAACGCTGAGGGCTCACTATAAATACCCTCTATCACTAGAGGGTCAGGTATTCTATTCTCTACACCTTTTCTGTACTTGCCTTTTCACTCTCGTTGAAACCGACTTTAGCATCGGAGTGCCTTACAGGTACACCCCCTCCTCTTCTCCACCACCGGCGACCTAAGGAGCTCACGACGTGTGTTGGCTGCTGATCCTCTTCTGGTCCGGTAAGATCAAATGGCGCCAAAAACTTGATCCTTGTGCAATAAAAGGTGTTTTCCTTGGTTACAAACAAGGTGTAAAATGCTACATAGTTATGAACCTTCACACCAGAGAAATCTTCTTATCTAGGAATGTCTCCTTTTATGAAGACTCTTTCCTTTTCACTTTACACAATGATGTTTCCTCTATTCAAGATACATGTATCCTTGACTATGATTTCCCATTTATTAACACGTCTAATGACTTAAATGACACACTCATAAATCAACCTATTTCTCAACCTCAAGTCCAAAATTCTAATATACCAGATAGACATACAAACACTCCCCATCAAGCTTCACTTATACCTTTTCAACCTCTAACACCAGTTCAAACTATTAGTCAACCTACCAATGATTAACCCTTAACCACTTTCAAAGATTCCACTCCCCTCATCACTTCCAAAATATCCAATAGAGTTATACATGTTAGAACAAGAATTGATTCTACATTCCTAATAGTTTTGATGATAACAAACATTATATTATTTAGAACTTGATGCTCCTTAATTCATTTTTTTGTGATATGTAGGGAAGTTCTAATGTAAAGAAGTTCTGATATAGAAGCATCACAAAATCCCATCTGAGCGAAGTTCTAATCAAGTGAAGCAAACAAAATCTAAGCAAAGCGAAGTTCTAATCAAGCGAAGCAAAGCGAAGTTCTAATCAAGCGAAGCAAAGCGAAGTTCTAATCAAGCTAAACTCTGATATGGAAGAATCATTAGATCTGAACTAGCTAAGTTCTGATGAAGGATGTCTCACGCTTCAGCACCAAAGTTGTATCAAGCCAGAAAGTCTGATATTGCATCAAATCAACGTGGACTCTGATACGCTATCCTCCACATTTATGAGTATCACAAAGCAACGGATTAAATCAGACAAGATCTGTATTTTTGGAAAGAAGCATTCAAAGGCATTATTGTCAATCTCCAAAAATAACTATCACATCTCCAATGGATCAATCACTCTCATCTATTTAAAGGAGCACCTGCAGATGACCATCTACACCTGCGCGCATACCTTCACAATTCATCAAGTATTCTCATCTGTTTTCATTTGTTTGATAAAAATATTGTAAAAACTTATTGTAAAAACTCACGGTTGTGAAAAAGCTTAGTAGAAGCAATTTTTGTTTTGAAATTCCTTGAGAAAACCAAGTTGTGGTTAAAACTCAAGAAGACAGTGACGGTTGTCCCTGTGTTTGTGTAATCTTAATTGATTAGTGGATTAAGTCCTCAAGAGAGAGAGGCGAAATCACCTTGGCGGGTGGACTGGAGTAGTTTGAGTTCAAACGAACCAGGATAACCAACGTGTCCCTTATTGCTTTAAATTTTTAAAAACCCCAATTCAACCCCCTTCTTGTGTTTTTTCGTTTCTTCAATTGGCATCAGAGTGCCTGGTTCTGGGTGCTAACACTTAACCGTGTCAGATAAAAGATCCTTCCCTAAAAACACTATGGCGGAATCCGTTCAGAACTACAATGACAAAATCAGTGGCAAACCACCAGTGTTTGACGGAGAAAACTTTGATTACTGGAAAGACCTAATCGAAAGTTTCTTTCTGGCTCACGACGGCGATCTCTGGGATATGGTGACTGATGGTTACACTCACCCTGTTGGAAAAGACGGTCAGAAGATTGAAAGGAAAAATATGACGGATCAACAGAAGAAAGATTTCAGAAATCATCACAAGGCCATAACTATACTCCTTAGTGCGATCTCTCTCACAGAATACGAAAAGATCACTAACAGAGAATCAGCCAAACACATATTTGATCCGCTGAGAATGACGCATGAAGGCAACACTCAAGTAAAAGAGACTAAAGCTCTGGCACTTATCCAGAAGTATGAAGCCTTCAAAATGGAAGATGATGAAACAATTGAGAAAATGTTCTCAAGGTTTCAAATTCTGGTTGCCGAACTGAAGGTTCTGAACAAAGGGTACTCCACATCAGATCATGTCAAGAAGATCATCAGAAGCTTACCTAAAGTATGGAGACCCATGGTCACGGCACTAAAGCTCTCCAAGAACCTCAACGAAATTTCTCTTGAAGAACTGATCAGCTCTCTGAGAAGTCACGTAATAGAACTAGAAGAAGATGAGCCTCAGAAAAAAGGTAAGTCTGTTGCTCTTAAATCTAAATATAAATATGAAACTAAAGCTTTTCAGGCAGAAGAAGAAAGCTCGGACGGCTCCTCAGAAGAAGATGAACTATCGCTCCTTTCCAAAAGAATCCAACAACTATGGAAAAATAGGCAAAGAAAATTCAGAAACTCTCGAAGATCAAGCAGTCATTCTGAACCATCCTCTGGACACAAAAAGTCAAAGAACAAAGAAGTGGTGTGTTACGAATGCAAGGAACCTGGACACTACAAAAGTGATTGTCCTAAGCTGCAGAAAGAAAAGCCAAATAAGAATTTTAACAAGGAAAGAAAGAAAAGTCTTATGGCTACCTGGGATGACTCAAAATCTTCTGAAGCAGAATCCGAATCAGAAAATGAACACGCCAACATTGCCCTAATGGCCAACATATCAGATGATTCAAACTCATCAGAATCAGACTCTGATTCAGAAACTAAAGAGGTATTCTCTAAATTTTCTAGATCTCAATTAGAAGAAAGTCTGTCAGAAATTCTTGAAAACTATCAGAAACTTCAGCTCAAATATAAAAATCTGAAACACGATCTTGTATCTGAGTCTGAAGAGAACAGAAAGCTGAAAGCAGAAAATTCTGAGTTAAAAGAAACCATTTCAAAATTCAACTCTTTTGAATCTCAAAAATCTCAGAAACATTCTGACTCAGCAGTTTCCACTAGTCCTGAAAATATTTTAAAACATTACGACTATAACTTTCAAAAATTTCTAGCTAAAAACATAGACAGAAGCAAAATGGCTTCAATGATCTATGGAGTTAGTAGAAATGGGAGAAAAGGCATAGGTTATGTTAATCCTAAAGGTGAAGCTCCATATAAACCAAAACAAGTTGATGATATGATTATAAAATACTCTCCTTTAAACTCTCACTTCACATATGGACACAAACATGACATAAAATATACCAGTGAATCTTACTCTTCAAATTCTATTGAGAAACCAAAACTCAATCAGAATTCTGTGAACACTAATAAACAAGGACCCAAAGAATTGTGGGTACCTAAGGATAAAATCCTATATGTTGCAGATGTCTTTAACAGCAAGATTGAAACACCAATCATGGTACCTGGACTCTGGATGCTCGCGACACATGACGGGAAGAAAGCATATGTTCCAAATTCTGGAACTTAAAGCTGGAGGGTATGTAGGTTTCGGAGGTAATCAGAAAGGTAAAATCATTGGCTCTAGAACCATAGGTAACGGTACTCTACCCTCTATATCTAATGTCTTATTAGTAGAAGGATTAATGCATAACTTGTTATCCATAAGTCAATTAAGTGATAACAGTTATAATATAATCTTCAATCAAAAGTCCTGTAAGGCAGTTAGTCATAAAGATGGAACAATCCTCTTTAATGGAAAGAGAAAGAACAACATTTACAAAATAAAACTTTCTGAACTAAAAAGTCAGAATGTAAAATGTCTTTTGTCTGCTGACGACGAACAATGGGTCTGGCACAGAAGATTGGGGCATGTTAGTATGAGAAGAATATCTCAGATTAACAAACTCAATCTGGTCAGAGGACTTCCTAATCTGAAGTTCAGCTCAGATGTTCTGTGTGAAGCATGTCAAAAAGGCAAGTTTTCCAAACCCTCTTTTAAACCAAAAAATGTTGTCTCTACCTCCAGACCATTAGAACTTCTTCATATAGATCTGTTTGGACCAGTAAAAACTGCATCCATCAGTGGCAAGAAGTATGGATTAGTGATCGTAGATGACTATAGCAGATGAACATGGGTAAAGTTCTTAAAACACAAGGACGAGTCACTCTCTGTATTCTCTACTTTCTGTAACCAAATTCAGAATAAAAAGAGTTTAGAATTGTAAAAGTCAGAAGTGATCATGGAGGGGAATTTGAAAACAAAAATCTAGAAACTTTTTTTTAATGAAAATGGCATTTCTCATGATTTCTCTTGTCCTAGAACTCCACAACAAAATGGAGTTGTAGAGCGCAAGAATAGAACTCTACAAGAAATGGCCAGAACCATGATCAATGAGACTAACATAGCTAAACACTTTTGGGCAGAAGCAGTTAATACAGTGTGTTACATTCAGAATAGAATCTCTATAAGACCTATTCTGGAAAAGACTCCATATGAATTGTGGAAGAACAGAAAGCCCAACATTTCTTACTTTCATCCTTTTGGATGTACATGCTTTATCTTGAAAACTAATGATCCTCTGAACAAGTTTGATTCTAAGGCACAAAAATGTTTTATGTTAGGATACTCTGAACGTTCAAAAGGATACAGAGTATATAACACAGAAACACAAAGTGTGGTAGAATCCATTTGTGTCAGATTTGATGATAAGCTTGGCCTTCAAAAGCCAAAGCGTGATGAATCTCTTGCAGAAATAGAAGTTCAAATAACAGGCACTGAAACCAGATCATCAGAAAAACAGGCGAACACAACAGAAGGAAACTCTAATTCTGAAGAACCCATCCAGAAAAGACAATCCAGAAGTTCTCAAATTCATCCCGAAGACAAAATACTGGGAAAGAAGGATGACCCAATCAGAACAAGATCATCATTCAAAAAGACTGAAGAATCTCTAGTGGGATTAGTCTCTCTGGTCGAACCCACTACTATTGACGAAGCACTCTCAGACAACAGTTGGATACTTGCAATGCAGGAAGAATTAAATCAGTTCACCAGAAACGACGTATGGGATCTGGTCCCTAAACCCAAAGGATTCAACATCATTGGAACCAAATGGGTCTTCAGAAACAAACTGAATGAACAAGGAGAAGTGGTCAGAAACAAAGCACGACTGGTTGCACAAGGTTATAGTCAGCAAGAAGGGATAGACTATACAGAAACCTTTGCTCCAGTCGCAAGGTTAGAGTCTATCAGACTTTTAATTTCATATGCTATAAATAATGACATCACTATTTATCAGATGGATGTCAAAAGTGCGTTTTTAAATGGTTACATTGATGAAGAAGTTTATGTGCATCAACCCCCCGGTTTTGAAAACACAAAACATCCAGAATATGTTTATAAACTTAAGAAATCGTTATATGGTCTAAAACAAGCTCCCAGAGCTTGGTATGAGAGACTGAGTAACTTTCTCTTAGAAAATGATTTTACTAGAGGGAAGGTGGACACAACCTTATTCTGTAAATCATTTAAAAATCACATTCTGATCTGTCAAATTTACGTAGATGATATAATTTTTGGATCCACTAAAAGCTCTTTGGGCAAAGAATTTGCTAAGACTATGCAGACAGAGTTTGAAATGAGCTTAATGGGGGAACTCAAGTTTTTCTTGGGAATTCAAATCAATCAAACTCCAGAAGGAACTTACATACATCAAAGCAAGTATGTCAGAGATCTTCTGAAGAAATTTGAAATGTCAGAAAGTAAGCCTTCCAAAACTCCTATGCATCCCACATGCATTCTGGAAAAAGATGGGGTAAGTAAGAAAGTAGAACAGAAGCTCTACAGAGGTATGATTGGTTCCCTTCTTTATTTAACTGCTTCAAGACCTGATATTCTCTATAGCGTTTGTCTTTGTGCTAGATTCCAATCAGATCCTAGAGAATCCCACTTAACAGCTGTTAAGCGGATTTTCAGATATCTGAAAGGTACTACTAATCTTGGTCTTTGCTATAGAAAGTCCAGAGAATACAAATTGGTAGGATACTGTGACGCTGACTTTGCTGGAGACAGAATAGAAAGAAAAAGTACCTCTGGAAGCTGCCAGTTTCTGGGAGACAACCTAATCTCTTGGTCCAGCAAAAGACAATCCACCATTGCACTATCAACCGCTGAAGCTGAATACATAGCTGCAGCTGGATGCAGTACTCAGATTCTCTGGATGAAGAATCAGCTTGAAGACTTTCACATTTACGAGAGTAACATCCCTATCCTCTGTGACAATACTTTTGCCATCTGTCTTTCTAAAAATCCTATTCTGCATTCTAGGGCTAAACATATAGAAATTAAACATCATTTCATTAGGGACTATACTCAGAAGGGAATTCTTTGTTTAAAATTCATAGACACAGACCATCAATGGGCTGATGTTTTCACCAAACCCCTTGCTGAAGATAGATTTAATTTCATTATGAAAAATCTCAGTATGAAAGTTTGTCCAGAATGAAAAATGTAATTACTATATTTTTAACTCTCAGAACTTCTTTTCTTTTATGAACAATTGACCAATAATTCTTCAGAAGTGAGAAGAAAGATTGCATCAGAATCTATTCAGAAGATCTGAACTTTTCATTTCAAGGATAGATCATTAAGTTCACTTTAGCAAACACTTGTCAACCTACGCTCCAGATTTTCCTTGATGATGAACGCGTGTCAAACTCTGGCAAACTGAAACGTCTGTGTTGACATATCGAGGCGCCAAGTCACATCGGTAACTGTTCCCAAAATTTCTCACACTATCTCCCTTGTCAGAAATCATTACGGCTATTAATCATTGTGTTTATTATTTTTAATTGCTATTTAATTCTTGGTCACTCTTATAAATGTCACTTCTAGCACCCTCACACGTTCACTATCACTCACTCAGCTCTCCATCGCCCTCTCCGTATTATTTGCATTTCTTGTTTCGTTCTTACATTTCTTGTTTCTCTGTGCGTTTCCAAAACCCTAAGTTCCCAAAACCCTAAGTCTGTGAACAATGGCCTCCTGCTCTCAACAAAGCTCTCAACAAGCAATGTCTCAAGAATCAGCTGACCAAGTCATTGAAGAAAGGTACGTTAAGCCCTCAAGAACTCTCCTTACCCCCTTTGCCTCTCTTGATGTTCTCTGTGAACTCATTGTTGATTTTGAAAGCATGAAAGACAATGGGTATGACCTTACTCCTGAGGTTGAGTTTCAAGGATGGAGCAAATACTTTAACCGCTTAATGGGTCCAGTTTTTCCCCAACTTGTTAAGGAATTCTGGATTTTTGCAACAGTCTCAAAACACCAAGTAACTTCGTATGTTATGGGAAAGAAGGTCATCATCACTGAAGATCTTATTGGTAAGCTGATTGATCATGATGGATCGGGAATTAGATGCAGTGAAATGGAAAAGGGGACTGATCTAAACACTATCTCAAAGGAAATCTTCACCACCGGTCAACACTCCAACAAAATCAAAGACCTAAAGGATCGTCACAGAATTTGGGCCAGAATCATTCTTGGGTGTATCTATCACAGGAAGCCTTCAAGCTCGTCTGACTACATCAACAACGACCAACAGTATCTTCTGTACCTCATCTCCACTTTTACCAAAGCAAATCTTCCTCACTGTCTATTTAATCATCTGAAGAACAGTGTGAAGGAAACAAGAGAAGATGAAAGAACCAAGAGAGATTGGATTCCTCTAGGTAGACTTATATCAGATATTCTTACAGAGAATAAGCTGATTGAACACCTAACTGAAGCTCAGGAAATCTCTGATCTAGAAACCATTGCTGGAAGACCTCTCAATGCAAAGAATCTCAAGAAGATGAAAATCATTGAGACCATCAAGAAGGATCCAACCCTAATCTCTAAGGAAGTCATCACCACCAGGAAGATTCCTCTGAAAGATTTTCCTCTTTTCTCATCTGATACTCATCCAGAAATTGTCCTCAGATATTTGGATGCTTGTAAAGCTGATGGAATGCTTCCAGAAGTTTCTCTGCATCAACTCAGGCAAGCACCTCTAGAAGTTGCCGCCAGAACTTCAAGGAAAAGGAAAGCCTCTGAAGGAACTCCTCAGAAAACTCCAAAAGTTGCTAAAGCTGCTAAGAAGAAAGGTAACTCTGCTTTCATTTCTATCGTCGAATCCATAATGGTATCAACATCTGAAACCCTATCGTCTCCTAAATCTTCTAAAAATCCACCACCATCACCACAAACTCTTGAGGATTTTGACATTGACATTGACCCCACTCCTTCTGATTTTATTGAACCACAACCAGAACTTGCACAAGTTCTGTCTGACATTGTTCATGAACCTCTCTTCACATCTTCCCAACCAGAACATCAAACTCAAAACCCTGACACTTCTATACCTGGTATCAACTGTCCTCTCAACTTCTTTCAATCATCACCAAATTTCACCAGTCCCCCTCAAATCACCTCAGAATTTACACCACCTACCTCTCCTATTCTTATTTCTGACTCTCCTTCAACACATCTCTCAGATGATCCCCTCAGAACTATAATTGACCTAGAAGCTCTAGACAAGCTTACCTCAACCTCTCACAAAATAGCCATTCCCAAACCAAAACCATTTGTATCCAAATCAGATGTTGGTAACTCTTTATTGGCTTTCGAGGTAAAAATGCAGGAATGGATTAACTTTCTGAAGCAGGGTTGTTTGGAGAATCAGAATCCAGCTGCCTCTGACTATCTTTGGACCAAATTCAGAAAATGGTTCAATTCTGAATCTCCGAAAATGAAGGAACTAAGCTATGACATAGCCCAACAGAACTTCTGTGACCATATGAAGATCTTCAATGAGCAAGTTCTAAGATTCTGGGAAAAGAAACCCATTCTTCCTCTAGGCTGGAAAGCTCCTATGGTTTCAGAACCTCTTGCACAAAACTCTGAGCATCAACCTCTGGTTATCGCTGAAGTGGAAGATATATCACCTGAAGCCTCTCCAAAGGAAGTGTCTACAAAAAGCTCTGAAGATTTGGTAACTTCTGAAGAACCTACTTCTTCTGTTTTAGTGCTGAAAATTCTGGATGAGTTGAAGAAAGAGAATGAGGAAGTTAGAAAGAGATTGGACAAACAGGATGAAACGAACGCAGAAATTAAAGGGATGCTTGGCAAGCAAGAAGAATCCACTAATCAGATCAAAGGCCTTCTGGAAGCATTGTTCACAAGACTTCCTCCTGCTCCTCAACCTTAGATTCTTCTTTTTATGTTTCTCTGTGTTTCTTTTACCTTGCTTTGTGTTTTATCTTGCTCTTTTTGATTATGCTCTCATGTATCTTTTCGCTTTTTGATTATTTCGCTTTTTGATTAATGACAAAGGGGGAGAACGTAGAATATTTTGAAATATAACAGTGCACCATGACTATGTCTCGAACATTTTAACCTCTGCTTCCATGTTGTTAAAAAAGTAGGAAATTGGTAATCAAAACTTCTTGGGAGTCTAAAATCAAAATATTTCAAGGAAATCTTCAACTCAGGGGGAGTATTCTCTACTCCACACACTATTAATTAATCTTCAAAATATAAGTTTTTGTCATCATCAAAAAGGGGGAGATTGTTAGAACAAGAATTGATTCTACATTCCTAATAGTTTTGATGATAACAAACATTATATTATTTAGAACTTGATGCTCCTTAATTCATTTTTTTGTGATATGTAGGGAAGTTCTAATGTAAAGAAGTTCTGATATAGAAGCATCACAAAATCCCATCTGAGCGAAGTTCTAATCAAGCGAAGCAAACAAAATCTAAGCAAAGCGAAGTTCTAATCAAGCGAAGCAAAGCGGAGTTCTAATCAAGCGAAGCAAAGCGAAGTTCTAATCAAGCTAAACTCTGATATGGAAGAATCATTAGATCTGAACTAGCTAAGTTCTGATGAAGGATGTCTCACGCTTCAGCACCAAAGTTGTATCAAGCCAGAAAGTCTGATATTGCATCAAATCAACGTGGACTCTGATACGCTATCCTCCACATTTATGAGTATCACAAAGCAACGGATTAAATCAGACAAGATCTGTATTTTTGGAAAGAAGCATTCAAAGGCATTATTGTCAATCTCCAAAAATAACTATCACATCTCCAACGGATCAATCACTCTCATCTATTTAAAGGAGCACCTGCAGATGACCATCTACACCTGCGCGCATACCTTCATAATTCATCAAGTATTCTCATCTGTTTTCATTTGTTTGATAAAAATATTGTAAAAACTTATTGTAAAAACTCACGGTTGTGAAAAAGCTTAGTAGAAGCAATTTTTGTTTTGAAATTCCTTGAGAAAACCAAGTTGTGGTTAAAACTCAAGAAGACAGTGACGGTTGTCCCTGTGTTTGTGTAATCTTAATTGATTAGTGGATTAAGTCCTCAAGAGAGAGAGGCGAAATCACCTTGGCGGGTGGACTGGAGTAGTTTGAGTTCAAACGAACCAGGATAACCAACGTGTCCCTTATTGCTTTAAATTTTTAAAAACCCCAATTCAACCCCCTTCTTGTGTTTTTTCGTTTCTTCAATACATAGACCTCAGAGATTTGATGATTTTGTTTGTAACAACCCCATTTCATCTCAATCTATCACACACATTTTTACCCCTTATCATATTCGACCTTACCTAAGTCACTCCCATTTGTCATCCACCTCAAATAACTATATTCTTTCCATCACCTCCCAATGTGAACCAGCTACCTTCAAATAGGCCTCCAAACATGAATCTTGGAACCAATCCATGATCACCTAATTACAAGCCCTGTAGGCTAACAACAGTTGGGTCGTGACATCATTACCACAAAACAAAAAGGCAATAGGGTGCAAATGGGTGTACAAAATAAAAAGACGTGTTGGCAGTGAAGGGATTTAAGAGGAGGTTTTCAAACTTTTTGATCCTCTTAGTTGAATTATTTCGACAAACGGATCTTGATTAAATCATCTATCACAAATCAAACTCACCAAAATAAGGATTCAAGAATTACCTCTTGAAGCGTGCTTTATATTTAATCACGAATGGCGGAAGATACTGACATCTCTACGTAGTCCACATGAGTGCACAGTGGAAGGAGGTGCTAGCCGTTTTTAGAGAATGACAAAATTGAAATTAGAATTGCATGAAAAAAAGATTCTCCATTTATAGAGAGCTACTAAAACCTGAATGCTCTTATTTTAGACTTTTCTAAAATAAGCTCAATCTTATTTAATTAAACTATTTTAATTAAATAAATATTATAAATTAAAATCTTTTAATTAAATAAAATAACATTAATTAAATTAAATCAGATTTAATTTAATCAACTTTCAAATCTCATTTATTGAATTAAATCATATTTAATCAAATAAATTATATATGTGCTAATGTATTAAACAATTTAAATACTACAAAAAAATTAAATTAAATCTTATTTAATTTAGTCATCCATTCAACTATTGTTACTCGATGCGTGTGACCATGTATGTTCTTATAAAGTTGGTAATAATATTAAATTACCTTTATAATTTTATAAATGGTGAGTGTATTTAGCAACACATCACTGCTACTAGGGGTGTTCAAATCCAATCCAATAAAAAAAATGAATATCGAACTGAAAAAACCGAAAACAAAAAAAAACCCATTTTTTAATGTGTTTGGATCACCTTGTAGCATAATCGACCGGTTCGGTTCGGTTTTCGGTTGACTGCATGAGAACCCAACTGATCCAAACCGAATCGGTATTTATTCCTATTTTATTTCCATTAACTCTAATTTATTAAATACAATGCAGATTTAGGGATTTGGACGGTATAACATGTAATATTACACTATTATTTAATACTATTATTTGAATATTATTATTTACTATTAATTACTAATAGATATTATTCTTTAAATATATATTACTAGAGTGATTACTTAAATACGGCAATGAAAAACCAAATGTTTCGGTGAAGATTTCTTACCCCTAAAAAGCCTAAACATACTATTATTTAAATACCATGTGGGAATCTATCAACGCTCAACAGTGGAATACTGGAATCCGCAGCCAAACTTAATCATTTTGGCCCACAACTCAGCAACTCAATCGTCCCTAATCTCTCCCCAATCTCAATCTCAGATTTTCAATGATGGTCCTCCCAATCTCAATCGTCCCCAAAATTAAAAATAATGAATGTAATTATTTCTTGGAAAAGCACGTTTATCTGTAGCCACATACAATCCGCCACCAACCTTTAATTTGTCTCCTTAATAAACTGTCAACGTTCTTCAAGTCCCCATTTAAATTCTCTCATGTCATCGTTCTTCAATATCTCATTCACAATTCTCTCTCATTTTATCTCAATCTGTTTTCCTATTTGGAACCCCTCATTCTCTATTCAGTAAGTTTGTATCTTTTATATGTTCTAACTTATAGTTTTTCTGTTTTTGATTTTAGATTGTATTTTCTAATTTTTCCCATTTTGATAAATTGTCTATTGTCTATTTTAAAAGAATGAGCCAAGCAAAATCCTCTGATCCTGTTACTTTATCTACTCAATCTGATCTTATTAGCAACCTTATGCAGGTATCAAAATTTAATTCTAATTAGTTTGTTTTAACTTAGGAAATGTTGGTTAATGTTCTACAATGGTGCAATGTTGAAACAGTTGATGTTCTACAATTTATTTTTCATCTGTTTCCTATTTTTCATATTTTGCAGGGTGAAACAGTTCAACCTCCACCTCCATTGGTACAAAGTAATGAAATGAACAATGATGAAGAAAATGCTAATAAGAAAAGGAAAGTTGGAGAAGCTTCAACATTGACCACATCCAATGATCCTAATGTTGCATCTGGAGAACCAGGTAACAAAAAACCTATTAAACCTAGATCTTGGACTTGGAAACATTTTACAAAAATAAGATCGAGAGCTAAGTGTAATTAGTGTGATGTATCATATACTGCTAATTCACATAGAAATGGCACTAGTAATTTGAAAATCCATTTGTTGCACCAATGTAAGACGTTTCCCAAAGAGTCTTTTGATCCCACTCAACAGACTATTGTTCTTCAAAAATTGAAAAAATAAGATGGGAACGAATCAGGTAGTGTTCTCACTAGTGTCCATTTTGATGTTGAGGCATGTAGGAAAGCTTTAGTTAGGATGATAATTGTTGATGAGTTGCCTTTTAAGTTTGTTGAGGGAGAGAGATTTCTTCATTTTATGAGTGTTATGCAACCTAAACTCTCAATTCCTAAAAGGATTACAATTGCTAGAGATTGTTGGATTTGTACATGAGTGAGAAACATAAGTTAAAAAGTGTGTTAAATAAATCAAATCAATGTGTCTGTCTTACAACTGATTGTTGGACATCTGTGTAAAATTTGAGTTATCTTTGTCTCACTGCACATTTCATTGATCATGATTGAAAAAACCATAAAAGGATTCTTAATTTCTGTCTAATTGTGAATCACAAAGGAGTGACCATAGGAAAAAAATTGAAAAATGTTTGGAGGAGTGGCTAATAGGTAAAGTTTTCACCATTACGGTTGATAATGCTAGTTCCAATGATATTGCTATCACTTGAAAAATACAATGAATGATTGGAATTCACATCCATTGAAAGGGGAACATATGCATGTTCGATATTGTGCACATATTCTGAATCTTGTGGTCCAAGATGTACTAAAAGATTACCATTCTTCAATCAGTAAGATTAGGAATACTGTTAGATATGTTCGTGCCTCTCCGGGTCGTATGAATAGGTTTAAAACTTGTATTAAGGAAGCTAGGTTACAAGAAAAGTCGATTGTTCAGTTGGATGTTTCCACTAGATGGAACTCCACATATATTATGCTTGAAAGTGCATTGAAGTTTCAGAAGGCATTTAAGAGATTGAGTGAGAATTATGTTGATTTTGTGTTGATTTAAGGTGGTATTCCAAATAATGAGGATTGGGATAATGCAAAATGTTTTGTTAATTTTTTGAAAATATTTTTTGATATCACAAAGAAGGTGCCAGGTTATACTTTTGTAACCTCTTCTCAATATTTCAATGAACACATTATGATATTGACTACATTCAAGGGGTGGATAGGATTAACAAGTTCAGAAACTTGCTTGGAAAGATGGCTGAAAATATGAAAGCTAAATATGAGAACTATTGGGGTGATGTTTAAAAAAAGGAATATGTTGATCTTTGTTGCTGTTGTCTTGATCCTCGACATAAGATGCAGTTTGTTAGGTGGGGTTTGAACAAGGTATATGAGAAGGATGTTGCTGAATCTTTGTATAAAAAAATAGAGGAGACATTATACAAAATATTTGATAGTTATAGGATTTTTGTTGGTAAAGGTCAATCTGAAGTTCCTACACATTCCTCTCATGAAGTAGAATTGGTCGAACTTAAAGCACCAGAGGATGCATTTGCTTTGGAAGTTGAGATGGACATGAATCTTAATGAGAGCATGCAGAAAAATAAAGTGGATTTGTATCTCATGGAGAA